>BSBM01000241.1:2573333-3860000 GCA_027924585.1 Larix kaempferi | reverse complement strand
ATGTTGGGTTAGGTGAGAATGTTCTGCTAGGGCTGATTTCTTATGCCTATCATACCTAAGGTCAGCGATGTGTTCTTTTAGTCTTGTTTCTATAGACCTACCAGTTTCCCCTATGTAAGGCATACTGCACGAACATGGAATGGAGTAAACACCTTTGCATAGCATGGGAGGTATGGGGTCTTTCAGGGAGTCTACTAGGCTTCTTATTGTGTTGGGAGGGGTGAAGAATACTCTAAAATCGTGCTTTCCGAGTATCTTTGCTAATTTATCAGTGGTCCCTTTAATGTAAGGGAGGAAGATCCTATTGCGCGGGATTACTCCTTCTTTAGGGCACAGTTTGTTCTTCCAGTTCTCATCTAGGTTAGAGTTTTTTATGGTGTTTGTTACTATTTTGTGAATTTTCTTGCTCGGGTCTTTTTTCAAGCGGTAGCTTCCACATGCTAGATGCTCATTCATTTTTCTTATATAATCACTGGTGTCCAAGATTACGGTGGCGTTCCCTTTATCTACACGCATGATCTTGATGTCTTTGTTCTTTCGCAGGGTTTGCAACGCTTGTCTCTTAGGTAGAGAGATGTTGGATTTAGGAGGTTTTGATTTGCGGAATACCACTGCACAATCTTGGCGAATGCATTCAGCTTCCTCTTCAGGAAAGTTTTTTATGGCATCCTCTATGCTACAGCTAAGGTCTTTAGTAGGAATGGATCTTGGGGCTAGGGCAAAGTTTAAACCGAGTTCAAGGACGCTAAGGGCGTTATCATCAATGATGGCGTGGGAAAGGTTAATCACAGTTTTTCTCTGCGTTTAGTTTTATTTTTTAAAAGTTTTGTAGTTTTTTTATATTTTGTTTTATATTATATATATATATTTTTAATTTTTATAGTTTATTTATATTTTGTTATATATATAATATTAATATATATTATATATTATATATATACAATATATTATATATATTAATATTATATTGTTATATATATAATAGTAATATATATTATATATTATATATATAAAATATATTATATATATAATATATATTAATATTATATATAAAAAAATATAGAAAAAAACTACAAATATAACATTAAAAAACTTTAAAAAAAAAAACTTACCAATTTACGGCCTGCTCCTCCCGACGAGCTCGAACCCTCCCGATGAGCACGAACCTGCATTACACCCACGAACCATTTCAACTAGCCTAGTGTTGATAGCCAGTACTCATAGCCGGTTGATAGCCCGCCTGTTGATAGCCATCCTGTTGATAGCCATTCTCTGAGTGAGGCTGCAGAGGATCAGGTCGAGGAGGTTGAGGAGCTGAGAAGGTCGAGAACCCATAGAAGCTGCAATGCCTACCAAATCGGTAAGATTCGGCTCTATATCTATGTTTGCTGAGCTTTTGAGGATGCCACGAATACCCAAAATGCTAAGGGGTTTGGCCTTGGGGCCTCGTGTCTGTATAAATGTTGAATAGGTACTGATCGAGTCCTTCTATGTATAAAATTTAAGGGTAGGGCATCTGAATATGCTTCTGCATTTTCCTTTTAAAACGATGGATGATTGTATTGGTTGCTATTCTAATGTTTTAATGGAACGAACCGTTTTGAATTTCTATCTTATGGCTAATCGCTTTTGCACTTTGCTTTTATCACTGAAATCGTTAATGGTTGTGTAAACTTCTTATGTACGAGATGACCCTAATACTTGGGGTTTATGAGACTCGAACCCTGGATGGAAATCATATTTGAACAGGGTTATCAAATCTTTTAAGAAGTATATTGAAAATATGTGTTTGTAAATGTCTGACGTCGTAGTCTTCGTTTAACTATTTCTTTTGTTCTCAGAGGAATTCGATCCCTGTCCTAATGTTTCCAATTTGGGGAAATGTACAGGCTGTGATTGGTTGTCTACGAACAAATGCATCCATTTCTTGCAAAGTTGTTCCGAGCTCTGGATCAAAGGACTGTATATCAAATAAATCAAGTTCCTATGCAAGAATTAAAAAGAATCAATATTAGCATTGACTCACCTTCAATACCAACTAAAAAATTTAAAACCTACCTAGAAATTATTAGCAGCTCTAAATGAAATTCATAAGCTTGATACATGTAAGATTACCTGCTTAAGGACCAATTTATAAAAAATTGTTGAAAGAGAAAAATCTAGAAGCTGCCCATCCTGAAGAGCTTTTGCCATAACTTGTCCGAGAAGATGGAAATAATTTATTACCTTGGAAAATTGACTTCCCCGCAAAGAATCTCCATTAGGTGTCCATGGGCGAGGAGATAACCCCTGAGGAGCCTACAAAAAATCTTCAGTTTCAATTGTAGGGATTGTACTAACTTTGTTTGTATGCAAAAATACTCCATGGTGTTCAACATCCTGCATCTCAACATTTTCTGCCACGACAACTTCCTTAGAACAAGAACCTGACCTCCACATTCCAAGCACTTTCTTTTGTAATTCATGGCTAAGAAGAGTATAGAACTCCAAAGTTGGACCTAGACCTATGCCAACCTATCCAAAGTACTCCACTTCAAGAACTGCCTTATTACTACCATACATCTCCATTACCTTCATAGCTGAATCCAATATACGGTGCCTATAAACACGAACCTTTTGATGCTGCACCCTACCAACTCGTATTTCTAGATTATTATTGAAGTTTGAAGTTTCAAAACTCTATTGCTGCTGCAAGCGCTGTAGGGCACATGATAACCCAAATGAAAGTGAATAAAAGTATTTCCTTATTGTCTCAAATGGAAACAAGAATGGGCATGCTTTGGTTAATTGGTGACACCAAGAAGGAAGACCTCCACTGAATAGTGCCAGAGGATCTTGCATTTGCCATGCTAAGTTTCCATGTTGTCATCAGAAGTTTGCATCAGAGTAATGTTCATAGAAATGGAACAAATGTAGAAAATTGGTTGTCTTTATATGAACCTCCCTATTTAGGACTAGAACAGAAGTTTCCATGTGACAAGCTAGAAGTTGGTGCTCACTAGTCGCTTATCACTAGATAAACCCAATTCTTAGTACAAATGCTCAAATTTGTGTGAAGATTTCAAATATGTGTACTTGCATCTAAAAATCAATGAACGGAAAACACTTCGAATACTAAAATTAATCTTTTTGAATGTAGATTTGACCAGTACCTTAAAGTATTAATAAAATGGGGTTGAAAAAGAGAGAGAAAGTTGATAAGAGGAGCAATATATTAAATTTTATCAACTCAACAACTATCATTATAGTAAATGAAAGAGTACCCATGAAACATCAATTGGCTACTAAGAGAGTATTCTTCATTAACATAGTTGTAGACAAGTACAAGGTAATTTGTAGGTAGAACAACATTACTCTAAGAGAGCTTGAGGGGATTTGTCCCAACACTACCCAAGACTCTCTTAATCCAACTATTTAGAAGTCAATACAAACCATGTTGATAGCAAGGGAGGTGATGGGAAATAGGACAACACCCATTTTTTCTAGGTGAACCTGGGAGCAAACTAGCCTTTGTCCTATTGTCTTTAATTTTAGAGTAGTTCTCCTACTTTTGAATGAATGTCTTGGAAATGTAGTGTCCCCTCTATCATACCAGCGTGATAGAGAGGATCACAGTGCTCAGTCCGGGCAATTAGCCCTATATTCATTAAAATCAAACTCATTGATACCAGGACATGTACATGTGCATGCTATAGAACACAACAGAGATAAAGTAAATCATGTTGATATCTAACATACATTCAGGATTCTGTGACAGTCATTAAATAGACACCCTGGCATAATTATAAAAGATCATATGGTATGCATAAACTTTTAAAAACATATAAAAGACATATGGAATGTATGATCATAAGAAAAACACAGCGGAATTTAATTCAATAGCACACCCAACATTCATTCCATTATTCACCAAATGAAAATTGCCAAATTAACACAAGGGGATACTTATCTCAATAAGGTAGTCCCACGCAACTGGCTATGCAACTGCAATGTTCCACCCAACCGTAGGCCAGTGTGCTCCTCAATCTCTCAGCACCACTGCCACCCCCGAGCTAGGCATGATCTCTACAAGGAACCAGGGAACAGCAGACTCACACATAGCCAAGCATACACCAAAATGAGCCAAGCCAATCTACAATTGGGTTTATTAGGCTGCTAGGAGATGGAAAGGAAGAGTTGCTAAGCTAGTGAGCTCCAGCACAGAGCCAGGGATAACCTTGCAAGATCTATCTAGCTTGGCACCCACAATACCTACACACCCAGCACAAGGAAGTATTCTTTTCACTGCTGTGCAGTCCCTCAAGCCATACCTTCCCTATCTAGTGCTCTCAGGGTATGCATAGAAGAGTAACCAAAGCCCTCTTGATCTTCTTGAGAGGTTGTCTCCCCCACTAGGTTTATCAAGCCACTTCTATCCACTACCACTCCAACACTTCAGCTCACAGGCTCAAACCAAAAACAAGGATGCACATAACAGCAGAACCCCACTTGCTGGGCATGAGGAAAACGTTTTCCACAGTGGGATGCATGAGATGGGGTTTCAGCTAACTCAAGAAAACGTGGGAGCCCACAAAAACGAAATGGAAAGTTGATGAACAACCCAGGAAGCCAAATCCGTTTTTAGAAAAACGTCCTTGGACATTCAGGGGCAAAAACGACCTCCCTACAGTCCCCAAAACGTGGCCCTCCCTCTCCCAACTGTTATATACTGCAAAAACGACTCCCAGGCATGGAAAAATGCAGTATTTAGATGAAAAACGTAAATGGAAAGACCCCAGCTAACTCCCCCTGCGTGAATGATCAAAGGCTGCCTGTTCAGAATGGCTTTGGGCACCATTTCGTGGGTGGTTTCTTGCCCAAGGAGACAAAACACGTTTTTCCAAGTTGATGGCTTGCCCATGCACGAAATTGGCTGCCATACTTCTTCATTCCCAAGGCATTAACTGCCTTAACCAATTTCTTGGAAGAATTAAATGATTGGGTGCATGAGACAAATTGGGTAGTTGGTGGTTTATGGGTTTTCCCATTGACACATGGATTAATACCATTGGCTCAAGGTTTGAATAATTTTCCTCCCTTTTCCTTGTAGAGTCATGCCCCATCTCTTTTGTTGCATTGCATAGCCGGTTGTGGGTTCTTCCATTAAAATTCGTATTTACATGGTGTCTTATTTACATTGTGCCCATCTCGCACAAGAACCATGGGCATCTATTTTTAATTGCCGATACATGAAACACTAAATCAATGGTGGGGCCTTGGCCTTGAGCTCCTCACCATGATTAAATTACAATATTTACATCATTTACGATTTAATACAAAGGGGGTCAAAATGGGGACATTACAGGAAAACACTCGTTATGCATACTCACAATTACATTCAATTTTGGGAAAATTTGGTTGAGTAGAAACCTTCTCTTTTGACATCTATCTACAATCATAGACATGTGCCACTTGAATCTTTTCCACCTTTTGTCCTCCATTACTCAGCTTAAATCCTTTTACCAAACCTTTCCAGTGGATGATAATGTCTTGCAAACGCCTTTTTTTAATTGCATGGCTTCCAATTGTTGATGGTTTCTTTGAACAACTCTTTCATAGTTTGTAATTTTTGGGTGAATCAGAGATGGTTTGGATATTTGTATACACCACATAACTTGAGCTATAGTAGAAGTGATTTGAATTTGGTGAATAGATTTTGGATTGTGACAAATATTCTTGGGCTTATACTTATGAGATCATTCTGTAATTTAAGTCTCCTAGTGTACATTACATGGGTTTTAAATTGAAATAATGTGTCCTAGCATACACGATTATTCACAATATCACAATGTCATGCTTATGCTTGCTAATTAGGTTTAAACATTGTCATGCATTTTAGTCATTAGAAGTAGAAGAAAGTTATTGTTGGATTCATTTAATTTGAAAAAGTAGTTATAGTTTGAAAGAACTCTCTCCTTACCTTAGCTAGCATTCATTGAAAGGAAAGGCTTATTTTATTCATATGCATGTGCATGGTTTGAGTCAGTCATCACACCATGATTTTCACTTCCATCACCCGACTGAGTAATACAACCATTAAAATTTAACTCGTTAACTCAACACACTTTAACCTCGCTTGAGGATAAAAAGAATTTGTTAGTTAGGTAGGACATCGGGGATAGGCATCCAAATAATTCCCCCTTGTAATTATCATCTGAGACATAGTTGTTGTACTCTAGGGTGCTAAAATCCTCTTGTACTTGTTGACACGGTCATCGACCAGTTTATGGAGGGGCCTCCTGTTGTTTCAGGGGTTAAACGGCCGCGAGATCGAGAACCGGACGGACTATGCGGAATGCCGCACTCCACTTAGCCCTAAGGCAACATCGATCATTGTCTTCCTTGTATTCTCCGGCCACCATACTGGTGATACAAGGGTGATAAGGTAGAAGCACCGAAAACCTTTTTCGACGTGTCATGAATGAGGTAGCTTAGTGACTTTTCTACTAGGGCCCTTTTACCCAGGATCCCTTTCGGTAGAGGGATATCCTTCAAATTCGGTCTCTCACTTCATATTGTTCGACTTGGATTTCATCACCTTGCGAAGGATATGGTTTGTCAAGGTCTCCAGCTCCTAGTTAGGAAGTTTGCTTGCATTTTCACCTTTTTAGAGGGTCTTTTTATTTTTAGTGCTACTTGTTGGCATTCTGGCCACTTTTGTTTCAGCTCGCTTATTGTGACATCGGTCCCAGTACAGTTTTTTTAGCTTGTTTTTTTGGCCTGCGAGCCTTGTCTTTTCATAGCTCCCCTTCTGCACGCTCGGTTGCTTTAGGGTTTTTGATTTCTTACACGATAGTTACCAATACTTATCTGATGATGTGTGATGTCCTCTTCTCCTAGGTCTTCGAGATGGTTGAGTTAGATGGTCTTCTGAAGGGACTGAACACCCCTTCATAGAGCCACTAACGCTTGACCGTAGGAGTAGTCTAGAGGACCACATGATCACATCACCCATGTGGAATTTTCCGTTTACTGTGATGATGTTCTTTCAAGTTATATGGAACAATGGTACATTTGAGAGAGAGATGAATGGTTGTACCCCACCTTGGTTGATTGTCTTATGGTCCTTTCATTTTGTCGATAATATTTTGGTGGTACCTTGCCTTTTACCTTTTGGGTGTTTTACTGATATTGGGATATCTTGTGATTTGTACCACCTTTTATGTTTTTGGTCTTGTGAATACTATGGTAGTTTGTCCACATTTGAGGTACACCCACTTTCTCCAAATTGTTATGAGTCTTTATACCCACTTCGTACTACCCTCCTGACCTTAGCCGTTAGGAAGATTGCATGATATCATACCTTTTGGTGGTACTATTTGAGTTACAAGAGGTAGTTACAAGGAGCTATTGCATATATGAGATAGTTACAAGAAGATATTGCATATAAGAGGTAGTTACAAGGAGCTATTGCATATATGAGGTAGTTACAAGGAGATATTGCATATATGAGGTAGTTACAAGGAGATATTGCATATAAGAGGTAGTTACAAGGAGCTATTGCATATATTCGACATTTTTTGACCTTCCATCTCTTTGGCATGTCAAATAATAGGTAGTTACAAGGATTTATTGCAATATATATTTGACCTTATTTGTACCTTCCCCACAATGGTTGATTTACTTTTGGTCCTCACTCACTGTTGTTTATTTGTCCAGTGGTAACTTGTACTTTAAATTTGGTACTTTCATTTTTTTGTGGTACCTTGCCTCTTACCTTTTGGGTCTTTTACTGATCTTGAATTATCTTTTGATTTGTACCACCTTTTATGTTTTTTTTCTTGTGATTATAACTATGGTAGTTTGTCCACGTTTGAGGTAGTGTACACCCCCTTAGTCCCAAGGGTTATGAGACTTTATACCCATTCTTTTTTTTTACTTGTACCTTACTAGTTGATCTTTGTACTGATCCTTTTTATTGTCACTGAATTTCTTTGATTGACCGTACCATAGCCCAATCACCTCTCTCTCTCTGGTTTGTACTAGCCCTATCATAGGGTCACTTGGTTCCTAGAGTTGACTGGCCTCTAAGAGGCACAGTCATTTCTAAAAGTAACTCTTCTGAGCATATTACAGGAAACGTCTACACTAAGGTAATCAAATATGTGGTAAATAGTTTTCATTAAGTAGCCAGGACTTGTAGCATTAGAGGAGATCTTGTAACGTGTATGTGTAGTGTTTCATGTGTGTTACATGTGTGATGTAGCGTTAAATAAAATAGTAAAAAGTGATACTATGAGGGAGATCTTCTAACGTGTATGTGTAGCGTTACATCTAATAGTAGAAAGTGATCATAATGTGATAAACTAATTAATTTTTTGTTGGCCATTTAGAAACGATGTGAATTTAGAAACGGTGACTACTGCACCGAGTGTAAACGATAAAAAAATTCACACCTCAAGAAATTGGATCCCTCTCAATGCTGAATAGATCCGGGTTTAAGATGGATCTATGATGGTAAGAACATATTGCTCCAGTCTTCCATTTGTGCCAAACAACACAATAAAAATTGCAATAGCAAAAGGAAAGGTAGCAAAATGGCAATCATTGTTTGATGTTATAACTGTACTGTTCATTAGCACATTTTCTGGGAAAGCAAAAAGCATTGCTGATTTTTTTGAAAAGAAAGTCTTTGCAACTATGTCATGATAATATAAAGAAAGCCCTACTTTTCTCTATTTCAATATGATTGAAAATCTTATATGTTATGCAATAAATACCCTATGTCAGGATTACAAGTAATTGTCCAAATTAAGGCAGCATTAGTTGGGAGTAGGACTGAAAGATACCATTTTTAAAAACGACTAACATGTTTACGGTTTTGATGTTGCTTGATTCAATTACTTTCAGTCATCTAAGAAGACCATGCTTGATTACAAAACTACCCATGTCTTTCCAACATTCAATGAGTTAATCATTTTCCTTAATAATATTTCATTTTAGATTTTGAAAAAGAGTATAAAAGTTCCACAACATTATATAAAAGATGGTGTGATATGGGACTCAAGACAAAAAGTAGCAATAAAAAACAACTCATAAATATTGCATGACTTTCTACTCTTAAGAAAGATAAATTGGTCGTCTTCCGATCATCACTTGAATGCCTACATGTTGACAAAGGGAATGAGGATCAAGTAAAATTATAAAAGGTGATACACGTCAACTTTTAAGAGGCGCTATGTCTTGCAGTTGAATCTAAACTTTTTTCCAATGGTGTAGGTAGAAACAAACAGGTATTTGTCTGATCTGTCTTCCTCGAGCGACGGGAGTTTAGGAAGGCTAGAAGAAAGTGAGACATCCAGTAGGTCTAGAAGAATTGTATCAACTAGATGTCAAAAAACCAAAAGAAGATTCCATAGACGCAATGAATTTTTTCACGGTCAAGGGGGGACATGTTCCTATGGTGATGAGAAAAAGACGACGAAGAGGTGCCCTTGAGATACAGACATTTAGTGAAACAATGGGTACCGAAGGATCTTCCTCCACTGAACACTGATTTTTGTGTGAACGAGAGGAGATATCAAATTGCACCGTCGACGATACATGGTTTCAAGTTGTTTTCCATGGTTGCATCTTGGTCGGTTACGGGACATGTACAAAATTGATGGAGTTTGTTGAACCCATATACAACTACAACGATTGGATGCGCCTTGTCCGATATACAAAACGTATGCGTAGCTATGGATTGTCAACAAACTATTTACAATTGAAAGACAAAAAAAAAAAAAAAGGAGGAACGTTGTACATGGACGGAAGGCCAAAGGCCACAGGGAATATTGCGGGGTTTATAAACAGTTCACAACCAGGGTCTACAATTAAGCAACCAAACTGCAAATTTGAGGGGCATGAAGGAAACCGTGTTTTTGTAGTTGCTATTAAAACAATATCTGCAGGGGTCGAGTTGCTTATTAATTACCCTGTGAACAGAGTAGATACAAACAAGGTTACTATATAACATTTTACCCAACCTTTTAGTAATAAATTAAATATCATAAGGATTTTTTGTTAGTTTATTTCGTTTAAATTTCCCATATTTACTTCACAGGCCAGTGATCAGGATAAATCCCTGCCAACAAATGGTCGGAGGAGTACTTCTTCCTCGACGGAGCAGGTATACATCTTTCTAATAGTACAAATATAATAAGAAAAAAGAGTTTTTATTTGCTTTGTTTTTCCATTATTAATAACTTGGTTTGTTTTATATAATGTTATTTATATTTGATGCAGAACGTTGATCGGGAAATACACTTGTCGAATGTTGATCAGACGACAACACCCTCGGGGCAACAGGTAGACCTGATTTGAATTGTACAATTAAAATATGTCAAAATGTTTTAGCATTATATTAATGTTTCAATGAATGTTTTGGTTTCGTTTACGTAATTTTCTAGTTTATGTTTTTGATGCAAGCCGGTTCCGTAAGGTTGGCCACATAGGGTCCGCGCAACGGGTATACATATTTGTAATATTAAAAATATAATATGAATAATAATTTTTTTGATGTGTTTTTTCATGAATAGTTTTGGATTCGTTTAGGTGACTTTCACTATGTTTTTTTATTAGGGTGTTGTTAGGGGCAGCTCCCAAATATTAGCATATCGGGGCAAGTCACCTATGACCATTGATCCAATGAGTGGATCGTGATCCTCGAGGTCGCAGGTATAATTCATTTTAATTGTACCAATATAATACGTAGCATAATGTTAATTTTGTTATGTATTTTTCGTGTGTATACTGGTTTCGTTATTATAATGTAAACCGTGTTGTAATTTTACGAATCTATCATGATAGATATGTTACGTTAATATAAAATTTGGAATCTATCAATAGAGAACTCAGTAGTGCTTTATATATGTTTGTTGCAGCCCACTAGTGAATCACAGTATGAATCAACATCGCAAGATTTTCCGTTAGAACCTGAAGTGGCAGAGGTGCTTCACGATTGCAAAAAAATTGGTGAAGCCACAAACCCGCTAAAGATGGTAGATAAATTGTTGAATATATATAGTGTGGAAATCCTTACTCTACTAATCCAGGTTCTGCAGACAAGTGCAATTATAGAAAGGATTGCATTGTTGGAACATAGATCTAATACCTTGCGAGTAAGTTGAGGAATCTTGAATCATAGAATAATTCGTTTAAATCTTTATAATGTTCTCTTTTATATGATAGTATTGAACGTATAAGACGTGGTGTGTATTTACAAAATTATAAGGGACCACACAATAGTGGTCAAGGTGGTGTTGGCCCCAGCGAGGCTCGTGGAGAGACTTTGCATCACGACCAAACGACTCCACGTAGTTCGAATACTTCGCCATTGTTGTCGACTGAACAGTTGGCAACACATTCCGAAACACGACAGACCCCCGCTGTGAGCGCAACAGCCGCTATTGACCGACACACAACGGATCTTCCACAAGAAGGGGTCAACACCGAGTCCCCTACTAATTTTGATGTCGAAGAAGCTGCATTTCCAGGATCTTCCCATGTCAAAAGCATGGGAACACTAGAGACAACATTTTTGGTGGACGAAAATCTCATCCCAATAAAGATAACGAAGATCCCAAGTCATTAATAATAGTTGATCAGGTTAATTAGTGTTTATAATTTCATTGTAATATATCGATAAAACATTTTTTATCAACTAATTATGATCATGGCATGATCGTTTTGCAGGAAATGATGTTTTCTATAAACATATGAATGACTTTTTCTTGGATATCTTCGGGCCCACCATCCGAACAAGGTGGGATAGACAACCGAAACATTTAAAATATGAACTCACTAATCGGTCGGTTGGCCTATTCGGGGACAAAACCTTCAGTCATGCCAATGTCCTGAAAAAGGCTTGTCAACATGTGAAGGTTGTCCGAGACCAATATAGGACACACCTCGAAAATGTTGATGTATATGTAACTTCAGAATGTATTTCATCTATGTATTTTATATATATTTATTATACCCTTTTAAGAGATGTGTTATTCCTCTATAAGGAAGTGTCGTCATGTGGATTGACAAGTGTCGCAAGTGTAAGTACTTGCCGATGGGTTATTAGACCACCATGTGTGGGGTCGGCCCTGAAATATATATTATATTGTTGATGTATCTAGATAGACAAGTCGGCTCCATAGTGTAACTGGGAAAACAGGTTAAGTATAAATAGAGATCAGGAGATCTCTATTTGGATCATTCGGAAAGACACACTTCTCTCACTCAAAAAGTGGCGCACTAGTGAGGAGGAGGATCATCTGCTCTAGGAGACTGTCTCAAGTATATTTTGGTTGTACTTTGGTTGAGCCATTGCTCTCTCTATCTTTGAGGAAGTTGTGGGATTTTTCACCTTAGGGTTTTCCCCATGGAAACTCTGTGTCTCTTGTCTCTCATGCTTATTGTGATTGTTATGCATTGATATACTGTATATGTTATTCTCTCAATAAAGATCCAAGAGTATTGTGAATTAATGCTCAAATTCTAACATGGTATCAGAGCTAACCTGAGAAGAAGACATTTTGTAGTGATGGAACCTTGAGTTTCTTGTTTATTGGGTTTCTCTCCACATTTTTTGGAAAAGCAGTATAGTATATTGACTCTACTCATCAAGGAGAATCTATCTGTCCAATCAGAATTCAATTCTGAGCATTTTCAGATTTGGCCCTAAAAATTAGGGTTTCCACAAAAATAGGAATTTCTGAACTATGAAGACATAACTGGAAGCTCCTTGCAAAAATCGAAGTTTAGAGCTTTGGATCGAGATTTTTGTCTGGGTAGATCTCCGAAAAACTCAAACCCTAATTCAGGGCTCTACCTAGTGAACCTGGGAGGACAAAAAGGCAAATCTGAAGGGTAAATCTTTGCTGATCTCAAATTCTGAATACACCAGGCTGATCAACTTATCAAGGCGCATCTTTTTATCCTTTCAGAAAGTTGAAATTCACATTTTGAATTTTTTGGGTTTTTCCAACAAACCCTAATCCGAGACCAGATCCAGTTTTCAACATTTCAAGTGGTAAGACCTAAATCTTTTCTATTTCCATTTGAAGTACTCTTTAAGATGTCTCACCACACCAAGCTTGAGGATAAGCTTGAAGGGGCTGATAACTTCCGAACTTGGAAGTATAGGATTGAGTTAATCCTGGAAGAGAATGAGTTGGACTCATATATAAAAGAAGACATCCCTATCCCAGAGGATGAAGAGGCTAAGGTATTGCATAAGAAGAACTTGGTCAAGGCAAAGAGAATCATTGCTGATTCTATCAAAGACCATCTCATACCCCATGTGTCTTCTCTAAAGACACCCAAGGCTATGTTTGACTCTTTGACCAAGCTATTTGAAGGAAAGAACATAAATCATAAGATGACCCTGCGGAATCAATTGAAAGGGGTCAAGATGTCGAATGGAGAAACCATTCAATCCTATTTCTCCAAGGTCTCTCAGATCAAGGAACAACTTGAAGCTGTAGATGAAATGGTGGAGAATGGTGAAATTGTTATGACTACTTTGAATGTCCTACCTAGGTCATGGGACTCTTTTATCTAGGGGATCTGTGCTAGAAAGAAGTTAATCTCCTTCAGCAGATTATGGGAGGAATGTTCTCAAGAAGAAGAAAGGCTTGTGGCAAGAGAAGAGAAGATGGGAAATGAAGATCCAGCTCTCACGGCTCACACTAAGAAGGGAAAGTTCAAGAGGGAGCCATCCCATCACAAGAAGAAATCTTCTCATCATTTTCACAAAGACAAGAAAGATCTAAGGTGTTTCACTTGTAATGAGAAGGGTCACTTTGCTTCAGAATGTCCCAAGAACAAAAGGGACAACCACAACAACAACAACTCCAGCAAGAAGAAGAAGGGTAACAAAAGAAGGTACCATGCTCATGCTGCCGAAGACGATGAACCTCCAAAGAAGAAGGCTAGGGAAGAAAGTGATGATAGTAATGATGACTCATCAAGTGAAGAAGAGTATGTTCTAATCTCTGCTCTCATAGGTACTATCTCCCATGGTTGTAATGATTGGTTGATTGATAGCGGGGCTTCCAAACACATGACTGGGTTTAAGGAATCTTTTGTGAATCTATCTGAACATGAATCACCCCATAAGGTGAAACTTGGGGATGATTATCAATACCCAATCAAAGGAAGTGGTGAAGCCTCCTACAACCTAGATTCTAGAAAATATTTGAAGATGAAAGAAGTCCTTTATGTACCTGGACTCAAGAAGAACTTACTCTCCATCTCTGCATTGGATGCAAAAGGTATGAGGGTTGCATTTGTGGATGGCCAAGTCCTAATGTGGCCAAAGGGAAAGACCATAGATGATGCAGTTGTGATTGGAGAGCAAGAGGGAGGTTTGTATAAATTAAAAGGACAACCTGAACATACCATGGTGCATGAATCCATGGAGCCAAGTGAACTTTGGCATAGAAGAATTGCTCATATGCACTATAGGGCACTTCCAATTGCAAGCAAGGCTCTAGAGGGTCTTCCTGAAATCAAGACCAAACATGAAGGTGTTTGCAAAGGATGTGCAAAAGGTAAGAATATTAAGAAGGCTTTCCCAAGCAGTGAAAGCAAGGCAAAAGATATCCTGAAATCATCCACTCAGATGTATGTGGTCCTATGTCATCCATTTCTCTAAGTGGGTATGTTTACTATGTCTCATTTATTGATGACTTCTCTAGGAATACTTGGGTATACTTCTTGAAAAACAAAGATGAGGTGTTTGATAAGTTCAAGGAATTCAAAACCTTGATGGAGAATCAAACTAACAAAAGGATCAAAACATTCAGATCCGACAATGGTGGAGAATTCACCTCAGGTGACTTCAAGAAGCTTTGCAGTGATTCAAGGATTAAGAGGGAGTTGACTGCTCCTTATAATCCTCAACAGAATGGAGTTGCAGAAAGGAAGAACAGAACAATCATGGAAGCAGGAAGGGCAATGCTGCATGACCAGGATCTACCTATGCATCTATGGGCAGAAGCAGCTAGAAAAGCTGTATATGTGCAGAACATAACACCCCACAAGATATTGGACAACAAGACAACAGAAGAGGTCTTTTCTGGTAAGAAACCCGAAGTCAGCCATCTCAGAATATTTGGTTGTCCAGTATACACTCATGTCCCAAAGGAAAAGAGGACCAAACTAGATCCTTCAGGAAAGAAGGGTATCTTTGTGGGTTACAGTGAAAGCTCGAAGGCTTACAGAATATACTTTCCAGGGTTCAAGAAGATTGATGTCAGCAGGGATGTAACATTTGATGAAAACTCAGCATTCATCAAATCAAGGAAGGAACCTATTGAAGTTTATGAAGAACCTAAGGAAACTAGATTTCAAGACACTACCATGACTAAAGAAATTCCAGAAGTTGTTCGTGAGTTTGAAGATCTGCAAGAACCTGTAGATCCACCCTGTTAGGATAACTCTCACAAGAGGAAACCTGCATGGGCTAGAGAGCTCATTCAAGATGCAGAAAGATTTGGCATTCAAGAAGAAGAACACAGAGCAAAGAAAAGAACCAGATCACATACCAGCTATGTTGCTTTACTCTGTGACATTATTAACAAAGAACCTTCCAGTTATGAAGAAGCAGTGGAAAAGAAAGAATGGAAGGATGCTATGGTTGAGGAATACCAATCAATAATGAAAAATGATGTTTGGGATGTTGTCCCAAGACCTAAAGAGAAGTCTGTTGTGACTTCCAAATGGATCTACAAAATCAAGCATGCTACAGATGGCAGTGTAGATAAATACAAAGCAATATTCGTAGCTCGTGGCTTCTCTCAGAAAGAGGGAATAGATTATGAAGAAACTTTTGCACCTGTATCCAGGTATACTTCCATCAGAACAGTACTTTCCCTGGCTACAGCAATGAAATGGAAAATACACCAGATGGATGTCAAGACTGCTTTCTTGAATGGTGTAGTTAAAGAGGAAGTATATGTGTAGCAGCCACTCAGTTTTGAAATACATGACAGGGAGTCATATGTGTGCAGATTGAAGAAAGCTTTGTATGGCTTGAAACAAGCTCCCAGAACTTGGTATGGTAGGATGGACAATTTCCTATCTAGTTTGGGCTTTACCAAGAGTAAAGCAGATTCCAACCTCTACTACAAGGTTGAGGAAGGGAATCCTGTGATTCTACTCCTGTATGTGGATGACTTATTTGTAACAGGAGATGATAGATTGATTACAGATACTAAGAGGAAGCTTGCTGCTGAGTTCGATATGAAAGATTTGGGAATGATGCATTATTTCCTAGGTATGGAGGTCTGGCAGAATTCAGGTGGGATCTTCCTTGGTCAAGGGAAGTACACAGTAGATATCCTGAAGAGATTTGGGATGATGGATTGCAAGGCCATGGCCACACCCATGGCATCAAATCTAAAGCTTCTATGTGATGCTTCATCTAAGCCAGTTGATGTCTCTATGTATCGTTAGATGATTGGGTCCTTGATGTACCCGACGAACACGAGACCAGATATTTGCTTTGCAGTGAACACATTAAGCCAGTTCCTGATGGATCCGAGGAATGTTCACCCGGTTGCTGTAAAGCATGTCCTGAGGTACTTGAAGGGTACAATGGATTATGGGCTCAAGTATGAAGCGAATCAAAAGTTTAACCTGCAGGTTTATGTTGATTCAGATTGGGCTGGCAGTGTTGTAGATAGGAAGAGCACATCTGGGTGTTGCTTCAGTATGGGATCAGGTGTGATCTCTTGGTTTCGCAGGAAGCAGTCCTTCGTAGCACTGAGTATAGCTGAGGCAGAGTATGTTGCAGCGTGCTCAGCTAGTTGTGAGGTAGTATGGCTACAGAAGCAACTGTCTAAGTTATTTGATCTCCCGTGTGATGCTACTGGTATCTTTTGTGATAACCAGAGTTGTGTGAAGCTGTCCGATAACCCAGTGTTTCATGACAGGTCGAAACACATAGAGATCAAATATCACTATATCAGGGAGAGGAGCCGTGAAGCTCCTGTATGTTGCGACGGGCAAGCAGATTGCAGATGTGCTGACGAAGCCACTAGCCAGGGTGAAGTTTGGGTACTTCAGGGAGAGGCTTGGTGTTCTTCAGATCGACGACA
This sequence comes from Larix kaempferi, assembly GCA_027924585.1. Lineage (NCBI taxonomy): Eukaryota > Viridiplantae > Streptophyta > Pinopsida > Pinales > Pinaceae > Larix > Larix kaempferi. The sequence goes on along the minus strand of BSBM01000241.1, from coordinate 3,842,883 downwards.
TTTCGAGGAAGAAGTGATGGACACATTTGCTAAAGCCATTCTAAGCATGTTGGAAGGAGGATCCTTCACATGGCTATGGATGTAAGCGCTGGATGATGAGCATCGGGACGATGCTCCAGTTACTGCTCTATATATGCATCATGTTGGATGTTGGATATGATCAGTTGGATCATTTATATTTGTATATATGTACGCATCATGTTGATGCTGGATATGGTCAGTTGGATCATTTATATTTATATGTATGTACGCATCATGTTGAATGCTGGATATGATCGGTTGGATCATTTGTATGTATTTGTATATGCATCATGTTGGATGCTTGGACCATGTATCTGTATATGTATCAGGTGGATACATTGTATGATCAGGTAGATCATGTATGTTGATATGTATCATGTATGATGATATGTATCAGGTAGATACTTGGTGTGCATCAGGTGGATGCATTGTATGATCAAGTTGATCATGATGATGAGCTTCAGGATCTTGCTCCAGATGATATGTACCAGGATGGTACAAGTGATGATGATCAGTATGATCATGGGAATCAGGATGATGCCTCGTGCGATGATGATCCGTTGGATCATGAGTATTAGGTTGATACTTGGAGGTCAGAGATGATATGTGGCAGGTTGTGCAATAGCATGTAATCAGTCCTGGGAGATCTTGCCGGTCGTGCTGTGACACATAAATGTTCCTGGGGTACTCTTTCCGGTATTGCTATGTAGTATGTAATCAGTCCTCAGATATCCGATAGGTTGAGCTGTGTGCTCGTAATCAGTCCTAGGATGAGGTATTACTACGGAGACATGTAATCAGTCCTAGAGATCCGAGAGGTTGAGTTGTGTGCTCGTAATTAGTCCTGGGATGCTCTTTAGAGATCTTGTCGGTCATGCTGCGGCACATAAATGTTCCTGGGATGCTCTTTAAAGGTTTTGTCTATCCACATGTAATCAGTCCTAGAGATCCGAGAGGTTGAGCTGTATGCTCGTAATAAGTTATGGGATGCTCTTTAGAGATCTTGTCGGTCGTGCTGCAGCACATAAATGTTCCTGGGATGCTCTTTAAAGGTATTGTGGAGGAGATGCATGTAATCAGTCCTAGGAGATCTTGTCGGTCGTGCTTAGGCACATAAATTTTCCTGGATACTCTTTCCGGTATTGCATCTACACATAAAATTAGTCCTGAGAGGCCACCTCTATCAGACCGTTCGCACAGATGATGAAGACCTGCATGTGGTGGGCCTACATCCAGTATGAAAAAGGACTGGATCTATAGAAATTCCTATGACGAGTAGAGTCAGAGATTGGTTGAGATAGCAGCAGCAGTGACGATTATGATGACGATGATCCCGAGAAGAAGACTTGTCTAGTCGAATTGTGTCGAGAAATACCTTCCTAGTTAAGAGGGAGTGTTGATGTATATGTAACTTCGGAATGTATTTCATCTATGTATTTTATATATATTTATTGTACCCTTATAAGAGATGTGTTATTCCTCTATAAGGAAGTGTCGTCATGTGGATTGACAAGTGTCGCAAGTGTGTGTACTTGCCGATGGGTTATTAGACCACCATGTGTGGGGTCGGCCCTGAAATATATATTATATTGTGGATGTATCTAGATAAACAAGTTGGCCCCATAGTGTAACTGGGAAAACAGGTTAAGTATAAATAGAGATCAAGATATCTCTATTTGGATCATTCGGAAAGACACACTTATCTCACTCAGAAAGTGGCGCACTAGTGAGGAGGAGGATCATCTACTCTTGGAGACTATCTCAAGTGTATTTTGGTTGTACTTTGGTTGAGCCATTGCTCTCTCTATCTCTGAGGAAGTTGTGGGTTTTTTTACCTTAGGGTTTTCTCCACGGAAGTCTCTTGTCTCTCATGCTTTTGATTCTTGTGATGCTTGTCATGCTTATTGTGATTCTTATGCATTGATATACTGTATATATTATTCTCTCAATAAAGATCCAAGAGTATTGTGAATTAATGCTCAAATTCTAACAGAAAAAAAACCAGAGGTATGAGTACCCACCAGTGATTCCAACAATGGAGTGGAGAGCTCTAGTGGAAGATGGAAAGGAGAGGGCTCTGAGAAGAGAAGGCAAGCTAACACCAAGCACAGGGAGGTATGCAATACTTTCCGCAATGTAATTCTAAACCTTATTGTCCTTGATTTCTATATCGAACTTGGAACATCTAACCTATTTCAACACTTGCATAGGCTATCAGACACATCAAAGGCCACAAAGGCAAGACCAGAAAAAATAGGTCAGCATAAGCTTGGCCCTGGTGGTTATTCGAATTTGGAGGCACGGATTGTAAGTTTCGAGAAACCAATAATGAATACAAATAATAAATTGAAGATTATTTTTCATTTTATTGCACCGTAAAATGTTAGTTAACGACGATAAGCAAATATGCAGGCCGATCGATTCAATGAAGTACCCACAGAGGAAGACATGAAGCTTGGCTTCCAGGAAGGCTTTGGAGCTGTTGTTGAACGCCGAAGAAGCTTATTTGGGAAAACACAGTCTTGTGGTACCAATCCATCCGGTGCACAGGTATATAGAATCTATATAGTTTAATGAAGATTTGTCGCTTGTGCAATATTTTCGTTACAAATACTTGATGTAAAATATTGACTCTATTTTTAACAGGAAAGCAATGATCCCATTAGTGTCGAGGAGGGACAACAACAAATGGATGATCAAGCTTCGAATCCTGGTAATGAATTTATTTATATGCTACAATTTTATGTATAGAATTGCAAATGGTGACCATTAATTGTAGTTCACCGTATTTCAACCGCAGAGCATGTAGAGGGTGAAACTGTACAGGTTGAGACTGGACAAGAACATCAACAACATGATTTGGTCACACCAGGTAAAAAAACACCTTCGTAATGATTTTTTTTTAAATGAAAAACTTGTCATTACAATAGCAAAATATAACGATGTAACATTTTCACATCGTTGCAGAAAATCCGAACCCCTTGCCGCAAAATCCGCGTCTAGAACAACTATCAGCTAGGATATTGCATACATCACCACAAGCGCCTGCTGAAGAACCAAGAACTGGAGGAGAAAGTCTAGATGTAGATGCTCCTCTTATAGATTGTGTAGCACTAAAGAGAAGAAAATATTATAAAAAGAAGTGACGGGAAAAATGACGTCTAAATATTTTTGATAACAATATATCGTCCACGATTTTTGGTCTAATGAATGAATGAATGGTTTAATGAATGTTCTAATGTTTTAATGATTCAGTGTAGTAAACTATTACCTTTATTGAATTTCAACTTTTATTGAATGAATGTGTTGACTAAATGATTAATGAATGGTTTATTGGATGTTATCTTTTATTGAATGAATGTGTTGATTGACTGAAACAATGGTTTAGTGAATGTTAGAATTTACTGAATGAATAATGGATGAAAGTTCATGATGAAATATGGATGAATTTGCACATATTTGTTTTTTCAAGTACATGCATTGGGTATGGGGAATTGAGAGTGATGTGAGGGAGGGGGGAGGCATAAGAGCTTCCACCTTCACGTGGTTGGCCTTGTTCAGTAGAGAATATGAAATTATTCTCAAAACAGAGAGCAGCTCAATGAATGGCTACAATGTCGGATTTCTACAACCCACTCGCGTGTCGTCTAAATTTTGACAATTTCTTGGAGCTTGTTGTGATTTTTGGTTTCTCCTCATAACCAATTTCGAGTTTCCACATGATGAAATATGAATGAATCTGCACATATATGGATGAATTTGCACATATTTGTTTTTTTCAAATACATGCATTGGGTATGGCGAATTGAGAGTGATGTGAGGGGGGGGAGGGGCCATAAGAGCTTCCACCTTCACGTGGTTGGCCCTGTTTAGTAGAGAATATGAAATACACATATGCAATTTGATGTTGCACATTAAGAGTCAAAGTGAAGAAAGGGTGCTCAAGAGGACTGTATGGGCAGTGGTAACCTTTCTACGCTCACACTAAAGGACACTAGAAGGGATGGATAGGCCGCAGAGCTGTGTTACAGAAAAGGGGCATCATCCTTGTGTAGTGTGAGTGGGTATTGTGGGGCCATGCTATCCTATAGTCAAGAAAGTCACCTATAGAGTTCCTAAAGGGAACCGCTGGTTTGCATAGGAGAAGGAGTGCTATCCTTGGGTTGATGAAGAATTGTATGATGCCTGATAAACCCAATCGGTGTACTGGCTTGGCATGTTGTTAAATTGGATTCCTGATAAACCCAATCGGCGTACTAGCTTGGCATGTTGTTAAATTGGATGCCTGATAAACCCAGTCGGTGTACTGGCTTGGCATGTTGTTAAATTGGATGCCTGATAAACCCAGTCGGTGTACTAGCTTGGCATTGGTTATTTGCATGTTGTGGAGGTATTGGTGAAGGGTGTTATTTCCTAACAAACCCAGTCGATGAAATGGATTGAAAATGGTCGTTGTATGCTTGATAAACCCAGTCGACGTACTGGCTTAGTATACTGATTTTTTGAAATGCTTGATAAACCCAGTCAGTGTACTGGCTTAGCATACTGATTTTTGGGATGCCTGATAAACCCAGTCGGCGTACTGGCTTGGCATTTCCTATTCGGATGATGTTGTGGAGCAGCATGTGCTGGCCAAGCATCCACCCCACAGGTGATCTGAGGCTTGTAAAGCAGAGAAGGAAACCTATGGAGTAGCGAGGAAAATGCACAATACAGATAAGTATTCATTTTCATTTATTTCTTGTTTGGAATAATGAAGATTTTAGGTATAAGTATTATGACAACCAAGCTAATACACTGTTGTTTCTTTGTTGGAAACCTTGGCCATTGCAGGAAGTAAGGACCCTAAAAGAGCCACAAACGCTTGGTAAGCTAGAGAGTAACTGGTTGTGCACTACGAAATCCTTGATAAAACCAGAGAGTAACTGGTTGTGCACTATAAAATTCTTGGTAAATCCAAAGAGTAACTGATGCTCGATAAAATCAAAGAATAGTGGGTGGGGACATTAACCACTTGATGTTGTGGAGCAGCCGGCGTGCTGGCCAAACATTCCTTAATTAATTAATAAACCCAGTCGGCGTACTGGCCTGGAATTGCCTATTCGAATGGTTGTGGAGTAGCCTGCGTGCTGGCCCAACATTCATTGTTGTATCCACAGGAAATCCAATGCTTGGAAAGCAAAGAACGATCCTGTGGAGTAAAGTGAAGACATCCAATACATATAAGTATTTGGTTATCTTGCAACTCTTGCTTATGATATACTCATGTATAGGATTTAATTATGATTTCTTAAACTCTTGTTTAGAGATAAACCTTATGAAAATACACTAAGCATGTGAATTGATTCAATGTTTAAGTGTAGGTACTGCTGGAAGAAAGGACTATGAAAGCATATGGAGGATGCATGTGGACATGTGACCGTCCTAAAGAGAGCTTAGTATGAGCAGTAATGAAAGATGGTGCTAGTGGACATGTGTGGGTCCTAGCAGCCAGAGGTTCTGTAAGCAGCAATGGGGAAGGTTTCCCTAGCTAAAAAGCATTAGACAAACCTTAGACACTAAGTGTCATAGCCAAGAAAGGGCAAGGCAAGCATTCACATCGAAGTGAAAGAGGCTCAGGAGCATAGAACCACAAGTGATGGTGTGGCTCCAGATTGGAACAAGACTAAGAGGAGGAAACTCTTACTCTCCTCTTTCCTTTTTGACTAATGCATCTTAGAAACAAAATATTGTTGAGTGCATGTCATGGTTGGAAATAGATTGTGTTTAATTGCTTGCAACGAATTGTGAATGTTGAAATAGCTATTTCCATGTGACAGTATGAACATGGATGAGTTCATGTATATGTTGGGAAAGCATGAAATGTGTGGAAGTCTCATGAGTAAAGCATGGACGCTCCAAGTCAATTGGAAAATAATTGACTAATGTTAATATTGTATTATGCTTGTCCTAACAAGAATTGCCATGATGAGTTCCACAGTTGAGATAGTGAAAGCCATTGGTTTTGGCTGAAAATCTTCCTCAAGTAGTTGCCAGCACAACAAGAAAGATGGCAGATATGAAAATTCCAGACTGGTAGATCAGCTGGAAGGTGAATAAAAGGAAGGGATTGCTGTGGAGCGATGTCACCTGCAGAGCTGGAAGATCAAAAGCCAGCAGGAGTAGCTTGAGGAAGCAAAAGGACTTGATCCTGAAATTTCAAATTCAAGAGATGAAACGCAAGACAGACCTGCCGCCTTTTGTGAATTTTGAGGCATGAGTAAAATGGGTATTTATTCCTAAGTGTTGGAACACCGAGGAAGGTGTTATTCCAAGGGGAGGGGAATGTAACATCCCCAGTTTGACCCCATTGCATTAAAATGTAAATGATGTAAAATTGTTATAAAATTGTGGTGAGGAGCTCAAGGCCAAGGCCCCACCACCGATTTATTGATGCATATGGTTTACGTGCTAGCCATGCACATTGGAATTGTAAATATGCATTCTAATAAAATACCCACAACTAGCTATGCAATGCAACAAGAGATGGGGGCATGATTTTACAAGGAATTGGGAGGGAAAACATTCAAACCCTTGAGCCAATCAGGTCAAGCCAAGTGTCAATGAGAGAACCCATCAAACCCTCAACTACCCATGTTGACTTTTGTACCCATTCATTGATTTCTCCCAAGAGTTGGGTGAAGCAGTTAATGCCTTGGGGATTGGGGAGGTATGGCTGTCCAAATTCGAGTATGGGCAAGCCACCCTCATGGAAAATCGTGTTTCTCCTTCTTGGGCAAGAAAACACCCATGAATTGCCTTCCCAAGCCATTATTCATGACCATACTTCACTCTCTCACGTTTTTGGAGCTTGCTGGGCGTTTCTCTCATGGAGTACACTGTAAATTCACTGGTTTTCAAGCTGAGAAGGGCATTTTTGTGATGGCTAGACTGTGGGGAAAGAAGAGAATCCATTGGGAAGCTCAACAGATAAGTTTGATAGCTTGTTGTTTCCTTATTGTTGTGAAATCGTTTTTGAATTTCCAAAATTGGTTTTCATTATGGAAAAATCGTTTTTGTGATCCCAGCTGTTATCTCCTACCTTAGAAATCGTTTTTGAATGTTCCCATCAATTGTGTGACTGTGTATGTGTCAATTTTGGGTGCCAACCTGTCACATTTTTTCCAACAATCGTGTTGGTTCCCTGCTGCCACTTAATGAATCTGAGAAGGTCGTTTTGGCCCTTGAATGACCAAGCCTTTTCCCTCTCACGCAGTCTGAGCTAGCTGGGGATTTTCCCATCACATTTTCATCTATCTCCTACACTTTTCCATGCCTGGGAACTCATTTTTGTATTGCACAACGACTGGGAAGAAGGGAGCCACGAATTGGGGTTTGTGGAGGTCGTTTTTGTCCCTTGAGTGCCCACAAATGTTTTTTGGAAATGGTTCTATTCTCCCAAGGTGATTCCCCAATTGCCTTTTCGTTTTTGGTTGCCCAACATTTTTCTTCATGCCCAGAAATTGTGATTTTGTTGTTATGAGTATCCATGCTCAATTTTGAGTTGCTGTGTGTTAAGTTTGTCGAAGTTGAAATGGGTTTCCATTGTTTTCGTTTGAGCTTGAGTGGAAGCATCCACAAATGAAGAGAGTTCTAATGTAGCCTGATAAACCCAGCTATGGACTGGCTTGGCTCAAATGAAATGCTTAATTGGTTGTTGTTAACACCTAAAAAGTGCTCACTAGCTCATTCCCTTATTCACATGACCCATTTGTCCACTTTTCCACCATCTGAGCCTCTGAAACCAACAAAAGGTCACCAAAAGACCTTAGTACACCCCTTTTTCCCACTCAAAAAGATTATTTAAAAAACCCTTAAAAAGGGTCCAAATTCCCAAAAATATTAAAAAGGGAATTAAAATATTAATTTTATTCAAAAAAGGAAAAAGGAGGGAAAAGTACCTAAACCATGTTGGTCAATACCATTTGGTTTCCACAAAACCACAAATGGTATTCCCCATCACCAAAACCTATAAAAAGGTGGTAGGGGCTCCTCATTTCACATCCATCCACTATCTCATCCTCATGCTGCCGAAATCTCCCTTGAGTATTTTGGCCATTGTTAGCAACCTTGGAGAAGGAGACCTCTTGGAGCTTGGAGCTACTTATCTTGGGAGTTTCTCTACATCAACCTTCACCATTGAAGATATTACTATTGCAAGCATTAGCTTGCCCCATTTTTAAATACAAATTTATTCTTTCACATTTTCTTGTTCTTGTTCTTAAAATATTTCCATTATTTGCTTATATTCTTGCATAGATTCATGATTAGTTTTGTTTAGATTAGTTTCTTGTTTAATTCTATTGAAACTGCTGCTATTAGTTAGCAGGTGCCCATAGCACTAAGCCTGGTTGCAAAACCGGGCCAACAGTTTTTTGGCGACTCCACTGGCTTTGAACAATAGATCTCAAGTTTTGCTTTCAATCATTATTTTTTATTAGTTTTTAGCCTTTAGATCCATAGATCTGCCATTCTAGACAGCAGATCCATTGCTGCTCTAGTTTTTGGCCCCATCTATTGCCACTAACAGCCTAGAATTATCAATTTTCGGGTTCATTTTTCGCAATCCGCGCACGGCTTTCGCCTCGCATTTTTTAGCCTGACAGTCACGCGGTCCATCGCGACTTTTCGGCCTTTTTCCGCGCGGTCCCTCGCGACTTTTTGGCCTTTTTCCGCGTGGTCCCCCGCGGCTTCGCGGCTTTTTTGCGCGCTGCACATCGCGGCTTCGCGGTCATTTACCACGCTGCACATCGCGACTGCGCGGCCATTTTCCACGCGGTTCCCCACGACTTCACGGACATTTTCCGCGCTACACAGCGCGACAGTGTGCCTAAATCCCGCGCGGTCCATCACGACTGTGCGACAGAAACCCGCGCGGTCCATCGCGACTTTTCTGTAAAAAGCCGCGCTGCTAATTTTTTCATTCGGCCATTCCGATTCAAAAAATTATTTTTTACTGTATTTTCCGCCCACATAGCACATTTTTACAGTATTAAATTCTGCATATTTTACAGCCGCAGAAAAAATTTTACTATTTAAATGCACATCTAGAAGTCTTTTTATAAATTTTCAAGAAAATGAAAGAAAGACTTATTTTGCAGTTTATCTAGGTTAAAAAAATTTCCTGTTTACTTCTTTAAAAATCTTGCCCTTAGCAATTTCCTTGAAAAGAAAACCATTTATTTCTTTTAAGAAGTCTATTATTTGCTTTCATGATTCCCAAGATCCTTTGTCTTTTGAGTTAATTTTGCAAAGCATTTAGTTTCCATTTATTGAAAGAAGTCATAAATATTTGCTTTTTTATTTTTGAAAGATCCTTTATTTTTTGAAAATTTCCTATAAAGCATTTACTTCTTTCAAGTTCAGTTTACAATACTACACGTGCACCCACTCAAACACTTAATTGAACTGAGCTTTAAAACTTACCCTAATTTCAACACACTTTTAACCTCACTTGAGGAACACTAAAAGAACTTTGTAGCTAGGTAGTATTGGGGGGATAGGTGTTCCAATAAAACCCCTCAGTTATTACATCTGAGACATAGTTGTTGTCCTTTAGGGAGCTAAAACCTCTTAGTATTTATTGGCGCGGTCACAACCGGTTTGTGGGAAGGTCTCTCCCCTAGGAGGGTTGAAGTCGCGAGGATGGTTCCAGAAGCCTGAGTGGAATACCGAAATCCATTCAGTAACCGAAGGGCTACCATTCGCAGTTCTCGGGATATCCCTGTATTGGGATATTGCGATCAAAGGACCAAACGGCAGATTTACCTTTTCTCGATGCGTCATGAACGGAGTATCCTAGTAGCCTTTCTTTAGGATTGATTACCCGGTGTCCCTCCCGGTAGGGGGATATCTAGCCGTTGTCTCAACACTCATATTGTCTGACTTGGATTTCATCACCTTGCAGAGAATATCGTTTGTTGAGTCACAATACTTTTAGTTAGGTGTTTGCATGATTCAGCCCACCTTTGGTCTAGTTACACCTATTTTTTTTCTAGGAGCTGTTTGCATGTTGGTATTCTGACCATTTGTTGCATCCCTCCACTTATTGTAGCACAGCTGCTAGAATAAGTGCCTTTTTTGAGGTTGATTTTTTGGCCTAAGAGCCTTCATTTTCACTCCCCTTCTTGCACCCTTGGTTGCATTAGGTTTTTGAGTTTTTTTTTTATATATCTATCACCACCTGATACTTAAACAGATTTTTTCCACAAAAACTTATTTTCTCACCATTGAGAATTTTAGACGCTCTCGTCGTCTACAGGGCGAACTCCCAGAGTTCAGTCTACTTGGCTCGCCACGTCACCGACGCCGAGCCTTATCCCTTGACTCGACACATCATCGGTCAACTAGACAGTCATCCAATTCTGACACGCCTCACTTCACTTCAGATTCTGAGGCAGAATCCAAAAATCCCACTGCGTTATTCCCAACCAACATTATGTCTGGAACACCATTTGATCCACTATTTACCAGCACCATAGGAGAGACGTCTATAGACCCTTCTACTGTAGTGCCGTCCATGGCAACAACCACCCCCCTGGGTATGCCCAATATGGGCAACACTCCACATTTAGGAATGCCCAACACAGGGCCACCTCCTGTTACAGGAATTCCCAACACAGGGCCACCACCTGTTATGGGTATGCCCAACATAGGGGTCACACCCCATCTGGTTTCCACAAACCCTATCCCAGGAATCACCACTACTATTCCGAACCCTAGTGTAACCCATGTTGCACTAGGAAGCGCTGGCCCTTACCAGACCACACCTATTGGAGGACATATACCTTCAATACCTAGCATACCTTTAGGTGCTGCTGGACCCCATACCACCATGATTAGACATGTCCCAGTCCCAGTCACTACATCTGCTAGCTTACCATATATGGCAAGTTTGAACTTGCCAGATTTAGCCAGGCTCACCAATGACCCTATCAGACATGATCCTGTGTGGCCTCACATGCCCACCAAACTCCCCTCTGACATCCCTAAGTTTGAGGGTAAAGCAGGTGAGGACCCCCAGAACCATATCATGTCCTTCCATCTATGGTGTTCCTCCAACTCCATAGTGGACGAATCTGTCCGCCTCCGTCTGTTACAGTGCACTTTCACTGGCTCTGCAGCCAAGTGGTATATCGAGCAGCCCCATGGGACGCATGCCACCTTTACCTCCCTTGCCTCGACCTTCCTGCAGTTCTTTCAGTTACCTGTCCGCTATGATGCGGGCGTCGAGATCCTACTGTCTTGCAGACAAAACACGGCCACCCACATCACTGACCACATTCATGAGTGGCGTCGACGTCGAAGCCTCTGCAAAATCAAATTAGACGACTGTATCTTCCTAGATTGGTTTCTAAAATCCCTTCTCCCTCTCATTGCGAAGGATGTGGCATCTGAAAGACCCCAGTCTGAGGAAGAGGCCATCCTCAAAGCCCAACAGTTTGATCTCATTTACGCCCAGTCAGGTTATCTATACACCATCATACCGGACGCCCCACGCGGCGACTCTTCACGCGGTGACACACCGGGGGCATCACATGCCGCTGATGGCATTATTGGCCAAATCACACAGCAAGCTAAACCTTTCAGCATGGTGAGCACCATGCCTGCCCCAGACCTCTCTAGGGCCACATCCAGTTCCGGAGCGACAACTTCTTACGCTTCAACAAACCAGACACATCACATTCATGGACCCTCTTGTCCACAACATTGCTATGGGCAAGCGCCATCAGCATATGTACCTCCTACATATTACAACCAACCTGCTACACAGAACTCCATTCAGTTCCCGCCACAACCGATGCAGTACCCACAGCAAGCTGCACCAGCTAATCCAACACATCCAATAGCTCAGGGGTACCAACAACCCCAACAAGCAACTGGACCACCGCCAGCTCCACCTGCATATTACCCACCGCAACCTGCTCCCGCAACTGCAGCTCCCCAGAATCCCCCCAATGCTCAAGGGCATGTGTACGCACAACAACAACAGCCCCAATACCAAAATAACCAACGCAACCAGGGTGGGAAATCAAACCGTGGAAGAGGACATAACCGCGGTAACAACCAACACCCAAACCAAGGTCCACAACCTCCCCACCTGCCACAAAATAATAATGCAGCGCCTGCTCATCAAAATCCTGATCGGCCACCTAAGCAAGCAAAAAATGCTAATTTACGAACAAACCATCCTTGTTCTATTTGCGGGGTCTATGGCCACTATACCCACACTTGCCCACATCTGGAGCGAGCTTGACAACTATGGATAGATGACTCCCATCGTCAAGGGCAGGCGGCTCCTCAGCCGCCACCTAACCCTCCACCACCTCAACAACAACCTATGGTACTACAAAACCCTTTCCCAACACAAGGGGTGGTGAACACTCAGCCGTTAGCTCCCCCACAGGGAAACGTGCCACCACAACAAATCAATTACGCTACTCCTGATCAACCAATGTTTGATTCAGGCACTCACCACTTATTGATGATGTCCACTGCCGATGTCAACATCCAGACACGTCGGAACCAGTATGGCCCTACCTCCGAAGCCCCCCCCGTCGATAAGGATACTAACACTCATCCCACTGATCAAACATTACGTATACCACCGCTTCCACTCGATGGCGCCTCTAAAGCACCTCGTTTCCCACTCCGCCGTATCAACAACAACCCCAATGCACGGGCTGCGTCAAATTACAACATCGTAGATGACTTAGCTCAATCTCCCGCAGCCATGTCTGCGTTAGAAGTCTTAAAAAACTGTCCGACACAGCGCAAGACTATACTTTCCGCCATTGGGGCGATTGACCCAAATGATTCAAAATTGATGACCTTTGATTTGGAACATTCCGAACCACATCTGCCTTCCACCATAGCAGTCCAAGTTTCTGTTTCTATTCGGAATCTTGTCATCCATCGATGTATCATCGATGAGGGTGCCTCTACATGCGTCATGTCCACATTCGTTTGGCAGAAGTTGGGATCCCCTACTCTCCAGCAATCCACCACTGCATTGCGGGCCTATGACGGCCGGTCAGCTCAACCTCAAGGTCTACTACCCAATGTCCCCGTCCAATTGGGTGGGAAAACTGTGCTCATCGACATAGAGGTCATTAATGCCCAACTCGATTATAACCTTTTACTTGGCTGCAGTTACATGTACGCCATGAAAGTGGTTGCCTCATCCATTTTTCGTACCATGATGTTCCCCCACGAGGGACGCATGGTCAAAATCGACCAACTCACCTACTATGATCCCAATGCCCCTGCAGCACCCGAGAATGTTCTCCCCATGGTTGAACAACCCGCTTCTAGTGCAACTACCTCCTTTGTTTCTTCTGTGGGACCCAGACTTTACTCAGATACACCAATGACCTCTACATTCCAGGCCATTCCACCACCGTCACCCGAGACCCACGTCGCAAACCTCTGTACTCTTTCACAGAATACACAAACACCCGGTAGTCAACCACCATTGGTCCCTAGTCACATCGGTGTTACACCCATCCACACCATCCCCTTTCTATTTCCTCCTTCGGGTGTAGTAAGCGCCCCGGTTATGGCTACCCTTAGTCTACCCGGGTTAACATTGGGATTACCCGTGTGGTATATTTCCCCTCCCGTTCCACCTCCGACACCAAATGTCATCCTCCAACCGGTACAACCTATTGTTACCAGTACTCAACCTCCTCCTGGTGTCACAATCCCTTCGGCGTCAACGAAACCTCCTCCTGGTCTCAATATCCCTTTGTCGTCAACAAATCCTCCTCCTCTTGTCAAGCCCACTGGGGGCAAAGGTCCACAACCATACACTGCTATACCACCTCCTAAAGCAGTGAAACCCCCACCCGTATTTCGAGCCCCTCCTAAATGCTCGTTGTGCGATGAGATAGGCCACCCCACTCATCAATGCCCACAGTTACCGGCACTTCAGGAACATATGAATATGTTGGACGATGACACCAACATCCCAGTAGTTAGACTAGAGCCACCTCCTCAGCCTCGCGACAGATCACTGCGCACCAACCATCCTTGTGCCATATGCAGTGTTTACAGTCACTACTCTCACCATTGTCCTGATCTCCCTGACTATAGAGCAGCATTGTACGATTTAAACAACGTCGATTTAGAGATATCTCCTCCCCTCATTGAGGAGATCTACCCCCCGCCATCATCCTCGTCGGAAGAAGTCAATACAATCTATATGATTTCCACAACTTTCAAACCAGAACCCCTTGATTTATGGTCTGACTACTTCAATACTGATGAGAAAATTTTGGAGACACTCACTGCACCTGACTACCCTTGGGATGATATGCATCATCGCTCGTATTTCCTCCCGGAAACATCTACATCCACCGCATCCAACCAGCTATCGGTCGAATCGAAAGATTTCATACCCACTAAAGTCGATTGGTTAAAATACCCCATCCCAGCACCGGATGCCTTTGAAGAAGGGAACATGTCCAACATTTCCCCCATTATACAAATCGATATTTCCACAACACCAGGGAAACCTGAGCTCATCTCGTTGGGCGCATCTTGCACTCAAGCGGAGACTCAGGCGTACAAAAAAAAATTTCAAGAATTCCGTGATGTTTTCGCTTGGTCCTATACCGAAATGCCTGGTCTTGACCCAACCATTATAGAGCACCACATTGATACATGGCCTGAGGTACCCCCTATTCGTCAGAAACAGCGACCCATTCATCCTTCCAAACTCCCCGCTGTTAAAGCTGAGGTTGAGAAACTTCGCAAAGCAGGATTCATTTATCCTATTCCGTACACCACCTGGGTGTCGAACCCTGTTCCCGTCAACAAAAAGCAAGGCACCCTTAGAGTATGCACTGACTTCCATGATTTAAACCACGCTTGTCCAAAAGACAATTTCCCCACGCCATTCATTGACCAACTCATTGATGAGTGTGCGGGCCATGAAGTCCTATCTTTCATGGACGGGTTTTTCGGATACAACCAGATTCACATCCGTAAGGAGGATCAGTACAAGACTGCCTTCACCACCCCATGGGGCACCTTTACCTATCGCATCATGCCATTCGGCCTTAAAAATGCTGGTGCCACTTTCCAGCGAGCCATGACCTATTGCTTTCACGACTTGGTCCATATCCTGCGAGTTTACCTTGACGACCTTACAGCCCGTTCCCGAAAACGATCAGACCACGTTAACAACCTCCGATAAGTTTTCCTGCGTTGTCGAAAGTATAAAATCCGCTTGAACCCACACAAGTGTGTGTTTTGCGTTCCAGCAGGCCGGTTGTTGGGTTTCATTGTTTCCCAAGACAGAATTACCGTTGATCCCTTGAAAGTCAAAGCCATCTTAGAACTTCCTCCTCCTCGCACGCTTCGGCAGCTCCAGAGTCTACAAGGGCGGTCCAATTTCCTTAGGCGCTTTGTTCCTGATTATGCCACCAAAGTCCACGGTTTCTTACGCTTACTTCATACCCACATACCCTTCGTTTGGGATGAGCAAGCAGACACAGCATTCGAAGCCCTCAAGAAAGCCCTCACACAAGCCCCCTTGATATCCCCACCGGATTTCTCTCAAGACTTCACCCTTTATGTCTCGGCATCTGAATATGCTGTGTCCGGAGTTTTGGTCCAAGAAGATGCCTCTCACCAAGAACATGTAATTTATTACGTCAGCCAGACCTTGTCTGGCCCACCCCTACGTTACCCATACGAGGAAAGATTAGCCCTAGCTGTGGTCTTTTCCGTACAAAAATTGCGACACTACATTCTACTCAGTCATACCACGGTTGTGGCCGACTCCAACCCTATGGTCTATCTCCTAACCAGGCGGCTCCTACAAGGTCGTGTTGCTAAATGGGTCATTATCCTCCAGGAATATGACCTTACTTTCAGAACTCCTAAAAGCACCAAAGCCCTCGCGCTTGCTCACCTCATCACCGACCTCCCATCCTCTTCGTCATCACCCGCTATCCAAACAGATCTGATTGACGAACAAATCTTCATCATCTCGTCTGACGACCCATGGTACGGAGACATTTTGATTTACCTCCGCACGCAAAAATTTCGACCACACATCGATCGTGATGGACGTCGTCGGATACGACACCATGCCCCCCGATACCTCTTGATAGGGGATGTACTTTATCAACGCGGCGTTGATACCATCCTACGCCGATGCCTATCCCATAGTGAGGCAGAACAAGTCCTCAATGATTGTCATAGCGGCGCCTGCGGAGGCCTTTTCTCCGGCATGGACACCACCCAGAAGATCATTCGGGCAGGTTATTTTTGGCCCTCATTGTTTACTGATTGCATCAACGCAGTCAAGCATTGCCAGAACTACCAACTTTTTGCCCCCAAAGCAAGAACCCCCCCCGCCCCCCTTCATCCAGTCATCACTGTTGGACCATTCTGCAAATGGGCCATCGACTTCCTCGACTGTAACCCCACGTCAACCAACGGTCACAAACACATCGTTGTGGCCGTAGATTATTTCACCAAGTGGGCAGAAGCCATGCCGACTTACAATTGCAAGGCCGACACTGCCGCATGGTTTTTCTTCAACCATGTTATCACTCGTTTCGGAGTGCCGAAGCAACTAGTCTCTGACCACGGCTCTCACTTCGAAGATGCCGTCTAGAAAGAATTATCAACCATGTTGAAATTTGAACACCATTTCTCGTCCACCTACTATCCCCAAGGAAACGGCCAAGTCAAATTGATCAATAAAATTTTGAAGACCATCCTCCAACGAATGGTAGACAAACACAAATCCAATTGGCACCACATGCTTTTCCCGACACTATGGGCTTACCGCACCTCAACCAAAACCGCCACCGGTTTTACCCCTTTCCATTTAGTTCACGGTGTCGAATCCGTCCTCCCTATTGAGTGCCAGATTCCAGCCTTACATATCGCCGTTGAACTCCTACTGGACACTTCCCCGATTGAGCAACGATTACTACTCCTAGAGCAGGCCGATGAAGATCGGTGCACAGCCATTCAAAACATGGAAGCAGCCAAACAACGATCAAAACTAAGTTACGACAAACACGTCCACCCAAGAACCTTTTCTGAGGGAGACCTTGTCCTCGCTTACGATCAAGCTCACGATAAAACCGGAAAGGGAAATTTTGTATCTATGTGGCAAGGCCCTTACATCGTACACACTTGCCTCGGGCAGGGGGCATACATTCTGACCGATTCAGAAGGCAATCCCCTACGCAACCCACGCAACGGGTTGTACCTTAAACGATTTTACCCATAGAAAATCTAATGGGCACCACCATCCATTCTAGTATAGGCTTACTTTCTTTTCTCACAAAAAATTCAAAAACCTAAATATTTGTTTTTCTCTGCATGACCACAGATGGATCCTCTTCCACTCTGCTATGTCGGTTTTGCAGATGGTGCAAGCCGTTGGTCTCCCAATCTCACCTCCGCAGCTTGGGTAATATACTCCCCTTCACATGAGTTAGTTCATATTGACGGAGTATGTTTAGGTGCCGCCACCAATAACCAAGCTGAATACGATGCCGTGACTGGTCTCCTGGCCACAGCTCTCCAAATGAGCATTCGTCACCTCAACGTTTTCTTGGACTCACAGCTCCTAGTTTCCCAGCTCAACAATGATTACCAGGTACGCGATCCCTGTCTTTTCAGAAAATTCCTGCGCACTAAACAAATGGTTAGACAGTTTGAATCCATTTCGTTCACACATGTCCCAAGACACCTCAATAGTGTAGCAGACCATATGGCCAACAATGTCCTCAACTGGCACACCAATCACATCATGTCATAACCAAAATGTGCATCCACGTGCATAACATGTGCCTCCACGGGCATATCCATAAATAAAATGCATCCACGTGCATAACATGTGCCTCCACGGGCATATACCAAAACAAAAGGTGCATCCACATGCATAACATGTGCCTCCACGGGCATATACAAAAAACCAAATGTACATCCACGTGCATAACATGTGCCTCCACGGGCATACAGAAAATTAAACATGCCTCCACGGGAAAACATAAAAGACAACAAGTGCATCCACGTGCATACACGACCATATATCCAAATAAATATACACATATATATATAAACCATGATAGTCAACATGTCATAGGTGTCCTCAGCACCCGATATACAAAAAATACATCAATCGTACAAAAAATGCTTCCCCATATGCTCATCAACATTTGGGGGCAGATACAATATAATCTACTCATCAGGATCCCTAGGCTCCTCCGGCTCCTCCTCCGCTGGCCCCGCCGGGTCATGGCGAGCCCGAACTCTGCGCTCCTCTGGCGCCTCCGCTGGCCCCGCTGGGTCATCCCGTAGACGGATCCTCATCTAAGCCGGCTCTGCCGGGACATCCCGAGCACCACCCCTGTGCTCTACCACAAACACCGCTGTCCTTAACAAGAGCGACCGCCACTCTGGCGACGCATTGAAACAACCCTCCAAAATGTCCCGATCCAGGTCTCTCCAACCATCCTCAGGGAGTCCAGCTAAGATCCTACCGAAGGTCTGTCTAACACCCTCTATGGCATCATCTCGAGGGCCAACCCCTCTCCCATGAGCCGCAAATCCTCCACCACGTGGAGGTGGTACCGCTGCAGGTGGATGGGCGACCACCATCGCTCGCCCCTGACGAGCCACGTAGTCGACTGGTGGCACTCGACCCACATCTACACAATGCAAATTAACCATCATATGCAACTATAATCATAGATGATAAATCAAAACAACATATGATATAGTATAAAATAATACACAAAACATACCGTCTAAACTCCAGGCCTGTCCTGGGGCACGAGGCATCTCCGGGTCACCTCGATAGTCCATGCCGGCGTAGGGGTAGTCCTCAATCACCAGGGGCATCTGCTCCCACTGCTCATAAAAATCCTCCGTGAAGAAACCACGGACACCACCGCCGCCACGAGGCATCATCTGCCCCCACCGCATCATGCGAGGCTCACTCACCAGACCAGCACGAATGGGTACCCGTGGCCGCAAGGTCGGCAAGCGCTCAAAGAAAAAACAACATAAGAAGGAGGCATAACAGAACTCACCTCCCTCTCTAATGGCCTTGTCCAGATCTCTCCGGACACCAGCCAGAAACATCTGCCCCCAGGCATAATAAGTCCCCCGGAGAACGGAGTCCACCATCATCGTTTGTCCCCCAGACATACGATGTGGCGCAGCAGCACCCAATATCCGCAGAACACATGCACCAACAGCCCTCATATCCCACTCACGTAGGGATCGCAGACTAATAGAGTTGTTCTGCAGAACATCATCATCAACACAGAAAGTCTGTAACAAGTCCTCCATGTCTACACCCGGTGGGATCCTCGGCAAGAGATCGTCCACCTCACCCAAACGAGGCAACCCAGTCAAAAAATAGACATCCGTGAGGGTGATCTCCAACCTCTCACCCCCAATAATAATTACACCCATCCACACAATCCCCTTTCTATTTCCTCCTTCGGGTGTAGTAAGCGCCCCGGTTATGGCTACCCTTAGTCTACCCGGGTTAACATTGGGATTACCCGTGTGGTATATTTCGCCTCCCGTTCCACCGCCGACACCAAATGTCATCCTGCAACCGGTGCAACCCATTGTTACTTCTACCCAACCACCTCCCGGTATCAATACTCCTTCGTCATCGACGAATCCCCCTCCACTCATCACGCCCACTGGGGGCAGAGGCCCACAACCATACACTACGATACTCCCACCCAAGGCAGTTAAACCTCCCCCCGTATTCCGTGCTCCTCCAAAATGCTCGCTGTGTGATGAGTTAGGCCATCCAACCCATCAGTGTCCACAGTTACCTGCATTGCAGGAACACATGCAAATGTTGGACAACGACCCCAACATCCCGGTGGTCAAACTAGATCCAAACCCCATGCCTCGTGATAAATCACTGCGTACCAACCACCCATGTGCGATATGCGGTATTTACGGCCACTACTCCCACAACTGTCCTGATATCCTAGATTACAGAGCAGCTCTCTACGAGATGAACAATTTGGACCTTGAGACGGCACCCACTACCATTGAGGAGATCTTCCCTCCCGTATCATCCTCATCCGGAGAGATTAACACCATTTACATGATCTCTTCGAATACCACTACCTCATCACTTGATTTGACCACTCAAAGCTCCCGCAATGATGAAGAGGTTCTCGAGACTCCTACTGCCCTTGATTATCCCGGGGAAGACATGCACCATCGTCCATACTTCCTCCCGGAAGAGACTTCATCCACCACCGCTACCCAATCCGCGGTTGAGTCCAAGGATTTCCTTCCTACTAAAATCGACTGGTTAATGGATCCCATGGCCGATATTTCTCCCGTCATCCACATTGACATCTCTGACCCACTTGGTACCCTTCATACCATTACATTAGGAGCTTCCCACAGTGAGCATGAGATCGGAGAATACCACCAACTGTTCCAAGAATTCACTGATGTCTTTAATTGGCCAGATACCGAAATGCCTGGCCTTGACCCCACCATTTACACGGTTTCCACTGGATACCCCTCTGTCTGGTCGGCCCCTTCAATTGATCCCTTAGACACACATGTTCAACCCTTTCAAATCGACGAGGAAACCACATGTCCACAACATGGGGGCAGGCCCAAAACCTTGCTTACTCATCATCATTGTGATTCTCGTCGGAGATATTGGGGGCATCCACCCCACAAAGGGAATCCCCCATCATCATATCATCACTTCAATATGCCACCACAGCCCACAGCCTCATGGTATAACACCCCGCCAGCAGTTGCTCAATGCCCTATTGATCTCTCTCTGAGACAACATCTGCACCACATTGACACCTCTGAGTTAGGGGGCATAATAGATTACCTCGACCCCGTGATAGGGGGCATGATCAATCATTTTGAACCTTCCCCATCATCTCTATCTTAACACCTCAATGAGCCCATCGTTCAAACCAACACATATGTGATCCACAATCACAAACCCCATGCACATAGCATGGGGGCAGGTCATTAACCCTGCTCACTTTTTCATATTTGTGATCTCAACCATTTTTGAGGTCACGTGTCACTTGTATATTTGAGTTGATTTTATGCAGATAGTATTTCCCCCCACGGGTCATCATTTCTCCCCACCACTGCATCATTGGCTTGGTGGGCTCACCTTTATTTGTAGCAATTTTTTAACCTAGTTATTTGCTTTGACCATTCCGGAGTCCTTATGACCTCCGTTTTTCGCACCATTTGCACTGCCGGATTTATATTTCCGCACTCGTGATGATGCTTGAGATCATTTCTCGCTCTCACGCCTAGATTTTTTGGGAATTTTTCCCATGCCCCCTCGTCGCCTCGGTTTACGTACCACATCCACCGTTCTCCGTGTTTGACCATCTTTATATCGCCGAATTAAGTTTCCCGCACTTGTGATGATGCTTGAGATCATTTCTCGCTCTCACGCCCATACTTTTCGGCCATTTTTTCAAAATGCCCTCTCATTGCCTCGATTTGCGTGCCACAAAGTCGCAGCCCCCCTTTTGACAATATTTATGTCACCGGATCCAGTATCCCACACACATGAAAACGCTTGAGACCTTTTCTCGCTCCCATCTATCCATTTTTGTTCGGTATAATTTTACCCCTTTTTCGGGCCGAGCAATCCCTTTTTACGAAAAAGGCACTTAGGGAGTTTCTGTTAAGCTCTTTTCTGACTTTTAAAACAATGAAAAGATCGCTGAGCAACCTTGCTTCCTTTCATGCTCGTTAAAAGTATCTGAAAGGGCGTCTACCTGGTATAAGTTTACCCCTTTTCCAGACCTCGTAGACTAATTACGAAAAAGGAATACTCTAGTCACTTCGGCTAGAAGAGTTCTCCATCTGCATCATTTTATGCTTTTTCGGGCCTTGGAGACTAAACTACGAAAAAGAACACCAATAGAGTCCACTTACCGTTTTCAGACTCTCTAAACATGAAAGCAACCATGAGCATGAGCCGTCCTGGGCTCACAAAATCCACAGGACCGTACCATTTTAGAGCACACTTTTATCCCTTCTTGGATCTCATTAAAACTACAAAGAAGGACCCAACGGTGCTTCTCGGTGCCACAACATATCACGTCTACTCATATGATAGCTTCCCCATTTTGGTCGCCTTTGTTTAGAGTATTCTGCAGTATGTCACCCTAAGAACCCCTCGACAGCACCCATCAGCTTGATTCCCCACCAGAGTCATACATACCCTTCAGTCCTTAAAAGCTATGATCCTCAAACCTATAAGTCAGTTCCCTACACTGCTAGGTCAATCATGTCATCATGCTCTGAACAAAGGAGGTTTGAGTCTACCCACTATATGACCCCAGATACTTCCCATCCCCACAATTATGTCAGTCCTACCATCAGTACTACAATACTTCAGTTATACACCTCGCGCTCCTATCAAGGAAACATCATTGCCTTGTTAGTTGCTGGTCTCCCTATGTCGACGACAACCAAATTTATTCTAGAGGATAGACCTACAGGTCCCTGTGTCTTGGACTCATCACCATTTATGATGAGTACCTACGAATCATTTCGAGAAGAGTCCTCAGTGCCTCTCCAAATGGTTGTTTCTCACATGCTCGACTTCAACACCTTGATCGCATCGTTGAGACTTGCACAGGGCATTGGTCTGCTCAGTTATTAGTCGAAGACCCCGGATACCTTCTGACTCCTCCACATTTGAGAGTCTACCTATGGATACAACCAGTTACACTGTTCCTATAGATATCCGGGTTGCGTATGGCGACAGTATTCAGATGTACCCCAGTTTTATACTCCCTCGAGTATACAGTTACAGATACTTCCCAGAGATGGCTCACAATCATTACGTCCCTACAGATGTTGGACACCTTCATTTCCAACAGTTCGTCAGTTATTCCAGTGTATCAGTTATTGAGATCAGCCATGTCATGATCATGAGTACATCCCAAAATAATGTACCCTCTGGACCATTATGATGTACCAGTATATTTTTTATGTATTAGATCCCCCTTCTTGGGACTAATTGTTATGTATATGTCTTGATACGAGCATGGGTATGCCCGCCTCGTCCATTATCACAGATTATCCCTCATTCATATTGAGGCCATGTAATGTTTTTTTTTTTTGCAGCTTCCAAGGGCCATGGCTCCAGTCTCCAACCGGTCTCTTCTCTCCCTAAACCCCAGAAAAAAAGACAAAAGAACTATGATGTCTATCGGCCATACGATGAGCTCCTGCCCTCACACATCAGGGGGCAATCTGTTAACACCTAAAAAGTGCTCACTAGCTCATTCCCTTATTCACATGACCCATTTGTCCACTTTTCCACCATCTGAGCCTCTGAAACCAACAAAAGGTCACCAAAAGACCTTAGTACACCCCTTTTTCCCACTCAAAAAGATTATTTAAAAAACCCTCAAAAAGGGTCCAAATTCCCAAAAATATTAAAAAGGGAATTAAAATATTAATTTTATTCAAAAAAGGAAAAAGGAGGGAAAAGTACCTAAACCATGTTGGTCAATACCATTTGGTTTCCAAAAAACCACAAATGGTATTCCCCACCACCAAAACCTATAAAAAGGTGGTAGGGGCTCCTCATTTCACATCCATCCACTATCTCATCCTCATGCTGCCGAAATCTCCCTTGAGTATTTTGGCCATTGTTAGCAACCTTGGAGAAGGAGACCTCTTGGAGCTTGGAGCTACTTATCTTGGGAGTTGCTCTACATCAACCTTCACCATTGAAGATATTACTATTGCAAGCATTAGCTTGCCCCATTTTTAAATACAAATTTATTCTTTCACATTTTCTTGTTCTTGTTCTTAAAATATTTCCATTATTTGCCTATATTCTTGCATAGATTCATGATTAGTTTTGTTTAGATTAGTTTCTTGTTTAATTCTATTGAAACTGCTGCTACTAGTTAGCAGGTGCCCATAGCACTAAGCCTGGTTGCAAAACCGGGCCAACAGTTGTGTATGAGCTGAATGTCCCCTTTTCCTTGTAAGAATCATGCCCAGCTCGGGGGTGGCCTTTAGACGGACTGATTATATGTCGTCGAAGAGCCTACGGTTGGGTGGAACGTTGCAGCAACATAGCTAGTCGTTTGGGATTATTGCACAACGAAGATAAGTGTTTTCTGTCTATGTATTTACTTCTGAAATGTTATAATTTGATGGTTGATTTAATATGTTGAATGCATACAAAAGATGTGTGTAGATGAAGTTTTAATTCCGCTGTGCATATTGATTTAATTTGCATTTGCACACCTCTGAATTTATGTGTATGAATAAGATGAATGGGATGAATTTTTATGAAAAACCCCATAGACTGGCATCATGTTCCCTCCCTTGCCTTGGATGGATGGGTGGGTACGTTACAATTCCCATGTCTGTTATTTTTCTGCTTCTACCTCAAAAACTATTGTTTAAGGCCTCCTTTGCACCCAGATCTAACTAAAGACACCTAGACCTGCTTCTTTCACCACTGTACCTACCCAAAATTAATTTTTAGGCTATTATGGGATTGTTTGAGGGCATTTTTAGGGTTGATTTGTACCTAGAATTTATAACAGTGCCAAATACTATTGTTTATGACCTCCAAGGTTTCCTCGAATTGCTTTTCTCATGCCCTTGCTGCATAGGACATGCCCATATTTGCATTTACAACTATTTTACCATGCAGTAAGCAGCAGAAACCCGGTGCAAAATTTTATGGAACCTCCCTCGTAACAGAGAAAAAATCCTACCAAAGCACTCCCAATAACAAAGGACAAAGCATAACCTGTAAAACTACTAGTTGCCATATGGAATTTATGTTGGAACATGTTATATAAATCTGACATATAGATGAAACCTACTTCAGTAATTCCAAAAGGAAGAGCCATATAATCTATCCAATAGCGAGGTGGCTATGCATTCTCAATTCACAAGGGAGAAATGGAAGCAACTAAAATACTCAAAGATATGATTTTCTCACTTGAAAAACCTTAGAAGTATTATTTTCACTTCATAATATGATAAATAAATGGAAATTCCCAACCTAGGACAAATGATCATGAAAGTAGACTTATAGAAGTGAAGATGGCGAATGAACACTCGTGGGTATAAGTTAAAGCTACTATGGAGGCTCAAGATGACCTTGATAAGGTGATGGAATAATGCTTCCTCCTCCATTCATAGAGAAACCTAAAGCTTCATCACACTACACCTTTTACAGACTTGAAAATGTAGTGGCAATGATAGAGGACATGAAATTCAAATCTCTGTCAAAAGAAAGAAGGAAGTAAGTAGTAGAACACAATTTCAACAAGTAGAGAATGGAATCTTGGTGGAAGATGAGGCTATACTTGAGAGAAGAAAAGGTACCCAATGGGGATATTTCCAAAGATAAAAAAAAAATATCTGAATTATATGATGTTCACCATGATGACTCCGTGCTATTATATACGTAATATAAGTAACTATTCAACCTACGATGCCGTTAGCACTCTTAGTTAAATTAAAGCAATAGTGGAAGATAAAACCAATAAACTAAGAAAAGTATGCAGTATAAAAATTATGAAAAAGTATCTATAGGGTTGTAGGGAGCTATACATAATGAAACTGTGGATGGCAAGGTAAAGTATTCTGAACCTGTGTACATATAAAGAAAATTTGTATGTCTAGTAAACATGGATTATGCAGTCGAGCCAAACGGGGGTGTAGGACAGGGCTGTTTTTTTGTAATTGCTTTGTAACTTTATAAAGCTCATGTTTCATAACCCGCTCAGGTAGGGTGAAGAAGAATGTCACACCACCTAAAGTATTTGGAATATCTATGAGGGAATGCTTGCGCAAAAACCCTCCCAGCTCAACCCCAAAATTTAGCTCCCTACTTGCAAACAAGTTTATCAAAAAGGGTTCCACATACTCACATTCCAATGCATAATTGTTATGGAACCTCCCTAATAACATAGCAGAAACCCTACCAAAGCATAACGAGTAACAAAGGACCAAACATAACCTGTAAAAATACCCATTTCCATATCGAATTTACCACAACATTCATAATCAATTCATGATTGGACATATCTCCAACACAAATATCAATAGTTGGCAGAGGACGATACTATGCAGTAAGCATAGAAACCCGGTACAAAATTTTATGGAAGCTCCCTCGTAACAAAGAAAAAATCCTACCAAAGCACTCCCAATAACAAAGGACAAAGCATAGCCTGTAAAACTACTCGTTGCCATATGGAATTTACAAAAACCCTACCTTGACAAATAATTTCAACAAAATACTTAGAAATTAAAACAAGGGACAATCCCTAACTCTGCAAATACATTGCAAATCTCCTTCTAACAATACCATACAGCATTTCATAGGGATTGAGGGAAAAACCATATCTCAGCAATCAACACAAGCAACCATTTAGGATCTACCAATACTAGCTCTATCTACAGCATTGTTTTTTAGACAAATTTGAGTTCCATTGCTGCAAATCTGAAAATCTGGAGGGTTTCAACTTACGGGTGCCATTGAGGCTCCGCGGGGATATGCAGACACGGCCGGAGGACACGGAATTGTAGCCGATTGCATGCAAGGGTTTCCCTCGAACCAGAGCACCAAGCATTTTCTCCAAGCTCAACAAGCAGGTATGACGTTTCAGTTATGTCTTGTTTCTTGTTTAAAAAATTATAATATCATATTAATTAGATTATAATATATATTATTTAAATTATAATATATATTAATTAAATTATAATATATATTAATTAAATTATAATATATTTTAATTAAATTATTCTCAACACTATAAATATTCTCAATTAATCACATGGATTGACAACCAAATGCAACAATATTTTATCAATAACAACTTTTATTTATGCTTAAGAACGTGTTTCTTTATGGATTCTTCATCCATCATGATGAATAATTATATGAAAAACACATACAAGAACTTACATTCAAAGTGATTGAATGAATACTCTCAACATAATTTGTACCTTCAAATATATAGTGAACTCTTAGACCTCAATCCAAAAAGTGATTTCCAACATTCTCCAAAATAAACATAGAATGATATCATAACACAATTCTTCAAGACAATAAATAAGGAAGGATTCTTCTATAATTCATTTTCAAAGGAAGGATGTGTTTTATACTACCAATCATATCACATCGACATTTTAAGCTATATGTTCATATGATAAAAAAAATATAATGCATTTTCAAAGGAGGGATGTGTTTTATAATGCCAATCAAATCACATCGACATTTTAAGCTATATGTTCATATGATAAAAATTCATTATGAAGAGTGATTTATAATTCATTTGAAAATAATATTCAAAATGATCACATTACCCTATATAATTCACAAGCAGTTCCATGATAGGATTCAAAGGAATGATTGAGGTATGTCTTTTTGTCATAAGGAAACTAGCAAGAAGGGTAAATCCATGATACAAAGAGATTCATTACACTCTTTGCATACTCA
Organism: Larix kaempferi; assembly: GCA_027924585.1. NCBI lineage: Eukaryota > Viridiplantae > Streptophyta > Pinopsida > Pinales > Pinaceae > Larix > Larix kaempferi. Next base: position 3,815,315 of record BSBM01000241.1, on the reverse strand, counting down.
ACTATAAATCAATCTTCATATTTATCTTAGTTCAAGAAGTGACTTTCAATCCACCTAAATATCAACAATTATAATTTATGATATTAGCCTATTAAAACTTCGAGCAACATTGCAGGAAAAATTTCATATACAACTATTTATAGATGCCTCAAAATAATCTTATATCATTATGCCAAGAAATCACATAATTTGGTTTACTTTTTCAAGGAAATGAATATCCATTCTTAACTCTAGTTAAGTCTTCCATACCCAAAGGCTTTAATACTCCATGTTTATCACTATTTTCAAGTTCCAACATTCATATCATATTTAAGAGAGGTTTACCTATCAAATAACCCAAGTAATGTGCATGATAGAATTCCACAAGAATGAATAACAAAACATGATTCTCTCACATGATAATTTTAAAGGAAACAGGTGTATGATGTCATGACCCTCACACTATCTCTATATACATTGTTGGATGTCACGTTATAATTGTTCAATTCTAATAAGTGATTTCCAATACATTCCAAAATCAAACATTTCATTGCTAATAAAAAAATGAACTGTTGAAATGAACATAACTAGGTCCTAAAGACATTTCCATGGTAATAACCTCTTATTTAACATTCAAACCCACTACTAAGTATGTCACGACATCCTCATAATTCCACTTTCCATCATGTGGCCTCCAACATAGTTAACTCAATAAATAAGGTTCACATTAATCTCTTCTTTCCTCTGCAATGATCTTGTATCATTTTTATTTGTCCATAAAACCCTTATCACACAAGACTATTAAATAATATCATTGATTACAAGAAACTTGCACATAAAGGTATCCATTATACTATTTGAAAAATAACAATCATTCATTCTAAGCTAACATTCATCCACCCAATCAAATTTGATTTTTTTCACATGAAGAATGGTGCAAATAAATGCTCAAATTAAATTCACCATTGGCCATGTTAAGACTACTAATCCTCAATCAAGATTTGGAAAGAGAAATCTTAATGAAAAATATAAATTCTAGAATACTTTCTAACCAATAAATATCATTGATGCTTCCAAACTTGAACTAGTGTGTACATTTTTTGATCACACACTAAGTAATTCAATGTAATGTCTTAAAAGCGGTTAGGGTGGCATGCAATAAGTATTTGATGTTGCATCAAAACTATTCCCATGGTGTATCTATAAGATGCACCATGATCTTGAAGGCTTGTTGAATAACACCAAAGAAAAAAAAGGCAGTAGTTGTGCAACTCATACTTTGTCTCTTAAAATACTTCTTATTGCATGGCTTCCTACACGAACTAGAATATCTTGAAATTTAGTACATTAAGAGTGAAAACATTATGGTTTCGAAACTATGCAATAAATTTCTTCATATAGTTCTCCATTTTCATGAAATTTTATAAGTCATGAATGCTCTTTATTGATCAACAATTGACACTAATTAAATTCTTTATTTAATCAATGCTCATACCACCAATTAACACAATGAAATATTTATTGAAACAATGGTCATATCATCAATCGTTCTTGTGGAATCACATACACAAATTTTCACACTTATTCAACTTAACTACAATTTATCTCCTTAGAAGGATGCAAATAATTGGTTCAAATGATGCAAGTAATGTTCCTAGGTAACTAACTAAACAATTGTGTTTTTGATATACATGATTATAAATAAGTCAATACATACATTTACCACTTTATTCATCAACTTTATAAATGCGAAAAAGGAATTAGCAATACTATAAAAGGAAACAAAAGTCATTCAAATAATACATATTGTATAGTTAAGGTGTCAAAAGGGAATTAGCTCGACATTCGTTTATATTGCAATGAAAAGTGAAACCTAAAAATTTTGTCCCTAAATCGATGAAAGTTCGTGGAACATTACAAATCGTGGATATTGCCACGGTTTTTTTGCCCTGAAAAACAAAAAATATAAAAATTCATTTTTTTAACCCACAAATGTTGAAAACGTGGAAACATTTCATGGAACAATCAGCCCATATGTAATAGTGTGAGTTGAGGTCAAACATTCGGCGGACTCTTTCACTCATAGGCCAATGATGTAAGCCTACTGTTGAGATCGAGGTAACCTGTCATTGAGGCATGCAGGCCCAAGGTACTTAAGTGGTTTCTAAGTCTAATCATTGGATGATGTGTTGCGTTCGACAAGGATAAACCCATTGAAGGAGGGCCAAGATGTTTCCCCCATCATCGACACGAAACATGACCAAATATTTTGTTGGAGTAGATCGAACTAAGGAGTGAATTTTGGGGTTGACTCATCGGTAACTGACACAAAGGAAGGTAAGATGACTGCAAAGGTTGACTCAAGTGATAGACCTCCTGTCACGACCCCTCCCGTCGAACCAATGCAAGGAAGGGATCATGACACTAAGAACTGGGCTTTACACAAAACTTATCCCCATTCATCATGAATATAAAAATGGCATTACAATAAAATAGATACGTGTGCAAATGCAAATCAAGCAAACATGCACAACAGAATAAAACATCATCCACACACATTTCACATGCATCCACCATATCAAGAAAAACCATTCGTTAATTAAAACAGTGCAGAAGTAAAACACAAATAAAATACTCATCTTGATGTAATGTTTTCCCAAACAACTAGCTATGTCGCTACAACGTTCCACCCAACCATAGGTCTATGTCCAGCCTATATTCTTTCAGCACTCAGAGACCACCCCCGAGCTGGGCATGATATCTACAAGGAAAATGGGACTCTCAAGCTCAGCACAACCAAAGCAATGGATACCCATCTCAACCCCAACATTCTCTTACACACAACAAACTCAAAAACTGGGCATGGATACACATTTTCAACAATGGATTTAAAAATTAGGGTCCATGGGTTTTCCCCCAAATCATGGCACACCCAAAAACGGATTGTGGGAAGAGGGAATCAAACCCAGGGAAGAAAATCGATTTCTCCCACAGATGTATGAGCATTCAGTGGGACAAAATGTCCTCTATAAAACCCCCAAATCAATTTATTCTCTTCCCCACTATTAACCAAAACAAAAACACCCTTCCCAACTAGAAAAATGAAGGAAAACACAACAAAATCATGGAGGAAAATGCCCAGGAAGCTCCCAAATCGTGAGAGAGAAAAACTGATGGGTGAAGAATGGCTTGGAGAGCAATTTCATGGTTCCTTTATTACCAAGGAATCCAAACACGGATTCTTATGAAGGGTGGCTTGCCCATACCCAAATTTGGATAGCCATACCTCTCCATTCTCCAAGGCATTAACTTCCTCAACCAACTCTTCAGAGAAAATGAATGATTGAGCACAAAAGTCAACATGGGTAGTTTAGGGTTCATGGGTTCTCTCATTGCCACTTGGCTTGACTTGATTGGCTCAAGGGTTTGAATATTTCTCTCCCACTTCCTTGTAAACATCATGCCCCCATCTCTTGTTGCATTGCATAGCTAGTTGTGGGCATTTATATTAAAATGCATGTTTACAATTTCCATGGTTCACTAGCACATGGGTAACATAATACCATATACTTGCCTCTTCAAGGTCGAGTGTTCACTAGCGGTGCCTTGGCCTTGAGCTCCACTCTAGGAATCATACATAATATGGATACAAGATTTACATTATAGCCCAAAATATCCTAAGGGTCAAAATGGGGGTATTACAATCCCCTCCCCCTTAGAATAACACTGTCCACAGTGTTCCAATATATAGGAATACATACACACTTTACACATGTCCAAAATTCACAAAATCTGGCAGGTTTGTCCTGCATTTCACCTTTTACTTGCGTTTTCAGGACCAAGTCCTTTAGCCTTCACAAACTGCTCCTGTTGGCTGGGACCTTCTAGCTCTGCATGAGGGAATTGTTCCGAAACAATCCCTTCCTTTTCTTTACCTTCCAGTGTCTCCACTAGTCTGGAAACTTTATGGCTACTATATTTCTTTTTGTCCTTTGTTGGGAAGTTACGGAGGCAATGATTTCCTCCACATTCCCAACATTCCAATGGTTCCTTTTTCTTTTCCTGCTCAACTTCCATGGAGTCTTCCAGCCTTGAGCATTTCTTAATGGGACGATTGGGTGAATGCCTTTCATGGATCCATTGCCCTTTCCCTTACTGATTGTCCCCATAATGTGTTTTACCTCCCTTTGCAGACAAATAGAGTCCTGCAAAGCTCCGTGCTTCATCTTATGCTTTTGCTTTTGTAGCTTGAGCATCTCTCCAATATTTTCTTAGGTCTTGGCAATTGTTTGAAGAAGACCTTCAGCCAAATCCAATAGTCCTTGGTATGCTGCCATGGTCACTGTGCATAGCTAACCACAATTTTCTTACTAGCAACACCTGCTTGTATCAGCTGCAACAAATTGCTTCAAGTTCTTACCTGTGAAATTCATCATGGCAATTCTTTGTTAGGCCAAGCATAACATAAACATTAAACTCAGTCAATTATTTTCCCAATTGACATGGAATGTTCATGCTTCATTATTGAGACTTCCACAATTTTCATGCTTTCCTAACATACATATGAACTCATTCATGTTCATCCTTTCACAGGGAATTAACTATTTCAGCATTCACAATTCATTTCAAGAATTAAACACAATCTATTTTCAGCTATATCATGCACTCAACAATTTTTTTTTTTAAGATGCATCAGTCAAATGGAAAGAGAAGAGTAAGAGTTTCCCCCTCTTATTCTTGTTCCAATCTGAAGCCACACCATCACTGTGGTTCTATTCTCCTTAGCATCTTTCACTTCAATGTGAATGCTTGACTTGCCCTTTCTTGGCTATGACACTTAGGGTCTAAGGTCTGTCTAAGTTTTTTTTCTCTTTTTTTTAACTAGGGAACCCTTCCCCATGATTGCTCACATAACCTTTGGCTGTTAGGACCTACACAAGTCCACTTAGCACCATTCTCATCATCGCTTCTCATACTGAGATTTCTAGGACAATCACATGTCCAAAGGAATCCTGAGGACGCCTTCAAGGCTTATTGCTTTCCTACAATGACCAAAGTTTCCAACAAAGAAACAAAAGTGTATTAGCTTGGTTGTCATAAGACTTGTTCATGAAATTTTCATTATTTGAAAATGAATGAAATTAAACACTTATATGTATTGGGCAGTTCCTCGCTACTCCACAGGTTTCCTTCTTTGCTTTACGAGCCTTCGATCACCTTTGGGGTGGATGCTTGGCCAGCACACATGCTACTCCACAACATCAAGTAGTCAATGCCAAGCCAGTACACCGACTGGGCTTATCATGCATACAACAAACCTTCACCAATACCTCCACAACATCCAAATAACAATGCCAAGCCAATACACTGACTGGTTTTATCAAGCATACAACAACCCTTCACCAATAATTCCACAACCTCCAAATAACCAATGCCAAGCCAGTATAGCGACTGGGTTTATCAGGCATACAACAACCCTTCACCACAACATCCAAATAACCAATGCCAAGCTAGTACACCGACTAGGTTTATCAGGCATACAAGAACCCTTCACCACAACATCCAAATAACCAATGCCAATCCAGTACACCGACTGGGTTTATCAAGCATACAACAACCCTTCACCACAACATCCAAATAACCAATGCCAAGCCAGTACACCAACTGTGTTTATCAGGCATACAACAACCCTTCACCACAACATCCAAATAACCAATGCCAAGCCAGTACACCGATTGGGTTTATTAGGCATACAACAACCCTTCACCAATACTTCCACAACCTCCAAATAACCAATGCCAAGCCAGTACACCGATTGGATTTATCAGGCGTACGGCAACCCTTCATCCACACAAGGATGGCACTCCTCCTATACAAACCAGCGGTTCCCTTTAGGAACTCTTTAGGTGAATTTCTTGGTTGTAGGCTAGCATGGCCCCACAATACCCACAAGGATGATACCCCTTTTCTACTACATAGCTCCTCGGGCATATTCATCCCTTCTAGTGTCCTTTAGGGTGAGTGTAGAAAGGATACCACTGCCCATATAGTCCTCTTGAGTATCCTTTCTTCAATTTACCTCTTAACGTGCAACACCAAATTGCATCTGTGTAAGCTGATAGCATAAGAAGGATAAGTAGACTCATCGGTACTGCTGCTCTAAAATCATAACCATATTTCATAACATTCACTATCAAGTATTGAAACACCAGGAATGCATCCGTTCCCTTAGGGTGTAGTCAACATTGAAAACACTAACATAACCCACCACCAGAAAGGTGTGCACCCCTTCCTGATGTGAGACATGTAGGCCTTAATCATACTCAAGCAGTCTGGATTAATAATGAAATAACAAAACATGATCTGCATATTAAATCTAAAACCATACATGTATATTCTTAGCTAGGGTTACATAATACTTATCCATTTTCAGATGTATTCTCTCTTCATCTATGAAGAATGGGGGCTCCCTTCTCTGAGTCAACAGTCCTTCAGTTTTCCACCCCAATATTTTCACATTCCATAACTCACACATGTCGTCTTGGCATAATTTCACCACCTTACTCTCATGGTTTTCCAACATCAAGTGCAGCTGGGATATCATCAAAATTTACTATGGTGTTTCACCCGAAACTCATTTCCAAAGCATGGGGTCCTTCCCATGGAGTTTGGCTTCTGCGGGCCATCACACATGGTATTCCTGCAATGTGTCTTCCTAGAACACTTATCAAATGGCCAAACAATCAGCAACTTTTAACAATAAAATTCAAATGGATTGTTCCATAGCCAATCAATGGCGTTAAGAAATAGATTCAATCACTAATTTGCAATTCCGTCCACTACAGAAATTGATTTGCTTAATCATGAGGTTATCCTCATGTTGTTTGTCTCTTGTAGGTGGCACCCCTCTTCCGATTAGGGTTTTATGCTTGCTATCATAACATGAACGTCCACTTACAACACGTCCTCTTGACACAATTCTATGCAAGCCAACAGTGATTAGCAATTATAAATTCTCAAATCTGAAATCTACAAGTCCAAAATTCATGGTCTGTTCTACACATCCACTATTTTTATAACCATGAGATCCTTCTCATGAGGTTTGGCTCTTGCACATGGTAGATTCCAATCTTCATCATGGACTTACCCACATTAACATGCCCAAAACAATCTACCTGAAATATGAAACTTCAATCAACCAAACGCTTTGTAAGTCTCTATGCATATAATATTTCATTGCTGCAACAATCACTGAATCATTTTCAGAATTATAACACTCCATAATTCAAACACTTCCAGTTGTTAACATCTTAATATCACAAAAACTCATTTACTTCATGTGAATCATTATCATACTAGAGTTGCAAGGTACAGCCACATCATTTATGCAATTTAAATAAAAATTTAGATACTCATTACTTCACAACCATTTTATTTTATGAAACTCTGTCCTTTCAACAAATCACTCTTGGTAGCCCCTCAACATATCTACCTTCTTCATGCAATCATTCTCTTGCATTCACAGCAGCTCATGAGATGCTCTCAGGATTGACAATAGTTCACCATTTCATCTATTATCTAATTCCATTGAAACGTACACCACAATCATGCATTCACACAATGCATCTAAACATGTGCACATTTACATCACTCACATAATCTTTTAATGTGCATTCACTTAATGCATACCCACAAGATTGTACAGAATATTTTAATGCACATCTCCTCAATACAACCTTGCATAAATTCATGAATACTATGCATTCAAACATATTATGGCCTAATCATGATTACCACACCTAGCATGCACAACCATGACAGTGCCATAAGTCTTCACTTGCTTCGGTTATTAAACTCATAACCAACATACAAAAATGGCATGATGCATTTCACAACAACTAGATGGTATAAGGATCCTTCACTTACTACCACATACATTTCCGTACCTAATGGAATAATGTCCGCATACTTGCATTCAACATCCCATACATACCAATTTATGATTATTAAATATGGCACAAGGGATTCTTACCCAATCCCCTTTCAGCATTCATGCAATTAAGAACCAATAACTATTACCTGCATGGCTGTCATTAACATCGCTTGATGTTACCTGATCAATTGGCCTCTTACCAAGGCTACACAGTCCTTTTTCCAACCTTTTGATCATGAATCATTACTCCAGCCTTCCCTCTCAAGGTTTGTTGGTCACATCCTGCCACTTCTTTGTATTTTCATTCATGCTTCTATGGTTTGATGCCTACAACCATTATCAACAACATTAATTGTCATCAACCATAGACAATACCATTAATGGGATACTGCATGTGTAACTTCACTACCTTTACCCATATGCAACATCATGCTCATGCATAATCAATTCACATATAATGACTCTTTCATCATGCCGACTAATTCATATGCATTCAATCTACTACTCTCTTGCACTTCCAGCATCCTTATGACATAATTTTCTATACATAAAACTTGAAAATATGATCATGTAAGCAAGAGAAGATTAAGGGATTCTCCCTTTCCAATCCCTCTTCATAACAAGGAATTCCTCTTCCACATCATAGCTGATCAAATTTGATGGCCTCTTAACAAGCACCGAAGGAATCATTAGCTATGATTGTCTCACCAAGCAACAATTCAATGCATATATACACGTATAACATTCCTACTTGCTATTTTCCAAGCATGCAATTGTTATGTTATAAACATAAATAGTTTAAGGTGAGAAATTTCCCTCTCATCAACATTGACTTTCTGCTCCAATTGCTTGCTCAACATTCTCTTATGGAACACAATTTCCATAATGCATATTACAGCCAATTACTCTTAATAAGGCTTCCACCAACCATCTATGCATTCCTACTTTTCATTCCAAGCATAGACAATGCATTTAACACTTTCAACGACTCTTTCCGGGGGACGACGAGGGTCAAGGGGGATTTCCCCCTTGTGGCTTCCCTGGATTTAAATTTCAAGCACCTAAAAATCTCACTGAAAAACTGCTGATATTCACTGTTTCAGCGGACTTATCATTTTCCTCTGACCTGTTTCGACAATTTGAGCCTTTTGTCACCGACTGATCTTCCTCCGACCACCAACCGATATTCCTCCGACCGCCGACCAGTTATTACGCTGACCTCTGACCGTCGACTGCTGACCGGTTATTACGCTGACCACTGACCTCCGACCGATTATTACACCGACCGCCGACCTCCGACCAGTTATTACGCCTACCGCCGACCTATGACCGGTTATTAAGCCGACCTCCAACCGCCGACTGCATCACCACGAACTCAGCTAAACTCGCCGATCGTGTCGCATAAAAAATGGCTAAACTCACCAACCGTGTCGCAGCAAAAATGGCTAATTGTCGCCGATTGTGTCGCAGCAAAAATGGCTAATTGTCACCGATCGTTTCCTACAATCTCTCATTTGGTCTCTGACCGCGTCATTGTGATCTCAGCAAAACTTTTCTACTATTTCGGTGTTTCTAGTTGATCTTCGTCGACACAGTCTTGGCAGAAATCTCATAAAACACTTTGAAATTTTTTTAAAATTGAATATACATGAAGACATCCCAAAATTGAAATTTTTCTTAATGATCACTGTTGAGCAGGAAGCATACTTACCTCTGCAAGTTTCCCGATTTGTCCCATTAGGCCCAATGTTGTAGCCAACACTGTAATACCACTCTATCACAACCCCTCCCGTCGAACCAATGCAAGGAAGGGATCATGACACTAAGAACTGGGATTTACACAAAACTTAGCCCCATTCATCATGAATAAAACAAATGGCATTACAATAAAATGGATATGTGTGCAGATGCAAATCAAGCAAACATGCACAATGGAATAAAACATCATCCACGCAAATTTCACATGCATCCACCATATCAAGAAAAACCATCCATTAATTAAAAGAGTGCAGAAGTGAAACACAAATAAAATACTCATCTTGATGTAATGTTGTCCCAAGCAACTAGCTATGTTGCTGCAACGTTCCACCCAACCATAGGTCTCTTCCTAGCCTATATTCTTTCAGCATTCATAGACCACCCCTGATCTGGGCATGATATCTACAAGGAAAATGGGACTCTCAAGCTCAACACAGCCAAAGCAATGGATACCCATCTCAACCCCAACATTCTCTTACACACAACAAACTCAAAAAATGGGCATGGATACACATTTTCAACAATGGATTTACAAATTAGGGTCCATGGGTTCTCCCCCAAATCATGGCACACCCGAAAGTAGATTGTGGGAAGAGGGAATCAACCCCAGGGAAGAAAACCAATTTCTCCCACAGATGTATGAGCATTCAGTGGGCCAAAACAATCTCTATAAAATCCCCAAATCGATTTATTCTCTTCCCCATTGTTAACCAAAACAAAAATGCCCTTCCCAGCTCGAAAAATGAAGGAAAACACAGCAAAACCGTGGAGGAAAATGCCCAGGAAGCTCCCAAATCGTGAGAGAGAAAAATTGATGGGTGAAGAATGGCTTGGGGATCAATTTCATGGTTCCTTTCTTTCCAAGGAAGCCAAACACGGATTCCTATGAAGGGTGGCTTTCCCATACCCGAATTTGGATAGCCATACCTCTCCGTTCCCCAAGGCATTAACTTCCTCAACCAACTCTTAAGAGAAAATGAATGATTGGGCACAAAAGTCAACATGGGTAGTTGAGGGTTCATGGGGTCTCTCATTGCCACTTGGCTTGACTTGATTGGCTCAAGGGTTTGAATATTTCTCTCCCACTTCCTTGTAAACATCATGCCCCCATCTCTAGTTGTATTTCATAGCTAGTTGTGGGCATTTCTATTAAAATGCATGTTTACAATTTCCATGGCTCACTAGCACATGGGTAACATAATACCATATACTTTCCTCTTCAAGGTCGAGCATTCACTAGTGGGGCCTTGACCTTGAGCTCCACGCTAGGAATCATACATAATATGCATACAATATTTACATTATAGCCCAAAATATACTAAGGGTCAAAATGGGGGTATTACAATCCCCTCCCCCTTAGAATAACACCGTCCACGGTGTTCCAATATATAGGAATACATACACGCTTTACACATGTCCAAAATTCACAAAATGTGGCACGTTTGTCCTGCATTTCACCTTTTACTTGGGTTTTCAGGACCAAGTCCTTTGGCCTTCACAAACTACTCCTGTTGGATGGGACCTTCTAGCTCTGCATGAGGGCATTGTTTTGAAACAATCCCTTCCTTTTATTTACCTTCCAGATGATCCACTAGTCTGGAAAATTTATGGCTACTATATTTCTTGTTGTCCTTTGTTGGGCAGTTACAAAGGTAATGATTTCCTCCACATTCCCAACATTCCAGTGGTTCCTTTTTCTTTTCCTGCTCAACTTCTGTGGAGTCTTCCATCCTTGAGAATTTCTTAATGGGACGATTGGATGAATGCCTCTTCATGGATCGACTACCCTTTCCCTTACTGATTTCCCCCAAAATGCATTTTACCTCCCTTTGCAGACAAATAGAGTCCCGCAAAGCCCTGCGGTTCATCTTATTATACTGCTTTTGTAGCTTGAGCATCTCTCCAAGATTTTCTTGGGTCTTGGCAATTATTTTGAAGAAGACCTTCATCCAAATCCAATAGTCCTTGGTTTGTTGCCATGGTCAATGTGCACAGCTGACCACACTTTTCTTACTAGCAACACCTGCTTATATCAGCTACAACCAATTTCTTCAATTTATTACTTGTGAAATTCATTATGGCAATTCTTTGTTAGGCCAAGCATAACATAAACATTAAACTCAGTCAATTATTTTCCCAATTGACATGGAATGTCCATGCTTCATTCATGAGACTTCCACACTGTTCATGCTTGCCCAACATACATATGAACTCATTCATGTTCATCCTTTCACAAGGAATTAACTATTTCAGCATTCACGATTCATTTCAAGCAATTAAACACAATCTATTTTCAGCTATATCATGCACTCAACAATATTTTTTTCTTAAGATGCATCAGTCAAAAGGAAACAAAAGAGTAAGAGTTTCCCCCTCTTAGTCTTGTTCCAATCAAGAGCCACACCATCATTGTGGTTCTATGCTCCTTAGCATCTTTCACTTCAATGTGAATGCTTGACTTTCCCTTTCTTGTCTATGACACTTAGTGTCTAAGGTCTTTCTAAGTTTTTTTTTTTTTAACTACGGAACCCTTCCCCATGATTGCTCACAGAACCTTTGGCTGCTAGGACCTACACAAGTCCACTTAGCACCATTCTCATCATCGCTTCTCATACTGAGCTTTCTAGGATAATCACATGTCCAAAGGCATCCTTAGGATTCCTTCAAGGCTTATTGCTTTCCTGCAATGACCAAAATTTCCAACAAATAAACAAAAGTGTATCAGCTTGGTTGTCATAAGACTTGTTCATGAAATTTTCATTATCTGAAAATGAATGAAATTAAATACTTATCTGTATTGGGAAGTTCATCGCTGCTCCACAGGTTTCCTTCTCTACTTTACGAGTGTTGGATCACATGTGGGGTGGATGCTTTGCCATCACACATGTTGCTCCACAACATCAAGTAGTCAATGCCAAGTCAGTGCACCGACTGGATTTATCAGGCATACAACAACCCTTCACCAATACCTCCACAACATCCAAATAACCAATACCAAGCCAGTACACAGATTGGGTTTATTAGGCATACAACAACCCTTCACCAATACTTCCACAACCTCCAAATAACCAATGCCAAGCCAGTGCACCGATTGGGTTTATCAGGCATACAACAACCCTTCACCACAACATCCAAATAACCAATGCCAAGCCAATACACCGACTGGGTTTATCAGGCATACAACAACCCTTCACCACAACATCCAAATAACCATTTCCAAGCCAGTACACCATCTGGGTTTATCAGGCATACAACAACCCTTCACCACAACATCCAAATAACCAATGCCAAGCCAGTACACTGACTAGGTTTATCAGGCATACAACAACCCTTCACCACAACATCCAAATAACCAATGCCAAGCTAGTACATCGATTGGGTTTATCAGGCATACAACAATCCTTCACCAATACTTCCAAAACCTCCAAATAACCAATACCAATCCATTACACTGACTGGGTTTATCAAGCATACAATAACCCTTCATCCACACAAGGATGCCTCTCCTTCTCCTGTGCAAACTAGCGGTTCCCTTTATGAACTCTTTAGGTGACTTTCTTGACTGCAGGCTAGCATGGCCCCACAATACCCACAAGGATGATACCCCTTTTCTACTACACAGCTCCTCGGGCCTATCCATCCCTTCTAGTGTCCATTAGGGTGAGCGTAGAAAGGTTACCACTGCCCATATAGTCCTCTTAAGTACCCTTTCTTCACTTTTCCTCTTAGTGTGCAACACCAAATTGCATATGTGTAAGCTAATAGCACAAGAAGGATAGGCAGGCTCATCAGTATTGCTGCTCTAAAATTGTAACCATATTTCATAACATTCACTATCAAGTATTGAAACACCAGGAATGCATCCATTCCCTTAGGGTGTAGTCAACATTGAAAACCCTAACATAACCCACCACCAGAAAGGTGTGCACCCCTTCCCGTTGTGAGCCATGTAGGCCCTAATCATACTCAATCAGCCTGGAATAATAATGAAATAACAAAACATGCTCTACATATTAAATCTAATAACTAGACATGTATATTCTTCGCTAGGGTTACAAAATACTTATCCCTTTTCAAATGTATTCTCTCTTCATCTGTGAAGAATGGGGGCTTCCTTCTCTGAGTCAACAGTCCTTCGTTTTCCCACCCCAATTTTTTCACGTTCCAGAACCCACACATGCCCTCTTGGCATAATTTCACCATATTACTCTCATGGTTTTCCATCATGCAGTGCAGCTGGGATATCATCAAAATTTACTATGGCATTTCACCCGAAACCCATTTCCAAAGCATGGGGTCCTTCACATGGAGTTTGGCTTCTGCAGGCCATCACACATGGTTTTCCTGCAATGTGTCTTCCTAGAACACTTATCAAATGGTCAATTGAAATAGTCAGCAATATTTAACAATAAAATTCAAATGGATTGTTCCATAGCCAATCAATGGCGTTAAGAATTAGATTCAATCATGAATTGCAATTCCGTCCACTACAGAAATTGATTTGATTAATCACGAGTTTATCCTCATGTTGTTTGTCTCTTGTAAGTGGCACCCCTCTTCCCATTAGGGTTTTGAGCTTGCTATCATAACATGAACGTCCACTGACAACACGCCCTCCTGACACGGTTCTATGCAAGCCAATGGTGATTAGAAATTATAAGCAAATTCTCAAATCTGAAATGTACAAGTCCAAAATTGACGGTCTGTTCTCTACATGCATTAGTTTTACAACCATGAGATCCTTCTCATGAGGTTTGTCTCTTGCACATGGTAGATTCCAATCTTCATCATGAACCTACCCACATTGCCATGCCCAAAACAATCTACCTGAAATTTGAAACTTCAATCAGCCAAATGCTTTGTAAGTCTCTATGCATATAATATTTCATTGCTGCAACAGTCACTGAAGCATTTTCAGAATTATAACACTCCATAATTCAAACACTTCCAGCTGTTAACATATTAATATCACCAAAACTCATTTACTTCATGTGAATCATTATCATACTAGAGTTGCAAGGTACAGTCACATCATTTATGCAATTTAAATGAAAATTTAGAAACTCATTACTTCACAACCATATCACTTTATGCAACTCTATCCTTTCAACAGATCACTCTTGGTAGCCCATCAACATGTCTACCTTCTTCATGGAATCATTCTCTTGCATTCACAGCAGCTCATGAGATGCTCTCACGATTGACAATTGTTCACCATTTCATCTATTATCTAATTCCAATGAAACGTACACCACAAGCATGCATTCACACAATGCATCTCAACATGTGCACCTATACCTATGCATGCGCATTTACATCACTCACATAATCTTTTAATGTGCATTCACTCAATGCATACCCATAGGATTGTACAGAATATTTTAATGCACGTCTCCTCAATGCAACCTTGCATAAATTCATGAATACTATGCATTCAAACATATTATGGCCTAATCATGATTACCACACATAGAATGCACTACCATGACAGGGCCATAAGTATTCACTTGCTTTGGTTATTAAACTCATAACCAACATACAAAAATGGCATGATGCATTTACAATTCACAACAACTAGATGGTATAAGTATCCTTCCCTTACTACCACATACCTTTCCGACGTACCTGATGGAATAATGTTCGCATACATGCATTCAACATCCCATACATACCAATTTATGATTATTAAATATGGCTCAAGGGATTCTTACCCAATCCCCTTTCAAAATTCATGCAATTAAGCACCAATAACTATTACTTGTATGGTTGTCATTAACATCGCTTGATGTTACCTAATCAGTTGGCCTCTTACCAAGGCTACACAATTATTTTTCCAACCTTTTGATCATGAATCATTACTCCAGTCTTCCCTCTCAAGGTTTGTTGGTCATATGCTGCCACTTCTTTGTATTTCCAGTCATGCTTCTATGGTTTGATGCCTACAACCATTATCGACAAAATTAATTGTCATCAACCATAGACAATACCATTAATCAGCTACTGCATGTGTTAC
Organism: Larix kaempferi; assembly: GCA_027924585.1. Lineage (NCBI taxonomy): Eukaryota > Viridiplantae > Streptophyta > Pinopsida > Pinales > Pinaceae > Larix > Larix kaempferi. The sequence goes on along the minus strand of BSBM01000241.1, from coordinate 3,799,632 downwards.
TTCACTACCTTTACCCATATGCAACATCATGCTCATGCATAATCAATTCACATGCACTATGTAATGACTCTTTAATCATGCCCACTAATTCATATGCATTCAATCTACTACTCTCTTGCACTTCCAGCATCCTTATGCCATAATTTTCTATACATAAAACTTGAAAATATGATCATGTAAGCAAGAGAAGATTAAGGGATTCTCCCTTTCCAATCCCTCTTCATAACAAGGAATTCCTCTTCCACATCATAGCTGATCAAATTTGATGACCTCTTAACAAGCACAAAAGGAATCATTAGCTATGATTGTCTCACCAAGCAACAATTCAATGCATGTATACACGTATAACATTCCTACTTTCTATTTTCCAAGCATGCAATTGTTATGTTATAAACAGAAATAGTTTAAGGTGAGAAATTTCCCTCTCATCAATATTGACCTACTGCTCCAATTGCTAACTCAACATTCTCTTATGGAACACAATTTCCATAATGCATATTACAGCCAATTACTCTTAATTAGTCTTCCACCAACCATCTATGCAATTCCTACTTTTCATTCCAAGCATAGACAATGCATTTAACACTTTCAACGAATGTCTCCAGGGGACGATGGGGGTCAAGGGGGATTTCCCCCTTGTGGATTCCCTAGCTTTCAATTTTGGGCACGTGAAAATATCACTGAAAAACTATTGAAATTATATGTTTCGGTGGACTTATCGTTTTCCTCCGACCTGTTTCAGTGGTTTGATCCTTTAATCGTCGACCGATCTTCCTCCGACTGTCGACCGATATTCCTCCGACCGTCGATCGATCTTCCTCCGACCGTCGACAGATCTTCGTCCGACCGCCGACCGATCTTCCTATGACCATCGACCGCCGACCTCCGACCGTCGACCGCTGACCGGTTATTACGCCGACTTCCGACTGTCGACCGTCGACCTTCGACCAGTTATTAAGCTGACCTTCGACCGCCGACAGTGTCGTTGCAAAATTGGCTAAACTCGCCAATCGTGTCGCAACAAAAATGGCTAAACTCGCCGACCGTGTCACAGCAAAAATGGCTAATTGTCACCGACCGTGTCGCAGCAAAAATGGCTAATTATCGTCGACCGTGTCGCAGCATAAATGGTTAATTGTCATTGGTCGTTTCACTGCAATCTCTCATTTGGTCTTCGACCATGTCGCTGTGATATCAGTAAAACTCGCCAACTATTTCGGCATTTCTGGTTGATCTTCGCCAACACAGTCTTGGCAGAAATCTCATAAAACACGTAGAAAAATTTTGAAAATTGAATATACATGAAGACATCCCAAAATTGAATTTTTTCACAATGATCATTGTTGAGCAGGAAGCATACTTACCTCTTCAAGTTGCCTGATTTGTCCCATTAGGCCTAGTGTTGTATCCTACGCTCTGATACCACTCTATCACAGCCCGTCCCGTCGAACCAACACAAGGAAGGGATCATGACACTAAGAACTGGGCTTTACACAAAACTTAGCCCCATTCATCATGAATAAAACAAATGGAATTACAATAAGATGGATATGTGTGCAGATGCAAATCAAGCAAACATGCATAGCGGAATAAAACATCATCCACACACATTTCACATGCATCCACCATATCAAGAAAAACCATCCATTAATTAAAACAGTGCAGAAGTAAAACACAAATAAAATACTCATATTGATGTAATGTTGCCCCAAGCAACTAGCTATGTCGCTGCAACGTTCCACCCAACCATAGGTCTCTGCCCAGCCTATATTCTTTCAGCACTCAGAGACCACCCCTTAGCTAGGCATGATATCTACAAGGAAAATGGGACTCTCAAGCTCAGCACAGCCAAAGCAATGGATACCCATCTCAACCCCAACATTCTCTTACACACAACAAACTCAAAAACTGGGCATGGATACACATTTTCAACAATGGATTTAAAAATTAGGGTCCATGGGTCTTCCCCCAAATCGTGGCACACCCAAAAATGGATTGTGGGAAGAGGGAATCAAACCCAGGGAAGAAAACCGATTTCTCCCACATATGTATGAGCATTCAATAGGCCAAAACGGCCTCTATAAAACCCCCAAATTGATTTACTATCTTCCCTATTGTTAACCAAAACAAAAACGCCCTTTCCAACTAGAAAAATGAAGGAAACACATAGCAAAACCATGGAGGAAAATGCCCAAGAATCTCCCAACTCGTGAGAGAGCAAAACTAATGGGTGAAGAATGGCTTGGGGAGCAATTTCGTGGTTCCTTTCTTTCCAAGGAATCCAAACATGGATTCCTATAAAGGGTGGCTTTCCCATACCCGAATTTGGACATCCATACCTCTCCATTCCCCAAGGCATTAACTTCCTCAACCAACTCTTAAGAGAAAATGAATGATTGGGCACAAAAGTCAACATGGGTAGTTGAGGGTTCATGGGTTCTCTCATTGCCACTTGGATTGACTTGATTGGCTCAAGTGTTTTAATATTTCCCTCCCACTTCCTTGTAAACATCATGCCCCCATCTCTTGTTGCATTACATAACTAGTTGTGGGAATTTCTATTAAAATGCATGTTTACAATTTCCATGGCTCACTAGCACATGGGTAACATAATACCATATATTTTCCTCTTCAAGGTCAAACATTCACTAGCGGGGCCTTGGCCTTGAGCTCCACGCTAGGAATCATACATAATATGCATACAATATTTACATTTTAGCCCAAAATATCATAAGGGTCAAAATGGGGTTATTACACCTCCCTTGAACATATAGTGACACGACAAATGACCTGGAAGCATTGAATTAACGAGGCAGAGACCAAGACATAATACAAAAAATGACCGAGGTATTCTTTGGATGATCCAAAGGAGTGAGATGACTCATAGAATTGGTATGAATCGAGGACAAGCTAATTACCCAACTGTTTAAATGAAATGTAAAATAGGTTCCATGCTCAAGGGTGACTACGAGCTGCCATTAATATAGGTGTAAATACATACTCTTTCCTTTAATTTCCCCATCATGATTGATGAGTGCCTCTTTGCTTCTTTTTTACGAGCTAGAAGAGGGTAACAAATGCTCTTTATAACTCACCTTTTGGATGAGTCCAATCTCACATATTTTTCAAACTTGAGAAAGGAAGGGTTCGTTCCCAAAAAGGGTCCTTCAATGTTAAATTTTAACGAGTCCAAAGAAGGTTAACTTGGTGTCGTTTCATGTTTAGAGAATCTGAAAAGACTAAAGAAGACTCTAAGGTGAACGTTTTCATAAATTTAGTCCCCAAGGTCCAAAAAAGTATAAAATAATACCTAGAAGAACTCTTCTAGTCAAATGTTAACTAGAGTATTCCTTTTTTGTAAATAGTCCAACCGGTCCGAAAAAGGATAAACTATCATTGAAAATATGACCCTTCTAGTACTTTTACAAGTGTGAAAGAATCAAGTTCACTTGGTGATATTTTCCTCTTTTAAGAGTCTGAAAAGAGCTTAAAGAAAACTCCAGGGGGGTTCCTTTTTGTAAAGTTCTTACGAGCCCGAAAAAGTGATAAAAGTGTACTTGACACCTTTTTACTTGGTTTTTAATGAGCACGACCATGGTATCAAAAGTGCTTAGGATATTTTTCATATTTGATAATGAGTATGAAAAAGTAAAAAATGAACTCCACCATAGTCAACCTTTATTAAACTTCACCTACGATCTTCACAATGAGCGTCAGAACCTAGTTTGAATCAAAACATTAATGAAAATAGCTAATTTGGTAAAAATCATTTAAAATAATGAAATAAAATATAAAGATATCTTATTCCAATTGAATAAAAAGGGGTAAAAAGTAAAAAAAAAATCACCATTGTGTTTTTACCAATTTAGTGTGGATAAAAATCCTTGTCTAGTCCAAACTTGTTGTGGATATTGCGGCAACATCGGGCATCCATTCTTCATTCCATCAGATCCAGGTAAACACTCTCCTCATGCTCTTCATTTTTATGGTTCATTTTTTAGCTTTCATGTAATTTTTAGGGTTTTTTAGGGTCATTTTTGGAAGGTAAATGCGCGCCCTGGGTGACGCACTTTTCCCTTTCGGGGAGAGCGTCAACTAGTAGTGATGCACATCCAGAAAGGGGAGAGTGTGTCACTGACGCCCTGTGTGTAAATCCAGGGTGCGTCAACGTTAGAATGACCCAAAAAATGAAAATTCAAGCAAATGGTTGGGATTTTTTGCTATGAACCTCTCCTAATATCCTTCTAATTGTTATTCATGCAGATTCCATCCAACAAAATGGTGCAATGGAAGGAAATAGAGCATGAATTGGAAGATGCTCAAGTAGCCAATGACCCAAATGTTATATTGGATTTGAGAGAGTGTTGACTCTTAAAATTCTTCCAAGTTCCCGGAATGAGGGCCCAAGTTCATCTATTAAACCCCTAGATATGGATGTGGGACCCCGATTAGTAACATTTTCAAGTCGGGACCCATATCCTTAATTTGGAGGTAGAGGACATATACTTCTTTACGGGACTTTCAAGACGAGGGGATCCTATTTCACTTTCTGGACCAGGAGGTGGTAAGATGACCACTGAAGACCTCATTGATCAGTATTGCACTCTTGGGACCCAAATTTTAGGTGGAAAATTACCCATCAAACATGTATGAGGTCATCCTTTAAGGACTGTTTTGTTTACCATCGAGAGAGTAGCAGGTAGTAGGACTGCTCATCAAGCCACGAGGGCACACACGCTTTATGTTATAGAGTGAATGGCTCCTATAGTGTTAAAATGGTGTGAGGTTGTCCTAGGGAACATGAAAGAACAACTGATAAAGTGTAGGAAAGGAGAGCTAAAACAATTTGGCTATGGATCAATCATGGTATCATTCTTCCTAGAGAGGGTTCCTCTCCTTCGTCTGCAGATACAGATCACCGAACTTGATTCATGAGATCCACACATACTGAGGTGGGTTGAGGTGATGGCTTGTCATGGTGGTGGCGGGCCTATCATTACTTGTGGTCCTGCATTTTTCAGATGGTTTCCTATTCAACTACTCATGTTTGAGGATTATGCATATGCAGGAACGGATTTTCGAGGAGTTCCAAATCTAGCGCTCCCAGAGGGAGATCATTGGGGTAATCTAAGTAAAAGGAATTTCCTTTGTCTTTCAATTTTTTATGTATTTTATGATATTTCATTTTTTTGTTGTACTAAGACCTTATCTTCTGCTTATTACAGATATTGGGCCTTTGAGGCCAGCTGGATATCCTCCTATTGAAAGGCGAGGAGGGGTTAGATCCATGGAAGCAGTTGATTGAGAGGTGATGGAGGAGCTCCAAGAGATCGAGGAGAACCTAAAGAGGCTGACTATGGATATCCTACACATATCCATAGATGAATTTCCAGGGTGTTATCAATGCCAAACAACTAGGGTTTCTGGTCGTTTTGGTCGGCTACTAAGTCAAGTGGCAAGGGCCATCATGTGTTATCATGAGCACAATTAGTAGTATTTTTACCTGTATGTCGCAATGTACTGAAAGCCATGAGCTTCATATTTTTTCAGCATGATATATTGAAAGCTATGAGCTTCATATTTTTGTCTCAGTACTTTTGTAAAACTTTTATCCAACTTAATATGAAAACAATTTCTGGTTATTTTATATACATTAACTATGGTGGACGTGTATCTCATGTAGGTTGCTTATTTACATATGAATGATTTACATGTTATTCTTATTATATACATTTTTAAAAATGGTTATGAATGTGTGATATACCAATCTAAGATAAAATTGGCTAATGAATCGGTAACCGTATTCATGTGTCTCAGGATGTGTTGATATTGAAGAAATTCAAATGATCTCTCCAAGAGGTGTACTCGTCGAAAACGACGGAGTAACATGGAATCGTGAATGGTGTAGACTCGGTTCAAATGAGAGACCACAAGCTGAGAATACGTATGGATGATAATGTGGTCCACACCATGGGAGGAAGCATCAGTTAACAATCCAATCACCGCACGATATTCGGTGGCATTGTTAATCGCAGAACCTATGCAAACTCCTCCTGAGCTTACAAGTTCATTGGTAGGGGAATAAAGTACCCAGGTTGCCGAAGCGAATTTTTGGATGTGTGAGATAGAACTATATAGGAATCCATAATAGGTTTTCATCTATGCATTCAAGTAGAACATGGCATAAGCAGTCATAGTTGATATGAGACCCTAACACACAAGAGGAAAAAATCCACACCATATCAAACACACATTATATACAAAATATACAACGTACTTATGCAGGATTGTCCTAAGTGTAGTACCTTTTAAGGTAGATCCCATTCCTAGGCTCCCCCAAAGGTATCCCGTCATAATCAACTAACTCATAGGCCCCTTTATCTAAGACACGGCTCACGATGTAGGGCCCATGCCACATGTACTCAAACTTACCTGCCCCCAGTTTATCGTGCATTTGATCATATGTCAGGACCAAATCATCTTCATTGAATATGCGAGGTTTAACTGATTTGTCATACTGGGATTTGATGCGCTTTTTATGTGCTTCATTAGCAAGAGCAACATCACAACGAGTCTCGTCGAGTTTGGATAAGTACATAAATATTTCTTCCTCAGCCGTAGTGTTTGGCAAGAGTTCAACAGCTAATTTGAAAGACAAGATCTTGCACTCAATAGGTAATACTGCCTCCAGACCATACACCAATTGGAAGGGTGTGAATCCAACTTCCCTAGGAGAGGGACATTGTTTGTGGGATGAGATTTGGTGTCAGGTGTACATAAATCTAGCTGGTCAATGGTGACAATTTTCCCTTGGTGGGGAAACTACACAATGCGGAAAACTAAGGATGCATTACAGTCATCACATAAAACCAATTCCGACCAAGTAATATGTTATAGTCCAAGGGCGCATCGATTACTTCCACATGAATGGAAATGGTCTTTCCTCATAACTCAATAGCTAAGGATTGTAGAATTCCATGCAGTTGAAATCCACGTTCGTCAAACACTTTTAAGGTGGTAGGAGATTGGTTCAGTTCAGGAGAGCCAATGGCTCTCCAACAGGACAACGTCATAACTGAAGTAGAGGATCCTTCGTCTAGAATAGCACGATGGATGTTTTTCCCAATAACGTTGGTAATGATTTGGAATGCTAGTTGATGGGAAATTCTCGGCTTGAATGATTCCAATTTAAACATAATAATGTTGGACGTTTCTGGATCCACTGCTCCAATTTCATATAGCAAGTTCTTACGCTGATTAGGACAGTTTTGTAAGACTTTGAGGGTCAACATGGCACAGGGTTCCTGGTTCAAATCTTCCACGATGTTGTAGTTTTGGGAGGCCCGGGAATTAGGATTGAAAGTCGCCTTTCGAATCGTGCTTTTGGGTGGGTGCATCACTGCATATGATACAATTTTCTCTATGAACAAAGGACCATGTGGGGGAGAAGTAGTGGACGTGGAAGTGGAGGATTTTTTAGTATTACCTCGAGTGGATTATTTTTCTAGAACGGAGTCGTATGTATGTGCCCTAGTAGAAAAACTAACCGTCTCACTATGCATCATGGGAACATGAGCGGTCACAAATGATTTTCCTTGCAAGAGATTGGGTTGTTGTGCGACCATCTGCTACTATTGTGATGGGAAGGGGTCAAATAGATTGCGGGTTGAGTATTTCCTTTAAGGAAATTTTGGAATTCTTCACGAAGGGGACATTCCTTCATGAAGTGATCGTCACCGCACAACAAATGTGGAAACTTAGCCTTTTGTTTTGGTTTAACATCAGTTATGTCTTGATTGGTTTTGTTTTCCTGGTTGGTTTGAATATTTTTTGTATTTACCTTTATTTTTCTTCTTACCACCGGATTTCTGAGATGAATTAGATTGAACTAAATTCACCTCCGTGGTCGGAGCAGAATTGGGTGAATTTGTGGTGTTATTACCAACCTATGTCGAAGCTGTATTTAAGGCCAGCTGGTTTTGTGATCTAGTTGATTGTGTTGCAGGATGGGTGTGGATCGAACCAACTATTCCATCGACATCTGATCCCGAAGGTGGTTTGGATGGGTCATTGGTGGGGCAAGGATTGTTGGGAATTATGTCATATAATGTGCCATATTGAGCGTAGACTAAGTCTAAGTACTAGGCACATGAAATGGCTTGCTCCTCGGTAACATCTCCACCCATAGCTACATCCTTGGCGATAACAGGCAGTAATGATTTAGTAAACCAATCAGCTAGTAATTGGTATGGAATAGGATCCTTAATTAAATTAAGTCTCCTCATCCACTCATGGATATGATCAGAGATATGGGTGGAGGTAGATTGGCGGAGGGAGATTAAGAGGTCCGTACCGGTTTCATAGCAGATAGGTAACTAGAAATGTGTAAGGAAATCCATAGCTAAGGATTGAAAATATGGGAAAGAATGTTGCGATAGTTCAATATATCATTTGGTAGCAACGCCGGTGAGAGTTCTCTAAAAGAGCCTCAAACGAATGGAATCATCCATTAAGGAGTTCAAGGAACACCACAAGTGATATGTCATCACGTGGTTTTTTGGATCTTCACCGGGTTTACTGTCAAACTTAGGTATGTCTGATGGAAGTTTGAAAGGAATGGGTGGAAAATTAGTGCCGTGCCTAATGGGATCATTCGTTAAATGTGACAGAGTTGGCAGATCTAATGTATCTAGAAAAGGTAATTGTCGGTTTGGCTGAGGATACTAGTATTATTGATATGGAATTTGAGTACCAGTAGGACCATAAATAGATTGATCATAAGTTGCATCCATATATGGCGGTGGTCCTCCCATATGGGTTTTTCCAGATGGTGGAGGTCCTCCCATACTAGAAGGTTGACCTGGTGGTGAGTTGCCCCCCAAATGAGGGGGTCCTCCTAAATGGGTTGGTTTTCTAGGTGGTGGAGGTGGGAGTGGGGGGTGGGTGGGGGCAATGAGGGTGGGGGTGGTTCTCCAGATGGGGGTCCATTCGAAGGAAAGTTCGGTTGACCCCATGGGGTATTTTCGTTTCTAGGGTAAGGTACTTTGGGATGAATGTTTCCCGAAGCGGTAAGTTGGTAGATTTGACTCATAGCCATATGTTGATTGCATAGATATGTATAAACCCATGTGATTTGACCCCTCATAGATATCCCCCATGTGGGATACCCCCACGAAGGTTGTCCCATGGTTGGATATGGACCTCCAGTCATATTGTAAGCGGTAAATGAAGGTTGTCCTCCAGTTACATTCTGTCCGCTAACCAAAGGTTATCCCCCAGACACATTTTGACTAGTAACCAAAGGTTGTCCCGTAGTGACATTTTGGCCACTAACCAAAGATTTTCCCATAGTGACATTTTGACCACTAACCAAAGGTTTCCTCGTAGTTATATTTTGACTACTAACTGAAGGTTTCCCCCCTGTTACATTTTGCCTCATAGTTGAAGATTGTCCTTCAGTTGTAAAAGTAAGAATGGATGAGGGTTTCCCCCTAGTCATCGAGGTCAAAATATTTCTAGAACTAACCATTTGATTTTGATTCCATGTAGCTGGAAAGGATGGTTGGCTTGGTTCACAAGAGACCATGTTGGGCACAGGCATTCCTGGTAAAGAGAAAGTGAAATAATGAATATGAATATGGTATTCATGATTGAATACTTCCAAGTTGGATGGTAAAGAAGGATGAAAAATCCAACGTCTCACATTTTCTCCAAGTGCCTGCATACAAGATATAGTGTCTTGAAGTGGTGCTAAAAATTCATCGTTCGAGATGTATCTAGTAAGACGTGGAGGTGGAGCTGCTACCACAGTTTACAGTGTACCAAAGTCGGAAATAGCTTGTCCTAAGGAAGTACCCAAAAAATGGAGTAGATGGACCAAAATCAGTTGCTACTGGGTCATCTAGAGGTCAAGTAAATATCCAATCTACGGCTCCAGAATACCCTTCAAGTGAATGGTGAAAAGAGGTATCACACAGAGAAGGTTTAGCTACCACCAGTGGTCCCATGGGGTGGGTGATAGGTTTATTTACAAGGGGAATAATCTCCTCATGATTCATTGATCAGGATCCCTTCTTCATGTGGACCAGCTATAGTAGGTTGGACCGTGTTTTCCCCTGCATTTCCCTCCCCGAGGGGGTGTGTTCGGGTGATAATCCTTGCATTCTGCGAGATCTCCTCAGAGGTTTCTTAGCCATAATGTCTAACAAAAATATCTCCCTAAATATATTCTAAACAAAATACACACTATAGGTCCTACTCAAGCTAAAGGCCGCAAGCAAACTTATGTAATAGGTGGGAAAAAAATCCATATCATCACGGGAGTGTCAAGTCATCGCAACTCGCTATATATCGTAGGGTCCAATAGTAATACTCAACCCAATGTTTCAAAGAAATAACCAGGGAGGATTAGGACCGTATTACTCGACTACCTAGCAGTACGTGCATAGTAGCTCCCCAAGTGTTGTTCTCGGTGTATTGCAACAACAGGACATATGGTAGTTTACTCGGTTGGTTTCAGAATCCTAGAAGGGTCTCCCGATATATACAAGGTATGTGGGAGCTCCAATCTGTAGTAGTGTTGTCTAATGCACAACCGTTCGACAGGGGCCTTGTTACAAATGCTAAGTTTAAAATATTAAGCTAGGTTAATTTTAGTAAATTAATGTAATTAAACTAAGAGGTGACTTGAAAAGTCACCTCTCTTCCCCATTTAGGGTATAAATTACCCGGGGCACGATTATTGTAATCATCTTCTACATTTTTTATCAAATATACATTACACATTATGTTTTCTTTTTGCTTTCGCCCACTCTTCTCTCTCCATTGGTATCAGAGCCTCTCGGCTCTCGGCACCAACCCACCACATTACACCCTCTACCTCCGCTGCCACCAACCCTCACGCGCTCACACCTCCCCCACCACCCGCTGCCACCTCTCTCTCAGCTCTCGGCACCATACCACTCCAATTCCACTGCCCACCACTCCCATACTCCCTGCTTCCTCCTGCGCGCTCCTCCAGCCTGCTCCCTCTCCACTCCACTCCACACTCTTCCTTCCATCATCTCCTCGATGTCTCCCACACCGCGTCCACACCTCCTCCATGTTCACCTGCACACCGCGTCCACTCCTACTCCACGTCCACTCGTCCTCCACGTTCACTTGCACACCGCCATCTCCTGCCATATCCCACACCGCATCTATTCCTGCTCCGCGCTTCTTCTCTTCCTGCTCAGTCAACACCCCATTGCTCCTCCCTCCCTGTCGTCCCCCCATCACACTACAACTCCTCACGTTGTTTCCCCACAGCCTTCCCCCTCCACAATGCCTTCCCCATCAAACTCCACGTCGTCCAGCTGTTTGTTTTTATATATTAATACTTTAATATTAATAATATTTATTAATATTATTATTAATTAAAAAAAAACTATATTATAATAATTATTATTATTATTATAATTAGTTAAAAAAAATCGTGGCGGGATGGCTTCGTACAGCTAATAAAAATAAATCCACGTTTAGCGCTGAGAAGATTCCACCAATCACCAAATCAATGAGTGAATTAAACACCCGGTTCGATTCAATCAATGAGAAGATTAACAAGAACTATGAGGAACTCCAGGCAAAGATCAATCAAACCAGTGACAATTTGGCAGCGACTTGGACACAAATCACGTTACGAATAGAGAATACCGTTCTCACTCTACAAGACAACCAAAAGAAAAATGAGGCAGTTTTAAAGGCCATCTTGGAAATATTACCAGTACCAAAAGATCCCAACTCTCCCAGAACACCAGAGCAGCCGGATCCTTTCAACATGTCATCATCATTCTCATATATACAAGGACACCAAATATGGGTGAAAGTTGAGCTACCCAAATACGACGGGGATGAACGACAGTGCATAGTGTGGATTAACAAAGCCGAGGAATACTTAGATATCCACAATATCCATTACGAAGAGGAGAAAGTTAAATATGCCTCCATGCATCTAGAAGGCAACGCTTACAACTGGTACTTATGGTGGAAGAAAACTGCAAGAATCTGTTCTCACAACTGGGTTAGTTTCAAGAATGACCTCATTAAAAGATTTCAAGGCGTTGAAGAAAAATACTTCTTTGCCAAAATCACAAGGTTAAAACAGAAAAGCAGTGTCGATGAGTACACCTATGAGTGGGAAGCGTTGTCGACTCGAGTTCCAGAGTTAACCGATGACCAACGCTTACAAACCTACATACACGGTCTTAAACAGCACATCCGTGATGAACTAGAGTTACATAACATCTCAACCATGGAGGAAGCCCGACGTAAAGCCAGGATCATTGAAAACAAATTCAAGAAACTTGTTCATACAAATTTCGATAAGGACGACTACAAAAGAATCCCTTCCAATCAACATACACGGGAAATCCAAGATATACACCGCCACAACTCAGGGAAGGAACGAAGCCCATTTTAGAGGCCCAAAGAATAAGGGAAGGGAAATGCAAGTTTTGTGGAGACAAATGGGATCCTAAGCACAAATGATTACAAAAGAAATTGTATGCCTATGAAGCAGAAGAAGCAGAGTTGGAAGTCGAGGAACCAATTGAGAATGATACGAATAGTCAACCAGACTACCAAATAAAAATCGAGGACGACACCCCAAAAATATCATTAGCCGCTATTACTGGAATCTCCCAACCACAAACATTGAAGATTAAAGGACATATCAAAAAGAATAACGTCACAGTTCTCATCGACAGTGGCAGCACCCATAACTTCGTCAATGTCAACCTTGCTAAAGTATTTAACCTATTTATCTTTCCAGTACCTAACATGAAGGTTATGGTAGCATATGGTAAGAAGATTGACAATGTGGGAAAATGTCACAAGGTCAAGTTACAATTGCAAGAGTACAACTTAGAATCAGATTTCTTTGCGGTACCACTGGGAGGAGTTGATGTAGTATTAGGAATACAATGGTTACAAACCTTGGGTACATACTCCGCAAATCACCAAGAGCATTTTATTGAATTCCAGTCACTCGGGAAGACATACAAGTTATACAGGTTCCAACCACCTCCGACACAGTTAGTTACGTCACATCAGATGGAAAAACTACTTCGAAAAGGTGCACCAGCGTACATACTTCAATGTCAATAAATGGAGCTTCTAACATATGAAGGAGATATGGACAAACAACCAGAGATACAATATTTAATTCAAAAACATCACAAGGTGTTCCAAGAGCTTCCAATGGAGCTCCCACCAAACATGAAGATTAAACACATAATTGAGATTGAACCAGGGTCAAAACCTCTCAATAACAAACCATACAGATATCCACATTACCATAAAACAAAGATCGAAAGGCTAACTCAAGATCTTCTAAAATGTGGTGTCATTTCAAAAATAAGAAGCCCGTATGCAGCCCCAATAGTGTTAGTACGAAAGAAGGATGGTTCATTCAGATTATGCATAGATTATAGAGGACTAAACAAAATAACTATCAAAAATAAATTTCTGATTCCGTTCATTGATGAGATGCTGGATGAACTTCATGGGGCCAAGTATTTCTCAAAATTGGATCTCCGATCTGGCTATTATCAAATCAAAGTTAGAGTGGAAGATATAGCAAAAACTGCTTTTTTCACTCATGAAGGCCATTATGAGTTCAAAGTAATGCCCTTTAGTTTGACTAACGCTCCAGCTATGTTTCAAGCTGCAATGAACGAATTGTTCCATCCATTTTTAAGAAAATTCGTACTAGTATTTTTCGATGACATCCTCATATATAGCAGAACATGGAAGGAGCATCTAGAACACTTAAGTCAAGTACTTACCATTTTGGAAGAAAACCAATTCTATGCAAAAAGGTCTAAGTGCACCTTTGGAAAAGAGGAAGTGGACTACCTGGGCCATAAGATATCGAAGGAAGGAGTTAAAGTCGATCCAAGTAAAATCAAGGAAATCGTGGAATGGCCCAAACCCAATAACATATCAAAACTAAGGGGATTCCTAGGCCTAACAGGATACTATCGAAGATTTGTAAAAAATTACGCCCATAAAACCGCCCCTCTCACAAATTTATTGAAGAAGAATTCCTTCCAATGGAATAGTGAAGCAAAAAAATGTTTTGAAACATCAAAATGCATGATGTCTTCAACACCTGTATTAGCCATGCTTGACTTCACAAAACCTTTGTAGTCGAATGCGACGCCTCAGGTTTCGGACTAGGAGCAGTTTTGATGCAAGAAGGTCACCCAATAGCATTCGAAAGTAGAAAGCTCAATAAGATAGAAATTTTGAGGTCCACTTACGATAAAGAGATGTTGGCCATTATACATGCCTTAACAAAATGGCGACAGTACATTCTAGGGAGAAAAATATTGATAAGAATAGACCATAACAGTCTTCAATATCTCCTTCAACAAAATACATTGTCAACAAAACAACAGAAGTGGATAGAAAAAATTGCTACTTTTGATCTGGAGATATTACATAAAAAAGGGAAAGACAATATAGTTGTTGATGCTCTATCTAGGAAGGATGAAGCCCAGACAGATGCAATTTCAATCGTTATTCAGGAATGGTTGGATGAAATATGAAAAGAATATGCTAAAGACCCAAACACTTGCGCCTTAATCGAATATCCGAATAGAGGTCCAAAATTTGAGTGGCAAAACGACATCTTGTGGTACAAAGGAAGGATCTATTTAAACCCAACATCAAGGTTTAAAACTAAAGTGATGATAGAAGCTCACGATTCACCCGCCGCAGGACATGTAGGATTTTTCAAGACATATTACAATGCCATACAATCGTTCTATTGGAAAGTAATGCATAAAGACATTCAAAAATATGTAGCCGAATGCAACACATGTCAAAGGAATAAAAGAGAAAACGTCATGACTCCAGGGCTACTCCACCCACTAAACATTCCGAAGCAAAAGTGGGAGGAAATCTCTATGGATTTTATTGAAGGGTTACCCCTATTTGATAGTAAGGACAAAATCTTCGTGGTAGTGGACCAATTAAGGAAATATGCACATTTTATGGGTATCAAAAAAACTGACTCCGCTAAACAGATCACTGAAGTATTTTGTAAAAATATTTACAAATTACATGGATTCCCAAGAATTCTCGTTAGTGACAGAGATGCCAAATTCACAAGAAATTTTTGGAAGGAATTCTGCAAACAAATTGCGATCACTCTTAACATGAGTTCAGCTTATCATCCACAGACAGATGGGCAAACAGAAGTTGTCAACAAATGTCTGGAAGCATATCTTCATAGTTTCGTCATTGAAAAACAGAACAAATGGTTACAATGGTTACACCTTGTCGAATGGTGGTATAACACTACCTATCACATGTCAACTAAGATGACACCCTTTCAAGCATTGTATAGTTATGAGCCGCCCAGATGGAAGGAATTCGTTCAAGGTAATGCAAAGGTACCCACAGTAAAAAGTCAACTTGAAGAAAATCAGCGAGTAATGCAAGTACTGAAGGATAATTTATCTATGGCACAAAATCGTATGAAGCAACAAGCAGATCAACATAGAACAGAAAGAGAGTTTGAATTAGCAGATTGGGTATTTGTAAGGCTTCAACCATACAAACAATTGTTGCTAAAGCAACAAGGAAAAAACAAATTGGCACCCAAGTTCTATGGACATTATCAAATTGTCAGAAAGATTAGCCCGGCAGCATACGAATTGAAGTTACCCGATTCGAGTCGAATTCACAACGTCTTCCATGTCTCAAATTTAAAAAAATTCTTGGGTCAACATCAATCCGTTCAAACAACACTTCCCGCTCTGGAAGAAGAAGGGAAACTTATCTTAGAACCAGAAGCTATCATCAATATCAAAGAATGGAAATTATGCACTAGAAGGATCAAGGAATACCTCATTAAATGGAAGAATTGCCCAGAAGAAGATGCATCATGGGAAACCGAGAAATTCGTTCAGCAATATCCGTCATTACCCTGCTTTGAGGACAAAGCATTTTAAAAATAAGAAGGCAATGTTACAAATGTTAAGTTTAAAATATTAAGCTAGGTTAATTTTAGCAAATTAATGTAATTAAACTAAGAGGTGACTTGAAAAGTCACCTCTCTTCCCTATGTAGGGTATAAATTACCCGGGGCATGATTATTGTAATCATCTTCTACATCTTTTATCAAATATACATTACACATTACGTTTTCTTTATGCTTTCGCACACTCTTCTCTCTCCAGGCCTTCCTATATACCGTCGAGTATGTGAAAGAACCTTTCTATATACCATGAAGTATGTGAAAGGTCGTTCTATATACCGACTAGTACGCAGAAGAACTGCACGATCCCTAGGTTGCAGTGTTGGAAAATAACGACAACTCCTACGCTTAAAGACACTGGAACATGTCTCTAACCTATCACTCAAGTTGCTAAATATTTTAACTTAATCAGTGCTTTATTTTATCTTGTATTATTAAGTGGACCAATGAGGTGTGGACTCATCCCAATATCATGCATGAACTAAATCGGATGTGCAAGTCTTTCCTTTTGATGAAGTATATCCACGAGAGAGAGAGAGAGAGAGAGAGAGAGAGATTTCTTTTCTTCCTAATACAAGTGAATTTTTCCCAAATTAAGACTCTACACTTTTCATTTTCCTTCTCAAGCAAAGACCAAAAGACAAACAACTATCTTGCAATCGACCCAAAACCAAGAAAAAATAACACCAAAGCAAATATTTTTTTATTTTTCTTTTCAAAGAAGCTGAACATTACAAGCTAAGACGAAAAATGGACTTCTTTTGATTGCAAAACCTCTTAATTTAGAGCAAAGAAGCAAAGGAGTTAAAAATCAATTCAAAATATCTTGATTTCTTTTAACAATGCATTCCAAAATTTCTAAGAATGATTTTGCTCACTTTGTTTTCGTTCAAAAATATGAGAGATCAATAGTTCTGCAATCTTTAAAAGCAAATAAGTGCCCAAAAATATAATCACCCAAAATACTCAAAACTCAAACTTCAGACAACTCAAACCAAAACCGTGACAATCAAAGCTTTCACAACAGCACACTTCAAAGGGCTTAAAACTCGTAGGAAAGCAAATCAGAGGCTTCCTAAGAGCCACAAGACTAGCTTCCCCTATGAAGGATTGAAATTGCCCAAGACAAGATTGGCAACCGCTTGAATACCTAGCACTCACCAAGAAACCAAACTAAGCTCCAAATCTAAAGAAAAACCAAGAAAAGGGGCAAACCAAATCTGGAGGATACTGTGATGGAGACAAGTAAAACACAAAACTCAGAGAAAAACACCTAGTCCAAATTTTAAGTGAGGATTTTGAGCTTAATGCAAAAATTTGCAGGGTGACGCAGTCTACTGGTATACACCAAAGCGTTAGTTTCTTAGTGACATAGTCTGTTCACAGGGGAATTGCGTTGGTGACGCTTCTTGAACACTGATAGAGAGAGTCAGTGATGCTTCTTGACCCAAAGACAGGTGTGTCAACTCACCTCACCTGCGACTCAGGGAAAACACAACCCAGGTGTGGCAGACGCAATCAAAAATTTGAAAAGGTAAAATTTCCAAAATAAAACTAGGTAACTGGACGAGCCAAAGATCCCAGATTGAGACTGGATCACCCAGTAACTCAAAAAGGACAAATACAAAAGAAACAAGGCAAATTGAATAGGTCTAAGAGGGTAAACAAGGAAGTGAAAATCACAAATTAAACAACCCAAAGACCATTGACTCTCCCCAATGAAGTCACCAATTTTGTTTGAAGATACTTCATCTATATGGACAAGGACAAAGTTCTCTAGTCTAAATGGTTTAGATCTAAAACAAAACACGACAGAATATATAGATTTCCCTAGATTAATAAAATTAAAACTATCACAAAGAATTGCTTAACTTATGATCGCGATGGTGTTATCCTCATTTGATTTAGTCTTCAATCTTCAGCTACAAAACAACATAAGACAAACAAGTGGAAACATAAGTAAAAGTAATATGTAATGTTGATCAATATAACAAGTGGTCAAGGAAACGAGTTATAAATATCTAACACAATGAATATTTATGGAAAGAGTATATATATTGTTGTATTAATGGAAATACAAAGGGAGAGATTACAACCATTTCCTTGACATCGCAATTTCTTTGAATTAGCCTTTGGCTCAAAGATCCAACCTTGTTCCTATTGGAGAAGAGAAACTTAGCTCCAAGAGTATTTCAACAGCATTTGGGTTCTCTATATTTTCTCCCCTATCCCATGAGGGTGAGCTTTCATATATAGGCCAAAGAGGATAGAGGGAGTCGAGGATTCAATGGAGAAGGCTAAGGGATCATCCCAAGAAGTTAGGGGTTTGACTACCGCCTGTACTCATTTGTTGGGATAAGCCTCCAGGAGAGCTTCCTTCTATAAGTTAACTCTCGAATCTTCTCTTTTTTATTTTAAACAAGTAGTGTCGCACCTTTTCAAAGAGAAACATGCATCATTGGAGGGTAAGGCATGTTGATTTAATGAAACCAACATTAATGGTGCATCTTGTCAATGTGCAGAGCGTGTCATCAAGGGTCTGACACCTTTTGTAAACATCCAGGGTGTGTTATTGCAGCAAAATTGGAAAATAGGAAGGTATAAACCTCTTCTCAAGCAATTTGGAACTAACACTTTAGGGATTAGGGAAGATCCAAGGGCATACATCTCATTACCAGGATGATGACGAGATTTTGGTGTAACAATGTTGAAAGGATATTTTGTTAAAGTTATTCTAGCTTTTGTACTACAAGGATGGGAATTCATTATTTAGGGTGTTTGAGCAAAAATTAGGGGGATAGTTACTAAATGGAATAAGTCCCTTCTAATTCATAGCTTGAATATGCTTCCTTCAGTTGCTTAGATGTATCTGTTTTCATAAGATATGGGTAAGTATTTTTCTCTTTTGGAATGTATATGGTCCTTTAAATCATATGAAGGAATTATGTGATAGATGTTTTTAGTTGGGATTATCTAAAGAATAATGAAGTGATAGTGGGAGGGGCTCTAAGTTTATCTTAACATAAGGAGATATATGGGGATAATCTAGAAGAATGGATCTCTAAGTATATTTTCTAATGCATAAAATTGATGACACAAAGCTCCCTGATCTAGAACCTTTGGAGCTAATACCCACTTGGAGGAACAATACGAGTTGTTCAAAGGATATAATCTCTAAGTGATTTGATAGATTATTCATTTTGAAATCTCCAACCAAGGATGCAAGTAGAATGAGCACCTAGATTGGGATGTGTGTTTATCTAATCATGTACTTGCTTTTATTTATTTGGAAAAATAGGAAGACAAACCCCTTTCCAGACTTAAAATTTAATCCTCATGGCCTATTAGATGAGCAACTCAATGAGTTGGTAAATTAGAAATGTAGGTTTTGTGATCAAATGGGGTTATTTTGCAATGCTTTTATTGCTCAACAACCTAAAAAGCATAAAAATACTTGGTCAAAATAGAAGTATAAGGACTCTTTGAAAAATTTAAGGGTGGAGGATGATATTGCTCAAGTTCTCTACTCCAACTCCAGTGATATTTTCTCAAAGGACAATTTACAATCTATGGAAGGATTGGAGGAATATAATATGAACATGTTGTCATGGGATAAGTTAGAGTGGAGACAAAATATTAGAGCCATATGGATAGCTCAAGGGGCGAAAAAAAATTCTTTCATAATTTTTGCCAAAATGAGAAAAGTGAAAATACTATATGGGACATTAAGAGGTCAGATGGTAGTAGGCAACCAAAATTTCATGAGATCGTTGCAGATAATGGGGGTAAATGGTTTTAGAAATTGTATACAAATCTACATATTCTTAGCATAGTAGAGATAATAATGTTCTCCACCTATTTCCCATGGTTTATAGAAGAAGAGCATAATGAATATTTAATTGAAGAGGTAAGTGAGGAAGAACTGGTCACTACCCTACACTCTTTTCAATGGGATAAGAGCAATGGACCTAATCGATGGACATAGAGTTCCACTTGGGATTATATGATCTATTCTAGGATGATTTGTCCTTTGTTATAAAGGATTGTAGACATGTGGGGATTTTTTTGGAGCTTTGGTTTACTTTTCTAGGAATGATCCCTTGGAATTATCACCCAAATACCTTTAAGGATTATAAACCCATATAATTATGTAATAAAACTATAATATTATTTCAAAGGTAATTTTTGTGAGGTTGAAATTAATCCTATTAGAATTTATTTCACCAAAACAAATTGGCTTCCTTAGTGGAAGGAAAATAAGTGATGTTGTCGAGATAGTTCAAGAAGGTCCCCACAAAATAAAGGTAAAAGGGGTCCTAGTATTTTTCATCATATTGGATTTGAAAAAATAATACGATAAGGTGAGTTGGTTGTACCTAATATTGATGCTGATACATAAGTGTTGGAAGTGTAATATTTTTTTTAAAACCTATGTTGATTCCCACGTGGCATATTTTGGTTGTGTATCCTTCCACTATTATAATGTGGAAGGATAATGTGTTGGAATAGTGAAACCTCTCATTGTATAGAATTTCTAGACACTCTTTTTTGTCGAGTATTACCTCTAACTATAACTAAATGAACCCTCTTCATCAAGTTTAGGAAGGATGGTTTGTATGCAGCAATTCAGTCCTACCACTTTGTTTAAACACCAGCATAGATCCAAATCCTAGGCTCTATCAAGCGTCAAGAGGGATCAAATCTCCCAAGGTGCAAACCTCTCCTTGAATAGTTCCTTGAGTGCAATACTTGAGCCATCTAAGTGTAAGCTCTAAAGTCTCTAGTTTAAGTCTCATATTTACTTCTTACTTTGTATTATTCTTTTTTGTTTACTTTGTACTATTTTGTTACTCGACAAAAACTCTAAAATCTCATATTTACTTTTTACTTTGTATTAAAAGTAAAAAGTAAAGTCTCTAGTTTAAGTCTCATATTTACTTTTTACTTTGAATTATTCTTTTTTGTTTATGACGGACATAATATTTATCACCTAATCCTAAGCTCTAAAGTCTCTAGTTGAAGTCTCATATTTACTTTTTACTTTGTATTATTCTTTTTTGTTTATGGCCGACATAATATTTATTACTTTTTACTTTATATTATTCTTTTTTGTTTACTTTGTATTATTTTGTTACTAGACAAACACTCACATGTTACAAGATCTCCCTCATACCGGGTTGTAGAGCACCTCTCGGCACAATGACACATGATATTGGGTGTATCTTGGAGTGTGCCAAGAGGGATAATTTCTAGGAAACTTATCCAATGCACTATAGGATTAGATAGAGGCCATAGAACTTGGGCACTAGCTTCTGGTGGTCACTTTCCTTGAGAGATGTTTGCTTACAGGTTCGGAGACACATAAATACATAATCCCCTTCTTCAAAGTAGTGATCTAAGCATTGTTGATCTACTTGTTGCTTCATTCTATTTTTAGACAAGACCAAATTGTCATTAAGTGTAAATATTATGCTATCCCTAATGCTTAGATTGATATCCATTATAGAACCATTGATGGGCCTATTTATGAGGCTACCGATGGGGGGTTTTGTCCATAAACAACCTCAGAGAGTCAAATTTTGGTAGCACCATGATACATGTTATTATATTACCATTATACAAGGGGGGGCACTAAACCCACTAAAATTATTGGTTTAATGTAAAACATCTCAACAAAGTCTCTAGGAACTTATTGACAACCTCTAAATAACCATTTGTTTGGGGGTGATAATTCATGCTCATTTTCAATTGGTTTCCTTATGGTTTAAGCACCTCCCACCATAATTTGTCAATGAGGGTAGGATTTTGATCCATCACAATGGAATTAGACATGCTATGTAATTTAAAAATATGATCCATGAATATTTTTTCAATAATGGAGGGGCTAAATGGGTGTCGTAAAGAAAAAAAAGTGGGCATATTTGGAAAGGTAATCAACAACCACCATAATGGTAGATTTGTTGATTTTTTTAGGGATCCTTACTCTAAATTCCATGTAAGTGTCAACTTAGATATTTGTCAGGATTAGTAGAGGCTACAAACCCAAGGACCTTTGCAGTTTCACACTTGTTACTTTGACATCTTCTACATTCAAGTAGAAATGTATGCATATACTTATTCATGTTTTCCTAAAATAATGAGCACATAACCCATTAATGTGTTTTTTGAAAGCGAGAGCGACCCATTGTGGGAGAGAAATATAATATTGTCTATACCTATAATCTGAAAGCAAAGTGTTGCATTATGATATTTATACCTTAAGGTGTTGCACTACGAAGTATACCTTCTAGAGGGATTTGGGGCCTCCTATAGCTATTGGATTAGTTTAACAACTTGGCCTTATCTAACCAATATTGGTGGAGCTTGGAAATATAATTTGGAACTAATGAGGATAAGGAAAATAGGGATCCTTCCTCCTCATATTTCCACGATAAGGAATTGACCACCGGATTCTCCTTTCCTTGCTTTAGATTATCTCATAATCATAGCTCACATATAGTGACCTAGTTCTACTAAGAGAAACAATGTTCCAAAAAACATTGAAGCTTCAATTATTTGTCTCAATTAAAAACTCCTCCCAATCAGGTAACATAACCACATATCCGCTACATAAATTTGGCCATCATTTCTTTCTCATATGTAAACTTTCCCAAGTTTATATTGTGCAGTTATTCAGTGTTGAATGTGAATTGGTTCCCTTATTGCGTCAACACTTCCCCAATACATTTTCTCAAGGCATCACATTCTAGGAGGAAATTCTTGGTGAAGTTCGATACGACTAAGATTGGGGCAGTACATATAGCTTCATTTAAGGTCTAAAAGGCCTTGTTGGATACATGATTCCAAACAAAAGAATTATTTTTTAGAAATTAATTTAATGGGGATGCAATTTTATTATAGATATGCACATATTTCATGTAATATCCAATAAAACCAAGGAAAACATGCAGGCTTTTCAATGTCTTCGAGTGCAGCCATCCTTTCACTGCTTAATTTTTTGGGTTTAATTTGCACCTCGTCTAGACAATCAATGTGACCCAAATATTCCACTTCATAAGTTCCAAAAACATATTTGAAATGTTTCATGAACAAGTGGTTATCTTAGAGTAATTGTAATGCTTGATCCACATGTGCCTCCCAAATTTCATTTCAAACCAAAATATCATCAAACAAGATAAGCACAAAGTTACACAAAAAGGCCAAAATATAATGTTCATGAAGCTTTGAAAACTATGTGTGCATTAATAAGTCCAAAATGCATCACTATAAATTCATAATTTCCTTCATGTGTATAGAAGGTAGTCCTAGGAATGCCTACTTCCCCATCAAGCTGGGTGGTAACCATAATGAAGATCAATTTTAGTGAGGAAATATGCTTTCTAAAGCTCATTCAAGATGTCATTAATGATGGGAATGTGAAATTTATCTATGATCGTCAACATTTTGAGGGTGTGAAAGTCTAGACACATGTTTCCATTTCCTTCTTTCTTCAAAACCATGATCACTGGGGAGGATTAGCGGCTAGTGATCATGATCACTAGTCTCCAACATTTCCTAAACTATATTTTCAATTTCAATTTTGTGTGTAAAAGGATGGAGATAATGTCATACATTGGGTGTTTGAATATCTAGATTCAATGTGATGCCGTGATCATTCTCTCCATATTAGGGGGGAAGTCATGGATTGTTTCAGAGACATGGCAATGCTTTTTGAAAACCAACTAGAAAACATGAATAATTTCATGTGGTGGGTTTACCAATAACTTGCATGGCATTGAGTTGGATAATAATTCTCGAGGGACATTTATTCGAGATATTTTTTATATGTTGATATTTAATGATTTATAGTGAACCATCTTGGGGACCTTTTAGGGATTGCTCATGTCCCTCCTTATTGAATTTCCTGTATAAATCCTTGAAATTCATTGTAAGAGGGCCCAATTTTTATAACCATTCTACTCCTAAACCTTTGTCAGAACCACCCATTTTGGAAAACATGTTTGATTTGAGAAAATAATTCCCCACAATGTTGAAATTTTATGTTCAATTCGAATGTCGTTGTGGGGAGGAAACTATCAACTTTAACGTAAAGTAAAATTTTCAACAATTGATTTTCTAGTCAAGAGGACCCTTATTTAATACATACTAAATAAGAGTCAACTTATTTTAAAAGTGTGTGTGTGTGTGTGTGTGTACGTACGTATACATACATATATGTGCATTAGAAGTTTAATTTTTCAACAAACATTATGTGTTTGGGAAGAAGGAGAAGTTGAAACTTCAAATATTGGGGATCTAAGACTCCAAGAGGTGGAAAAGGGAGTAAAGTGTGTTTAATGTGTAGGTTAAGAGATTTTACAATGCAAAGTACAAATAGGAAAAACAATTTCAAAGTAAGTTTATATGAATTTATTTCTTCTTTGTTATGCCTTTGGAATTACTAGTAACCTTCATCGCACATTTGTGATTACAATTTACCAATAACCTATAGATGTTTAACATAAAAATATAAATGAAACAACGTGATATAAAAAATTTCTAAATTATAATTTAAAAGTCCATGCTCATGCTGTCAATGTATGTTTTTTTTAAGTTGATTAAGAAATGTGTGTGACTTCCACATTCATTCAAAAGATTAAGAGTGGTGATATTCACAAATTTGTTTGAAATGATTCATGTGTATTTGTGTGTCCATTTAATACTTTGTCTTGCTCTACAAAATATTTCATGCGTATGCCATCTATCTTTATATTTGTTTAAATGAAAAATCATACGGGTTGAAGATTCATGAATGTGGCCATTGTCTTGCAATGGTAAATTTAGAAATAGCATGAGTTATCATTGGCTATGATGTTATTTTTGTTCCACCCTTATATTAACAATTAATGAATACCTAAATTATTAAAAATTAAACTATAGGGTGAGCATTAGCTATTCTAGTTCAAGTTTCACTCTTATCTTAACAAATAAATTTTAATGAACAATGTTAAAAATTCATGAAGTTTAAATAAATCAATACACATAGTAACATTGTCGCCCGAAAATATTTCCGGATCCATAGTCTATTCCTAGGACCTCCAGTGCCAGCTTTTTATATCAGCCAGTCTCGCCTTTAGGTAAATAAAAATTTAGACAAATTTTTTATTGGGAATTTCTATTGCTTAGCGAGTCAAAGAACCATCTTCCCTTCACTCTGTTCCAAACACGACAAGAGATTGAGTGCTATAGTCTGTTGATTGTGGGTGGGAGTAAATAGTATAAGTGCCAATATTTTGTTAATATTTAAAAGTTTAAAATTGTAAATTTATTTAAGCATTAAATATATGTACTATGTTGAACATCAACACAATTTTGAATTCCCTGTGAATATTTGTACACCAAAGGCCAATACTGTGATTTTCCATACATTAAAGGATAATACAGTCAAATATTGATACTCTGCCTAGCTTCAATTTTTATTTGTATTTGTATTGAAATGAGTTTTTTATTTCTTGATTCTATTACTTTTGACCTTTGGACAGAACCATCAATCTCTTATTTTAAAATTCACAATCTATATATTTTTCTAAAACTGAAATTAATGGGATACTAATTTATGTGAATGTAAATTGAAGGGAAATACAAGTATTGGAATTTCGTGATTTTTTGTTTGATGGGAAAAGGTGAACATTAAATTTCAGCATCGGTTCCCGAGTTGGAGTTTAATATTCACATCCCTACGACCACATTTTATATACATATGTTCATTGCTATCATGATTTGAAAATTGTGCATTGTATGGACATAACATTGTTTTTCTTTTTCTACTTAATGATGGATGAAATTGTTAATGTTTTAATTTTCAATTAAGACAATCACCTTCATGTGCTTGATATATCCAACCATGTTAAATTTTTGGGGAGTTAGAAATCCTAACAAATCATAGATGTAAATTTTGGGTTCCACATAAGGAGGCTTTTGAGTGAGTACTTCATTAAGTGTCATATCTACCAGATCTAACTATTTAGGTCATGCTTTGCTATAAAATTTCCCTAGACATACCTAGTGGAGCTATATTTATGGAAAAAAAATCTACCTTACATTTTTTCCTTTGACAATTTTTTCATCATAATGATAGCATAGGTCGAGATGTTGATGTTCTATCACTTACATCAAGGATAACTTTTGGAATCAAAAGGGATGAGAAGGAGGTGGAGTAGGAACATAAGTGGACTATGGTGATGGAAAAAAATTGGGTCATTGTTATAGGTTGTGATCACACCTTGGCCTTTTTTCTTGCTGAGAAACCTCCAACCAAGTATCAAAGTGGGACAACATTACTTGTACTTTGACACCCTCCTTGAGAAAACTAATAAAACATTCATTTAAGAACTCATTAGTCATACCTTCTATTTTGATTGCCAATTTCTCAAAGGAAGCAATAAAGTCTTCCACTATGCTTCTTTAGTGAAACTTGGTTATCATCCCAAAAAGATGAGTATCATTTTCAAATATAGCATCAATGATCTTCACAAACTAGTCCCACATATTTTACCCTTCATATGCCTTCTTATGCCATTTCCACCACTACCATTGCTCCATATCCATATATAACATACCCACTTAGAGTTTCAACTATTCAACATCAATACCGTAGAGAGAAGAAAAATGTTATGTCTAGCCCACCCATCATGTTGGATCGGAGCTATAAAAATTATTTAGGACTACCTTTGTCAATTTGTGCATCATATGGTGTTGAGTGTCATCAAAGGATGGTCTTATGTGGCGACCCCCCCACTTCGAATATTCTCCACTATCAATTGGCCCTAGTCAACCATTCCAAATATGCAATTAATGGTTGATGGAAGCTTTAAAGGAGGGCATTTCTCTTGTGAGGTTGTTTCAAAATGTCATTTATGGGTCAATGAGTTTATATAACTTTTCTTCCAGGCTAGTGATTTTTTCCTATTCTAGTAGAAGTAATGAGACCACTTGGGCCCACCATGAGAATTATTAGTGGTATACACAAATGTGCTTAGTTTTGCACAAATAACAATATGGGCTAGGTCACCTATATTTTGGAAACTCCAAGTTTTGTAGGAATTTTGGTAGAGGTTTGACAACATCTTAAAAGAAAATGAATGTCAAACACTATATCTCTCTAACATACTTGAGGGTTTCCAAAAATAGTACTTGACCTATCATCCATGGCTCTAGATAATTAGAGGCAATCATACCTTATTCATGTTACATTATTCCCTAGTACATGAGAGTGAAATCCATGAGTGTTGTTCTCAATGTATTATAAAAAAAATTACTAACACACTTTTGTAGGGGCAGTTTCAAGTATTCCCAAGGGGATTCCAATATAGACAAGGGTATGTGGAAGATTGAATTTATGAGAAGACTATGTCCATTGGGGCACTACTTGTTCAATACTTATAGAGGTGTGCAAGGCATACAACCAATTGACCCCACTTATATTCCCTATGTGTATGCTTTCCAACCATAAGATGACTCACTAAATTATATATATATATATAGAGAGAGAGAGAGAGAGAGAGATTTTCAATGTTGTTCACAACACAGGAGAGGAGTTGCTACGTCCATGGGAAGAATTCACATGGGGCCCACCCGAAGGGGCCTCACCTTGCCAACTCTGGTTACAGAGCCTAGCCCGGTGGGGACATCAAGTGAGGCCCTTATATATCTATGCATAGCCACCATAGTATTTGACCCCGAGACCTTATGCTTACAGTAAGCAAAGCTCTCAACCACTTCAGCTAATCAAGTGCATGTTGGCACAAGAATGTGCTTTGATACCACTTCTAGCATGCATATGTAGCATAAATAGATAATTAGGAGAAATATCAAGAGAAATATAAATGACAAAAAGTAAAAGAGGAAGAACAAGTGTCTTAAACCTGTATAATATTAACCCTTATATTGATAATCCATAAAGAGACCAATGTTGATGATCCTCTTCAAGGTGGAAACCTCCAAATGAGAAAATATGTAATACAATGATAATAACTTGACAAAACATTACATATTTTCCTACCTTTATAAATAGTTTCTCACTACCCAAACCTTATCCAATATCTCAACATTAAGGAATACCAGCTACCTAGCAAGCCTTTCTCCATAATGATGACCCTTTTACATTAGTTGACCATATACTAACTAACTAAAGTTCCTTATTCAAGTACGATGGCTTCATACATTAATTAGATAACTCTTAAGTACCCCTAATTAGGGATGTTAGAGTTGGCCCTAATGCAATAAAGAAAAACATAAGGGGATAGCGTTCACTAAAAACATTTGACAACAAGGTTAATATAGTTAGGGGATTATCAGTGAGTGGTTTTAGCATGATCAACTATGGTCAACAAAGTCAACCATTTGGTCAACCATGGCCAAAAGTGGTCACCAATCATCAAATGTGGTCCATGGGATCATTTTGGGTGGAGGTCTAATAGATTAATTGGATTACCAAGTTAGGAGGTTTGTGGGTTATGTGATATCGAACTAAGTAGTTAATGGTTTATTGGAATATAAGCGGGCATGATGATAGTGGGGGAGAAGGCTAGAGGTTAGTGGCTTGATGTGGATAGTTTAGAGAAGCATGGTGAATATGATCTATATAGTCAATATGGTATACACAATTTCACTATGTTCAACAATGGTCAATAATCACTGATGGGGTCAATGTTATTCAAATGTCAGTAAATTAATGGTCTTAGTGGGTTGGGGGCTTATAGTGAATTAGGTGGTTAGTGGTCTGGTTGGTGGAATAGGAGAAGTTAGCTAATTATGTTGGGGTTGATGCTAACTAATAATGAACATTAGACAATATAGGTTAATATGAGTTAGGGGGTTATAGTTGAGTGGATTTCAAGATAAACCATTGACAATGATGGTCAATTGTCATTAACTATGCTCCATAATGATCAACAAGGTCCCCATGCCCAACAATGGTCAATATGGCCAATGAGCATACAAGGTTGATGAGTTAACGAGGTTAGGAGGTTAGGAGTTTTGTGCATAAAAGGATTATTGGATTGTGTTATTAATGGTTTTGTGGAATATAAGTGGAAAAATGGTAGTAGGGGATCAACAACGACCAATAATGGTTGATATGGTTAATGGTGATCAAGGGTTAGTGAGCTATTGGCCTTAGTCTATCAATGGTTATAAATGATTAAGTGGTTGGTGGTCTAGTTTGTGAACTAGTGGTAAGTTACTAGTTGTGATGGGGGACTTATGTTGACTACACGGGGTCTTCACTCAGTGAAACTATGCCATAGCACCTTCATTCATGGGATATTAAATAATACCCCTAATTTGACTATATATCATTAAATACCTACCAAAATCATTTTGTTGAGCCCCCCTCTCGATACATATTTACAATTTCAAAAAACCCTAATTTTACGAGATATTTCTTATTTTTACTAAATACCCCTTTTATACCCCCGAATATCTATAAACCCCCTATAACCTATCCCCCCCGCCCTCCCAATACCTATAATATATTGACCTTATTTTTTACAATTTAAAAACCCCCCTTTATGAATGGACCCGATAAGATATTGGTCGGCAAGGTGAATCCTCTATGGCTGACTAGTAGTCAACATTAGACAACATAGGTAAATATGAGTTAGGGGGTTATGGGTGAGTGAGTTTATAGATAAACCATGGACAACATAAATTTATATAGTCAAGGAAGGTGAAGGGTTGATGTTTTTATGTGGTTACTAGGTTAAAGGTTTTGTGGGTGATGGATTTATCAGGATTTGGGTAAATACTTTAGTGGAATATTTGTGGGATTGAAGATAAATGGGGGGCGAGCTAGGGGTTAGTTGGTCTATGAAACTAATGTGGAGAAGCATGATAAATATGGTCTATATAGTCAATATGGTCAACATTGCTCCACCATGTTGAATCAAGCAGCAATTTATATGGTCAATGATGGTTGGGGGTCACTTAGTTACTAGTCTCAATGGGTTAAAGTAAATTAGGTGGTCATTAGGCTAGTTGGTGGAATTGGGATAGGTGGATAGATATGACGAGGTAGTGATGTTGACTAATAGTTGACACTGGACAACATAGGTGAATATGGGCTAGAGGGTTATTGATGAGTGGCTGTCTAAATCAAGAATGGCCAATGATGGTCAATCATGATCAATTATGGTCAACTATGGATGACAAGAGTTTATTATGGCTAACTATCGATAGTCATGGCCAACAATTGTTAACTATAGTTAATGATGGTCAATATGTTCAATGAGAGTTGAGGGTTGATGGGTTCATGAGGTTGTTGGGTTAGGAGGCTTGTGGCGATTGGATTATTAGGTTTTGTCATTGATGTTTTAGTGGAATATAAGTAGTCACAATGATAGTGGAAAAGTGGGATATGATTTAGTGGATTAATACCTCTAATATAGAGAAACAAGGTGGATATGATCGATATAATCAATATGGGAAATAAGGTTTCACCATGTTTAATGATGACTGACAACATGTAATATCATCGATAATGATAAATATTTAGTCAATTGATGGTGTTAGTGGGTTGGGCAATTATAGTAGATTAGGTTGCTAGGTGACTATTTTTTGGTTTAGGTGTAGATGGCTAGTAGTGATAGGGGACCATGTTCCAGGGTCTAATGGTGTTAGATGGAGATTGAATGGGGGTTAATAAGGGTTATTTGCCAAATTATATTAGGTGGTTAGTGTGTTTAGAATCATAGTGTATTAGGGGGTTAGTGTCTTCATGATCACAATGTGTACTCAAGGTGTGATTTTATAATTAAGTTAGTGTGTTTGGGGGTTAGAGTGTTCATGGTTACATTGTTCTAAGGGGTAATTGAAGGATCAGAAAATATATTAGTATCTTAGTGGTTATGGGTGATTATGTTAAATCTAATAATGGTTAAGAGGCGTAGTATGTACAAGATCATAATAGTTAGGGATCTAGTTGTGTTAAGGATTTATTTATTCGAGGGTATAATGTGTCAAAGGATGATTGTCTTAAAGGTCATAAGGTGTACTTAGGAGGATTACTGTATCCATTATAATAATGGATATAATATGAATAATGCATAATAGACAAACATGACATGATAGACAAACATGCGGTTGGGGGATTTCAACCTTTGTGGGGGTAGTGGTAATGTTGCTAGTACTTTTTCAAACCATCCAAGTCCCCATTAACATTTTACTACTACTATTATCACTAGTGATTATTATTTATTGTTTTATTTAATTTTAGATATATTATTATTTTATGGAGTCAATTTAAGATTTAATAATATCTTCCTAATATTATCACTAGTGATTATTATTTATTATCCCTGCCAAGGGAGGTATATACTTTTCATTCATAAGTCAAAGATTTTTTACTTGTATTAGTTTTAATTTGAAACAAAATTTGTTAATAGTTTTGTAATGTTTTGTAATGTTTTGAATATTTTTAATATTAAACATAATATTGTGAAAAATAAAAATAATTTTAATAATTTTTAAAATATGAAATTTTGATTTTTTGA
Organism: Larix kaempferi; assembly: GCA_027924585.1. NCBI lineage: Eukaryota > Viridiplantae > Streptophyta > Pinopsida > Pinales > Pinaceae > Larix > Larix kaempferi. The sequence goes on along the minus strand of BSBM01000241.1, from coordinate 3,768,078 downwards.
TTGGATAAGGACAACACCGATGGGACATAAATCCCTGTAGGAGTAAATTTTATTTTTATAATTTAAAAATAAATATAAATAATTTTTAAAATAAAAAACTAACAAAATGACACTTGTCATGTGGGATCCACGATGCAGTTCTGTCCGGTCAGGTCATTCCGTGTCATTCCGTCTGGCATCCAAAATAAAAATATTTCAAGTCCCCACAGAGCATCCAAACCAATAGAAAACCTAGAAGCCGAACTTTGGACAAAGTTTTGTGTATTCAGAGGAATTGTCATGCCCTGACTCTGACTCCATATTTGAAGCTGAAATTCAAACGACCCTGTCTAAACTTGATGATGAACACAACGATGAAGAACAGGCTATTGCTTCTTCCTGTATTGCTACGGATGTGACCCCTTCCTTCTTTTTAGCTTCTTTCGATTCGGAAGCTGTGCGGCCCTCAGTCCTTTCCAATTCCTATTATCCATTAATTGTTGAATTTGAAGAGAAATTTGGGTCTTGGAGTGATTATGCTTCTACCAATAGTTCCAATGGCCTGTCGGAGCTTCATTTTAGTATAAATGATCTGGCATGTCGAGAATTTATAGAATCTCGTCGTGGTAATGAATCATTTTCAAACTATTTGCAGGTAACATTAGTTTAGTAAATTTATGTTTCCGTTAATAAATTCTCTTGTAGACACTAAAAGAACGAGAATCAGGAACTCGTAAAGCTTAAATCGTTGATCATTAGGCTTTGTTTTCATTTACTGCAGAGACAATTTCTGTTTTTTGTTAGAGTAAATTAAAATAACTAGCAAATCAAGTTGTTCATTGATCTCTTGCGAGTCTCATATTCATCTTTGGGGAAGATTAAATTATTATCATTTTTAAAGGAGATTTGTAATGAGCCCTTTACTATGAAACAAGATGTAAGACTCTTTATAGGTCTGAAATTTCAATTCATAATGCTTTTGTTTCTTCAACTGATCTGCAGGACTATACGTACACTGAGGATGAAGACAAGGATACATTTCATAAATTTAAAGCAAGAGAGCGTAAGAAACCTCTATTGCAAAGTCATTTGTTGGACTGTATTGATACTCAGTTGACCGACGCCATAGGAAAACAACGTCTTCTGATGGTTAATTGGATTATGGGGGCAAGAATTTTGCACAATTTAAATTGAATTGGAATTTTGAAAAATTATGTGCATGTTTCAATAATTAATTAAATTGAACTGGAATTTTGAAAAATTTTGTGGATGTTTCAATAATTAATTAAATTGAACTGGAATTTTGAAAAATTCTGTGGATGTTTCAATAATTAATTCGTAACTTTTGTTGTGGCGCAGTACACAGCCTCGTATCAGCTTCGGTGGGAAACACTCTTCGTAAGCACGAATTTACTGGACAAATTCTTGTCTAAAGGGACTTTTACAAATGATACTCATATACAAGTCCTGGGTATCGTTTGCATGACACTTGCAATCATAATTGAAGAGAATCAATCTTTTATAAAATTTAAAATATTATTTCTTTCCTCCTATTGTATCTCTGTTGTGATTGGTCTTGTAGTTAGCTAGTGGTTTTATTTAATGAGGAATGGTTTGGTCCCTCCCTAGTTTTATGTCGATCAGTAAAATAGAAGAGGTGGGTACGAGCTAGTTTTCACATGTTTAAAATAACCCTCCCTGTAAGTTCTAACTAGTTCATTGGCTTCTCTAGTCCTGTCGGTATGAGTTAAGGAATGTCACTGCTCGTAAAACTCTATAGTTGAATGTAATATTCTGACGATGGTTGTCCCCTGCTATAAGATTTATGGGATCATCAATGGTTTCAATGATGTATGAGGTGTTCCCTACTGCAGAAAGAGAATGAATTCCAATGTAAAAGTATAAGGTGTCTGTGTAGGTTAGCGGCTGTGCAGTTTTATTTGTGGTATTAAAATGCATTTAGATCATTACAGTATTAAAATGATTTTTAAATTTTTAATCGTATCAAATTTTTTATAAAATGAAACATATAGTAATTCGAGCATTTCGTTTCCAGTATCAGGAAGGAAACATTTACAGTCGCAAATAACGTATTCAAGCAACAAGAAGTTGTTGCAATGCAATGGATTATCCTTAAAGTTTTGGATTATCAATGCTCCTCACCTACTACCGCTACCTTTCTCTGGTAATTCTTGCACAGTATAATCACGTCAAACTTTTTAGAAAATGAAACATCAAAGTCCCTCTCATTTCTCGATTTCAGAAAGGACTGAAAGGATATGAAGACTTTAGCAAATGGGTGTGCTTGTAAATATTCAATTTTTAAATTTAATTTATCTACACTATTGCATGTCTAATTAATAAGTACTCTCCTTTCTCCTCAACCTTATTACAATATAAATGGTGGTACTCATTTCTTCATCCATGGATTCACAATTTAACAAGGGAAAAGAAATATGTTCTAGAGTGGAAGTCATTTATTTTATTTGAGTATATACAAATGAAGAAGGCTAAACATTCTACTTTGTTTACCTTTGATGAATAAACATATATTCACTTAAAGTGAGTCCCCTGTGTTTTTAAATTACATTTGGAGTTTAACACATGTTTGATAGTCATGTTAATATTTATTTATTAGAGTGGAAGTCATTTATTTGATTTGAGTATATACAAATGAAGAAGGCTTAACATTCCACTTTTTTGACCTTTGATGAATAAATAGATATCCACTTAAAGAGAATCCCCTTCAAATGTGTTTTCAAATTACATTTGGAGTTCAACACATGTTTGATAGTCATGTTAATATTTATTTATTCTAGTATGATGAAATAAAATAGTTGTTTTAAGTTCACTTTGGTTGTACATCTATTAATTTATATGACTTTAATGATGTATTAATTCTATAGTAATTTTGTCAATCTAGTGTATATACACTGGTGTATATACTGGTATATACATCGGTGTATACATCGGTGTATACACCAGTGTATATACCAGTGTATACACCAGATACATCGATTTATATACTAGTGTATACACCATACACCAGTATATACATCAATGTATATACAGTGTATATATCGGTATATGTATATACACCAGTGTATATACCAATATATACATTGTGTATATACCGATATATACCCAGTGTATATATGAGTGTATACACTGGTGTATATACCGATGTATACACTGGTGTATATATATACATCAGTATATACACCAGTGTATATATCGGTATATAGACTATATACCGACATATACACTCGTGTGTATACCAGTATATTATACACATCAATGTATATATCGGTATATACACTGTGTATACTAGTATATACACCAGTGTATATATAGGTATATACACCAGAGCCTACCAGATCGACATCAATTACTCATAACAAGTGATAGTCTAGGTGCTCCAGAGCCTATAGCTCAATACCAACTCAAACATAATAAGTCTTTGTATTCTAGGTGCTACAGAGCCTATAGCTCAACACCCACTCATTGTTTTGTGTGAGCAATCCATGAGAACACCATGATTATTTGATGGTTGGATAGTGTTGAAGAATGTAACTTCAAAATATATTCTTATTGTATTTTTATTGTACTTCCTTCAAAAAATATTCATATTGTTTTTTATTATGTAAAAACCATAAAATAAATCATGTAAAATAGACAAGTCGACTTAGTGGGTAAACTGCCCCAAACAATGGGCAGTCTGCCCCAATCAATGGGTAAAACTATCCCAATCAAGTCGGCCCAGTTAAGGAAAGTTAGGTCAGCTCAGTAAGGTAGAAAGTCCAGTTTGTGACTAGTATAAATAGTGTGGCACCTAGCTCATTTGGTGCATCATCTCACTCAAGTAAGTTCACATGAGTAGAGGCAGAAGCACAAGTTTGCTTGGGAGAAAGAGTAGCTACATTGAAGACATATTTTCTTGGGGTTTCTATTTTATCTTATTCTCGGGTTATTGTATGAGATTAACATTGTACTTTCTGATGAATCTATATTGAAGAATTTTTGTTGGGTTTTTCCTGTGAGAGGGTTTTTCCTGTGAGAGGGTTTTCCCAGGGTAAATATTTATGTTCTCTTGTTATGATGTGCTTGTCTATCTTTCAGTGATCCTATTATTTATGGTTATTGTGATAATATATAAATTGATTGAAGATATAACATAACCATCCTGGAAGTATCAAAATTCTAACAGATGGATTCCTAGTGTGCTTAGTTGTGAACATATTAACTTATCTTAAGAGTTTTTTGTGATTCCATAACTAGTATCTTTCACCTTGAAGGCCTCATAGCCTATTTGTGGTGGCATTCACACTATATGCCTATTATGTGGAATGTTTATTGTATGCATATAGTTTGTTGGACAATCATAGTTATAAGATTTAAGTGTTCCATCTTTGTCCTTCATTCTTTATTTATAATGTTGTAATTTAATTTTATATTATGTTTATGAAAAAAATGGTTATGAAATCCATGATTTTCATGAGTTTATGCATGTTAATTTTTCTGAAATCCATGATTTTCATGAGTTTATGCATGTTAATTTTTCTTTCATTACTTATTTGCATAGATGTATGAATTCAAATAGTGTTGAAGTTTAATGGGTTTGAATTTATATACAAGTTTACTAATATTAGTTGCATCTGTTCTCTATGGGTTGGGTAATACGTGGAAGGGGGCGTGACATTGCACTTTCACCCTACATTTCAAATCACTTAATTACAACATAATTAAATTCCATTAAAATTTTCCCATTTAATTATAATTTTGTTATGCAATACCCATAAAATTTTAAAATTTGAACTATCTTACAACCTATATCTAAATATGAAAATATTTGGAGGAAATAGGCATGGGTGTGGGGGAGGTGGGCTCATCATTGGACCTAAGGGACAATATATAGGCTCCTTCACATGTGGGATTGGCATTGATTTGAACAATGAAGCCTAAGCACTAGTAGTATAGAAATGCCTCATTTTTATTAACTCTTACACCCAAGAGTCAGTGTCAATTTTAGGTGACTCGTTGCTTGGGTTAATGTCAATTTTAGGTGACACATTGATTTTTATTGAAGCATTGAAAGGAACTACCACAATTTCCTCACCTTCGTTCTCATCAACCAAAGAGAGAGATTATTTTTCAAGAAATTCCACAATGTATCTTTGTTCCACATTCTTTATGATAATAACTCTATCATAAATGAATTGGTGAATCAAGGCACCAACCATGAAGGAGGTAGTATTGTTTCCTGTGAGTGTGTGTTATCCCACTCCTTAATTACTCTATGACCATGACGATAAGGGGGAATTTGACCAACCTATCAAAGGAGGGACTCCTCCTTATGATACATTGAACACATCAATTTAAGAAGGAAGTGGGGAGGTTCAACTCCTTGTCCTCTAGCTAGATCCCTGATTCCAATTTCACACACTAGATTAAGGGCAATGATAACGACATGCTTCCCTTATTACTACTCTATAAACCATACCAGTATATACACCAGTGTATATACTGGTATATACACCAGTGTATATACTGGTATACTAGTATATACACCAATGTATATACTGGTATATACATCACTGTATATACATCAATGTATATACCTGTATATACATCAATGTATATACTGATATATACACCAGTGTATATACTGCATATATATATACTGATATATACACCAGTGTATATATCAGTATATACATTGATGTATATACAGGTATATACAGTGATGTATATACCAATATATACATTGGTGTATATACGAGTATATACAACAATATATACCAGTATATACATCATTGTATATATTAGTATGTACACCAATGTATATACTAGTATATATATATATATATATATATATATATACTAGGTATGTACTGGAGTATATACTGGTGTATACACAAGTGTATATACCAGTATATACACTGCTGTATACTACTAGTGTATGTATCTAGTGTATATAATTAGCGTAGTATATATAGATATATAATTTATACACTATCGTATATACTAGTATATACACTGGTGTATATACTAGTATATACATCAGTGTAGATACTAGTACATAAACACTAGTAGTGTCTTCGCAATAATAGTAGGGGTTGGGGTTTAGGGTTAGGAATGTAGGGGGGTATGGGGTTGAGGCATGGGGAGTTAGGGAAGGGATCAAGATAAAGTTGAGAGAGTAGGGGGGATTAGTTGTAAGGAGAGGATATGGGGAGTGGGGGGGATTAGGATATCCCCATACCCCTAATCATCAACACCGTCCTCCCCTCCTCCCCCATCTCTAGCTCTCTCTCTATACCCTACTAATCCACAAACATCTAATCCCCTTGATTTATATCTCTTTATTTACCCCAAAACCCCTCCTCCCCCTACCCTACAATCACACCCCCCTATATCTCTCTCTCTTTCCTACTCCTCCCCCTACCACTAACCCCTCCCTCCTCTCCCTCTCTCTCCCTACTCCTCCACAAAACCCTAACCCCATCGATCTCTATCTCTTTGTATTCTCCAAACATCCTCCTCCATCTACCCCTAATCACACCCTCGCCCCTCTCTCTTTCCACCAACCCCCTAAAATTACCCCCCTCTCTCTCTGCCCTTAATCCCCTCCTCCCTATCTCCCCCCTACCCGCTACCCCTAACCCCCCTGTCTTTGTCTCTCCTAATCACCCTCCCCACTACCACTAACCACCCCCACATCTCTCTCTCTCTCTCTAACCCAAACCCCACTCCTCACTTATACTTTCACTTCTCTCTTAGTGCCATACTCCTCACCAAACCCCTAACTCCCTTGATCTTTATCTCTTTCTCTGCCCCAAACCCCCTCCTCCCCCTACCCCGAAATCACACCGCGAAATACATTATAAAAACCATAATATATAAAGTAGGAAAACCATAAACTATTATGAAAACCAAAAGAATAAGATTAATATTGTTATAAAAGTTAATCTATAATCCATAGTTTATATTTGTTATAATATATCATAATTTTTATTTAAATTTAGATAATATTATTATAATAAAATATTTAATTGCATATAATTGTTATTGGTATAATATTTAGTTGCAATTTACTTAATTATTGATTAAATTGAAATTAGCATTTTATTATTAACTTAACAACACATAATTGGATATATTTTCCACTATAATTGTCTACAACTAACTATTCCAATTTAGAATCATGTTATAAATAATAACATAAATCCTACTTCATTAACTAATTATGAAGTAAAATACTTAGTGAAAACTAATATTTTATTCATAATTTTATTATTAACTTAACAATACATAATCCAATATATCTTATTCTTAAATTTCTTTTTGAATATATGTCTCTCTTATATATTTAGTTGTCTTGTAACTATCTATAGATGCATCAATGGAATTTAAATATATATATATATAGAGAGAGAGAGAGAGAGAGAGAGAGAGCTAATTTAAACTTGAAGCCTACATATATTTTGTGATATGTTGATTTAATTTAAATTATTATAAAGTTATGATATGTTAATTTAGTTGTGCATAAAAATATGTTTATATTAAAATGAATGTAAAAACGTAAACAATCATACAATAATGTTCAAAGTTTTATCAATTTTTTTTATTAAGTTAAATAAATAAATATAATTATTCAATAAAACTCAAACAAAACCTTGAATATATATATAGAGAGAGAGAGGTAATTTAAACTTGAAGCCTACAAATATTTTGTGATATGTTGATTTAATTTAAACTATTATAAAGTTATGATATGTTAATTTAGTTGAAGCCTACATATATTTTGTGATATGTTGATTTAATTTAAATTATTATAAAGTTATGATATGTTAATTTAGTTGTGCATAAAAATATGTTTATATTAAAATGATTGTAAAAACCTAAACAATCATACAATAATGTTCAAAGTTTTATCAAAAAAATTTTATTAAGCTCAATAAATAAATATAATTATTCAATAAAACTCAAACAAAACCAAACCTAACTAAAAGGGTTTCAAATGATATATATTTCAATTTACAAATATATTCTTTTAAGATATATAATAATTTTCTATATATAATATAAAACTTAATAATTTTATATCTGTTTCATTCCATACATACATGAAAAAAATACAACTAAATACAACTAGATAAATTTTCATTAATAATTTTATTACTATAAAATAATATTTTGTATATAAAAATCATTATTAGTATATACTCACCTCTATATAATTTTATAAATTTACAGTAACAATTTAATTTATCCAACTTTATATATTTCATTAATAAATACAAAAAAAATATCATATATATGTTCATATATTTTTATTAATAAAATAATAATATCTAAAAAAGCATATTATTAATTTTATTATAAGTATTTAAAATTCAATTAACCAAAAATATCAATATATTAAATGAGTAAAAGTTATAACAATATTTATGTAATCCCTATATTTTTTAGTATATAAAATATACAAATATAAAAATAAAATCAAAATGACTATCATAACTATAAAATTTGATAACAAATGAGTTAAAAAAAATTGTTTCAATATATGTTTATATCATATAAAAAACAACATATTTTTTAAATAATATTTTATATCTATAAAATATATACTAGCCTCAAGAGTTAGCTCGATCGGTTGTGTTCTCGGAAGTTAGGCCTCCCAGCATGCGAGGTCACGGGATCCATCCTCATAGACCCTCTTGGGGTTAGGCACGCAGCGGCCGCAGGGCGGAAACCCCTTCGTGAACCACATGGAAAAAAAAAATCTATAAAATACATACTATAATTAATTTTTTACAAAATAAAAAAATAATCTATAATATAATATTTTGTAACTTGATAAGATAATCACTTAAAATGTAAACATTCAAAATGAGAATGTTAATAAATACAAAATTCTTCAATTAATTTTTAAAATTCACAATACAAATTCATTTATATGTTAACATATTTTAACATATACCCAATATATCTTAAAAGAATATAATATATATACTTTTTATAATTTAAAAATAAAATATAAATATTCAATTTTATTATCAACTATTGTGTTTTAAAAATATACAAGCTATTTTCTCTTTGAATATTTTCGTTTAGAGGAACAAAGTTGTACATGCTTAACGTTGCCAGAAAATAATCAAAGTTATATATACCATCAAATTTTAAGAAATCATTTAGGTTATGACCCATGTGTTTACTCAGCAAACCTGTGTTTGAAAGACGTGTACTTGGAATCTTTAAATCAAAATTCATGTATTCTTGTGTTTTGCCACAAGCAAACAATAATGCAATATTTATAATACACCAAATCTATTATACCATCACATGTTAGCAAAATGAAATATATATCTAGCAAAATGAAATAAAAACCAACAGGGGTGCGTCATACTTTATAAAAAACGTTGTTTAACTATCAATTTCTCTTGGATTTCAGACGGGAAGATTCTTCTTTGATTTTGATATTCACAGATGACACCTGTATTTTCTCCCAGCGTCATACCTGCTGTTGAGAATTCAGATTTTTGACACCGGCTTGCATTTAATACTTAATTTATTTGAAATGCTAGAAAACTTCTAAATAAGTTTAATAAAAGTTTATAAATTCACTTAGCCCAAATCACAATGGTCCATATAACAGTGTTATTTAAATCATTTATATATTTTTATAAAATACACTTGCTAATTAACAATTAACAATATATGTTCAATCACTTTTTTGTGAACAGTGTTACTTTTAAACACGTCAAAATTCATCAACTATGTATGCTCAATCACATTCTTGCAAACAGTTATAGGTAAACACATCAAAATTCATCGGATGTTTAAGATTTCAAGGTATAGATTTTTAATGAATTGAATACCTAGCATCGTATACAAACCTTGTGATAGATGAGAATCCTCGTGCATGGAGAGAAACCCACATGGCAACCATGCCTTTCTATCATTCCCTCACCTAGCGCACATGCACTGAAAAATAATAGTTGGCAGATAGATAATATGTGTAGTGGCTCTTGGAAGGGCATGGACATTGTTTAGTTGGAAAAGAGATTTGTATCTATGGCCGGGGGGTAACAGTATTACAAGTCCAGCACCAGCTACGATCAATGGAGGATTCCAGCTCCATGTCTAGTTCGTAAGGCCTCTCTTTGAACGTAGAGGTATGGGATGTTTAAAGATCTCTGAACATTTATGCTCATTTATGCTCTAGGTTTTGCATGGTTCAGCTCCTGGTTATTATATCATTCTCCAAAGGAACTGGAAATCCTTCTTTGTGACCTGAAACTGATGTAGTTTCCATACGCGTGTCTATATTTTATCACCTTCAAGCAAGGCATCTCTAACCTATGCAGTTTCCCCAAACACTTGGCCAGGTTCAACCTGAATCTTAATCCTCTCCTTGAGCTCAAGCCGTTCCTGCTCGCCATCATCATAGACAACAAGGTGCCAACTTGTTTTCGCATCAAACAACCTTACCTACCCAGAGCACCATTTCTTATTCAGGGGCCAATCAACCTGAATTTTTTTCCAATTATACTCGATGGTAAAGCATAATTACAGTCTCCTCTTCTAACTTCCTGGAAAACCGTCGGCTACTTTCTTAGCCACAATTGTCGTGCTGCGGCAAACCCAACAGTGGTTAGGGATGGGGATTACACTTTTAGCTCATCAATTTCACTCTTCAATCTCTTCCCTTTCCCGGACATAGCAACCAGAACCTTCCCTGAAGGAGGATTGCTAGAACCAGAGGATCACTAGAACCAGAGGAACCTTCTATAACAGTCTTCCCGGGCTTCTTGTTCTTCCTCTTCCTCTTTTTCTTATTCCTTAACCAAACTGGGTTTTACTATTTTCAAAGACGGTGAAGTGCTGTCAACATGGCCATTGGCCATGTTCTTCCTTTGCTTGGCCACTAGTTCACCCCCAAATTCCTGCCGCCTGACAGGGTGCCGTTTGGAGCTTTCTCCGTCATATTTTTTTTGCTTTGAGCCAGTTTTCATCTCGGAATTAACCATTCCCGCTCCAACAGAAATTCTCACCTTAAACTTGCCTTCCACTACACGAAAAAAACGTGAAGGTCTTTTACTCTGCAGTATAGAGCCTTGAAATGGCCATTTTGTTTAAGGATTTGTTCGGCTTTCTAGTTTTTAGGCCCGCATGGCCAACTATTGAAACACCCACAGCATCTCTATGCTCATGTGTCCAACTAGATACTGTCCTCTTTCTAAAATTGGGACTGACAAGAGGAAGTTGAGAATTCCTATTACACTGTTACTCATATATAATTTGTTTCAGTCACTTACCACCAACCAACGCTATACTTATTCCTTCACTTACCATTTGATCGATTGTAGGAATTCATGGTTTGGGAAATAGAGCGGCCAGACATGAATGGTTCATCTATTCCCTCTGGGCGGGAGAATGAGAATGGCAGTGACATCTTCTTTCGCCATGGCGTACCTGAACGAAGACAAAGCATAGAACAACGACAACTTCTTTCTCCATGGTGTAGAAAGGGAAGAATCTGTGTCGAAGAGCCATTGATGAACGGAGACAAAGCATAGATGTTACTTTAGTGGAGCACGGGGATGTGAAATTCAAAATTCAAATTCAATGGAGTGCGGGATGTGAAATTCAAAATTCAAATTCAGTGGAGCGCGGGGATGTGAAATTCAAAATTCAAATTGATCTGTTGGAAATGATGTCATAACAGTGAAGCGATGGGATATATGTCATGCATATCATGCATGGCTAGGCTCTTGGTATATGCCATGCGGGATGCATGATATTGGACATGCAAACAATGTAGCCGGAAAACTCTTTGCCGAGAAATATACGATTCGCACAAGACTAGTATGTGTCAGAGCCCTGCAGCAGACTTAATTAGTCTGCTGCGGGGTGCATATTACTTGCCGTTGGTCACCACCCCCTCCCGGATCTATCTTGGATCTGCATTCATTACAATATTAAATGTTCTTGGTCCGCGCCATACTGGAGCCAGGTGGTTCACATGCGTGAAGCTGAGGAGAGCTGTTGACTTTGAGGATCCTCTTTATTATCAGGTGGGAAAAATATCTGAGTTTATTCGAACAAGAGTTGGAAATTTGGCAAGGGAAGCTCTGTTACCTCGCACACCTGCGTTGTTTGCAATTGGAACTTGAACCCTTGCATAACCATGGAGCACATAGTCACCGGTCCTTCAAGCCTGAGTGACACAGAGGCTTATTTGTGTTGTGCACTCTCTAACAAAGCTATTAGGAGCTGCAGCAAAGCTCAAAGTTGGGTTCATCCAGTTTATGAAGGCGTCTGGTGCATAGCGTATGATTGCGACCAGGCAAGATCCACAGTGCATAATCTTGGGAAGGAAGTTTTTACTGAAAAGGAGGAGCATCCGGTAGCATCTTTGGAGGAAAGCTTTGTTCACCGCGGCTCTGGGTAGATAAGAGGAAACAAAATCGACTCTGGGGATCTCCTGCACTGCACCGTGTCATCGAGCTAGAAAATCAGGTTAGGCTGGATCGAAATGAGAATTTGGAACTGAAATGGTCTTTAACCCATCTTTACTCTTTAGCACAAGCCACTCACTCTGAAGTTAAGAACCACAACAACAAGCTTGAAAGAACCACAACAACAAGCTTGAGGAGAAGGTTAATCAACTCGTCATAAACGCTTCACTATCCCCATATTTTCGCTTGAACACTCTCCTTGAGGCCAAGAACAACAACAACATAAATATTGACAATAAACTGGAAAACTTCGAAAGCGAGATGGCCAAATCTGGACTGCATTTTGGTAATAGCTCTGAGAAGGAAAGGAGCATGGAGAACATTGACGATGCTTGTCACTAGATGGTTGGTCCTGGTCTGTACTTATTTTTTGCTCATGATATGTCTTTTGCTGGTTCTTTTGAAGAAATGTTACAGCTAGTATGAAGAACATAAGCTTAGTCTCATAATGACTAAGAACAAGGTCTAGTTGCTCCTTTTTGGGATACAAAGATAGTGTCTTTTTGCTATGTTTTGCTTTTGCGTCCTGCTGCTTGAATAGTATGTAAGAAGTTATAGTTTTCATATATTAGAAAAATTCCAAAACAACTACAAATTAGAGAAGGATGAACAAGGTGTCATGGATTTTGTTCTCCTTCCACACTTTATTTTTAAACATAATTATAATAATTCTTTTAACAGTATTGATACCTTGGAGGGTGTCCTTGATCCCTAATTGTTTAACCAATAAACGGTATCTCTAGTTCCACATCCTTTGAGCCCTAAGTGACTTTAAATGATGTTTTAAGAAGTGATGGGGAGCTTATCATTATGCATGCTAATCAACTTGCAATTGTAGTTGATCATAGCCTTAATCTCAATGGATGGAAGCTCGCCTTATAAAACAAGGATAAGATAATATGTAGTACACACGGGGGCTTCACTAGAAGACAATATAATATCACGTTCATTCATATTGCGGTATTAAATATTCATGAAAACCTAAAAATTATATTGCTTATATATTAAGGGGCAAAGGGTTTTCTTAATTTAATGTAACAATACAAAAATACTTTGGGGTCTTTTTTATATGGGTGGGCTGACAAATATCCGCCAAATGGAGATGGAGGGATCACAGCTGATGAGAAATCGGGTTGAGGCAAGGCTCGAGCTTATCAGTACCCACGAAAATCGCGTCTTGAGGCATGCTTGAGGCCAGGGGTTTCATGGTGAAGTGGGTTTCCAGTCAATCATAGTCGAGAGACAGTGGTCATTGACAACCAATTGTTACCAATAACCTTGGGAGGCTCTAAGCCTCTAGGGCTTGTTATAGGCCCTCGATAAGCCTTGGGAACTTGAATATCCAACCACTTGTGCTTATTACAGGCCTTGGGAGGTTTAGTCAGCCTCCTAGAGCTTGTTACAGGCCCTGGGGGCTTGGATACCTAGCCCACAACAGGCTTAGTCAGCGATTGGGGAACTGCAACATGCAATCTAAATGTTGTAGTATGTGCATTGGATCTAGTGACATACAAGAAGTGATCTCCTATCTCTTTATTAGACCATTAGATGTTGCAAATCATAATGATATGTGGTTGATTAATTGCATTGTGGATGAAGTAATGTGCATCCACAATATACATTAAAAGAAGAAAGGTGCATTGTAGAATCCATGCAGGGTTATAAGAGGGGTATCATATCAATATACTAGGTAGAAATATAAAGGGGTATACAAAATGTTAATGAAAAAATTGATACATAAAATATCTAGTGAAAATAGAGGTTTTTTTAAATTGGGAAGGCATATTGGGAGGGGGTTAAAAAAAACGATTTTGGAAGGTATTTTCCAATATTTAGTGAAATTAGGGGTATTGTTTCATATGTCACGAACAAACATGCTATGATAGCGGTTTATTGAGTGAAGCCCGTGGTAGTACACTTAATTCAAAGATTGCATTATAAAATGCTTATGCATTTTATCGATCTTCCTCCAAAGTTTCATGGAAAGAGTACAAACCCAAATATCATATCCATATAGAATTATTGGGGTAACAAAGGTATCGAAGAGGACCTTATTTCTTTCCCAAAACTCAAAATTCTACAACTTGACAATTTTTCACAAGACCAGAATAAGCTTTCCAACCTCCATTGATTCTTTTTTCAACACTATAATTATTATTTAGGTTGCGATGAAAAAATTTCTAATATATGTATAAAAAGAGACTTCTTCCAAGTTCTATTATTTTTAAAAAAATTACGTTATTGGATTTGTTTTAGTTTAATAATCATTACCTATATTTTAATTGTATTTAAAAAGATACTAGATTTTGTACATAAATATTTGAGAATTTTAAGCTACTTATCAAGGTCATAGGGACACCTTGCTAAAGGAAAATATCATCTTCATATTGGAAGATGATAATTAATATTGCCACCATCATTCCTACACAACCTACTTCTTCCATGAAATACTCTATTCTGAGCAAGAATCTTTATTTTTGAAATTTGAAATTTGAAATTACCCTCTCATGTAACCTTATTACATATCCCTCAACTCACAAGGAACCCAAATATATTCTAGCCTTTTCTAGAGTTTATTTCTAGGAACCATGTCAATATTTTTTGATGTCAACAAAATAACAAAGGAGATTAACCTTGTTTTTGTAATAGTGTTTCAACTATAGTCATGCAACTAATACACTAATTCTTTTGGTGTCTTAATTCGACATTGGTTCGACACTTTTGTGCATGAATTAAATGTCGAAGGAAAAATTGAAAAACGTCAATCAAGTGTCATTATAATTGTATCTCTTATTCAATGTCATAAAATCGGCATAATGTAGCTTAAGAGACATTAGGCAGACAATATGAAAATCAAATAAGCTACTCTCCATGACCTAAAAATATCGCTTGAAGGATGTCAAATAGATGTTAAAAGCATCCATTAAGTGGCGTTAGTGGGACATTGAAAATTGATCCTATGTCACTTAAGCGACATAGAATCAACATTTATTCTATACTTACAATGTTTGACAAGTTAGTTAAGCAACGTATGTTTAATTAAAAGAAAAAATGAAAAAAATGAGGATTCTTTTGGTTTCCCCATCAATGTTGTTCTAATAATGCAACATTATGATCCAGTGCAACATAATTCAAGCTTTAAGATGGACTAATGTTGTTTGAATTTGCATTGTCAAAAAACATTTGAGTCTTATTTGCATTTTCCCTCATGAATAAAATCAAGTGACAATATGAAAATCACAAGTGTCTAGTAGTTTTAGGTTTTCTCACTACTCATAGTGTTAATACAATCTAATGTTTGGCAATAAATTTATTTGTTTGTCAAGTATTGAGGATTGTTAAACCAACAAATACCAAGGCACTGATTTAGAAAGAGTTTTATCCATATATTCCATAGAAGAATATAACATGCTTGGCGAGACTCAATCAAAATAGTTCTTTTAGATAGATTTCAGAAAGGCTAAAGAATCAAGTAAATGATGTTATAATTTGGGTAAATCACTCTTGATTCTTGAAGCCAATACATTGATGTTTACCATGTGATAGTTGTTACATAAGCAAGAGAGAATCCAACACAACAACTTGTTGTATATGATTCTCCTAATTATTAATCATGGGCACCAAATTTAAAATCCAAGCATCCTCAAGACTCAACTATGCCTCCATTGTAAAAAATTATAGAAGTTACAAATTGTCAAAAAGTTGACAAAATTTCTCTAGAACCTTAAAACCCCAAGCATTTACATTGTTGTGGGTATGATTTCTTTTATATATGGCAGAATCATGGAAAACATTTTTCACATTATCACAATTTAGAAGATGAAAATAGAATATTAGTAGTGCATACTAAGTATTGTTAATTCAAATAATTTTGGAAGGAAATATATCTATCCATTGATTAGTCTAGAGTACTCAACTGCTTGGAATCCTTTGGTAGATGAAGGAAAAAGATGCAAATGCTTATAGATCTTTCAATTTAACTTTGAGGAAATTGAATTTATAACACAATATTTCTCTGAAAAATCATTTGTTTGAAAAAAAACAACTATTGTATTTATTGCAAGGGGGTATTGAGGGATGGATCTATTGTAATCGTTGAAAACATCACTAAGATGAGTTGCAAGTTAGAGGAATTTGAATTCCAACAATTCTCAAGGGTATGTTTTCCTAGTCAATGAAATCAACAATGCATGCAATCCTACTAGACATATGCATGTCCTCTCTCGTCATCATCCAATAAATCATAACAAAAATACAACCAAAGCATAGGCATAACCATATATTAATAATTAATGGAAGAAATAAATTATTTAAAAAATGAAATAGCATGCACACAACATTCATGCACATTAATTGTACTAACAGGAGTTGTATGCCACATTGTCAGTGTATGTACCCAACAGAGTGCTACAACATTATGAAACGTATTTTTTTTGGGCTAGTTGTTCCCCTATCTGCATATGGTCAAGAGGTAAGCAATAGAACCTAAACATCTTCAAGCATACTATGAATGATATTTTTCCTTGACATTAAGATACCTTGCCAATAAATATTCCTCAGTGAACAAAAGTTGTCTTTATAGTTATCATAAGTCTACAAGTCTATAAGCATTATAATAACTTAGTCAACTATGGGATAAAGTAAAAAGATACAAAACTTAAATACTTTAATAGAATTAAAGCTTATTTGAATGTTTGTAATGAAGAAGTGTCCCAGTAAGCTTGTTCATATAAGATTAAATTGAACTATACAAAATGTGCAACTTGTTACATATTAAGGGCCAAAGCTTTTAAAGGGATTCTAACAATGACTTAGTTGATTTCCAAAAGGTATTCACCGCTATGTTACGATCTACAATGAAACATGATGGAAATAAATTGAAAAGTGGATAGCATAAGGTCTAAATAGATATGATAAAAAAAAATGTGAAATTTCTATACCAAGAATTAACACAAACAATTAGGCTGAAAACAAAAGTTGCATCTGAAAAATGTATGAAAAATTGAATGATCCCAATTTCGTTGACCAAATATCTATTGTGTATATCATACTAGTGAACCATGCATCATGAATAGACAGTATGTGAGTGAAGTGTACCATCAATGAAATCATTCTAACCAGATCCATATTTTGGATAAAGGTATTGGCATCAAGTCAATATTTTAGATTTTTCATACTTAATAGTACCTTTATCCAAAATTTGGACTTGTTAGAAACTAAGATTCCAAAGTACGTGTGAAAAACCTGCAATAAAACCTATGAGATTTAGTACCACAAGTTTCTAGCAACAAACCCAACCACGATGTTTACGAAGTGCATTCAACAAAATCCAAACATTGACCACCAGAATACTGTAACAAGGAAGTACAGAAGAAGAACCAAGCAAAACGTTGTTGCTTTGGCGTTTGAAGAAATATAATATATTGATGCTAAGTCTCACAAAATATCATAAGTATCATTGAATGAAGCCTCAAAAGTTGATTTCAGAACCACTTTACCCTGTTGATGGTATTTGTGGCTTTTTTTATGGTGCTACTTCAGATAGTGAGTGTGATTGTGGTATGGTGTTGAGAGTCTCTGAGTAGACTCAGTTCTTACTTTGGATGGGTGTTGGTATTGGTACTAACACTCAGGTAGAGCTCTTGGCTCTGTGGGGCCTTCTCTAGTTTACTCATTCTTGGAATTTTACTTCACTTCATATCTATGGAGACTCTAAACTTATAGTGGAATGGGAAAATGACAATGGTTCCATTCAGGTGGATCAATGGTGTGATAGGATCAGGTGCCTTATTTCAAGATTTTTTTTCATATCCTTCTCTGATATCTATAGGACCTATAACAAGCTAGCAAATCAGCTTTCAAAAGGAGCAATGAGAGAAGAGGAGGGAGCCCTATTTTATGAAGAACTTTAGGGATTTTAGAAGGTTGAGTTGTTTTTTTTAAGTTTTTTTTTGGGTATTTGTATTTCTGATACTAGATTGTGCATTCACTGGGTTACTGATCTATTTTTTGTGTTAGGGGGGCCTTTTCTGGTTAATAGTCATGTACAACATTACCTTTGGGTCTTTTTCTAGTTTTCTAGTACTATTTACAGTGGAGCTAGTGTCTACTATTGAACTATGTTGAAGGATGTATTATGCACTATTATATTATAACTTTGATTCATCTAAATATCAAGTTATAGATATTTTCTCTTGAAGAAAAAAATAATATATTGATAGCTCAAAACTATCAAAGAACAAATTAAATACATGCTTAAAGGCATCCCATAAAAAAATTGTTACGAC
This sequence comes from Larix kaempferi, assembly GCA_027924585.1. NCBI lineage: Eukaryota > Viridiplantae > Streptophyta > Pinopsida > Pinales > Pinaceae > Larix > Larix kaempferi. The sequence continues at coordinate 3,749,288 of BSBM01000241.1, read as the reverse complement.
AAATTAGTGCAAATAATCACTGTAACATCCCAGTTTTTCCATTGTATGCAAATGTGTAATTATGTAAATATTATGACAGACTGGAGACCTGAGACAATGGTCTGATTGACATGAAAATTAATATGTATAATTTTTTCTATGGTTTATAATAAAATTTATTGAGTGGTTGCAGGAGAGGATCAGATGAAAAGATATGGTAGGTTATGAATCCACAAGTGGTGAGGGTGAGAGGACTAAGGAGGGAAGAGACCCTAGCTTGGTTATGTCGTTGGCCTCACCTTAACCTTAGAAATTTCTTTAACCCAAGATCCAAGAATCTGTATTATGTAAGTGCTTAATTCATGTTTAAATAAGTTAGGAGGAATTATGAGGGGGATCCTTGGGGGGGACACTTCTCAAGTTTCATACATGCACATAAATGTGAGAAAATCAGTTATGTGGAAGGATTTTGATTCCCCTTATAACATTGATGGAATCACTCTAGGAGAGAGTGAGAGAGAGAGAGAGAGAGAGAGAGAGAGAGATGGAGAGAGAGTAGGAAGGGTATTCTAGATATTCCACCATATTCAATTCACCATAATACTAAAGCATGGAGCTATTGGTCTAATTAGGAAACATGTTGTGTGTTGGTCTTTGCACAGGAGTTGTAAAGGGTGTAACTGAATTGTGACAATTATACTAAGGGAGAAATACCATGTCTTGTTGCTGAGGTTCCCTATAATTAGATAAAATTCCCGAGACATGCTGAAAGCCCTTGAATTTGTGTGAGGGGACAGTGAGCCCGTGTGGGGAAACCTAGCCACATGTTGTTCCAGTATGGATAATCCTTTCTCAACCTATGTTGGAGCACTGGAAGGGAACTAGAGGCTACCTGAAGAACTATTGAACAAAGTAAGGGGTTGTTCCTTGTGCTCTACAAGTTGATGGGGGATGAGTACTGAGTATTTATATAGATGAGGATGGGTTCTTCTCTCCCATGGGTTGCATGAGGGATTAGGTTGTGTTAAAATATCAGTTTATCCTTTGAGTGGTTGGGCTAGTTGGCAGTTGAGTAGCTTTTAGTGGTTGGGTTTTGTTAATATCCCGAAGATCCTAAGAGTAGCTAGGCTAAGTTAAAGGCTTGGGGAAGCCTGAAGATCACACCACCCTTATGGATTGATAGCTCTAGCTCAAGGGTGGCCTCTTCTATAGAGATATTAAGTGTAACAGAGAACCTACGATTGGTAGGAATATCTGAGTCCTACAGCCAATTGAGATAGCTTGTTAAGATAAGTACTTATGTTCTCGAGAATGTTTTGTTTCTTTTTTATTTATGAATTACATGGTTACCTGATGATTAGAATATGTTTAATTTTCATTTTATAAATGTGTTGTGTGCATGGTTTTCCTGGTGATGCTTTCATTTTATAAATGTGTTGTGTGCATTTTTTAAATTAATGAACAAGAGTATGATATCATACATTGGCCATCGGACAAGATCGATCAAGATTTACAAAGTGAAAAAAATAATGAAAAGTATTATCCAAGGATTTTGATCTGATGCAATTGGATAAAGACTATTGGACTAGATGATTGAGGTTTTGGAAAAAGAAGAGCAGAATGAAAGAAGCTCGATCGACAGTTTCTGACCTGACGATTCGTACATTGGCCATTGGAGAGATTATGTATTGAAGATCATGAATAGGCAGCATATAACCATCCTAACAGGGTGATATTGACGCGATAGGGACCGATGAGATTAGGGACGATGTTATCGGCTGTACAAATATCATTAGGGAATTTTGACACTGGTAATATAGAATAGGTCCAATGGTGTAAACACGATGCAAAGAATTTACAAAGACTAGGAGCTCGATGCGATCGGGGCCGATACTATCAGTCCAGTTGGGATAGGACCACCGCGGGAAAAAATTAGTGACATGAAATCAGGCCAATGAAGATCATCCAACGTGACAAAATTATCCCGATAGAAGGAGGTCAATATGATCGATTGGAGGAGGGTTGTCGAGGAAATCCAAAACTGGAAACATGGAACAATCCAATAGAGTGAACCCAATGGAAATTTTATCATTAGGGGCACCAAGATGAATAGTATAATAAGAAAAAAGGGGTTTCAAATCCCTCCAACAACTGGATAGAAAATGGCCTATGGCTCTTATTTGACTAGAATTATCAAATAAATGTTTGTTTCATAAGTTCTAAAATATGAGCATTTTTATAATTTTGGAATTTAAATGTGACTAATAGCCTTAATAAAATGAACACATTGTAGATACATGTATTGTAATTTCACCAAGTATAGTTACATGTTAGATAAGTTCAGAGAAGCCATAAAAAATAATATTTGAAGAGGAAAAGCTTCCTTGAAGTCATGAGAAAGCCAAAGGATAGAATGTTAATGCAGGAAATGAAGAGATAGTGTCAAATGGAGACAAAGGAAATCTTAAACCTCCAAAACTCATGGAGACAATGAGAAGTCTCGGGATGGATATGTAGATCTATAGGGAAGACATTGAGACAATGTTGAGGGCCCAAGAGGAGAAAAACCAGTTGAGCACTCAGCTGATGCTGAGCCTGAATATACTCTAGAGGAATATGCATATGGGATCAGCCTCATTATAAGAGATTGGAGGAAAGGAGTTCTCAAAGAGGTTGTATAGACAATCCAAGAGTGCTACCAGGAGTTATGGACAACACTACTCTTCACCACATGTAGCCCAAAGATCAAGTACCTTTTACGAAAGTAGCAGCAACCCAAAGATGTCTCTATTTAGACATCATAAGAAGATGCATATGGAGGATGAATTGCAAGGAGTGTCGAGGAATATTAAGCCTCCCACATTTGATGGTGAAACCAAGAAAGGAGAAGAGGAAGAAGCCTGGTTTTTTGGCATGCAAATGTTGGATTATCCAGCAACACTGAGAGGGGGGGTGAATCAGTATTGCCTTCTTTTTATTTTAATTAAAACAATTAGTATTTAAACAATGTATACTATGAATCAAACAAGCAAGGAAAGAGAATTTTATCGTGGAAACCTCAAAGAGAAAACCACAAAATCAAACTTATTAGTAAAATGATTTCTACAAAATTATTTTTCTGCTGCAACAGAAAGGATGCTTCAACATCCCATTTTTCTATCTGCACCAACAGATAAGGATGCTACAACACCCATGTTTTCTAGATGCTACTAGAAGGAGAATACAACCTCCTAAACAGGCTTCGACCAGCCCCTAGCACCACCCAGCCTCCCTGATATTTATAACTTCTTGATTTTTTTTCTTGATACATCAATTCTGGAAATGCTTCATGCTGTTGGTCTCTCCCTTTCTTTATGTTGCTTCTCTCTTCCTTTCTTTATGTTGTTGTGATCTGCATTGTAGAGACATATTTCCTCTAAATCTAAACTCCATTTAAATACCTCATTCACTCATAGGAGCGTGTCTCTTCAATTCATGTCTTTCCAAATATCTATTTATTAAGTTCTATTTTATATCTCTATTTATTACTAATTTTTAATTAATTAATTAATTAAACTTTTTGATCATCTCGTAGAGCCTACGTGCCATTAATGCCAATATTCAACATTCTCCCCCTTTGGCATTGATGGCAACACCAATAGTTCTACCCCTTTGGAAACAATGACAAAGGCCTCCTTTTGACAGCTCCCCCTGTCAACATGTCTCCCCCTAACAAGGTATTTTCTTATTTTATCTACTGTAGGGAGATTACTCCCAACTTTTGTCTAAGACACTCAAAGGATTCTTTGGGTAGTGGCTTAGTGAAGATATCAGCTATCTGCTCTTTTGTATCAACATATTCCATTCTGACAACTTTTTCTGACACATGATCTCTTAGAAAGGGATATTTTATTGGAATGTGCTTTGTCTTGGAGTGCATGACAAGATTTTTTGATATGTTTATGGAACTAGTATTGTCACAGTTTATCACTATGGGATGCTCATACTTCACATGTATGTCTTCCAATGTCTGCTTCATCCAAATGACTTGAGTACAACATAATGCAGTAGCAATATATTCAGCTTCTGTTGTAGATAGTGTAATGGAAGGTTGTTTCTTTCTTAGCCATGATACCAAACAATCTCCCAAGTAGAATGTTGCTCCACCGGTACTCTTTCGGTCATCAACACTTCCTTCCCAATCTACATCAATGAAGGATTTTAAATTGAAGTCTTGGCCTTTTGGGTACCATAAACCATACTCCATAGCACCTTTCAAATATTTGAAAATTCTTTTTACTGTTGTTACATGTGTTTCTTTGGGGGCTGATTGGAATCTAGCAACCAATCCTACATCTTGCATCACATCTGGTCTTGTAGTTGTCACATATAGTAGACTACTTATCATAGATCTATACATAGCATTATCCACTTCCAAAGATTCATCATCCTTGCTTAACTTACAGTCAGTGATCATGGGGGTACTAATAGGCTTGGAATCTTCCATCTTAAATTTTTTTAGCATCTCTTTAATATAGTTGGTTTGAGAAATGAAAATAACTTTGTCTGATTGAGTGACTTGTAATCCTAAGAAGAATGTTAGTTCTCCCAACAAAGACATTTCAAATTCTTTCTTCATATCTGAAGAAAAGTTTACACTTAGGACTTGTATATCACTTCCACATATGATATCATCTGCATAGACAACAACAATGATCATATTCTCATTTTCAAATTTTATGTAGAGATTACTATCAGTGGACCCTCTTATGTATCCTTGTTGTTTCAAGTAGTTTTCAAGTCTTGAAAACCATGCCCTTGGAGCTTGTTTGAGACCATAGAGTGCCCTTTTTAATTTGCAAACATAATCTATGTTTTCTGAAAAGAGAAAACCTTCAGGTTGTTCAATATAGACTTCTTCTTCAAGATTTCCATTCAGAAATGCAAATTGAACATCCATTTGATATAAATTGAAATTTTTGTAACATGAAAAAGTTAAGAACATCCTGATTGTCCTGATTGCTTCAAGTCTTGCTACATGGGCAAATGTTTCTTCAAAGTCAATACCTTCCACCTGAGCATATCCCTTGCATACTAGTCTGGCCTTGTTTCTTATTAGTTTACCATCTTCATTTAACTTGTTCTTGAAAATCCACTTGGTCCCAATCACATTCTTATCTTTAGGTCTTGGTACAATTTCCCAGGTTTGGTTCTTCTCTATTTGGTCCAGCTCCTCATTCATAGCTTTGATCCGATCATCACTTTTGCTAGCTTCTACAAATGTTTTACGCTCTACTAGCGAAAGTAGTGCTTGTTCTTGATCATATATTAACCTTCTTCTTGTTTGAACTCCAGTACTTATGTCACCAATAACTTGACTTTCAAGATGATCTCTTTGAATTCTTCTTTATGGTGCTCTTGTATCATGTCTTGGAGAATCTTCTTTGTTATTTTCGTGAGATACCTCATCTTCCTTTTCTTCCTGCTCAATTTCTTCTTCATCTTGTGAATCCTCTTTCCTTTGTGAGTCTTCTTCATCCTTATCATTATTTGTTATCTCATCATCTTGAGTTCTAATAATTCTTGGATTCATGTCATCTATTCTTACATATGCACTCTCTATGATCTTGTGTAGTCTTTGATTGTAACATCTATATGATTTCTTGGTGGATGAATATCCTAGAAATATTCTTTCATCGGTTATGGATTCAAACTTACCAAGATCATCTGCATTCCTCTTTATGTAGCACTTACTACCAAACACTCTGAAATATTTGACAGAGGCAGGTCTTCAATACCATAGCTCATAAGGATTCTTGTCATGATTTACTCTGAGTTGTCCTCTATTAAGTACATAGACAACTGTATATACTGCTTCTCTCCAATATGCATCTGAAATTTTTGCTTCATTAAGCATAGTTTTGGCTGCTTCTTGGACTGTCCTATTTTTTATTTCCACAATGCCATTTTCATGAGGAGTCCTTGGAGCTGAAAATTGTCTTTTAATTCCATGGGTTTCACAAAACTCATTGAATTCGTTTGAGGTAAACTCTCCTCCATTATCTGACCTTAAACATTTGATTTTCATATTTGTCTCATTCTCAACCATTGCTTTAAAAATTTTAAACTTCTCAAAACTTTTGATTTTTCTTTGAGGAATGTCACCCAAGTCATCCTTGTATAATCATCAATGAACAACATAAAATAGGATTCTCATTGCAAGCTTTTAGTTCTTGTTGGTCCACAAAGATTAGTGTGAACTATTTTCAATGGCTGTGAGGATGTATATTCCTTGATTCTGAAGCTGGCTTTAGTTTGTTTCCCATGTTGACAATGTTTACAAACTGAATTTTGAGGCTTCACAATCCTTGGCAAGCCTCTTACAGCTTCCTTCTTACTCACCTTTATAATATTGTCAAAATTCAAGTGTCCCATCCTTCTATTCCATAGCCATCTTTCATCAATCAGACTCATGTGGCATTTCTCTTCATTTTCTAGGATGTATACATTACTTGAATTCCTTACAGCAGTCCCAATAAGTTTTCATGAGTTTTTCTTCCTGATTTCACATTTCTCGGAATCAAATATGCAGATGTGGCCTTGATCACATGTTTGACTCACACTGAGAATATTAGGATTTAAATCTTCTACTAGCAACACATTTTCAGCTCTGATTTTATTTCTGATAGCACTTGTACCTTTTCCAATTATCTTAGAGGACATATTGTCTCCAAAAGTAACTTTTCCCTTTTGATCTCTTTTTAGGCTTATGAATTTGTTTGGATCTCCTGTCATGTGTTTTGAACATCCACTATCAACATGCCATATATTTTTCTTTTATGTTGCACATAGAGCTATCATGGATTTGGTCCTCTCTACTATTTCTTTTTTCTTCCAAACCTTTCTCTACTCTTTGTTTTGAAACCTGTTTGCAGTATTCCTTTCTGTAGGAGTCATTAGTTTGCATTCTCTAGCTATATGTCCATGGTTATTTCATTTGTAACATTCTATCATAGCTTTGTAGAGGTGCAAAGGAGTTATGGTTTCCTTTTCTTTCTTTCGGATAATTGTTAGATTTATTCTTCTTATGAAAATGAACCTTTCCATATGCTTTTCAATTCATAGCTTTATGTCCAAAATTATTACATGAGTAGCAGTGACCCAAAAAGATCTGTTGATACGTTCTTGTCATTGATCTTCTAGGAATCATATTTGTCTCATGTAAGTGAGGATTAGATTCCTGACTATCCCTTGTTTTGGTTGGACTCATAAGTGCAGCAACATAACTCCTTTTGTTATATCCTAACCCAGTTTTGTCACTTGATGGTCTTTGGGAACTTAGGATGTCATCTAGAGTCTTCGAGCTCTTCTCAAATTTGTTTTAATAGATTTCTCATAAAGTTTCTTTTTAAGCCGAATAATTTATGCTTCAAGTCTTTCATATTCTTGCATTCTTTATTTGAGTTGCAATTCCAAGTTCTGTTCAATCTTCTTAGCCTCTTGGATCTGGATCTTCAGATCTATAATGATTTGACTTGACTCCTCATCTCTTGTATTTTGTTGCTCTTCGTGATCAGCTAGTTGTGTTCTGAAACATTTAATGTTCCTTTTACTTTTTCTCAATTCTTCAAGAGCACTTATGAGTTCGACCTTTAGGTCCACCTCTCCTTCCATATCCGATTCATCATCTGGAGCTTGAGTTTCTATTCCCATGAATATAATTTATGTTTCCTCATCTTCTTCTTCATCATCTTCATTATCTTCCATAGTGTAAAAGATCTTCTTCTCCCCATTAAACTTATTTTTGTTTGCTGCAATGTTCTTCTTGAATTTCTTAGAGGTTTCTCTATCATCACTATCATATTTTTTGGATAGGGACATTTTGATGCAAAATTCACAATTCTTCCATAATTAAAGCATTTCAAGGGTAGCTTTCCTTCGTACTTACTAGTACCTTTCTCAAGTTTCCTGATGAAAAGAGCTTCTTCATCATCTGAGTTCTCAGAGTGGTTTTTGGGTAATGTTTCATATTCCTTTGAATCTTTCGTGGCTTTGAATGCTGCCTCTTTTCTTGATGGTTTATTCTATTATGTTCTCATCTCATAGGCAGTGAAGATTCCATGTAAATCATCCACTGTTAGAAATTCAAGATCATCTCGATCTTATACAGTAGACAATTTGGATTCATACCTCATTGGTAGTGTTCTTAGTACCTTTTTAGCAACTTCTTTCTCCTGTATTTCTCCTCCCAATCCTCTAATTGCATTAACAATTTCATCTACTCTTAAAAGGTAATATGCAATGTTTTCCTCTTCTGTCATTTTTAAACTTTCGAATTTCCCTTTGTATGTTTGGAGTTTGGATTTGTTGACTTTTATATCTCCTTCATACACATTTTTTAATTTGTCCCAAGCATATTTGGTTGTCTTACATTGCATGAATTTGACAAACACTGAATTTGATAGTCCATTCAAAATTGGATTCAATGCTTTTGCATTAGCTTCATATTTATCTTGTTCATCTTTATCTGTCGGTGGATTGGCTGGTATTTTATAACCCTTTTCAACAACATTCCAAACTTTGCATCCAAGAGACATTAGATGGCATCTCATTCTTACACTCCAGTATGCATAATTTTCTCCTGTGAATAATGGAGGTCTGTTAGTAGCTAAACCTTCTAGTTGATCCATAGTGTTTTAATAGGATCTTCCTTCCAGTGATTAAACTGTAGTGAAGGAACCTTGCTTTGATACCAATTGTTGGTTTATACAACAATACTGAGAGGGGGGGCAGGGGTGAATCAGTATTTCCTTATTTTTATTTTAATTAAAACGATTAGTATTTAAACAATGTACACTATGAATCAAACAAGCAAGGACATAGAATTTTATCGTGGAAACCTCAAAGAGAAAACCAAAAAATCAAACTTATTAGTAAAATGATTTCTACAAAATTATTTTTTTGTTGCAACAAAAAGGATGCTTCAACATCTCAGTTTTCTATCTGGACCAACAGATAAGGATGTTGCAACACCCCTGTTTTCCAGTTGCTACTGGAAGGAGGCTACAACCTCCTAGACAGGCTTCGACCAGCCCCTAGCACCACCCATCCTCCCTGATATTTATAACTACTTGATTTTTTTCTTGATACATCAATTCTGGAAATGCTTCATGCTGCTGGTCTCTCCCTTTCTTTATGTTCTTGCTCTCTCCATTTCTTTATGCTGCTGGGATATGCATTTTAGATACATCGTTCCTCTAAATCGAAACTCCATTTAAATACATCTTTCACTCATAGGAGTGTGTCTCTTCAATTCGTGTCTTTCAAATTCATGTCTTTCCAAATCTTTGTTTATTAAGTTCTATTTTATATCTTTGTTTATTACTAATTTTTAATTAATTAATTAATTAAACCTTTTTATCATCTCATAGAGCCTACGTGCCATCAATGCCAATATTGAACAGCAAATATAACTCCGGTTATATAATTATTCAACCAACAAGGAAGCCATAATTTCCATTTACAATCTGAAAGGAAAAACTTCCATTTGTTGGGATCAACTTGTACAGGTAAAGCATCTTGATGAGAGACAAGTATTATGGAATCAATTCAAGAACTAATTTCATAAAATGTACTTGTTTCAGTATTATTATGACAGGAGGATGGAGGAGTTCTTTGAACTCGAACTAGGCAGCATGGGCATGGAGGAGTATTAGAAAATTTCCTAAAACTAATAAGGTATGTGGGGTTCATTAAGGAGGAAAAAGTGAAAATACAAAGGTTCCTGAGTGAGTTACCTTCTTTTTATAGTGATAAGATTTAGTATGATAAGCCCAGGACTCTAGAGGAAGCAATTGGGAAAGCTAAGCACTTGTATGGCCAGAGTAAGGGAAAAGCAGAGTTACAGATGTCCTAAAGAGATAAGCATAAGATGAAGCAAAATCAGAGGAAAAATGGGTTTAAACTACCTTTATTCAAGAACAAATAGTCATATCAAGAGGAAAACTCAGCACATAATGACCCTAGGAAGATAGAGTTCCAACTTCCAAGGATAAGGAGCAAGGTAGTAAATTAAATGTTTGGGATGTAAAGGAGATCATATGTTTAGGGTTTGTCCTCAAACTAAAGGTAAAATGAGAACCGTCCATAACATACAATAATTTGATACAGTGGATGATGTGGGAAGAAGTATACCCAGAATTTATGCATCCTTGGACAATAGGCAAGAAGCGCATGAATCAAGCATGGTATAGGTTGAAGATAAAATATTAAATCAACATATCTATATTTTAATTGATTATGGAGCAATTCATAGCTATATTTCTTCCAGTTTAGTTAAAATATTTCAGCTAAACAAAATTTCGCATGATAAAGCATGGATGGTCCAGTTGGATACTCGAACCAAGAGGAAAATTAATGAATTGGTTAAAACTTCCCCATTGGAGATGAATAGGATGAGTGTTGTTGCGGACCTAGACATAATACCATTGAGGTATTATGATGTGTTGATTGATATGCATTGGTTATATGCACATCATGTTATATTAGACTACCATAACAAGACATTCTCCTTTCTAGATAAGAAGGGAAGCAAAGAACAATAAAATGCATTCCAAGGTCGATTTACATCAGGGAATTATTAGTGTTGCAACTAAAGAGGTATTTTAGGAAAGGTTGTATGTAGCTCATGTGGAGGATATGGAAAAGAATAAAATCCCAAGTCTAGAATATTTTCCAATGTTACAAGATTTCTCATATGTATTTGAGTAAATTCCAGGATTGCCACCAAAAAGGGATATCAAGTTAGTGCCTTGAGTTGCCCCAATTTCTAAAGTCCCTTACAGAATGAGCATGCATGAGCTCAAGGAATTGCAGATGTAGTTGGAAGAGTTGATAAAGAATGGGTACATATGACCCAATGTGTCTCCTTGGGGAGCGCCTGTGTTGTTTATGAAGAAAAATTATGAAACATTGAGGTTGTGCATTGATTTCAGACAGCTAAATAAGGTCACAGTGAGGAATAAATATCGTCTACCTTGAATTGATGAATTGTTCGACCAATTGAGAAGAGCGAGGGTATTCTCAAATATAGACTTCAGATATGTTTTCCATCATGTAAGGATCAAAGAAGAACACAACAACAAGATTGGCCTGATATGGTCACTATGAATTCATGGTGGTGACGTTTGTGTTGACCAATGCACCAACTACATTCATGTGCCTAATGTATGGAATTTTCAAGAAATATTTAGATAATATTTCCATCATGTTCCTGAATGGCATTCTTATTTATTCTAATTCAGAGGAAGAATATGCAAAACACTTAAAATTATTGTTGTAGCTGATGAGGGAACATCGGCTATTTGCCAAGTTGAGTAAATGCTCCTTTTATCAAAAGCGGATCCATTACCTAGGTCATGTAATTTTTTAAGAAGTAATAGCAATGAATCCATAAAATATCGAATCTATTATGAGTTGGCATACACCCAAGGATGTATCTAAAGTCATATCCTTCATGGGATTGACTAGATACTACAAGAGATTCGTTGAGGGTTTTTCAAAGGTGGTTCATCTAATCACCTCATTGCATAAGAAGGGAATTAAATTCCAGTGGATGCCACAATGTGAAGGAAGATTCCAACAAATGAATAAATTATTAATCAAAATGTCGATTTTGAAGATAGAAGACTAACCTAAATAGTTGGGGTTCCCATGGAGCACTCAAAGTATGGCTCATTGGTTGTTGGCATGATTGGAAATGAGCATGTGTTGGGTGTGCACACTTATTTGTATATCTTCAATCGATTGGATTGAGTGCAGGTAGATGGGCTCTTGCATGAGAAATAAGGAATGCCATGCCCATGGGCATGTTTTCCACGATGTATTGGTTGGGTAGGCACCATGACGAAGGTGGGAACAAGTGTCAACATTCCAGAAAAAAAAAAAAAAAAAAAAAAAAATTCCCTAGTGTGGGCATAGGAATTGGCTGGTGGGGTTCCTAGGTGACTTGCACTCCATGCTTTAGCTTGTGGATGAGTCAACTCGGTTGAGGTGAGTGTGTGCCAAGGGGAACTCAATTGTGGATGCAAGTGTATATATGGCACATGGATGGAGGAAAGAGCATTGAGGAACCAAGGATTATCATCCAAGTGGTTGAGGCAAGTTCATCTAAGACAGGTGCACTGGTTTTGGTTTGTGGCACACACAGGGGTGTGCCCCTCCTCTGGTGGCCCCAAAAGGAGGGCGCACTTTCCTTTGGCATAGTTTCACGCAGAAGGTTTTGGGTGTGTGTTTTGTGACAATATGTGACAGATCCACGGTACAAAAGGAGGCACGTACCATACCTTAGGAGGCATCTTTTCCTTAGGGAAGCCTCAAGGAGAGGTGTCTCGGTCGAGTCTAAGTGTTGGTAGAATAGTTAGGTGTGTGACAGATTTGACTGCGGAAAGACAGTGGTACGGCTTGGCCAGATAATGAGGCATGTGCATAGGAAGTCTCATGGTGGAGCTTGCAGGAAAGGCTACAACAAATAGTGGCTTTGCAGGCACTCTTTAGGGCACAATTGGCTAAGAGAGTTGATCCCATATGGTTGGAAAGGATACGATGGATAGTAGCTTACCGAGATGGTTGGATAGGCTACGGAAAACAACTGTTAGCTGGAAACTTGTGACAGATTTGCGACTAATACTTATGAGTAAGGTGTGGAAGCAGACTGTAGCTGCTACTACGATAGATCCTATATAGAGGCAAAGTGATTATCGGTTGATGTTGTATCTTGAGTTGCTTGTTGGGAATGCTCTTGAAGAGTTGTCGGGGTGTGGCATCCTCCGTTGTTGTATGTAAAAGTTTCCTTGTGCCATCTTTTTTTAATAGGGTATTAGGCACGCCCAAGTTGGGGGTGCTGCCCTCATACACGTTTGTCTCTTTCACTATATTTGTCTTAGTTTTCTTGTGTTACTTTTGGATGTGCACATATGTAAAAATGACTATTTATAGAACAATGTTAAATAGATAAAGTGTAGGATTTTCGCAGGTTAGGCATAGTATGCTAAACACCTATAGAGATGGTCTCTCCCTCGGCAAGGATCCGGGAAGTTCCACACGGGCCACCAGAAGAAAAAAATTATCGTTTCGGGCTAAGTCAGTGCGTCCCCGTGATAGGTGGTATCAAAGCACAGTTGTGGATGAGGCTCTTCATCGAGATGCGAATGATTTGGAAAGGGTTGCTGCAGTTGGGAAGTTGAGTGTGGAATATGCTAGTCGGAGGTTGAGAGCTGCGGTGAGCAGTAGTGCACCCGGCTTACCCCCATGTGATCATAGAGTAGATCGACATGTAGTGAAGTGTGCCCATGATTTGGTTCCTAGAAGCAGATTTGCAAGGATGAATTGCAGAAGAGGGTGTTCGATGGAATGAGTGCTCAGTTGTGGTGAAAGGGGCACTTAGCAGGAGTGCGCTCGTGTTGCAGTAGTGCTTGGTAGAGAATTCCCTAGCACATGGAAGAGGTTGTTTCCATGATGTAAAGTGCACTTGACAAAGAGAGTTGGCTCTTATCATGTGGGAGTCTTTTGGATGCAATGGTAAGTCAAACAAAGGAGGGTGAATTGGGTAGGAAGTGCACCCAGACTTGGTACAGGTGCAGAGCAGACAGTGTGAGTTGAGGAATGGAGAGCCCATCTTGACCGAAGGAAAGCAAGAACATAGTTCAATGGGAATATGTGAAGTGTTTGAAGTTTGATTGGAGTGTTTGATGGTGACGACAAGAATCACTTGGTGTCGGTGTTGAAATGTGTTGCTTGGTGCTAGTAAGATGTATGCACTTGAGAAGAAGTGTGCCAACACCAAGTGAAGTCTAGACTGAAACGAGTTGCGATGAAGTGTTTGGAGAACGTTGGGACGTGGTCAGTTGATGGGAGCGATTCATGTCGTGAGTGCTCAGTTACCTTCGTTGAAGCACACTTCTGCTAGGGGGACGCACCAGCATAGCCTAAAGCTACAAGTTTCATCTTCTGGTGGCCCATTCGGCACTACTCGAATCCTTGCTGAGGTCAAGACCATCTCAATAGGTGTCCGATAAACTACGCCTAACCCACGAAAATCCTACACTTTATATCTTTAACATTGTTCTATACTTAGTCATTTTTAATTATGTGCACATCCAACGGTAGCACAAGAACACTTATCTAAACAAAGTACAAGAGACAAACGTGTATGATGGTAGCACCCCAAAATCGGGCGTGCCTACTACCCTATTAAACAATCGTAGTACAAGGAAACTTTTACATACAACAACAAAGGATGCCACACCCCGGAAACTCTCTGATAGCATGCCCAACAAGCAGCTCAAGATACAAAATCAATTGGAAATCACTTTTCCTCGCTCTAGGATCCACCACGGTAGCAGTGATAGTCTGCTTCCGCACCCTGCTCATAAGTCCCAGTTACAACTCTGTCACAAGTTTCTCGGCTAGCTGATGTCTGTCGTAGCCTAGCCAACCATTTCGTAAAGCTATTGTCCATCATATATTTTCTATCCATATGGGCTCAAATCTCTTAACCAACCGTTCCCTAGAGAGTGTGTGAAAATACATTGTGTATTGTATCCTTACTCGCAAGCTCCACCATGAGACTACCTACACGTAGGCCTCGCTTTCTTCCCAATATGCACCACTTCCTTTCTGCAGTCAATTTTGTCACATGCCTAAGTGTTCTGCCAACACTTAGACTCCATTGAGGTACCTCTCTGTGAGGCTTGCCTAAGGAAAAGTCCCCTCCCAAGTTCTAGTGTGTGCCTCCTTCTATATTGTGGATATGTCACATCTCATCGCAGAAAACACACCCAAAACCCTCCATGCAAAACTATGCCAAAGGAAAGTGAGCTCTCCTCTGGGGGGCTCGAGGTATAAAACTAAGTGTGTCTCACCCAACACATGCTTTTTTCTAGTCATGCCACCAACCAATGAGCCATGCTCTGAGTGCTCCAGGGGAACCCCAACTATCTACCTACTCGGGATCATGACATCCTCCCCCACTCAAAGTAGTTATCGTCCTCGAAAACATCTCCAAGAACATCCAATTATCCATTAATCGAATGTTGCTACTGCCACCTAGAGCCATAGTTGTCCAATCGTCACATCAATCCAACCTACTATGGCTTTGGTGTGTTGTTTCCTTGTCATGCCTCTGTCCATGCTAGCTCCCATGAATTGAACTAGTTGGGTCCCAAATCCCAACCATCATGCTCAACTCCATGAGAATGAACTGCATGCCCAAGTTATCCAACACCTCTGCACTCCGATCTTCCATGCAACTTTGTCAAACCAAGGAAAATCCATCAACCTTGCCTCAAAAATGTCTAAGGAACAATACTCAGCACCACGCCAAACCATCCAAGTGGATTCTAGACATACTTCCATTCCAGTACTCGATCTCCTTTACCTCACATTTTTCATCTGTATGCACATTCCTCCTGTCCCAAAGGCAAGGCATCCTTTCTTTCCTTAAACCAAGACAAAAGAACTGTTGTCACTTCTATCATCCACATATCCCTCTGCAAGATATTCTACAATCCATAATGACGATCAAAAGTTGGTGTGGAATCCTACCATCCACACTCAGAATCCCCAAGTTTCAACTCAGCAATATGTCACCTCCATGAACCTTTCCACGAAGAACCAGCAGACTAGTTCACCTGACTTATTGCCGCTTAACTAAGGAACACTTACCCTGATGAGCACAAAAGAGAATCTTCTTTTCTTCCGTAAGACAATTCTTCCCACTACTAGATCTCACTTTATCCTCTTGGCACATGCATCGACTCAATGGGTATCTCTAGCCTAAGTCTCATACCAAAGGGGAGCACCTCCCATCTCCTCGATCAAAATCAATCGACTCTTCTACGAAGTGCCTTTTTTGTGGTCACTCCTCTACTAATGTTCATCACTCTGCGAAGTCAAGGTGCTCCAATTGCACCGTTGTTGAAATCTTGATGCTCCCACCTCCCGGTTCTACCACACAATTCAACTCTGCAATCCTACCACCCAGTCGCTACCAAGAACATGCCATGTTCACAACTCTCTCCAAGATATTGTCCGCAACACCCAAATTCTATTGGTAGGAATTTTTTCCCAATGCCTTCCACAACCGGTTCCGACTGCAACAACTTTCAGTAGCCTCTCGTGAGTCATCCTTGTCTACACCTTCCAACGTCCAACACTACTAGAATCGGCAATCCTCCGCACGCTCTATATCTCGTGCAGTTCCCTCAAGGCATGTTTGGACTTCTATCATGGACTTGGACTTTTGGCGCTTCCAATAAGCGGGCAAGTCCTCCCAACTTTCCTTTTCTCCAATATTTGTGCACACTAAGTCTCGAGTATGCTTCCTCCAAGAACAAGGGGTTTCGAGTGCATCTCTTTCATCTCCCTGACTCAATGTGTTTTGGGCACCTCCTACGCCATTTCCCAATCAAGTGACTCCTAAAATATCCAATTCTTTCCTGGAAAACCGCCCTACTTCCTTTTGAAACATACGACTCTCTTGCCACTTCTTCCATCCAAGCTTTGTTAATCCTGCCACTTCAGCAACCCAAAGCAAGGTTCCCAAGTATGCTAAATCCACCAAGTGTCAAGCACACTGCTACTAAGTGCTTCATGGTTTCACCTCTATGTTGGGCACACTCCTCCTGAGCTACTCTTAGCATGCTACTCCACGGGCATCTGTCCAAATATTTGCTTGGGATAATCTATCTAGAAGAGGATGGATAGGACCCAATATCTGTCCACTTTGAAAATATTATAGTGAATCAATTCAACACCTATTTGTTTCTTGCATTTTCTGCAAAAATATCTGGCGTTTTATTACAGGCACTATGCACATCACTATCTGTGGAATCAAATTTGGCTCTGTGGGTTAAAAAATGTCCAATATTGAAAGAGATTCCAGTCTTTATATGATGGGGTATATGGCTACTAGAAATGCTAATATATTTGAAGATATCAAACCTGATTTGGATCTAACAGCTTCAAGAATTATTTATTTAGCTAAATACTATATGCAAGATCCAATTAATAAAGTTGACAGATTGATTGTTATCCCTTTGCTTCCCAATGATGTTGCTATTGGTTTTTTTGATGGAGCAGCTCAACAGGGGCATTGTGGGGGTGGATCCTTCTGAAATCTTAACCATTAGCATTATTTTTACGTGTGGATGGGATGTGGTTTGGGTTCTAATACACATGCCGAACTATTAGCTTTGTTGGGGCTCTTAAAATTTGTTGTTAACATTGGCATTCATACTCTCCGGGTGCATAGGGAATCCAAAGTCATTATTGACTAGGCAGCTGGATCTTCAAGCATACAAAATTTGGTAGTGCAGTACTGGTTATATAGGATCAAAGCTATCATGGACACTTTCTTGGATATCTCTTTTAAACATATATACAGGGAGTTAAACTATATATCATATGGACTCTCTAAAAAGGGACTAGATCTTCTAGTTGGTTCCTTGTTGTTCAATAAGTATGGGAACAATACTTTTCACTGTAATGGATCTGCGGTCTTTTACTAGTTTCTGGTTATTTATGATATTGTGAAGGAGATCACTAGATAGTGTGATAAAACAATGTCTTGATAACAACAGTTGATATATTTTATGGGTATGATGTACCTTTAGTTGATAGTTACTAGATATCTTGTTAGAGTCTTATTTTGATGAAGTTTGAAAATAGTATGTTGATAGGAAGGTTATAGAGGATGAACTATTTCTATAGTTTTATCTTGGGAAGGAGGACCTTTTGCAATGTATTGGCTTTTTTTATTATGTTGAATATCAAGAAGCCATTTTTTTTAATATGAAAAACAAAAAACATTAACCATCATCATCAATAATATAATAAAAAATATATATTTATAATATAGAACTTTCTTTTAAACTATATTTAATATATTTATAACTTAAAATTTCAAAAGTAATAAATTAAATACTTAATCTTAATATAATAAAAAATATATATTTATAATATAGAACTTTCTTTTAAACTAGATTTAATATATTTATAACATAAAATTTCAAGAGTAATAAATTAAATACTTAATCTTAATTTGATTAATTAATAATGAATAATTTAAGTTATGATATCAATATAACATCATTTATATTATTAAAATAATTTTAAATTTGAAAATGACAATAATCTAATAATCAATTAAATAATATGCATTATTAAAATTATTTGAAATTAGAAATTTAGTATTATTTAATTATAGTAATAAAACTATTTTAAGTTAAACAACAAGTCAACAATATTTAAATTGAATGATAAATTAGTAATACTTTATTAATAATAAGTATCTTAAAGTTTTTACTTTGCCTTACACATTGTTAAAATAATTTTAATTCTATTAATAAGTTGCAAGTGATATTATAATATAATGTACCTGGGTTGGCAAGTGCGGGAGGGGTCATTTTTGACCCCAAGGGAAACAGAATGAATGATTATGCTTGGGGGATTGGAAATAAAACCAACAATGCTGCTAAATGGCTAGCTTTGATAAAAGGTCTGAAAATTTCCATCAACATTGGAATAAAGGACTTGATAGCCGTTGGGGACTCTTTATTGATCGTCCGTGAAGACCGAAAAATCATCATGAAACGCAATACTCCATCCACCAACTTTCAACATCTCCTCAAATTCCTCAGCAGAGAATTCAATTCCATCAGCATCATCCACATTCTCCGCTCAAACAATCAACATGCCGATGAAATGGTGAACAAGGGAGTGCTTCTAAGCATTGGTTATATGGTTCAAAATGATAAGCCTTCATTTCCTTGTTGGGTTCCCTAACCCTCTCCACCCTTGGGGTGCCTCTTCCCCCTTGGCACACTTCCCTAACCTATACTCCTCTACCACCTTAACGTTCGTCAACACCCTCCTTTGCATGCGCATAGTTGTCCCTTGGTTCTCGGGCTGCATGCTTCATTTATGGCCTTCACATGGCCCTATCTACCACCATCTTTCACTCCTTTCCCTCACTGTGACCATCTCCTTCCTCAGACGGTTCTCTGCATTTCGGCATTCGACCTTCATCCAGGGTATGGGTGATTATCCCTCTGCGTCCTTAGCTCCCACCTTGGGTGCTATTACTCCACCTCTTGACCATCCCTTTTCCTGCTCTCTCTGCAACAAACCTTTGCCTCTGCGTTCCACCTACGAGCTTCCTAACGTCCGTCTCCTTGGCCCTCTGCGTTCTCCGGTCGACAACCTCTCTGCCCTCAGTTTGTGTACAGGAAGTAAACCAACCCTGGATCCTACTCCCCCCCTGTCCACCCAGCGCACTCCGGCAGGCACAATGGAGGATCAGCTGCATTTGGTTAGAGCGGAGAACTCTGGAATTAAAAGGACCTTGTCCATAATGTACACTCTTCTGCACTCCATCAACACTGAAGTAAGGAATAATAGGAATCTCATGAATGGTCGTATCTCTTCCATCTCTGATACGGTCGACTTCATTGCTAGTACCATTGCAAATGTGGATACAAAGGTGGATGACAATTACAGGAACATTTCAGATTTGGACGGCAAGATGGAAAAACTAAGGGAGGATTTAGCTCGATGCATTACTTGCTTCCATGACAATACAGCCTCCAGCAACAACCCTGAGAACTCTATGGAGAGTCCAGAACCACCGGACCAACGCCAAAGCTAGCTCTGCATGCAGTTTCTTCTGAACTTCCGGGTTATCTGTTTTCTTTTTGCTATAGCTAAACTAGACAGAATTTTGGTTATAGTATTCTAAATTTGAGAACTTATCAGTCTCTTATGGATCTGAAATCCCATTTTTGTAATGTACTGCTCTTGCATACTTAGTATGGGACAATTCGTAAAGGTTTACAGTCATCTTAATTTTAGTTTTTTAAAAAATAAAAGAAGTTTTAGTGCAGCAGAAGAGAAAAGTTGGAATTCTGGCACCTCTCCGAGGCAAACCAGAGACTATATTTCTGTATGACTCTTTTTAATACAATACCCTATATCCATTCTTGCTATAAAAAAAGATATTATAATATAATGTAGACTGAAATAATAGTAATATTAAGTATTATAAAATCATAATAATCAATTTTGTAATTATAATTAATTTTATTAAAATATAACATGAATACTAATTAAGTCATATGGCTGGCAATAGATCGGGATATTTATTCAATAAGAATTTTATATTGAATACCTCTCAATTATCGTACGCTTTCACTTCGGCTCATAGATCACCAAATTCTCTGGACATGTAGTGTTGTGCATATAAATTGGTAGTTCAACATTTAAATAACTTTGCATGCATTAGTTTCTAGCGTTGCCTAAACCTTTAGCTAATGAAATAACATTTTTTATATGCGTAATCTTTTAATTTAATGAATTACACAGAGATATAAGCTTCAATCTCATAATTTCATGAATTACACAGAGATATAAGCTTCAATCTTATAGGTTGAATATTTCCATATGGATTTGAACATTAAAATAGGATATGTATTTAGTTGTATCACATGGATATTTTCATCGGGATATTTTTTATCTTAAAGGTGAACATAAGAAGTTACATGGGAGGGAAGAGATTTTAATATAGCACTTTCGTTGGTCAGAGTCTCTCTAAGGATGAAGAGGAGGAACAGTTGAAAAACAAGGAAAAAGTTATTAGACCTTATCCAAAATTCAATTTCACTGATCTCATTGACACTTCATACCACCCAATATAATTTCATTGTACTAAACAAACCCAAGTTACAACGATGGTCGCTAATGTCGCCTAGACAAGTTTTCCATTTCTTTGGATTGGGAAAAGCAACTTACAAAATATTATCTAATGGCGGTTAGGTACTCTCCATTTTTATCATTTCAAATCGGATGGAAATTACTATTCATTGGTCTCATTCAAAGTCCTCTTGACCTAATCTTAAAATTAATATCAAGAAGCTAGTCATAAATGACACGTGTGAGTTCTCATCTAATCATGGATATATTCTCGCAGAGACACACATAATAAAAATACTCACTTTTTTTACCAAGCAAGTATGTGAAGTTATTTACCAATCAAGTATCTGAAGTTAACATTCCAAACATGCATTTTCATCTACATTCTCATTTTTATGGCTTCCATCTTATAGCAACAGCTATTCGCAACGTCGAGGACATTGTCACCTTGTGGCTCTTGTTAACAATATGAGTTGATGTGACCAATTATTTTTTCTTTAACTTTTTACCATCTTGATAATAAACATAGCTTCAGGCTCTAAACATTGACATATAATCTCTATATGCGGTTCCTCGTGAAGATCTAATGAGCATATAACATGTGGCAAACCACTATTAAAAATAAATATACAAAAGACTACTATTAACAAACATCATTTTTTAATTTATTTATTTGCCTTATAATTATCTTTTAAAAGACTAAAAGAACTAAAATTTTGGTTGATTTGGAAAAAAATATATTTTTCAAGTAAATAATAAAAAATAAAAAATTGAGTAATTTGGAAAAACATCAACTTTGTACATTTTTTATAAAGAATCTTAACATCAAACTTGTGAATTTGCATCAATATTCACAATAGTGTTAATTTTGAAGAGTGTGACTAGTTCATTATTTTTTTCCAAGTTCATTCCAATGTGCTTCATGAGGATCTTGTATTTTGAATTAGATGTAGTTCGATATCCCTTTTCAAGGAAACAATAAATACAACCAATTAGTGGTAAAGTATCCCTTAAGTTTTTAACACCAATCTGCTTAGGATATTTCCATATGCTCATGGGAAGTCAACTACTACAATGTCAAGAACTCGGTGGATTCAAGGGTTGGAAGCTATCTAAACAAACACATATTTCAATTCACCCATCATGTTGACTTTGGTTTTTGTAATGTCCCCATCCAACATTCTAGCCATAGGATGAGTAGTTATGAATACCGTATGTCAAATTATGCTCTACATATGCCAATATTCAAATTTAGAAATAATTAAACCTCTCATGAATGCCAAAATTTTAAGAAATGCATGTGCGAGCGTCGAAATTAAAATGCAATGGAGCAACAACTGATTCACACACATAGCATAATAAAACGATTTTCATAATAGAAAGCAAACATAAATTCTACATATTCATAAAAAATGATAAACACTTATCTTTTAAATGAAGACTATCTAAGAAACTATCTATGTAGAGAGATTTTCTACCCAACCATAGGTACCTACTACATATACTACCCCCAAACCAAGCTATGAGGCGCCACCAAGGCAAGGAAACAACTACAAGCTTCTCTCTCTCATTCCAACCCATAATTTTGCTCTCATGCTTAGCCAATATGCTCACCATAGAGCATTGCAGACATCTCATTCACCCATCATAGCCATGAAACACTCTTCCACTACCCCACAACACAAGGCATACGCTTTCTTTGCTCAACAACCCCTCAAAGCACCCTTCCCTTACAGTGCTCTTCAATGTGTGCAAAAAGAGTCCAACATATTGTGTGCTTCTAAAACTTACCTATAAAGTCAATACCTGCCTTCTCAAGCATTCAAAGAGTAGTAAATGTACAATGGGTGAAGGTTTCCTAACTTGCTCAGATGCAACTATCTTCTTCACTCTAATGTCTACAATTTCCTCTTCACAATGTTGGTTTTTGGTTGATTTCCCAGTCTGGTAATTCTTAGCTATGGAGATAACTACATGAACTACATAGAGCCTGAACTATAATACCCCCAATTTTGACCCTTGAAATGTATTAAATCAGATTATGTAAATGATGTAAATATGCCAGTATGAATTCCTAATGTAGAACTCAACGCCAAGTCCCAACTAGTGAATGGCTAGGCATGTATAATGCAAATATTCTTTATGGGTCATGCAGTTTCCTTGTAAATATTATGTTAGAAAATAATATGAATGGTCCAAGATGGTTGTGTAAAGAGCACTAAAGGGGAAGAAAAAATGGGGCCTATGGGATATTAAATCCTCTTTTACCAAGTGTCAGCCTTAGAACTCATCAATTTGCTTCCATGTGCCTTAAATGAGCCAATTACTTCCTTTTGTTTTTTTAAATGCAATCATTGAATGCAAGTGTGAAGTTGGTGGGAAATCCTTCCCATGTAGTTATGGAAGCATTGGATGAATATACTTATCACAATTTGAATATTCCTTCCTTCTATGGTCAGAAGTAATGTCAGTTGCCTTTTCATCATTCCTTTCATCTCCATTGGGCTTTATCACTCATTCTCCATGCAGATTTTTACACTACATAGTTTTCATGTTGTTTTCTCCATAGCCAATTACCAGACTGAGAAATTAACCAGAATTAACATTGCAAAGAAGGAATTGCAAACATTAGAGTAAAGAGGATGGTTTTAGGTGAGCATAGAGGTTTCACACCCACTGTTTATGTGTTGCTTTTACACATCTAGTTGCTTAGATTTTCTGTTAAAGATTAGTATTGTAACGTCCCCTTCTCCATAGAACAACAGGGAAGGAAACATTAACAACATACCGGGCTTATGGCATATTTAGCCCCAATAATTTTTAACATAAATAACTAACATTTAAAACTTCTATATGCAGATTCGATTCAATATAAACACAGCGGAATTAAACAATACATCTGCACACAGTTTCATCATGCATTCAACATATAAACAACAGTCATTAATTAAAATGCTTGCAGGGCATAGAATTAACATCAAGAATACTTATCTCGAATTATAATGGCCCAAACGACTGGCTACGTGAGAGCAACGTTCCACCCAACCATAGATCTCTATCCAGCCTGTATTCTTTCAGCTGAGAGATCACCCCCGAGCTGGGCTGTGTATCCACTAAGGAGGAACTAGATGGCTCCCTCACAGTCAGGATTTCACTCAGACAACCATGCTAAGCCAACACACAGTTGGGTTTTTCAAGCATGCAATGGGAAATGGAGAGGGATGCTAGTCCGCTAAGCTCAATCCCAGAGCTAGTACACATCAAGCTAGACTCCAACGATCCCAGCCTCCATTCGAACATCCACACTTGGATTTCTCACAGCTTTGTTCAGCAATTGACCCAAATCCGTCACTGATTTTCTGGGCAGTTAAAACTGGGTTTTCCCATGGCTTTTGGGGTAGCTATTGCTCCCAAATTCGCCCCAAGGTTCCTACCAATGGATCCCCCATTGGATTTCTCTGTCCAATACCAAATCGGGACGTTTTTGGCTTCCCAAAACGTGGGTTTCCTTCAAGTCGCGATTTCTGGTTTTCTCCTTGCTGGGAGCTCGTTTTTGGGTGGGCAAAGATGTCCCATACTTCCACCATGGAATGGGGATAAGGATGGAGCAACCCCCAAGATGTAGAGTGACTTGTGGGACAAGTCAAAATAGCCCATACATTCCCATACGAATTTCAGGGCTGCCCATACTCCATCAAAGTCATGGGCTGAAATCTCAACCACTTCCTTACAATTGGCATTAATGTCACCTAAGGAAGTCAATGGGTTCACATAATGACAAATGGCAACCTATGGGTCACTCCCATAGCCCCCTCACCACTCCCTAGTGGATACACGTGGCCCCTTCTCATTCGTTGCCTCCGTAGCCAGCTTTGGTATTTTATATTGCATGATGTCTAATTTACATCCTATTACAATTTCCATGGCTTTTGAGCACATGGTATCAAATATCAAATACTTGCCCTTTAAATAAAATTCGGCTTTCACTAGCGGGGCCTTGGCCTTGAGCTCCACGCTAGGAAAACATACATCACATGTACACTGATTTACATTAAAGGCTCATATATCCTAAGGGTCGAATTGGGGGTATTACAAGTATTCTCTTTGTGTATGAATGTGAAATGATTATATTTATATTTACTTCATGTTATGAATATGATGGTTCATGTATGTGTGTGTGTGTGAAATATAGTTTTAATTTCAGTGTTTTATATTCATGCACTTGCACATGCATTTCTTAGTTTATGTTGCCCATAGGTGGCTTAAATTAGTTATAAATTTGAATAATGGACCATGGAGCGGAATTTAGAAATGTAAAATTTGTAACTACCCCCTCCTGTAGTCGAAATGATGGATGGGGATGCTACATAGAGGTATCAAAGCTCTTGGTTGCAACATTGGGGTTGTCTAGGCCATAATTAATATTTACAAGAAAAATTTGAGTTTTCAAACAAAGTGTTTGACAAAATACTTCTACAAAAATGGTGATTTTAGTTATCATGTGGTCTCTTAACAAATCCAAGGATTAAATTTTGTGATTATCAATAGGATTGGTAGATTGCTTTGAGGAAAATTGGGGAAAATGTTCAAATTTGGTAATGCTATCAACGAAAATATTAGTTTTGTCATTTAACAGAGAAGTTCAGGTGCCAAATTGTTAGGTTCAAAATTCAGTTTGAGAATTTAGGAATGATCGACAATTGAGATCAAAAGGTATTACTAGATCCGTAGATCTAAACCGTCAATGTAGGTGTAAGTGACCATGATTTAACTGGATAGGTCACTACATTAACAACCCAAATTAAACCGAGCACCTTCATCTAGCAAATCACAACCATTCATGCAAAATCTATGTGATCATAACTTAATACAGGGAGCTTGTCACAAATGGCCCAGATTGAACCTAGCAATTCCCATTGTGCGATCTTGACCATTCATGCAAGGAGAGTTAACAAGGGTACTCCTCCCACAAATGGTTGAGAATGATCGAGCACATTTGATCGACACATCTAAACCAATTGGCACAAAAAGATGACCAAGACTTAACTTGGAGGATGTTGTCACAAACTACTAAGATGTGACCATGGATGTTACGTCAAAAAATCCTTAACATTCATGCAAATAAAAGGGGTCCTGTCATGAATGGATTCGATTTTGTTGAGTTCGCAAGATTGGGATATCTAGACCGTTCGCACAAAGGAAAGGAAACAAGATCTAGCATGTGTGTGCATCAGAATGTCTAAGATTAAACCATCCAAGTCCAACCGATGGATCTTGTATGTTTGCATAGAGGACAAAGGAAAAGACAATGGACATAGTGCCTTGCCACAAACAACCCAAATCATTTTGGGATCTAAGATCAACAAATCTTGATCATTCATGAGATTCCTTCTAGCGATGTCATAAATTGCAACACGAGAGTCTTCAAGGATCACGATGACATTGATAGGGGACAAAACATAATATGACATGGCAGAACTAGAGATTGGTACGCATGGTCTAGGTGGACACAATGACACATCACCCCTTCCATGTTTCCTAACGTGTCCAACCGTTATGCTCAACTACAACCATCTTCTTCACTCTATTGTCTACCATTTCCTCTTCACAATGTTGGTTTTTGGTTAATTTCTCAATCTGGTAATTATTGGCAATGGAGAGACAACATGAACTACGTAGAGCATGAACTCTCCATGCATGGAGAGTGATAGAGTAAATGAAAAGGAGATAATTGATGAAAAGACAAGTGACATTGCCTCTAACCATTGAATGAAGGACCCTTACAATTGTCATAAGAAGTATATTCAACCCATGCTTCTATAACTACATGAGAAAAATTTACCACCAACCTCTCACATGCATTCAATTATTGGTTTTTTAAAAGTCAAAGGAAGTAAGTGGTTTAATTAAGGAACAACCATCTTCTTCACTCTATTGTATACCATTTCCTCTTCACAATGTTGGTTTTTGGTTAATTTCTCAATCTGGTAATTCTTGGCAATGGAGAGACAACATGAACTACATAGAGCATGAACTCCCCATGCATGGAGAGTGATACAGTAAATGAAAAGGAGAGAATTGATGAAAATACAAGTGACATCTAACCATTGAATGAAGGACTCTTACCATTGTCATAAGAATTATATTCAACCCATGCTTATATAACTACATGAGAAAAATTTGCCACCAATCTCTCACATGCATTCAATTATTGGTTTTTAAAAAGTCAAAGGAAGTAAGTGGTTTTTTTTAATGTCAAAGGAAGTAAGTGGTTTAACTTAATTTAATTAAGGGGAACCAGGTTCTACTGATGGCATTGCCATGTTCAAGGAACTGTTATAGTTTTTTGAGATAGTTGTGGCGCTAACAGGTTCTACTGATGGAACTTCCATGTTCGATGAATTTTTATAGTTTTTCTAAGTAGTTGTGGTGTTGTCCCTGGTGGGTTAGAGGGGTCTGCTTATTTATTACTCTGGCAATTTTTCTAGCTTTTTCCTGTGAAGCGACAGGAGTCTCCTGAGAAGTGACAGGAGTCACATGGGTTCCGTCAATACCGGCTCTCAGTTCAAGAACCATGGGATGGCTAACAGCTCACATGGATTATTACTTGGCTCCTCCTCTGTTAGGAACCCATGTCTTTACTTTGTTAGTATATTGTTGTTGGACGCATATGCTTTGTAAGTCGTCCCGTAGTATTTGTTGATCCATAGTTTATATTAGCCCATAGTATTGGACACATATGCTTTGTAAGTCGTCCCATAGTATTATATGTCCCATGGTTTTGACTCATAGTATTGGCGTCTAGACTTAGCCCATGGTTTGTATTGACACATAGTATTGACCCATGGTATTGGCGCCTAGACTTAGTATATAAGTGTGTGTTGAGGCCTATGAAGGCACCATGAAGTTAATTGTATTGAGCTTGCTCAAAGGAGGTTGCCCCCTCGAAGTGGCCCGTGATCAATATAAAAGTGAATCTGAGTTCTATTATTTCTGATATCTCGTGTATTTGCATTAATTAATTATTGCAGGTTCATCACATCTGGTATCAGAGCACTTTCTTGGGCTCGTTGGGTGGAATTTCTGCCAAAAAAAATTTCGCATCTGTTGCAGCTTCGGATTTGGGAATAATCCCTATCCGCTTAACTGTGGGAAGTACCTGGGCATAAGCCCTAAAACTCATTGTGATGAGTACCACAGGAACCCCAAAGTAGCTGGCCCATTGAGAGGAACTGCCAGCGAAAAGGGCAACGACCCCTACCTGATTGACTAGTTCCCACCCATGAGGTAAACCAAGAGCTGTCATTTGTGGCAAAGCGGTTATCAGTTTTACCTGAGCCGTGGAGTGAGGGGTACTGCCCCAATACACAAGCTGTCAGACAGCATTGGTGGCCGAGTGAAACACCTAAACTGTTAGGAAGCCGTACATACCTGGGGTCCATATCTATTTTCAGTTGAACTGTTGCCGATCACTTCCACTCCAGATCCAACCGTTTTAGATCTATTCTAAAAGTCATTCCAGATCTAGTCGTCGTTTCAGATCCAGCTGTTTTTGATGCCTTCTGCGCCGTTGCAGATCCATCTGTTGCGGATCCCTTCCGCTCTGCTGTTGCCGATCCATTTCTGAAAAACTATTTTTCGGCCATATCTCCCTTGTTTCAACTTTGTTTTCCCTGAAACTTCACTGACATCCTTGCAATCCCATTCTGCATATTTCATTCCTGAAGACCCTATCCCAAATTCCACTTCCCAAGACCAAAAATCCCACATTTGTCTATTTTTAGGGTTTGCCATAACTTCTTCAATTTTCACCCAATTGCCTTCAAATTTTACCATGGAGTTCCCGCTTCTGAAATCCCCATTTTTTGCTTCCCTGTCTCTCAAAAAGTGTCGAAAACCTAGTCAAACCCCAATTACCCCTCCAATTTTTTCCCAAATCCAAATTTCCCCTTACTAAATAAGCTTGTGTTTGTGTTTTTCTATCCATTCCCCCCCCCCACCTAAAAAAAAAAAAAAATTACTGGTTATGGTTGTCACTTGCCGAGTGAAACACAAGCTGTCAGACAGCATTGGTGGCCGAGTGAAACACCTAAACTGTTAGGAAGCCGTACATACCTGGGGTCCATATCTATTTTCAGTTGAACTGTTGCCGATCACTTCCGCTCCAGATCCAACCGTTTCAGATCTATTCTGAAAGTCATTCCAGATCTAGTCGTCGTTTCAGATCCAGCTGTTTTTGATGCCTTCTGCGCCGTTGCAGATCCATCTGTTGCGGATCCCTTCCGCTCTGCTGTTGCCGATCCATTTCTGAAAAACTGTTTTTCGGCCATATCTCCCTTGTTTCAACTTTGTTTTCCCTGAAAATTCACTGACATCCTTGCAATCCCATTCTGCATATTTCATTCCTGAAGACCCTATCCCAAATTCCACTTCCCAAGACCAAAAATCCCACATTTGTCTATTTTTAGGGTTTGCCATAACTTCTTCAATTTTCACCCAATTGCCTTCAAATTTTACCATAGAGTTCCCGCTTCTGAAATCCCCATTTTTTGCTTCCATGTCTCTCAGAAAGTGTCGAAAACCTAGTCAAACCCCAATTACCCCTCCAAGTTTTTCCCAAATCCAAATTTCCCCTTACTAAATAAGTTTGTGTTTGTGTTTTTCTATCCATTCCCCCCCCCACCTAAAAAAAAAAAAAAATTACTGGTTATGGTTGTCACTCGCACAAGAGCAAACACCATGGAGGAAGCACTTGCAGCCATCCAAACCAAACTCCAAGATCTGGATGAAAAATTTCTCAGCCTCCATCTTCAGCGTTCAACCATGAACAATAACCGACAACCAGAATCTTTTGCAGCCACCGGGTTCTCTTCTTCCAACAATTTTCGTGGGCCGAAGCTTGATTTTCCACGCTTCAATGGTACTGATCCGATTGGATGGATATACCGAGCAGAACAATATTTCAGTCTGCATAATACTTTTGATGTCCAGAAAGTTCCACTTGCATCCTTTCATTTGGAACAGGAAGCCCTTCAATGGTACCATTGGTACATCAAAGCTCATCTCGAGCCAAACTGGACAGATTTTTGCCACGATTTGGTCATAGTGCTTTTGACGACTTCACAAGAGCACTCACTAAACTTCACCAAACTGGCACAGTGAGAGAGTATCAGACGAAATTTGAGAAACTAGCCAATCACACAGAAGGATTGTCTGATGAATTCTATAGGAGTTGTTTTATCAGTGGTCTCAAGGATGAAATCCGCTCAGAGGTCAAAATGTTTTGTCCCAACACAATGATGGAAGTCCTAGGGTTGGCTAAGCTGGCTGAGGACAAGATCGCAGCTCAACAATGCTCCAAACCCACCTTTGTTCCCTTCAGAAATATGGGTTCCCAACGACCTCCCATCACACCTGCTCCTCAACCAACTCCTATCAAGCAATTGTCTGAAACAGAGATGCAGGCACGCCGAGAAAAAGGGCTTTGTTATAATTTTGATGAGAAATTCACTCGGGGACATAGATGTGTTCGACAAAAGCTCTATCTCTTGGATGTGGATTCTCCGCCTGCCTCAAAACTTGATGAAGAAGCTCTAAATACAGTAGATGATTAGGTCGACATTCAACACCCACCTGTTGACACCCCATCTCAAGACGACCCACCCAAGATCTCTCTCCATCCTGTAACCGGCGTCACCACCCCACAAACAATGCGAGTCAAGGGATACTTGTTATTGGTCGTTGTGTTGGTATAAGTGTTACATAACTTTATAAGTGTTAGTATAAGGAGATTGCATTCATTTTTATAGATTTTGAGAGTGATAAATTCAACATAGGCCCATCCTAGTGTGATTCAGTATTTTGGCCATTTTGATGACTAGGCTACGGTGGGTTTGACAACATATCCAAATAGAATCCTAGAGTCGGGTCTACGGGAAGCCTTTGGCATGAATTTGAAGGTTCAAAGTATTGAGTATTGAAGTCATTACATAACTTTTGCAAGTCTTTGCATTCCTTCCAACTGGTTACTTGTTATTGGTCGTTGTGTTGATACAAGTGTTACATAACTTTATAAGTGTTAGTATAAGGAGATTGCATTCATTTTTATAGATTTTGAGAGTGATAAATTCAACAGTCCAATCGTAGGATTCAGTGTTTTGGCCATTTTGATGACTAGGTACAACGGGTTTGACAACATATCCAAATAGAATCCTAGAGTCGGGTCTATGGGAAGCCTTTGGTTTGCATGGATTTGAAGGTTCAAGGGTATTGAGTATTGAAGTCATTACATAACTTTTGCAAAAGTCTTTGCATTCCTTCCAACTGGTTACTTGTTATTGGTCGTTGTGCTAGTATAAGTGTTACATAACTTTATAAGTGTTATATATAAGGAAATTGCATTCATTTTTATAGATTTTGAGGGTGATAAATTCAACATAGTCCAATTCTAGTCTAATTTATATTTTGGCCATTTTGATGACTAGGCTACAATGGGTTTGACAGTGTATCCAAATAGAATCCTAGAGTCAGGTTTGTGGGAAGCCTTTGGTTTGCATGGATTTGAAGGTTCAAGGGTATTGAGTATTAAAGTCATTACATAACTTTTGCAAAAGTCTTTGCATTCCTTCCAACTGGTTACTTGTTATTGGTCGTTGTGTTGGTATAAGTGTTACATAACTTTATAAGTGTTAGTATAAGGAAATTGCATTCATTTTTATAGATTTTGAGAGTGATAAATTCAACATAGTCCAATCCTAGTCTGATTTAGTATTTTGGCCATTTTGATGACTAGGCTACAATGGGTTTGACAGTGTATCCAAATAGAATCCTAGAGTCGGGTTTGTGGGAAGCCTTTGGTTTGCATGGATTTGAAGGTTGACTATTGAAGCCCCTTGGGTTTTTCTTTTGACTCGATTTTCATCTTCATGAGCTCAAGAGCCAGACTCCCACGGTTTTGACTATCCCCGACTTTCTCATGGAAATTCATTTCTACATCTAGTTAGTTGTGAATCGTATGCATGAGAAATCTAGGCACAAATGGAAAATTTTAGGGACAAAATTTAGCCCATGGGCTATTTTTGGACTTTTTTTCCCAAAAGAAGATTCACCCAAATTCCATGGGATAATTTTTTTCAAAGATTATTCGATGGGATAATTTTTCTTTTAAAATCGCCAAAAATTGTCCAAAAACTACATAAAGTCCTTAGAAATTTGAATATTTTTACAAATAAATCACCAAAAAAATTATGGTTACAAATTTAAGAATTAAAAAGATTCACCAAGGTTTCTACATTTTGAGAAAATTATGGATATTTAAATTTATGGATGTTTGATTTAATAATCTGTACAGGGATTCTTGGTCAAGCAGGTTCTTTAACCCTGATTGGGTTTTAACAATCTTAAGAATTTGTCGACCTAGGTCTCTGAATGTGATCAAGGTCTGGAACTCTTCTAGGTAGGTCTATGCAGTGGCAAGTAAATCTAACTATGTCTAATGTAACTCAAAGTAAACCTCCAAATCTCAAGCTCAATTCAGACCAGCACCCTGCTATTGAAATGGAAATTGAGATTTTCCATTTCTACCTTAGTTGCAATCCAAATCTCACATGATCCATCTTCCAAAAATTCTTTTAGCCTAACACCCTTGTTGCATCAAGTGAAGGGATTTCAGCTTTTTATCAGATCTTTGGTGTAATTCTAATAAGATAGATGCAAAAAAATTGTTGTCCAACATCTAAATAAAAAAAAGAAGAAAAAGGCATAAATTTTGCAGAGCGATTTGTACATGTTACTTAATAAAATGGATATGTGGTAAAGCTATTCCAACATATGCAAACCATGTACTTCAACAGTTTTGGTTGGGTCGAATGCAAACAAACAATGTTCCATCCCACTCGAAAGGAAGAGGTTATATCTGTATGAAAATTAGACATTTAAATAAATAGATGCAAAAAAATTGTTGTCCAACATCTAAATAAAAAGAAGAAAAAGGCATAAATTTTGCAGAGCGATTTGTACATGTTACTTAATAAAATGGATCTGTGGTAAAGCTATTCCAACATCTGCAAACCATGTACTTCAACAGTTTTGGTTGGGTCGAATGCAAACAAACAATGTTCCATCCCACTCGATAGGGAGAGGTTATATCTGTATGAAAATTAGACATTTAAATAAAAAGAAGAAAAAGGCATAAATTTTGCAGA
Organism: Larix kaempferi; assembly: GCA_027924585.1. Classification (NCBI taxonomy): domain Eukaryota; kingdom Viridiplantae; phylum Streptophyta; class Pinopsida; order Pinales; family Pinaceae; genus Larix; species Larix kaempferi. The sequence goes on along the minus strand of BSBM01000241.1, from coordinate 3,716,382 downwards.
GCGATTTGTACATGTTACTTAATAAAATGGATCTGTGGTAAAGCTATTCCAACATCTGCAAACCATGTACTTCAACAGTTTTGGTTGGGTCGAATGCAAACAAACAATGTTCCATCCCACTCGAAAGGGAGAGGTTATATCTGTATGAAAATTAGACATTTAAATAAATAGCTCCACTCAGCAAAACTAGTAACCCGGTATTAAAATAAAACCTTAAAAGAACAGTTTATCAATAAATGTTAAACAAGAAAGCTAGGTTTTAAAAGAGGCAACATTTACTTCTACCATGTAAAAAGAGCCAACATTTTTCTCTCCACACTATGCACGTTGAAACATTATCTGTTAACTTGTGATAAATAACATGCATCCATTTCTAACCCATGGGAGGTAGAGCAATTGATAATGAGAAGTTGTAAAAGTTACAAGTTCAAATCCCCCTGGGTAATTACAAAAAAAACATGCATCCATTTCTCAAAAGATGTTTCATTGAAATTTTTAAAATTATTTTCAAATAGCATGAACAAATACTTTGTTAAATAACAAGAGATATAAATATCATTTAAGAAAGTCATATAGGGCACTGACTCGATTTAACTATCTATTACTTATGGCCATGCTTTTCTCAACATAAAAAACATCCAGATGCCATCCACCTCAACTTTGGATTTTCTAAAATTATTTTCAAACAGAAGAGCAGAGATAAATCTGAACTCAAATATTAAAGACAAGCTCCCAAGTGTGGGAATACAATATTTGGGGTCTGAAATTAAGCCGAACACTGCTCGTTTGCTTGTGCAAACAAATCAAAACAATTATATGGGCAGAGATCAAATCTCAGAAAATGGAACATTTCCAAAATACCCAAAGCAGAAACCAACAAATATAACAGCGACACATGCATACTATCCTGAATTGGCTAAATCCTTAAATGGAATCTCAGAATTGAGATTTATCCAGGTCGTCAAAATAAGGATGTTGCAATGCCTTCTTAGCTGAGATTCTCTTCGATGGCTCATAAACCAGCATTTTCTGCAAAACACATGAATTCAAGTTTACTTACTCTACTATTCCTACAAAATGGTAAAGAAACAAAGAATTAAAGGACAAGAATAGAGATTAAGGACTCTTACAGTCAACAGATCTACACCACTTGGTTCCATTTCTGGAACAGCACGACTTATATCTTGAGGCCTCCACTCTGGATAGATATGCCAATCCTTCATTTTAGTCACTCCTGGCCATACTTCTTCATTAGGAGTTCCTAAAAACCTGTTGCATGCAACGACTAAAATTTTATAGCAAAAAGGTATTGTGCATCAGAAATGAAGGCCTATAAACAAAGATAGGATATCTCTTTTTTGGTGAAATCTTAACTTGAAAATGCTCATGAGTTGTTGTACTTCAGAATCTCCAGTGAACAGAGCATGCATTCTGGACATTTCAGCTGCAAAAACAAAAACCTTCCGCAGATCAGATGGCCTAGTAGACATGTGTCTAAACAGTTGTACTCATAAAAAGCAAATCGAAACATCTAAGTAAACTTTCTATAAAAGCTTACCAAATATACAGCCAACAGACCAAATGTCAACAGGTGTGGAGTAGTGAGTAGCCCCCAAGAGCACTTCAGGAGCCCTGTACCAAAGGGTCACAATCTGCAGCAAAAGCCAACAACTTTGTCAAGAAAGAAAACACATTGGCAAGATATAAGAATCTCAAGGACAGTGGACACCATTGCAATATGCAAAGATATACAGGTTGATTTTATGAAGGGCTTTCTTTTGGATAACCCATTGCATCAGCACACAAAATGTGAATCCAGAACTTATGGCATTACATTTTAATGTTATTTGTTGAAGAAATCTGACAAGCTCTGCAAAGCCAACCCTTTCAGACCAAAGCATTAGTCTTGGTAGTTGTCCTACCTGTCTGGAGTTAGTGATTTGTCACAAGAATTCCAAGATTGAAGAGAAGAATTAAGAGAAAATTGATAATTAACAATAATTGAGATCATGTTTCTAAAGCTTCCTTTACAGCTTTTTCTGTAGCAGATTATCTATCCGAAAATAATCTCAAGGACCCCGTTGCAATATACAATTTGAATCCAAAATTGTGGATAACCCATTGCAACAACTCCCAAAATGTGTATCCAAAACTTAAGGCATTACATTTTATGTTATTTGTTTGAAATCTGGCAAGTTCCGGAAAGGATTGGTCCTGGTTCAGGATTCACATTGTATGTGTAAAGTTTAAACCCTACATGCCTGGGCTATGAAGGCAGGGACATTGTATGTGTAAACACTACATGCCTGGGCTATGAAGGCAGGGAGGGGTTACAAATACAATATGAATCCTGAACCAATTGACAATGGCATATGTCAATTGCAATATAAAATGATATACTGGTTACTTTTATGAAGGGAAATGATGTGGATCCAAAAGTGTAGATCACCACTGTATTTCCCAAAATGTGAATCCAGAAATTCTCGCATTACAATTTATGATAAACTTCCTGATAGACCAACCCCTTCAACAAAAGGATCGATCCTGGTAGTTGTCTTACCCTCCTAGGCTAGAATGGAAGATTTAAAAATTTGAACCTGTGTTAGGCCTATGTCAATTGCAATATAAAATGATATACTGGCTACTTTTACGAAGGGAATGATTTGGATCCAAAAGTGTGGATATACTGGCTACATTTATGAAGGGAAATGATTTGGATCCAAAAGTGTGGATAACCACTGTATTAATTCCCAAAATGTGAATCCAGAAATTCTCACATTACAGTTTATGATAAACTTCCTGATAGACCAACCCCTTCAACAAAAGGATCGATCCTGGTAGTTGTCTTACCCGCCTGGGCTAGAATGGAAGATTTACAAATTTGAACCTGTGTTAAGGCTATGTTATAACACAAAATGTTGTCCCTGAAAGACCAACCGCCCTTCAAGGCTTCAACCAAAAGTTGACTTTGTAGTTGTCTTATCTACCTAGGCTAGAAGGGGAGGGTTACAAAAGTTGACTTTGTAGTTGTCTTATCCTGAACCTATGGTATTAGCTATTCATTAAGAAACCAAATCCAATCCATAAGAACCAAAACCAAAACAAGTCCCACTCCAAAATCAGTACCAGCAATAGTAAATAAAAGTAGAATGCAGAAGACCTTATTTTCTGCAAACCCCAAAAGCAAATGTGGAAAAATGTAGTAAAAGGCCAAAAACTTACCTCGTGAGTGTACTTCTTGATAGGAACTGTGAAAGCCCTTCCCAGGCCAAGATCTGCTATTTTTATCACACCCATTTGCTTGTCCACCAGCAGGTTGTGAGGCTTCAAGTCCCTGCACAACCAAATCACCAGCTTCAGAAGAAATAGAAGGCAGAGGACAAAACTATCTCAGAAGAAAGAATACAGAGGATAGTCAGACATGAGAACCTGTGCATCACACCGCGACTGTGGCAGTAAGCAACCCCCTGGCACAACTGGTACATGAAGCTCTGCAATTCATCCGAAATCACAATCCATCAAACCACAATCACAGCCCAAAGAAAGCCCAAAATAACAAGAAAGAAAAAACATCCAATGAATTACAGAGCCGAAACCCAACCCAAAGTCACAGAGGGGCTGAAATGCAAACACCCAATGAATTAGGGTTCTTTCAAAACTCTATATTCTACTAAACTCCAACAGGCCAATTTGACCTAAACAGGACACTATACACAACATCGAATGGCCTGTATGGCCTGAAAACAAATATCCATGGTCTTCAAAAGCTGTAGTTGCAGATACAAAAATTGCAGAGGAATTTACCTTGATAACCTCGGGAGGCATTTTTGTGTGGCTGCGGCGATAACCGTCGATGTGCTTCTTGAGATCAGAGTCCATGAATTCAAAAACCAAGTACAGAAGGGTCTTCCCCTTCTTGTTCTCAGTGTGTTCCACATCCAACAGCCTGCACAAAATGGGATTTCAGAGCAAACATAATACCTTATAGAATCTGCATATACCCAATTTCAGGACAAACATAGTACCTTATAAATACAAATGCCTTATTAAAACAAGCAGAGAGACTATGCATGTATACGCACAAAGTGCACCTTCATTACCTTACAATGTGCATATCTTGAGAAAGCATCTGCAGGAGAGAAATCTCACGGAGAGCAGTTGGAGGAATTCCCTCACCATCGTTCTCTAGCCTGGTCTTTTTAAGGGCGACCAGTTTCCCTGTTTTCTTGTCCTTGGCCTTGTACACCTTCCCATAGGTTCCTTCTCCCACCTTCTCCAGTTTCTCATATGAGTCCATTGCTTTGATTTGTTTAGAGCACAGAGATATGGATCGATCCGGAGAAAATAAGAGAACAAGGATTTTGCAGGGCAGAGGGTTCTACAAGGTTTATACGAAAGCAGAGGGCATATATAAGTGGAGATAAACGGATACCTATAGATTGGAGCGGCCTCGAATGGTCGTTTTGAATTTTTTTACCGTTAGGCTTGCGTGAATTCCACCCGTTTGTGTTTTCGTGGTGTCTTAATATTTGAAACGGGTGTTTTAATATTTCAAACGGGATTTTTGAATAAGTTGGAGGCCACGTGGCCGAGGGAGAATCTAAACAACGGTGTGGCATAGGGTTGTTGTCAAAACCATGGGTGGTTTAGACAGATTTTTTGTGTATGGAAAGAAAGGTGTTTGACTTGGTTGAGTTGGTTTTCTCACATATTAAAAACATTTGGCATATGTTTTCATAAATCATGTCTTGATAAACCAAATTAGTTTAAGTAGATAATAATGGAGTAGGGGAGGGATGCCAAATGTGGTGTTGGGTCCACTTTGCCACGTCGGAGGACACTTGGCAAGCCCCGTTGGATGTACGACAAGTGCCCACATCATACCGACGCGTGTCCACCAGCTGCCCATATCGCTTTTTAGGGTTTTGGACGGGTTTAGGGTTTCCATTTCATCGTTTTGCCGGGGCTTGGCCACCACCCCATGCATTCTTGCTTGGGGCCGGTGTGTGGCCATTCTGCCACCCCAGTACTGGTCCGCTAGGGTTCCAATGCCCACGTTGGCTGGTTTATTTGCTGGTTCACTCTGCTGTATTAGGTGGTTCACAGTGGTGTCGTTGGTGGTTAACGGTGGTGTCTTTGGTAGTTCACGGTGGGTGCGAACACGGAGACCAGCAGACCCTTACCTTGCGTGCCCTGCTTTGCGTTTTGGGCGGCCTTCAATGTCTTCTTGTTCGGTGGGATACCATTGTTGTGCGCCTTGGTCTACGTCTTGAGCGGCCTTCACCGTCTTCTGGTTCAGTGGGATACCATTCTGGCACGCCCTGCTCTGCGTTTTGGGCGGCATTCTTTGTCTGTCGCAGAGGTCATGGGTGGTGGGTTCATGCGTTCTGGTTCGGTGGGATACCATTTTGGCGTTCGAGGAGGTCAACGACGGCAGGTTCGTCCATCCTGCAACTGGTATGGTTTAAACCTTACCAGCATCTATACAGTGTTTTTCAACACTCCACACTCCACATCTCCTCATGGAAGATTTCGTTAATCCTTTGGTTGTTTTCGTAATTTTGTTGTGGCTTGTGTTTGTGTGGTTGTTTCGGGCATGGGTTTGTCTGGCTGTTTTGTTTTTGTGGTTTCTCTGCTTGCGAGGAGGTTTGCAGGGGATGTGTACACCAAAATATATTGTATTTCTTGGCCACTGCAATTTGTCTGTATGCTTGAACTCCCATAGCCCCAACCACTGCAATTTGTCTGTATGATTTTACTAGTTTTTTATGGTGGTGTAGCCCCGGCAAAATGGCGTGTTGAACTCTGTTGGGTGTCTTCGGTTCTAAGGGCAGTCTGTATGCTTGACAGCGTTGGGGTAAACGTTTGGTGATGCTTCCACCTGTTTGTTTTTGGCTAATTATACAGTTGTTAGAATATTTAATGTTTAGGGTTGGCGATGGAGGGTTTCGAACCCTGTGTGGTTATTGCATACTGTTATGGTTCTTCTGCGTGATTGTAATTCAGGACTTTGGCTAATTTGGTGATGCTTCCACCTGTTTGTTTTTGGCTAATTATACAGTTGTTAAAATATTTAATGTTTAGGGCTAGCGGTGGAGGGTTTCGAACTCTGTGTGGTTATTGCATACTGTTTTTGGAATTTGGCATGGTTGATAGTTTTTGGAAGAGGGTTTCGAACCCTGTGTGGTTATTGCATACTGTTTTTGGAATTTGGCATGGTTGACAGTTTTTGGAATTTGATAGTTTGTGATATGCGATATTGTGTGGATGAACCATGGTTGCTTTTAGTTTTGGTAGAAATATTCTTATGCCTTATATTGTGTGGATGAATGTTGGTTGCTTTCAGTGTTGGCATAAATATTGTTATGCCTTGTTGTGTGGATGAATGTTGGTTGCTTTTAGTGTTGGCAGAAATATTGTTATGCATTCTTGCAATGTTTATTGTAGATTATTGCTAGCCTAGATTATTGTAGCATGGATTATTGGGAGCAATACTGTAATAAGATTTTGGTTATAGTTACTGCAGTTTATACCCATATTGCTGCAAAATTTGCAGTAGTAGGTGTTTGAACTTTATATTCATCTTTATATTATGGTTTGAAGCTGCAAACTCAAATAATGTTGTGAATACATTGTCAAGGTGTTTGATGACACTTCTGAAATTTGGCATGGCCCCTCATTTAGGGTGGATGTTTGTCTTTCTTTTCCTGATGGCTTTGCAATCTTATGTAGTGAACTGATGCATAATCTTGGACACAGTTTAGGCATTTGTTGGTATACAGTTTAAGCATTTGATACAATTAATGGAGTGAAATTTTCTCAATATTAATTATGGATTTGAGTTTAAGTGGAAATTTGAGATGGTACTAATTAGTGTTGTTTGGCTATTCTGTGCATGTTCATTTGTTTATGGATTTGAGTTGAAGTCGAAATTAGAAATGGACCTTAAGACTGTTGTTTGGCTAGTTTGTGCATGTTCATTTGTTTATGGATTTTAGTTTAAGTGGAAATTAGATATGGTACTCCAGAGTGTTGTTTGGCTGGTTTGTGCATGTAAGATCAAAGTTGCAAATGGCCATATACCTATTGCTATCCATAGAATTAAAATACAAGAGGGAAGCAAGCAATTAGTGACTTCAAACTCTAAACTTAAGCCATCAAAACTAACATTAGGCAACAAACTAAAAATGAAAGTGAGAGAGATACCATACATTCCAATTTATGTGTTTTTTTAGAGTGAGTATGTTATGGTTACCTTTCTTAGGTGATTGTGTTGTTAGCTTCCTTAGTATGTTCTTGTCATTAAGTACAATAATGGGAAGCTTGTAGCTCATGCCTAATAAGATAAATACTCAAGACTTCACTACATATCGCCCACAAGTCTTAGTAGTAGACCCACAAGTCTTCAAGGGATTCAGAAGATTACATATCTAGAGTTAGAGGGATATGATGGAATTGCCATTAATGCAATAATCAACTTAATTGCAACTTTGACATAGGTTCAAATTTTATGGTTTTCCTTTTACCTTATAAGCCTCCTTGAATGAGCTTGTGAAATGAGTGTTGCTAGGAGTTTGGAAAAAAAAATAGATGGATTTTGAAGCTGTTGTGTTTTGTAGGCAGTAAGGAATGGTCAAAATTCATAGAATGGAAACAAACATAAATAAATAAAACCTGCTCATTTATAATAAAACAACTGCACTTTATATTAATAGTACTGAAATACAGATACAATGCCTCTATTTGTATTAGATGTCAATACAAAGCCTATATTTGTAGTAGATGTCAATGCCTATGGTTTGTAGTCTGTATGAAAACTATCACCTAGGTTTTAGGTTATGTCAAGCCCTCATCATGCTTGATTGAGGCTGCAAAAAAGAAAATGCCTTGAAAACAAAATAGCATTTGGTTAGCCTATACACCAGATATCCTATTCTTCATGAGGTTCGTCACCTTCCCCATCATTTCTTGACAGGTTTCCAGTTTGAGACAAGTAGGGTGACCTTACTGAGCATGTTTGATTAGGATGGGTGGGGTTGGTGGAAATAGATTGAGGCCAATTTACTCCTTGCAACCAAGGAGGAATTGAATAGCCATAGGCCTGACTTGTGCTTGGTACCCTTGGAATAATTGCAGGTGTTGGATAAGATAACATAGAATGGGACCCTGCACTAGTAGGAATAGAGGGGGGCTGTAAACCTGCCTGATTATAGCGGGGTATCTGAATGTTAATAAGATCCTGTTAGAATCATGCACTGTTTGCAAATGCTTCTAATGATCCTTCCATCATGCTCCTTTCATCGGTTGTTCTTGTAGTATCAACCATCACATTCATTTCCTCCATTTCTCTTGCATAATTTTGGTTCATCTGTTGCACCTTCCTTGCATCCTTTGCCTTCCTTGCCAACTGCTTCTGGTGCTCTTTTTCCTGTCGATTAGCATCTCTTGCAATCCTTTCCTGTGCTCGATGTCCATTTGCAATCATCCTTGCTTCCTTCTTTTCCTTTGCAAGATATTTCTTCCTTTGTTTTAATTCCTGCAAAGCATGTTTCTTTTGTTCAAATTCAACCAAGAGGCTCATGTACTCTTCTGAAGTGAGTAGTTGTGATCGGCGGCCTAATCAAAGAATGTCTGTCTTTCCATGCCTTCCTTGCGTTGACACTCTCTCCACTGGCAACTTTAGGAATTTCCCAAGCCTTGGTGTGTTCCTTGGCAGTGGTTCTTCTGCTATGAGAGGTTCTTATGTTGCAGTATCTTCTTCGGTTGCATCCTGGTTGTCTAAGTTAGGTTCTTCTATCAACCCACAATCAATATAAAAATGGACAATCTCATTTGGCTGCGAAGGCATGTTCATGCTTTCATCGTTGGTGGAACCGCCAATGTGTCTGTTCAAGTTCATCATGGCCTCTGCCATCCATGATGGTTGGGATACTTGGGTTGGCATTGTCAATGTGTCATTGTTGCTGCCTGGACTGGGACAACCATCAACCACATTTCTATGCGCTACAAAATCCACATGTGTGTCGGCTGGACCACCTTGCCCCATGTTATATTCCGCTGCTTCGTCATCGAATTGTGTAGCGCTGACCTGTTCATTATCATCATCAACACCAACTCCTTGGTAGTTTTCTTGAGAAAGGGACATGATGTTGTCCACAACATCTGCCTCTTGCTGCCCATCCAATTGCTCTTCAACATCCTCAAGATATTCTCTAGCCACATCTTCTTGGCCATCCACAACAAATGCTCGGCTACACCCATTGTCATACATAAGAGCATCATAATTCAATGGCCAAATACCTGTTCGCCTAAAGCCAGCCTTGATATTCGAGGATGTGAGAGCCATTTTGAAAGCCTTGCTTGTAAGCTCAGCTAACTCAAACCTCTTTACCTATACCCCTGGGTTGTTCTCCATCCATGCAGCACGTTCCAACCTGAAAAAATCCTTGAAAGGCCCAAACAAACTCACATACAAGGGCTGCAACCTGTGAGTGGTGTGATTAGGAAGTGTTAACAAGTCAATGCCCAACCTGTTTGCCTCCTCGATGGTTTGCACAGCAATGTGGCTGCCATGTCCATCTAAAACCAATAGGTGTTTGTTTTCATGGGAGACACTGCCTGGTACGGATGCTGCAAAGTGGCAAAGTGTAACATCCGAAAATACCAAAAAAAAATAAAAAATCATAATAGCAATATTTATCAGAATTATCTAATGCGGAATGAGATAACTAAATTGAACACTTAATTAAGGTAAGATAATCATAATGACACGTCATCAACCTCAATTAATTAAAATTTCTACTTGAGATATTAACGGTTGTTAACTTCTTAAACGAGGTATCTTTGTATGTTTATGAAGACTAGTGCAGTTCATGATTTTGTTTAGGTTCTTGATTAAATATGCATGCTTCTACAGTTTGTACTGCTTTTAAATCATTGATGTATTGCTGATAGCTTGTTTGTTGATAAAAGGGGTCCTATGAGGCACCCTGGAGCTTACTTAGCTACGTTTAGCTAAGGCAATTGAACTTGTTTCCATGTGCAGACCGCAGATAAGAAATCTTCATGACAACATAAAAATTAGAGTACTTGTGTTTTTCATAACATCGTCAATATAAAATGTTAAGTGCTTCCTTAAGACATTAAAACTGAAGGTATGGATAGAAGAAATTCTACTCCTAGCTTGGCAATGTTTTACAAAGCTCCTGGATGTTATCAATCCCAGTCGATCAACTTTCTAAAGTACTGTTACAAGTATCGCCAAGAGATCTCTGTCAATGATATTTAACACAATCAAATGCTATTATTTAATTAAGTGTACAAATACGTAATTCGTCGAAATTACACTTTCGAATTATCAATAGACATGATGTCTTACTAGATCTTAGACTCATTCTATGAACTGCATTTGGCATTTCAATACACCACCTAACTAGAAGTAGTAACTATGTAAATTGTAACTATCATTTATTTACATAAAGCATAGTATATTACACTATTATGTGACACCAATATAAACCTTTGGAAATATATAAAATATGCATTACATATTGCTATTTGATATGAACTGATTCTTACTATTTCAAACTATTAAAACAAAAACAATAGTTATGTAATACTTAAGAAAGCATATGTATAAAACATTATCACCAAAGGGTTTTATCCTCTAACCTCCACTAAAAGATTATAACGACTTTAATGAAATCGTGACTTGAGTGATAGATTGAAACTATATTATAAATATGAACTCGTGCATAAGTAGTAACATTAAAATGTAAATGCTAGCATCTCGACGTTATGGTGATGATATGACGGGTAATAACTTGTATTGCAGGTTGACAGAGTTACGGTAATATGAAAATAAATGCACTTCGACATGGAATGGGTGGCAGCAATCAACGTAGCCTAACCTTATGAACTTTGGGTGATAATGAAGTAGAGAATTATAGCTGGCAAGGATACTCCAATGTCTCATCTCCACACTGTACACTGTATCGTTCTTTGACCTGTCAGGTTGGCAACATGGTGGGTGTTGGTAATTAGTGAAATATTAATGCGAAGTTTGCTCGGTTTTCCATGATGCACCGTTGGCTCTTCTCTATCCATTGATCACTCCATATCTTGTTCGTTGGTTTGAGTAACCCTAAACCGGGTTGTTTGTATTGATGGCAAGTGTTTTGGCCTTTCATTGTTTCGTGGTAATGAGGCCGACAGGCTGCCAAATTTTAGGGTGATTGGAAGTGTTCTTCCAGGGTTTTGAACCTATAACTCATGAGAGTAAACGTTTAAGGGTTTGCAGGCTTCGGCTTCATACCATAAGGCCGTGATATTAGGTGTAGGTGAGCATCAATTGTTGAGAATACACAGTCGTTGGTTCTTTGGCTTTTTCGAAAGTGGTAACACTAGTTGGTTTCTCCTGTGAGTAAGATGGATTACGGTTGACCTCTGCTTTTCGCCAACAACAGTTGAAAAAGCAATCTTTCAGGTAATGTAGTAAGAATTTAATGTAAGTTAAAATTCATAGATTTTTGTATTTAGTAATGTGTTCTCGTCATAACCACTTGCTTGGGGTTTGGCAGGTTTTCTCTTCAGTGGAGGGGTTTTCTGCGTTATAAAAGAAAGGAAAAGCTTCTTTGGCTACCGAGTAAGCTCCGGTGGTTCTTACTTGCCTTGTAGGTACCTTGATGTGTCTGTCTCTATGCCGAGAAGTGGAAAACTTCGCCATAAAACAGTAATGACTACGAGCGAGGTTTTAAGCTTGTCTTGTTTTAATTTAGATTATGCAGAGAGTAACCTCTCAACCTTTTAAAAAAAATGCTACTTGGCTATTTGATGCCTGGCTGTGTTGATGGTAAAGACTCCAAACTTTCGTTTATGCTGCTAGATGTTTCAAGGGTAAAAACCCTGTGTAGTTTTGTTGATTCTTAACTCTATTTTAAGTTTTTGGTTGATAAGGGACGAGTTCCGTGTAATGTGAAACCTTGACAGGTTTGAAAAGAAATTTTCTGTTATGTAAACTTAAATGGAAACTGAGGACTGAGGTTTCTCTTGCATTTGCAAACTATGGCTCGTTTCTTTGAATGGAAAGTTGTGTTTTGAAAGATAATCGTTAAGATCACTGTGTAAAGATGTTTGCCTATAATTCGTCCTCGTTGTGGATATTTATGATTATAAAAAGAATTGATGATGTCGTTTGACTGATAAGTGTTTTACAAAGACTTTGACTCAATGATCTAATGTTTTATGAAAGGAACCCTACCTGGGCATTTTCCTTGTCTACCTCACTGTGTGGGGAAAGAAAATCGAACCCACGACAACCTTAGCTCATAAAAATAAATAGTTTGAATCTGTAAGTGTTTTAATAATTGAGTTATGAGCTAGATTAAAATAAAGGTATGAGTCGTGTTTTTTGATTTAAGAGATAATAATTTCTTACTGTTCGTCTTGGCAAATGTAAAAATAGTTAAAATATTGTCTAGGGTTTATATCCCAGACTTACTCTTTGTGAAGAAAAGAAATCTCGATAGTGTAATTGCTAAAATGTTAAGGTGTGAGCTACAATTTATACAAGAATATGTAAAATGTGTAATTTGGCTACTGTTAGAATAAATCTTTATAAAGCAAAAATAAAACATGAATGCTTGTATTAGACTTTATGAAACTAATTATTAAAACAATTTATAGTTATAATGGAATGCTCTATGTCAAAATGAAAAATATTTACTTATAACCAAAATGGTATGGAATGAATTTACAGCTGTTATATTTTTGCAAAATACTTGTACTATGAAAATTTGAATGTTTAATACTGAAAGCATTTGTTTGCTATTTGAATAGGATAGAGATATGAGGAGAATACATGACTGTTCAGAAATTTAACTAGATTTATATTTTTGAGATAATAAAAGAATCCTATAACATTATCTATAGTTATACAGTAAATTCTTACTCTATTTAGATAGAGGTCAGAATGGCAAACAAATCACTTACTATAATTATTTATCCAATCAAATGGCAATATGCCTATCTCTAATCTATTATATAATTTGCTTCTCTATACTGAAGTACGATGCATATAACAACATGTGGAAAAATATAGAGTTGATTTTCAAATCAGATTTTAAACAAGTTTATCATTCAGACTTTAACAAAGATCATAAATAAATTCATTTACAAAACAAAGTTTGATGATTTCACTAAATAGAATTATTAAACTGTAAACAAAGTAGGAAACAACAAAACCTGATTAATTGTAGGGAAACAAACAGGCCAAGGAGCCTGTTCCACCCAACCAATTCCCGAAGACAACCAAGTTACTTGCCTTAGGACCCCCGATCCTGTTCACTGAACCACCAGGAGGAAGAAACTTAGGAATTTAGGATCTCCACTTGTAGTAACACTAACTGTCGAATCTTCAAGAACTAGTAGTCCAAAAGACCTGCACCAGCACCTCTGGTTCTTCTTGGGAAAATTGTATGCAGACTTATGATTGCACTCACAACTAGCCTCCCTATTCGAATCTCTCAGTGATCACCAGATGCACATGAGGAAATACTTCTGCAGAAAATATTGTGTAAGAGCTGCCTGCTCAATTCGAATTTTCCTTATGTAGGCTGGCTAGGCCTTTTCAGTTGTTATTGGGTCATTAAATGAGCTACCTTCTCACTCCCACCACCTGGGGAATAATGCCACATTTTTAGGGGGAGTTGTCCCATAACCAATAGCTAGTGGTGAAGTGCAATCGCTGCCATCTGTCCCATACCTTCCAACAACTTCCATTCCTCCTAGTGGGTCAGTGAACACTCATTTAACAGTTCCCTTGGGTGTTTGTCTCCTACTTTAATTTATTAAATAATAATAATTCAGTAATTACATTCATCCTTGATCAGAATTGATCATAATTACAAAACTTTGTAATTAAATTTAACATAAAGTATTTTGCTAATAAAATAATAATTTCAGAAATTTGGGTAGGTGACATACACCCCCCCTTAAGTCTCAACATCGTCCTCGATGTTGGTTAATCACTCATTGAGTGTTCCTGAAACAGAGTTGGGTATGCTGCCTGCATACTACTCTCCAACTCCCAGGTTGCTTCTTCCGGGCTAAGGTGCTTCCGTTGTACTTTCACTTGCCCAATGGTGCGATTCTGGAGCAGAGTTTCCCTCCTTTCGAGGATACAGTCCGGTTCCACCTGAAAATCTTCGTCTTGTCCCACCTGTACATCATTCCAGTTTACAACATGAGTAACATCGTGTACATACTTCTTTAAAAATGATATATGAAAAACATCATGTATTTTTAAATTTGGTGGAAAGGCCAGTTGGTATGCCACTGGTCCAACCCTGGACAATATTTCAAAAGGACCACAATACCTGGGTGTCAAATTGGCACAGCTCCCCAATTTTAATGAACTCTTTTTCGGGCTTATCTTGAGGAATACATGTTCACCAACCTAGAACTCTTTATGAGTCCTTTTTAAATCTGCTTGACTCTTTTGCCTATCTTGGGCAGCTTTTAAATTTCCTTGTACCTGTTTCACAATTAGTTCTAACCCCTGCAATAATTCAGGTCCTAAAACAACTCTATTTACTGGATCATTCCACGAAATAGGTGTATCACATTTCCTACCATAAAGAATTTCAAAAGGACTAAGTTTGGCTGATGCATGATAATGATTATTATAAGTAAATTCTGCTAAGTGCAAGTAGTCTTCCCACTTACTAGGCTGATCCTTAACATACATTTTTAATAAATCTTCTAAAACGTGATTTACCCTTTCTGTCTGTCCATCCGTTTGTGGATGAAATGTTGTGCTGAAATTTAAGGTTGTATTCAACCCCTTAAATAGTGATCTCCAAAAGTTTCCGATAAACTTAGAGTCATGATCTGAGATTATTACTTTCGGTATTCCATGTAGTCGAAAAATATGTTTCATAAAGATTTATGCAATGTCTGGAGCTTTATGAGTAGTCTTCACGGGTATAAAATGTGTTGCTTTGTTGAGTTTGTCCACTACCACCACGATAGAGTCATGTTGTTTCTGATTTTTAGGTAATCCAGTAATAAAGTCTATGCTGATCACTTCCCATTTCCAACTTGGTATCGGTAACGGTTGCAACAATCTAGTAGGATGTTGGTGTTCAACCTTCACTTTTTGACAATCCAAACATTTAGCTATGTACTCTGCTACTTCATTCTTCATTCTGGGCTAATGGTATTCTTTCCTTAGCATAGTAATGGTCTTTTGATAACCTGGATGACCAGAATAATGACTTTTATGCATCTCATTTAAAATCAGAATTTTTATTTCTGGTATATCTGGTACATACAATCTATTTTTATATAGTAATAACCCATTTTCTTTCATATTGAAATCTGCCATAAAATTTTCAGAACTGTTGTCTGCTGTCTTTTATTTTATTTTTCTGTATTCTTCATCTGTTTCACTCTTTTGAAGAATCTAATTTTCCAAATCTGTGGAGTAAGTGCTGATGGCTGAAATAAAATTCAGTTTTGCCTTACGACTCAAGGCATCTGCAACCTAGTTCTCTTTCCCTTTAATATGTTGAATTTCGAAATCATATTCACTTAAGAAGTTCAACCATCTAGCTTGTCTAGCATTCAGATTTGTCTGATCTAATAAATATTTCAAACCCATATTATCTGTTAACAATGTGAATTTTCTACCAATAAGGTGGTGACGCCACATTTTTAAAGCATGAATTACTGCCAATAACTCTAAATCATAAGTAGAGTAGTTCTTCTCATGTATTTTGAGCTTTCTAGATTCATATGCCACCGCATGCCCTTCCTGTATTAGGACTCCACCGAGCCCGTCATTGCATGCGTCTGTACAAACTATAAAATCTTTGTTAGGATCTGCTATCCTCAAGATGGGTGCTGTAGTCAATAATTCCTTTAGCTTCTTAAAACTGTCAGAACATTTATGATCCCACACAAATTTCTTCCCTTTCTTCTGCAAGGAGGTTATGGGGTTTGCAATTTTTGAAAAACCTTCTATAAATTTTCTGTAATATCCCGTAATACCCATAAATGATCTTACATCCGACACATCCTTAGGAACCGGCCAATCATTAATGGCTTTTATTTTGTCAAGGTCAACTGAAATTCCCTCTTTAGAAATTATGTGTCCTAGATATTGAATTTTATCTTTGTGGAAGTCACACTTACTAAACTTTGTGTAAAGTTGATGATCTCTCAGAACTTGTAAGATAATCCGTAAATGTTCATCATGCTCTTCTTTACTTTTAGAATATACTAAAATATCGTCTATAAACACAACAACAAACTTGTTTAAGTATTTGTGCAGAATATTATTCATCAAACACATAAATACAGCCGGGGCATTAATCAAGCCAAATGGCATGACTACGAACTCGTAATGTCCATACCGAGCTCTGAAAGCTGTCTTGAAAATATCTTCATCCTTAACCCGTACTTGATGATATCCTGATCTTAGATCAATTTTTGAAAATATCGTTGCTCCACGCAGCTGATCAAATAGATTGTCTATGCGAGGCAACGGATACCGATTCTTGATTGTCATCTTATTAAGCTGGCGATAATCTATGCACAGTCTTAAGGTTCCATCTTTCTTCTTAACAAAGATGATAGGTGCTCCCCAAGGAGACACACCAGGTCTTATATAATTCTTATCAATCAGTTCCTTCAACTGTGATTTCAATTCATTTAATTCCAGTATATTCATTCTGTATGGACCTTTAGAATTTGGTACTGCTCCTGGTATTAACTCGATGGTAAAATCTAAATCTCTTTTAGGAGGTAATCCTGGGATCTCCTCAGGAAATACATCCTTAAAATCCTTTAGGACAGGTATGTCTTTTAATTTCAGTTTGTCTTCTTTACCGATAAACTCATCGTTTACTACATTTACTGCAAACAACTGAAATCCTTTCCTAACTTCCCTCTTAACTTGCATGGCTCAAATCTATCTAAGGGTTACCTTTCTTGGGATACCTTTTATTTCTACAGTTTTTCCTTCGTCATTTAAACATGTAAAACTTTTTTCGTAACAGTCCAGAATGACATGATGGGCTTCTAACCAGTCCATTCTGATTATAATATCATAGGATCCTAAAGGTAAAATATTCAACTTGATATGTGTTTGTAACTGATTCATGGATAAGGTACAACTTTCTATAATATCTGATACTTTCCTCTTTGTTCCAGTTGCTAGTCTAACTAACCAAGATTTACTAAACTTTTCTATTTTCAATTTAAGACTTTCCACAATATCTAGTGATATATAATTTAAGCTAGCACCTAGGTCAATTAAAACAGTAACAGGATGATTTTGTAGCATACCTTCAATCTCTACCATGGATATTTGATGATCTGCTTGCCTGTTGTCGAGTGCTGCATTGATTCTGGGCATTTCCCTTGCTACGTCTCCAACAGTAGGTTCAGTCTGAATAGAGTTGATGTTGTTAGTTTTTCGCTTCCTCAAGGTACATTCTGATGCATAATGGGAACCTTGACATTTAAAACATTTGATAGGTGCCTTTTGCTCATTGGTTCTGGTATTATTAGGTGCATTTCTGGGTGCTGTAAAATTATGTTGTTGACTATTTCTGAAGTTATTCCCTTGAAAATTCTGATTCTGGAAATTTTTCTTTTGGAAACTGGAATTTCCATTGAACTTGAAATTTTTCTTTTTCAGCTCAAAATTGTTGGGCTTATGACTTTTCCAGTTCGACATTCCTTCTCTTTTCCGATTTGTGTCATAAAAGAAAACTGTTTTTCACATAGCCTCTTCCAGGGTCTTTGGACTATCATACTCGATTATGTCCTTAATGTTAGAAAAACAGGATCGCAAAGCAATAACAATAAACAGAAATGCAAATATAATCACACATACACATTACAAGAGAGACACAGATATATCGTGGTTCACCCAACTTGGGCTACGTCCACACTGAATTTGCCAGTCCTTATTATTATTACCGTCCAGCAAGTCAAAGGGATACAACCTGCAGCACAACCGCTGCACTTCCTCTTCTCTGTTTTACAGTCTCTCTCCAGATCTCAAAGATCTTTACAATGCATAAAACCTAATACATCAACCCTAGCCGTATTACAATGTCTTTCTTTTATAAGGGAAATACAATGGAAAAATACCACGGGATACCCAAAACCATGGGCCCGCAAAACAGCTAGCGAAAACAGCCCCAAACCCCGTGGGGGGGCGATGCCCCCCCACACCCCCCCGCTGGGGTGAGTGTACAGTCCACCTACACATCATATAGAAATGGGGTACAAACACGGCTAATACAATATCATCTATGAGACTAGAAGATCTGGCTCCACAACCAACACTTAATATTGAAAGGTAGTCAGCTCAAGTATCTTTGAAGTTTTGGTTTTTCTTCTATGAGGTATGGCACCTATCTTAGTAAGTTCAGAAATTTACTGTTCATTTCCTTCATGTTTATACCTCCCAGCTTCAAATCGTAGAACTCTTTGGATTTTTCTTCATAGTATTGTTCAGATAAATACTTCTTTTTAAAGTATCGTTTAAAAGTACTCCAGCTTACATCTTCATCTTTGATGCCTTTTACTCTTTTGATGTCCTACCACCAAATATTCGTTTTTCCGGTCAAGTTATATATAGCCATTTTTGCCTTCAAGGACTCTGAATAGTTCTAAATTTGGAAGTATTTCTTCATACCGGACAACCAAGCTTCAGTTGTCTCGCCCTTCTCCGTTTCTCCATTGAAATTTGGAGGTCTAATCTTTTTGAACTCCCCAAAAATCTGCTCATACTCCTTATGATTTTTCCTTCTGGGTTGGAAATCTCCTTCGCTGCTATCACTAGTGTAGTTACGTTTCTTTTTACGCACTTCAATAGCATCTCCTGATGAGGTTGAACTATTGTTCACCTCACTGGTTTTCATTTTCTTATTTTTATTAGCATGAGGCAGATCCTCAACTTTGGAGATATCTTCATTATCTCTCTCTTGCTCCTCAGTTGGGCACTGTTCAAACAACACTTGGTTTAATTGTTCTTGTGCTTGCAGAATTCTTTCATTGTCTTGTTTCACAGATTTGATTTCTGCCTTTAATTAATGAAAAACACGTAACAATTCTGACGAACTGTTATTTAGTTCATCGTGACCTTCTTCTGCATAGTGCTGTCCTGAGCTGCGGCTGTTTGGTTGAAATCTGTCTTCTACATGATCAGTTGAATTCTCCATACCTGTAGCTTAAAATAATTTCTGAACAATATCATAATTAAAATTCAAATTAGTAAAATTTTCTGCTGTATAAAATTTTCTGCTGCGTGTTCTTGGACCTTTTTCAGGCCTAGAGTTCAAACATGAGCTCTGATATCACATGTAACATCCCGAAAATACCAAAATAAAAAAATATATATAATAGCAATATTTATCAGAATTATCTAATGCCAAATGAGATAACTAAATTGAACACTTAATTAAGGCAAGATAATCATAATGACACGTCATCAACCTCAATTAATTAAAATTTCTATTTCAGATATTAACGGTTGTTAACTTCTTAAATGAGATATCTTTGTATGTTTATGAAGACCATTATAGTTCATGATTTTGTTTAGGTTCTTGATTAAATATGCATGCTTCTACAGTTTGTACTGCTTTTAAAACATTGATGTATTGCCGACAGTTTGTTTGTTAATAAAAGGGGTCCTATGAGGCACCCTGGAGCTTACTTAGCTACATTTAGCTAAGGCAATTGAACTTGTTTCCATGTGTAGACCGCAGGTAAGAAATCTTCACGACAACATAAAAATTAGAGTACTTGTGTTTTTCATAACGTTGTCAATATAAAATGTTAAGTGCTTCCTTGCGACATTAAAACTGAAGGTATGGATACAAGAAATTCTACTCCTAGCTTGGCAATGTTTTACAAAGCTCTTGGATGTTATCAATCCCAGTCAATCAACTTTCTAAAGTACTGTTACAAGTATCGTCAAGAGATCTCTGTCAGTGATATTTAACACAATCAAATTCTATTATCTAATTAAGTGTACAAATACGTAATTCGTCGAAATTACACTTTCGAACTATCAATAGACATGATGTCTTACTAGATCTTAGACTCATTCTATGAACTGCATTTGGCATTTCAATACACCACCTAACTAGAAGTAGTAACTATGTAAATTGTAACTATCATTTATTTACATAAAGCATAGTATATTACACTATTATGTGACACCAATATAAACCTTTGGAAATATATAAAATATGCATTACATATTGCTATTTGATATGAATTGATTCTTACTATTTCAAACTATTAAAACAAAAACAATAGTTATGTAATACTTAAGAAAGCATATGTATAAAACATTATCACCAAAGGGTATTATCCTCTAACCTCCACTAAAATATTATAACGACTTTAATGAAATCGTGACTTGAGTGATAGATTGAAACTATATTATAAATACGAACTCGTGCATAAGTAGTAACATTAAAATGTAAATGCTAGCATCTCAACGTTATGGTGATGACATAACGGGTAATAACTTGTATTGCAGGTTGACAGAGTTACGGTAATATGAAAATAAATGCACTTCGACATGGAAAGGGTGGCAACAATCCACGTAGCCTAACCTAATGAACTTTGGGTGATAATGAAGTAGAGAATTATAGCTGGCGAGGATACTACAATGTCTCATCTCCACGCTGTACACTGTATCGTTCTTTGACTTGTCAGGTTGGCAACATGGTGGGTGTTGGTAATTAATGAAATATTAATGCGAAGTTTGCTCGGTTTTCCACGATGCACCGTTGGCTCTTCTCTATCTGTTGATCACTCTAGATCTTGTTCGTTGGTTTGAGTAACCGTAAACCGGGTTGTTTGTATTGATGGCAAGTGTTTTGGTCTTTCATTGTTTCGTGGTAATGAGGCCGACACGCTGCCAAATTTTAGGGTGATAGGAAGTGTTCTTCTAGGGTTTTGAACCTATAACTCATGAGAGTAAACGTTTAAGGGTTTGCAGGCTTCGGCTTCATACCATAAGGCCGTGATATCAGGTGTAGGTGAGCATCAACTGTTGAGAATACACAATCGTTAGTTCTTTGGCTTTTTCGAAAGGTGGTAACACTAGTTGGTTTCTCCTGTGAGTAAGATGGATTATGGTCGACCTCTGCTTTTCACCAACGACAATTGAAAAAGAAATCTTTCAGGTAATGTAGTAAGAATTTAATGTAAGTTAAAATTCATAGATTTTTGTATTCAGTAATGTGTTCTCGTCATAACCACTTGCTTGGGGTTTGGTAGGTTTTCTCTTCAGTGGAGGGGTTTTATGCGTTATAAATGAAAGGAAAAGCTTCTTCGGCTACCGGGTAAGCTCCGGTGGTTCTTACTTGCCTTGTAGGTACCTCGATGTGTCTGTCTCTATGCTGAGAAGTGGAAAACTTCGCCATAAAACAGTAATGACTACGAGCGAGGTTTTAAGCTTGTCTTGTTTTAATTTAGATTATGCAGAGAGTAACCTCTCAGCCTTTTAAAAAAAATGCTACTTGGCTATTTGATGCCTGGCTGTGTTGATGGTAAAGACTCCAAACTTTCGTTTATGCTGCTAGACGTTTCAAGGGTAAAAACCCTGTGTAGTTTTGTTGATTCTTGACTCTATTTTAAGTTTTTGGTTGATAAGGGACGAGTTCCGTGTAATGTGAAACCTTGACAGGTTTGAAAAGAAATTTTCTGTTATGTAAACTTAAATAGAAACTGAGGACTGAGGTTTCTCTTGCATTTGCAAACTATGGCTCGTTTCTTTGAATGGAAAGTTGTGTTTTGAAACATAATCGTTAAGATCACTGTGTAAAGATGTTTGCCTATAATTCGTCCTCGTTGTGGATATTTATGATTATAAAAAGAATTGATGATTTCGTTTGACTAATAAGTGTTTTACAAAGACTTTGACTCAATGATCTAATGTTTTATGAAAGGAACCATACCTAGGAATTTTCCTTGTCTACCTTACTGTGTGGGGAAAGAAAATCGAACCCACGACAACCTTAGCTCATAAAAATAAATAGTTTGAATCTGTAAGTGTTTTAATAATTGAGTTATGAGCTAGATTAAAACAAAGATATGAGTCGTATTTTTCGATTTAGGAGATAATAATTTCTTACTGTTCATCTTGGAAAATGTAAAAATAGTTAAAATATTGTCTAGGGTTTATATCCCAGACTTACTCTTTGCGAAGAAAAGAAATCTCGATAGTGTAATTGCTAAAATGTTAAGGTGTGAGCTACAGTTTATACAAGAATATGTAAAATGTGTAATTTGGCTATTGTTAGAATAAATCTTTATAAAGCAGAAATAAAACATGAATGCTTGTATTAGACTGTATGAAACTAATTATTAAAACAATTTATAGTTATAATGGAATGCTCTATGTCAAAATGAAAAATATTTACTCATAACCAAAATGGTATGGAATGAATTTACAGCTGTTATATTTTTGCAAAATACCTGTACTATGAAAATTTTAATGTTTAATACTGAAAGCATTTGTTTGCTATTTGAATAGGATAGAGATATGAGGAGAATACATGACTGTTCAGAAATTTAACTAGATTTATATTTTTGAGATAATAAAAGAATCCTTTAACATTATCTATAGTTATACAGTAAATTCTTACTTTGTTTAGATACATGTCATAATGGAAAACAAATCACTTATTATAATTATTTATCCAATCAAATGGCAATATGCCTATCTCTAATCTATTATATAATTTGCTTGTCTATACTGGAGTACGATGCATATAATAACATGTGGAAAAATATAGAGTTGATTTTCAAATCAGATTTTAAACAAGTTTATCATTCAGACTTTAACAAAGATCAGAAACAAATTCATTTACAAAACAGAGTTTGATGATTTCACTAAACAGAATTATTAAACTGTAAACAAAGTAGGAAACAATAAAACCTGATTAACTGTAGGGAAACAAACAGCACAAGGAGCCTGTTCCACCCAACCAATTCCTGAAGACATCCAAGTTACTTACCTTAGGACCCCCGAGCTTGTTCATTGAACCACCAAGAGGAAGAAACTTAGGAATTTAGGATCTCCACTTGCAGTAACACTAACTGTCGAATATTCAAGAACTAGTAGTCCAAAAGACCTGCACCAGCACCTCTGGTTCTTCTTGGGAAAATAATATGCAGACTTATGATTGCACTCACAACTAGCCTCCCTATTCTAATCTCTCAGTGATGACCTGATGCACATGAGGAAATACTTTTGCAGAAAATATTGTGTAAGAGCTACCTACTCAATTCGAGTTTGCCTTATGTAGACTGCCTAGGCATTTTCAGTTGTTACTGGGTCATTAAATGAGCTGCCTTCCCATTCCCACCACCTGGGGGATAATGCCACATTTTTAGGGGGAGTTGTCCCATAACCAACAGCTAGTGGTGAAGTGCAATTGCTGCCATCTGTCCCATACCTTCCAACAGCTTCCATTCCTCCTAGTGGGTCAATGAACACTCATTTAACAGTTCCCTTGGGTGTTTGTCTCCTACTTTAATTTATTAAATAATAATAATTCAGTAATCACATTCATCCTTGATCAGAATTGATCATAATTACAAAACTTTGTAATTAAATTTAACATAAAGTATTTTGCTAATAAAATAATAATTTCATAAATTTGGGTAGGTGACACAAAGCCAATTTAGGAAAAGTTCTTTAGTCATCCATGCATGGGGATCTGCAGCCATGCACGCCCCAGGTTCACAGTTTTGGATATTGTTTTGCAACCGAGTTTTTCCCTTGAACAAATAAAATCCCGGGATTGCCATACCAATTGTAATGTCCCCATTTTGACCCCCTTTTTGCATTAAATCGTAAATGATGTAAATCTTGTAATTTAATCATGGTGAGGAGCTCAAGGCCAAGGCCCCACCATTGATTTAGCGTTTTATGTATCAGCAATTAAAAATAGATGCATGTGGTTCTTGTGCTAGATAGGCACAATGTAAATTAAGACATCATGTAAATATGAATTTTAATGAAAAAACCCACAACTGGCTATGCTATGCAACAAAGAGATGGGGGCATGATTATACAAGGAATAGGGAGGGAAATTATTCCAAACCCTTGAGCCAATGGTGTTAATCCATGTGTCAATGAGAAAACCCAAAAACCACCAAATACCCATTTTGGGTTATGGACCCAATCATTTAATTCTTCCAGAAATTGGTTGAGGTAGTTAATGCCTTGGGAATGCAGAGGTATGGCAGCCAATTTCGTGTATGGGCAAGCTATCAACCTGGGAAATCGTATTTTGTCTCCTTGGGCAAGAAAACACCCACGAAATGGTGCCCAAATCCATTATGAACCCACAGTCTTTCCTCTCTCACGCAATCTGAACTACTGGGTCTTTCCCCATCACGTTTTTCACCATTTTTCCTGCATTTTCCATGCCTGGGAGCTCGTTTTTGCATTGTACAGCAGCTGGGAGAGAAGGGCCACGATTTGGGACTGTGATGGAGGTCGTTTTTGCCCCAAAATGTCATGGACATTTTTTTGAAAACGATTTCTGCTCTCCAGAGTTGTTCCCCAATTGCCATTTTGTTTTTGGGCTTTCCCACGTTTTTCTGAACTGGTAGAAACCTCCTCTTTGGGCATCCCACTGAAGAAACGTTTTTGCTCATGCCTAGTAATTGTGGTTTTGCTGTTATGTGCATCCCTGCTTTGGTTTGAATCTAGGAGCAAGAGATTGGAGTTGTAGTGGACAGAGAGGGCTTGATAAACCTAGTGGGGGAGATAACCTCTCAAGAAGATCAAGAGGGCTTTGGCTACTCTTCTATGCACACCCTGAGAGCACTAGATGGGGAAGGTATGGCTTGAGGGACTGTACAACAGTGAAAAGAATACTTCCTTGTGCTGGGTGTGTAGGTATTGTGGGTGCCAAGCTAGATAGATCTTGTAAGGTTACCCCTGGCTCCGTGCTTGAGCTCACTAGCTTAGCCACTCTTCCTTTCCATTTCCTAGCAGCCTGATAAACCCAATTGTAGATTGGCTTGGCTCATCTTGGTGTATGCTTGGCTATGTGTGAGTCTGTTGTTCCCTGGTTCCTTGCAGTAATCATGCCCAGCTCGGGGGTTGTAGTTGTATCAAGAGGTTGAAAAGCACAACTGGCCTATGGTTGGGTGGAACGTTGCAGTTGCACAGCCAGTTGCTTGGGACTACTTTGTTATAAGATAAGTATTCTCTTTTATCAATTCTGCAATGTCTTATTTAATGGCTATCACAGAAATGTTGAATGTATGTTAGATATTAAACATGTTTTTAATTCCATTGTGTTTCTATAACATGCACATGTATATGTCTTTTTATCAATGAGTTTTTACTTAATGGATATGGGGCTAGATGCTCGGTTTTAGCATCATGATCCTCTCTATCATGCTGGTATGATAGGAGGGGACATTACACCAATTGCATTCACACATGATAGAATGGTTATCCACTCCCTGCTCTTGGGCATAATCTTTGGCACATTCCGGCTCCCTCTCTTTGCAATGACCCGCATGCCACAATTCCTTCCTGCCTGTAACCTCGTCTCGTCGCAGTTCCAAATATAGTCTGGAGTGTAAGAGTGTTTCTCATATGTAGAAGAAAGAGTTTCATAAAACTTGGACACAATTGTGGGGCGTAGATTCAATGCCTTGTCTCTATCCAGGCCCTCTGCAGTTCGTAGCACTAGCTATGGATGCCTTTTTTTGAAACCAGCCCACCATGACTTACCTGGAAACCCATCTTTGATTGGGGTTGGCCTCCCCTGACAGATTTGAGCAACAATTGATTTCACTTGTATCAACTCTAGCCCATGTCCCAATTCGTCCATCTCCTTACACCACACCACCACCTCCTCTTCCTCATGTTCAGTCATGACTGTAAGAAGACCTATCTTCTTGGTATGGGTCAGGCCATTTATCCAGTAATGGATTGACGTGGGTGCAATCCCATATTTTTTGGCCACTTCTCTAACTGAAAACCCCTTGAGTTCGACATTGTCAATTGCAGCCAGCATGTCTTCTTTTGTCCATCCTCTAATTGCACTGATTTTCTTCGTTGAAATGGCACCTTGCACTGTGGAAGATGGTGGAAATATGTGCGATGCTGAAACTGTGGGTGGTGATGGCACTATCATTGATGGTGGAACCACACCATCTACCTCTTCCACAGGACCATTCTCAGAATTTGTTGTAGCAATGTTGTCATTTGAAACATGGGCCCTTTCCTCTTCCAATGATGTGCATTGTAGATGGGTACCTCGGGTACCCCACTTCCTTGCCTTCCTTGTACGAGGTGCAATATTGACTCTTGGCATGGCTACGAGAATCTGCACAATCCATACATGTAACATTTAATAGGGTATTATATCCATTCAATTAACTTGTGAGTATTATATATCCTTCTGCAATGGTCAACCTGTGAGTAGTATACGCTAAACTAGTTAATAGAATGGATATGTGACTGGAATGGACTGTCAATACTTGAAACACTGTGCATACACTGATGGGTTGTTGATGAATGGGTGAGTCCCGGTTGATGAGGAATAGTTTTTTTCAACAATTGATCAATGTGTGCACAGTGGTTCAACCCATCCGTGGATTTGAGACAATGGATTTAATGGTCACTAAAATCCAATAATAACTTATCATAATTTCAATAACAAACAATTGTCAACTCATTTCTACATTATTTCTAACATTTTCATAATCCAATTTGGTAATTTGAAATGACATTAAAATTTTAAATCTGATTGTAAAGGAAATCTGATCTGCTATGCAAGGAGACTGTCAATACCTGAAACACTGTGCACACACTGTTGGGTTGTTGATGAATGGTTGAGTCCTGGTTGATAGATGAACAGTTTGCAGGAATAATAGTTTGATAGGGGATAAACGCTCTGCTTGAATGATATATGAATCCAAGGAATGCAAATGGATTCAATTGTGTGCAAAGAGGTTGGTTGATAGTTTTTTTATGTTGACAATGATTGCTTAGGGGAATTGACATGGATTGCAAGGTTAATTTTGGGAATGGGAGGCTAGGATTGATTTGGCATCGATCTAATGGCTGGATATTTCTATTTGCATGATCCATGTGCTCTTAGTGTGTTTAATGGATGATTTGATTTTAGATGATTTGATTTTGGGCAGCTGGGAATTCAATTAATGCCTGTCTTTGCTGATCCATCTGCTTTGGTTGAGTTTAATGCTTGATTTGATTTTGGGCAGCGAATTCTGTTTTGATGATTTAAGAGTTTAATGGATGATTTGATTTTGGGCTTTCGTAGAGTTTTGCTACTCTTGATTTCATGAATTTTAATGAATGATTTGATTTTTTCAGTGGGTGGGTGTCATTTATTGAGGTTGCATGTGTGAGTTGTTGATTAATTTTGGACCAGATGCTGACCCTAATTCCACTTGCAATGTGCAAGTGGTAATAGGTGATGGAACACTGCATCCTGTTGTTTGATTGTTGCTTCTCCAGTTGTGGTTCATGAGGGCTGATGTGATGCCTAGGGTGTACTTAGTAGATTAAGCATTATAGGTTGTTTTGATGTTAGATTTAGTATTAATGGTAAGACAAAGTTTTTTCTCAATTGGACTTGATGGTTTGTAATGTTGGCATTAAATGGACAGTCCACTGTTAGCTAGGGTCCTAATCAGCTATTAAATGCTTTTTGGACTTAATATAATATATATGTATGCATAAATATGAAGTTTTATGAATTTATTTTAAGTTGGGAATGTTCAATATTTGGGTGGTTGATGTGACGGGAACCATGACCACTACTGGTCCCCGCACAGCAATAGGAGTCTCTCCCCTAGTTTGAATGTTACATAATTTGGATTTTTTCCAATTATCATCATTAGAATCGAGCTATATAATATTTGTCAAATTGCAATTTTTTTATTTTTGAAATTGCAATTTTGAATGTATAAATGGATTTAGTGTCCTCAGGTACCCTTATTGCACTATGCAATTTCAACAAATTTTCTCAAATTTTAACTAGATTTTGGGCAAAAATGATCGGAAAACTAGAAAAAATCGAAATCGTCTAACATTTAAACTACTTCAATAATAATAAGATACTTTATCAACATACATTATTTTTTAAGATTCCTCAAAGCATCATGTGCTAAGAACTTTATCCCCCTCCAACCAAAAGATTGGGATTTCTATTTAAAAGACAAGAGGGGAGATGAGCATCTAAGAGCTTAAGGAGATTCCACTTCTACATGTCATTATCTATGGCAGGTTTAAACATGCTACAATTTGGACATTTAATGGTCATATTTTTTCGATTATTTTTATTTTAAATCTAATAAAATTTTGAGAAGAGTTTTTGGAATTGAAAATATAAGTTGTGTGATTGCACAATCCAAGAGCAATAGGGGCATTTGAAGGCTCTCAATGCAATTTCAACAATAAAAAATTGTAATTCGACCAAAGATTTTATAGTCAAATTATGTTGATGGTAGCTGGAAAAAATCCATATCATATAACGTTTAGACTACTTATCTATGTTTACATCTTCATTGTAAGCAGGGGGGATTTTAAGGATCCATAGTTTTCTTAGTGTAGAAACCTTGTTGAATTTTAAAAATTCTTAAATTTCCAATCATAAAATGTTGGCTGATATTGTTTTTAAAGATTCAAATTTATAAGGGTTTTATATAGTTTTTAAACAATTTTGGTGATTTTTAGAGTTAAAATTTTGTATCCCATGGAATTTGGGTGAAGCACTTTATAAAAAAATGGAAATTGACGATTTGTTTTTTGAAAAAATGTCAAAAATTAGCCCATGGGCTAAATTTTTCCCCTAAAATTTTCCTTGACTATAAGTAGATTCCACTTCCTCATTCACTTATCCTCATTAAATGGGTTAGTCGAGATTGACTCTTCTCGACTAATCCCAATGACAATGCATGAGACCCATCCATCAAATGGCCAATGGGATCTACCCAGAATGGTTAATCCCAACCATCCATGAAAAAAAGGGACACAAAGGTTAAGCATGGAATGATGATGTATGCACACTTAGTTAAATAGATTAATTCAAGCACAAGTATTAATGATTGATTATTAGGCACTAGTATGTTATACATTAACACAAATCTAGTTGAATAATTGGTATGGTTTATTCTATGTTTAAGTATTACATATATTGGGCCATTCTATTTTGCTATGCTTGTTTGATGGTGTTTAAGTAAGAGAATCATTACTCATAATATTGGTTTTGTTGTTAAAAGAACAATGTTTTTTATAGTTTGTGGTATGGGTTGTGTCACCAATCCTTGAAATGTTAAAATAAACATCAATGTTCTTCACCCAATGCTCCCAATAACGATTGTCCCCTAGCCCCTAAGTCTTGCATTGAGCACTTTTAGCATTAGACATAGGAAGAGAAGATCTAGACGTGAAAAACTTTCATTTTCCTAGACCCAGCATACAAAGCTTGACAAAGCTTCTTACATGATACACAACTTGTGGATTGTCGTGTATCTCATTATTTATACTAAATTTACTCGAATCTTGTTGAAGATTTTCCCGCTAAGGAGGATGTAGTGATGGTTTAGAAGAAGCTAGTCATTGGTTTTACAATTAAAATTAAACCCTTGGAAGATTTGAGCATACTTATGCATTAGGTACTCCTTATCCTTATCATGTGCTCGCTTCAGTGACCCCTTCTCTACCTATTGATAGAGAGATGGATGTTGAATAAATTATGGTTTACAAATCTTCATTCAACCAATATTAACTTGGTCCTACATATGCATTCATAACTAGCATGGCCCAACTTGCACTAGTTGTCATTGTTATTCCTCATTCATAACTAGCTTGTCCCGACCTGTTTCAATAGTCACTAGCATTCTCTTACATAATTCTCAGTCTCTTTCCCTCAACACAACATACTAATGCATTTAAATCACATTTTACCAACACCTTATGCAAAAAGGACGACCAATGGTGGGAGGGGCATAATCCTCACCTAACCATGTATGTGGATGCTAAGCATAAGTTTATGAAGGATTGGAGAAAAATGTTTCAACCTTCTATAATCATTCTCGCATTGATAAATATTCCTTGGAAACAAAGCAAATCCTTAAATGGCTTTGATTATCAATGCTATGAAGCCTTTAACACAAGCGGTGAAGAATTCAAGAGATTTAGTGCATATAATGTATCCTTTACTATTTACCTCTAATTGTTTGCATTGTATTGTAAGTCATGAATACTACTACCTACCTAGAAGCCCTCAAGAAACTCTCATAGTGTTTCAACAATGTTCTTGAGTCATTTCTATAAGATTTGAGCATTCATAAATCTAAGTGCAAAAGCTAACAAGATATGATGATTAAATCAAGCATGAATAGTTGTGCAATAATTAACATGAACCATTACACAATAAGCTTGACGAGAAGAAAGACAATGATTGTATTATCAAAGAAATGAATGAATGAAAAGATGTTACAATATATAGAGGAATAATTCAAATTAGGTTAAGGAGAAACTCGAATTGTCTGTTCCATGCAAAGAGGGTTCATGCTATGCAGAGAGGGCTAGTCAGGCTTAACTCGGAGCAGATAACCCTAATTAGTCATGCATGTACTCGTAAATTGAGTTTAATTGATTAAGGAACTCACTAATCACTCGGTTTAACTTAATAATGCATGCAGTTTCCTAAAATCACTCAAACTAGACCAATTGGGGCGCTAATAAGTGTTTGGGGTAGTTGGGTGTCAGTTACGACGTAGTTAGTGGAGTAACTCATGGTCTTGATTGAGACACCTTAAATCGCGGAGAAAAACCCCAAAATCAGGGAATGCTTCCCCCAAATGAGGGAAGGCACCCCCAAAACTAGGGTTTTGTCTCATGGGTGATTTAGAAGGTGTTTTTGGGTGTGATTGGGCCCATTAGACTCATCAACACATGCTCGAGGAGGATTATTTACTCTAACACCCCCCAATAATCCTAACTAGAAAAAAAACTAAGTAAAAAGAAATGAGTCCCGACAATTTGCAGCCATATTGGGTACTCATGCACAAAAAAAAATCTATGTAAATTGGGAAAGAGGGAAAAAACCCAGTGGGAAACCCCCCCCAGAAAAGAGAATGTGAAAAGAATGTGACAAGAAGGTTTTAAGGAGCAGTTGAAATCTGAATGGCTCCTCGGTTCCCACAAAATATGATGGTGGGTCTATGAAACTCTATCCCAAATTTAATGACAATATGGTGTAACCAAATGGCTTGTATTATAGCATTAACTAATCCTATGTACTCTACTTCCGATTTTGATAGTGCAATGGTGGCTTGATTCTTACTTGACCAAGAAATAGGTCCCGATCCCAAACTAAAGAAGTATTTAGAGGTGGACTTGCGGTATGTTCCATCGCTAACCTAATCAAAATATGTGTATCCATCAAATTTGTAAGTAGCACCATAGTGAATCCCATAATTATATGTCCCTTTTACATAATGGAGTATTCTTTTGGAAGTCTTCCAATGCAACTCATGTGGTTCCTTCATGTATATGGATACTACCCCAACTGCAAAGGAGATATATGGTTGACTGTGTGTAATATAAAGAATGCTTCCAACTAACTATCTATATAAGGTACAATCAACCAATGGTGTTGTCCCTCCATCTTCAAGTTGGACTCCATAAAGATAGGGAAATGGAGCAAGTTTGCAATCATTCATTTTGAATCGAGTGATGAGATATTTGGCATACTTAGAGTGTGTTAAGGTGACCCCCAAATATGATTGGGTGATTTGGATTCCAATAAATAATTGTAACAGTCCTAAGTTAGTCATAATTTTTTTTCCATGCAAGACAGATTCGAACCATGCAATGGAGCTCCCAGTTAAGAGGAGATCATCCACATAGAGTACAATAAGTAAGAGATCTATCTGTCTTCTCAAACAATATACACATTTGGATCTAAATTACATCTTGAGAAATTTTTGGATTGAAGAAAAAAATCTATTTTTGGATACCAAGCTTGAGGAGCTTGTTTCAGTCCATATAAAGATTTCTTTAATTTGCATACCAAAGATGAATTTTGAATGTAACCTAATGGATGCTCCATGTAGATCTCTTCTTCAAGGTCCCCATGAATAAAGTCACTCTTCACATCCATGTGGTGGATCTCCCATTTTTGTGCAACTGTTATGACAAGAACAAGTCGAACTGAATCCATCTTTGCAACTGGAGCAAAGGTTTCTATGTAGTCAATGGCATGTATCTGAGAGAAGCCTTTGGATACCAATATTTATTTGTACTTGCCAATAATTCCATTTTCTTCCATTTTTGTTTTATACCTCCATTTGCATTGAATAAATTTTCTCTATTTTGGAAGAGGTACCAAATCTCAAGTTTTGTTGTCCATGAGGGACTGATTTTTTTCATTTATGGCAGACTACCAATGAGGATTGTCAGAGGCTTACCCATGGGTTTTAGGATCATATGAGACCACCATGTATCGATGAGTGGGAACCAATGGCTATATGGTTGCAAGAGTGTGAATGGAAGCATAAAACTCAGAACAAATTTTTTGCGTATCGACAAGATCACCCATTAGTTCATTGATTGATTTTAGTGTTTGTTTTTCCCAAAGAGGTTGAATTGTTGGGTCTACAACACTCTCATTTGCAGAAATATCATCATCATATGTATTAGAATATGAATATGTATCTAAATCATTTCTCAACCATGCGATGGAAGGTAGATTTTCGGATAGTGGATGTATAAGCAAAACATCTTGAAATTGCCCATCTTTTTGTAAAATATCACCTTTTCCACATACCTTGATTGGATTATTCTCTCCCATGAGTCCTTCTTGGACAGAGGATGGCTACAATCCTATTGGACATGTCCTTGGATGATTCCATATGATTTGAAGCTTCGGAATCTAGGATCTAAGAGGTTGATTTTTAAGTTGAAGTTGTTATGAGTGCATGTCCCCTTGATTTCGGGAGGGGGTCTTGACTTGCGTACTTTTTCTTCATTTTCTTTAAAGAATTTTTTAAACCTGCAATTTTCTTATTTGTGAGTTCCCTTTTTTATGTAGGTACATATTGGCATCTCCTCCCTTCTTTGTCATAAAAGAACTTGGATTTTTGCTCCTTCTTGCCTTTGTATGAGGGCTTATGCTGAGTGGCTTTCTTCTTGTTTTCATTTGCTGCAAGTGCATGAGCATTTGAGGACCTTTGTAGGACCAGTTTAGAAATATTATCATGTTCTTGAATAAGAGAGGCATCAAATACATCTATAGAAGGCATGGTGAATAATTCTCCAAGTGCTATTCTAGTAGAGTGAAATGAAGAAACAAAAGTGTTGAATTCAGGACCCAATTTAGAAAGGATGGAGATTACCATTTGAATGTCTTCTTTGGTGATGTTTCACATCTTGAGATGAAATAGGATAGATATAAACTTTTAAAATAACTCTTGTATGGAATTAAACTCACTCGGTCTCAGATTCATTAAGTCTACCTCTAAAGCATGACCCCTCATCTCATTTTGTGTACCGAAGAGTTTGGATAGGGAGGTCCATATTTCATTGGGGATCTTCTTGTATTGAATATGGTAGAGTAGGTCATGATACATAGAATAACATATCATCCCATTTGCTTCATCCATCTGATTAAGATACTTGGATTCTCAACAAGAAACATTGGTTCCAACTCATTTCCCATGGTCATTCGGTACAACCCCTTCTTTCTTAAGAGCATCTCCACTCTTGGCTTCCATTCAAATTAATTGACTAGAGTTAGTAGCTGATCAGAAGGTAGATCCATGGATGTAAGAAACTT
This sequence comes from Larix kaempferi, assembly GCA_027924585.1. Classification (NCBI taxonomy): domain Eukaryota; kingdom Viridiplantae; phylum Streptophyta; class Pinopsida; order Pinales; family Pinaceae; genus Larix; species Larix kaempferi. The sequence goes on along the minus strand of BSBM01000241.1, from coordinate 3,682,498 downwards.
CTTTGAGGGATGCAAAATCTTCTTTAATGGATGCAACAAACTTGCTTCCTTGGTGGAGCCAAAGGAGCTTTCTTCAAACTGAAAATGTAGTGGCTTTAAAAAACCTTTTTTAAAGGCAACAATGGGCCTTTTTCGGTGGATGCAAAAGCCTTGTTTGGTAGCCGCAATAGGTTGTTTGGTGGCTGCAAAATCCTCCTTTGTGGATGCCAAATCCCTTCTCAACCTGCAAAAGCTTGATAAACAATACTAGTATACTAGCTAGTTTAGCACCCCCTAGCTCTGATACCATATAACATTTGAGCATTCATAGATCTAGGTGCAAAAGCTAACAAGATATGATTATTAAATCAAGCATGACAAATTGTGCAATAATTAACATGAACCATTACAAAGTAACCTTGAAGAGAAGAAATACAATGATTGTATTATCAGAGTAATGAATGAATGAAAATAGGTTACAATATATAGAGGAACAATTCAAATTAGGTTAAGGTGCAACTCGAATTGTCGATGCCATGCAGAGAGGGTTCATGCTATGCATAGAGGGCTAGTCAGGCTTAATTGAGATAAATTAACCCTAATTAGTCATGCATGTACTCCTAAAATGAGCTTAATTAATTAAGGAACTCATCGATCACTCAGTTTAACTGAATAATGTATGCAGATTCCTAAAATCACTCAAAGGAGGGTGCTACTAGACCAACTAGGGTGATAATGAGTGTTTGGGGAAGTTGGGTGTAAGTTAGGACTTAGTTAGTGGAGTAACTTGATTCTTAACTCAGACACACTTCTTAAATCGAGGAGAAAAACCCCAAACTTAGGGAATGTGCCCCCCAAATCAAGGAAGGTGCCCCCAAAACTAGGGTTTTTTCTCATGGGTGATTTAAGAGGTGTTTCTGGGTGTGGCTAGGCCCATTAGACTCATTAAAACATGCTCTAGGAAGTTTATTTACTCTAACAGTTTCACATAAACTAATATGCGTACCTCAGGGTTAGAGCAACAATTTCAAACCTTACAACAATAGGTCATGTCGTTCTCAATTTATAAGAATCAAAAGATTTTTTGTTGTTGATGTTAATAAAACCACTAACCCAACAAATGTCTTCTCCAAGGATATGTTAGTTCACCTTCTTATCCATAATAATTTGAATAGAAATAACATGACCTAAAATCCCCTCATAATTTTTGTTTCATAATAATTTGAATAGAAATAACATGACCTAAAATCCCCTGATAATTATTGTTTCATTTATAGCTCTTGGAACCACAATTATCATAATTATAAGACATTATTGGACACCAATGTGGGACTCATGTTCAAGTAAGGAATGGCCCAATTTTCCTAGTGACTCATGCATAGTCCTCATGGCACCACATTGAGCCCAAAATAGTTTTGAGTGTAACATTTAGTGCCCAATCATGGACAACCCTACTCAACGTTTATTCCAATTTTTGAGGCTTTGGGAAACTTGGTTTTATATTTAAGTTGGTTTTACCTATAAAAATAATCACTCTCGTGTCAAGTTGGGATGCTGGAAATGACGGAGCATGAAGCATATGGGATACATCCCATTGCTCTCCAATCCATTTTGGAATGATTTCATCCGTATATCTATTCTCATTGGTCATGATTGTTGTAAAGTTTTCAAATTTTGATTTGCATTTAGGATTTCTTCTTTAGTGAGGATCAACATATGTTTATGTAGTACTTCATTGATGAACATATCCAAACAATATAGCATTAGTCTACTATCCTCTTCTAGAAATCAAATTCATCCATCTTTTTTTTCTTCAACTTCATCCCTAGAAAGGCAAAGTTGGGAAAAAAGATAAGAAGGTCGGCATCAACATTACCAATGAAGAAGATGGTAGAATTAATGATAATCATAGAAAAGGGAATCAATGAGGCATTATGAGATAGGATATCCGATCAAAGACCAAAACTGCAACAATGCATGGAATCCAAGGAAAGGAAATTATCAAGGATTGATACTGTGAGGAACCTGCAACAATTAATTGATAAAATGCACAATATATTAGAACACATTGATCACGGGCCACTTCGAGGGGGAAACCTCCTTTGAGCAAGCTCAATACAAATAACTTTTGGATGCCTTCATTGGCCTCAACACAAACTTATATACTAGTCTATGCGACAATACTATGGATCAATACCATGGAACATATAATACTATGGGCTAATACAAACTATGGATCAATACCATGGAACATAGAATACTACAGGACGACTTACAAAGCATATGCGTCCAACAACATTATACTAACAAAGTAAGAGAAGGGTTGACATGGGTTCCTAACATCCCCTCCCCCTTAGAAAAATCTTTTCCCTCAAATATTTAGATATGGAAATTATTGTTGAATATGAAGGAGTGGCTCCCACGTAGTATCCTTTGGTTGTATTCTGTGCCATTGAATTAATACCTCTGTGATAGATCGAGAGTGAAGCTGACGAGTGCGTCGATTGAGGATGACCTCTGACTCTAAAAGGATGGATCCTTCATTATCCAATTATCGTAAAATAGTTTGTCCTCTGATGTTGGTGCCAAGAACTTTCTTTAGACAAGAGACATGAAATACTGGATGAATGCGGGAAGAAGGAGGAAGTTCCAATTTATAAGCAACATACCCAATCTTATGAGGAATCTTATATGGCCCATAGAACTTTGGAGTGAGCTTATGATGCCCTTTGAGTTTCAGGGAGGATTTCTTGTAAGGCTATAGTCGAAGAAAAACCATATCACCTGCTTGAAAAGTGTGCTCATAATGGTGTTGATCGACTTGTTACTTCATTCGATTTCTTGCCATGTGAAGATTGTCCTGCAAAATGCAAAGAATCTAATCATGGTTTCGAAGGATCGTGTCAACTGCTTGAATTGGTGAACCGTTGGGGATGTAAGGAAGAAGAACTAGCGGTGCCTGACCATAGACGGCTTCATATGGAGTCATTTTAGAGGTGGTGTGGTAAGAGGTATTGTACCACCATTCAGAAAGAGGGAGCCACTTTTCCCACTGATGTTGTTGTTCAGAGGTGAAGCAACGAAGATAAGTTTCCAAATGTTTATTGATAATTTCAGTCTGACCATCTGTTTATGGGTGATACCCAAAACTCATCTTCAGTTTGGTGCCAGTGTGGAGAAATAGTTCTGTCCAAAAATGACTAGTGAAAGTTACATCACAATCTGAGACAATGGAAGAAGGGATTCCATGAAGACGAAAGATCTGGTCCAGAAAAATTTGTGCGACTGAGGAGGCTGTATAGGGATGGTTGAGGGCACAAAAATGAATATATTTGGAGAGGCGATCAACCACAACCAAAATCATTGTCTTCCCTCCAGATTTAGGGAGCCCTTCAATGAAATCCATAGAAATATTTGTCCAAATCCGTCTAGGGATGGGCAAGGGTTCGAGCAATCCCGGAAGGAGTGTCGTTTCACCCTTATTGCATTGGCATGTATCCTATTCAACCACCATCTTTTGAATTGTAGTTTTCATTCCCTGCCATAAGAAGTTACGCCATTTTTGCTCATACGTTTTGAGGAACCCATAGTGCCCTGTCAATGGAGAAGCATGGAGTTCATAGAAGATAGCCTACTGAAGATCTGTGCTCTGGGGAAGCACCAGATGACCCTTGTATCTCAGGGAAGCACCATCCCAAGAGTAATGTGGTACAGTAGAATGGTTGTTTCCCAAGCGTTGAATGATTTGAGATAATGAAGAGTCATTGACATATCCCTATTGAACAAATTGCAACCAATGTGGAACATGCATAGAAATAGATAAAAGAGAAACTTGGTCATCAAATGTGCGAGAAAGAGCATCTTCCACAAGATTGTCCTTACCCATCTTGTAAGTGATCTCATAGCCATAACCCATGAGTTTGCTAACCCATTTCTGTTGTGTTGGGGAGGATACCCGTTGTTCCAGGAAATATTTCAGACTCTAGTGATCAGTCTTGATGCAGAATTGATTCCCTAATAGGTATGGGCACCACTTCTGTACTGCATGCAAAATACCCATCATTTCCTTCTCATATGTAGAGGTATCTAAATTATTATCGGAAAGGGATTTGATAGTGAATGCAATGGGATGTTCATATTGAAGGAGAACAACACCACGTCCATTGCCGCAAGCATCACTCTCAATAGTGAAGATCTTGGAAAAATCAGGCATAGCTAGAACATGTGTAGTACACATAGCTTGTTTTAGTTTTTCAAATGCACACTCAGTAGCATGGGTCCATTGAAAAGTATCCTTTTTCAATAGACCAGTTAATGGAGCTGCAATCTTCCCACAATCCTTGACAAACTTGTGGTAGTAGCCAGTCAATCCCAAAAAACACGAAGGCTCTTGAGTATCTGAGGAGGCAGAAAATTTGTCATGGCATCTATTTTGAAAAGATACACACAAACCCCTTGTGCTAAAATAATGTGCCCAAGATACTCTACTTCCTCCTATCCAAAAACACATTTAGACTGTTTGGCGTGGAGATGATGATCAGAGAAAAGTTGCATTACAAGATCTAGATGTTGGAGATGCTCAGCCCATGTTTTACTATAGATGAGGATATCATCAAAGAAGACCAGAATGAATTTCCGCAAGTAGGGCCGGAATATTTTATTCACAAATGCCTGGAATGTGGAAGGAGAATTAGTGAGGCCAAAGGGCATGACCTGTTAGTTTTTCAGAATTTACTTCAATCTGATCTAGGATCTTAACTGAGAGAACAACATGTACATCATATCAATCATGGATACAATAATGCAAGCACACAAGAGACATAGAGTTTACTTGGGGAAAACCATAAAGGTGAAAAACCCCAATAACTTCCTCAGAGATAGATAGAGCAATGATACAATGCAAGCATAAGAGATAGACATCTCCTAGCAGCAGCTTCTCCTCCTCCACAAGTGCACCACTCTCCAAAGAGTGTGTGTGAGAATAGAATGATCAAATAGAGTGCCTCTCGCACTCTATTTATACTTGACTTGACTTTCCTAATAATCTTTACTAGGTCGGCCTTAACTTAACCACATAACATAATGCTGATTGGGCTGACACCCAATAGGGTGGTCTAATAACCCTTTGACCCACATGGCCGACCCCCAATAGGGTGGTCTAATAACCCTTCGACCCACATGATTTATATAGGGCCGACCCCAACAAGGTGGTCTAATAACCCATCAAGTATAAGTTACGACACTTACAATATAAATGATGACACTTCCATATAGAGGAATAATAACATCTCTATAGGAATACAAACACTTCCGTATAGAGGAATAATACCATCTCTATAGGAGTACAATATACATATATGAAATACATTCCGAAGTTACATATACATCAACACTCCCTCTTAACTAGGAAGGTATTTCTCGACACAGGTATTCTAGCACAAGTCTTCTTCTCTGGATCATCGTCACTGGATAATCGTCATCGAGTCATCGTCATCGTCACTGTTGCTGCTATCTCAATCAATCTCTGAATCTACTCGTCATAGGAAGTTCTACAGAGCCAATCCTTTTTCATACTGGATGTACGCCCACCACCTGTAGGTCTTCATCATCACTGGCCATACTGTGGAATCCTCAAGACTTATTACGTGCGTCACAAAACCTTAAAAGAGTCTCTTGACTAGCAAGAACCCTAAAGAGCATCTGAGGCCTTTTTCATCCTGTCCAGATCTCTAGGACTTATTACATGTGACCCCCACCACAAAACCTTAAAAGAGTGTCTTTCCAAGCAAGAACCCTAAAGAGCATCTGAGGCCTTTTTCATCCTGTCCAGATCTCCAGGACTTATTACATGTGATCCCCACCACAAAACCTTAAAAGAGTGTCTTGCTAAGCAAGAACCCTAAAGAGCATCTGAGGCCTTTTTCATCCTGTCCATATCTCCAGGACTTATTACATGTGGTCATGGAAATACCTCGAAAGAGCATATGAGGCCTTTTTCATCCTGTCCAGATCTCCCAGGTCTACTTACATGCCATAGGACAATGCCTCGAAAGAGAATCTGAGGCCTTTTTCATCATGTCCATATCTCCCAGGTCTACTTACATGTCATCTCAGAGCAATGCCTCGAAAGAGCATCTGAGGCCTTTTTCATCCTGTCCAGATCTCCCAGGTCTACTTACATGCTCATCTGCATAACCTGTCCACGACCACAAAGTATCAACCTGATACTCACCATAAATCATCCTGATGTACACATGATCATCCTGATCATCATCACTGCATCGTCCTGATGCATGATATCTGGAGCAACATCCTGAAGCTCGTCATCCATGATCATCCTGATCATACAATGCATCTACCTTATGCATACCAAGTATCTACCTAATACATATCATCATACATGATCCACCTGATCATACAATGTATCCACCTAATACATACATAGATACATGATCCACCTAATCACACAATGTATCTACCTAATACATATCAACATACATGATCTACCTGATCATACAACGTATCCACCTGATACATATACAGATACATGGTCCAAGCATCCAACATGATGCATATACAAATACATACAAATGATCCAACTGATCATATCCAACATCCAACATGATGCATACATACATAAATGATCCAACTGATCATATCCAGCATCCAACATGATGCATACATACATAAATGATCCAACTGATCATAACCAACATCCAACATGATGCATACATACATAAATGATCCAACTGATCATATCCAGCATCCAACATGATGCATACATACATAAATGATCCAACTGATCATACAGAGCAGAAACTAGAACATCATCCTGATGCTCATCATCCAATGCTTCCATCCATAGCCATGTGAAGGATCCTTCTTCCACCATGCTTGGAATGTCTTAATCAAATGTCTCCATCACTTCTTCCTCGAAGTGTCATCGATCTGAAGAACACCAAGCCTCTTTTTGAAGTACTCGAACTTCACTTTGGCTAGTGGCTTCATCAACACATCTGCAATCTGCTCATCCGTCGTAACATACAAGAGCTTCACTTCTCCTCTCTGCACCATATCCCTGATATAGTGATATTTGATCTCAATGTGTTTCGACCTCTCGTGGAACACCGGGTTCTCAGACAACTTCACACAACTTTGGTTGTCACAGAAGATACCAGTAGCCTCCAACAGTAGATCAAATAACTCAGACAGTAGCTTCCAAAGCCATACTGCCTCACAACTAGCCGAACAAGCTACAACATACTCTGCTTCGGCTGTACTCAGTGCTACGCAGGACTGCTTCCTGCTAAACCAAGAGATCACACCTGATCCCATACTAAAATAACACCCAAAAGTGCTCTTCCTATCTGCAGCACTGCCTGCCCAATTTGATTCAACATAACCCTGCAGGTTTAAACTTTTGATTCGCATCATACTTGAGCCCATAATCAACTGTACCCTTCAGGTACCTCAGAATATGCTTTACAGCAACGAGGTGAACACTCCTCGGATCCTGTTGATGCCCCAAAGATCGCAGCATCAAGCAAAAAGGGATTCTCCCTGGTAGACTATCCCAATTAGATTGTCCACCGTTTGGTATGGGGAATCCATCCGGTTAACGGTTCCGACAACCGTTAGATTTGGAGATTTGCTTCAGTTACACCGGTTATGGCCCGATTCACCATTCTTTTTTTTATTTTATTTTATGGTTTAAAATGATATGCAAGTGCCTAAGCTAACTTAATCTAAATGCAGAAATTGAAACAAATCTGTATCTAAAACTGAAATAAACCTAAACTATCCCTGCAAGGAGAATAATTATAAGTATGAGTAATGTGCTGGAAGAAGTATCTGAAGATCAATAGACAACCATTAAATCATAAAGTTATATCTACAACAAGAAGGCAAAAGATATTAAAAGATAGCTTCCAATTCACACATAACGCATTCCATTACTCATGTAGGAGAAAATTCATTTGTACAAGAAACAGTAAGATCATTCAATACAGAGAAATAATTCAAGACAACAAAGAAAGATCTCACTGTAGAATATGAAAGTCACAAGAATAATCCAGCATGCATCCAACATCCATTTCCATGCAAAAGGCGTCCTCTCCAGGCTCTTATTAGGAAAATTTTATTTTCTTGGAGCAAGTGCAAGATAGCTCGTACAAGTTAAGAAAAATATTTTCCCTGCAAAAAGCCCTTTAGCCTATTCCCTAAGCTTCTATTTATATCTTTACAAAATGCCTCTTGGGCTGCCACCTGGCTCTTTACACTTGTCCTCTGTTTACTTTTTTCTCTAAATAAACAAATCGTGGCCCTTTTCTTAAAATAGAAAATTTCTCAAAATAGAAAAGGGGCAGCTGTCTAGTGATTTTACGCTCTAAACATAGGCAGAACAAAAAATAGGAAAAACGCCTCAGGATCAGCGTGTTCACCCTTGGGGAGGCATTTCTGCTCGGAGGGAGGTGCTTGGACTGGCTGCTACTGCTGCTGCTACTTTCTTTTCCTCCTCTACAATGTAACTGAACCAGATGCCACTGTCTTTGATAACCACATTTTCTGGTGAAGGGACCAAGATCTTATGAGAAGTTATATGCTTACCAAGCTCTTCTTCAATACTGTGAATTTATGCAATTACTGCTTGGTAGATTTCTTTCAGCAAATGGCTGTATACTGATGACCACCCAATATAGTGATGGAGATCATCAGTGGCTAGGACGTCAATCTTCTTTACATATTCTATTTGAATTTCTAGCTCTTCCTTCAAGTCTGATAGACGTTGCTCCTTGCTTGGAAACTCATCGAGGGACTGAGAGAAACTTAGCTTACACTTATCATGCACTTCATGAATCTTTTGATATAGGTTGTTACTCTTATCAATTGTTCCCTGGATCTTATCCATTAGCTTCAGGCCACAGTTCCTACAGAATTCCATGAGGGCCACATCTTCTTTAAAACCATCTACCGACTTGAATGGGAGATGTTTGGGGAAATCAACCTTTCCTTCTCTCCATTCCATTTGGCTCAGAATGTTTGCTTTAACCTGAGTGTACTTGTCTTTAAGCCTATTGGCCTCTGCATTGACTTCCTTCAATCTAACCATCATGGCTTTGAGCCTGCACACTTCCTCAGAAATCAACTCCTCTGTGGCGTGCATTTGTCTCAGAATGTCATAGGACAGCTCATGAAAGGGAGACATATCTATTGCTCTGCTTTCTGCCTGCTCTAGTTGTTCAACCATTGCCTACTTATCTGCTTCCAGACGAAAAACTCTAGCTTCAGAATCATTCTTTTATGCTTCTAGAACCATCATCTGGATTGCTAGGTGCTCCTTTTCTTCTTCTAAATGGAGGCACTTATCTGACAACTCCTTGTGATCAACAGACAGGCGATTATATTTATTCACTACAAGATTCCTGTAAGCTTGCTCATTAGCCACAGTATGTTGCAACATGCGATCTCTCCTCTTTGTTGACTCAAATTCTCTGACCATATCGACCACATTGTCCTTTGTTGCTTTTGCTGCTAACACAGTGGCGGATGCCATGGCAATGGGAGCCTTATTTGTATTTTGCATCACCGTGGTCTCCCGCTGGGTAACAATATTTTCTTGGAAGAGTCTCTTTATCCTCTCTTCTAACTTCAAGACCACCAGCTTCCTCTTCTTATAATACACAAATTCGTCCCATCAGAACACAGTATGATCTTCTGATGGGGTGTAAGGGATGATCGGGAGGTCTATCACATGCACTTCTGCCTCTATGGGTGGGTTCTGTACTGCTTGAGATGTGTCTGTTTCCACATTTTGGGTGCCAGAGCCACCTGCCTGAGATTCTGTTTCCATATCTTGGGTGTCGGAGCCACCTGCCTGGGCATCTTCATTGATCTTAAGTTCTTCCTCCGTCTTTTGCTCCTCTTCTGTTTTACGCCTTCTTTCTTCTTCTTCAGCTTGCTGCTGATTTTCACTTTCCTCCCTCTGCTCTCAATCTTCTGCTTCCTTCTGCTGTCTTGCTTCCTCAGCTTCTTTCTGTATCCTTGCTTCTTTAGCTTCTTGTTGCAGTCTTGCTTCTTCTTTCAATCTTTTTTCTTCAAGGGCTAGGGCCTCAACTGCTTCTCTCTCTTTCTGCAGACTGGCTTCTCGGGCTGAGGCAGAGCTAGAGCTAGCTCCACTGCCTTGACGACAAATCTGCAACTCAGTCATGTTGCTAATGCCTCTGAACACTTCTTCCTCTGTGTCATAGTAATGAGCATATTCAAAATGAGCATATACTTCCTTGCAATGCTCGGCAACCTTGCTCCGCCTATCATTTCTATGGAAGATCATTTCACTGAAGTGGAAAAATTTCAGCTCTTGAACGTATTCCTCGACTGTTGCAACCCCTAAGAATTTGTAGGCTCCTATGCAAAAGGGAAAAGGAGGGAAGGAAGCCTTATGTTGCTTGTTAAGCACCCCTCCTATTCCATCAAGGAAAACTTGCCTGACTGCTTCCTTGAGGACTACATAATCAGTAGCGTATTTTGGCAAAATGTATGCTGCTTTGGTACCTCCAAACATCCTGATGTAGGTGCCCTGCTCTGAGAAATAAAAATCATCGTAGTTTTCCAGGACCTCCATGGAATTTTCTGATAGACAATTGGGCTCTTCCTTAAACATCTGCTCATACAGAGGCATGATGAACTCTTTGCAGATGAGCTTATAGTTCGCTCTGTAATTTTGAGCCCACATTATTTTATAGGCAGTGTAGACCGGGGTGTTGGCTTTATCTCATGTGCAACCTAGCCTGGGGAAAGAGAGCTTGGCTAAAATGCAGTCAATGAGATAGGAAGACATGTAAAATTCTGACTTTTTTAAGGCCAGACCTTCTCTTGCAGCGGCCATTGTGGATGCCAAACTGTCCGAAAGGATAGTAGCCCAATCAAACACAGTTCCTTTGAACGCTATGAAGTGGATGATGGGAGCCCATTGTATCCTATATACAGTGCCATCGGGCATGCCGAAAATTCTGCATAACATCAGGGCGATTAATCTAAAAGGAGGTCTTAGGCTCTGAACATCATATTCATCATTATCTCTCTTCCTCAGCTGCTTGCCTGTGACCAATTTTTTTTTGGCCAGAAAAGTTTGGTGAGTCGTTCCGACGTTTCTGGAGCACTTTGTGAGTTCTTCCGAAATTCACTTTCTCGTAAGTTTATCGCGGCCGGTTTTGCCGAGTTGTTCCGAAGTTTCGAAAAGACTCAGTAAGTGCTTTTGAATTTCATGAATGACTTCGTTAAGTCTTTATCGAAAATATGAACGGTCGAGTAATCTGGGGAAAAGACCAACTTACTGCGGCAACACTTGGCGAAAGCTTCCATAATTTTGGGAGATAATCCCAAGTTCCTCCCTAGTTTCGGGTGAGTTCGCTGAGTTAATCCGCAGTTTCGGGAGAGAATTTTAAGTTTCTTCCGAAGCTTCAGAAACGCTAAGTATTTTTTCACAGTTTCGGAGAGCAATTTCAAGTTTTTTCCGCAGTTTCGGGAGAGAATCCTAAGTTCTTCCGTAGTTTCGGGAAAAAGTTGTGAGTTTTGACTTAGAAGAAAAACTTCAATTTCTTTAAAGGAGATTCCTCAGTTGAAACAAAACCAAGTCCAAAAGTTTTCAAAGGAGACTTAACTTTTAGGCAGTCTTTCTAGGAAAAAATAAAAGAGGGGCCCCAATATCTACAAAAGTTTGGGGGGGATGTTGTTGCAACAACAATTGGCGAGTCGTTGGTGAACACAGATCTCTGAAAATATCCCTCTTGTTGATCCGAAACCTTCTTAAAATATATCCATCTTATATGCAATATTCAGCTGAGCACTTGAATCTCGGCGAAGGAAGAAGTCATTTTATCTGTTGGCCATTTGGGAAAGGGGAGCTTTGATAGAGACATCTTTAAAACTTTCAAAGGGCCAACATATGGGGTTCATTTTAGAAGATTCATCTTTCAGATGGCTACTGTTATCGAACTCCATAGGATTTGCAACACCTTCTCATGGACATTCTTGTTCTTGTTCCTCATTCCCATGCCGCTTGCATCCTTTTTTGGATGTTTATACTTTTGACAGCTTTGCTGTTTGGGCCTTCCAGAAATATTTTATTTTAGACATGATCTTTGATTTTGGCTCCTCCATCCTTAATGTCCTTTTGTGTGAGTAAGAGATTTTATTGATTTGATCAAGCCTCATGGACGAAGAGGAGCCTAGCCTGAGCTGAGTCTCTTGGTCAGCTTTCTTGACTTACACGCTTTGCTTTTGTCTCAGCCATGCTTTAATTGAGGCGAGAATCTCTGGAAAACAGACCCTTGATTATAAGCCCTTTTGGCTGTTAGATTCGCATCATGGAGTCATTTCATTACCCTATGCCCTCGGGATGTGCTACTCTCCGTGGGTCCAACTTCAGTGACCTTCTTGAGATGCCTTTAAGTGTGAGAGTGGATGGAGCCCGAAGATAGTAATAAAGATAGTCATAGATCTCTGCTATTTAAACAGGGTTAGTGTGACTAACAGAATAGGCTTCCTTCCTTTTGGAGAACGTTCAGCAAGAGCAAAATACATAGATAAAATTTCATTCGAGGGTAGTTTCGGCTTCATGAGTTGTGATATTTCTTCAAGAGATCTATGTTGATGAGAAACCCGACCGCAGGTTTTTTCAGAAAACAAACTTTGTACAAAAGATTCAAATGACGAGAAAAGAAACAACATAGCTGAAAACAATGAAAACAAAGGGCTAAAGCAACATAAAAGAAATTTTTATTTATGTATAGAAAGTCTCAGTGAGACTACGCAAAGTATTGTTTTAGGGCGAGGCCATTGAGAGGAAGGGTTACTTCCTCTCCCTGGAGGTCCATCAACTTATAAGTGGATGGGCCGAGCTTTGCCGAAATTTGGTAAGGACTTATCCATAAATGTTGGAATTTCGTGTGCATCCCTTTACCTTCATGATTATGATCCCATTTCAGGACTAAATCCCCAACTTCAAAAATTCTTTTACCGGACTTCCTCTTATCGAACCATCTCTTGACTATGTCTTGGTGCTGAGGGAATCGGTCTTTAGCTTTCTGTCGGGCTTCTTCAAGTTGAAGCAGGGTATTGATCCTGGATTGTAAGACTTGGCTACTAAACCCTCGAGAGGCTTGGGACAACTGTAAGGATGGAAGCAAGATGTTGGGGGGAAGGATGGCTTCCTTGCCATAGACAAGAGTGAAAGGGGAAACCCCTAATGCGTTCTTTGGAGTCACCCTATCTTCCCATAAGGCATTTGGGAGAGCTATATGCCAACTTCGCTGATTTTCTATCACAGTCTTCTTGAGAATTCGAATGAGGTTTTTGTTTGAAGATTCAGCTAATCCGTTTCCTTGAGGGTAATAATTGGCTGAATAATGCAGTTTAATCCCCCATTCATAAACAAATTCATTTATCTTAAAAGACGAAAAATAGGGAGCATTATCAAAAACAAGGGAAATTGGAACCCCAAACCTGGTTATGATGTTTTCCTTCAAGAAACCGATGACTGTATCTTCATTGATCTTGCGCAACGGGATAGCCTCCATCCATCTAGTGAAGTAGTCAGTAGCCGTCAGGATGTATCGATGTTGTAAAGAAGAATTTGGATTTATCTCTCCAATAATATCTATACCCCACTGTTCAAAAGGTTCAGAGATAATAACCGGCTGCAAGGGTCCTGCTGCCTTAGGTAATTTCCCGACACTTCTTTGGCATATATCACAGTTCTGTGCATACGCATGGGCATCTCGGAATAGAGTGGGCCAATAATATCAAGCTTTAAGTATCTTGTGAGCTGTTGTCTCCCCTGAATAATGTCCATCAGCGGGGCCATCGTGTAATTCTTTAACAACTTTACTTGCATCTTCCTTTTCTAGACATCTAAGAAAAATTCCATCATAAATCTTTCTGAAAAGTATCCCATCAATGATTTGACAAGCTGCTGATTTCAAACAGAGCACCCTTCTTTACTTAGAGCTCCAGTGCTTAGGTAGGTATCCTTGCTGCAAATAATGCACCAGATCTCTATACCATGATTGAGGAGTTGTGAAGATAGGACATACTTCAACTGAGTTTAGCTCAGATTCATTCTTCCAATGTTGCTCTTCATCAGTCGGATTTCCTGTAAGCAATTTACACAGGCCTTGTCCTTTAATGATAGTGGCCGGTTTAAATTCTAAATCATATTCTTGAAGAGCTGTGACCCAGTTTCCCCTCCTTTCTCCTAGTTCTTTTTGAATGAAGAGGGATCTAACAGTTGGGTGGGGAACTATAACTTTAGTTATGTTCTTAATAATATATGGTCTGAAGTGTTTAACTACTTTGAAGACAGCATATGCATGCTTGTCAACCACGGGATAGTTTAGCTCAGCCCCTTGCAGACCAGTGCTCATAAACGAGATTGGGTATTCGTCCCCTAGCTCCACCTTTTGCGTGAGTACAACCGCGAGGGAGTCATCCGAAGCAAAGGCATACAAGATAAAATCCTTATCAAAATCTGGGCTTCTTAAGGAAGGAGCTTTAGCTATGGCTGCCTTAATGTCTCTAAATGCATCCTTTTCTAAATCTGTCCACTTGAACTGTATGCTTTGTTTAACCATTTGTTGTAAAGGTTTAACAATTTGTGCGAAATATGGAACAAATCTTCAGACGAAATTGATAGTGCCCATAAAGGACTGCATGGATTTTTTGTTATGAGGCATTGGAATTCTATTGATAGCTTGTACTCTTTCCTGATCTATTGACACTCCTCTTTTGGAAATGATATGGCCCAAAAGTTTACCTTCGGGAACATCGAACACACTCTTCTTGGGATTCAATGAGATACCATATTTCCGACAACGATAAAAAATATGCTTCAAATGGACAACATGATCTTCCCTTTTCTTCGAAAAAACCGTCACATCATCTAGATAGACAACAACATATTGACCACCCAATCCTCGAAAGGCGATATCCATTGCTCGCTGGAATGTAGCTCCTGCGTTTATCAGGCCGAATGACATCCTTCTATATGCGAAAGTTCCCCACTTAGTGCGGAAAGTAGTCTTAAGATGATCTTCTTCAGTTACTAATACTTGATTGTAGCCAGAGAAACCATCGAGAAGAGAAAATAGCTCAGATCCCGACACCATTGGAAGAATTTGTTCCATTGAAGGGACAGGATAGTTGTCTTTATCTGAAGCTCTGTTTAAATTTCTGAAGTCCACACATAGTCTTATCTCTCCCGACTTCTTTCTTATGGGAACTAAGTTAGCAACCCACTCAGAATGCTGGACCTTAAAGATTATTTTAGCGTCTAGGATTTTCTTCAATTCCTTTTGAATTAGAGGTTCCAAAGTAGGATGCATCCTTCTTAATTGCTGTTGAAATGGCTTGACACCCGCTTTCATTGGTATAACATGTTGAATAATGCGGACGTCATATGTTTTCAGATCCTCATAAGTCCATGCAAAAACATCCTTATATCGTCTAAACAGTTTGATGAACCTATCTCTTTCTCCCGGTGAACAACATTTGCCAAGTTTGACAAATTTTGGTTCAGCCTCGGTACCTAAATTAACTAACTCATGCTGCATTGATGAACTGTTAGTTTTGGTATTCGCTGGCCTTTTGAACTTACTTTGAAGATCAAACAACATTTCGAGTGACCTTACCCCTTTGGGGATGAAATTTCCTTTATTTGCATCCTTCTTTAGCAAATCATAATCATGTTCTTCTTCATCTATCACAGCTCCTTGGAAAATGTCTTCGTTCGTTAGAAAAATGATAATCTGTTCGTCATCGTCGAAGACCCTGAAGTTTGTGACATTGTCAGGGACGGAGGGCCTGAAAATTAATTCAATTGAGCATTTGTTATTAGATGGCACCAATCTAGAAGCGGATGTTGTTAACAAATCAACTGCAGAATTTTGCAATCTAGGAATAGACTTTATATTGAAAGCATCAAAATGCATAATTAAATCCCATACCTCAGCCTGATAACCTTTCAAATGAGGTGAGAGACAGTGAATGGTATCTCTTACCTGTCTCACAACTATTTTTGAGTCACCAAAAACCTTCAGGTATTTAACATTTAAATCGATGGCCTTCTTTAATCCGTGTACCAAAGCTTCATATTCTGCAATGTTGTTAGTACAATCAAATTCTAACCTACATGACAAAAAATACTTATTTCTTTCCGGATCCATCAGAACACAACCGGCTCTGGATCCTTCTAGAGTTTTAGAACCTTCAAAGTATAATGTCCAAAACAAATCTTTTGATTCAGCTAAGTTAGTATCTCTATGATCTAAGTCAGTTACTAATCTAACTATATTATAGTCAATATCATCAGTCTGAGAAAAATGAAGGAGATCGGACTGTTCATCTGATTCATGGCTGATAGTTTCAGAATGATAATTACCCGGATCAATTTCTAAGAAATAATTCCCCAGAACCGAGGATGAGAAGGTTACAACCTCATTCTTTCCCTCTAGTTGAGTTACATTTTGCTTCATGTGCGGTTCTCTCAGGACTTTGATATGATTCTGTCTATTTTGATAAGGCAACCACAGATGAGACCAATCAGTTGCAAAGTAACCATTCAGCTTTGTGGACCAGTCCCTACTTAAGATCAAACCATAGGCCTCAGGAATATCAACTACCATTATGTCAATAAACTGACAGACTCTAGAGTCGGCTGATAATCTAATGAGGACATCTTTCATTTCCCCAATAACTTTGACAGCAGTTCTATCTAACTGAATAATTTGGGCCGGAGATGGAATAGGTTGCCCGTTAATTTTTTTACAAATTGACAGTGGCATGACATTTGAAGATGCTCCGGAATCTACCAGACAATTGTGAACATTATGATTGAAAATTTCAAAGGTCAACAGGAATGGCAACGTCTGAGATTTAGATTTCCCACCGATACTAGCCTCATTAATTTCACGATCTTCTTGAGTATCTGTTAATGGAGTGTTGGGCTGGGATTGCAGAGCATGCAACAACTTATCTCGTTGCTAAGGCAAACTGCACACATCGAATATTGATACATTTGCTTTGACTTTCTTTATATCCTCAATAATGTCATATCCTATATCAGATTCTTTCCCAATTCTGGTCAGATGGTCTGTTTTATTCATTGTGACCTTCGGTTGTTGAACTACAGTGTCAATGTTTGGCTGTTTGGCTGCTGTTTGGTTAGCTTTAGGTTGCGGTGGAATGATTGATATATTTCTTCTAGGTAGTTCTTTCGAAACTTTAGGCTTGGGAGGAGTCAAGTTTGGCACACGATCCGTAATAGGACCTTTACTACGAGTATTAATGTTCACAACAGAGGCTGAGCTTTCTACGGGATCTTCTTCTACTAATTCGGTTAAAGGTACCCAATCCCATAACACCATAGTGGTGTCCGGAGGTGGTTCTTCTAATTTAGGGCTCGATTCCTCTGGAGGATCGTCTTGATATGGAATATGTGAATCCAGGATTTGGTTCATGACTAAACTCATAGTGTTAATCCATTGTGGGCAGCTCTTTTCCGAGTGTGGTTCTTGATGAAAGGTGCAGAAGTTTTCCATCCCTATTTCATTGAAATTTAAAGCAGGGGAAGTGTTCATGGGTGGATGAGGTTGATCATTGTCTTCCCTCTTCTTGTAAAATGGCTTGAAAGGTTTCCTAGATGTACTAGTAGCTTTATATTTCTCGAGATCTACAATTTTATTGGACAACTTCTGCATCATATTAACTACATTCTCCATGTCTGTTGATGACTCTTCTTTACTTCTAGTGAGCAACAAGGTTTTTTTACTGGCTGCTGGTTTTGTTTTTGCATCTAAGGCATGTTTAGCAATGCTATCCGCTTCTTCTTCCACCTTTCTAGCTTCTTCGAAATTCTCTATCAGGGTGGTTTTCTTAGATCTTTTAACGAACATTGCTATGGGTCCTTCAAGAGCTGTTGTATAATATTCAACCAGAGATTCCTCTGCTGGTTTATTTGCTTCATTGAAATTATTTAAGAGTGTTGTGAACCTTTGGTTGAAGTCTTGAACCTTTTCTTTCTTTTCCATTCTCATGGACAATAATTCTTTCATAAGCGTAGATACAGTTTTTTGGTTTCCATATTTCTTTAAGAAACATTTTTCAAATTCATCCCAGCTTGAGATTGAGCTAGGTTGTAAGCTAAAATACCAGGACGAGACTTTCGGCTCAAATGTGTATGGAAAAAGCCTACAGACTACATCTTCATGTTGCACATTTAAAAGATTCAGAGCTAAATAAAAACTCTTGAGATGATCTTCGGCGGAAATGGCTTTCCCTGGGTCAAATTTAGGCAAGACTTTCTCTGGATTTTTTGGAAGATTGTGGAATTGCCCAACTAGATTCAACACTCCCCTCGCTCTCCAAGCAGGTACGGCCATGTCTATATGTGGAGAATCAGGTGGAGAATTGTGTGGTGAATTCAATGGAGTGTTCTTTGGAGTAATAAGTTCTCCAAGACTTTCTTGATCTGAAATATTTTCTGGGTTTTCAAGATCGGCTTTGTTCAGGGGTTCTACAATTTCTTCCAAGGTTAAATTCACAAGTTTTTCAAAATTCTGCACAAGAATCGAATCACGAGTGTACTGTCATTCTTTTCTAGGAGAACTTTTCCTAGGGAGGAAATTTATTGCATTTAAACCACCTAGCTATCTAACATAAGATTGTGTATGTCTCCTTAAATACTCTATTTATGCAAACGACACAACACACAATACCTCTTGAGCTTCAGAATCAGAGATGAGGTTTTCGTGATTTGCTACTTCAAGACTTGGGCTGTCTGAAATTCCCTTTTTAAGCGGGTTTTCAGTAACATTTTTTACAGTGGGAGATTTTCCTTTATCAGCCATGCACTTTCAGGCCCTCCTTCTAGCGCCAAAAAATTGTTGATGCCCCGAAGATCGCAGCATCAAGCAGAAAGGGATTCTCCCCGGTAGACTATCCCAATTAGATTGTCCACCGTTTGGTATGGGGAATCCGTCCGGTTAACGGTTCCGGCACCCGTTAGATTTGGAGATTTGCTTCAATTACACCGGTTATGGCCCGATCCACCATTTTTTATTTTATTTTATGGTTTAAAATGATATGCAAGTGCCTAAGCTAACTTAATCTAAATGCAGAACTTGAAACAAATCTGTATCTAAAACTGAAATAAACCTAAACTATCCCTACAAGGAGCAAAATTATAAGTATGAGTAATGTGCTGGAAGAAGTATATGAAGATCAATAGACAACCATTAAATCATAAAGATATATCTACAACAAGAAGGCAAAAGATATTAAAAGATAGATTCCAATTCACACATAACGAATTCCATTACTCATGTAGGAGAAAATTCATTTGCACAAGAAACAGTAAGATCATTCAATACAGAGAAATAATTCAAGACAACAAACAAATATCTCACTGTAGAATATGAAAGTCACAAGAATAATCCAGCATGCATCCAACATCCATTTCCATGCAAAAGGCGTCCTCTCCAGGCTCTTATTAGGCAAATTTCATTTTCTTGGAGCAAGTGCAAGATAGCTCGTACAAGTTAAGAAAAATATTTTCCCTGCAAAAAATCCTTTAGCCTATTCCCTAAGCTTCTATTTATATCTTTACAAAATGCCTCTTGGGCTGCCACCTGCCTCTTTACACTTGTCCTCTGTTTACTTTTTTCTCTAAATAAACAAATCGTGGCCCTTTTCTTAAAACAAAAAATTTCTCAAAATAGAAAAGGGATAGCTGTCTAGTGATTTTACGCTCTAAACATAGGGAGAACAAATAATAGGAACAACGCCTCAGGATCAACGTGTTCACCCTTGGGGAGGATTTTCTGCTGGGAGGGAGGTGCTTGGACTGGCTGCTAATGTTGCTGCTGCTTTCTTTTCCTCCTCTTCAATGTAACTGAACCAGATGCCAGTGTCTCTGATAACCACATTTGCTGGTGAAGGGAGCAAGATCTTCTGAGAAGTTATATGCTTACCAAGCTCCTCTTCAATATTGTGAATTTCTGCAATTACTGCTTGGTGGATTTCTTTCAGCAAATGGTTGTATACTGATGACCACCCAATATAGTGATGGAGATCATCAGTGGCTAGGACTTCAATCTTCTTTACATATTCTATTTGAATTTCTAGCTCTTCCTTCAAGTCTGATAGACGTTGCTCCTTGCTTGGAAACTCATCGAGGGACTGAGGGAAACTCAACTTACACTTATCATGCACTTCATGAATATTTTGATATAGGTTGTTACTCTTATCAATTGTTCCCTGGATCTTAGCCATTAGCTTCAGGCCACAGTTCCTACAGAATTCCATGAGGGCCACATCTTCTTTAAAACCATCTACCGACTTGAATGGGTGATGTTTGGGGAAATCAACCTTTCCTTCTCTCCATTCCATTTGGCTCATAATGTTTGCTTTAACCCGAGTGTACTTGCCTTTAAGCCTATTGGCCTCTGCATTGACTTCCTTCAATCTAACCATCATGGCTTTGAGCCTGCACACTTCCTCAGAAATCAGCTCCTGTGTGGCGTGCATTTGTCTCAGAATGTCACAGGACAGCTCATGAAAGGGAGACATATCTATTGCTCTGCTTTCTACCTGCTCTAGTTGTTCAACCATTGCCTACTTATCTGCTTCCATAGGAAAAACTCTAGCTTCAGAATCGTTCTTTTCTACTTTTAGAACCATCATCTGGATTGCCAGGTGCTCCTTTTCTTCTTCTAAATGGCGGTACTTATCTGACAACTCCTTCTGATCAATAGTCAAGCGATTATATTTATTCACTACAAGATCCCTGTAAGCTTGCTCATTAGCCACAGTATGTTGCAACATGCGAGCTCTCCTCTTTGTTGACTCAAATTCTCTGACCATATCGACCACATTGTCATTTGTTGCTTTTGCTGCTGACACAGCGGCGGATGCCATGGCTATGGGAGCCTTATTTGTATTTTGCATCACCGTGGTCTCCCGCTGGGTAACAATATCTTCTTGGAAGAGTCTCTTTATCCTCTCTTCTGACTTCAAGACCACCGCCTTCCTCTTCTTATAATACACAAATTCATCCTATCGGGACACAGTATGATCTTCTGATGGGGTGTAAGGGATGATTGGGAGGTCTATCGCATGCACTTCTGCCTCTATGGGTGGGGTCTGTACTGCTTGAGATTTTTCATTTTCCACATTTTGGGTGCTAGAGCCACCTGCCTGAGATGTGTCTGTTTCCATATCTTGGGTGTCGGAGCTACCTTCCTGGGCATCTTCATTGGTCTTAATTTCTTCCTCCATCTTTTGCTCCTCTTCTGTTTTACGCCTTCTTTCTTCTTCTTCAGCTTGCTGCTGATTTTCACTTTCCTCCCTTTGCTCTCAATCTTCTGCTTCCTTCTGTTGTCTTTCTTCCTCAACTTCTTTCTGTATCCTTGCTTCTTCAGCTTCTTGTTGCAATATTGCTTCTGCTTTCAATCTTTGTTCTTCAAGGGCTAGGGTCTCAGCTGCTTCTCTCTCTTTCTGCAGACTGGCTTCTCGGGACGGGGCAAAGCTAGAGCTAGCTCGACTACCCTGACGACAAATCTGCAACTCATTCATGTTGATGATGCCTCTGAACACTTCTTCCTCTGTGTCATAGTAATGAGCATATTCAAAATGAGCATATACTTCCTTGCAATGCTTGGAAACCTTGCTCCGCCTATCATTTCTATGGAAGATCATTTCACCGAAGTGGAAAAATTTCAGCTCTTGAACGTATTCCTCGGCTGTTGCAACCCCTGAGAATTTGTAGGCTCCTATGCAAAAGGGAAAAGGAGGGAAGGAAGCCTTATGTTGCTTGTTAAGCACCCCTCCTATTCCATCAATGAAAACTTGCCTGACTGCTTCCTTGAGGACTACATAATCAGTAGCATATTTCGGCAAAATGTATGCTGCTTTGGTACCTCCAAACATCCTGATGTAGGTGCCCTGCTCTGAGAAATAAAAATCGTCGTAGTTTTCCAGGACCTCCATGGCATTTTCTGATAGACAATTGGGCTCTTCCTTGAACATCTGCTCATACAGAGGCATGATGAACTCTTCGCAGATGAGCTTATAGTTCGCTTTGTAATTTTGAGCCCACATTGTTTTATAGGCAGTGTAGACCGGGGTGTTGGCTTTATCCCATGTGCAACCTAGCCTGGGGAAAGAGAGCTTGGCTAAAATGCAGTCAATGAGATAAGAAGACATGTAAAATTCTGACTTTTTTAAGGCTAGACCTTCTCTTGCAGTGGCCACTGTGGATGCCAAAATGTCCGAAAGGATAGTACCCAATCAAACACAGTTCCTTTGAACGCTATGAAGTGGATGATGGGAGCCCACTGTATCCTATATACAGTGCCATCGGACATGCCGAAAATTCTGCATAACATCAGAGCGATTAATCTAAAAGGAGGTCTGTCACATACCCCAATTTTATTAAAATAATGTAATTATTTTTAATATTCCTGAGAACATTATGTTAAATTAAATGCTAAGTAGGAAGGGATGACTCAGCAGAGTCTCCAGAAATGGAATGTAAAATCTGAATAATTATTATTAATAAATAAATTATGGAGACAACAGCATGGGAGAGCTGTTAAAAGAGGTTACTGGTCTAACTGGTGGATGGAATTAGGTGGAAGGACAAAAGACAAGTGGCAGCATCCTCAAACACTTCCTGAGTTGCAGGTGGCAACTTCCCTATATTTTGGGGTCATGATTCCCCAAGAAAGTGGAATCTGAGCAGGTGGCTCATTAATGACAGTTAGCCCAACTAAGACCTAGGCAATCTTTTAAATACTACTCAATGAACTGAGCTGGGGGTTCAGCAATTGTTCTAGAGGGAGAATACATTCAGGTGAATGCTATTCAGGAGTCCCATTGAGGAAGTGGGAAAACAGTAAGGAAGTGTTTTTGAAGCAGGAAGTTGCAGTAACTTGGTTCCAGTATAGCTAATTTGGGCTGAGGGAATTATTGGCCGTACCTAGATTCCAGCCAGTTAGACCAGAGCAAGCTCGGGGGTCCTGAGAAGTGCTGTCTGGGCACTCTCCAGGAATTGGTAGGGAGGAACAGCCTCCCATTGCTGTTATTGTCTACCATAGCTACAGGTTCTGCCACTCTTCCTGTTGTTGATTTAATTTATTTTCATATGAGATAGACTAGTACAACTATGTTTTTGACTGTATTCAACTTCAGTAAATCAGTCTCTGTACTCCCTTTTGTTATAAATTTCAGAAACGCAGATGTTATAGAGATTTCCTATTTTTATTTAAATAGAGTATTTATCTTATACAGAACCTAATTGTTACTGTTATAGTTAATAATTACCATGTTTAGGCATATTCTAGAATTCCTGTTAATGGTTCAATAATAGACAGAAATATTAAACAATAGATATTCCAGTAATATACCTGCATATATATATGTATAGCATATTTCAGTCAACTTTAGTTTTAGGTCATTCTTATATTGAGTTAACAGATAAACAAAACTCATTTTAAATATATTGTTTATACTCAGAACATGTTTGACAGCTATCGATTATCTAAAGAGGTGACTGTAACAATATTTCATTGTTACAAGCTTCCACATAATCTTAATCATCTACACAGTAGTCAAACACAAACACTTAGCAACTGTATAGTATTATTCTCCTTCAACCTAGTAATTATAATACATTAGCCATGCTTATTATAATAGAATTAACAAAGTTGTTTTAAACAAAAACAAACATATTACACAACAGAGAAACTGTCGATGAACGCAACCATCTTTGGCTGTTACAAACCATCTTAAGTTTACACAGTAATCATATTTATTCTGTACAAATGTTCTTCCTTAGGTAGTCCACAAACCCTACACGGCCGTAGCCTTATATTATTCCTTCGACAGACTGAAAAACAATTGAAAAGAATGCTTTTTATGACAGACAGAACCTACAGCATCTTAACACATAGTTCTATGTATATATTATTCTATTCATAGTTTTATTTAATAATTATATAGATTCAAAATAAATTGTTACAACTCGTACCCAGTCACCACCGAGTTAACAATATCATACTTATGCATTGAACACAAAACAAAACCCCCAATTCGCCAGAATAACCCTATGCTATTAACTATTACAGACATAGTGGATAAACTTCCACAATCTTTTATTTAATACTCCAAAACGAAGAAAAACGCAGAGAGACAATCATAGGGTTTCATTTATAACAGAGTTAACATCCATTGCAGGTACCGAAGAATTCATCTATCCTTACAGTTCAAATACTTTTGAATAATTTAACGAAACCCAAAAATGAACACGGCCATGATAGGCCCAGTAATATATTAAGTATAAATTTTATGCAGCGAGGATGGAACCCTACGCTTAGCAATTACAAAGTACAATAACAGAAACCCTGGCCTCATACAGTCTGAGCCGTGAAGGGCTCTCCAATAAACATAACAAGGTTTCAACCCTTTCATTCAAACAAAATAACTTATACAGATGATTGCAACCATGAACATCAAGTCGTCAAACGACCTCACTACACAGGAGTTTTCCTCCATGACACAACCCTAACCACAAAACCAGCAAAGGAAGAGACAGCCGTGGATAACCAGGCTTACCCGGTTGAGCCAGCGTTGGAGAAAGAACCCTGTACACCTTCAGAGCCGCGTGACCTGCACATTCAATGCTGAAAGATGTTAATACACTGTTTATGCCGAGAGTTTTAAATAATTGTATATCTACACTGCTTGCAAAACAGAAATTGCGAAAATAAGGTTATTTATTACCTGAGCAATGTAGCCGTGGATATTCTGGAAGCCACCGGTGGGAGCAGACACTGAAACCCCCATCACCCTCGTCGGTTGAAAGAGCAAGGAACACCCTCAAACTCTTCCAATGACGGCCACGACAGACAAACCTTGCAGACGGAGACCTCAAACTGGAACTGAATCAGTCGAGAAGCAAACCCAAAGCCCAATGGCATCAACTCTCTCATAACCTAAAGACATTACCGAGAACCCTATCTCTTACCCACACCAGCACAGTGACGAACTGTAAATAGCTGGGACTTAAACTTATAAAGAACAACGAGACCACGAAGCAATAAAACTATAGCAGACGCTATCCCCAGAGCCGAGGACATACCCTATTGCCGAATGGAACCTCAAGGCCATAACCACCACACTCTGCACATTGTTACAGTGCCTTCATTACAAAACTCAGACAGGGAGGGTTTCATCCTTAGGACCCGAGCCCGAAGGCAACTACAATAACCTGTAGGGTTTCAATAGCAGCTTATATATCGCCCATCGCATGGAGGAGATGCAACCACGTAGCACTCAAATAAATCAACGTAGCATGGGTCGAGAACCTATAGTTTCATTGCCAACCAAATAATTATACACCGATTCTTTTCCAAATCATGTCATATATAAGTCAAACGTATGAGATAACAAATGATATATAATCATTTGGCATATAGCCTTGCAATTGAATCGTCGAGAATCCCAAGCAATGGGAATGTATAATCACTACAATGATAGAAATAAGAGTTAGTCAACATCATATATGGATTATTCCATAACTTAATAGGGTGGATAATACTTTAACATAACTTAGTTATAAATCTTATCCATGGTAAGGGAAGAACATTAGGACTATGACAAAATCAAGTTAATGCACATTTACAATGAAACCAGGGCATAGGTTAATGTCTTTCGCATATCACTTTACACAAGATGTTGGTCAACTTCAACCCTAGAGTTTTCTCTATGGCCTAGTATGATAAATACAACCATAACACTATATAGAATATAAAGTTTGCCAATGTATGGAATATTATGATTATTGTACAATCATTATATATATAAATTAATACCAAGTCATAGATTAATGCCAGGTGCATATTACATTTCTATGTTCATATAAGTACCAAGGTAGTCAACCTTCAAATTAAAATGCCTCGTTATTTAATACTTGAATGTTACCAAGTCTTTAAGACAATAAATATATTGCCATTATATACTAGCATCAGAATTGCTATCAATACTATTGTTAACAGTAACAATATGAAAAATAAACCTCTATTATTAAGATGTTGAAATAGAGCTTCATCTACAGGTGTACATCGTAAAGATAGTTAAAATCAAGGCACCGTCAAGTAACATAAGTTAAACTCTAAGTGGACATTGGACTTCAACGCATAGGATCATATTGAAACAACGCTAGAGGCGTCACCTTCTCAACTCGCATTATCAATGCATGAACAAAACAGTAGTCACCGGTATTAAGTTGACAACAGGTCACATGATGCAAAGACACTGTTACAGCCAAAAATTCTGATATCACAAATGTTTCATTTTAGTTACAACAGTAACATAGCATAATAATCATAAAAACATAATTATAACTGAGACAATGTAAATCTTCGTAACACTTGACGATACTAGCTGAATAAGAAATATCATGACGATCATTAAGTTTTGAAGTATAGGGAGTATTGATGCTCACCAAGTTTAACATACAGTGATCCTTACTTCACTGACGCACCTGAGAAACAAAAGACGACGTATGCATTAGCTCGTAAGCTAAGTAAGCCAGTCAACTACGACTAGCTCTTCCCTTGCGGTTCAAAACAAAACAATCATTAATTACAATCACCGAAATCAAAGTTTTAATAAAACAGAGTCTTTAAACAGTTTATGTTAGTTGTTTAAATTAAAACAATATCAGAAATACTACCTAATTAACATTTATTGTTACGAATAAAAATTTTTAAATTTTTCAGAATTAACGGGTTCTGACATGTGGTATCAGAGCGAGGTTCAGACACTAGGCCTGGATGTGACTCCACTAAACTTCCGTAAACAGTGATCATAAAAGAAGATTTTGTTTTATTTATAAAATACTAACATATATTTCGGTTTAATGTACAGTACAGAAAAATTCTCTTTTCTGAATTTTTCAGACAGATATGGAAAAACTGGGAGAATATGCTGAGGAGGAATCTCCCAATGCTGGGACAAGACGGATGTCAAAAGAACTAGAGGCAGAAGAAGAAATTGCTCACACCACTGAGCTGATGCAGACTATAAGAGGATTAAAGACAGAAATGGAAACGGTTAAGAAGGATAATGAAAGAATTCTAAAGACTCAGGAACAGCTAAATCAGCTATTGATAGAAAAATTTCAAACTGACGGAAGGAGCAAACCAGCTGACTCAGAAGAAGTTAATCATCCAAGAGGGTCAAAAAGGACAAAACCAACTAAATCTGACAGCAGTTCCTCATCTGAAGAAAGAAAGGGACAACCCAGTTATCACACTAGCAGTGACAGCAGTGAAGCTGAGATGCACAACCGAAGGAAAAAGTACAGGCCTTATGAAGAGATTTCCGGGGAGTTTAAGAAGATAAAGCCCCCAACTTTCAATGGAGAAACTGAAACTGGAGAAGAGGCAGAATCTTGGTTATCCGGGATGAGAAAATATTTTCAGATCTATAACTACTCAAATCAGCTAAAGGCAAGAATGGCCATATACAACCTCTCGGGAAAGGCGGACATATGGTGGCAAGACCTGAAAAGGGTCAAAGGGATCAAAGAAAGAGAAGTTAATTGGAGTACCTTTAAAAGGTATTTCAAGAAGAAATTCCTGTCCGAGCAGTATTATGAAGAAAGGGCTAAAGAATTTTATGAACTAAAACTCGGATCTATGACGATGAAGGACTTAAACAGTAAATTTTTAAGTCTGTTGCGTTATGTACCATATTTTGTCGAAGAGAAACCAAAAATACAGCGGTTTCTTAGTTGCCTGCCTTATCATATCAAGGACAGAATTGAATATGACAACCCCAAAACACTGGAAGAAGCTATGCGCAAGGCAAACTTCTGTTACGAACAGAATAAAAAGAAAGAAGGGATAGCCAGTTGGAAAGCCAAAAAGAACAGCAATCTGATCGAGTACAAGAAAAAGGAATTTGTTCCCCATAAAAATTTCAAGAATGGCAAAAACGGGAACCACTTTAATAGTAAAAGTTTCCAAGGAAACAAAAATGGAGCTGTCAGCCATTCAAACAATTACAAAAACAGCAAAGAGACTCCTAATAACCATGGAAACTACATCAAAAATTTTGAGCGAAAAGAACCTGTCAAGTGCTGGGAATGTAATGGGCCACATTATGCTTCAGTCTGCCCAAACAGAAAGAAACAAGTCAGCAATATTCATACTGTTCAAGACGAAATGACAGTTGGAGATTTTGCAGGAACTATGCCCCGAATCAATGCAGCGTTGGAAAACCGCCAGGCTGACTACCAAACTTCCATGGTGGAAGTAGGAGGTATGATTAACAAAACCCCAGTTACTATATTAATAGATCCCGGTGCTAGTCTTAGTTATATTTCACCTCAGCTGGTAGAAAAATGTAATTTGACTGTTGAAAGGTTTGATAATTCTTGGTCTGTACAATTAGCTACTGGGGCTAAGAAGAAAGTAAACTGCTATGTAAAAGAATGCATCTTAAACATGACTGATTTTAGAACTACAGTTAAACTGAACGTTTTACCACTTGGCTCATATGACATACTTATCGGAATGGACTGGTTGGAACAACATAGGGTCGTTTTAAACTGTTTTGACAAAACTTTTAGGTGTATAAACAGTAGTGGACAGCCTGTAACTGTTAGGGGTATTCCTAGGAAAACAGTAGTGAGGCAAATTTCTGCATTACAACTTAAAAGAGCAGTCAGGAAAGGATGCAAGACCTATGCTGTAACTATTACAAACGAGACAGATAAATTTGAAAACAACCAGAAAACAGTAGAGAACATTCCTGTCGTCAATGAATTTATTGACGTTTTTCCTGAGGAAATTCCAGAATTGCCTCCCAAGAGAGAGCTTGACTTTACCATTGAGCTGGTACCAGGTGCTGTTCCCAGTTCAAAAGCCCCGTATCGTATGAATATCTTGGAGCTTAACGAGTTGAAAACTCAGTTGAAGGAGTTAATAGATAAGAACTATATCCGACCCAGTGTATCCCCTTGGGGAGCACCAGTGATTTTCGTTAAAAAGAAGGACGGAACTATGCGACTTTGCATAGATTATCGTCAACTAAACAAGATGACGATCAAAAACAGGTATCCGTTACCTCGTATTGATGATCTGTTTGATCAACTACGTGGCGCTACGGTATTCTCTAAGATCGATCTAAGATCGGGTTATCATCAGGTAAGAATTAAAGAAGAAGACATTTTCAAAACAGCCTTTAGAACCAGGTATGGACATTACGAATTTGTCGTAATGCCATTTGGACTTACTAATGCCCCAGCGGTTTTCATGTGCTTAATGAACAACATAATGCACAAGTACTTAGATAAATTTGTGGTTGTATTTATCGACGACATTTTAGTCTATTCTAAGAGCGAGGAGGAGCACAAGGAACACTTACGTATCGTTTTACAAGAACTAAGAGAACAACAACTTTTTGCGAAATTTAGCAAATGTGACTTCTTCAAAGATGAAATCCAGTACTTAGGACATGTAGTTACTAAGAAGGGATTTCAGTGGATCCCGAAAAGATTCGGGCGATTGAAGAATGGCCAGTACCTAAAGATGTGACGGACGTTAGATCTTTCATGGGAATTACCGGTTACTACCGGAGGTTTATTGAAGGCTTTTCAAAAATAGCCAACCCAATCACTTCTTTGCAGAAGAAAGGCAAGAAGTTTGATTGGAATGCGAAATGTGAAGAAAGTTTCAAGAAACTTAAGACTTTATTGACAACTGCACCTATTCTTAGAATAGCGGACCCAAATAAAGATTTCATAGTTTGTACCGACGCTTGTAATGATGGCTTAGGCGGAGTGCTGACTCAAGAAGGACATGTCATTGCTTACGAATCTAGGAAGCTGAAAATCCATGAAAAGAATTATGCCACTTATGACCTAGAATTAGCTGCTGTAATTCATGCTTTAAAGATGTGGCGACACCACCTAATAGGAAGAAAATTTACCTTACTAACAGATAATAAAGGTCTGAAATACCTTTTAGACCAGCCAAATCTAAATGCAAGACAAGCCAGGTGGCTGGCATTCCTAAGTGAATACGATTTTGAAATCCAACACATAAAAGGGAAGGAGAATAAGGTGGCTGATGCCTTGAGTAGGAATGCAAAACTGAATTTTATATCAGCTAGCAGCACTTACACCTCTGATTTAAATGAACAGCTGGCTGAAGGGATAAATTTAGACGAAAATTATCAACATTTACAAATTACAGCCCAAGAACAGCCCACAGAAAGTTTGCTAAAAGGGTATAGTTTAAATGAAAACGGATTTTTGCTGTTTAAAGACAGGCTGTATATCCCTAATGCACCTACAGTTAAGCTGTTAATTTTAGACGAAATACATAAAACCCCTTACTCCGGGCACCCTGGCTATCAAAAGACTATCACTATGTTGAGAAAAGAATATTTTTGGCCTAACATGAAATCTGAAACTGCTGAATATTTAGCGAAGTGTTTGGACTGCCAACAAGTAAAAACAGAACATCAACATCCAGCTGGATTGCTGCAACCTTTACCTATTCCTAGCTGGAAATGGGAAATAATTAGCCTGGATTTCATTACGGGTTTACCCAAAAACCAACATCAGAATGATTCAATTATGGTAGTGGTAGACAAATTAAGTAAATCAGCACATTTTATTCCTGTTAAAACCACATACAAGGCTGCAAACATAGCAGATATCTTTCTAAAACAGATTTTTCGGTTACACGGTATTCCAAAGGTTATTATATCAGACAGGGATCCTAAATTTACAGGAAATTTTTGGAGATCCTTGTTCAAAGGATTAAACACCACTTTAAATTTCAGCACCTCTTTCCATCCTCAGACTGACGGACAAACGGAAAGAGTTAATCAAATATTAGAAGATCTGTTAAGGATGTATGTTAAAGATCAACCAGGTAAGTGGGAGGATTATTTACACTTAGCTGAATTTGCATACAATAACAGCTATCAATCATCAGCTAAGTTTAGTCCTTTTGAGGTTTTGTATGGACGAAAATGCAACACTCCTATCTCTTGGAGTAATCCAGTAGATAGATTAGTGTTAGGACCTGATTTATTGAAAGAAATGGAACAGATTGTGAAACAAGTGCAGGAAAACTTGAAGATTGCCCAGGATCGGCAAAAGAGTCAAGCAGATTTGAAAAGAACTCCTAAAGAGTTCCAGGTAGGTGAACATGTGTTCATCAAGGTAAGACCAAAGAAAAGCTCCCTAAGATTAGGAAGTTGTGCAAAATTAGCACCACGTTACTGTGGTCCATTTGAAATTTTAGCCAGAATTGGTCAAGTTGCTTATCAGTTAGCATTACCGCCAAATTTAAAAGTACACAATGTTTTTCATATCTCTGTTTTGAAAAAGTATATTCATGATGCTACTCATGTTATTGATTGGAACATTGTACAGGTAGAACCAGAAGGGGAAGTTCTGGTAGAACCGGATTGTATCCTCGGGAGGAGGGAAATTACTCTACGGAACCGGATAATTGGACAAGTGAAGGTGCAATGGAAGCACCTTAGTCCTGAAGAATCTACCTGGGAGCTGGAAAGTAAGATGCGGGAAGCATATCCCCATCTATTCCAGCAGGTAGCTGAAGAAGAAGAATAAGTAACATCGAGGACGATGTTACATTTTAAGGGGGTGTGTATGTCACATACCCCAATTTTATTAAAATAATGTAATTATTTTTAATATTCCTGAGAACATTATGTTAAATTAAATGCTAAGTAGGAAGGGATGACTCAGCAGAGTCTCCAGAAATGGAATGTAAAATCTGAATAATTATTATTAATAAATAAATTATGGAGACAACAGCATGGGAGAGCTGTTAAAAGAGGTTACTGGTCTAACTGGTGGATGGAATTAGGTGGAAGGACAAAAGACAAGTGGCAGCATCCTCAAACACTTCCTGAGTTGCAGGTGGCAACTTCCCTATATTTTGGGGTCATGATTCCCCAAGAAAGTGGAATCTGAGCAGGTGGCTCATTAATGACAGTTAGCCCAACTAAGACCTAGGCAATCTTTTAAATACTACTCAATGAACTGAGCTGGGGGTTCAGCAATTGTTCTAGAGGGAGAATACATTCAGGTGAATGCTATTCAGGAGTCCCATTGAGGAAGTGGGAAAACAGTAAGGAAGTGTTTTTGAAGCAGGAAGTTGCAGTAACTTGGTTCCAGTATAGCTAATTTGGGCTGAGGGAATTATTGGCCGTACCTAGATTCCAGCCAGTTAGACCAGAGCAAGCTCGGGGGTCCTGAGAAGTGCTGTCTGGGCACTCTCCAGGAATTGGTAGGGAGGAACAGCCTCCCATTGCTGTTATTGTCTACCATAGCTACAGGTTCTGCCACTCTTCCTGTTGTTGATTTAATTTATTTTCATATGAGATAGACTAGTACAACTATGTTTTTGACTGTATTCAACTTCAGTAAATCAGTCTCTGTACTCCCTTTTGTTATAAATTTCAGAAACGCAGATGTTATAGAGATTTCCTATTTTTATTTAAATAGAGTATTTATCTTATACAGAACCTAATTGTTACTGTTATAGTTAATAATTACCATGTTTAGGCATATTCTAGAATTCCTGTTAATGGTTCAATAATAGACAGAAATATTAAACAATAGATATTCCAGTAATATACCTGCATATATATATGTATAGCATATTTCAGTCAACTTTAGTTTTAGGTCATTCTTATATTGAGTTAACAGATAAACAAAACTCATTTTAAATATATTGTTTATACTCAGAACATGTTTGACAGCTATCGATTATCTAAAGAGGTGACTGTAACAATATTTCATTGTTACAAGCTTCCACATAATCTTAATCATCTACACAGTAGTCAAACACAAACACTTAGCAACTGTATAGTATTATTCTCCTTCAACCTAGTAATTATAATACATTAGCCATGCTTATTATAATAGAATTAACAAAGTTGTTTTAAACAAAAACAAACATATTACACAACAGAGAAACTGTCGATGAACGCAACCATCTTTGGCTGTTACAAACCATCTTAAGTTTACACAGTAATCATATTTATTCTGTACAAATGTTCTTCCTTAGGTAGTCCACAAACCCTACACGGCCGTAGCCTTATATTATTCCTTCGACAGACTGAAAAACAATTGAAAAGAATGCTTTTTATGACAGACAGAACCTACAGCATCTTAACACATAGTTCTATGTATATATTATTCTATTCATAGTTTTATTTAATAATTATATAGATTCAAAATAAATTGTTACAACTCGTACCCAGTCACCACCGAGTTAACAATATCATACTTATGCATTGAACACAAAACAAAACCCCCAATTCGCCAGAATAACCCTATGCTATTAACTATTACAGACATAGTGGATAAACTTCCACAATCTTTTATTTAATACTCCAAAACGAAGAAAAACGCAGAGAGACAATCATAGGGTTTCATTTATAACAGAGTTAACATCCATTGCAGGTACCGAAGAATTCATCTATCCTTACAGTTCAAATACTTTTGAATAATTTAACGAAACCCAAAAATGAACACGGCCATGATAGGCCCAGTAATATATTAAGTATAAATTTTATGCAGCGAGGATGGAACCCTACGCTTAGCAATTACAAAGTACAATAACAGAAACCCTGGCCTCATACAGTCTGAGCCGTGAAGGGCTCTCCAATAAACATAACAAGGTTTCAACCCTTTCATTCAAACAAAATAACTTATACAGATGATTGCAACCATGAACATCAAGTCGTCAAACGACCTCACTACACAGGAGTTTTCCTCCATGACACAACCCTAACCACAAAACCAGCAAAGGAAGAGACAGCCGTGGATAACCAGGCTTACCCGGTTGAGCCAGCGTTGGAGAAAGAACCCTGTACACCTTCAGAGCCGCGTGACCTGCACATTCAATGCTGAAAGATGTTAATACACTGTTTATGCCGAGAGTTTTAAATAATTGTATATCTACACTGCTTGCAAAACAGAAATTGCGAAAATAAGGTTATTTATTACCTGAGCAATGTAGCCGTGGATATTCTGGAAGCCACCGGTGGGAGCAGACACTGAAACCCCCATCACCCTCGTCGGTTGAAAGAGCAAGGAACACCCTCAAACTCTTCCAATGACGGCCACGACAGACAAACCTTGCAGACGGAGACCTCAAACTGGAACTGAATCAGTCGAGAAGCAAACCCAAAGCCCAATGGCATCAACTCTCTCATAACCTAAAGACATTACCGAGAACCCTATCTCTTACCCACACCAGCACAGTGACGAACTGTAAATAGCTGGGACTTAAACTTATAAAGAACAACGAGACCACGAAGCAATAAAACTATAGCAGACGCTATCCCCAGAGCCGAGGACATACCCTATTGCCGAATGGAACCTCAAGGCCATAACCACCACACTCTGCACATTGTTACAGTGCCTTCATTACAAAACTCAGACAGGGAGGGTTTCATCCTTAGGACCCGAGCCCGAAGGCAACTACAATAACCTGTAGGGTTTCAATAGCAGCTTATATATCGCCCATCGCATGGAGGAGATGCAACCACGTAGCACTCAAATAAATCAACGTAGCATGGGTCGAGAACCTATAGTTTCATTGCCAACCAAATAATTATACACCGATTCTTTTCCAAATCATGTCATATATAAGTCAAACGTATGAGATAACAAATGATATATAATCATTTGGCATATAGCCTTGCAATTGAATCGTCGAGAATCCCAAGCAATGGGAATGTATAATCACTACAATGATAGAAATAAGAGTTAGTCAACATCATATATGGATTATTCCATAACTTAATAGGGTGGATAATACTTTAACATAACTTAGTTATAAATCTTATCCATGGTAAGGGAAGAACATTAGGACTATGACAAAATCAAGTTAATGCACATTTACAATGAAACCAGGGCATAGGTTAATGTCTTTCGCATATCACTTTACACAAGATGTTGGTCAACTTCAACCCTAGAGTTTTCTCTATGGCCTAGTATGATAAATACAACCATAACACTATATAGAATATAAAGTTTGCCAATGTATGGAATATTATGATTATTGTACAATCATTATATATATAAATTAATACCAAGTCATAGATTAATGCCAGGTGCATATTACATTTCTATGTTCATATAAGTACCAAGGTAGTCAACCTTCAAATTAAAATGCCTCGTTATTTAATACTTGAATGTTACCAAGTCTTTAAGACAATAAATATATTGCCATTATATACTAGCATCAGAATTGCTATCAATACTATTGTTAACAGTAACAATATGAAAAATAAACCTCTATTATTAAGATGTTGAAATAGAGCTTCATCTACAGGTGTACATCGTAAAGATAGTTAAAATCAAGGCACCGTCAAGTAACATAAGTTAAACTCTAAGTGGACATTGGACTTCAACGCATAGGATCATATTGAAACAACGCTAGAGGCGTCACCTTCTCAACTCGCATTATCAATGCATGAACAAAACAGTAGTCACCGGTATTAAGTTGACAACAGGTCACATGATGCAAAGACACTGTTACAGCCAAAAATTCTGATATCACAAATGTTTCATTTTAGTTACAACAGTAACATAGCATAATAATCATAAAAACATAATTATAACTGAGACAATGTAAATCTTCGTAACACTTGACGATACTAGCTGAATAAGAAATATCATGACGATCATTAAGTTTTGAAGTATAGGGAGTATTGATGCTCACCAAGTTTAACATACAGTGATCCTTACTTCACTGACGCACCTGAGAAACAAAAGACGACGTATGCATTAGCTCGTAAGCTAAGTAAGCCAGTCAACTACGACTAGCTCTTCCCTTGCGGTTCAAAACAAAACAATCATTAATTACAATCACCGAAATCAAAGTTTTAATAAAACAGAGTCTTTAAACAGTTTATGTTAGTTGTTTAAATTAAAACAATATCAGAAATACTACCTAATTAACATTTATTGTTACGAATAAAAATTTTTAAATTTTTCAGAATTAACGGGTTCTGACAAGGTCTTAGGCTCTGAACATCATATTCATCATTATCTCTCTTCCTCAGCTGCTTGCCTGTGACCAATAATTTTTTGGCCATATCAGTATTATTCATCTTATTCAACCATTCATCACTTAGAGCTTGCTGGGGACATGAGAATTTGTAGGCTGCTGCAATATACACTGGATGGAATGAAGAGAAAGGCTCTCCCTTGCTGTCATGCAACACTCTTGTTTGCGGGTTGGCATGTTCCAATATCCATCCGATCACTTCACAACATGGGAACAATTCAGGGCGAGTAGAAGCCCTGGCTATGCCGAAAGTTCTGATGTTGAGGTAGATTTGTTCTTCTTCGAATAATACATCTGGGATATCCTGGTTCCTAATCATCCAGTAAACATCTCCCCAACGGACCTCGGGAGGAACGCTGGTGGTACACTTAGTGTCTTGGAAAATTGTTTCAGTTCTTAGCTGCACTGGCTTTTGTTCCATCACTTTAGCTTTCTTTCTACCACCTTTTGGCATCGTGGCTTATCCCTGCCAGCAACCAAATGTGAATCATTACAAGATTTGCAACATGTTGTGAGAATGTAACATAGAGTAGGACAATTTTAGCATGTTAATGATAAATATAGACAAAATTATAAAGTTGCATGCTGGGGAAGCAAACTAAACATAGATCATTCTAGAAAACAAAATATGGTCCTCAGACTTGATTGTTCTAGGGAGACAATGCCTAGTCAGGAACTTTTGGAATGCTTCTGAAAAGTTAAGCATATGACGCGGAAAAACCTACTTCCTTCCTAGTCCTTGGAGACAGGATGCTCTTCGTCATAACACTTCTAATGGTCAATGGTGGGTTGGCCTGGAGTGGAAAATCCTATGAGTAAACAATGAAAACAAGGAACCATTTTCCACAGTCATTAACTGAGCCGTATAGGTGAGTGGTTGAGTATCTCAACCGACCACTACTGTTATTGATAATACTTGCGAAACGGTATGCAGCCGGTAGGAGGTTTGAGTCTGGGTAGGAAAACGACTGGAACGCGACCATTGAAAGAAAAAAAAAAAGCTCAGATGGCTCAGAGAAAAATGGCCAACTGGGACCGACTTGGTCATAGCTATGACTCCTAGTTGGCATTATTGAGAAAATTATGGGGGCACGGGGACCGTAAGTTCTTTTAAAACAATACATACTACCAATGCCTACCGGCCACGTTATTAAACTGGAAAGCCCTAGAAATAACTCAATGTGAAGATAAGACAAAGATGACGGTTAAAAAGCCTACCTGGAGATGAAACAGCGATGGAGTGAGGTGGACACGGTGGTGGATGCACTGAGCTGGAGCGAGCCGACACGGTCTTCCCAACAACGTTCTTTGAATAACAAACTAACAATGGGACCAACGCAACCCCACCGCCCTTATATAAAGTTAGACACGTGCGGGCATTTAAATGGGTAGGTGACGATTTAAAACGGGGTTTAATGCTCGTACGGTGCGGTCTTCAATGACTTGTGCTAGTTACCTACATATCTCATAGGTTAACCATTATAGAGCCAAGTTATACATACCTCATAAGTAGATCTTCTATGTGATCCATGGCAATGGATGAACCTTTGTCTTCATGTCACCATGGTCATATGTTCTCGAACTAGAACATGATTTGTCTTTCTTGATGTACCTTTCATGTTAGTGGACAAAATCAACCTCATACAACATCACAATGCATCAGTACAATCATAAGTGTAAAAAAACCTAATCAATGAATATCTTCTATCATGCATTCATAATTTTATTAAGGTGATACGACAAGTCTAAAAATAACCAAGATTGTACTAACC
Source organism: Larix kaempferi (assembly GCA_027924585.1). Taxonomy (NCBI): domain Eukaryota; kingdom Viridiplantae; phylum Streptophyta; class Pinopsida; order Pinales; family Pinaceae; genus Larix; species Larix kaempferi. Next base: position 3,644,556 of record BSBM01000241.1, on the reverse strand, counting down.
ATAATAATATGAAGACAATTATATCATAAAATTAATTATGAACAGAATTCGAAACATACCTGTATGGGTCATACCTGTCGAGATTGCTTTGTAATCTTCTTATGTAAGGCCTTAGCCTCATCTCCCTCTGAAACAAGAACTTCTTCACTTATGCAGGTGACCAATCCATTCTCTTCTAGGATTAACCCAATCCACTTGATTTACGGGAACTGGATCTGGAGCTGGATTAGGGTTTGTCAGAGAAACCCTACAAATTCAAACTTTGAATTTCAAACTTCTGAAAGGATAGAAAGATGTGCCTTGATGAGCTGATCAAGCCGGTATATTCAGAATTTGAAAACTGCAAAGTTTCACCCCTCAAATTTGCCTTTGAAACTTTCAGATTCACTGGACATGACCCCGAACTAGGGTTTGATAAAGCCCACCTTTCTGCCCAATCAAAAGGTTTGATCCAAAGCTCTAACCTTCTATTTTTCTGAGGAGCTTCCAGCTGTGGTCACAGATTTCAAAAATTCCCATTTTTCTTCGAAACCCTAAATTCCCGAAGCCATGAATGAAGGTGCTAAAAAATAATTTTGTTTTGACAGAAATATGTACCTGATTGTTTCTAGTGTAACTCTTAAATTTCTGATCCACAGGGTCTGAAACTTCTACCTGTGGTATCTCGACCTGTCATCTTTCCAACCCCATAGGTCTGACCTCAATTAGATTCTCTGAGAGAGAGTTATGCCAAGTGTTGCAATGTGACCAGTTTATGGGATAAAACAGGAGAACAAACTTGTACGGTGTGACACATGTCACTAGTTCAGTTTCGGCCTCTGAAAACGTTTCCTGAGAAATTACAGTCCGTGCACTACTTGTCACTTTTTACGAAATTTCATTTGGAGCTTCCTATCCCATGTTATGACCTTTTTTCCTAGGTCACCTGTTTATGACTCATATTTGGAAGAGGCAGAAACCCTAGATTGCACAGATCATAAAACACAAAGTACAACGAATTAGAAGTTATCCTTTGGACACAAGGTACATGGGGATCTTATCTTCAACCTGTAAAAGTTTCAGATCCGAAAAATTCTCCAAAATGGATTTATAGCGAAAGTTCTACGATGACTGGTTTTTTCTATATCAAGCCCTAGCATCGCAAGTGCAACAAGTGTCATACATGCCATACCATGCCTTCTTTCAGGATAGCTCTGATACCATGTTAGTTTTTCAGAATTTACTTCAATCTGATCTAGGATCTTAACTGAGAGAACAACATGTACAGCATATCAATCATGGACACACTAATGCAAGCACACAAGAGACACAGAGTTTACTTGGGGAAAACCATAAATGTGAAAAACCCCAATAACTTCCTCAGAGATAGATAGAGCAATGATACAACCCAAGCATAAGAGATAGACATCTCCTAGCAGTAGATTCTCCTCCTCCACAAGTGCCTCCTGCACTCTATTTATACTTGACTTGACTTGCCTAATAACCTTTACTAGGCTGGCCTTAACTTAACCACATAAGATAATGCTGAATGGACTGACACCCAATAGGGTGGTCTAATAACCCTTTGACCCACATGGCCGACCCCCAATAGGGTGGTATAATAACCCTTCGACCCACATGACTTATACAGGGCCGACCCCAACAAGGTGGTCTAATAACCCATCAAGTATAAGTTACAACACTTACATTATAAATGACGACACTTCTGTATAGAGGAATAATAACATCTCTATAGGAATACAAACACTTTTGTATAGAGGAATAATACCATCTCTATAGGAGTACAATATACATATATGAAATACATTCCGAAGTTACATATACATCAACATGACCAAAAAATCATAGTGGCCATCATGTGTGCGGAAAGTTGTTTTAGGGATATCATCCTCATGAACCCGAATTTGATGATACCTAGAACGATCCAACTTGGAGAAAAATTGAGCACCATGAAGCTCATCAACAATAGGAATTGGAAACTTATCCTTGATTGTGAGGTGATTAAGTGCTCAGAAGTCAATGCAGAGGCGCCATGACACATCTTTTTTTCTGACAAGAAGAACTGGTGAAGAAAATGAACTAGTATTAGGGCAAATAATACCTTGCTTCAGTAAGTCCTGAATGAGCATCTCAATCTTTGTTTTTTGGTGAAAAGGGTAGCGATAGGGCCTGATGTTGGGAGGAATGATTCCAGGAAGGAGCTGAATACGATGTTCCCCTGGTATTGAAGGTGGAAATCTCACTGGTTCAAAAAATACACATGTATATCTATCCATAATTTGTTGTAGATCCAAAGGAGTAGTGGAGACCATTGATGGTTGCATCTGAATGGAATGGATCTAAGCGATGACACCATGTGAACTCTTCTTAAGGATATTTTCCATGCAATGTGAACTGATGATGCTGAGAGACCCTAGTTGTAATCTTGTCAATGTGTGTTTTTTCCCATTGATTGAAAATTGCATCCAAAGTTCATCAAAATCCCATAAGATGGGGCCAAGTGTGCGTATCCATTTAGCGCCCGAAACCACATCACATCTACCTATGGCCAAGGAAAATATGTCGAAGCACAAGTTATAATATCCCATATAGATATGCACATTGCGACACTTCCCCTTGCACGGTAAGGTGCCCCCATTGGCAATCATGACTTCAAAGTTGGAGCAAGGATGGATAAAACAATCATCCTGTTTGGCGATCCGAGGGTCAATGAAGTTATGAGTGCTACCATAATCAATGAGTATTGTAAGAAGGAGTTTCTTGAAGTAACCCCTAACCCGCATTGTTTGGGGGGTGGTGACTCCGGCTAAAGCATGGAGAGATATCTCTGCGTTGTCGTCCTGAGACAGAGGGTCAACCGGTGGCTATTGAATGTCGATCTGATCATCTATTGTATATGGAGCTTCTTCACCAATTTTAGAGGTAAGCGGAGAATCCACATCCAAGAGATAGAGATTTTCCTCAACACATCTATGTCCCCGAGTGAATTTCTCATCACAATTATAACAAAACCCTTTATCTCTACATGCTTGCATCTCGGATTTAGACAAATGTTTGATAGGATTTGGTTGAGGAGCTCGCGTTATGGGAGGTCGTTGGGAACCCACATTTCTGAAGGGGACAAAATTGGGTTTGGAGGGTTGTTGGGTTACGATCTTGTCCTCTTCCAACTTAGCCAACCCCAGGGATTCCATCATTGTGTTTGGACAGAACATTTTGAACTCAGATCGGATTGCATCCTTTAGACCACTGATAAAACAACTCCTGTAGAATTCATCAACAAATCCTTCTGTGTGATTGACTAGTTTCTCAAATTCTATCTGATACTCTCTCACAGTGCCAATTTGGCGAAGTTTAGTGAGTGATCATGTGAATTCATCAAAAGCACTAGGACCAAATCGTTGCAAAAAGAGTTGGAAAAAATCTATCCATTTTGGCTCTTCATGAGCCTTGATGTACCAACAGTACCATTGAAGGGCGTCCTGTTCCAAATGAAAGGATGCAAGTGGAACTTTCTTGACATCAAAAGTATTATGCAAACTGAAATATTGTTCTTCCCAGTATATCCATCCAGTCGGACCATTACCATTGAAGCGAGGAAAATCAAGCTTCGGCCCATGTAAATTGCTGGAAGAAGAGAACCCAATGTCGGCAGAAGACTCCGACTGTCGTTTATTGGTCATGGCTAAATGCTCAAGATTGAGGCTGAGAAATTTTTCATCCAAATCTTGGAGTTTGGTTTTGAGGGTTGCAAGTTCTTTCTCATGGTTTTTGCTTTTGCATGGGTGACCACCATAACCAGGATTATTTTTTTTGAATGGGTAGAAAAACAAAAACAAAAACTATTTTAGTAAAGGAAAATTTGGATTTGGAAAAAAATCTAAGGGGTAATTGGGGTTGGACTAGGTTTTGAACACTTTCAAATGGACAGGGAAGCAAAAAATGAGGATTTCAGAAGCAGGGTAAAAGAATGGGAAAATTTGTCAGAGAGGGACAAAGAAGCAGAAATAGGAAATGAACACTGTGGCAAAATTTGAAGGCAATTGGGTGAAAATCAAAGAAGTTATGGCAAACCCTAAAAATAGACAAATGTGGGATTTCTGGCGTCGGGAAGTGGAATTTGGAATAGGGTCCTCAGGAATGAAATATGCAGAATGGGATTGCAGGGGTGTCAATGAATTTTCAAGGGAAACAGAGTTTTTTTCTGGAATGGATCAGCAATGGCACGGAAGTGATCGGCAATAGAATGAATCTGCAGCGCGGAAGTGATCGAAAATGGAATGGATATGCAATGGTGTGGAAGTGATCGGCAACAGAATGGATCTGCAACAACGCATAAGTGATCAGCAATAGTTCTAGACAGATGTAATCTGCGATTTATCTGCTAGAAATAGATATGGACCCTAGGTATGCTCGGCTTCCTAAAGGTTCAGGGGATTCACTCGGCCACCACTGCTGTCTAATGGCTTGCGTATTGGGGCAGTACCCATCACTCCACAGCTCAGGTAAAACTGATAATCGCTTTTCCACAAACGACAACTCTTGGTTTACCTCACGGGTGGGAACTATTCAATCGGGTAGGGGCCGTTTCCCTTTTCTCTAGCAGGTCCTCTCAATGGGCCAGCTACTTCGGGGTTCCTATGGTACTCCTCACAATGAGTTTTAGAGCTTATTCCCAAGTACTTCCCACAGTTAAGAGGATAGGGATTATTCCCGGATCCGAACCTACAATTCATAGGAACAAATACATATGCGAAAAAAAATTGGCAGAAATTCCACCCAACGAGCCCAAGAAAGTGCTTTGATACCAGATGTGAGGAACCTGCAACAATTAATTGATAAAATGCAAGATATATTAGAACACATAATATTTTTATTGATTGTGGTCCACTTCGAGGGGGAAACCTCCTTTGAGAAAGCTCAATACAAATATCTTATGGATGCCTTCATTGGCCTCAACACAAACTTATATACCAGTCTATGTGCCAATACTATGGATCAATACCATGGAACATATAATTCTATGGGATAATACAAACTATGGATCAATATAACCATGGAATATATAATACTATGGGATGACTTACAAAGCATATGCGTCCAACAACAATATACTAACAAAGTAAGAGAAGGGTTGACACGGGTTCTTAATAGATACCAAAACGAATTGAATATGGATGGATGGATAATCATCAATGGCAGGAAGAGAGTAGGAATATAATAAGAACTAATTACTTGGTTTCATCTCTTGTGAAGCCCTAAACTACAAATATTTGAGGACAAAGATTTTCAAAAGGGTGTACTATGTTATGACCCTAACTAAGTATTGTTGTTCTAAGAATCCCCCTATTGTTCCTAGGTTGATTCTACAAAGAGTGGATCAATATCTTCGACAATAGAGAGTGCAAATTTCTATATTATTCCCTTAAATATGCACACAAGTCATATATCCAAATAAGAGAGAAAAAAAAAGAGGAAAAACATATTTCTCTAAGTCGTTTGATGTTCCATAGTGTGCCGCTCCTTTTCCTTATTGTTGAGATTATGTACCTATATATGCACACATATCAAACAAACACCTTTCTCAAATCCATTTTAATTTTACTAACACCCATGTATATACATATAAAGTACTTCAAGTACAATAATCCTCATCCAGATAACATAATCGTGCTAATGATAAATGACAAATATTTGTTGGGGTGGGAAAGAATATTGATCTTATTAACATGAAAAGGAAACACTACAGTAGCATGGATACCTAATTTATTATTGTTGTGTCTCCTTCGTCAGAGCTTTAGAATCGTTGTCTGTATCCACACACTTTAATCCTTTCCCAATGGAAATCTCAAGTCTCTTGTGTTGCATGGAGGAACTGATCTAGTGATCCTTTGATCTCCACTTAAGATCCCTATGCTTTTAGAGAAGTAGTATAGTAAATTCCCCTCAATAACAAAGACATGAGCTTCGGATTGTTATCACTTATTTTGATTTTTCTCAACGCTTGTCACTTTTTCTACATGCTTCTCTTTCCATGTATCTTCAATTTATAGGCTAGGAAGGTGGCAAGGTCGAGTCCAAGAGTGCATGCATGTCACACCAATGTTGTCCATGCATGACCTACACTCATGGATTTTTTATTGCCGAGATTATTTCCCCAATTTATGCCTTTTTGAGATGTGGCCACAGTTCTTATACAAAACAATTTCAGTTGGTTGTGATTATTCTTTAAAGGAATTACAAGGCTTGCGATTTTCTTCAATAAAAAGTACATCCACATATCCATAAGCATGCAAACAATTGATCTGAAGCTTGTAGTCTTCACCTATTTCATTGATTCTTACTAGTAGTATCATATATTCGTGTTCCTAATATCAAGGGTGTAAAATATCCATATAATAAAATGCCCCATAATATACAAGGTTAGAAGAGATATTCATGGGAAAAAATCATTATGAATGGAGGATGTTGGTGGGTGGGATAAGGAATAGTTTTGTAGGCTTTGTATTTGGAAACACTTGCAATCATAAACCAAAATATCGTATTTAAAAATTTGCCTTGAGGTGCACATACCCATGCTCAATTATAATTATCATAACCGCAACAAAATGCACTAGAATTCTATGGAATATGAAAATGAAACAAGCATGGCCATGAACAACACACCATGGATCCATGTCACACTTCACCATAGCCTCTAGAAAATATAATGTGGGAGTATGTCTCAATGTATGTGAAAGAAATTTTGAGAACCCGAAATCATATATCAACTAACTTTCTAGCATACCCATTATATAATGGTACCTTTGTGTGCAACTTGGGTGATTACATATGCTAATGATGTCATCATGTCCCAATGTATTCTTCAATCCAAACTATCAGTTGTACAAGTTTTTCTATCTGTAATTAAACACAAAAAACATCATCTGATTACCAATCATTAATGTATATTGTTAATAGACATAGGGAAATACATTGATAATGATGATGGGTGTCAAGGTACAAAGTTCAATCCTCAAGTGTGAATCAATTATCTGGTGTCAAACACCTTACTGAATCATTCAAACAAGATCCAATGATGTATACCCACTCCTAATTGCCCCTAATGACTACAAGTCCCTATGTACTTATATCAAGGATCCTGAACCTTCTTCCCAAATAATGATTTGAATTCAAAGGGGAGCATTAAGGAACCTCTCATCATCTAACACAAAACATGTAATTTAATTAATTGATGTAGATAAAAGTATCATGACTACTAGATTTTTCTTGATATCGAGATGGACGACATGCATGGTCAAAAATACTAGGAATAGATGACACAGGTTTATCAGCCTCCCTTGAATATAAGCATAACATTGATATTATTTGGGCAACAACTGATATTCAGATAAAAACCAATGAAAACAATCAATGTTGGAGGTATTGAATGGGGGGTTCATGATGATTGGAAGGATAACCAATCAATGGAATCACTCATCATCATGGTACAACTTCCTAATTAATACTAATCTCGACTACAAGAGTTTTCAATGAAAATAGGTGCTATGTTCAAGGTTTACATTCACTAATGGATTCTATGTTAATAGAATAAGTTACAAAGGTCAATATTCTTTCTCTCCACTTTTTGATTTTTTATGTTTTATAATGTTTTTTGTCTTTTTCGTGTTTTTCAAAGCATGAAAAGAAAAAGTATGTTATGTTACAATGGAGGGAATGAATGTTTTAAGAATATGCCACTACATTCCAAGCGCATGGTGCATTCTTGTGCAAAACAAATGCACCAAAGGTATTAGAATAGTTATAAACACTAAAAAAATGTGTCCCCTCCGCAGATAACGGGTCAAGATACAAGAGTTATTTTGGTCAAATAACAAGCGATGTCAAAAGTGACGGAAAAATTCAAGAGCATTGGACAACGAACAAAAATTAGGTAGTATGCATGATGACGCAAGTAATTAAGGCATAATCTAAGGTAAAATGAAAATATCATACAAATATTTGGCATAAGGGTGGGTTGCGGATGCATTTGTGCAAGCTAACAAGTTATTGTTACATGTAAAATGATCAAATTACATGATTGCAAGTTCAGAACAATTTGAAGAATAATCCTTCCCAATCCTATGCATATTCAACAAAATGTCAAATGAAAAAAATCTATAGATTAAAACCATCTGCGAGCCATAAAAATGACTTAACATGGTTGTCTCTTGCAAAATAGTGAAAAATGGCTATTGTATCGTTTTTGGGGTAAAAATTTGGTCCAAAATGACTTAATATAGGTGAAAACTATATGTTTTTTGGAGAAAATATCGGTCCACCTGGGACTCAACTATTGATTATGAGAGATTCGGCTGCTATATTTTCCAATCGATCCCACTAGGTACGTCACCTCATCCCTCTATGAATTTCCATTGATTTAAATTTATTTTTTATTGATTTTTCATTGGATGACAAACTCCACTTGGCCCACATTTGGACAACCATGGTTTTGGCATACAAGAACCACAACAAAATGATCTTGCTCAAGGTTATTGTATCTAAAAACCGTGGCCAACAATAATTGTATATGGTAACAATAGTAGCCATCCCTCAAAAAGGCCAAAAAAATGAAATTTTCCAAAAGAACTGGCCAAATTTTATTTCATTTTTTTGGGGTTTTGCAAAGCACCCCTCCACCATGATTTATTGGAAAGAGAGAGAACAAGGATGCAGATGTTGTTGCTATGCGGAATCAACCAAATTTGTAACCCTAAATGACTGTGCTTCTAAATTTATTCTGTTGTGCTAAAATGTACAAACGGGGGACCTATTATAGAGACTAGTGAGGTGGTTGGAACTTGATGAGCAGGTGTTCCAAGTGGGACATGAGATTATCCATTTAGATGTTTAGGACATCTAATTTTTTATATGTCTATCTTGCAGGGAGGTTTTGATCCTCCTCGAGGGAGGATCCATAGGCCCAAATTTTATGATACTGTCAAAGTATATCCTGGCACACTGTGTACCAAGCACCTAGAAAAGAAATAGCCAAGTGTTGATTCAAGATTCAACCATGAAGACCATCTTGTTTACTATCACATGAGTTTCATGATCGATCATGGATAATTTATATTTCACATGCAAATATGTACTATGCACTAGAGTGCTTATAGCTGACCATTTTTTACTAGTGCTTGGCCCTTATGGTCAACATGCAAGACTCCTAGACACGATGGAAGATAGGGAAAGTGCAGCAAGTTGGATATGCTTTGATTCTTTGTGATTTATTTATGGAGAGGGATCCTACCATGTTCCCTAGGATCTCCACTCCATGACTTGGGCCATGAGATCCCGAGATGAGATGATGGAATGATATGATGGCTCACATAGGAGGTGGGCTTCTTATGAGTACCTTCGGTCATGATTTCTTTGACTGGTGGAGGGAGAAAATCATCATGGTGGATGACTATTCCTATGCAATCATGGAATTAAGGCATGATCCTAAGGTATCACTTCCTCTCAGATCGCAATGGGTCCCCATAGGTAAGAATCCTTTATTTTCTATTGCTCTCAAAGTGTTTTGGGTTTTTGAAATGTTTTTTTTTTAGGGATTTTGTTTTAAAAATGTAAAAAAGAAAAAAATGATTTTTTGAGATATCCAACGTGTACTAACCATATCTTCTCTTGATGGAACAAATGTTTGTCTAATGCGACTTGTAGTCATGCCCCCCAAAAGGAACGATGCAAGAGAGGAAGGGTATCCAGAGCCCAATTTTGGGGACAAGCATGCCTTCGAGACCCTACTTAATGTGCACAAGAACCCAAAGGAAGTAAGTATGGGAGTCCCTATGACACATATCAAGGAGGTTCCCAAAATACTTCAACATCATGTGGTTGGGGTTCCTTTTAGGATGAACAAACTTATGACATGAGTAGTGACCATTGTGGTGTGCTACCATATTGTGCACACAAAGGAATTCGATGACTAGATTCTAGGTTGGCTCTTCTCTTTTTAAAATCTCATCTTATGTATATATTCAAGGCTAGATAGCCTAACAATATATATATATATATATTCATTTTTTGTATAGACATGATGGTACCAATCTCTCTTTATCTACACACACATGCTTTATCTACACACACACATGGTTTTTTGTGAATTCTACTTATACAGCTTCAAATGGTGTGTTCATTTAAATGTCATTGTTTATATTTTACAAGTAAGATTATGGATCATAACTTAATGTAATAGATTCCAATCAATAATATAATTAACTAAAGAATTATTCAATGCATTAAATCTTCTTGGAATGTGAATGTAAGTGATAATTCAAAATTTTGTTCAAGAAGATGTATTCTTAAAAACATCTTATAAATGCAAGGATCACAAACTTAGTAAACATTGTTCAAATGAGACACTACTAACTGAGAATCCAAATAAATAGTGACGTGTTAGATGTAGAGAATGATAGTGTAATATCCCCATTTTGACCCTTAGAATGCATTGGATTTATATGTGAATATTGTGCATATGCGATATATAAATTCCTAGCATGGAGCTCAAGGCCAAGGCCCCTCCAGTGAATGCTCGGATTTAAAAGGAAAGTAGTTTATATTTTCTGAACCATGTGTTAGTAAACCATGGAAATTGTAAAATCATCTAAATATTAATGATGTAAATAAAATTTCAAGAACTGGTTATGGAAACAACTAAAAATGAGGGGGATGAATGTATCCACTAGGGAGAGATGAGGGGTTGGTGGATTCAATCCTTTGTTTCCAAGTGTCATTTTGAGAACCCATATTGACTAGCCTATTGACATTTAATGTTGATGTATATGTAACTTCAGAATGTATTTCACTTATATATTTATTTTACTCCTATAGAGATGTATTATTCCTCTATATGGAAGTGTCGTCATTTGTATTGACAAGTGTCGCAAGTGTGTTAACTTGCCGATGGGTTATTAGACCACCTTGTAAGGGGTCGGCCCGATATAATGTAATATGAAGGTATTGTACCTAGCTAGACAAGTCGGCCCCATAAGGTTATTGGGCAAACATGACAAGTATAAATAGAGATCGGGAGATCTTTATTTGGATCACTTCAGAACACACACTTCCTTCACTCGGAAAGTGGCGCACATGTGAGGAGGAGGATCAGCTGCTAAGAAGAGTCTATCTCTTGTACTTGGTTGTACTTTGGTTGTGCTATTGCTCTATCTATCTCTGAGGAAGTTGTGGGGTTTTTCACCTTAGGGTTTTCCCCACAGAAACTCTGTGTGTCTATTGTCTCTCATGCTTTTGCTTCTTGTGATGATTGACATACTTGTTATGATTGATATGCATTGATATACTGTATATGTTATTCTCTTAGTAAAGATCCTAGAGTATTGTGAATTAATGCTAAAAATTTAACATGGTATCAAAGCTAACATGAGAAGAAGACATTGTGCAGTGACGGAAACCAGGGTTTCTTGTTTATTGGGTTTCTCTCCACATATTTTAGAAAAGTAGTATAGTAGATTGACTCCACTCATCAAGGAGAACTATCTGTCCAATCAAAATTCAATTTTGAGCACTTTCACTTTTGGCCCTAAAAGTTAGGGTTTCCTCAAAAATAGGAATTTCTGAAATCTGAAGACATAGCTGGAAGCTCCTTGGAAAAATTGAAGTTTAGAGATTTGGATCGAGATTTTTGGTTGGATAAATATCCGGGGAACTCAAACCCTAATCAGGGTCCTCCCTAGTGAACCCAGGAAGACTAAAAGGCATTTCTGAAGGGTGAAGCTTTGCATATCTCAAATTCTGAATACACCAGGATTCTCAGCTCATCAAGGCACATCTTTCTATCCTTTCAGAAAGTTGAAATTCACATTTTGAATTTTTAGGGTTTTCTCTGACAAACCCTAATCTGGGACCATATCCAGTTTTCAGCAAATCAAGTGGTAAGACCTAAATCTTTTCTATGTCCATTTGAAGTACTCTTTAAGATGTCTCACCACACCAAGCTTGAGGATAAGCTTGAAGGGGCTGATAACGTTTGAGCTTGGAAGTATAGGATTGGGTTAATCTTGGAAGAGAATGAGTTGGACTCTTACATAAAAGAAGAGATCCTTATCCCAGAGGATGAAGAGGCTAAGATATTGCATAAGAAGAACTTGGTCATGGCAAAGAGAATCATTACTGATTCTATTAAAGACCATCTCATTCCACATGTGTCATCCCTAAAGACACCCAAGGCTATGTTTGATTCCCTGACCAAGCTATTTGAAGGGAAGAACATAAATCAGAAGATGACTTCCCGGAATCAATTGAAAGGGGTCAAGATGTCGAATGGAGAGACCATTCAATCTTATTTCTCCAAAGTCTCTCAGATCAAGGAACAACTTGAAGCTGTAGATGAAATGGTGGAGAATGGTGAAATTGTTATGACCACTTTAAATGACCTACCCAGGTCATGGGACTCCTTTATCCAAGGGATCTGTGCAAGAAATAAATTGATCTCCTTTAGTAGACTGTGGGAGGAATTTTCTCAAGAAGAAGCAAGGCTTGTGGCACGAGAAGAAAAGATGGGGAATGAAGATCAAGCTCTCACAGCACATACCAAGAAAGGCAAGTTCAAGAGGGAGCCATCCCATCATAAGAAGAAATCTTCTCATCCATATCACAAAGAAAAGAAAGATTTGAGGTGCTTCAATTGTAATGATAAAGGACACTTTGCCTCAGAATGTCCCAAGAAAAGGAAATAAGATACCAACAACTTCAAAAAGAAGAAGAAGAACAACAAAAGAAGATATCATGCTCATGGTGCTGAGGATGATGAACCTCCCAGGAAGAAATCTAGAACAGAAAATGATGATGACTCATCAAGCGAAGAAGAGTATGTACTAATCTCTGCTCTCACAGGTACTATCTCTCATGGTTGTAATGATTGGCTTATTGATAGTGGTGCTTCCAAACACATGACTGGGTTTAAAGAATCTTTTGTAAATCTATCTTAACATGAATCACCCCATAAAGTAAAACTTGGGGATGACTATCAATACCCTATCAAAGGAAGTGGTGAAGCCTCCTACAACATAGATTCTAGAAATTCCTTGAAGATGAAAGAATTTATCTATGTACCTGGACTCAAGAAAAACCTACTCTCCATATCTGCATTGGATGCAAAAGGTATGAGGGTTGCATTTGTGGATGGCCAAAGGGAAAGACCATCGATGATGTAGTGGTGATTGGAGAGCAAGAGGGAGGATTGTACAAATTGAAGGGACAACCTGAACATGCCATGGTGCATGATTCCATGGAGCCAAGTGAACTTTGGCATAGAATACTTGCACATATGCACTACAGAGCTTTACCAATTGCAAGTAAAGTTGTAGAATGTCTTCCTGAAATCAAGACCAAGCATGAAGGTGTTTGCCAAGGATGTGTAAAAGGAAAGAACATAAAGAAGGCATTTCCAAGCAGTGAAAGCAAGGCAAAAAGTATCTTGGAAATTATCCACTCCGATGTATGTGGTCCGATGTCATCTAGTTATCTGAGTGGGTATGTTTACTAAGTCTCTTTCATTGATGACTTCTCCAGGAAGACTTGGGTTTACTTCTTGAAGAACAAAGATGAAGTGTTTGATAAGTTCAAGGAATTCAAAACCTTGATGGAGAACCAAACTGATAAGAAAATCAAGACTTTCAGATCCGACAATGGTGGAGAATTCATTTCAGGTGACTTCAAGAAACTATGCAGTGATTCAAGGATTAAGAGGGAGTTGACTTCTCCTTACAATCCACAACAGAATGGAGTTGCAAAAAGAAAGAACAGAACAATCATGGAAGTAGCAAGGGCAATGCTGCATGACCAGGATCTACCTATGCATCTATGGGTAGAAGCAGCTAGGACAGGTAATCCAGGAAGCAAAGATAAAGAGGGAGCACACTCCAGCAATTCATGCAAGGAAGCAAATATTGAGAGGGAGTCCACCCGACAACAAACAAACAAAGATAAGTATTTGAATTGTCATTTCTTGTATATTTGATTGTTTAAATAATATTGTTCAATGATGTATATACTTATGTTCCTAGACTTAGGTTGTGTATTTTGCATATTTGCATTAATGAACAGTATACTACTAATATGCATATGATGGGTAAGTGGCCTATGGCACTATACAACATTCCATTGCTACTTATCTAGAATGAAACCTCTTTGCTGACATGTTGGGAGTTGTGCACACTCTTAACAATGTTCTGGTAGAGATTGGAAGGCATCTAGAGAGTTACAGGATATGGATAAATGTTGTATTGAAGCATTGGCTTAAATAATTGCATGACTGTATGACATATTTCTTTATGTGAAAGAATTTGTTCTGAAAATTATGAGATGTTTCTAATCATGCAATTTAACTTGTTTTGTAGGAAAGACTGTATACCTTCACCTACAAAAGAAGGACTACAACATTTGTTCAAGCAACAAAATTATCTATTGAAGATATTGAAGTTCCCAGGATACAGGAAGAATGCCATGATCCGTCGATCATGAAGAACAATGTTTGGGATGCGGTCCCAAGACCTGAAGGGAAGTTTGTTGTGACTTCCAAATGGATCTATAAGATCAAGCATGCTGCAGATGGCAGCATAGAGAAATACAAGGAAATATTCCTAGCTCGTGGCTTCTCTCAGAAAGAGGGAATAAATTATGAAGAAAATTTTGCTCCTGTAGCCAAGTACACTTCCATCAGAACAGTACTTGCTCTGGCCGTAGTGATGAAATGGAAGATACACCAGATGGATGTCAAAACCGCTTTCTTGAATGGTGTAGTTGAGGAGGAAGTGTATGTGGAGCAGCCACTTAGTTTTGAGACACATGACAGGGAGTCATATGTGTGCAGATTGAAGAAAGCCTTGTGTGGCTTAAAACAAGCTCCTAGAACTTGGTATGGTAAGATGGATAGTTTTCTATCTAGTTTGGGATTTACCAAGAGTAAAGTGGATTCCAACCTTTACTACAAGATTGAGGAAGGAAATCTTGTGATTCTACTCCTGTATGTGGATGACCTGTTTGTAATAGGAGATGACAGATTGATTGTCGATACAAAGAGGAAGCTTGCTACCGAGTTAGATATGAAGGACTTGGGGATGATGAACTATTTTCTAGGTATGGATGTGTGGCAGAGTGTAGATGATATCTTCCTTGGACAAGGGAAGTATATAGTAGATATCCTGAAGAGATTCGAGATGATGGATTGCAAGGCCATGGCCACACCTATGGCAACGAACCTGAAGCTTCTATGTGATGCTTCATCTGAGCCGGTTGATGTCTCTATGTATCATCAGATGATTGGGGTCCTTGATGTACCTGACGAACACGAGACCAGATATTTGCTTTGCGGTGAACAAATTGAGCCAGTTCTTGACGAATCCAAGGAGTGTTCACCTGGTTGCTGTAAAGCATATTCTGAGGTACCTGAAGGGTACAGTTGATTATGGGCTCAAGTATGAAGCGAATCAAAAGTTTAACCTGTAGGGTTATGTTGATTCAGATTGGGCAGGCAATGCTGTAGATAGGAAGAGCACATCTGTGTGCTGCTTCAGTATGGGATCAGGTGTGATCTCTTGGTTTAGCAGGAAGCAGTCATGCGTAGCACTGAGTACAACCGAGGCAAAGTATGTTGCAGTCTGTTCAGCTAGTTGTGAGGTAGTATGGCTTCGAAAGCTACTGTCAAAGTTATTTGATCTCCCGTTGGAGACTACTGGTATCTTTTGTGACAACCAGAGTTGTGTGAAGCTGTCTGAGAACCCGGTGTTCCACGACAGGTTGAAACACATTGAGATCAAATATCACTATATCAGGGATATGGTGCAGAAAGGAGCAGTGAAGCTCCTGTATGTTGCGATGGATGAGCAGATTGCAGATGTGCCGATGAAGCCACTAGCCAAAGTGAAGTTCGAGTACTTCAGAGAGAGGCTTGGTGTTCTTCAGATCGACAACACTTCGAGGAAGAAGTGATGGAGACATTTGGTGAAGCCATTCTAAGCATGTTGGAAGGAGGATCCTTCGCATGGCTGTGGATGTAAGCGCTGGATGATGAGCATTAGGACGATGCTCCAGTTGCTACTCTATATATACGCATCATGTTGGATGTTGGATATGATTAGTTGGATCATTTATATGTATATGTATATATGTATATATGCATCATGTTGGATGTTGGATATGATCAGTTGGATCATTTATATGTATATGTATGTACACATCATGTTGGATGCTGGATATGATCAGTTGGATCATTTTGTAAATGCATCATGTTGGATGCTTGGACCATGTATTTGTATATGTGTCAGGTGGATATTGTGTATGATCAGGTAGATCATGTATGTTGATATATATCAGGTGGATACATTGTGTGGATCATGTATCTATGTATGTATTAGGTGGATACATTGTATGATCAGGTGGATCATGTATGGTGATATGTATCAGGTAGATACTTGGTATGCATCAGGTGGATGCATTATATGATCATGATGATGAGCTTCAGGATGTTTCTCCAGATGATATGTATCAAGGCATTACAGTGATGATGATCAGTATGATCATGAGCATCAGGATGATGCTTCGGGCGATGATGACCAGTTAGATCATGAGTATCAGCTTAATACTTGGAGGTCAGAGATGATATGTGGCAGGTTGTGCAAATAGCATGTAATCAGTCCTCAGAAATCCGATAGGTTGAGCTGTGTGCTCGTGATCAGTCCTGGGATGAGGTATTGCTATGTAGTATGTAATCAGTCCTCATAGATCCAATAGGTTGAGCTGTGTGCTCATAATCAATCCTGGGATGAGGTATTGCTACGGAGACATGTAATCAGTCCTGGAGATATGATAGGTTGAGCTTTGTGCTCGTAATAAGTCCTAGGATGCTCTTTAGAGATCTTTTCGGTCGTGCTGCGGCACATAAATGTTCCTGGGATGCTCTTTAAAGGTATTGTCTATTCACATGTAATCAGTCCTGGAGATCTGAGAGATTGAGCTTTGTGCTCGTAATAAGTCCTGAGATGCTCTTTAGAGATCTTGTCGGTCGTGCTGTGGCACATAAATGTTCCTGAGATGCTCTTTAAAGGTATTGTGAAGGGGATACATGTAATCAGTCCTGGGAGATCTTGCAGGTCGTGCTTAGGCACATAAATGTTCCTGGGATGCTCTTGTCAAGTATTGCATCAGCACATAAAATTAGTCCTGAGAGACCACCTCTATCAGACTGTTCGCACAGATGATGATGAAGACCTACAGGTAGTGGGCCTACATCCAGTATGAAAAAGGATTGGCTCTATAGAACTTCCTATGATGAGTAGATTCAGAGATTGGTTGAGATAGCAGCAGCAGTGACAATGACGATGATTTGAGGACGATGCATCGATGATGACGATCCAAAGAAGAAGACTTGTGCTAGCAGATCTGTGTCGAGAAATACCTTCCTAGTTAAGAGGGAGTGTTGATGTATATGTAACTTCGGAATGTATTTCACTTATATATTTATTGTACTCCTATAGATATGTATTATTCCTCTATATGGAAGTGTCGTCATTTGTATTGACAAGTGTCGCAAGTGTGTTAACTTGTCGATGGGTTATTAGACCACCTTGTAAGGGATCCACCTGATATAATGTAATATGAAGTTATTGTACCTAGCTAGACAAGTCGGCCCCATAAGGTTATTGGGAAAATAGGACAAGTATAAATAGAGATCGGGAGATCTCTATCTGGATCACTTCAGAACACACACTTCCTTCACTCAGAAAGTGGCGCACATGTGAGGAGGAGGATCAGTTGCTAAGAAGAGTCTATCTCTTGTACTTTGGTTGTGCTATTGCTCTATCTATATCTGAGGAAGTTGTGGGGTTTTTCACCTTAGGGTTTTCCCCACGGAAACTCTGTGTGTATATTGTCTCTCATGATTTTGCTTCTTGTGATGATTGACATACTTGTTATGATTGATATGCATTAATATACTGTATATGTTATTCTCTTAGTAAAGATCCTAGATTATTGTGAATTAATGCTAAAAAATTAACATTTAATTCTGTAAGAAAGAGGCAACTGAGAAGTCAGCCCATGAATTTAATGGAGTATGGGAAAGCTCATAAATTTGTATTGCATGTTATGGGCTTAGTTACTTGGCCCATAAGTTAACTTCCTCATGGAAATTCATTTTTCCTTCATCCCCATTCCATTACACAACAACCAGACATCATTTACCAACCATTATGCATGCCCAACAGTGAAGAATTGCATAAATCGCAACCAGAGAAGAAACCACGATTTTGAGTGACAAAAACGTCCAAAATTTGATGTGAGCAGCAAAATCGAATGGGGAATCCATAGATGTAAATCCTGGGGCAAAATTCAAAGTGTCAAATGCCCAGAAATCCATAGGAAAATCCAGATTTGGAAGTTGGGAATTTCAATTCCGTTTTTGGGAGTTAAGTAGCCAGAATTTGGTAAAATCCAAGAATAGATCAAATTAGGTGAGAGATTAGAGGTTGGATTTGCTTGATAAAACCAGTGAAGGCACGAATCTATGTCGGTCTAGCATCTTGGACCTTTCTATGCCCACCCTGAAGAGCACTGGAAGGAAGGGGCGCCTGAGGGACTATGTAGCAGAGAAGGGGACCTTCCTTGTGCTAGGTGTGGTAGGTGTTGTGGGTGCCAAGGCTGTCTAAGAGCACTTGATATGCTTGTAGCTATGTGGTTGAGCTCACTGGCTTAGAATTCTCCTTCCCTATCTCCCTGCATGCTTAACAAACCCAGTTGTGTCCTGGCTTAGCATGAGTGATTGTGCACGTGGCTGTGAGTGAGCCTGAGTAGTTCCCCCTTAGTTTATACATAGCCCAACTCGGGGGTGGTCTCTCAACTAAAATAATATAGGTTGGATAGAGACCTATAGTTTGGTGGAACGTTTCTCTCCCATAGACAGTTTCTTGGACAATTTCCATTAAAAGATAAGTGTTCAATGTTGTTTTTTATTATGCCAAAATTTATGTATTATGGGAGACTATTTGCTTATGTTAAATTGAATGAATGAGCCAATTTGAATTGTTGCGATTGAATGCATGTGAATAGTATCAGATGAGTATATTTATGTGCATGAGTTTATTGTTGTGAATGCGATGAATATGATGATACCTGCATGTTGTGTGTAATTGATTTTAATTCCGGTGTATTTTTAATATGCATTGCACACACATGTAGAGGTTATTGCATTTAAATTTAAAAAAATTTGATGATACGACCTCAATGGGGGACTTTAGCACCTCGCAGATCCATTGTGTTCCTTCCGTCGTTCGATTCTGTGGGAGTAGATGTGACAGATAGCCTATCTGAGAAGCTAGATAGCAACACTATACTAAACAACTTTGTTGGTTGTGGAACCAAGATAAACACCACTAGAATTCACAAGCTAGACGATGGGAGAAAGTATCATCCATGTAGTGGAAGCAATGTTCTGAGTGTGATTAATGGCATCATCCATGAATCCTACGTATAAAGGGACACTCTCTATCATCTACAAAGGTAATACCAAAGGATGGCAAGTAATGACCTTAACTAAGGTAAGAAATTAAAAAAAAAAAATCTAAAATGAAAATTTAAGAGTACATGGAATCATAGAGCATTAATGCTCATGCATAGTATTTATTTAGGTAGATCTCATTGCAAGGATCCACCAAAGAAAAACCTTCATATTCAACTAACTCATATGCCCCTTTAACAACACACAACTAACAATGCAGTGATCGTGCCACATAGGTACAAATTTTCTTGCCCCTAATTTATCATGATATTAGTCATAAACCAAGACTAAGACACCTTCAAAAAATATCCAAGGACAAATACTCTTGTCATATTACACTTTAATGTAATTTGTATGAGTCTCATTAACTATTTTTGCATCTTGATTATGCTTGTCCAGTTGTTTTGAGTATACAATATGTTATTATTTAGTTGTGGTATTAGGGGGGGATTCGATAAGTAGTTTTAGTTAAGGTATTTTGCATTCAATTGGTAAAATTGCATCCATGCTATGAACAAGTTGGAAAGGAATAAATCCCATGGCAGTTTTATTGATGTTTGGTAAGCCCATAGAGTAGACAAAAGCATCAATTGCCAATTGGTTTTATTTTTGTTTACTATATTTGGCAACATAGTTTTCAAAACTTTGTTCACAACTTCAACTTGGTCGTTGGAATGAAAATAGTAAGGGGAATAATTCTCTTGCCAAGAACCTAACTCAGTGGTTAATTATGACATTATGTAATTCTGGAATGAGATCTATGATATGTGATGATTTGTTTATGCACACCAAACCAAATAATTATGTGATTAAATACAAAAAGTGTCATTATAGTGTCATCATTACTTGAGGTGGGCATAGACTTAGCCAAGTTGGTGAACTAGTTGATGGCCATTATAATGTAATGGTGACTATTCACCAAAGTTGGATTACAAATCATGAAATCAAATACCCATTTTGCAAAGGGGCCATCAAAAACTACAAGGTGAAGAGGAGCAAGGGGAGCATGCATTTTCTTAGTAAAAACTATTGGAGTCGATTTAATACTGATAGGGGGGTGAATCAGTATTAGCACAATTATCAATAGTTTTTATCTTCTTTAACAGATTATAATTTACTTAATATTTATATTCAGTTATGCTTCAATAAATAAAACATTCATCCATTCATGCACCAAGACAAGAACACATAACACACGGGATTTTTACGTGGAAACCCAAATGGGAGAAAACCACGTATTGCTTCTTTATAATGAGAAAGAATATATTCAAGGAAGCACCAACTTCCTGTGTTTACTAGCACCAACTAGAAGGAGGCACCAACCCCCTAGTTTTACAGGCACAACCTGAAGGAAGCTACAACTCCCTGTATTTCTCCAACACCAACTAGAAGGAGGCTCCAATCCCCTGTCTCCTTGTTGTTTTACAGGAACCAACCTGAAGGAAGGTCCAAATCCATGTCTCCTTGCCCCATTCTACCGCCCTGATGTCCAAAGTATTGTTTTGTCTTATTAAACTTCAACTACGCGCACTCTTATGATCTTATGATAATTGTTATGTTGTGTGCTACCTTTATATGCAGTAGATTTTTTGTCACTAAGATGCATACATCACTTGACTTCTCATTCCTCTCTAATCACACTTCTGATGATGCTTACTTCATATACTATGTGCTCATTTATATTGTGGTCTGCACTGAGGTATGCTCTGTCGTTCTGCTACGGCGCTATTGCTTTCACCAACTGATATTGTGCCTTCAATTGATAGTTTGTTGTTCTAAGGTAATGCACTAGTAATAGATGGAACTGCGCATTTACTAATCTAATCATTTTGTTTAAATGATACAGTTGCTCAAAAAATATGCGACAACATGTGCATTGTGATGTACCAACTTAGGATTGTGGCACAAAAACTCAAGACTTCTCGAAATTGACTAAAATAGTGATTGTGGAAGCTAGAATTGTTGGATATGGGAAAGATCAAAGAATATGGATGGATGGAAGGTTCTGATATGATTTTATACCTCTGAAAAACATACTGAGACCATTAATTTTTCAAGAACATCCCGGCTGAACTCTACTCCAATGCTCATGGGGTTCTCAGCATATACAAACTAGTACGGGTAGGAAACTTGACTGAGGGTTGGAGAAGGTTGTTGAAGACATTAGAGAGGTTAATTAACATTCATTTACAGTCATATAATAATTAAATATCATCTCAGAAAGTTATATGCAGATCTGGGAAAGTATTATAACAAATCTAGTGAAATGGCAATTTTGGACAACTCAACTAGTTCGACTTTTGGACTCCCAAAAAATTCTCAAATGCAATTTAATTTCTAAAAAAGATGCTGGATCATGACATATGATATGTTATATAACTACAGGAATAGGAATTACTTCATTTGGACCTTTACTCATTGACTTATGAATCATTCATTGAAAGCTAGTCAAATTCTAGCTAAATCTAGAAGGGGTGCATAAATTGGAGAAGAAATTAGAGTTCTGTAATTTGTATTGAAGTGACTAATATCATAAAATTACATACTCTTTTATTACATCAGAAATAGGCCAATATGCCTCTCAGAAGATGATGAAAGAATCTCTCCTCTTGCATATAGGAAACTAGTTATAAAATAGAAGAAGGAGGAAGGATTCGATCTCTGACTTTGGTGAAGATGATTCTGAACTTCTGATTCGACCTAGTAAGCTTCAGTACCTAAAAATACACTCAGTGATAATGGTTGGATTCCATAATCCTCTCATAGAAAGTCGTGGCACATCTCCCATGCTTGACTAGGGACACACCTCCCAAGTCTTGGATACCCAAATGCATTCATAAAATTTCTCACACTAGAAAAATATGTGAAATGGAGTTGGAATCCTTATTTTATAGAATTCATGTTGACCTATTGAGAAATTTACTTGGCTTGGTTACTTGTTAGAATAGGTCACCCATGAGTGGACATACTTTCTTTGCTTTGCTTAGGCTTTCCTTCTTTTTCCTCTTTTTCTGACATTCCTTCTTTTTTGAACTTTCCTGCTTTTCATACTTTCCTGCTTTCTGGATTTATGTTGCTTTTCCTGAAATATTCATCTTTTCTCATTTTTGGCATCATTTTTGGACTCTAGTGCTTACTTGACTTCTACTCCAAGTAATTCCTCCAACCTTATCCATTAATTCGAATTGGTGGGCCAATTTCTCCATTTATTCAACATAACAAATAAAAATATTAATTGCACCAATAATATTAAATGCTCCATAATTATTTATTCCAAGTAGGTAGCAAACTATGGATAAATTTAAATGCACACTCCTAATTATTTAATTGCCTCATCTTAACCTCTCATTAATTAATCAATTCAATCTGTCACTAGGATCCATGGGGTTCGGTCTTCTTCATGGTGCTGACAAAATGGGAACATGACAGTCCTCCCCTCCCAAGATTGCTTGTACTTAAGCAAAATATCCCAAGAGGTCCATCATGCTTTTGCTGCACTACTCTGATCATAATCATCTCTCCAAAAAAATCTTCACTACATCTGTAACTGAACATGCCTACTTCTATCCAAGTGAAGCAACTGGAAAGTGTGCCAAGGTCCCATAAGAATATCCAAAATGCAAATATACCACTACTATGTAAACTATAAGTCCATCCAAGGAGGTGTTCCCTATGTGGGAAACTAAAACCAAGTGCAACAAGATGAATTGGTGCAAAAGAGGGTTGGCTTGCTCCATCATTCCAACATGCAAACAAATGCTCCAAGGTGTAATACCCCATTTTGACCCTTAGGATATATTAGCTTTTAATGTAAATATTGTAGACATGCGATGTATGTTTTCCTAACGTGGAGCTCAAGGCCAAGTCCCCGCTAGTGGATGCTCGAATTTTATTTAAAAGGCAAGTATTATATATTATGTTACCCATGTGCTATTTAGCCATGTGACATTGTAAAAATGATGTAGATAAACATCATGCAATAAAATACCAAAACTGGCTGTGGAAACAACTAATGAGAAGGGGCCATGTGTATTGTATCCACTAGGGAGTGGTGAAGGGGTTGTGGGATTGAACCATAAGCTGCCAAATGTCATATGAGAACCCATTTGACCTTCCTTGCTGACATTTAATTCAGTTGTAAGAAAGTTGTTGAGAAATCAGTCCATGGCTTCAATGGAGCATGGGCAGCCCAGAAATTCATATGGCAGGTATGGGATCTATTTTTCTTGTACCACAAGTCACTCTACCTCATGGTAATTTGTTGTTCCTCATTCACATTCCATTGTTGAACATCCCAACTTCAGTTTTCATCCATTACGAATGCCCAGTAGTGAGAAAAACCAAAAATCGCAACTTTGAAAGAACCCACGTTTTGAAGTGCCATAAACACCCAGAATTGGTATTTGACAGTGAAATCCAATGGGGGATCCATAGATATGAACCTTGAGGCGAAATTGAGAGTATTAGATATCCCGAAATCTATTGGAAAACCCAGTTTTTATAGCCTAGAAATCTAGTGACGGGATTGAGTTATTTGATGACAGAATTGTGGGAAATCCAAGTGTGAATGTTTGAAAAGAGGATTGGATTGCTTGAATTTAGCTTGAGATGTCTGTAGCTCTATGGTTGAGGTCACTGGCTTAACATCCTCCTCCTTTTCTTATTGCATTCTTGATAAACCCAACTGTGTGTTGGCTTAACATGATTGTTTGACTGAAACCATGGCTGTGAGTGAGCACATCTAGTTCCTCCTTAGTGGATACACATCCCAGCTCGGGGGTGATCTCTCAGCTGAAAGAATATAGGCTGGACAGAGATCCATGGTTGGGTGGAACGTTGCTCTCACATAGCCAGTTGTTGGACAGTTTCATCTTAAAGATAAGTATTCTTTGTGGTTTAAATTGTGATCATTCTGTGTTCTGTTCTGCATGTTTAATTATTCATGTTAATTGAATAATATGATTATCTTAATCTAGTTGGAATGAAGCCTGTGCATAGCATGAGAATGGGTTTGATTATTGTATGATTGTTTCATTATTCTGCCTGGAAGAAATAGGCTGATGTATTCCCTTCTGTGTGTGTGTTATTATGGTTATTCTGTTGTGTTTATATTGAGTATGATTCTGCACTACATTTCAAGATAAGTATTCCTTATGGTTTGAGTTATGTTAATTCTGTGCTCTGCAATGTTTTAATTAATGACTGTTGTTTATCTGTTGAATGCATGATGAAATGGTGTGTGGATAGTGTGTAATTCTGTTGCGTTTATTAAGATTGATCTGCACACATAAGTTTTTATTTATCCATGCATTTCTTACTAATGAATGTGGTTGGGATTGTCAAATAAGCCCGATATGTTTGGTCATGTTCCCTCCCTTGCATTGGAGTGACGGGAGGGGACGTGACAGAGTGGTATCAGAGCCCATGTTGCAGCACTAGGGCTACTTGAGTCAAACTCTGAGTTTGCAGGCGGATATCAAAGTGTTTTTAACACAGTATTGATGAAGTTTGGGCAGCATTTTGATTAGGGAAAATGGCAGAATCAGAGTTCTTGGGTGTGATAGAGAATTACACCATTGCATAGATATCTCCAAGAGATTTCCAATGGTACTAGACTTTCCTTATTTGGTCAAGGGACAAGGGAGATATGATCCCCGCGAGTTTGCAGGGGCAGAAGAGGTGTTTCCACAATTCCGTAGTTTCAAATTGCGCAAAAGTTGCACAGGTTGCGCAGGAGTTGCACAGGTTGCGTAGAAGTTGCACAAGTTGCACGGGATTTGCGCAGGAGTTGCACAGGTTGTGCAGTTGGAATTGCAGAGTTGCACAGGTTGCGCAGAAGTTGCACGGGTTGCGCAGGAGTTGCACAGGTTGCGCAAGAGTTGCACAAATTGCGCAGGAGATGCACAGGTTGTGCAATTGGAATTGCAGAGTTACACAGGTTGCACAGAAGTTGCACGGATTGCGCAGGAGTTGCACAGGTTGTGCAGTTGGAATTGCGGAGTTGCACAGGTTGCGTAGGAGTTGCACAGGTTGCGCAGAAGTTGCACAGGTTGCGCAGGAGTTGCACAGGTTGTGTAGTTGGAATTGTGGAGTTGCACAGGTTGCGCAGAAGTTGCACAGGTTGCGCAGGAGTTGTACAGGTTGTGTAGTTGCACAGTTTGTGCAGTTGGAATTGTGGAGTTGCACAGGTTGTGGAGTTGGAATTGCGGGGTTAAAAATGAAAAGTGGTCAAAACCATAAATTTATAGAAGATGAATGGTGCATCAGAATAGAGATCCATGAGTTGCTGAGTGTTCCTTGTTGTATTGAATAACTTTTCCCGATAGAAAATTTTTCCTGATTTGTAATGACTCTTTTTCAAAATTTGATTAAAATTCCAATTTTTCCATTTTTTCCCCAATTTCGATCTTTGACTAGTTTTACTGTTTTGACCTCCAAATCAACCCAAATGCTCCCAAATATTCTGTAGGAGTGTATGAATGGTATTTAGACTTGAATATTAGGTTCAGGAATGTTTTATGGCACTCCAAATACTGCTGCAAACTTTATTTGTATTATGATCAATATATGTAATTTTGACCAGTAATTTGTGCATCAAATCCCCCTGGGGTAACACTGCAAATGGCCTTCCAAATGCCTCCAAAATCCCACGAATTTATGAACATAGATATGTAATGTGTTAAGTATGTGATTAAGGTCTCATATGCACCATTAATTGATTTTTACTATTGTTCTAACTCTCTCGCATTCAACAGCAAAAACCCCCAATTCGACCCTTGGGGAAATGGCACTATTTCATCTCTCAATACAAACAAACTAAGTAAAAATGCTTCAAATGCTCAAATATAGTACATGAAACTTGTAGAATATATCCATGGCAGTATATGAATCAAAAATATATCAGATAATCATCCATCCATTCGAAATAATCAACCTTATAGTGTCATACATCAAAGCATTGGGGAAATGGACATTGTTTGCTCATTAATCAATAATTTTGCATACATTCAATGGGTATTTCGACCTGAGAGTTTCTAAATATGAAGAAAAGAGGATATGAAGCTATTATAATCAAAAAAATATCATATGAAACTCTCCCAATGAGTGCAAGATCTCACCCAAAGCGCAATCCCTCAAGGAGCCCGAATATGCCTTCAAAATTGGAAATGGTGGAGAGAAAATGCTGCACTAAACCAAACCATGAAACTTCCTGTAGCTGATACCTACAAATAAAACTCCATTAAAGCACCGTGAAAGACCTGAGTGGCTTCTCCAAACACCAACTTGGATGGGAATCTTTCACCCTCGAAATTGGCTAAGGCAAGAAACTAGTCATCCACTAGTTCTCTCTTCACAAATGCAATTTTTCTTAAATCATCAAAAGCCATTCTCATACTTCATTTCTACATTTTATAACCAACATTATCCTTCTAACGGTCAAAATCCTCTCAATAGATTCAATAGATTTCCATTTAGGAAATATTCCACATTTGCCACTTGTCTCCTAGTTCCAACCTTCCATCTTCTCCCAAATTCGATTTTGAGTCTCTTTGGCTTCTCCAACTCCCATGAGCGCCTTTCTTGAGCATATTTTTGGGGCTGACATGTCATAGTGGTCAGATGTCAGAGGTCAGGTCTGCAATTTGTCATAGTTTTCATAGATGCTCCATCATTGGTGTCATAAAGGCTAGGGAATCTAGCCCAAGTGTCCACAAACTTCCAATTTGACTCTTTATCTTCCATGGAGGTTACCAATCCTTCTCAATTTGACCTAAGATGCTCAATGACATGTGTTATGACTTACCAACTCACCCAAGAGTGTTCACCTTCCCATTAATTCAAATTTCCAAGAGAGAGATACCATGTATTATGAAGAATCAAGCTAGTGTGGGTCCCACATCCTCCATATGTCTCCAAAACCATTTGCCATCTAGGATTTCTCTTGAATTTCTTTATTCACTCTATTTATTAAATAATTGAACCCTTCTAATGTCTAAACATCATTTATTAGCTTCCTTATTACCATTCCACATGTGCCCATCCAACCTAGGAAACTAGTAGGATTGATGGAATTGTCTTAATATGAAATTATTTGAATGGGGACATTACATGATTCCTTCTAGATTTACTTCTGCAGGTGGCTGAAGTTGGTCTTCCATGATGTTTTGCAACTGTGTAAAAGTGCAGAATTTTAGTGAAAATTGTCATTTTTGAAGTAATGTGACTTCCACACTCGAAGTCGGAATGGAGCACGTGGATAGGCATTGGAAAGCTTATCCAGCAGAGAACAGTGGTTCATCACCAGAATTTGAATGAGGTTGTCATACCTCAGAGTTATGAAGAGAAGAAAAGTGTCAGTGGTTGTTTTGACAAAGATTGTTGTCAGTATGGGCAATTTCTAGAATTGCATGCCTGGAAAGTAGCAGAAGCCATGAAATTAGACCAACTATTATGTGGAAGAGGAATTCCATGCAAAGATGAGGGATTGGAAAGGGAGAATTCCTTAACCCCTGTCTTGCTAACTATATTTATATTTTATAAGCTTTGTGTACATAAAATTATGGCATGGGAATGCTAAAAATGCATAGATTATATGGATGGCGTGAATATGTACTAGTTGGGATATTCATAAACAATGCACAGTGCATGAGAATATGTTTTTGCACGCATATGATATTACATATTGGTAAAAGTAGTGGGATTTTACATATGCAATGAACCACTAATGGTAAATATTGTGGTTGATAATCACTATTGGTGTTGGTATTGGTGGCAGGACCAAGACAACAGGAGCATGGTTGAAGATGTTGATGATGTTGTTGCATGTGACCAACAACCTTATCAAAAAAAGGATAAGGCAACAAATCCATGATCAAGAAGTTGATGGGAGAATTCTGCAATATTCTGTAAGAGACCAACTAATCAGGTAACATCAAGGGTGTAAATGGGAGCCATGCAGGTAATGGTTTAATTATGATGATTGCATAAGTGTTGAAAGGAGATTGAGTAAGAATCCATTGAACCATATTTAGTAATCATAGAATGGTATGCATTTAGGATTGAAATGCTTTCATGAGAATGACATACTGCCATAGTGTGGTGGAGCATGGAGTGGTGAATGCAAGAGGTCTCACACCATGTGACTGTTTAGAAATTTAAACTACATTCATATAAAAATATATCATGCCATGTGTATGTTGGTTATGAGTTTAATAACCAAAGCAAGTGAGGACTGGTAGTCCTAATTATGGTAATGCATCCTGTATGAGGTAGTCATGGTTAGGCCATAATATGTTTGAATGCATAGTATTCATGAATCAATACAAGGTAGCATTGAGTGGATATGCATTAAGAAATTTTATAAATCTTGTAGTTATGCATTGAGTGGATGCATATGAAAAGATAAGGTAAATGTTGTAAAAGTGAATGCATAAGTGTGGGTGCACATGTTGTGATGCATTGCATGAATGCATGGGGATGGTATATGTGTTATTGCAAACTAAATAATGAATGAAATGATGAATTGATGATAATTCTAGGATCATTTCATGGGCTGTTATGAATGCAAAATAGTAAGTGCATAAAGAAGGTAGTCATGATCGATGGGCTGTCGGAGTACTCTGTGAAAGGGCAGAGTTGTATAATCAAATGACTGTGAAATAGTGAGTATCTAAAGTTTCATTTAAATTGCATGAATAATGCGACTCTACCTTGCAATTTTAGTATGATAATGATTCACGTGAAGTAAATGAGTTTCGTGATATTGATAGGTTAACAACTGGAAGTGTTTGAATTATTGAATGTTATAATTTTGGAAATGCTTCAGTGACTATTGCAGCATTGAAATATTATATGCATAGATACTCACAACATGTTTGGCTGATTGAAAGTTTCAGATTCCAGGTAGAAATGTCTTGCGTATGGCAATGAGGATAAGACCATAGTAAAGACCGAACTCTACCATGTGCAAAAGCCAAAGGTTATGAGAAGGTTCTCATGGTTGTGAAATTTAACTTACGCATGAAACAGATCTGAAAATATTCTGATTTAAGTTTATGAAAATAATTCCATGGTTGCAAATCTAATTTCTGTAGGGAACAGATTTGAAAATTTTGATTTAGAACTTATGAGAAGGAATCTCATGGTTGGGAACTCTAAGTTCTGTTAGAAAGAAGAGTTGTAAATTTCGGATTTGGAATTTTGCTAAGACTAATGAATATTTGGCTTATATAAATTGTGTCAGGAGGACATGTTGTAAGTGGATGTTCATGTATGGAATCATACATAATACCATAATGGGAGAAGTGATACCGCTTACAAGAGCCAAGCAATATGATGATAGCCTCATGGTTAAGAAAATCAATTTTTGTAGTAGACAGAATTGCAAATTCATATTGAATTTAATTATTAATGCCATTGATTGGTTATGGAACAATCAGATTTGAATTTTATTGTTTAATGTTGCTGACCGTTTGGATATTTAATAAGTGTGCCAAGAAGACACATTGCAGTAAGACCATGAGAGAGGGTCTGCAGAAACCAAACTTCATGGGAAGGATCCCATATCTTGGAAATGGGTTTCGGGTGAAATGCCATTGGATATTTTGATAATGTCCCACCTGCACTGCATGATTGGTAAACAATATGAGTGAGATGGTAAAGATTATGTCAGTAAGACATATGAGGGTTATGTAACATCAAAAGGAGTTGGGATGGCAAACCGAGGGACTGTCAACTCAGAGAAGGAGCCCCCATTCCTCATTAATGAA
Source organism: Larix kaempferi (assembly GCA_027924585.1). Taxonomy (NCBI): domain Eukaryota; kingdom Viridiplantae; phylum Streptophyta; class Pinopsida; order Pinales; family Pinaceae; genus Larix; species Larix kaempferi. The sequence goes on along the minus strand of BSBM01000241.1, from coordinate 3,614,235 downwards.
GAAGAGTACATTTGCAAATGGATAAGTGTTATGTGACCCTAGCTAAGAGTATGCATGTCTAATTATTAGATTCAATATGTAGAGCATGTTTTGATTTTATTTCCATTATGGTAGATTGCTTGAGTATGAGTAGGGCCTACATGGCTCACATCAGAAAGGGGTGCACACTTTTCTGATGTTGGGTTATGACAAGACTATCAATATTGACGACACCTTAAGGGAATGGACGCATTCTTGGTGTTTCAATGTTGGATAGTGAATGTAATGAAATGTGTTTACAGTTTTATAGCAACAATACTGAGGAGCTTGCTTATCCTTCTTATGTTATCATCTTACACAGATGAAATTTGGTGATTGCATGATAAATGAAAAAGTGAAGAAAGGGTATTCAAGAGGACTGTATGAGCAGTGGTAACCTTTGTGCAGTATGAGTGGGTATTGTGGGGCCATGCTAGTCTGCAGTCAAGAAAGCCACCTAAAGAGTTCCTAAAGGGAACTGTTGGTTTTCACAAGAGAAGGAGTGCCATCCTTGTGTGGGTGAAGAATTGTTATGCACATGAAGGGTTGTGACACATGTGAAAGGATGATGCAAGCCTAAGGCAGAGTAGTAGAGCCTTGACCTATAATGGTCGGTGGCACAGTTTCCTTCCATTGGTCGGTGACCCAGACGGATGTGCTAGCTCGACAATGGAGAGGGCCAAACAGGTATGGGACTGGTTGGGCACCACAAATGCTTGGTAAATCCAGTCAACGTGAAGGTGTACTAGTTGAGCATTAATTATTTGACGTTGTGGAGCAGCCCGCGCATTGGCCGAACATCCAAATCCATAGGCGATCCCAAGGCTTGCAAAGCAAAGCAGGACCCTGTGGACCAAAGAGAAAATGCACAATACAGATAAGTATTCAATTTCATTTATTTCTTATTTGGAATAAGGAAGATTTTCATGTATAAGTCTTCTAAAAGTTAAGCTGATACACTGTTTCTTGGTTGGAAACCCTGGTCATTGCAAGAAGCAAGGATCCTGAAAGAACTACAATTCTTGGTAAATCCAGAGAGTAACTAGTTGTGCACTATAAATTCTTGGAAGAACCAGAGAGTAATTGATTGTGCACTATAAATTCTTGGAAGAACCAGAGAGTAACTGGTTGTGCACTATAAATTTTTGGTAGAACCAGAGAGTAACTGGTTGTGCACTATAAATTCTTGGAAATCCAGAGAGTAAACTGGTTGAACATTAACTACTTGATGTTGTGAAGTAGCATGTGTGCTGGCCAAACATCCACCCCACAGGTGATCCAAGGATTGCAAAGCAGAGAAGGAAACCTATGGAGTAGAGAGGAAATGCCAAATACAGATAAGTATTTAATTTTCATTCATATTTTATATTAGATAATTAAGATTTCATGAACAAATCTTATGACATCCAAGCTGATGCACTATTGTTTCTATGTTGGAAACTTTGGTCATTGCAGGAAAGTAAGAACTATGAAGACATCCGAAGGATGCATGTGGGCATGTGACCATCCTAAAGAGCTCAGCATGAGCAGTAATGAAAGATGGTGCTGGTGGAACTGTGTGGGTCCTAGCAGCCAAGAGTTGTAGACAAACCATGTGGAGGGACTCCATGGTTGAGAGGTCTGAAATAGACCATAGACACTAAGTGTCATAGCCAAGAGGGGTAGGTCGAGCATTCATGTTGAAGTGAAAGAAGCTAGGAGCATGAAAACCACAGTGGTGATGTGGTTTCCAGAATGGAACAAGACGAAGAGGAGAAAACTCTTAATGCTCTCTCTTTCCTTTTTTATTGATGCATTTATAAAAACAGAAAATTTTTGAATGCATGTATGGCTGAAAGTAGAGTGTGTTTATTTGCTTGAAATAAATTGTGAAGGCTGAAGTAGATAATTCCCTGTGAAAGAATGGACATGAATGAGCTCATGTGCCTGTTGGGAAATCATGAAAAGTATGAAAATCTCATGGATAAAGCATGGACTACCCATGTCAATTGGGCAATTAATTGACTGGTTTTAATGTTTATATTATGCTTGGCCTAACAGAATTACAATGATGCATTTCACAGGTGAGAAAGTGAAGTTAATTTATTACAATTGTTGCAAAGCAAGTGCTGCTTGTGAGCAAAGTGAAAGTCAATTGTGAACATTGACCATGGCAGCAGACCAAAGGCTATTGGACTTGGCTGGAACTCTCCTTCAAACAATTTCCAAGACCCAAGAAAATCTTGGAGAACTGCTCAAGCTACAAAAGCAACAAAATGAGATGAACCATAAGGTTTTGCAGGACTCTGTTTGTCTGCAAAGACAAGTAAAAATAATTTTGGAAACAATCAACTGAGGAAAGGACAATGGATCAATGATGAGGCATTCGTCCAATTGGTCCATTAAGAAACGTTCCAAGCATGCAGACTCAAAGGAAATTGAGTAGGTAAGGATGAAGCAGCCAGTGAAATGTTGGAAATGTGGAGGACATCATTGCCTCCGCAACTTCCCAACAAAGGAACATCAAGAGGGTAGCAGCCATAAAGATTTCAAACTTGTGGATGAGCTGGAAAGTCAGAACCAGCAGGAGCAGTTTGTGGAAGCCAAAAGACTTGGTCCTGAAAGTCCAAGGTAAATGCTAGAATGCAGGGCAGATCTGCAAAATTTTTGAAAATTTTGGACGTGTAAATTGTATATGTATTCCTAAGTATTGGAACACCGAGGATGGTGTTATTCTAAGGGGGAGGGAATTGTAATACCCCATTTTGACCCTTAGGATATATTAGCTTTTAATGTAAATATTGTATACATGTGATGTATGTTTTCCTAGCGTGGAGCTCAAGGCCAAGGCCCCGCTAGTGGATGCTCGAATTTTATTTAAAAGGCAAGTATTAGATATTATGTTACCCATGTGCTATTTAGCCATGGGACATTGTAAAAATGATGTAGATAAACAACATGCAATAAAATACCAAAACTAGCTATGGAAGCAACTAATGAGAAGGGGCCATGTGTATCCACTAGGGAGTGGTGAGGGGGTTGTGGGATTGAACCATAAGCTGCCAAATGTCATATGAGAACCCATTTGACCTACCTTGCTGACATTTAATTCAGTTAAGAAAGTTGTTGAGAAATCAGTCCATTGCTTCAATGGAACATGGGCAGCCCAAAAATTCATATGGCAGGTACGAGCTCTGTTTTTCTTATACCACAAGTCACTCTACCTAATGGGAATTTATTCTTCCTCATTCCCATTCCATTGTTGAACATCCCAGCTTTAGTTTTCATCCATTACGAATGCCCAACAGTGAGAAAAACCAAAAATCGCAACTTTGAAAGAACCCATGTTTTGAAGTGCCATAAACACCCATAATTGGTATTTGACAGTGAAATCCAATGGGGGATCCATAGATATGAACCTTGAGGCGAAATTGAGAGTATTATATACCCAGAAATCCATTGGAAAACTCAGTTTTTATAGCCCAGAAATCCAGTGACGGGATTGAGTTATTTGATGACAAAATTATGGGAAATCCAAATGTGAATGTTTGAATAGAGGACTGGATTGCTTGAATTTAGCTTGAGATGTCTGTAGCTCTGTGGTTGATCTCGCTGGCTTAGAAGTCTCCTCCTTTTCTTATTGCATGCTTGATAAACCCAACTGTGTGTTGGCTTAGCATGATTGTTTGAGTGAAACCATGGTTGTGAGTGAGCCCATCTAGTTCCTCCTTAGTGGATACACATCCCAGCTCGGGGATGAACTCTCAGCTGAAAGAATATAGGTTTGACAGAAATCTATGGTTGGGTGGAACGTTGCTCTCACATAGCCAGTTGTTGGACAGTTTCATCTTAAAGATAAGTATTCTCTGTGGTGAACATCCCAGCTTTAGTTTTCATCCAATGCAACCTTAAAGCTTTGAGGGCCCCTCAATCAAGAAATACAACTCCCCATGGTAGCACCCAATCAAGGAAAGACTATGCATCACCAAATATGCCTCCCAAAAGTGAGGCCGAGCCTCATCAATTATTTCCACTCCATCAAGAAGGTTCTCATATGCCGAATGCGCATAAGAGTAAAAAATGTCATCATTGTAGCTCAAATGACAAGGGTGGAAGTCCCTTATCCAATCATGAGAAAGATATGCATCATATAAGCAAAAATGCCTTGTTAACTGCTCACAAGTAAAATATGATGAATACAAGGAAAAACGATAAGTGCAAGTAGAACTAATACCCTTATGGGAATATATCTCCAAGGAAGTAATCTCATGGCTCAACTCTCTGCCACTGATTCCACTCAAGTGGAAAGAACATGTATTGCATGCCTCCATCAAGTATGTACTCATCCCTTCAGTGGATGAACAAACACTTATCATATCATGTCCAAGTAAGAAGCTTGTGGCTTCTCCAAGTGCATATCTCCAATGGCTCAACAAATTCTTCTGTAAGCTTGCTTGCTTAGCTCTCTTCCACCTATCATGAGCAAAATTATTTCTTCTAGGAGACTCCATGTGTGACATGTAATCTTTCACCCAATCCATGTGTGGATGAATGGTATCTAATGGCAGCAATATGTACCTATGTTGATGATCACAAAACATATCAACATCATACAAATGTATATCAAGAAGGTGCCTTACCAAAGGATCATGAAAGTGATTGTCCATCCAAGCAAGTAGACCACCATTTTCCAAGTGCACACAAGCACCAAGTGACCAATCAAATATGATCCAATGACATAGCTGAGGATCCCATGTCCTATAATGTTGCTCCAAAAGAATGTAAGAATATTCAAAATAATCAGCCATGTGTTCTTTCATCCAAGAAGTGAATGAATAAACTCTACCAAAATTTGAACCAAGTAAGGACAAAAAAAAACAAGGAGACTTCAAGTGGCTCAAAGAATTCTCATCAATACATCCATGAATGTTAGAGTCATAAAATGAGAGCAATGGATGCTGCCCCAAGTAGGTTTGGAAGGTGTCAAGAAATTCTTCCATGTGTCCTTTCATCCAAACATTGGATGAAGGAACTCTCTCATCAAGTAAGGAACAAAGAGAACAATGGGCCTTCAAGGGGATCAAAGGAGTACCATATGTGCATCCATGAATATGTGTATCATCATAAGGTAACAAAGGATGCTGCTGCAAATATAAAGAAGAAGGTGCTATAGTCATGTCATCATCAAAATGAGAGATAGGAGTTTCATACTCCTCATGTGGCACCATAAAAAAGAAACCTTTCACCCATATTTCATTAGGATGAATGCTGCAAAATGTGGAAGTGTAGGGTGTAGGAGAATGAATCAACTCACCCATATGACCATAAAGTGTGCAATATTCATCATGTGAAGGCTCCATAAGAATAGGATCATAGGTTGGTTCCAAAGTAGTGGAATCATGCACTTCTTCAAAAAGTGTGTTACAGAGAAAACTTCATATGGCTTGGGGTAGACCACAACAGACAGCTTACTACCAGAAAATAACTCAATTCACAATGCAATGCTATGTAAATGACGATGCTAAGATAATGGAGAAAAAAAACAAACTTCAACCGGATGTTCGAAGTAGATCCCTGTTGAGCTTTCAAATTCTACACTTGAACCTGTAGATTAGTCTCAACAACAAGTACAAGCAAGTGCATATAATATGTGAAAGACATTAGCATAATCAATAGCATGATCCATGATATTATAAGTAAATATAACCCAATGTAATTTAACAATATTCACAATATCAATTGGACGAGAAAATGAGTATTTCTATTAATGAATAACAAGAAGTACAATATATGACCTCTTGTCGACAACCAATTTGAACCAAGAACTGGGTCTCTCCACTTGTGCCTCCACCACTTCAATCCCCCATGCAATGGAAAACTCAAACTATGAAAGGAGTTTGGTAGGTAAACATAAGGAGTTCACAACAACAAGGATTAATGAGTGTAGACTCAAGTCACGGCAAAAATCCACTAGAGTTATTGTTGGTGTCCATTTTGTCACTATTTTTTATCATTGAATCTACTCTGAATGGCGTTAATTTCATTATTTTTGATATAATAAGTTATTCTTTTAGCCATTCATCCCATCAAACAGTCCAGGTATGCATGTATTCGTTTATCATATGATTTTTGGTCAAATATTGTTATATTATGATTCATTAATGATAAATTAACAAATCCAGTCATGCATGGCATCTAGTTTTGATTTATAGGTTGCGGTTTCTCAAACGACCCTACATTCAGACCGCGTGTTTATATTGCTTAAGCTCAGCCGTGTTCAACTCGTCATTCATCCATGCATTCAGCTCGCGAAATCCACAGTTGGTATGCTTCGGGCTATTAAAGTAAAAAACGGGTACGTGGGTTCTGTTAGCCACACGGTGGTGATGGTTAATGAGTCGTTGTTCTGGAAAATTTGTCCCTATGCTCGCCAAGATCAACAACACACCATGCTTCCACGTCAACACTCCAACACGCCTGTTAACACCCAAAAAGTGCTCACTAGATCATTCCCTTATTCACATGACCCATTTGTCCACTTTTCCCACCATTTGAGCCTCTAAAACCATCAAAAGGTCACCAAAAAAACCATAATACACCTTTTCCCCCTCAAAATATATATTTTTCCTCAAAAAACACAAAAAACCCTAAAAAATGATCCAAAATTCTCCAAAAATATTAAAAGGGAATAAAAATATTCAAAATATTCAAAAAATGAAAAAGAGGGAAAAAGAGACCTAAACCATGTTGGTTAAATACCATTGGTTTCCTTAAAACCATAATGGTATTCCCCATCACAAAAAACTATAAAAAAGTGATAGGGACTCCTCACTTTTCATCCACATTTCATCTTATCCTTATGCTACCAAATTCTCTTTGAGAGCCATTGCCTCCCATTTCGAGTTTGAAGATCCCCATTGAAGCTTTGGAGAAGAAGAGACCATTGGATATTGGAGCTTCTCAACCTTGGAGTTGCTCAACACCCATTATCCTCACCATTTGAGGTAATACAAAATCAAATATTTTTCAAGTTATTGTTTTTCTATAGATCTTATTTCTTATGTTCTTAAATTCATTTTATTTATTTATTTTACACATGTTAATGTTAGATTAAGTTAAATTAGTTTTTACATATTTTTATTCAGACTGCTGATACTAGTTAGTAGGTGCATCCTTGCACATGCTTGGTTGAAAAACCAAGCAATAGTTTTTGGTGACTCCGCTGGGTTTCGAACTTTGAATTTTTGCTTTAGATATTCATTTTAGTTGTTTTTTCCATTTAAAACTGTCGATCTGCCATACTAGTCAGCTTCTTGATAGCTTCCCTAGCCATTGGCCCTTTTTGCAGCCCGAAACAGCCCAAAATTTCCATTTTCGAGTTCATTTTTCGCAGGCAATTTTTTCGTCCGTACGTCGCGACTTTCAGCACCCACAGTCATGTGGTCCATCACGACTATGAGCCTTTTTTCCGTGAGGTCCATCGTGACATTTCGACTTTTTCTCGCGACTCATCGCAGCTGGGCGAACTCTTCCGCGCGACACATCACGACCGTTTCACATTTTTCCGCGCGGTTCATCACGACTATTTCGCATTTTCCCGCGCGGTTCATCGCGACTTTTGACCAAAGCGCCGGATTCACATCTTGGCTTTCGCCCACATTGCCGCGCAGCTCATCACGGGTTTTGACCCAACAGCTGCGATATTTTCTGTTTTGTTTCGGCCAATTTTTTCAAAAAAATTTCGCCCAATCAGCTTATTTCTCCAGCATCAATTTCTGCAATTTTTTACAGCCCACTTTGTTATTATTGCAGCATTATTAAATTGATATTTGTTAGATACTTCATTTATCTTTTTGAAAATTTTCAGTTAATTGAAAGAAAGATTTTTTAAGAATTTCTGAAATTCTAAGTTTATACATTGCAAAGTTAGAACCATATTTCTAAAGTTGCTTAATATTTTTCCCAAGAAAGACTCTAAAATCTATTTATTTTTACTTCTTTTTGCTTTACTTTTTAAAGAATCCATATTTTTTGAAAAGGTTATTAAAGCATTTACAGTTGAAACGTCTTTCATTTTTTATTTTTTTCGCAAATTGAATTCATTATTTTAGTTTGTGATTAAATCTCTCATGCGAGGCACATTGTTTTGGTATACACCTACACCAGCACACAATCTGTCACAATAATTTCAAGTGAGCCTTAAAAATTACCTTAACTCAACCAATATTCTAACCCCACTTGGGGAACACAAAAAGAATTTTGTAGCTAGGTAGGACTGAGGGGATAAGTATCCAAACAACACCCCTCACTCATTTTTCATGTTGAGACATAGTGATTGACATTTAGGGTACCAAAATCCCTTATATTTGTTGACACGGTTTAACACCAATTCGTCGGGAAGGCCTCTCCCTTAGGAGGGTTGAAGTAGGCAGACTGGTTTCAGAGTCCTGAGTGGACTACCGCAATCCACTTAGTCACCGAAGGATACCTTTCATAGTTCTCGTTGTACCACCCTTATGGGAGTACAGCGGTGATAGAACCAAACTGCAGATTCGCCCAACCGGACATGTCATGAACAAGGTATCTTAGTGGCCAAACTTATAGGATTGTCTACCCGGTGTCCCTCCCGGTAGGGGGATATCTAGCCTTTGATTCCACTACTCATATTTTTTGACTTGGATTTCATCACCTTGCAAAGAATATGTTTCGTTGAGTCATAATACCACTTCTAGTTAGGTGTTTGCATGATCCATTACCCACCCTCGGTTAGTGAGTACACCTTTTTCTATATTTAGGAACTGTTTGCATGTTGGTTTCCTGACCACATTTTTTTATTACTCCACTTACTATAGCACAGTTGTTATAGTAAGTGTTTTGAGGTTGGTTTTTGGCCTGAGTGCCATTTATTTTACGCTCCCCTCTTGCACACACGGTCGCATTAGGGCTTTAGAGATTTTTCCACTCACCACCACCTAGTAGTTTTTTCACAAATTGTCACCATTGATTCCCCGCGATGTTCTTGGCGTTTCCGAGGAGACCCCCCGCAGTTCGGTTCCTTGACTCCATACATCATCGGAATAGAGCTTCGTCATCCGATTTTGACGTGCCTGATTTCACATCAGATTCTAAGGTAGAATCTGAAAATCCCATATACACCACACCTACTAGCCCCATGGATGGTTCGCATTACGACAACTTTTTCATAGGGGTTGTTGGTGGAACATCATCAACCCCCGTCACCACAACGACCACCACGACATCCACACCTCCCTTGGGGATGCCTAATATGGGACCTACACCTACATTAGATACGCCTACCATGGGACCCCTTCCCAATACAGGACCCCCACCTAACTTAGGCATGCCCACTATGGCAACTATACCTACTATCCCCGCTACCACTCAAATTCCAACATCTCTTGGACATCTTCCCAACCCATCTGTGACTCCTGTTACACTTGGTGCCGCGGTCCCCTCCCACACTCTTATAGGTGGAGGACACATACATCCCGTGACAAATATCCCCCTAGGGGGCAGTGGCATAACACATATGCCACCACCAGCACTTATGCCCCCATGACAGCATCACACCCCTCCGCTATTTTACCATTTATGGATAGCCTTAACCTACCAGACTTGGCTAGGATAACAAGTGATCCCATCCGACATGACCCTACTTGGCCCCCCATGCCCACAAAGCTCCCCTCAAATATCCCAAAATTTGAAGGAAAAGCTGGGGAAGACCCACAAAACCATATCATGTCGTTTCACCTATGGTGTTCCTCAAACTCCATAGTATATGATTATATTCAACTCAAACTTTTACAAAGAACTTTCACTGGCTCTGCATCCAAATGGTACATTGAGCAGCCACATGGGACACACCCCACTTTTACATCCCTCACCTCAACGTTCCTTCAATTCTTTCAACTACCTGTACGCTATGATGCAGGAGTGGAAATACTTTTGTCTTGTAGACAGAACACCTCTACACACATCACTGATCATATCCATGAGTGGCGTAAGCACCGTAGTCTCTGCAAGATAAATCTTGACGACCGTATATTTTTGGATTGGTTCCTCAAATCACTCCTCCCTCTCATAGCCAAAGATGTAGCTTCTGAACGACCCCAGTCGGAAGAAGAAGCCATCTTAAAAGCTCAGCAGTTCGACCTCATATATGCTTAGTCTTGATATCTATACACCATTTTACCTGATGCCCCGCACGGTGATCCATCCCGGCATGATGCGCCGGGGGCATCCCATGTCGTCGACGGTATTATCGGCCAGGTTACGGTGCAAAACAAACCTTTTACCATGATGAGTACAAACAACGCCCCAGACCCTTCTAGGGCTACATCTCATTCTGGAGATACAACTTCGTATGCTCCAGTAATGCACACCCGCCACACTCATGGACCCTCATGTCCACCACAGTGTTATGGGAAAGCACCATCAGCTTATGTACCACCTCCATATTATAAATAGAAGGCCCATCCGACTCCTGTTCAGCCACAAGCCCAATCGGCTTATTATCCTCAACAAGCAACACCTCTTGCTCCAACACTTCCAGTAGCTCAAGGTTACCCACAACAACAACAAGCACCAGGTCCACCTCATAACCCTCCTGCTTACTACCCACCGCAACCTGCTCCAGAGCCTGCAAGACCTCAAAACCCACCTACTGCCCAAGGGCATGTATACGCACAGCAAAACCAACCTCAATTACAGAACAACTAGCATAATCAAGGAGGTCAACAAAATCGCGGAAGAGGAAGAAACTGCGGAAACAACCAACAACAAAACCAAGGAGGATAGACACCTAATCCTCCCAATAATAATAACGTTGCTCCTGCAAATCAAAACCCTGATCGCCAACCAAAACAGGGAAAAAACCCTAATTTGAGAACAAACCACCCATGTTCCATATGTGGAGTCTACGACCATTACACGCACAATTGCCCCCATTTGGACAGAGCGTGTCAACTCTGGACCGACGACGCCCAACTATAAGGACATGCTGCACAGCCAGCACCCCCTCCTCAGCCACAACCCATGATATTGCAAAATCCCCTACCAAACCAAGGCATGGTAAACACTCGTCCAAATGATCTCCCTCAAGGATCTGCTGCAACACAGCAGCAAATTACCTATGCGGCAGTCGATTACCAGCATACAGATTCCAACACTCACCATTTGCTAATGATGTCATCCAATGATGTCAATCTTCAAACTCGTCGAAATCAATACGGCTCAGCCCCTGAGGCCACACCTACCGACCCATCTTCGAGTACTCTCCCAACCGATCAACCACTTCGCATACCCAATATGCCCATGGACGGGGGTCCAAAAGCACCTCATTTCCCTTTGAGACGAATCAACAAAAAACCTAACGCTCATGCAGCTTCCAACTATAATACTAGAGAAGACTTAGCCCAGTCCCCCGCTACTATGTCCGCTCTAGAAATCCTAAAAAATTGTCATGCACAGAGAAAATTGTTGTTATCTGCCATTGGTGCCATAGACCCTAATGACTCCAACATGATGGATTTCGACTTAGACCAAGCCGAACCTCGTCTTCCTTCATCTCTAGCTTTTCAAGTTTCTGTTTCCATTCACAACCTCGTCGTTCATCGATGGACAATCGATGAAGGTGCCTCCACCTGCGTTATGTCGACTTTCATATGGCAGAAACTTGGATCCCCAATGCTACAATTGTCAACTACCGCATTGAGAGCTTACGATGGCCGTGCAGCTCAACCTCAAGGTTTGTTAGTGAACGTACCCATACAGCTTGGGGGAAAATTGGTTCTCATAGATATAGAGGTCATTAATGCCCAACTTGATTAAAATCTCCTTCTGGGACGAAGCTACATGTATAAAATGAAAGTTGTCGCTTCTTCAGTTTTTCACCTCATGATGTTCCCCCATGAAGGACGCGTAGTCAAAATCGACCAGATTACATAGTATGATCCCAATGCCCCTGCAGCACCTGAAAATGTTCTTCCCATGATCGAACAACCCGTTCAGAGTGCACCCACATCGTTCGTCTCCTCGGTCGGACCCGGAATATATTTGGATACTCCCATGACCACCACTTTCCCTTCTATCCCACCCCCTCTCCGGGTAACTGAAGTATCTGATTTGTGCACCCTCTCGCACAACGAACACCAACATCCTCAACAACCTCAACCACCGCCACAAGCACCCACCGTGCCTAGTCATATCGGAATAACACCGATTCACACTATCCCATTCTTGTTTCCATTTTCAGGAGTTGTCAGCACGCTAGTAATGGCTACACTCAACCTTCTAGGTTTAACGTTAGGATTCCCTGTATGGTACTTACCTACCCCAACTCCCCCACCGACTCCAACCGTTGTTTTACAACCGGTACAACCCATGAATATTTCAAACCATCCACCACTTGGAATACCGAACCCCCAAAATCGCCCACCACCTGGTGTTGTGAACCCCCAAAACCGACCAACTCCAATAGGGGGCACTACATCAACATCTAGTTATGTCCTAGACCCACAACTCGCATGCCCCTAGTGACTCCCAAATTAGCTAAGAATCCCCCAACCCGTGTGATCCCGAAGTGCTCCTTGTGCGACGATATAGGCCATGCTACCCATCTATGTCCACAACTACCGGCACTTCAAGAACACATGAATATGTTGGATGACGACACCAATGTTCAAGTTGTCAAACTAGAACTACCCCATCAACCTCGCGAGAAATCATTGCGCACAAACCACCCTTGTGCGATATGCGGCATCTACGGCCATTATTCACATCATTGCCCCGATCTCCCATATTATAGAGCAGCATTATACGAATTGAATAATATCGACTTAGAGATATCCCCGCCGCTCATTAAGGAAATATTCCCCCCAGAATCTTCCCGTTTAGAAGAAATAAATACCATTTATATGATTTCAACTACCTACAAACCCGAACCAATTGATTTAATGACACACTACTTCTGCACTAATGAGGAAATCCTAGAAACACTCACTGCACCGGACTACCCTTGGGATGATATGCACCATCGATCATACTTCCTCCCTGAGGCATCTACGTCCACCATGGCGAACCAACTATTCGTTGAATCCAAGGACTTCTTACCAACCAAGGTCGATTGGTTCAAAGATCCAATACCAACTCCAGAAGCCTTTGAAGAAGGTAACATGGCTAACATTTCACCCATTATAAAAATAGACATCTCCACCACCCCCGGAAAACCTGAGCTTATCTCTTTAGGCGCATCATGCACTGAAAAAGAAACCCAAGCTTATAAGAAACTCTTCTAAGAATTTTGAGATGTCTTCGCTTGGTATTATACCGAGATGCCTAGTCTTGATCCTACCATCGTAGAACATCACATAGACACTTGGCCCAACATATCACCGGTCCGCCAGAAACAACGTCCCATTCACCCATCCAAGCTTCTAGCCATTAAAGCAGAAATTGAGAAGCTTCCAGCAACAGGCTTCATATACCCTATTGCATACACCACCTAGGTTTCAAACCCAGTACCAGTCAATAAGAAAGTCGGCACCATCCGCGTCTATACTGACTTCCGTGACCTCAACCTAGCTTGTCGCAAAGACAACTTCCCCACACCATTTATTTACCAACTAATCGATGCGTGTGCGGGGCATGAGGTACTTTCTTTTATGGACGATTTCTCTGGATACAACCAAATCAAAATCCGTAAAGAAGATCAATACAAGACCGCTTTTACCACCCCATGGGGCACCTTTTCCTATTGCATCATGCCTTTCGGTCTCAAGAACCATGGAGCCACTTTCCAACAAGCCATGACTTATTGTTTTCATGACCCGAATAATATCATATTAGTTTATCTAGATGAACTCACGACTCGATCTAAGAAACGATCTGACCATTTAGATGATCTTTGACAAGTCTTCTTGCGTTGTTGAAAATACAAAATCCGCTTGAACCCACTCAAGTGTGTCTTTTGTGTTCCAGCAGGCTGCCTGCTGGGGTTTATAATTTCAGAAAAAGGGATCACCGTTGACCCTCTAAAGGTCCAAGCCATAGTAGACCTACCGTCACCTCGTACATTAATATAGTTACAAAGCCTCCAAGGGAAGTCCAACTTCCTTCGTCGCTTTGTCCCAGACTACGCCACCACAGTACATGGTTTCCTTCGTTTCCTACGCCTTCATACCCGTTTTAATTGGGGCGACCAAGCAGAAGGGGCCTTCACAGACCTAAAAAAAGCACTTACAAGTGCCCCCTTGATTTCTCATCCAGATTTAACACAAGACTTTACCCTTTACATTTCGGCATCATATTACGTCGTTTTCGGAGTACTCATCCAAGAAGACTTCGCTCGTCAAGAACATGTCATTTACTATGTGAGTCAGACCTTGTCAGGCCCACCACTGCGCTACCCACATGAAGAGAAAATGGCCCTCATCGTCGTCTTTTCAGTACAAAATATACGACATTACATTCTCCTCAGCCATACCACGGTTGTGGCCAATTCCAACCCAATGGTCTATCTCTTGAACCGCTGCATTCTACAAGGCCGTGTTGCCAAATGGGTGATTATCTTACAAGAATATGACCTAACTTTTAAAACCTCGAAGAGCACCAAAGCATTAGCACTCACTCAATTCATTACGGACTTACCATCTTCGTCATCATCACCAGCTATCCATACTGATATAATCGGTGAACATTTGTTCATCATCTCGTTCGATGACCCTTGGTACGGCGATATTTTGGTATACCTCCGCACACAGAAGTTTCGACCCAATATCGACCATGACGGACACCGTCGAATTCGTCACCATGCCCCCTGTTATCTCCTCTTGGGTGATGTCCTCTATCGACGTGGCGTCGACACAATCCTACGACGATGTCTTTCCCAAGACGAAGCAGAACAAGTCCTTAACGACTGTCATAGTGGTGCCTGCAGCTACCACTTCTCTGGAATGGCCACCGCCCAAAAGGTAATTCACGCAGGTTATTTTTAGCCATCATTATTCATTGATTGTGTCATAGCAGTCAAACATTGCCAAAATTGCTAGCTTTTTGCCCCTAAGGAAAGAACTCCCCCCACCCCCCTTCATCCAGTAGTCACTATTGGGCCATTTTGCAAATGGGCCATCGACTTCATGGATTGCAATCCTGCATCCGCGGGCGGCCATAAACACATTATCATGGCTGTCGATTACTTTACTAAATGGGAAGAAGCCATGCCTACTTACAATTGTAAAGCTAACACTGCAACCTATTTTTTCCTCAACCATGTTATCGCTCGTTTCGGAGTACCAAAGCAACTCGTCTCAGACCATGGCTCTCACTTTGAGGACTCCGTTTGGAGAGAATTGTCAATACTCCTTAAGTTTGAACATCATTTCTCCTCCGCTTACTACCCCCAAGGGAATGGCCAAGTCAAAGTTGTTAACAAAATTTTGAAGACTATCCTCCAGCGCACTGTCGACAAACATAAATCCAATTGGCATCATATGCTTTTTCCCGCATTATGGGCTTACCGCACATCAACCAAAACCGCCACCAGCTTTACCCCATTCCATTTAGTTCATGGCATGGAATCTGTCCTCCCCATTGAATGCCAAATTCCAACATTACAAATTTCCATGGAGCTACTCCCCGATACTTCACTAATTGAAGAACACTTACTTCTTTTAGAGCAGGCCGATGAAGATCGTCACGCATCTCTCCAAACAATCGAAGCCGCAAAGAACAGATCTAAACTCCATTACAATAAACATGTTCACCCACGAGCATTTAGTGAAGGAGACCTGGTACTTGTTTACGACCAAGCCCATGACAAAATGGGCAAAGTAAAGTTCCAATCTATGTGGCAAGGCCCATATATCATACAGACTTGCATTGAACATGAAGCATACATTTTGACCGACTCGGAAGGCAATCCCATGCGCAACCCCCGTAAAGGGTTGTACCTCAAAAGATTCTACCCATAAAAATATCCTGGACACCATGGTTCATATTGTACAGTTTTTTAATTAATTTTTTCGCTGTAAATTTTCAAAACCTTACATTTTCATTTTTTTCCTGCATGAACAAAGATGGATCCTGTTCCACTCTACCACATCGGCTTTGCCGATGGCGCAAGTCATTGGTCTCCAAATCTTGCTTCAGCAACTTGGGTAATTTATTCCCCTTCACATGAGTTGGTCCACCTCGACGGAGTGTGCATAGGTGCTGCCACAAACAACCAAGCTGAGTACGATGCCGTGACCGGTCTCCTAGCCATTGCTCTCCAAATGGGCATAAGTCACCTTAGTGTTTTCCTGGAATCCCAACTCCTTGTTTCCCAGCTCAACAACTGTTACCAGGTATGCGATCCCTGTCTATTTAGAAAATTCATGCGCACTAAACAAATGATTCGACACTTTGAGTCCATCTCTTTCACTCATGTCCCAAGAAATCTAAACACTGTAGCAGATCAAATGGCTAACAACATTCTAGATTGGCACGTCAACCAAAACATGTAGGACATCACGACATTGCATCCACGTGCATAACATATGCCTCCACGGGCGTACAAAAGATCATAACATTGCATCCACGTGCATAACATCATATGCCTCCACGGGCGTACAAAAAATCATAACTTTGCATCCATGTGCATCAAACATGCCTCCACGGGCAAACAAACAAACCACAATTGCATCCATGTGCAACAAAACATAAACGAAAAGACAAGATGTGCATCCACGTGCATACTCGACTATATATCAAAACGCATAAATATATATATATCATAAGAGTCATAATCTCAGCAATGCTCTCAGCACCCAAATATACAAAAGGTACACTAGCCGTACAAAATGTGTATCAACAAAATACATCCCCATATGCTCATCAGCATTTGGGGGTAGGTATAAGATCACCTAATCATCATGATCACCGAGCTCCTCTGGCTCCTCCGGATCATAATGATCCCGAGCCCTCCTCTCAGCCATCACCACAGCTACTCTCAACAAGATCGACCGCCACTCACAGGGAGCATCGAAACAATGGTCGAGAACATGTCAATCTAGATCCCTCCAACCATCATCTGGAGCACCCACTAGTAGTGCCTCCAAGGTATCACGTACGTCCTCTAAGGAATCATCTCATTGGCGCACAACTCCTTGTACATGAGGTGGAGGTGCTGCTACCGGTGGACGTACCACCATCATCATCCGTCCTCGACGCCCTATATGATCCACTGGAGGCCTCGGACCAACATCTGCAATGACCCACAGTAAATCAAGTCAGTATCATATAAAACATCTCTAGCTATATTCATAACAAAACATCTAAACATGATATAATAGAGAAACAAAAAACAAAGACGTACCGTTCAACCCCCAAGCCTATCCCTGAGCTCGAGGCATCTCAAGGTCTCCCCAGAAGTCCATACTCGCATATGGATAGTCATCAATAACAACGGGCATCTTCTCCCACTGGTCATACATCTCCGACGAGAAGAACTGTCGGATGCCACAACCATCCTGGGGCATCATCTCCCCCCACCGCACCATCCGCGGCTCACTCCTTCATCCCTCCCGAACCGACACACGTGGCCGCAAGGTAGGCACCCGCTCGAAGAAGAAACAACAGAGGAAAGAAGCATAATTGAACTCTCCCCCCTCCCGGCTAACCTTGTTCAGCTCCCGCCGAACACAGGCCAGAGACATCTGCCCCCAAGCAAAGTAGGTCCCTGTCAAGACACTATGAACCATCATCATTTCCCCCCCAGACAAACGATGGGGCGCATGTGCTCCAAGCACCCGCAAAACATAAGCCGCCACCACCTGCATCCCCGGATCCTGCAGATCCGAGATACTCAGTGCGCTATTCTGCGCACGGGCCCCTGGAATGCAGAATCTCTCCAAGAGATCCTCAATATCCATACCAACCGAAATCCTCGGCTGGGTGTCCCCTATCTCACCCAAATGGGGCAAGCCAGTAAGAAAGTACACATCAGTCAAGGTGATCTCCAGTCGCTCACCTTGCACTATGAAAGCCACCTCCTTCGGATCCCAGAAATCCACCAACTTGTTCAGCAGATCTCTGACTGAATGCATGATAGGAATCTGAGCAAACTTTAGTAGTCTGCCCAAAGCCAAGGCCGCCCACACATTCGAATCATCCCGAATACTGCCCAGAAGTCCCACATCAATATCCCTCTCCCTCCACGACACCAGCGGCCTCCTCAGAATCCTTCCAAAACACCACAAAGTTTTTTTAGAAAAATACAACAAAAATTTTTCCCGACCCAAGCAATCCCCATCACAACTTTCGTGCCCTTAGCCGCGATGAACATCGTGACTTTTAGACTCACAGTCGCGATGAACATCGTGGGTATCATCCCTCATAGCCACGATGTGCATCGCAGCTGTAATCCCTCACAGCCGCGATGAGCATCGCGCCTGTCGGACACACAGATGCGATGCACATCGCGACTGTAAGCACCCACAGCCGTAATGAACATCGCGGCTGTAAGCACCCACAACCGCGATGAACATCACGACTGTCGGACCCACAGCCGCGATGCACATCGCAGCTGTCAAGCCCATACCCACGATGTGCATCACGGAAAATGACCTGAAACCAGCTATATTCCACGTTGGCAAGCCAACATGGGATACTCGCAGCTTCCGAGACCCCAACGCTCAACAAAAGTAAATAATTTGAAAGGCTAAGGCACATCGGCTTACCTGAAACTCGAAGAATGAAAAACCAACGGTCGAATCTCCCACAAATCGAGAAAATGCTCTGACCCAACTCAATTACTCTGTGAAACTCAACGGTGAAAATGACACTTGTCACATTGGGCCCACTTGTTATTTATAGAAATTTGACCATTTTCAATCAACCATTTCGGCATCATACGACGTCCGTTTTTCAAACCGTTGGTACCGTTGGAATCAACGCAGCGAGAAATTCATGATAGTCCAGTCCTTTTCCCAATTCCACTAGGTCCCTTTTTCGGGCATTTTTTCCATGCCCCTCATTACCTCGATTTACATGCCACATCGGTCGTGGTCCATTTTTTACGAGTCTTATATCGCTGGATTCAGTTTTTCTCATTCATGACGATGCTTAAGATCATTTCTCACTCTCACCACCTGATTTTTTGAGCATTTTTTCTATGCCCCTCATCACCTCGATTTGCATGCCACATCGGTCGTGGTCCATTTTTTATGAGTCTTTCAGCGTCGAATTCAGTTTTCCGTGCTCGTAATGATGCTTGATACCATTTCTCGCTCTCACCACCAGATTTTTTGGGCATTTTTCCCATGCCCCTCGTAACCTCGATTTACGTGCCACATCGACCGTTATCCATTTTGAACGAATTTCATATCGCCGGATTCAATTTTTCGCGCTCGTGATGATGCTTGAGATCATTTCTTGCTCTCTCCCCCATAGTTTTTGGGTATTTCTCCAAAATGCCCCTCATTGCCTTGGTTTGCGTGCCACATCGACCGTTGCCCGTTTTTAATGATCTTTATGTCACCGGATTCCGTTTTTCGCGCTTGTGATGATGCTCGAGATCATTCCTCACTCTCACCAATACCTTTTTGTTCGGTATAATTTTATCCATTTTTCAGGTCGAGCAATTCTTTTATGAAAAAGGCACTTAGGGAGTTTTTGTTAAGCTCTTTTCTGACTCCTAAAACAATGAAAAGATCGCCGAGCAATCTTGCTTCCTTTCATGCTTGCTAAAAGTATCTGAAAGGGCATCTACGTGGTATAATTTTACCCATTTTCCGGACCTCGTAGACTACTTACGAAAAAGGAATACTCTAGTCACATCGGCTAGAAGAGTTCTCCATGTGCATCATTTTATGATTTTTCGGGCCTTGGAGACTAACATACGAAAAAGAACACCAATGGAGTCTACTTATCGCTTTCAGACTCTCTAAAAATTGAAAGCAACCACGAGCAATCATCGTCTTGGGCTCGTACAAATCCACAGGACGGTACTCCACCACCAATGCAGAGTCTTCTTATCATTTTCAGAATCCTTAAAAATGAAAGCACTCATGAGCATGAACAGTCCTGGGCTCGCAAAAATCCACAGGATAGTACCATTTCAGAGCACACTTTTTTTTCCCCTTCTTGGAGCTCATTAAAACTACAAAGAAGGACCCAACAGTACTTTTTGGTGCTACAACAGATCATGTCTACCCATAAGGCAGCTTCCCCAGTATGGTCACCTTTGTTCAGAGCATTCTGCAGTATGTCACCCTAAGAGTCTCCCAAAAGCATCCATCAGCTTGTCCCCCCAGAGTCACTCCAGTCTACAATACATACCCCTAAGCTATGATCCCCACACCTAAAATTCAGTTTCCTATACTGCCAGGTTAACCATGTCATCATGCTCTGAACAAAGGAAGTTTGAGTCCACCCATTATGTGACCCCAGTTATTTCCCATCCCCGCGGTATGTCAGTCCTACCATCATTACTATCACACCTCAGTTGTACACCTCACTCTCCTATCAAGGAAACATCATTGCCTTGATAGTTGTTGGTCTCCCTCTGTCAACGCCAACCAAATATATTCCATAGTATAGACCTAGAGGTCCCTGTGCCTTGGACTCATCACAATTTGTGATGAGTGCCTTGGACTCATCACCATTTGTGATGAGTGCCTACGGATCATTTCGAAAGGAGTCCTCAGTGCCTCTCCAAATGATTGTTTCTCACATGCTCAACTTCAACACCTTGATTTCATCGTTGAGACTCATACAGGGTATCGGTCCTTTCATTTATTTGATGAAGACCCCGGATATCACCTGACTCTACCACATTTGAGAGTCTAATTGAGGAAACAACCAGTAACATTTTCCTACATATATCCGGGTTGCACTTGGAGACATTATTCAGAAGTACCCCAGTTGTATACTCCCTTGAGCATACAGTTAAATATTCTCTTCAGAAGTTGACTCACAGCTATTGAGTCCCTATAGATGTTGGACACCTTCAGTTCCAGCAGTTCATCCACCCTTCTGAAACTTTATTCAGAATGGTTGTTGCTCTTTTCCGGTGTATCAGTTATTGAGATCAGTCATGGCATGATCATAAGTACGTACCAGCATTGTGTCCCCTCTGGACCATTACGATGTACCAACATTTTTTATGTATTATTCAGGTCCCCCTTCTTGGGACTAATTGTTATGTATATGTCTTGGTACGAGCATGGGTATGCATGCCTCGTCCATAATCAGAGGTTATTCCTCATTCATTTTGAGGCCATGTACTTTTTCAGTTTTTGCAACTTCCAAGGGGCCGTTGTTCCAGACTCCAATTGGTCTCTTCTCTTCTCCACACCACAGGAAAAAGACAAAATAACTATGATTTCTATCATCCATACGATGAGCTCCTACCCTCACACATCAGGGGGCAATCTGTTAACACCCAAAAAGTGCTCACTAGCTTATTTCCTTATTCACATGACCCATTTGTTCACTTTTCCCACCATTTGAGCCTCTAAAACCATCAAAAGGTCACCAAAAAGACCATAATACACCTTTTTCCCCTCAAAATATATATTTTTCCTCAAAAAACACAAAAAACCCTAAAAAAGGGTCCAAAATTCCCAAAAAATATTAAAATGGAATAAAAATATAAAAAATATTCAAAAAAGGAACAAGAGGGAAAAATAGACCTAAACCATGTTGGTTAAATACCATTGGTTTCCTTAAAACCACAATGGTATTCCCCATCACCAAAAACTATAAAAGGTGATAGGGGCTCCTCACTTTTCATCCACATTTCATCCTATCCTTATGCTGCCAAAATCCCTTTGAGAGCCATTGCCTCCCATTTCGAGTTTGAAGATCCCCATTGAAGCTTTGGAGAAGAAGAGACCATTGGATATTGGAGCTTCTCAACCTTGGAGTTGCTCAACACCCATCATCCTCACCATTTGAGGTAATACAAAATCAAATATTTTTCAAGTTATTGTTTTTTTATAGATCTTATTGCTTATGTTCTTAAATTCAGTTTTGTATTTCTTTTACACATGTTAATGTTAAATTAAGTTAAATTAGTTTTTACATACTTTTATTGAGACTGCTGCTACTAGTTAGCAGGTGCATCCTTGCACATGCTTGGTTGAAAAACCAAGCAACAACGTCGATTCTCCTGGGCATTCATCCTGGAATCACGCACACCGGTGTTCTAGAAGAAGCTCGTCCGTCCACGCTCAGCCTCCCAACACAATGCTCCACCATGTCAATGCTCCAGCAGTCCTCTCCTCCATTCGTTCAGTATGCCAGCACGCTACCTCTTTTCCCACGTCAAAGGAAGGTCGATGTTGCAGCTCCCTCGTGAAGGAATCGACCCCGTGAAGCCTGGAGGATACTCCGTACGCTGTCACGCACCATTCAAAGCAACCAGTTATTCATAAACGCCTCTGTTATTAGAGAGGTCGACTCTGTCGACCCTCTCATCCATTGTAAAAAGTATAAATAGACGCTTGTAGACAGAAAAAGAGTTAGCTTGTAGTTGAAGAAGATCATCAGATTAGCAGATAGTTCGTAGAATTTGCAAGCAGATAGCAGACATTTTGTAATTTTCTAAAGTTAATGGAAGTTCCAGTTTGTTGATATTCTGAGTAGCTAAACCAGTTTCGTTTTCCATCTCTAATTGCTGGGAAGGGCCCCTCATCAACCAGAGGTTTTGTCTTTGTTTTCTGTATTTTCTTTTATGCAATTAGTTAGTTTACTTTCTTGTATATGTAATTAATTCGTTTTTTGTATATGATATTTCTTTCTTCTCTATAATTTATATTGTGTTGCTAACATAGTTTGTGTTTACAGAATTAGCAAATGGTCGACCAATAGTATAGTTTGATAGTTTCATTTCAATCTTTTATAATTACATAGTTTGTTTTTCTAATCCTCTGCAATTAGATAGAACTAGTTAGTTATTGTTTCTAGCTTTGTTACTAGTTAGAATTAGTTTAATTAGCTTCTCCTCTGTAGTTGTAGGTTAATTCTCTTCTCTCATCTCAACCTTGATTTAGTATAGAATAGGAATAGTTTATCTCTCCAACCATTATTAGAATAGGTTGCTTTCTATTATCTTAGCTTCTCAACAAGTCTTCTCACTGATTTCTTTGCAATGTAGGTTCATCTGCATTCGCCAGCTGATGTCAAGATCATCAAAACTCTCATTTTACTTAGTTTAATTCATTTTTCCTCCATTCGGACTGGCAATCGGATCGTCGTTCAGACTTTTACTCTTTCTGCACCATTTTATGCTAGTTTGAATTCAGTTTCTTAGTTTTCTTTACTGTAATATTTCCTGCTCTTAATTATTCTTCTTAATCATAATTAGGCCCTTGTTTTACATTTCATAAAGTTTTAATTCAAGTCTTGTTATTATTCTTAGTTCTCCTTAACTATCTTTTCAATTATGTCTTTCATATTTATCTTGCTAACATGTTGTTGTTTCAGAATTTATCAGTCTTATTCCTAGTCTATTTTATTACATGCTCTTAAGACGTATTTAGAATAAAGTCAATAATTTCATTCTTCAAGCATTCTAGTTCTGTTAGTTTCCTTCATTTAGATTAGGATCAGTTTCTTATCTTGATAAATAATGAAGATGTTAATGGAATAGGATTTGGATTCAGAAATTAATATCTTTATCAAGTTTTCTACTTGTTTCTAAATTAATTATCTTTATCAAGTTTTCTACTTGCTTCCAAATCAAGTTCAGAAGTAAAGATCTTTATTAAGTTTTATACTTGCTTCTAATTTTCATTAGTTTTATATTGTTATTCTGCTCATGGATAGTAGATAGATCAGAATGTTTAAAGTTAATTGTAATTTGTCCTTTTGTAGTTTACATCTTTTTGTTGAAGTTAGATTAGATTTACTTCCGTTTTGTTTTGCTATTACATTTGAAAGCCATTATGATACACTCACTCCAGTTCCTGTTACATGGGAATAGATGTCTTTTTTGAATTAATTGTTGAAGTTATTTAATAGTTTTTAATTTGCTTTGATCAGCATAGCTTTCTACTTGTGTAGTTTATTATGAAATTAATCCATTTCATAGATAGGTCTTTAATATGCTTACAATTGTTTCATAATTCTTAAATAGAATCTGAAATTGTATAGTTTCCATTTTCATAGTTCACAGTTTGCTTTTCAATCAGTTTCCATTATTCAATTATAGGGTAGAGTAGTATGATTTGATACTATTCTAGTTTATCTATTTAACTAAGTCTGATTTAGTTCTTTTATTGTTTTCTGAAGTTTAAATCGGTTTTTCATTTTGAAAGATCTTTCGATCTTTTCTTTATTAAATATTTTTAAGGTCTAACAAGCCGAAATCTTAGGTTTCATTCTACCTTAGCATATACTTTTCCTCAAATCTAAGATTACCAACCCCGGTCGATAATTAAATATTAGGTGTTTTCTTTGAGATAGCTCACACACCCAATAGTTATCTTGCTCTCTCTTTCTCCTCCCTTCCATATACCATAAGAGCTCAATATATAGCCTTCCAAAGATAAGTGAAAGGACACATCGAGGCGTTTCGGGGCATATGGAGGGCCAAAGGTCACCCTAAGACCGCTTTTTGGGAGTAAAAAGTAAATTTCTAATGATTTTTACCATTTTACTTGGTACCCGTGGGCTATAGTGGAACAGCCTGCGTGTACTCTGGCTATAGTGGAACAACTAGCGTACAGGAACAAAAATAGGGAATTATGTGTTCCTGGAGGACAAAATGGTGAATCTGAGTCAATGAAATGGATCCTGAAGGCCAATTAATGCTGATGCTCATAAGGTGGAAAATTACGCTATAACATGTGTAACCACCATAAAGAGGCAACCCAAGTTCCTCTTCCACCATAACAAGTGCTTGGCTCTCATCAAGATCATCCTCAAACACATCAAGCACATGCAAATTTCCATGTTTCTCATGATCCATAATGTCATGAGAATCCTCCAAGCAAACTACCATATGAAAATCTGAAACATAGGAGGAAGAACAAATATCTTGCAACCTCTCAAGAAGTTGCTCATTTTGAACTTTGAGCTTATGAATATCCTCATTATTCTTCAAGTATGATTCATGTAACCAATCATTAAGCTCAACCAAATTGCTTCTATCAAAAATCAAAGACTTGAAATTACCTTCAATGTTGCACATTGCTCTTTGAATCTTCTCCATGTCTTCAAGGAAGGATGGCTCCTCCAATGAAGAAACTCCCCAACAAGAATTTGATACCAATGCTTGAGTTTCATGGAGTATGCTAAGGGCCTCATAAATATTCCTTTCACTCATATTCAAATACACTTCAATGAAGGATGGTTCATGAGAGCGAACCTCCTCTTCTTCTTTTTTCTTGGGATCAACTTTACATGGAAACTCAAGTGGTGACTGGGAAGATGATATTGGTTCATATTTTTCTGCTACAAGGACTTCTTCTTCATGCTCCATGGAGTTAGGAATTGCAACAACCTCATCAATGCTGATCTCTATGTCACCATCATAGAGATGTGAGCACTCATTGATATCACCTTGCA
The DNA here is from genome assembly GCA_027924585.1 of Larix kaempferi. Classification (NCBI taxonomy): domain Eukaryota; kingdom Viridiplantae; phylum Streptophyta; class Pinopsida; order Pinales; family Pinaceae; genus Larix; species Larix kaempferi. The sequence goes on along the minus strand of BSBM01000241.1, from coordinate 3,588,666 downwards.
GTGACTCATGCTCCTCCAATGGTTCATCTCCATTACCGCCTTCATAGTTAACACCAAAAAATTTGAGCCTCCATACCAAAGGACCCAACCATGCCAACCTTCTCACTATAAGTGGCTACCATATCAGAATGAAATCAAGGGATACAAAAATCAGAATTATGGCCATACCTTGGTACCATGTCTTTCTCTTCATGTGGTGGATCTGTGATGGCTTGCCCTTCCACCAAATCTTCTAGTTCACATCCAACCGATGTGTGCTTGTCTTCTGCTTCCTGAAGAATCTCGGGAGGTGACTGTAAACCTGATTCATGTTCATCCTTTGGATCAGATCCACAAGTTGTATTACCACTCCTGACAACATCATCATCCCTTATAATTATTTTGAGATCGCCCACCAAGAAACTAGGAGCGATTTCACCTTCCACATTGGCAACAACCAGATGTTGGACTATTGGATCTTCGGTTGTGCATGGACCTTCTTCATCTACTTACTATGAATTATTTGGTAACTCATCAACCTTATGGCTGCTGCAAACAGGCTGATTTATATTTTCCTATTGCTTATCCTTCATATCAATACCTTTGGTCCTCTTTTCTTCTCTACAACTCATTTCCTTTCCCGATGGCTTGTTGGTCTTCAAGGAATCCACATGTGTCACTATTTTGACTTTCTTGGGTAGCAAGAATCCCACTTCTTTGAACACATCATTTACTATCAATGCAATATTCACCTTGTTAAATCTAGAGTTGGGATCTTGAAATAATCTCTGGATCTCATATATGCAAAACTCTCTGAAAGATATGAGTTCTAAAATCTCATCTCTCAATGCATAGTAAGTTGTAAGGTACTCAAAGGGTCTCCTTAACTTCACTTCCTCAACATAACCTTGGATAATAAAAATATGCATCATAACATTGGTCATCAGAGTCACCATCATCTCTTTTGAAACTACTTGAAAATATGCATGATGATTCTTCTTCTTCGACTGCAACTGGCACTAGCCTCATGGCTACAAATTTGAATTGTGATATGCAATATTATTCAACAGTGAGCTTATTTCTTTCCACATGGGTGGATTAAAGTGCTCTGATACCACTGTGATGTGCCAACTTAGGATTGTGGCACAAAAACTCAAGACTTCTTGAAATTGACTAAAACAATGATTATGGAAGCTAGAATTGTTGGAGATGGGCAAGATCAAAGTCTATGGGTGGATGGAAGGTTCTGATATGATTTTTTACCTCTAACCAATGTACTGAGACAAGTTATTTTTCAATAACATCCTGGCTAAAATCTACTCCAATGCTCCTGGGGTTCTCAGCATATACAAACTAGTATGGGTAGGAAACTTGACTGAGGGTTGGAGAAGGTTGTTGCAGATATCAGAGAGGTTAATTAACGTTCATTTACGGTCATATCATCATTAAATATCATCTCAGAAATTTATATGCAGATCTGGGAAAGTATTATAACAAATCTAGTGAAATGGAAATTTTGGACAACTCAACAAGTTTGACTTTTGGACTCCCAAACAAATCTCAAATGCAATTTGATTTCTGAAAAAGAGATTGGATCATGAAATATGATATTTTATCTAACTAAAGGAATAGGAATGACTTCATTTGGACCTTTACTCATTGACTTATGAATCATTCATTGAAAGCTAGTCAAATTCTAGCTAAATCTAGAAGGGGTGCATAAGTTGGAGAAGAAATCAGAGTTCTGTAATTTTTATTGAAGTGATTGATATCAAAACATTACATAATCTGTTATTACATCATAAATAGTCCAATATTCCTCTTAGAAGATGATGGAAGAATCTCTCCTCTTGCATATTGGAAACTAGCTGTAGAATAGAAGGAGGAAGGATTCAATCTCTGAATTTGGTGAAGATGATTCTGAAATTCTGATTCGACCTGGTAAGCTTTAGTAACTGCATATACACTCAGTGATAATGGTTGGATTCCATCATCCTCTCATAGAAAGTTGGGGCACATCTCCCATGCTTGACTAGGGGCACACCTCCCAAGTCTTGGATGCACAAATGAATTCATAAAATTTCTCACACTAGCAAAAGATGTGAAATGGAGTTGGAATACTTATTTTATAGAATTCATGTTGACCTGTTGATCAAGTTACTTGTATTGGTGACCTGTGAGAATAGGTCACCCATGAGTGGACATACTTTCCTTGCTTTGCTTTGGCTTTCCTTATTTTTCCTCTTTTTCTGACTTTCCTTCTTTTCTAAACTTTCCTGCTTTTTATACTTTCCTGCTTTCTGGTTTTATGCTTATTTTCCTTAAATATTCATCTTTTATCATTTTTTGCATCATTTTTGGACTCTAGTGCTTACTTGACTTCTACTCCAAGTAATTCCTCCAACCTTATCCACTAATTCAAATTGGTGGGACAATTTCTTCATTTATTTAGCATAACAAATAAAAATATTAATTGCACCAATAATATTAAATGCTCCATAATTATTTATTCCAAGTAGGTATCAAACTATGGATAAATTTAAATGCACACTCCTAATTAATTAATTTCCTCATCTTAACCCCTCATTAATTAATTAATTCAATCTGTCACTAGGATCCATGGGGTTCGATCTTCTTCATGGTGTTGACAAAATGGGAACATGACATGCATCAAATGATTCGTCAGTTCGTTTTAACGCACTTGTCTTAGATCATATGCATAATGACGCGCTTACTGGGTCCCATTGTTGTTATGTCGTTGCACATAAGATGGTATTCTCAACTTCGCACACTTTCACTTCTGCTCATATGCATCAGCTAGACATATGCACATTATCTTATGTATATTAATTTTGTCTATGTGCTTCTCTCTTTGCCACGTCTGTGACTATCGGCATGTTGATTTTAATGTTGTCATTCAAATCATCAAGAACTTGCGCATACTTCAGTATTTTTGCCTTTCAGGAATTGCACATTTCTCACAAATCTACAACATCATTATGTGCACCATCAAAACTTCATTCTACTGCATGTGCGCATTTGGCTCTTTGCTAGATCATACTATTCTGTCCTCGAGCCCTTTGATTCCTTGAATATCAAACTAAAACTTTCACTTTAAGCTCTTATTCTCTCGCCACCAAGCTTACTTCAAATCTCCAACTTGCATCTATATTTATACAGGTCCTGCACGGATTGTATGTCCACAAGTTGGTTGCGGAATCCTTTCTTCCATATTTCATGGATTGTGCTTTTTCCATGTGTATCTTCTGCGTTATTGATGTACCATTTTTTTAAGGTATGTGCGCATCATTGTTCTTCAACTTGATGAATCTGCGACCAATGTTGTACCATCCCTTGTGGGTAATGCACACTTGGTGCATTAATTCTTTACGATATTTGCGCATACTCCAAATTCTAATTGGTGGGAATTTGACCCTTACCGCTCCATCACTTGTGAGTAATGCGCACTTGATGCATTGACACTTTGTGGATTCTGCGCATACTCCATCTTCTACTTGGTGGAACTTTGACGTTTTCCTTGTCATCACTTGTGGTACTTGCACACCTATTGTACCATTGGCTATGGAATTTTCTCATAGACTTACTTCAACCATTGTACCCTTCTAGGATCTTGCATGCTTCCACTAACTGAAAGCATCTTTTGATTGGCTAGGCTTGCACGCTTTCAGTACTATCCAACCATTTGTTTTTTATTACTACTTGCGCACTTCCGAACTTTAACCAAGCAATGCTTATGCATACCAGAGACTTCTTTCAACATGCTTGCACACTTGTATTATTTTCTCAACCAACTCCTTAGCTACTTGTGCATATGTACCATTGTCCAACCAGACTTTTGAATTCTACCATAAAAGTGTATGAGATGGTGGACTTGACTTCTGCGCATGTACTACTTGAAGTAGGATACATTTCATGATGTACCTTTCTTATGTACTTCTTCACATTGATCATGCATGATGTATCCTTGTTATGTACTTCTTCAAATTGGATCTGCATGATGTATCCTTGGGCACATATCTTCATAATGGATGCAGTATCCAGATATACTTTTTTAGACCGGCATCCATATCCTTCACCATCTTGCGCATACACTTCTTCAAAGTGGTTTCCATATACTTCTTCACACTTCTGTAGGAATGTTGTATCCACTTTGACATCAGTTGATATCAATGACTCAAACTCAATCATTTGACATCCTCTTTGACATTGGTTGACACCAATGACAACCAAAGTTCAACAAAAAACTAATAAGGATGGTACTTTTGAATTGTTTTAATGCAATCTCTAAAGATGGAGGGCCAAAATTAAATTGTGCATAAAAAAATTTGGGATGCTTTCATCCCAGAAATATGACCACCACATGCTCCATTGTGGAAACCATTTAAAACTTTCTCATCTTCCTCATCAATTAAACAATGATTTGAGATCAAATCGGTACCTTGGTGATACAAATTTTCTCCAATAATCAAATGGTTCTTCGCTTGATGGCAAATCCATCAATGTGCATCATGTATCAAGTGAGAAGGGCATCACTGAGTTTGAAGATATACATATAGGACATGTCCATACCAAGTGTTTGAATAGGCAATGATAAATAAATTCTCAGCCATCAAGGACCTATCAATGGAAATATTCTCATTATCTCTAGGTAGCTCAAACATTAACTCAACAAAGGTTAAGGATTGCTTTGATTTGGGCGCAACAATATCTAAATCAAACTTCTAAAGGATGACAATCCACTTAGAATATTTTTCCCCAATTATGCATTGGGTTAGAATACGTTGCATAGGATTGGAGTCTTCCAAAACAAGCATGCATCTAAGAAGGATACAATTTCCAAGTCTTTGGACAACATGCACTGCTACCAACACCAATTTCTCGACATGGGAATATCACAACTCACAATTGACAAGTATCTTGCTAGGTAGTAGATCAAATGTTCTTTTTGTCATTCATCTTCTTGGATCAAGACCATGCCAATGGTTGAATCTGGCACTACACTATATATATATATATATATAGAGAGAGAGAGAGAGAGAGGGGGAGAGAGAGAGAGAGAGAGAGAGCGAGAGAGAGAGAGAGATTAAAAAAATTGTTGTAATCTAGAGGACACTACAGCAATTTTCAAGACATCAAAGGATCATCGAGATGCTTGTTTTAATAGGTGCACAAAACCTTATGTAATCTCTACATAGTTCATTGTGAAACTTTGCAGGAAGTTCACTTTCCCTTGCAAACTTTAAAGTTATCTAATGGTATTCAAGGGAGGCAATTGAGATATTTCTTCCACCTTGAAGGCATCAGCCATAATCTCATGCTTGGACACAATGAACCCAAGCAGTCTCCCATAAACCACACAAAATTTGCATTAGTGTGGGTTTGATCAAATGTTATAATATTGACACCATTCAAAAATTTCACGTAAATGAGTTGGATGTTAATTTTTCTATTGAGAGTGAGTAGCCAAGTCATCTAGGTAAACCTTGACAATGTGCTTAATATCGTGAAAAGCGTAGGACATGGCCCTTTGAAATGTGGATCTAGTGTTTTTAAGACCAAATGACATCTTGCAATAAGAAAGTGTACCCCAAGGACAGATAAGGGTTGTTTTATGTTTATATTTAGGTCGAATTTGGATCGACTTATGGATGGAAAATCCATCCATAAAAGAAAAGCTCGCATTCCCTATGCACTCATCAATAATGTGATCAATGGATGGGGTAGGATAGTTGTATTTTAAACTTGCTTTGTTCAAACCCCTAAAATCAATATTGACTTGAATCGTACCCTATTTCTTATCCACTGAAATAAGTTTGGATACCCATTATGTCAAGGGGACGGGATTTATGAATCCAATGTGGAGTAACTTCTCCACCTCTACCTTGATGGAAACTAGTTTCTTTGAGGTGAACAACATAAGCTTATGTCAAACTAGTTTGACATTATCATAAGTTTTAATCTCATGTTCAATGATCTCAGGATCAATGAGGAGCTTTTCTTCATAGATCCAATAAAAAACGTAATGAAATTATTTGAAAAGGGCAATATACACCTCAATTTCTTGAGAAGTTAGTGCCAATGAGAATGTTCTTGAGTATGTATGTAATGTCCCCAGCCATCATTATGACTATAGGAGGCGGTAGTTACGAATTTATTGTTTAAAAATTTCACCCCATGGGTACATTACTTGAATTCATTATTAATTTAAGCCTCCCCTTGAAAACATAAACTAAGAAACTCATGCATAGGTGAATGAGTATGAAACACAACAAAATTAAAACTATATCCACCCACACATCATGCATAAACAAACATATTCATTGCACATTCATAGAAAACATAGAATATTTTTCTTTTAATTAAAGAATATATAATCAAATGGCTATATAAGAGTGATTTTCCACCAAACCATAGGTATTACCTACAAATACCACTTATAAGTTGGGATATGAGGCCACCGGGATGAAAGGAAACACATACAGGATCCGTTCTCTCTCATCCCAGCCCATTTTGTCTCATGATTAACCGGTTTTCTCACCATTGAGCAGTACAAACATCCCATTCAGCCATCCTATCCATGGAACTCTCTTCCATGATTCCATACAACACAAGTAATACAATCTTTCTCTACTCAATAGTTCCTCAAAGTACCCAATCCTTACAGTGCTCTTTAGTGTGTGCAAAAAGGGTCCAACTTGCTATATGCTTTTAGAGAACCTCATGAAAAATCAATTCATGGTTTCTTAAACATTCAGGGGTAGAAAATAAATAGTGAGTAAAGGTTCATATATTTCCTAGCCTCTATGCTCACCTACAACCATCCTCTCCGCTTTAATGTCTTCAATTTCCTCTTCACAATGCTAATTCCTGGTTATTTTCACAATCTCGTAATTGGCTATGGAGAAAAACAACATGAAGCTACATAGTGTATGATTTTTGTATGGAAAATAAGTGATAGACCACAATGGAGATGATAGGACTGGTGAAAATACATCTCATTACTTCTGAATATAGAAAAAAATGAATCTTACAATTGTCATAAAAAGTATATTCATCTAATGCTTCCATAACTACATGAGAAGACTTTACCACCAACCTAGCACATGCATTCAATGATTGGATTTAATAATTCAAAAGGATCTAAATGGTTCATTTAAGATACATGGAATAAATGAATCATTTATAAGGCTAACACTTGGAAAAAGAGGATTTAATCTCCCATATGCCCCCTTTCCTCTTCCCCTCTAGTGCTCTTTACACAACCATATTGGACCATTTTATTATTTTCCATCATAATACTTACATAGCTTTCGAGTCATCATGACAAGCCAACTTCATGGCCCATATAGAAATATTTGCATTATACATGCCTAGCCATTCACTAGTTGGGCCTTGGCCTTGAGATCGACACTAGGAATATTTACTGGTATATTTTACATCATTTTACATATTCTGACTTAATACATTCCAAGGGTCAAAATTGGGGGTATTACAATGCCATGTATTTTTTTTTGAAATGTTGGCCAAATTGCTTTCTGCAAACAGATCTTGTGTAAGAATAAGGCAGTGGTACCAATCAAGATTGCTTAGACAAATGAGGCGTTAAGGGTTGACCTCCATCTTCTTGAGCTCAGGTAAAAAAGATGAGAGATGGTGCTTATCTTCTCAAGGTCATTCTGTATTTAAAATGCTTCCATAATGGATTCATTTAAAGAGGAAACCATGTATAAGGAATCATTAGAATGAGGAGTATCGACAACCCAAATGGACAAAGTATATTAATCATACTCCTCATATAGGTGGAGATTTTGATTAGCATCTACATAAACCATCTGCATGGATTGATAATACAATTTGACTATAGACAAACATACATTTTCCATAGTACCAAACTTGGATGTGTTAGGTAGAAATCATGGATCATGGTCCATGGTCACGATGGTCACATAATATATCGTAAAGATGGGGGAAGTGTCGATGTAGAAAACTAGTAGGGATAGAGTAAAACTACCCATAAGAGATTAATATTTGAACATCCCTACGTCACGGTTATCCAAAATTTCTTTATAATTACCAATAAATGGAATAGTCGATTTCGAGTTGGTTATAGAATCAGGTGTGTAGTAATCTAACTAGTCAATGGTAATTATTTTTCCTTAATGGGAAAAATGAATCACCCTAAAAAAGAATATATGATTATCGTCTCTCATATGATCAATTGTGTCACATAAGAAAATTATTGTCTTTGGGGCACATGCCAGTTCTACCTTGATTGAGACTACCTTTACCCCCAATGTGATTGGAAAGGTAGCAATGATTCCATGCTGTTTGAAAGAGTTATCGTTGAAATCTTTCAACAATGTGGATTCTGAAGTCATATTCTCTGGGCATCTCAAATCCCTTTAGTAAGTTAATGACATGATGCAGGTAGAGGTTCCTTCATCAACGATGCATTAAAAGATGTTTGTCCCAGGTCATAGTGATACTTGGACTTGGAATGCAATCAAGTCAAATAGCCTCTTATGGGACTAATCTACGCTAAACATCAACAAATAAGAACTTTTAGGGTTTATTCTACCAATGGCACTCAATAATTCTTACCGTTGTGGTGGGTAGATTTGTATCACTTCCAGGTTCGACATTACATAGGGGACCTAAGCAAGATCTTCAATTGTACTGCAGTTTTGAGTTGCTTGTGCATTGGGATTGTATGTTGACTGATGTAGTGTTCCTTTAGGAAGTTTATGCATTGTGTCATTAGGTGGTTGTTTGATGTGGAGATAATTACTATGCTTAGGTAGACAAGACTCGGTCTTCGAAGGTCTAGCATTGAGCTTGTCATAAGTATGGGCGTGAGTTGAAATCTTGACATTGTTGTTCCTTGTGATGTTCTTGGATGAAATGGAACTATGCCAAGGCATCTACGACCTACTTTTGTTAGAAAATTGGGAATATGATAAAGTCATACAACAATACAAAACATACATAGCATGAGCTAATCTAGCATTCTATTAAATTATAAGCAACAAATAACATGAACATGAATAAAAAATGGAGATAAGAGAATAGACAAGAGAACATCATATATACATGGTAAAACTCCAAATGGGGAAACATCCACAAGAATGTTGAAATCTTCATAATCATCAATCATCTCCAATCTTACAATAGAGCTCCCACACATGAGCATCACATCCCACTCCATAATCACATTACATGATACATCCTTATGTTCATATGTGAATTCTTGAATTCTTGATTAATTTACAATGACTCCTTGAAGAAATTTTGACAAGAATAATAAAAATATGATTATGTATTTTTTCAAACACTTAGCATCCTAGTGGCTTTAAGCTTACAAACTTAGAAGTTAAAACACATATTCCAAGAACTTATACTTAAACAAATACTGAGCATAAAAAATAAACACGGTGATTTAGGTCAACTTGACCAGGGCAAAATCCATCATAGGAAAACCCTAGAAAGAGATAAGCTCTATTCAAAGGAAAAACTCAGAAATTTACAAATAAAATCTTTGTTACAACCATAAACTCAAACATAATTTTCCACATAAATCACTTATCTTTTCAGCCCTGCATTGGAAAACGTGCTATACTGCTCACACGTGCTTGTCAGACTAACTTCGAGATGTGTGCAAACTCAGAAAAAATGTGTAGACCTAGGGATTCATGCCCTGTTGTACGGATGTTGTCAAACCTTGAAATATGTGCATATTGCAACAAATTTTCTAGAAAATCATGTTATTTATCCCTTTTAATTGCCTTGATTTTTGTGCATGCAACCTACCTCAGTTTCTGTAAATGTATGGCAACATTTAATGCATTGTATGATCCAATCAGACTGCTAAATATTGCCTTGAAATATGTGCACTGATGTGCATGATGAAATCTTCCCTAAAATCCTTTGAAGGCTTCCTCAGACTTGGTCTCTCTCTTTCTCCTTCAAGTGTACTTTCTCCTTTCCCTAGGCATGTATTTATATTTCCACTTGACCCACTCTAACCCTAACTAACTTAACCAATCATATCTAAGGCGAAGATTAGTTTAATATGAGGGCTATTATTTAATGCACGTCATATATACATTTTATTGATTTAAATGCACATTAAATGTAATGGGTCCCACAACTTAGAAATATAAAGTACAAAACACTTTATTTTATTTACATCACTCACTTTACATATATAAAACAACACTAGGTACAATGACTTAGTCCCCTTTATGAAAATCACACCAAAAACCACAAGGAGACCTCCAGAGTTATAATTTTCTAATACTCCTCACCTCATTATATACTAAGAGGTATTAGAGGAATTACATCCCATAACACATGTGGGATAAATGTAATTTCACCTATTTATATAATAAAAGATAATAAGAGTAAATTATTACATAATATGTGTGGGATAACAACATAAGATTGGACATTATTATCTTCCAAATACATTTAGTCATCATTACATATTCCAACACTCCCCCTTAATGATGAATAGAAGATATAATACAAAAAAATGAAGGAATATGGCATTACATATCATTCTCCTCGATGACAATTTCCAGAATGTCCATAAGCTGTGAATAAAAACACACTTTGCCTTATGGAGTAGATAAAGATAACAATCACTTCTCACTTAACCATGAAATTGCACCCGAACCAAGTTGTATGATGAACTCTACCGCAACAGTGTATGGCCAATACAACATAACATGTGGCAACAAGATCCAAGTACATAATGCCTATATCTAAAGAGAATCCATAGCGGCTACTAGATCCAACAGCAAAATGCCTAGAACATGTGGCAAGAGATCCAACTGCAGAATGCCTAGATCTAAAAGAGAAGCCATAGTGGCTACTAGATCCAGAAACAAAATGCCTATAACACCACAAAACTCATCACAACTAGAAATCAAATGATAGTTGAAAGATGCAATAAAACTCTGCAATAGACCTCATCACGAATACAAGACCCCAATGCTCTACCATCGAATGTGATATCGTGCAGATAATCATCATGCCGTTAATAGTAGAAGATGGTGCTTCATTACATTATATATGGAATATAGTGATTGAGATTACATTACATTCCCTTTGAATGACAACTTCAAATATCTGAGATAAAGAAGCAAATGGGATCACACTTTGCTGCCAAGGATAAGTTTATCAATGAGGAACAATGCTAAAAGAACAGAGATAATCAAAACATATGATTAAGACAGGAAGGGATGTCAAAACCAAGCTGCCCCATACCTCTTCACAAATACACAGGAAGTGAAGTACACAGAGAGCTAATATGCACAAAGAATTGCCAAGAGTAAAGCATAAACATGATAATCCCAATACATGATATATGAAATTATAATATGATATTGCTCAAGGCCATATAAATATTGAGTAAAAGTTGATCGAAATAAACATGACATGATATATAAATATAGATCAAAATGTTTAACATGATCAACATATAGCAAATTATGATCAAATCATGATGTCACTTATAAAAATATGAAATGACTAGTCATTAAGCATCTTGTTAGATTAGTGATCATTAGATGGTTTGTTGTTGTTATCATGAGAAAGTTGGATATGCATGCTCCCGAAATGTCAAAAAATCATCTACCACACAAGTAGGTTAGTGACAAATTAATAGGAACAAGCTCCAACAACATGATAAAAGAAGCTACACTCTAATGCGAAATAAACAAGAAGCTAATGACCAAAATCATATACAAGATGTCCAAATTAGTTAAACTAAACACTAAAAAAATTGGATTTAAAAAAAGTAACATCTAAATATGCAAGAGCATAATGAGCAAGATATGATACCATGTGAGAAGCATCATCATTATTAGAAGAGTGTGACACAAGGTGGGGGTCGTTCGGACCGTCTTGCTTAACAATACCACACAATTAACACACAAAATGCTCACACAGACTAGACGTGAACTGGGAATGCCAAGAAGTTGGCTTCTATTACTTGAATCATTTACAAAATTACATGAAAACTAACAAACAAGTCGGTCATAGCCTATTAGAATATACATAAGTAAATCTTTGTTATCTCTATGTGATCTCTCTCTCTCTATGTGATCCTCTCGATCCTATGATACAACGAATGTGTTCTTATGTTCCCTCGCACTGCTATTCTACTCTACTATGCCGCTCTTCCCTAGGTCCACCCTATCTGGCTTCCCCAAGGTGTCATTTTATGTCCGTCGAATTCCCCCTGATCCTGCAGACTTGTTGTTTTCAGTGCCCCTATCTGTGCATGCACAACTCTCTCTTTGTGGTGACATTTGGCTTGATCTCAACCACCTTCTTAACTTCCATTAACTTCCTCAACTACCCACAATAGTTGTAGGTATGTTTCCTTGACTTTCGCACCTCTTGGCCTCTATGCCTCTTGACTTTTCTACAATTGTCGGTCTTCATTTAGTCTCCACAGCTGTCGGTCTGCCCCATCCCCCACGCTTTTCATTTGTCGCTTTCATCAGTTTTGATGTCGCTACTCTACCAACTTGTCGACTTTCGTCTCCTTTGACTTATTTTCCTGTCGACCATACTTCGACAAATTCCTGTTCGACTACCTGGCTTCGACTGCCAGTCTTCCCATACCAGTGATCATTGGCAACCCCCCTGGTCGGCCTCCTCTCATCGATCATATTCAAATCATCCTCCTGTTGATCAGTCGATATTCCGTCAATCGAATTATACTCTGACATGTTGACTTGCACTCAGCCAACCGCGTTGATCCTCCTTTCGACACTTCTTCTGCAACTTCAGTTTTCGTCGCTTTTCCTTCAGTCACATTTAATCCAACGACTGGACTTCACTTCTTTCTTTCCCAACTGTAGTTGACCTCATCCTTGACTGTAACTCAATCATCTCCATGCTACATTGGATCCTTCCTCTCATGCACTCAAAAATTTCTCTTGTCGATCTTCTTCTTGCATGAAACCAGCTCAGCGACTCAACCATCGATCCCTTTGATCCCTTTTGGTATTCGTCATCTTCATCCTTCTACCACTCTGATGTAGTTGGAATCCTTTTCGTCGGTGTTGTCTTCGACCCACCTAGTCCTCTGACTAGACTCAACTATGGTACAACTTGGTCCTTCGACCGAATTCCTGCTCTTGTCTGTTCATTGACCATTTGGGCCAACTGTCCCTCTCTTCTGCCAAAAGGAATTCACCCTCTATAAGTGTCTCATGTTGTCACTCTCCCTGGCCTCCATCTCGACCAATCCTCATCGACTGTCTGTTGTCGACTATTCTTCTAGGCCTTCCAATTGTCTCTGTCGGTTGCTGTCAACTCCCGAATGCTTTCTCCCTTTAGTCTATATCACTCTCTACCATTTTTTTACATTGACTGATTGTCAGTCATCGACCTCAGTCGATCAGAAACCCCACGACTCAACTACCTTCTGTCGACTATCACCATTTATCCTAGAGGTCATCGACCTTCCTTTAGGTGTATTTTGTCAGTCATGCCTGACTGTTTCTCTTGGGCTTGGATGCCCCTGCATCAGACTCCCGAGATATGAAAAGAACTGTGTCCTCGGTTCTGATCTTCCATCTAGGTTTCAGTCTTCTCCATTTTCGTCGGCTTTGATGCCGTACTTGGTACCAAATAAAAATTGGTGCATCCACTTCATCTTTCATCCATTTCTCCCTTCTTGGAATATTCCTCATGGCTTAGACCATGGCATCATTCCTACTCCAGAATTGGTGGAATCCACTCCTTTCACCAATCTTGATGAAGCATACAACTCCACTCCAACAGTTGTTCCATCCAACTGTCTTCTCCACTAGGAACCCACGTCCAGTTCCAATCTCACATATGGCCCTCAACTCAACACTCATCCTTTGCCTTCTTTCCCTTGTCTAACTTATGTTCGGTCATTCCAGAACTCGTCGGTTCCGTCTGGTCCTTTTGGTCGACATTGTCTGGTGCAACAACATGTTCAGCAGAATAATTCCTAGAGTTGACTCATTCGAGGTGTTGCTTCTCCTTGGAAACCTTGTCAGCATCTCCTCGACTGTCCCAACTTTCTCTTGGGCTCTTCTTCCCACTTCTCTTGTCGACTAGAACTCGGTGGCTTCCATCTCGACTGCAATTCCTTCCTCAATCTGCAACAGACTTACTACTATCGTCGTGGAATTACCTCCCACTACAATTTTGTCTACGACTTTCTTCTCCTCTTCCAACAATGGATATCAATTCATGTCCACTCGGCTACTTCCTTGTATGGGCTATTCATGGCACTCTTTCCAACCCTTTCCTATGCATCCATGCATAGGGACTCTTCCAACTTGTCAGTCGAAGTCCTTTCCTCTACGAGGCTCGTGTTAGTATTTCCTTCTTCCTGCCTTTCTCCTTAGCGGCTACTCCATTGTCTTCGTCTAAGTCGTCAGAAAAATTCCTGCCGCTTTCTGCCTCAATCTCATCGGTATTCACATCAACAACTTCGTCGGTAGTTTTGTCTTCCGCTTCATACCCTCTTATGTGAAGTTCGTCGTTCTCCTTCACCTTGTCGATCGCTTCCTCGACCGAAATCGTCACTTCCTCAACAGTCCCTTCACACGACTGCACTTCCATCACGTCAATGCTATTCTCATCTGACTGTTCATCTGGAGAATATCTTGCGGGCCCATTCTCTCCTGTCAGGTCCTAACTAAACTCCTCTTCTTGTGCAGACTCCTATCTACACCCATCAGTTAGTACTCTATTTATCACTTCCATTCTTCGCTCGAACCTCGTCTATCTCTTCGATGCAGAAGGCTCTATTCCCTATCATCAGGGTCTTCATCAACTTGTCTAGGCTGGAAGGTTCTTCAATGCCTTCTGTAGCCTCCTACGCTTCCACTTTGAGCACTCCCTCTCTCAGTACATCACATATCCTTATCAAGGTCATATGTTCCCTCGACCTTGGGACTTCTGCACCTTTTCACTGTGCGTATTTATTCTAGACCCCTCAACTAAGTTCGTCTCTCCTCCTCCCTTCTTCAACATTTCTATCCAACTTGTCTACTGGAACTATTGTCTTCTGCAAGCTCGACCAGAGCTTCATTTTTTTATTCAGTCTCCCATATTTTAATTGGGATTTCCTCCTCTTCAGTAGTCATTCCACCAAGCATTCCATGGCTAGTTTTTTTCCACTCTTCGGATTCTTGGTCCGCAAGTCTACCCAACTGAAGCTGGATTTTCTCTCCTTCACCCAATCGCGACTGGACTATCACCACCGCACACAACTCTACCCAACTGCAGCTGGATCTGTTCACACATATGAAGCCTCTTTCTGTTCTCAGTTTTCTTCTCTCGCTCACAAGACTACTCATGTTCTGATACCACTTGATGCTAGGAAATCTGGTATCGGGATCTCTCCTACTTTCAGGATGCTTCTTCTCTCAGGATCTTCAGGATTTTATACCACTTGACGCAAGGTGGGGGTCGGTCGGACCCTCTTTCTTAACAATACAACACGGTTAACACACAAAATGCTCACATAGACTAGACGTGAACTGGGAATGCCAAGAAGTTGACTTCTATTACTTAAATCATTTACAAAATTACATGCAAACTAACAAACAAGTTGGTCGTATCCTGTTACAATATACACAATTAAATCTATGTTATCTCTATGTGATCTCTCTCTCTCTCTCTCTCTGATCCTCTCGATCCTCTGATCCAAGGAATGTGTCCTTCTATTCCCTCATAGTGTTCTTCTACTCTACTATGGCATTCTTCCCGAGGTCCACCCTGTCTGGCTTCCCTGAGGTGTCCTTTCTCTGTCCTCTGAATTCTCCCTGATCCAATAGACTTGCAATTGTCAGCGCCCCTGTCCGTGCCTGCACAACCCTCTCTTTGTGGTGACATCTGGCTTGATCTCAACCACCTTCTTAACTACCATTAACTTCCTCAACTACCCACAACAACTGTAGGTATGTTGCCTCTACTTCCGCACGTCTTGGCCTCTGTGCCTCTTGACTTTGCTACAATTTTTGGTCTTCATTTAGTCTCCACGGATTCCAATATGCCCCATCCCCCATGCTTGGCCTTTTCTACTTTAGTTGGTGTCGATGTCGCTACTCGACCAACTTGTCGACTTTCGATTCCTTTGACTTTTGTTCCTATCGACCATACTTCGACAACTTCCTATTCGACTACCAGTCTTCATGTACCAGTGGTCATCGTAAATCCCCCTAGTCGTCCTACTCTCATCGATCATCTTCGAATCGTACTCCTGTTGATCAGTTGGTATTCCGTCGACCGAATTATACTCTGACCTATTGACTTGCACTCAACCAACCATGTCGATCCTCCTTTCGACACTTCTTCTGGGACTTCAGTTTTTGTCGCCTTTCCTTCAGTCACATTTGATCCAACGAATGGAATTCACTTCTTTCTTTCCCAAGTGTAGTTGACATCGTCCTTGACTGTAACTCAGTCGTCGCCGTGCTATGTCGACTCCTTCCTCTCATGCACTCAAACATTTCTCTGGTCGGTCTTCTTCTTGCACCGAACCAGCTCAGCGACTCAACCATCGATCCCTCTGATCCCTTTTGGTCTTCGTTGTCTTCATCCTTCAACCACTCTAATGTAGTTGGCATCCTTTTCGTCAGCTTCGTTTACGACCCTCCTAGTCCTCTAACTAGCCTTGACAAAGGTACAACTTGGTCCTTCGACCGAAGTCCTGCTCTTGTTTGTTCATTGACCATTTGGTCCAACTATCCCTCTCTTATGCCAGAATTAATTCATCCTCTATAAGTGACTCACGTTGTCACTCTCCCTGGCCTCCATCTCGACCAATCCTCATCGAATGTCTATTTTCGACTGTTCTTCCCGGACTTCCAACTGTCTCCATCAGTCGTTGTCGACTCCCGACTTCTTTCTCCCTTTAGTCAATATCACTCTCGACCATTCATTGACTTATTGTCGCCCATCGACCTCAGTTGATTGGAAACCCCACAACTCAACTACCTTCTGTCGACTATATCCCTTTATCCTAGAGTTCGTCGACCATCCTCTGGGCGTCTTTTGTCGATCATGCCCGATTGTTTCTCTTGGGCTTGGATGCCCTTGCATCAAAGTGAGACCATGTTAGAATATTGAGAAAAAAAATGATCAAACAAAAAAATGATTCACTTATAGATATGAAAATATAGTCATCAAGCAACTAATTCCTAAGCATAGGTTCATTTCTTGATGTCAACATTACCATACTAGAGATCCATGCCCTTGAAAATGTCAAGACATCTTCCACACAAGAAGGTTAGAGACAACTAAAACATAAACAAGACAAACTCTGTAAACATGATGAATAAGAAAAAAAAACCTAATGCAAAGATATCAAGAATCTCATGACAATAATTTCAAGATAAGAGATGAATAACAACTGAACTTTCTCACAAAAACCGAATCCCAACAGCTGTTAAAAGATGGATCTGTAACTTTGCAGCAGAAAAACGAAACCAAAAAAATGAAAAATTTTAAATGACCATAATTATAACCTGTTTTCAGAACTAGAGAAGTTGTTCTACATCCACCTAGGTAGACAAAATAGAATACTAGGAACTCAATCAAAAGATATCCGCTTTGCAGTTTGTGCGGCCGTCACCAAAAAAATGGAAAATAATTGATTTTAAAATAGCGATATCTCCACCGTCCGAACTCCAAATGATACGATTTGTTTTTGAAATTGAGTATTTTTGCGAAAGGAATTCAAATATGCAATTTTTTTCTTCAAAATATGCATAGAAAGTGTCAAAAAAAATTATCTGAAAGTCGCTGCCCAAATTTCCCTTAAACACTTCTCCACAGGGATTAGGGTTTGAAAGAAAAATAAATAAATATGTAGTATAAATCCTAGATCTGAAAAACTACCACATGAGTATTGTAGATCGGGTCCCAAAACTACAAAAATATGGAGTGCTAAAATGAAATCATGAGGAAATGTCGCTTAAAAAATAAAATCTAAGATTTTTACTGAAGAAGATAGAATGCAACAACCTGCTCTGATACAATGTTAGAATATTGATAATATGATAAAGTCATACAACAATACAAAACATGCATAACATGAACTGATCTAGCCTTCTATCAAATTATAAGCAACAGATAACGTGAACATGAATAAAAAATGGAGATAAGAGAATAGACAAGAGCGCCAGATAAACGTGGTAAAACTCCAAATGGGGAAACATTCACAAGAAGGTTGAAATCTCCTTAATCATCAATAATCTCCAATCTTACAATAGAGCTCCCACTCATGAGAATCACATCGCACTCCATAATCACATTACATGATGCATCCTTGTGTTCATATGTGAATTCTTGAATTCTTGATTATTTTACAATGACTCCTCACCTCATTATATACCAAGAATTAATAGAGTAATTACATCCCATAACACATGTGGGATAAATGTAATTTCACCTCTTTATATAATAAAAGGTAATAAGAGTAAATTATTACATAATATGTGTGGGATAACTATTTTACGTAAGATTGAACATTATTACCTTCCAAATATATTCAATCATCATTACATATTCCAACAACTTTAAGCCTCAATATGGCTCTTGGGACAAGGGGGTAACCCTCAATTATTCCACGAAAATTGGCTTCCATTGCCACCACAACATCAGCTCAAATCTTTCAACAAAAAGAATGTCAGATTTGAATGAATGAGAACAAAAATATTGTTGAAGGAAAATGGTAGCAAGCTGAAGACAAATAATCCCATATAAAATATCAAACCAAAGCATATCCATTGGGCATTGAAGTCTCCAATTACTAAACATAAAGCTTAATGATGAAATATGCAGAGGAAATACAGAGGAACAAATAATCTTTGGAAAAATAGAGAGTAAGGAAGTATTTGTTCTCCAAGAATGAAGAAATATCATTGACATCTGAGACTTATGGACGTATCAAGCATTTAATGACATATAAATGAGTATGTCGAGCATTCAATAATGAATTCAATATTAAAATATGTCCATGCAACATGTAGGTAACTTCTTAACATTCTCAAGAATATGGAAACAGAGTCAAGAGCATAGGAAAACTGACGATAATTATAACAAGAAATTATTTAACCACATTTCTACGTAGTGTATAAAACTCATACAAGAGAAGAAATAATAAAGACAATAATTTGTTCCATAACATGTTGTCGTTTATCTTAATAGTAAGAAAATTAAATCTACAAATTACATATATGGAAACAAAGAAAAGATGTGGAAGTATAAGGAAAACACCAAAAATAGAGGGAAACAAAGCTCTACAACAGAACAATGAATTCAATTGCTAATTATTCATCCTTCGGTAAAGATAATAGCCTCCATACTGCAAAATCCCCCCTCCCCCTCATCAAGTCTTGAATTTTTGTCTTTATGCTTTTCAAATGTTGAGTGTATGCCTTTCCTTATGGACCTGTCTAACTATTTTCTAAATATAGAACTGTGGATAAGGTTCTTAGGAATATCAACACCTTGAACACTTGATAGAGAGAGAGAGAGATTAGGGGTTGGGGATTTGGGGAAGGAGATATATATAGAGAGAGAGAGAGATTAGGGGTTGGGGGTTTATAGAGAGTTATAGAGAAAGGAAGATCGGGTGTTAGGGGTTTAGAGAGAGAGAGAGAGAGAGATCGGGGGGTGATGGTTAGTGGTAGGACTAAGTGAGAGGGGGTAAGGTTAGTGGTAGGGGGTTAGAGAAATAGAAAAATGAGGGGGTTAGGGATTAGGTTAATATATAGATGGGGGGCTTGGGATTTATGTTATATTTTTTTAATCAAGGGCTCATGCTTTATGGTAAGGGGATAGATGGGTGGTTGAGAGAGAGAGTGCGGTGGGGTTATAAAGAGGGAGGGAGAGTGGGATTATGTTGAGAAATGGAGATATAGCTAGAAGGAGGGTGAAACAAATATGTAACATCAACGCATGCACACTAATAGTGTGTGCAGGTTAAAAATGTGTGCGCGCTAATAGTGTGTGTGTGTGTGTTATTAGTGCATGCAGACTATAAGTGTGTGCGCACTATTAGTGTGTGCACGTTACTAACGCGCACACGCTGATTTATTTTTTTTTGGCACACTTGTGTTTTACATACCATGTGTATTGACTTGGCAGGTGTGGTTCTAGTTTCGGATTGGCAAACCTTGTGCCTTAGACTATATTATAGAAAAACACATCATGTTCTATAACTTCATGTTTTTCAACCTCGAAACTGTATATGCTCCACTTGTCCACTTCCAATGAAACTGCACACACTTATAGAACTCTCTATGCAGATTCTAAATATCTATTTTTTTAATAAATTTGTTAGTATTTTCTATTTTTTATTCATTTTTGTTTGCAATCATGTCATATTTACATAAAACATAGGTCATGTATTTTAGCTATAACTTTTGACTAACACACCTATTTTGAAAACGGAAAAGAACCCACACAAGTATACTAAAAGACCTACGCACTAAAAAAAAATTGACTTTGTTAAGACCATGACAGCAGGGCCTAACGCTCGACCTTGTCTTTTTAGGGCTTCCTAACTTCCATAATTTAAAAAATATATAAAATTAGCTTGGAAAGTTTTGGAAAAATAGCGTTGCACTAGATCCGCCTGTTATCTACAACCCTACATAATGTCTTTTACAAATTTAGATAGTTTACATACCAAACTCGGGGCCTAACGCAAACATATGCATTATGTTTTTGAAAAAAAATAACATACCAATCTTAGAAGAATGCCAGTTTTTGGGAGTTATACGTATTTTCCATAAATAAAATTTATATATTATGGAAGGTGATCTAATTCTCTACGTTTCATATATTTACACCATGTTCTAAAAAGTTGTGTAGGTACCTCTAAAAATTCAATTTAATGGTCGGATTTCTGTTTTCCAGGAAGTCCATTGCAACTAATGCATCATAAGTGGGTATCATTACATTACACCAGCCTTGTATTACGTGTTAATATTCTTTGTCCCACTTCTCACATCCTTACAAACTATCTTTTTTATTTATGTTGCATATTTTTTTTTATGTGTGTTCATGTTCAAAGAGATTCCCCCACTAAAACAATGGGATGCATTTTAGCTTGGACTAGTGAAAGAATTCATAGAATCTATTAAAGGTATTAAAGGGATGTGATTAACTAATGATACCCTCAAGCATGAGGATATTATGTTTTACATGGAGGATCCTTGAGAATGTGTAAGGTCCGTGACCTTTACAATTTATTCACATATGTGGTGGAATTCCAACCAATCCACCACCATCTCTAGGTTTGCAATCCATTCTCTCATATTTGTATAGTCCAACTTTGCATCATTTTTCAAGTGAATGAGATTAATGATCCACTAAGAATAACCTAAATGTTTATTATTTTTACACTTGCTTGATTCTAAGTCCTATTTGTAAAACCAAAACCAGTGCTTAAATATTATTATGTGCTATTGATTAATAGAACCTCTAGCTCGTTAAAGTCTTTTTGCTTACCAATATTGTCCCTTAAACTACTCTCATTCTACTTCTTCTTATCATCTCTTGATTTTATATCCATTTGATAAGCTAAGGCCCACATTGTGTTTGCATACTCAACATTTATAATGACCATCGTAAGGTCCATGAGATGATATTTCACATATATTACAATTCATGGTAACCAAGTCATCTTTGCATTCACTGGCTAAAAATAAATACCAATTTTGTTTGAAGCCTCCCATGAATTTCCTTCCAACAAATGCATAGAAATTAAATGAATCTAAGAATTACAACTACTAAGAAATATGTTGTTTGATAGATTTTTTGGTTAAGTATTTGGTCACAAATAAATCATTTTTGTTTGGAATCTTGTTTGTTGTTATTGATTCAACTACATAATTTAATAAATATATAATATTGCTATCCAAAATCATATTTAATTTGTGTGTAATAAAATCATATGCAAAGCAATATTATCCTTACGAAAAGATGGCATCACATGAGAAGAAAAAAATGAGAATATTCATGCTAAACATGTTATAAAATTAGTTCCAAACATGTGATATTCCATATATTGACTTGGTGAGTGCATGAATTTTATTCCAATGATATACACATTTAAATATAATGTATAAATTAATTATATAATGTTTTGTATTTTTACAATACCCATTGCATATCGGACATGAACTCAGGAAAGTTAAGTGTTAGATTTATATGATTATGGTGTTGTCGGTTTTGGACAAATTCATCACCTTTCTAGTGGTACTTAGTCTTAAAGATGGCAATGATAATATTATTAAAGTCACCAATGATATCCCTTGATATCCCTTTTGCTTGAATGAAGATCATGTTTAAAAGACAAGGAAGGAAGTTTCACATTAGTGGTCTTTGAAATATTTGAAAAAATGTAAACATTATTCATGTTTAGTTAGAAACTACAACAAGTATTAATTATACCTTGATGTTTTTAGCTCATGGAGATTTGAATTTTTGTTTCATAATATAAGAATAAGTAATTATCATTCTTTTATGTGGAGTAATTGAAATTTCAATGTACTTAACTTTTCAGATTATATATATGTATCAAATGGGGCGCACTTACATAAAGACAACCATTCCATGGTTTTGACCCTAAGATGTCTTGTGTGCTATTTTTAGTGGGTTAGCTCAAATATTTTTAGTGCTATATTTGTTTATCTTAGTGGATTAGTTCAAATAGTTAAGAGTCATGAATAGCGCGCTCGCACACACTATATATATATATATATATATATATATATATAAGAGCTATATATATATATATATATATTTGTTTATCTTAGTGAGTTAGCTCAAATAGTTAAGAGTCATGAGGCAAGCACAAGTAAGTCAAACTAATTATGTTATACAAACTATGTTGCGGCCACATATATGTATGGTAGTTATTATCTTTATAAATTATATCATAATGTTTTACAGGTAACGTAGATGCTGCAGCCACCAAATGTAAAGGAGCACACAAAAGATCTTAGGGCCAAGACCATGGGATGGTTGTCTTTATTTAAATGTGTCCCATTTGATGTTTCTATCGGATTAGGTGTAAAAAATGCATTGAGCTGATTTATCCCTAAAACTAAGGAAAATTACTTAGATTTTTTTGAAGATTTATATGACAAAAGAATATATATATATATATATATATATAACTTACAATGTACTTCACAGTAATATTTATAAATTGGTTATTGCATATATGTATATGTATGACTTACAATGTATTTGATTGTAAATCAAACTAATCATGGGTTACTTCACAGTAATGTTTATAAATTGGCTATACTTTCTTTATTATCATATATACTACTGTTTAATGGATTATTGTTATTATTTTAATAGAGTATTGTAAGTTAATGCAATTATATATGTTAATTTAATTTTTTTTTTATTCAAATATATGATATTAATATTTAATGATAAGTATATAATTTTATATTGATAGTGCAATATTAATATTACATAAATTTAAAATTAATAATTATTCGCATTTAATAAATTGGTTATAATATACAAATCATAACATTTAATAATTATTCACATTATTATTATAATTATATATATATAATTAATTTTTTCAATAATAATTAACTACTCAAATATATATGGGTAGAAATGTTTTTTTAATATTTACCATATGTATCAATTCAATTGTAATACTTTATAACCAAATTATATTTAATAATAAAAGAGCAACAATCAATGATTCATTAAATTGTAAATATACTCTAAATATGGATGTTTTCATAGTGGATAGACATAGGTTACAAAACTACACCACAGTGAAAAAATCTAAGTATGGATGTTTTTATAGTGGATAGACATAGGTTACAAAACTACAATACCCAGAAGCATTGAAATTGTAAATATACTACAAAACTAGCATACATCCATCTTAAGTCTAAATATATTGAGCACAAAAATAGATAATAAAAAAAAACATTTATTGAGATGTGGATCTCTTTTACACCAATATATATATCATACAACTCACAATTAATATTGTGGATGCTTTAAAGATTTTAGAATAGATTTACACCAATACATATATCATACAACTCACAATTAATATTGTGGGTGGATCAAAGGGGTGGTAGGTGCGGAAAGGGTCCTCATTGACCCTAGAGAACAGACATGACAAAGCATCTTGGAGAAGGATGATGAACCTCCACTGAGAAGGTGGATTCCATAGGTTCTTAATATTTGATATGTCCATTAAAAACACTCCCCAAGCATCATCAAAGTGGGGTGATTACTCTCCTTAATTGAAATATTAAAATAGGGGAAAATGTCCATTAAAAACACTCCCCAAGCATCATCAAAGTGGGGTGATTACTCTCCTTAATTGAAATATTAAAATAGGGAAAAATTGGGGTTTTTGCATGAGAGCTTGATGGCTTGTGGCCCTGAAATCTCTTGAATGCAAGCATATCCCACACCATTTATTCTACACAAGTATTATGTATTCCTCTGTGTGCCTCCGGCCTTTCATAGCTTGCTTGGCATGGATAGTACGCAGGTTACTATGGCTTTTATGGTAGATTCATGTAGTGTGAGTGGGATATTTTAGGCTCTTTTGTGGATGTTGGGTAATCAACTCAAGGTGGATGAGGCTCTATCATCAAGAACAGGTTTCAATGCATTGATAATTCCTTACTTTGGCGCTACAGGGGGATGATGGAGGTGAACCAGGAAAGTGGGTTTGATGTTAATCGTGTTGTGGAGGAAATTGTTGGTCTCAAAAAGATTCTTCGTCAAATCAGGGGGAGTTGGAAGGCATGGAGCAGATACTAGAGAGTCTCAGTTCTTAGTTGGAGCTAGTCTCAGTTGTTAGTTGGAGCTGGAGGAACAACATCAAGGTCAATTAGAGAGCAAGGTTGACATGTGGGGGGACTAGCACAACTGGCTTTGGACAACAAAATGCACCATTCTTTTCTTCTAGAGCTTGCTAATGGTAGTAATTCTAGTGCAGGAGATTTCTCCAACGCTAGCCAATTAGAAATGGAAACAGTGCAACAAACTACATTAGCTCATTTTGAAGATTCCAAAGTTCCATTGTTGAAAGATGTGGATAACAACCTGCTAGTTTAAGATTTTATCTTGGTTTTCCTTTTTCTTTTTTACAAGAATGAGTAGAATTTTGTATTAAAAATGTGGCATAGCCACTCAGCAAAATTACATCTAAAATTTCATGAGATTTTGACACCTAGAATCCAAAACTGACAGCAGAAACTAAACCTACTACTGCATATTACAAAATTTCCTCTAGCTCAAGGGGATTAATAGTTCTGAGAATACTCTAGTTACAGTAAATCCGGACAAAAATACCTAACAAATGAAGATACTTGCAAAAATTTAGACAAATTATGAAAAATTGGAGAAAGATCCTTCTCTAAAAAGCATGCCTGGAAGCTCTAGTTCCTGCTTGATCAGAGAGGAATTTCCTAACGTCTTGGACAGTTGGTGTTCGAGTAGGCTCAAGCGATGCTCCAACTCCTGGATTTTCCTTCCTTGAGCCTAGTGTTCCCTTATTTCTTGCTTTGCCTCTCACTTAAGCTATCGTAATCATTCTTCATAGCATCACTCATTTGATCACAGGCAATGCTTCAGAGTGGAAACTTTGTGCTGCAGAACCTTTATTTCTGATGAGAGGTGTTTTACTCCATGGGACGTACAGCAGTTTGAGCTTCTCTCGCTATATATCATTGTTGACTCCTTTCCATGTTGATTCTAAAACTCGTCACAGTGTTTCCTGCCCAACTGAGTGTCGTTACCTGCTTGCCAACTTTTTCGAGTAGTTTTGCGAGCCTTATACCATATCAAATGCTTTGGATGTTGAGGTTTAAAGTTCACCTCCTAGTTGTCCTAGGCGTCAGCGGGCTTGTTTAGCTCCATTATGACATTAAAAAGTGAGAAACAGGGAGCAAGGATAGAATGGAGCCTATTCTGCCAATGATTCTTCGAAGAAGGAATCTCTAAAATCCCAAACCTCAAATATTCCTCTATGTTGAACCAACATTAGCCCTTGTAGAAGAGTCATAGCTTCATCTCAATTACAAGAGGCCCTACTCAAACCCCATGCAAATTCGTCTATTCTTTGTCCCTCGGTGTTAAAGAGAATCTCTCTCATTCTTTCCACCCCTCGATTCCCTCAGGAAGCTCCATCAAAGAACAAACAAAACTTTCATTGAGATTTCTACCATATTTCAAAGTCTTGTTCATATTTCCTTATCTACCAGGATTCTAAGCATTAACTACAAGCTGACATAGAGGAAGGGAGAGGTAGGAGATCTCCATCCCAAAATTAGTTGAGAGGCCTTGCTCGGGAGAGTGAATTCTTTTAGTTTTCATACTTTCAAAGAGAAGAACCTTGGCTTGAGTAGCAACCACTTCCAGAGGAGTGGCTTGATTGTGAAAAATAAGGTTGTTCCTTGCTAACCATATTTTCCACTAGATAAAAGTTGTAAGAGTCAATCAACATGTTTTAAACCAACATTTTCCTTTAAGGGATGTTGGGTATTTCTTCCCCAATCTTTGAACATTTGCAATGGAGACTTAGGGGCTAACAAGCCCTTTCCAATGGGGGAAGTTGCATAGAACTAGACCAACTAAGAAAAGGGACACTGAAAAAATAGATGTCTAATATTTTCACCACATGAGGCACGCAAAGGGCATTTTAATGGACCTTGAATTCCTCACTTATTAAGATTATCTCTCATAATTATTCTGCCACGAGCAAGAAGATGGAAAAAAATGAGACTTTAGGAATATTGATTTTATGCTACACTCCCTTCTAAAGAGCAAGGTTCGGGTTGGTATCCTAAGCGAGAGAGAGAGATCTTGATATCCATGCGATACCAAGTAGTTACATGTGGGTCCCCAACCCTTGCAATCCTTGGCTTGATTGCATATGGGGGATTTTCCACTTAAAATCTCCTTGAGTCAATCATATGTTGAGATTAAATGTTCTAGTAATTCAATATACACCCACGCACTCCATGCCCCTACTACCGAATCAGACAAGATTAATATATCCCAAATACTTAAATAACTATCTTCTTTCATCCAATCATGTAGTTCCTGAAGGTTTTGATTCCCTCCCAATTCCGGGTTGTTAAGAATTATGTCCTTCCATAACTTAATTTTTTTTCCATTTATGGGGATCCAATATAATTGCTTCTGAAAAAATGTCAAGCTTTGGAACAAAGTTGCCATATTTGAGACCTTTTTTGGAGAGGTGGGGGAGAATCAAGATAGCTCATCCGAGGACCTTTCAAGTATTTCTGGATCATCTCTCACTTTACCCAGGAATTTCCCCCAAACAACAGGTTCCATAAAACTTTAGCTCCTATTGTTAGGTTGTTGTTTCTGAGGTCACTAATTTGCAAGCCCCCTTCGTGATTTGGATTCTTGATCTTCTTCCATTTTATGAGATGGAATTTCCTCGCATTGTTCTTCCCCCCTCTCCACGGCAATTTTCTCATCAAGTTTTCCATTTCCTTAAGGATTGAGATTGCAACTAACATTAAAAAGTATTGGAAAATAAGGAGAGATGATAATACCAATTTAATTAAGACAAGATTCCCTACTGAGTTTAGCCAAGATGCACCCCAAAATTGGATCTTTGACTTAATGTTTTCTAGTAAAACGTTCCAGTTTCTTATTCGAGGAGTCTTGCAAACAATAGGAAAACCCAAATATTTCAAATCTTCTTAGGCAGTTCTCCTCGAGAATCCAAAGATTCAAGTGATCTCTCTCAATTATCTTGAGGAGATATGCCATCCATAGATTGATCTCTTCTCCTTTTTCACTTTGATTCTAGATGTTGAACAGAATCCTGCAATAATCCTATTAAATATGAGTTATACGAAGCTTTAGGAATCCCCAATCAAAAAAGTATCTTGTGCAAATTGAGCATGATTTATGCTCCTAACTCCTCTCGCTATTTGGACACCTAGAATGATCTCCTCTCGAATCATTTCTTCTTTAATATTTGTATTGAATGCATTATCCATAATGATATAAAGAAGGAGGGAGAGGGGACAATCTTGCTTGAATCCCTACTAGCAGAAAAGAAGGGGTCGCCTCACCCATTTACAAGGGGAGCGATCCATGGAGCACCAATACAGGCTCGTATCCAAGCAACAAAGGGTTGAGAAAAACCCATTTTATTCAGAACTTTAAACAAAAATTATTGACACAACCTGTCGAAAGCATTAGCCATATCTATTTTATGGCCTTTCCTTTTTATTTTATGTTGATGCTGGAATGGATGGATTCTTGGATCAGTACTACATTATCCATTAAATGTCTCCCTTTAATGAATTCACCCTGGTTCTCCGAGATTAAATTTGGGAGCAATACTTTTAGACGATTTTCTAAGATTTTTCATAATGGTTTTGTAATATGAGTTATAGAGGGAGATTGGACGAAAGCAGGAGAAAGAAGAAGGGGCGGATTCTTTGGGAATGAGGGAAAGAAATGAAGAATTTGTGGCCCCTCCAATTTTTAGACATGATCCCTGTGATTACTAACCATTCAATGCAGATCCTTCTTGATGATTTTCTAGCATGCTTAGAAAATCCTAATTGAAAACTCGTTTGGCCCTAGGGCCTTATCTGGTTCCATCTCCCATATGGCCACTTTAATTTATTTTATGGAGATTGGAAGAATAAGCCAAAAATTATCATCCCCGGAGATGGAGGAGGGGATCAAGGATATAAAATCCAATCCCTCATCTAGCTCCCCATCCTCGGATTGCATTTCCTTGAAATGCACATAAGTTGCTTCCTTGATCTTATCAAAACCTACACACTTTTTCCATCCTGCATTGTGATCTCCATCACCCTGCTTCTAGCCTTTCAAGATTGAGACTGCTTGTGAAAACAACTTGTGTTTTGATCTCCTGATTTAAACCAGAGACTCCTAGATTTTAACCTCCAATGCTCTTCCTCATTTCCACATGCCTTGTGGAGGTTTGCATGGAGCTTGGATTCCGTCCTAAAAATCTTCCTATAAGATATCCTTTTGCTCCATTACAAATGGATGTGCCTCTAATATTTGACATGCTTCCTTTCTTCCTTAATCCTGAGAGGGAATATCTTTCTCCCATTATTTCAATGTTTTTTTTACCCTTCTTAAATTCTCTTCCCATATAAAGAAGGTCGACCCATTCACTGGCATCCTCCAATTTTTTTCAACCAACTCCATAAATCCCTCCTCCTATATCCACAAAGGGGAGAAGCAAAAGGGAATAGGCCCCAGTTTAGTCTCTTCCTTGAGAGATAACAAGATCAAATTATGATCTGAGATCCCAAAGGGGGTCATGCAGGAGGAAGCCTCATTCCCATGCAACAAAAAGGAGCTATGGATTAAGAACTAATCCAACCTCACTACGATGTGCCATGGTTCTATCCTCTTATTAAACTAGGTGAAAGTGTCTTTGGATGGCTTGATATCAAGCAAATCCCAATCAACAATTAGATCTTCCACAAGCTCTCTCAGTGGATCCCTCACCAGAGATCCACCCTTTTTTTGTAGGGGTAGAGAGTTATATTTAAGTCTCTGTAACAATGATATTATCCAAATCTAAATTGCTCTTGAATTCTTGCAGGGACAACTAGCAATCTTCTTTTTTTGAAATTAAGTTTGGCACATACATATTGAAAATATTTACCTGTTTGAGTGATTGGAGATGAAGAAGAGAGAAAAAGGCCCAGTGTTGGGAAGAGTGGGATCGAAGAAGAGCAAATTTAGCAGAGTCTTAAAGGGTTCAGATGCCACCTGACACTACCCTAGAATTTCCCGCTATGCATTTATTGCATTTCCATATTTTTTGACTTGTTCTTGAGAATTCCTCCACAGTCAGCTTTGTCTCCTGGATCAGAAGAATATATGGTTTAGCTATGTGAATGAGGTATTGAATTGCTTCTTCTTTAGGACTACTTCCCATTCCTATGATATTCCAAGAGACCGGATTCACCATTATGACATAGAAGAGGCGTGGGCCCCTTCCGGCACTCGGTCCTAGATCTTACTTTTGTTTACATTCCTACTATTTTTGTTGGCCATGAACTTTTCGATTGTGGATTGAGATCCTAGGTTCTTTTCTATTTCTGGTTTTGTGCCTTTCTTCCTAGGGTTTTCATATGAGACCTCTGCTTCCTCTTCCGAGGAATCCTCCATGGATTCGTAGAGGAACTCATTATCCATCATAGAAGCGAGATAAGGGATCTAATAATCTGGGATTGATTGTGCTTCCTTGATAATATGGAGGCCCTCCTCGGTCAATGGTTCTAGAGAAATCCCTCTCTAGGAGGGTGGATCTAGTTCCTTTATGGCCTCTTTGCAGTGTTCCTCTTCATAGTGTCTACTAAGGATATGAAATTGGTTTCCTTCGAGAGGATCTGGAATCCTAGAGGATCATCCTCCTTGATTTTCCTTTGCCTAACCCTGCTTAGGATTCTTAGATCCATTCACTTTCTTTACCACATTCCATTTTTATGTTTGTGAGGGTTCAACTACAGTTTTCTGATTATGCTTGTAGTCCTTGGCAAAATGACCGTACACATGGAAAATTTGGCAGTTGAATGGGATTTTCTCATAATCAAGTTGTTATATGTGATACCATCCATCCACCATTAGGGAAGTGTCTTCTAGGAGTTCTACTTCAAGGTCTACTTCCACACAAATTCTAGCACACGAGTACTGATCCTTAGGGTCTTCCCTGTCAATGAATTTACCTAGGGAATTCCTGATGGTATTTAACAGTTCAAAACTCGAGCAATGAATGGGAATATGAGGAAGCCTAACCCATACTAGAACAGCGTTAGGGATGTCCTGTGAGGGTTCGAAGTCTAGACTCCATTTGTTCAAATAAATCCCTCAAGGACCCATAAAGTATGGGCCATTTTGGAAGATCAGATCTCGGTCTTTCTTTGAGATAAATTCAAACACAAAGAACCCATTTCCTACGAAATAGGAGGTCACTCCCTGAGAGATCAGTGGCCTCCAATTTCACTAGATCCAAGCATCCATCGACTTGGGAGAGGGCCATAGTCCGATAAAGTGACCTACCAATCCCTTGTAAGCAAGAGATAGAGCAACCTTGCGGGGTTGTTCCATATCAGGAATGGAAATGACCAAGATCGAATCTAATTTATTGACAAAACAAGAGTGGGAAGAGGAGGTTAGCTTCTTACTTTGAGCTACGATAATCTACCTAAAATTTGCCACTTGTTGTAGAAGAGAGGAGGGTGAACCCACAATGTTAGTCATGGAATCCCTAACTCCAACAACCCATAGCTTACCAAATACATGAAATCTCTTTCCTGCAAAATAGATCGCAAGCGAGGAATGAATTTGAAGCCCAATATTTTAGCCACAAAAACCCTCGATCGATTGCAGCAAGCATTTTCGAATCATTACTAGCTTGGTTTGGTTCTTATTGGTTTATGTAATGTCATTTTGTTTTGTTATTAGGCCAATATATAAGGAACCATAGCTGTAAGACATTATGGAACTCTCATAATTTTGTGTGGATGTATGTGGTTGAGGGATTTTTTAAAACCCTAATGTAACATACATAATATATATATAAATATTAATAGTAATAATAAATAATAGTTAACTAAGGGACATGTCCCTTCATGAACAATTGTTATAAGTTCCTTTAGGATTTGTATATATACAGCACTATCATTGTATCTTCAGTCATCTCTTACGTTTCTCATATTATATATATTTATATGTATGTATTTTTTTACTTGCATATCTATTTTGGATATTTATTCATTGAACGAATTGTAGTTTATCACATTGGTATCAAGGCCCCTTCTGGATTTTGACCATATCTATAAATGTAGAGTTTCTCTAAACCTACCAAATTGGCCTTTGCTCATTCAGAATTTTTGCTCATCAAAGATCTTTCTACTTTACATTCAAAGTAGAGTATATATATATATATATATATATATATATCATGGAAAATCTCATATTTACTGTTGAAATGGAAGACAAAGTCAAAAGACTAAACATTTGTTATTCAATTGTTAAAACCTCGTCAACAGTCGATTGATGAAATAAATCAGGAGAGAAAAGTCGCTATAAGCATTAGTTTTTTGGATGGCATAGTGTTGCAGTTCCGATGTGGCTATGTGTAGGATATAAACATCACTTAAGCTAGATGGAAGGGTTATTAAAACTTCGAAGGGTCGTAACCTAACCTTTGTGTCCGATCAAATAATTAATTGAAAGAATTTAAAGGGATTGGTTAAGAGAGCCACTATTCTGCTAATATTATTGTGTTGTCAAGAAAAGGAAATTCAAATGCAAGACACCACTACGTGTGAAGATTGAACTAACTAAATCAACAAAACAACACTGCTCACTCAATAAAATCGAAGAATATGGATGTTCCCATACTAAATATGGACTTAGTAAAAGCTTACGTTAGAGTTAATTGGGTTTATTTTGATGTAGACACACATGCTAGTATTGGTACAAATACCAAGGAAGAATTACTTGCTCTTTGGTGGCTTTTAAAATTTGCATTTTATGTGGGTATTGACTCCATCAAAATCTTGGGTGACTCTTCAGTCATTGTAAATTGGGCCAATCAGAATTTCAATTTACAGGTGTTGGATTTACAACAATGGGATTGGAGGACTAAAGACTTTCTGGATTCTTTCAATCACATGGAAATTTCTCATATTTCCAAGGAACATAATACGACTAGAGATCACTTGTCCAAGGAAGCACTGAAGTCTAAGGAAGGGTTTCTTGTTTGGGAAGAATTTATCGAGGATAAGCTGGAAAATGGTGGATCTCTCTACTATTTTGATTAATAGTTGCTGGTGGTTTTCTGGCCTATTGATGGGGCCAGGTTTTGTTGTTCTTGTTTAGTATGCTCTGAGGAGGGTGGTTTTTGTGGCTTATTAGTAGGCTCAATTAGATTTGTGTTGATTCCTGGTATTGTTCGGAGGGATAGTGCTTATGTATT
Source organism: Larix kaempferi (assembly GCA_027924585.1). Lineage (NCBI taxonomy): Eukaryota > Viridiplantae > Streptophyta > Pinopsida > Pinales > Pinaceae > Larix > Larix kaempferi. The sequence goes on along the minus strand of BSBM01000241.1, from coordinate 3,555,623 downwards.
GTTTTTTATTAGCCCTTGGATGGTTTTTGTACTCTTTGATTCATTTTTAAATAACAAGAGTATAGTATTTTTCTTCTTGAAAAAATGAAGAAAAGTGAATAAAAAAGGTAATCAAAGAAATCCTAAGTTTTAATTTAAATTAAAAAAAAGGTTTATTCAAAAATCTTTAATACCTTTCTTAATTTTATTTTTAAGAAGAGAAATTATTAAAGTATCAAGTGAAGTTCAAAGGAATATATATATAATGAAGAAGGTTATATATAATATATTATAGTGAAGAAGTTAAAAGATATCAGATTTGTGTATTCATTACATTTATTTATTGTCGAAGAAGTACATTAGAGAATCAGAAGTTGCAAACTATGGCAATTACATATTTACATATACAGTCGCAATTACAAGTATTAATGGGTGAGATAGGATATTATAAAGTAAATAATAGAAAATTACAGTTTGAGATTGAGAAGGGGAATTATTTTAATGAGTTAACAATGACAGAGAAGCGTTGCCTAAAAAATCAAAATCAAAAGTTAGAACAAGTTAATCAAGACCTTGAGAAGAAATTATCAAGGAAGGATGAAGAAATATCACTCTTAAAAGATCATAGTCAAAATTTACTAACAAAAATCAAGAAGTCAAAAGAAAAGAAGCAAGACGATAAAAAATTAGAACAAGAAAATCAAGGTCTTGATAATAAATTATCCGAAAACGATGAAGACAAATCCCAACTAAGGTACCTTAATCAGAGATTTCTTAATCAAATTAAAATATTAAGCGAAAACAAAATGGAGAATCTAGAATCAAAAAATAAAGCTGACAAGTCAGATAATAAGGAAGAACTCTTATGTTTAAGGCGACATAATCAGGATTTACTTACACAAACTAAAAAGCTAAAGCATGATAAGAAATATTTACAAGAAGAGTTAGATCGCAAAGGATCATTAGTTGACAAAGAAACAATGACTGGCCCAATAAAGAAGTTATCAAACGCTCAAATTTAAACATCAGAAAAGGGAACCAATCCAGAGTTAGTGGGCGCTCAAATTCAGAAGAATGCTTATATTGACAAATCACTACAAACATCAGGAGAAGATGGTTCCAAGGAACAATCACAAAATATTAGGATCCCTTATCATCATCAAAATCACAAGAATCGATATGGACAACGACAAGATCATAAGATATATAAATAATATTTTTCTTTTAGGCAAACGAACTATAAATGTGAAAAAGGACACAAAATCAAAAACTTGTGTGGAAGCCTAAAATCAAAAGTTCCATCCAAACAATCGATCAACAAAAAGTTCTAGTAAAGATCAACTTGAGGTGGATAGATTCACAATCAATGCAACAATTTTACTTGGGAATTCATAAGTCATATGATCGTGTTTCGTCAAGTGTCACGGTTACAAGCACAGAGGATCTTGAGAAGACATTGTAATCCAAAACGAGAGTTAAAGAAACATTTCAATAATTATGCTTTGAGGACAAAGCATTTTTAAGAGGAAGGAAATGTAATATATATATATATATAATAAATTATGGTTAATGCATGGATACATCCCTTCATGAACAGTTGTTATAAGTGCCTTTAGAATTTGTATATATACGGCACTATAATTGTATCTCCGATCATCTCTTACTTTTCTCATATTATATATGTTTATCCGTATGGATTCTTTTATACTTGCATATCTATTTTGGATATTTATTTAGTGAATGAATTGTAGTTCATCACACCTTATTCTTCAAGATAGGGAATTTTGTTTTGAAATGTGTTGTTTAAAAATTTTGGGTTGCTTGGGAACTTCCTCAGTTGTTTTAATATAATCAATCTTACTTGTTTTTGTTAAAAAAAATATTGTGGGTTGATCAAAAGTAGTCAGGATTGGTGCCAAATAGAATTGTCTTGAATTCTTTATCTTCTCATAGTTGATATGATTTCATTATATATATAATGATTTGTGCTCATATTATATTTATTATTAGTATAGTTAAGTTTTGTATAACATATTGTATTGGGTCAACATATGTTGACTTCAGTGTTACGAACATGGGACATACATTACATTGTCTTCAATAATGGGTTGTAAAATGCACTTTGATTCTCTCGATGCAATCACAACCATTAATGACTCATTAAACTAGTAAATATTCTACAAAATATACTTAGTAGTTTCTCTCTTATTCATTAATTGGTATACCTGGTTCACTAGTAAATTTAGGCATGTTATGAACGACAGGGATTATATTACAAATAGCCATCCTCCCAAAAAAATAGCAGTTAATGCACATGTTTTAGGTTTTTTGTTAGTCACTCATTTCTCAAATTGTACTAGTGAAAAAAATTAAGAATAGGTGATGTGCATGAATAATGGGTTGTAATATGCACTTTGATTCTCTCGATGCAATGGCGGCAATTAATGACTCATTAAACTAGTAAATATTCTACAAATTATTCTTTGTAGTTTCTCTCTTAGTCATTAATTGGTATACCTAATTCACTTGTAAATTAGTCATGTTATAAACGACGGGGATTATATTACCAATAGCCATCCTCCCAAAAAAGAGTAGTTAATGCACATGTTTTAGTTGTTTTGTTAGTCACTAATTTCTCAAATTGTACTAGTGAAAAAAAATTAAGAATATGTTATGTGCATAGTGGAAAATTTTGCATCGAATGAGGTTAAAGAATCAGAAGATCACAATTTTACTGAATAAGTTATGGATGACACGTGGAGGACAACAAGAAATTTGGTAAATTGGCCTCAAGAATCAAACTATAAGGAAAGCAAAGTAGAATGAAAAAATACCAAGTTGCAAATAGGTTTCCTCGTTACTTCCTTATAATCTTTCGAGGACCAAAATCCTCCCATGAGGGATTGTGATTTGAATGGATCTTTAATGAAAGAAAAAAAAAAGTTGTGAATTCTATGGTTAATATTTTGCTTAAGAACCTTGTTAATTCTTCATGTTTAAAGTATGCATGATGACATGGCAAAGTGATGTGAAAACATGAAAGACGGATAATGACAATGGATTCATGAAATATAGTAAATGAATGATTTATAAGGTGGGGTAGTCCCCTCACCCATCATGATGGAACTGAAGGCAAAGCCTTAGTATAAAGGGTTCCCTGGGAATCACCCTAACCCACACTTGTGGTAACTCTCTAAAAGTCCAAATGGTAAGACAAAGGGGGGATGCCTCAGAGAACCATATCCTTTAGAATAAGGGCTCTATAGGGATTGACCCACTCTTCATTTGGGGAGAATCCTCCAAATACATGATTTACTAGCCTAAGGTAAATTTTCTAAACCTTGGTGGCACTAATGGCCTCATTTGCGTCATGGACTCCATGGGATGGCCCTAACCCATCAAATGGAATGGCCTTACCAAGAGCTCAATTATAAATGAAAGAGGGACCCCGCAATTACTAAAGGAAGTGCCTACCACTGATGACCATACAACACATGGAAAGGATGAAATGGTCCAAAAGGTTTTGATGGGACCTCAGATGATTCCATGACCAATGAGAAGGTGCCACATGGCAAGTGGGAAAAAGACATGAAAGTTCTCTCTTGCATTATAATGCCTAAGCATTTATGTAGGATTTGCAAGGTAGTTTTTCGTGGTCATTAAATAGCCCAAGAGTGGGAAAAGGAGGATGATTATCATTGCTTCTTTGTTGTACAACATTGAACCATTGCTTGAGGTCGTTGGCCTTCCACTTACCAATAGGTACAAGGATAAAGGTATCATGGAGCAGTGGAAGAGGAGTTCAACCAATTGGAGATGAAAGAGGTTGGACTAGAGGTTTAATAGAAAAAATAAACCATAGAATAACCAATGGGTCGGTTGTTTCCATACTACATAGTTCCTAGAAGATAGAAATAATGACTAGACAAAGGTCAAATTACCAGTTTGCAAAAGATTGTATTGTTTGTACTTCATTGATAATTTGCAAATGAGAGAGCCTTGTAATTGTAAAAGCACTAATAAGAAAATAACCACAGAAAGATAGTCATTTCGAAGTTGGATTTTTATCATATAGGTTTCTCTAGGGTATCCCTTGTGTTTTCTATGATTAAGTGATAGTTATGTAATATATAGTTGTTAAAAAAATTGTAGTCACTATTAATAAACATCAAGCAAATATGGATAACATCTTATAGTATTTATTTCCATATTTTAGGATCTATAATGGTGAATTGTTTTGGCCATAAGCTTATGATTACAAATCACCTATGTGTCTACCATTAAACTCATAAGCACAACACAACTAATGTAAACAAATACTCAAGGCACAATGGAGGCAACATAACCAATATATTAATTTTAATATTAAAACATTACATGCAAACTTCAAAGAGATTCATGTTGCTACAAAGCATGGGTCACTACCACTTTCCAAACCTCAATATGCTCGTCAATCTCAGTCTCAGTTGGGCTACCATGGGCTCACAAAGATTAAAAAAACAAAACTTCACTAGGGCACACTTCTCCAACTTTATTCTCTTCTACGTGGGAACTCCTTATTCTTCTTCTTCTCTCTTTCCTAGTCTTCATACTATCTCTTCTTAACCTCAATCATTCATTGATCACTAAAAACTCTAAAACCCAAATAGGTCCATGGACGTTGGAGACTGAAAGGGGAAGGATTATCCATATCAACTCGTCATCCTTCCTAACTCTTATGTATGACAATAGATCCACAAATAAAATCATGCATGGACCACTCTACAAGCATGCATAATTTCCAAAATATGACGTCAACTTTTGGCCCTAAAAAGACCTTGGCACAATGAAGTCACCATCGATTTGAACAAGCAAAATTATCATAAGAAGAATGGAAAATTCTTAAGGGCATGCATGCTCACATTGATTCTATGAGGTGCTCATGCATAAGATATAAAGAGTGTTTATGAGAATGAAAATTATAGCTATGAGAGAACAAGTCTAAGAGAAGCATAGTGTTGAGCATGTTTGATCTACAGAGAGTGTGAATTCTAATTAGAGTGGTTGAGAGGACTTATGAAAGCCTAAGTGAAAATATGTTATGTAATATGATTGTAGTCATGATCTTAATGAATGAGTAGATCTTCGTAACTCAATTGTTCTAATTAGATTTGTCTTTTATTTTCAGTGTTGTTTTCATTTGTTGCAATAGTTTGTGGTTTAGATCAACAATTAGAGCTCTCATTTGGGTCCATTTATTACCATGTGCATCATTTAGTATCATCACATATTTGAATATTTAGGGAGGTAAATTTGGAATTGGAATTGAATTTAAATTGCAAAGGTGGAAATCCCTAGAATCGTGAGAATTGTAAGGTAAGATTTACAACTATAGCAAGAAGAGGAGGATGCTCTAGTGTAAATTAAGAAGTAGAAGAGCTCAAAAGAAGAATTGGGGAATTGGAGACAAGATAGCATAGTGAAGAAAATGAATCCAATATTTCAATGGTCAAATGAGAATAGGGACAAGAAAGTGAGCAAGAAGGAGATGTTGCAGTTTAATTGCTCAAATTTCTTAAAAGTAAAGAGTATAACACCCCATTTTTTACCCTAGTATGTAATTATGTAAATATGTATACAATGATGAAATGACTAGAAATTGGACATAAATGGTCTAGTATGACCAAGAGGATGTAATTATGTACATTTTATGTTTAATATAAAAACTACGACTACTACAAACAAAGAAGAACAAAAATGTTATGGGAGGCTATGATTCCACAAGAGGGGAAAGTGAGAAGGGGGTTTAAGGGGGAGATGACCCTAGTGACTTATAATTTTAAGTCAGTATCCTTATTATTCATTTTATCCTTAGTTTTATAAATACTTCTTTATTAAAGTACATTAGCCTTAACTTTGAGTTAATTATTCCAAGCTTGGGATTAGAAGTGGAAAAAGTGAACTCCCCATGTATGCCACTTGGTTAGTTCTCAATATGCATACAAATTATTGAGATCTAGTTCATTCAAGCGTTCAATCATTTTTTGATTCCATCATCATGTACCAAAGCCTGGAGTTGCACTAGAGGACAATCATAATTACAGAGTTGTAAATGCATTTTACCCTGGAATACTAGTGTTGGGGAAAATTGAGTTTCCTTGTGAGAGAACATATCCTGCGGCTGAGTTCCCTAGAGTCCCAACAAGGAGATTCCCTCGCCATCTTGTGTTGGAGCCTTGGAAGGGAATTTGGGAATCGCCCGAGGGACTATTAACTCAGATAAGGGGACCCCATTCCTTGGGTTGTGCAGGCTTATGGGAGAGGAGTGCTAGCGGATTGGGACAACTATGAATGGGGTTCAATACCTGTGATTTTTTCGGGGTATTGATTTGAGTTTTCATTCTTGTGGATTGATAGCCCCAGCACGAGGTGGCCTCTATTATAGAGAGAACTGGTATAACAGAGTTCCTACGACTGGGAGGAACGTCCTTAGTCTGCAGTCAGTTGGAGTACATTTTACTTGATAAGTTTCTAACTCTGTATGAAATGCCATATATATATCTATGTTTGCATATTGTTTAATTAATTATTGTTATGTGAATATCTAATTGCATGGATTGCTTGGCATGGTATGAGTGTATTCATGCTAAAATTTCCATGTATGTTTAGTATATGCATATGTTTATTTTGGGAAACCATACATTTAATTTCCGGTGTAAATTTGTTAATGAAATTATGAAAAACGAATTTGGGTATCAGTGGTGAACTATGTAAAATACTAGAGTACCCCGTGGCCCCAAAGGCATGGTGAGGTCACTGGGTACATGACAAAGAGGGGAGTCAAAGTTGAAGTTTCATATCATGATGGAAGTTTGAAATTTGAAGCATTGATTGATTGGATAAGTAATATGGAAAGGTGCTTCAAGTATGAAAAACTTGAAAACCCAAACAAAGTGAAGTTCTCCATCACAAAGTTGTAGCGACATCAACGATATGGTTTGGTTTTTTCAAGCATGAGGGGGTGTAATTGGAGTAAAATGATATCCAATGATACCTATTTTTTCTTATATTCTAATTGTCACCTTGAATTCCCTCATGTGTTTCTCCTTTAGACCAAGTCAAAATCCATCATTGCTTTCAAGCTTCCTCTACCCCCTGTGTTTGAACCACCCTTGATGTCATGTAATCTTGTCATTGATATATACACCAAAAATTATTATCATTGATGTTATGCTCTAAAAAAAGTGGATGTCGATTGGGTTGCACATGCTTCATAGGATGGTGTAACCCTTAGCTTTTCAATTAATATAAGAGACAAGCACTAGATTATGTCAAAATTTTGGGGAGTCGTTTTGGAGCCTAGATGTTACACTTACGGCATTTCTAATATTGGCAGAATTTTATTAGAACCCTAAGGTTTTCATGTGTGAGGGAGAACATGCATTTGGATCTTTTTCTTATAATCCCTTCTACCTTAGCATTGGGTTCCCTTCACATCGCCATTTAACAATTTATTATGTGATTGTGAGGATCATGTTGAGATTTTATCATTGTGGTTGCAATCTTGCTTGGGTTAGGAATCCTTGATCCATCCATCCATATTTTATAAGGGTTCTCTTCCTTAGCAAATTTGCCACACCACACCATGGCAACTTGGCTCATTGCAGGTAATGTGAAGAATTTAACAATATCTTTGTGCAACATTTTGATGTCTCAATCAATTTCAATATTCAACCTCCCTTATATATGTACCTTTATTATATGTAGGAACACTAGGGATGGAAACACACACAGTAAACACAAAATCAACGTCCATCCCCACATGGAAGACCCACATGAGCCTCGCCCGAGAAGGAATTTTAAAACATTGGAAAATGGTTTGGCATGCAATCCGAAACTAGATTCCTTTGATTTCATTTCTTAAATGCATGTATCCTAAAGGGAAAAATGTATCGAATATAGCTAAAATATCATTAATGAAAGTGCAAACAGACCACACAAACACAACTAAATGAACACAAACAAGATGACTAAAAAGAACAAAGAAATGAATAGAAAATAGAGAAGCAATGTTCAAAGAGTCGATATAGGAATTTCTAAGAGAAAAATAATAATAAGAGTTGGTGCAAGGAGGCTCAATGGTCCACAAAATTTTCCCAATGCTTTATCTACATGTGGCCACACATCACCTTCCTCAAAAAATGCTACCATAAGATGGGAATGGAGATAGGAACATGATTTCTCATAGGAATGGTAAAATGGAGCAAGAATTTCGCATTCCAGTCAGGATGTAGTAGTATAATATAAATGAGCTTAAGGAACATTCAACGATGTGCAAGAAAACATTTTGTGTCTTTAAACAAAAGTGAGTTAAATGCGGTGGTAAATATCTTCAATCCCATTGTTGCTAGAGCTTAATTCATAATGCTAGGGTGGTTCAATGTTAAGAGTGACTTTAGGCTCTTTCGATGTCTCGTGCTCTTTTTTATTCATGTAATGCCCCTAAAATTACTGTGGACCTTAAGGGCACCTGTCGAGTGACCCGGCTGAACAACTTCGATAAAGTGGTCTCTTGAGCCTTGATATGTCTTAAAATGATTGAGGAAAACCTGAAGATGTGAATGCCGACAATAATGGATAAATGAATTAAATGATATGTGTGGAGTGGGATAATTGATTGATTACATCTTGCTTAATGATTAGCCTTGATTGTGGAAAATGTGTTATGTGAATATGATGCTTAATGAATAGTCGTATGATGAATTATGAGATGAGAACAAAAGAAATACATATTGATGAAATGCTTTACTAATTAATGGAACGTATGATGTTATGAGTAAACTGTAATTTGCTTAATGATTAGTGGGTTTATGGATTGAATTATGATGAATGAGAATAGGACTATTAATATATGTTTCTGAGATGTGTGTAGCGACAGGTGAAACGGTTCACCGACGGACACACAAAGGAATTGAATGGTCGTAGAGTACGGATAATTCACACACTAAAGAACGACGACGGTGTCGACTTCCTACGGAATCCCACAGTCGAGTTCAAAAGCCCTTATCCGCTTACTCGGGGACACGTGAAGTCGTGCGTAGTGGACTATGACGGAGTTGGTCACGTACGAGTTGGGGGGGCGCGCAGTAAGAACGGACTTACTCCTCAATGCCATTAGTCGCCAATAGCGTGTAGATGGAGGATTCAAGGTAACGGATCCTAAATCCCTACATGAATTTCCCACAAGTCAAATGAAAAGATATCGGCAGAAAGACCCGACAGTGTTGTACCTTGCCGAGAAACGGAAAGGATGGACGCAAGGACCCGACGATGTGGCACCTTGCCGAGAAATGGATATGATGGATAAATGGACCCAACGGAGTGGCACCATGTCGAAAGATGAGCATAAAGGACATATGGGCCCAATGGTGTGGCACCTAGGTCCTAGAAGGGATGAATTGGTAAACTTTATGCATAAAAACCATATAAAATTGCGTTTAGAACACTTGCTCATGGAAATACATTTTAGTATTAAAAATAATAGAAATAATTGTTTTTAGGCATTAGCACATGAAAATACTTTTCAGTATTTCAAATATTAGAAATAATTATATTAGGAGAAAAATGGAATCCTAGGCTTGAGTTATTAGCTAACACCACATGCACCCACAAAATAGAATTTAGAGTGAGCATCTTAGAGACAAACTTGAGTAAATTTAGGAAAGTAGGTGCATTCTTCTAGAAAACTTGACACATGGATTTGTGAGATAAATTACTTTTCGAATATTAAGAAATTGGGTATTTTGCATAAAGCGACATGTGTCGCAAGGGGATTTCCTATTTAAGGAAGGCTTTGGGGATGGGTAAAGCACCCAATCTTTGGATGGTTATCGTAATCTTGGAAAAAGTGAGTGACTTGTTGCTATTGGGGTTTGGCTAGAAATTCTTGTGGGGGGGAAACCCATTGAGGAGTTTCTTGAATGGTGTGTCTGAGCTCTACGACCCAAAGCTCGGGGGTGGCCATGCAACTGAAAGCATGAGCCTATGGTTGGGTGGTGAAGCTAATGGTTGCTTCGTCAATGGTTAATCGAGTTTTGTTGGAGGGATCCTAAGGAAGACGCGGACGACAATGCACAAGTTGGATCGGATTAACGGCAACTTCTCCTTCGACAACGGTCACGACCTATGGTCGACAGGTTATGGTTTTGTCTATATTTGCTAAGTTATTCAGTTAATTTATTTTATTTCTCTAGTGATTATGCTATCTAATCTGTTTTGTATTAGTCTGTTAAGTTTCAGATTAAGCACGAAAGGACCCTACAGAAGGGGCCCTACATTTGGTATCAGAGCCGGTCGAGCCTTGAGGGCACCAGACTTATATTATTTGGGGGTTCGGGAGGAAGTAGAGTACTCCCGATAAGGAAGGGAGGTCAACCGAGGTGTCTGCCGGTGATTCGTGGAGATCAACGGAGAGATCAGGCTGCGACTTCTCCATTTGTTCAACAAGGACTTTTCAAGCGTCTCAGCCAGGTCAGAAATATATAGATTTATTTAAAATGTAATTATTTGGCCATTATGCATGGTTGTATGATAGCTAGACTCTTTGAAGTTTCAGTAATGAGTTAAATTGTATTCTGCTGATATAACGTGGTCTTTTAGTATACTATCACTATACAGAAATAGTGGCTGTAGGGAGGACTGTAAATTTAAAAGAAATATCTCGGTACACCAAGATTAATTATTCAGTTAAAATTTAGATTTTACTCTGTTGAGACAATATGGTTTTATATTATGTTGTTGTTGCATACGAATAAGTGACTGTATTGAGGTTTATGAAATTAAAAGAAATATCTTTGTATAACTCGGATTGAATATGCAGTCGTCTAGACATTTTATCTCGGCCTTAACCTGTAAATTAAAAAGCAGTAAAACTTGTGATACAAACCTCTTTATTTGCACTGTATCACAGCTGAAAAGAATGGAAATTAATGTCGGCGTTATTTTAAATAAGTTTTAAATTTAATCATTTGTTAATGTAATTACATTTTGATTTTCTATATCTCTTTATGTTTGTAGTTAGCGCAAAATTGAAAGGAGTGGAATCGATTGTTTAGATTATTTGCAAAATTTTAAATGTATCCTCGAGGGGAATATCGACGGCTACATGGTAGTGAAAGTGTCCCTTCCAAAGTTATTTAGGTTATTGAATGACTAATTATAGTTATATATTAAAAACATCATCTCTGTAATTATAATTTAATAGATAAAGATACATGTTTCTCAATGTGGGTAAAGATGAAAAAATTAATTGTCAATTATTTTTGCAAAAGAAAATATTTAGATTATTGAATGAGTAGAATTTAGAGTATGGACACCGTATGGTTATATATTGGATGTGAGATAGTTTAAATTTCCCTATTGAAATATACATATTATTATTACGTAGTTGGTATATAAAAATGTGTTTATGAGTTTAGTTACCATGTAACATGAAAAGATTCCAGTCTATTTATTGAAATATACATATTACTATTAGGTAGTTGGTATATAAACGTGTGTTTGTGAGTTTAGTTACTGTGTAACAAGAAAAGATTCAAGTCTATTTAATTAAAAATGAGAAAGATGGAATCATGATTTTGTCCTTTATCGATATACAGTATTGAATACTTTACCTATAAACTCTTAAATATAATTAATGGATTTAATTATATGGTGTAAGTGATTGTTACATAGAAAGACCTCGAACTTAGACAATGCATACTTCATGTGAAATCATAGTCTCATTTCATACACATATATAAAAGATTATATATATATTTTAAGAAAAGAAGAAATGGGGAGGTAGGAAGTCTTACCTACCTATGTATGTTCTATTTCTCCAATGTTTAAAAGTATCAAAATAAACATATATGTGATAGTAAAAGTTAGAAGGGAATTAAATAGAGCAAGATAAGATTATGTTATTTTATATATATATATATAAAGATTATACTAAATTCTAGTTATAAAGTAAAATAAGAGAATATAAAAGTGAATGCCTAGTGTATAAAGGAATTTAGAAATGGTTACTTAATTGTTATTATTTTTATTATAGTTTATTAATTATTTTTATTATAGTTTATTAATGTTGTATAATGTGTATGATAGAAAATTAATCATTCAATTATTATTATGGAAACCTTAAAGAATAGGGAAGGGAATTGAGTAGTTGAAGTTTCAAGGAAACTTAGTTTAAAAAGAGATAACTAAATAACGAGGTGTGTTACATTTATTTATGTGTATTTATATAGATATACACATTAGCCAAAGAAATATATATATGAACTGGAAATTATGTGTTAATGATAGTTATTATTCAAAGGAAATTATTGGGTAGAGATGGTACAAGGAAAATGTACCTGGAAAAAGGAACAAGGACTGGAAACATTTTAACATTTCCTACATGGCCATGATCAGAAGGCAAGTGGATGGATATAATTAGTGGATTTACTAAATGATGGAAAATTGATAAATTTTAAATGGTAAGGACACCAAGATGCTCAGATTTTTGAGACTTTGACAGATTGTTGAGAAAGTAAAACAGATTTAAAATTTGAAAAGCGAGATATCAATGTTACTATCATGAGGAGCTAAGTCCAAGGACACTAATTTTCTAGCATGACGATGTTGTTAAAATGAATGAAAAATAAATAAAAACTCGACGTGACCATGGCCACGGTAAATGAAGAATTATTAATGGGGAAGGTTCCTCGAAAAGGCCAAATAAAGACGATTTTTTGTAAAATAAAGTAGGGAGACGATCAACACAATTATTTGAACATAATGATGTTGACCACCTGACATGGTGAATCTTAAATTGAAATACGACTAGCCCGAGATAGAACCCGATGAGGATTAGAAAACGAACATAGTACGACTTGATGGGGCTGACGAAGAAATCCTATGGAAACATAAATGATGAAATGAGGTAAGGACGTGATAAGCTCATTAACTTGGACATGATGTTACTGATGAAAGGACTAAGAGATAAGCTTTAACAATTTCGACTAAGTCACTAAATTTAGATGACTCGAACCCTATCTTATTGAGAACCAACATTATTAAAACATTTCGAGATTTGGAAGTAGTCTTTCGAAATTTAGTTTTTGGACTATTAGGGGGTCTCTCCTGATTTGTTAAAACCGTGACTTGTCTTGAAGGGAAAATAACCAAATAAATTTGAAACCTTACTTCGATTTGTTATGTTAATAAATTATTGGGTGGCTATTGACGCAATGCAACTTGTTGAAAATTTGAACATCATAGACCTGTGTGAACGAATAAGAGATATAGTAAATCCAGTTGGGACTGACAATTATGAAATGTATTATCGGATTGATATGAGACGAAGTTACGACTAAGTTCCTGAGGGTGTATTGTAACCATACTAGATGATATAGGAACTAATGACTTGAACCACTTGTGCTTATAGCCATGATTGTTGGATAAAAATAGAATAGAATGACGTGAAGATGAGAATAGAAATTAAGCTAAATCCTAGTGTTGAAAGTACAAGAATAAAAATTAACTTCGGGACGAAGTTCTATATAAGAGGGGGTGTATGTAATGCCCCTAAAATGACTGTGGACCTTAAGGGCACCTGTCGAGTGACCCAGCTAAACAACTTCGATAAGGTGGCCTCTTGAGCCTTGATATGTCTTAAAATGATTGAGGAAAACCTGAACATGTGAATGACGACAATAATGGATAAATGAATTAATGAATTACATGATATGTGTGGAGTCGGATAATTGATTGATTACATCTTGCTTAATGATTAGCCTTGATTGTGGAAAATGTGCTATGTGAATATGATGCTTAACGAATAGTTGTATGATGAATTATGAGATGAGAACAAATGAAATACATATTGATGAAATGCTTTACTAATTAATGGAATATATGATGTTATGAGTAAACTGTAATTTGCTTAACGATTAGCCGGATTATGGATTGAATTATGACGAATGAGAATAGGACTATTAATATATGTTTCTAAGATGTATGTAGCGACAGGTTAAATGGTTCATCGACGGACACACAAAGGAATTGAAGGGTCGTAGAGTACGGATAATTCACACACGGAAGAACAAAGACGGTGTTGACTTCATACGGAATTCCACGGCCGAGTTCAAAAGCCCTTATCCACTTACTCAGGGACGCGTGAAATTGTGCGTAGTGGACCATGACGGAATTGGTCACGTACGAGTTGGGGGGCACGCAGTAAGAAAGGACTTAATCCTCAGCGCCATTAGTCACCAATAGCGTGTAGACAGAGGATTGAAGGTAACGGATCCTAAATCCCTACATGAAGTTCCCACAAATCAAATGAAAAGATATCGGCAGAAGGAACCGACGGTGTGGTACCTTGCTGAGAAATGGAAAGGATGGACGCAAGGACCCGACGATGTGGTACCTTGACGAGAAATGGATACGACGGATAAATGGACCCGATGAAGTGGTACCATGTCGAAAGATGAGCATAAAGGAGAGTTGGGCCCAATGGTGTGGCACCTAGGTCCTAGAAGAGATGAATTGGTAAACTGTATGCATAAAAACCATATAAAATTGCATTTAGAACACTTGCTCATGGAAATACATTTTAGTATTAAAAATAATATAAATAATTATTTTTAGGCATTTGCACATGAAAATACTTTTTAGTATTTAAAATATTAGAAATAATTATATTAGGAGCAAAATGGAATCCTAGGCTTGAGTTATTAGCTAACACCACATGCACCCACAAAATAGAATTTAAAGTGAGCATCTTAGAGACAAACTTGAGTAAATTTAGGAAAGTAGGTGCATTCTTCTAGAAAACTTGATACATGGATTTGTGAGATAAATTACTTTTCTAATATTAAGAAATTGGGTATTTTGCATGAAGCGACATGTGTCGCAGGGGAATTTCCTATTTAAGGAAGGCTTTGGGGATGGGTAAAGCACTCAATCTTTGGATGGTTATCGTAATCTTGGAAAAAGTGAGTGACTTGCTGCTATTGGGGTTTGGCTAGAAATTCTTGTGAGGGGAAAACCCATTGAGGAGTTTCTTGAATGGTGTGTCTGAGCTCTATGACCCAAAGCTCGGGGGTGGCCATGCGACTGAAAGCATGAGCCTATGGTTGGGTGGCGAAGCTAACGATTGCTTCGCCAATGGTTAATTGAGATTTGTTGGAGGGATCCTACGGAAGACATGGACAACAATGCACAAGATGGATCGGATTAACGGCAACTTCTCTTTCAACAACGGTCACAACCTATGGTCGACAGGTTATGGTTTTGTCTATATTTGCTTAGTTATTCAGTTAATTTATTTTATTTCTCTAGTGATTATGCTATCTAATCTGTTTTGTATTAGTATGTTAAGTTTCAGGTTAAGCACGAAAGGACCCTACAGGAGGGGCCCTACATTCATGTGTGAACAAAGAGGTTTACAACCAACAAAACTTATAGCTAAACATGTTTTGTTAGACGCAATGGTAGCAGAAAGACGTGATTTAAGCAAGTTCATGTGACAAAGATCAAATATGCCAAATAAGTTGTTACAAAGATCAAACAAGTGGGCCAAAAGTTTATCCATGTGTGAAAGAAAAAGGGCCGAGAAAGTAAAATAAGATAAATAATAAGGCTAGGAAGCATTAGGTTACAATCATGGTGAACTAGGAACCATAAGAACAAATCCAAATGAAAATTCTAAAGTAAATTGGAGGAACAAGCCCCATAACCTAGAGGATAAGTCAATGCTAGGTCCCTATGATAGAAGTGTAATAGGTAGCATTCTAGTTTGATGTGGATAAATCAACTTGCATACAATTTTATCAAGTGTATTAAGCTTGATTGATTACATCATATTTTTTTAGCACAAACAATTTGAAAGTGTTAAAAACTATGCAATTCTAAACACCCATATGACCTTAAAGAAAAAGGAATGCAACAAGCAAGTAAAAGTTGTGAAAGCAAGCAAGTCAACATTCATGATTAGATAGATATATGGATATCTCATATCAAAAGACAAGGAGCCCCAAACACAATGTAGGATACATAACGCAAGAAATTTATATGTTGTAGGAAGTCAAACAATCATGAATGAAGGTTCTATTTTGTTGTAAGTTAAGTGTATCTCCCTACCACAAGTCATGAGTGGGTGTGTTTCACTTGTGAGCATGCATGAATGGACAACTACACTAGTCAAAGTTATAATTTCCCCCCTTCAAGATGGTGTAAGTGTGAATACCTTACTAATGAGTGAACGAGGAGGGCTCAAGGTTGTTACTTAAGCTATAATGGGTCTGCACAATAATGGCACAGCTCCAATGCTAGATGCAGTAAGGATAGTTTAATTGCTAACTAACACCCAGGTAAAATCACAATATGGGTATGCATCAAAGAGAGAGATTGTAAATTAACTAAATTATGTGTGAATGTCATAGAGATCCATTGGAAGACATGGTAAGAATAGGTTTAACTACCAATAGACAACTTGGTAGAATTGTGCCATGTTTCCCCACTACCAAATAGGGTAAGGATGGGTTTGACTACCAACACCACGATAGGGTTATGGATGCTTAGATGATGTGAGACTATTTAGGTTAATTAAAATAATGAAGCATCACATGTGTTTTTGCACTAAAGATAATAGGTCAATCAATAGCAATGAGACCACCTACACCCACTACTATGTAAATGTCATAAAGCTCCATGTGCAAGCAAGGTATGTGTTTTTCCATTAAAGATAATAGTTCAAGCAATAACAAGTCCACCTCACCCACTACCATGTAAATGTCATGGTCATGAAGCTTCACCTACAAACAAGGCAAGGATATGTTTAACTAACAATTGACACTTTGGTAGAATCACACCACATTGACATGTTGCCAAATAGGTTAAGAATGGGTGTGACTACCCTCTAACACCATAGTAGTGTTGTAGATGCTTAGATGATTTAAGGTTGTTTAGGTTAATTACAAGTATGCATTGCCCCATGTGTTTTTGTATTAATAATGGGTCAAGAAATAACAATGAGTACACATGCACCCACTACCATATGAATGAATACATTGATTAATGTAGATTATAAAAAAGATTGGCAACGAAAAATCCAAATGACAACATTCTTGAAGAGAAAGTTGTTGAGATTGACATTTTTTCTTGCAGGAATGGTGCTTGAAATTATACACACAAATAGTCTTTCCTTGTTTCTAGATACATTCTAAAGAAGTGGCTATACCCCAATCAATTATGCAAGGTAGTGAAAATTCCCAAATCCTAGATTGTGGTGCAATTGTGCACTACACAATGCAAAGAAGAATTGAAATGAAAATAAAACATGCTAATAATGCCATGCCCCCAAGTAGAGCAGCAAAGAACATAAATAGCGGCTAGTGAAACATCAATCAAATATGAAATATGGGAGTAGAAAGCATGCAAAAGAGAAGCAACTATACAAAACTTGGTGGACTAAATGAACTTACAAAATGTGCCCCGAGCATAAGGGAACTTCCTAGTGAAATGTGAATCTAAATAATATTGAATCACTTACAAAACCATTGAGTGGGGATAAATTCAAGTGGTGTAGGAACTCTATGGGACTCTGTAGAGTTACTACTATTCATTGCATATGGATTTGAAGGGTGACATTGAAGTGGTTGACAAGTGGGAGATTGATAACGTAATTGACCATGTAATTCATCCTTCCTTTAGTCAAACCGGTCAACCTGGTTTTAGTTGACAATCAACATGGAAATCCACCAAGTTGGTCAACAGACTACTGGATGGAGGATGTGGTCAATGGTTTGGTCAGAGGAGCTAACTTGAAGACTTGGTCAAAGATGTCCAACAACCAAAGATTCCTAGCACCTCAATGAATATGCAAATGACCACAAAAGAGATCAAATTCCAAATTTTGCAAGGCGATGCCCATTACAACAATCCAAAATGGATAAGTTAGATGTAACCATCTTATGTCTAAACATGTAACATACTTGTACCAAACTTAATGAGATTATACATATAGACTTGTATTATTCTTTGAACACATTTTGCTTTGAATGGAACGAGGACAAAATTTTGTCTTGAACATGTCCTTTGTGGATGTCGGGGTTTGTCTCTGTTGTGTATTTTCTTTTACTACTACGACTGCTCTATATTTATTTTATTTTTGTTTTCTAGATCTATATGTCGATCTATTGACTAGAATTGTCATTTGTCAACTAATTCAAAGCTTTCCACCAATCTATGTGCATTTTAACAATCACTGTGGTGTACCAACAAACCACTTCTTAGAGATATGTCATTGAAAACCCATGCAAACGTATTAATGTCTAGTACAAATTTGAATGCAATGGATTGGATCTTTAATGTTTTCTATAGTTGGGCTCCACGTTTACACATATGTTTCTAAAATTTTCTTGCTAGATCAAATTTGACTCTAGTATATCCACTTATTCTTATATTTAGATCCACCAAATCACTTGACTAGCAACACCTTAATCTCTATTTGCTATGTTTATTTAGGAGGGAAGGTTATCATGATCTTTACATTAATTCAAAGAAAATACCCTTCGCTTGTGCATATAGTTTAGATGGAGCTTTCAATCCCCATGCATAATTATGATTTTAGTGGGCAAGTTCTCCTTTCCAATAATCTCTGGGTATTTGCTAAAAAGTTAAAAATAGATTACACTTATCCCTTTCAATATATGTATCATATCCATTTTGTACAAGGTATGGACTGGTGAGACGTTATGATTCCACGGGTAATAAAAAAAAATCCAAATTAATATATAGGGTACAATTGGCCAAAGTGATATAGGACAAGTGGCTTGAAGCTTTTATTATAGAAACTAGTTCAGCAATCCTTCAAACAAAATCTACATTTTGGTGATTTCTTGTGTTCCTAAATTGGTTCAAAGCTTACAGACAGGTTTGGGGGCTCAAGCAAGTCAGGAGCCTAATTCAACTAGCCTACAAGACCATTATTTATGCACTTTCATAGAATAGAAACAAAGCTTTCTTGGATCAATCAGTTCTAGTTTCAGACAAGGTCTGGAAGGAAGTGGGCTACAAGGTTGCACAAGACCATATCATAAAATTTAGTTAATGACTTGATCCCTTGTTCCAAGGGAATTCCTTTCAACAATAGCTTCACTCAACCCAACTTGAAGAAAAATTCTTGACAGGCCAATAGATAATTTAATAGTGAGTTTTTAATTTGATAAGCTATGTATTGTAATTCAAGATTGTTCATAAGCCCTAACTCGGCTTAGCTAGTTGTTTAGAATCTAGTCAACTCTAATACATATTTAAAAGGGACTTGGTTTCGCCCTACATGGGAGTATACAACATGGTCTATGAACCTTTGAAATCAAAATTGAGTTTTTATTGGAAATGGGGAAACATAGATGCCAAGTCTAGATGAAATATTAGATAAACATGACATAAATTATTTGAAACGAATCCGCACAAGACAATTGGCTTCAGCATAGGCTCAATGAGTATGGGCATCAAGCACCAGGAAATTAGAGGATTGTGGAGACTACATGTTGACATGAAGGGCCCCATGCCAACATGAAGGGGTTTCCAACTTGTATCTAAGCTAAACAAATAAAGAGGCAAACAAAAGAAAATTCAGCCAGGCATGAATTGTATTAAAAAAATAGATAAATATTAACACATGTATGAAAAATAAAATAAAATAAAAGATGAGACTATGATCTCATTTCTCAAATGTACAATAAATACAAGTAAGCTCAACAAGCTTGGGAGAAGTTGAGGGGTCAAGGACGCTTGGCTTTCCAAGTATCCCAAGCTCAGCGATTTTTATAAAATGATTCCCTGCAATGAAAGGGAGGTTCTTTGGCTGAGACTAAAAGAAATGTTTCCCAAATGCTAATGATAAATTTTACCTGAGCACCAAAGAGCCTGTACCCTGCACATTGCCAAAATAAAAGAGCTTGGTTGAGGCCAATTGAATGTTGGTTTTCCCATTTGGGTTTCTAGGGTAAATAATGTATTCTTGTGAATGATTGGTTGATTTCCTTCTTGTTGATTTTTTATTTTGGCTTGTGAATATCCGAAAATAATTTGCTTGAGTTTTAATGGCTTCCATCAAGGATTAAATAGCTCTTGTAAATGGAATTCACTGCCCATGAGGAGTATTGGTTGTAGAAATGGTTTTTTTACTCATTCTGTATTTTCTCATTTGCAACACCCTCCAACAGCTCTGTAAATCTCACCATTGATAGTTTGGGACGAATTAGAGATAAATGGCTCTTCTAAACTAGTCGTTGATATCATGTTGGAGTTGCCAACTTGAGTTTTGGACTTGCTTTTCTCAAAGAGGAGAGAGAGAAACGTTTTTTGGTTGTTTAAAAAAAACTTCATTGTGTTTTTATCTCTACTAGGACAAATTTACATTGCTTGGGGGCATTTTTATCATTGCCAGGGTGTATTAAAAGTGTTGGGGCATTTTTATCTCTATTGGGACGAATTTACTTTGCTTGGGAGGGGTATCATTGCCTGGGCGAATTTATAGGTCCCTGGGCATTTTTGTAGTTATTGAGAGATTTTAATTAATGCCAAACACATTCATTTTGTTATGGGGTGCATATTAAACAACTCAAAAATGAATAAAACATTTTATGTGCATATTCTACAGCTTAGAGATGAATAAAACCTTTTTTTGTTCATATGGAACAACTGGTAGATGACTAAAAATGTTTTGGCATCATATGCAACCCATGAATGGATAGAGAATGAAATAGAGGTAAATCTCAATTATAATTGCGAGAATAGTGGATTTGCTTCTATTGCTTTCTGAGATATCATTGTTTATAGTACAAACATAGTATTTATTTTGCAAGTTCAAAGGCATCCATGCTAGTGAGTTTAGTGGGCTATGAACCCCTAAATTACGGATCATATGGTATCAAAGCATGTGTTTGAATAGAATTGTTGAAACCTGTATGGTAAATACCCACATGGATTATAAGAGAAGTGGAGAAGAACCATTGCTAGGATTGCAAAGAAGTAGAGCACCAATAATGGAGGAGATCGTCATGAAGGGGATGAAGAAGAAGAACCAAGGGCCAGGTTGCAATGACTAGAAGAAGGTATGGCCACTCTCACAACCATGATAGCGCAATTGCTAGCAACCATAAGCCCAGAGTTGACTTCAAAACACAAGGTGGCTACAAAAGAACCAAAGAGGGAAGAAAGAGAATCTAAGTATGAGCAGAAGACAGAGGCAGAGACAGGAGAATGCAACTACAGTAGAATGCAAGTACCTTTTCGTGTGGAAACCAAAGTGGACATCAAGCAGTATGCAAGTGAGGTAGATGCCATCAAACTGAACCAATGGTTGCAGTAGATGGAAGTGTACTTCAGTGTACATGAATTCACTGGGAAATAGAGGATTGCATTTGCTCGGTTGACACTAGAAGGCCATGCTTTGGCATGGTGAGACAGCGATACGGCAGGCAGGGCACTAGAGAATGAGCCACCAATGATCGATTGGGAAGTGTTCAAAGACATGATTAAAGCACAATTCTACCCAATTGGATATTAGGAGAGACAACAGATTGGACGGCATTACTTCAAGCAAATGAAAGGACAATCAATGCAAGAGTTTACTGCGGAGTTTAGGAAGCAAGCCATACAACTTGGAGTATCCCTCAAGAATCCATACATGTTGATCAAGTACTTGGGAGCCTTGTTACCCCACATTTGACATCAATTAATGTTGTTCAAGCCTAAGACTATTGATGAGGCAAGTGTCCAAGCGCAGTATCTGAAGGAGACAAGTACAAGCATCATTCCGGTGCAGACCGAAAATTAGACCCAAATGAGCCAAGCAAAGTGAAAGATAAGAAGAATAATCCTAATGGAAAGAAAGTTGTGGCAGTGATTCAAGAGGCAACACTTTCCAGTAAGCATTGCAAAGGTTGAGATAAAGATGGGCACACTCAAGAGGATTGTTGGAAATTACACCTAGAGAAACATCCCAAGTATTTCAAAGGGAAGAAAAAGACGAAGGCGTTGATTGCAACAGATGTTGAAGAGAGGGCAGACAGCACCTCAGACCTGGAGGGGAAGGTTAGTTGCACTACACTTCAGAAGGAAGCAGCATTAGTAGGTTGCAGCCACAAAGAGGAGGAGATAACAAAACTATTTTGCATTAAGATTCATGTGAAACAGAACAAGATAGATTGTCTCTTTAACCCTGGATTACAATCCAATCTTATTTATGCCCAACTGGTTGAGAAGCTTGGCCTAGAGACCAAAGACCATCTGCAGCCAAACCCCTTGGGCTGGGTAAGAAAAGACATGGAGATATGAGTGACTAAGCAATGCAAGCTTAAGTTTTCCATCAACCAAAACTTTGTGGACGAGGTGGTAACAGATGTGGTTCCCTTAGATGCGTGTGGATTCATGTTGGGAAGTCCATACTTGTATGTGAGAGATGTTATCTTTAGGAGGAGAGCAAACCAATACATGCTTGTCAAAGATGGGAAAGCATATTCCATCAACTCACACAAGAACCAAGAAAAACTTTCTATAATCAGTGCTTATCAAGCCAAGAGAATCATTGGCAACACAAAGAAATTTGTTCTTGCAAGAAGGTAAGCAGCAAGGAGCGGGTAGTGAGTTGGAGATGATGGCATCCTTGGAAGGATGTAGTTGCAAACATCGCCAACAGCTACAACAACTAATTGAATCCTACAAGGAAGTGTTCTAAGAACCTCAGGGGCTTGCACCCAAGCATGAGGTCGAGCACAAGATTCAGTTGGTGTCGGAATCACCATTGCCAAACATTGAACTATATAGGCAATCCATCATTAACGCATACAAGGTGAAGAAGCAATTGCAGTAGTTGTTGAAGCAGGGAGTCATATGTCAGAGATATGGATCTAACTAAACTAGCTTACCTATCTATGCAAACAATAACATATCACAGTAAATAAGAACAGAAAGAGAACAAGAGAAAAGAGTACACCAGATATACGTGGTTCACCCAATTGGGCTATGTCCACGAGAAGGTAGTATTCTATTGTCTCCAGAATATCTCACTCAAGCTTACAAGAGAGCAATGCCGATAACCCCAATACAATATAGCAATACTTGTGAAAGTATAGATCATGATATGATCCACAATTGGATGATCCACACTGGATGAATGGATAAAGGTGAAAGACTCCCTTGACTCTATTATATACCAAGGGATGAGAAGGAATTACTCTCACATATTACATGTGGGATAATATAATTCTTCATAATAACATCTCTTTATATAATAATGCATATCAAGAGTATATTTTACCATAATGAATATGGGATATAATGTATTACTCTTTTACATAAAATTGTGGATATCTTTTGACATAATACAAAGACATTATTACCTTCCAAGGAATATAAAATATTCCAACACTCTCCCTTAATAATGGTTGGGAGAAAAGCCCACTACAGGAAGGAACAAGTCATTACTGCTCCCCCTTGATGACAACTTCCAAAAGAACCAAAGCTGCAAAATGGAATTTGATGAAAAACAACCGCTTCTCACTGAATCATGAAAGTGCACACGAGCCAGGTTGTATGATGAAACAACAAGATGCCCAGATCTAAAGAGAAGCCTTCATGGCTACTAGATCCAACAGATGTCAAGAACATGTGACGCAATCCAACAGCAAGGTGCCCAGATGTAAAGAGAAGTCGTCATTGCTACTAGATCCACAAAATGCCTAGATCACCATAAGAATCATCACAACCATAACTGATAGCTGAAGAACTCTAATATAACAACCACACCAGTGTACAGAGACCTTCTGACGGCCGATACAACAAAACATGTGGCTAAGAACACCACAACAGTGTACAAAATACCCACATGGCCAATACACATGCGGATAGCAAACATTCTTCAAATCAAGGTGCAATATAAATATTTGTAAAAGACCTCAAACATCGAAGGCACAAAACCCCAATGGTCTACACATCGAAAATGATATCATACAGATGAACATCATGACTTTAACAGTAAAAGATGGTGCTTCATTATTTCTGGAATAAGGTGAAAGCCTAAACAGATAACTTATCTGCACAAGAACTTTCAAGATTAAAGTATATAAAGATCAGAAAATAAAGTTGCGCATAAATGAAAATGCTTATACACCAAAGGTTAGCAAACATCATATTAAAAGATGGCAACATAATATGATCAAATAAAAGATTAACTTGCTCATTAAGGAAAATAAAATTACTTTTACACATTAAGTGTCAGCCACAACATATAAATAGTGAGCCCAAGATTTCACTTAACTATATGAAAATTTAGTCATCAAGCAACTAATCTTAAGCATAGGTGCATTTCTTATTAGTATGGTGTTAATATGCAAGAGATGAATGCCCTGAAAATGTCAATGCTTCCATATAGGAACGTTAGAGACAAGAAACACATGTCAATGCTTCCATATAGGAACGTTGGAGACAAGTAGAAACAAGATAACCTCTACAATCATAAGAATAGAAATCTCATTGCGACAAGAACAAGATGCTCATGATAAATAGTTCAAGATTGTAAGATTGTTGAAAGCCATATAAATATTGAGTAAAAGATGATCGAAATAAACATGACATGATATATGAAAATAAATTAAAATGTTTAATATGATCAACATATAGCAAATTATGATCAACTCATGATATCACTTAAAATAAATTATGAAATGACAAGTCACTAATGGTCTTAATTATGGGTTCATTTCTTGTTAACACTATGTATATAAGAGATGAAATGCCCTGGAAATGTCAATGCTTCCATATAGGAATGTTAGAGACAAACAACAGATGTCAATGCTTCTGGAATGTTAGAGACAAATAGCACAGGAACTAGATACAATCTCTGTTATACATGAAAAAAAAATTATATCTCAATTAAAAAACTTATGACAAAACATATGATATCACATAGATTCAAAAAATTGACTTTACTCAAGAATTTAATTAACAAGAGCATAGAATGATCATAAAAATATTACTTATGAAACAATGAAATTTTTTTTACACAAAGGTCAACAATAACATATAAATAAAGCAAATAATGATCAAAAGATAACACAAATGAGATTGTTCTTATAAAATTGTTTTTTAAAAACATGACATAATTAAATATGATTAAAAATGAACAAAATAGTTATTAAGTATCTTGTTAAAAGTATTTAAGCATTAGATGGTTTATAGCTATCATCATGACAAAATACTAAAGATCCATGCCCTTAAAAGATGTCAATGTTTCCATATAGAAAGGTGAGACAAATATATATTAAGAACAAGAAATAATCTCTTAATAAACATAATTAAAAGCAAAACCTAAATGCAAAAAATGAATAATAGAAAACTTAAATACTTTACCGTATTGATCTGAATTTGCAAAAAACACAGTTAGAAAAACAGTAAAAGAAAGAGAAACTTTTACTTACAGCTCTTTTAATTGAGTGCCCAAACTTGCCTAGACTTCTGTTATGTTTGCATGAGTGGATGTAGAACAGCTTCTCCAGTTCCAAAAACAGGTTATAATAAAAATTTCGGGAAATATTGACCGAGTTATGGTCACTTGTGGGTCTGTCAGCAGGAAACCTGCGAATAAACACTGATACTTGCTGGTTCTGCTCAGCAAAGGTCGTGGTTACTTACGGGTTGCGATGTAATGGAGTCACGGCTACTCGCGAGTCTCTGCACTGTAAGGTCGCAAACCTGTCGAAGCATTCGCGAGCTCAGCACAGGGAGGGTCGCAAATAATCTGAAGTAAACGTGGGTTCAGCAATGGAACAGTTGCGAGTATGTTGGAGCATACGCGAGTCTGCGCACTGGGATGCCGGGAGTCTCCAGAGTATTCGCAGGTTCACAGTATGAACAGTCACGGTTAACTGTAGGTTCTTGTGAAGAAAAGTCGTGAGTGTCCAATTTAAGGACGAAAACAGTGTTGAATCTGTCGAACACAGAAACCTACACAAAGTCTACTAAACTTGGACAAAAAAAGCCGTTTTGACAACCAGAAGATAGATCTACTTGAGGTGAATCAGAAAATCATATAGATCTACAAAAACAACATCAAGAAAACCTTGAAAATTTTTTGCAAAAATCTACACAACAAGGTTAAGGTTAGAAATAAAAAAACTGCAGAAATATGTCCAGATCTGAAGAGAAGCCTAACGGATACCAGATAGAAAGCAAATCTACAAGAAATAAACAATGCCCAAATGATAAAATATTGTTTGAAAGCAATAGAAGGTGCTAGATCATAGCAACAAGCTCTGATACCATGTTAAAGATATGGATCTAACTAATCTAGCTTATCTATCTATGCAAACAATAACATGTCACAGTAAATAAGAACAAAAAGAGAACAAGAGAAAAGACTACACCATATATACGTGGTTCACCCAATTGGGCTACGTCCACGGGAAGGTAGTCTTCTATTATCTCCAGAATATCTCCCTCAAGCTTACAAGAGAGCAATGCCAATAACCCCAATACAATATAGCAATACTTGTGAAAGTATAAATCATCATATGATCCACAATTGGATGATCCACACTGGATGAAAGGATAAAGGTGAAAGACTCCCTTGACTCTATTATATACCAAGAGATGAGGAGGAATTACTCTCACATATTACATGTGGGATAATATAATTCTCCATAATAACATCTCTTTATATAATAATGAATATCAAGAGTATATTTTACTATAATGAATATGGGATATAATGTATTACTCTTTTACATAAGATTGTGGATATCTTCTGACATAATACAAAGACATTATTACCTTCCAAGGAATATAAAATATTCCACCATCTAGTCCAGTACATCACCATGTGGCTCACCTATCATCATGGTGCCAAAGAAGGACGGGAGTTGGAGAATGTGTATTGACTACCGTTCTCTAAACAAAATCACCATCAAGAACAAATATCATTTGCCAAGGATTGATGACCTATTGAACCAATTGCAGCAAGCCAAGTTCTTCACCAAGCTTAACCTCAAGTCAGGTTACCATCAAGTGCAAGTTAACGCACAAGACGTGTGGAAGACAGCGTTCAAGACCAAGCAAGGTTTCTACGAATGGTTAGTGATGCCCTTCGATTAGTGTAATGCCCCTACCACTTTTATGAGATTAATGAATGACGTGCTAAGGTCGTTTATTGATTCCTTTGTAATATTATATTCAGATGGCATACTAAACTTCAGTAAAAATTGGCAAGAGCACCTCTTCCATGTGACGCAAGTATTGGAGACCTTAAGGAAGAAACAATTGATTGCGAATTTTAAAAAAATGTGAGTTTGGAAAGGAATCCTTGATTTATCTTGGACACAAGATCGACGGAGGAGACCTGAGGGTAGATCTGGATACGATTGCAGCGATAAATCAATGGCCTACACCTACCCATTTAAAAGAGATAATAAGTTTCGTGGGAACAACAAAATATTTGAGGAAATTCATTGCCAATTTCTCAATGGTTGCAGCGCCTTTGCATGCCATGATTGCAAAAGGGAAAAGCTTTCATTGGGGCATGCCACAACATAGAGCATTTGAAGACTTGAAGAGAAGGATTAGCAATGCTCTAGTTTTAGCTATGCTCAACGTGCAGCAGCCATTTGAATTAGAAACGGATGCTAATGCATGTGCGTTGGGAGCAAGGAGGAAGACCAATTTGCTACCATTCTGAGTTGTTTCATGGAGCAGTGCTTGATTACCCCACATATGATAAGGAACTCTTTGCCATTGTCCAATCAGTGAAGAAATGGAAGCATGATCTCCTTGGGAAAGAGACAATCATCCACACTGATCATCAACAGCTACAGTACCTGCAAAGTCAGAGCAAGATGCAACAAGTGAGACATTATTAGTGGTTAGGATTTTTGCAACATGTCAATCTACTAATCAAATATAAGAGGGAGTTGTAAACAAGCTAGCAGACATGCTTTGTAGACCACGACTGAAGAAGGTTGCAATAGTAGGTAAAATAATGCAGCTTTAGCCCTTCACTCATGACCTTCTGAGTGAGGACTATAAGACAGATGGAG
This sequence comes from Larix kaempferi, assembly GCA_027924585.1. Taxonomy (NCBI): domain Eukaryota; kingdom Viridiplantae; phylum Streptophyta; class Pinopsida; order Pinales; family Pinaceae; genus Larix; species Larix kaempferi. The sequence goes on along the minus strand of BSBM01000241.1, from coordinate 3,527,538 downwards.
ACTTCAGAGGAGTGTACAAGCAACTGAGGGAGAGGACAGCCACTACCATGGAAGGGAATGAATACCACCTCAAGGATGGGCTGCTATACAAATTGGACAAGATGTGCATGGCACGAGATAGAAGGATTCAGTTGTTGAGGGAAGTCCACACTTCTAAGATTGCTAACCACTTTGGAGTGACAAAGATGGTGGAAAATCTACAGAGGTATGTGTACTAGCCAAAGATGCAAGAGCAAGTGGCGAAGTTTGTAAGAGGTTGTGTTTTGTGTAGCACCAGCAAGCCAAGCAACAGAAAGCTTGGAGTTTACATGCCATTATAGTACCAAGCAAACCTTGGGAGAGCATCTCCATGGACTTTGTGGGAGGTTTTCCTATGTCTCGTAGAGGCCATGACTACTTGTTTGTCATGGTAGACCGGTTCAGTAAGATGTGTGTGCTTATTCCATGTAAGAAGACCATATCTGTACAAGAGGCAACTGAGTTGTTCTTTAGACATGTGTGGGTACACTTTGGTTTGCCTATCTCCATCATATCAAATTGAGATAGCAGGTTTTTGGGAAAGTTTTGGACCGCACTTTGGAAGAGAATGGATACCAAGTTGAGGTACTCCATTGCTTTCCTTCCTCAGACTGACAGTCAGACAAAGGTTGTCAATCGAACACTAGTACTGTTGTCGAGGGGGTTCAATAGCAAGCATCCAAAGACATGGAATGAACAACTTATCTACATTCAACATTCCTGCAACAGAGCACTTCACCCATCCACCAACAAATCTCCTTTCGAGACTTGTTTTGGTTACTTGCCTCTGTCACCATTGGACATTACATACGGGCAACAGAAGGGCAAAGTGGAGCTTCAAGGAGATGAAAAGAAAGCAAGCACATTTGTGGATAAGACCAAGCAGATACATATGAAGGTACAAGGGCAACTTGAAAAGAGCCAACAACAATACAAGGCCAAACATGAACAACATAGAAAAGATCACAAGTTTCATATTGGAGACAAGGTATGGTTGTACCTCTGCAAGGAGAGACTTCAAGGAGCAACAAAGAAACTCAATCCCCTCAAATACGGACCATTTGACATCATTAAACAGGTAAACAAGAATGCATTCAGATTGAAGCTCCCTTCGTATATGCAGATGAGTTTTGTGGTGAAAGTAGAATATTTGAAGTTGTTTGAGCCCTCCATGTTGGATGGAGAAGATGGGGAACAAGTGATTCCCACTGTTGAAGACTTTGCACCACACGCACTTGAAGAATTAGAAAAAGACAGTTTTGCTGCACAAAGAACGAGTGACACGCAGAGAACGGCAAGAGATATGGCAGATTGGTCTCAAAGGACAAACTCCAAGGAAGGTGAAGTGGTAAGAGAGAAACCAGATTGCATGCAAATTCCCTCACCTATCCTTGGAAGCTTTTGGGAACCGAAAGCCTCCCAATGGGGAGGTGTGATCCGAAACAGATCCGCACAAGACAATTGGCTTCAGCATAGGCTCAATGAGGATTGGCATCAGTCATCAAACAATTAGAGGATTGTGGAGACTACATGTTGACGTAAAGGGCCCCATGCCAACATGAAAGGGTTTCCAGCTTGCATCTAAGCTAAACAAATAAAGAGGCAAACAAAAGAAAATTCAGCCAGGCATGAATTGTATTAAAAAAATAGATAAATAATGCATGTATGAAAAAGAAAAAAGAAAAGATGAGACTATGATCTCATTTCTCAAATGTACAATTAAGACCAGTAAGCTCAACGAGCTTGGGAGAAGTTGAGGGGTAGAGGACGCTTGGCTTTCCAACTATCCCCAGCTCAGCCATTATTATAAAACGATTCCCACAATGAGAGGGGGGTACTTTGGCTGAGACTAAAAGAAATGCTGCCCAAATGCTGATGAGAAGTTCTACCTGAGCACCAGAGAGCCTGTAACCTGCACATTTCCAAAATAAAAGAGCTTTGTTGAGGCCAATTGAATGTTGGTCTTCCAATTTGGGTTTCCAGGCTAAATAATGTCTTCATGTGAATGATTGGCTCTTTTCCTTGTTGTTGATTTTCTAAAAGTTTAGCTTACGAATGTCTGAAAATAATTTGCTTGAGTTTTAATGGCTTCCATCAAGGATTAAATAGCTCTTGTAAATGGAATTCCCTGCCCATGAGGAGTATTGTCTGTAGAAATGGTTTTTTTACTCATTATGTGTTTTCTCATTTCCAACACCCTCCAACAGCGCTGTAAATCTCACCATTGATAGTTTGGGGTGAATTAGAGATCAATGGCTCTTCTAAACGAGTTGTTGCTATCCTATAGGAGTTGCCAACTTGAGTTTTGGACTGGCTTTTCTCATAGAGGAGAGAAAAACGTGTTTTGGCTGTTAAAAAAAACTTCACTACGTTTTTATCTCTGCTGGGATGAATTTACATTGCTTGGGGGCGTTTTTATCATTGCCTGGATGAATTAAAAGTGTTGGGGCATTTTTATCTTTGCTGGGACAAATTTACTTTGCTTGGGGGCGTTTTTATCATTGCCTTGGCGAATTTATAGGTGCCTGAGCATTTTTGTAGTTACTGGGTGATTTTCATTAATGCCAGACACATTCATCTTGTTATGGGGTGCATATTCTACAGCTCATAGATGAATAAAATGTATTTTTGTTCATATGGAACAGCTGGTAGATGAATAAAAATGTTTTGGCATCATACACAACCCATGAATGGACAGAGAATGAATTAGAGGTAAATCTCAATTATAATCGTGAGAATAGTGGATTTGCTTCTATTGTTTTCTGAGATAGCACTATTTATAGTACAAAGACGGTATTTATTTTGCGAGCTGTTTTCTGAGATAGCACTATTTATAGTACAAAGACAGTATTTATTTTGCGAGTTCAAAGACATCCGTGCTGGTGAGTTTAGTGGGCTATGAGCCCCTGAATTACGGATAATAAAATAATATACTTGTGCACAAAATTGTGATCTTCAAGCTTAGACCATTACAAGGAACAATTCAATTACAAAAAAAAAAATCATCGAAAGCCCTAAACAGTCAAAACTGATTATTTTGCAAATTATGGTTCTATAACAAACAGATTCTCTTGAAACAGTACCTCATTCAATGCATGTAAGCTGGTCAGCAGTTTCATCACAATATATTCCCAAACACAAATGCAGATCGAGTTGCTAAATATCTAAGATAACAAAATTCATATCTTTGAGAAATAAATTAGGGTGTTAAGCAGTGTGCTATTTGACACATCCACAAAAATTGAACCATTGCCAAGCTTCTAGCTTAGTAACATCATCACATGACACTGCTTAATGAGCATAAGTCGAAGATCCAAAATGGGCTTCAAGATAGTAATTGACAAGACCTATAATCAAGTGTACATCATAATTAGACTGATCACCTCAAATTGATATCCAAGACTAATTATATCTATTAAATAAAAAGATTCATTGACAACTGAAATTTACCATTGTGAAGATCGTGTGCTGAATTGAGTTATGAATATTTGCACTTTTGATGCTAGAACAACTGAAAATCTCATCAGGATGTTGTCTAGTGGCAAGTTGGTGTTAACACAATGACAACTCAAGCTCAAAAAATGGCATCCAGACACCATGTGCTACATGGTCTTCTTTGCAGATAAGGCCATATGCAAGTCCTGGGTGTGACTTTGATGGAATATAGATATCCCTTAGTCACAACTCTTAGCCAAAATGTGATTGTAAAGGAGATTTTGTATGGAGTTTTGTACCCTCTCTCTAGTTGAAAATATGATTTAACTACCGAAAGAGGGAAAAACAAGAAACTAATGGTTGTGAAAGACATGCAGCCATACCCATGGAGTCCCATGTCTTGAGCAGTATTTCTGAAGCAGTAACAATACCTGTCATTACAAACCCACCAGTCATATTTTTCCATTAACCAAGCTCCTTTAATCTACACTTAAACAAACCATAAAAGGTTGAATCATAATCAATTTCTGCATATTAACACATTCAATAATATAGCTTACAAACAATTACCAGGATGATGCATGAGAGTAACATTCGATGATCAGCAAAAGGTAAAAACTCAATCGTCACTCTGATCCACTCTTTAACAGAGAGTCAGGGAGGGAAACTTCAATTTCTGACAATGACAATGCAGAACGGACCCCTGCTCTAATCTGTAGTAACTCAGATTTACTGTACTTGATTCGTTCATCTTTGAGACAGACAAGAAGCATGCATGAGCAACTAATCAAAGCCACGGCACCAAAGCCATAATCCAATTCTCAACATCAGATACCCAACATCAAAGACAGAGAGCATAAGAATGGGGCAAATGAAAAACAAACCTATAAATTTCCTTTGAGTTGGGTTCTCATGTAGTGAAGATGAGGAGGTTCTGCTGCCATATTTTCTTCCACGCTTCACTGTAAAGGCTTCTATAGTCTCATGCAAAGACATTTTACTACGACTGTGATGAGCTTGGTCCATTGTTACAATATGTTCATGCCTTAATTGCAGTTGAGGATAAGTTTTCCAAAATTCCAAAATTCCCTCCCTGGTTAAAAGCCAGCAATCTCTTAGATCCAGTACTTGCAGCAGTGGGGGTGGTACAAATGAACATAGACCAGTTTTTGTCACAACAGCACCTTGGATGCTAAGATATTTTAGCTTTGGAAGAGAAGACACTGTGTGAAGAGAAATGTCTGAGAGAAAGTCACTTCTGAGAGAAAGATGATACAATTCCTTCAAGAGAGTTAGGGGCTGGCAGGCCAGATCAGAAATGTGAGTGTTTTCTAAGTCTAAGATTTCCAAGTGTTCAAGTTGTTGAAGAGAAGCTAGTGAAAATTGTAGATTTGAATCACTCCCCCCAACACGAATGACACCTGAACACAACAAAAAGAGATTAATTGCCTGAAACTTCAACCTTAACTATGCCTAAATTACCTGCCAGAATTATACCTTTGATATTTGTATGGCTCAAGCTGATGCTACGCAATGCAGGAATGAGGCCCAAATTTGCAAGGGCGCTATCATCCACCATGGTGTGAGATAATGAAATGAATTCAAGTTTGGGAACATTTCCAGCTAAAATAGCTAAAGCATCAGAAGTGACCCTCGTAGTACTTAGGTTAAGATGTTTTAAATTTGATCCAATATCGGCCACTGTATTCATGGATGAGTCTGTCACTCCAGTACAGCTAAGATCTAGGCACTCAAGCCTATTCATACCAGCAAGGAAAGATACATTGTCTATAGATGATCCAGATAGATCCAGAAAAGTCAACTTTTGAGCATGAAGGCAAGAAAGCACACGGTAGGCATCTACGAAACTTGCCCCAGAGAAATTTAGCATCAGTAATGATGTTTCAGGTTCTTCCAATCCATCAAAAACAGATTCAATGGTACATTTGCTCATGTTTAAAGATGTAAGGGAAATCAATGCTGGAAGTTGAGTGACATTTGTCCATGCCAAATTCAGGCAATTCAATTTAGGAAAAGCTTTGAGAAGAATAGCCCCTTCATTAGAAATCTTGCTACCCCACATATCTAATTGGTGTAAGTGAGTCAGAGCCTGCAGACATACAAATGTGTCAAAACTTAGAAACTGTTGGTCCCTTTTGCAGAAATATTATTGATGACTCTGTGTTTCAGTTTTTTTCTCATTTGAAAAGTGATTATAACAACAGTCAAAATGTAAAGAAATTTTGATTCAATGCAAATTACAATAATCAAACAAACATCTCACATATTGCAAAGCAAGTATGCAGAGGATTGTATACAATAACACTAAGAGACGGGGCATGTAAGCAAGGGTAAGCATGCATACATTAACACTTGGTCAAGGGTAGACATGCAGAGGATCTAGGCGTCTTCTACTTGTAAGACTCCTGAAAAAGCATGAGGGTAGCAGATCTCCATGATCCTATATAACTAGATCGGCAATACTTATTCAATGGTGACAGTACACTGTTAAGGTACTGCATGTATAAGACATCGAAAGATGTGATGTGAACAGTCACAGTTTTATAGTTACATGGTTCCATTAGGAGGTCCCGACACTTACCCTCTTGAAAATAAGCAATATCTGATATCGTCATTGATTGCATCCAAGATTTATTGGATGAACTATCAATGGACTTATAGATCTTGCTCTTTATGCAAAGAGAGCTTCATCAACAATGTGTCTAAGGTATCATATAATTATTTTAACTCCATTATTCTGTCTTGTAATTTTTCTCGTCTTTTTTATCTGTAACCTTTCTTTATTTGACCAATATTGTCTGCATTTTTTCTACAAGGGCTGAAGGATAGTTAAGAGTAAGCAGTAACAGTTCATCAAAGATACAGTAAGGCTCGAGGCACAAATAACTTGTTTAGCTTGTTTCGGTAGAAGGCATTGACTGTAATTCTGATGTCAGTGTCTCTTATGGTTTTAACATCAAGAATTGTTACATAAATCTCTTCTCTGTTTAGATTAATATGTTGTATGTATTCGTAAAGCACTAGTGGTAGTTCTGCTGGAAAGATTTCACTCTAGAGTCTATTTATTTCAAGAGGGATGCTCCTTAAATCAAAGTCTTATCTCTGTTCAAGTAGCTACTGTACATACAGTTTTTGTTTACTTTTGTATAGAAACTTGCTTGCTGAAAGCATCTGAACAATACTACTTTGTAATAAGAACTAAAAATAGTAGAAACAAAGATGGCCTTGAGCTACATTTAGCAACGTACTTGCAATGAAGAAACCACCAAGTCTGTAACTGGTAAGCCACCCAGGTCTAAGGAGATAAGAGATGTCAGTACAGAAAGTCGAGCCACTCCATCTGCCTTTATTCCAGTCTCCGAAATACTCAAAACTTTCAAGTTTTGAATAGAAAGAAGATGCTCTAAACCTGCATTAGTAACCCTTGAACACCTTGACAAATCCAATTCTTCCAAGGTTGTTATTCCTGAAGTCAATGGAAAAAGCATTGAGATGATTAGCAGGTGCCATTAGCTGCCCAGCCAAAACGACGAAATATGAAAAATACTCCTCTTTCATGCTTCTTGCAGGTCATTACCAAAATTTTCAATTGTCACTATGAATAAGTCAGTGTCATTTTAAAAAGATGAAAAGTCCAGGTTTCTTCTCAAAACAAAAGTGAAACTATCAACCAAAACAGTTAGATCCTAGGAATTTATCAGTAAAATATCAGCAGACTGTACTTGGGTAGGGGGGACCCAATATTCATGGCTTATTGGTTCGTTTTAATCATCAGAAAGGCCACATCTTTTTCAAAATAAAAACAAAGGAAGAAATCAGATCAACTTCGAAACTTACCAGCGAGATTCCAGAGAGCACAATTGTTCACCGCCTTGCAGTCTGCTAGGTTTACAAGGCGCAAGTGGCGATAAGCTCCCAAATATGCCAACCATTCTGTGTCAACGAAGGTTAATCCCTTCAAATTTACCTCTTCCACACTCTGCTGAAAGACTCTGCACAGAAAGATAAAGAAGAATGCATCCATAAAATCAGTTTGGACGAATGATCATAAGATCAATATTACCCCTAGTTTTGGGTACACCCACTTTTGACATCAGTACAGACTTCATGTGTGTGCATATCATATAAAATTCACACCAGTAGTTGGCAAATCGCCACATACTAACTACTAAATCAAAGCTACAATGCCAGATCTTAAGAACTAAAACATGGGAAAGCACATGGAAATTGGAATACATACTCGAGTAGCGGCGGTGCAAGTAAGCGGCGTTTGAGAAGGCAATTGAAAATCAGGCCTCCAAGATGACTTGGCATTCTTTCCAATGTACGTTTCTGTCTCCGCCATACCTCCACAGTCTCCTTACTCTTACAAGCTGCATCTATGCACATCTGCACCAATCTGCCATAATCCCCGCCTCCATTTCTTTCTCTCCCTTCATTTCTTGCCATTTTCCCTCTACTCCACCAAAACCCAAACCCACATTTCAGTTACAGCAAAACCAATTCAGGGATTACCAATCATTGCAAACTCATTAAATGGTTATGATTTGACAAATTCACCTGCAACCCATCTCCTTCAGTATGATTATGCACTCTTCAGTAGAATAGAAATATTAGTTAATAATTTCCCTCATCCTCACACACTCAAGCATTTAAAGTAAGTAAGCTGGTACCTTTCTAGTGCCCCGTGGATTTCCCCCTCTTCAACAGGTTCATGGAGGGAGGGCAGTAGCAACTGTCAATCAAGCACAATAGTGGCTCGTAACCATGTAGGACTCAGAGGGAATGGATCCTACAACTCCCATGATGTCTTTTATATATATGCGCACATACACTTCTAGCCCCATGGGTTTACTCAATTGGTTGTAGGATCCATTCCCTCTGAGTCCTACATGGTTACGAGCCACTATTGTGCTTGATTGACAGTTGCTACTGCCCTCTATCCATGAACCTGTTGAAGAGGGGGAAATCCACGGGGCACGGCATATATATATATATATGCACATACACTTCTAGCCCCATGGGTTTACTCAATTGGTTGTACGCACTCAGCACGTAGATTTAACTATCTACCCAAGGCATGTTGCTGACCAGGATACCATAAGTCACAGATTCAAATCCAGTCAAGTCCCTTGGGATTGCCATACATTATACAACTGGCGATCAAGCTGCCCTTGATCCTGATATTCAGCAGAAGAAAGGGGGACCTCACAAGGTTTTCTCTTATATATATATATATATATATATATATATCGTGGCAGTAAGACAAACTTCTATCAGATGTACATCTCGAAGCCTACTGATCACCAATATCATTATACAGATTTCAACAGAGAGCTCTAGAAACATTGGAATAAACCCTATCAGTAACATTTTTATAAACCCTGCTGATATTATTTCCAGAGACTTATCAAAAAATTTACAAACACTACTGTAACATTTTATAACCCCTTCCATATTTTTCTCCAAACCCTAGTTAAAAATTTTACAAATCCGTCTCATATTTAACTTCTATTTTGATTTTCAAATCATCCATCCCACAGACATCTGTTCTCCGCTTTGAGTATCGATATAATATGATGTTTTCAGTAGATAAACAAATTAGATTATTTTGACCCTTGTTTAGCTATTTCCATTTTTCTTTTGCATTTTCCTGTAACTTTCAGTGACGAAAACATTTGCTCTGATAATAGAGAAGTAAGAAAACGGATCTGTTCTCGTTTTCTAATTGCCTTTAAATATGTCAGAATTTTGCAATTTTTGAGCATCCAAAAGCTGATAATTTTTCGAAAATATGAAAAACAGAAGAAGTTAGGCATGGATCTGTCATTCTTACCCTGCTTGGATTTGGTAATGGGTATGAAGGAGATTTCACTTACAGGCACACATGGCGTTTCCCTCCAATCCGACCTCAAGGTTTGCCTCTATATTTTTCAATGTACAGAATGAATTAGCACTCATGAATTCAATCTCTTATAAATCCCACATTCAAGACACAAACCTTTATAACCATAAATAAATACAAAGAGATGAGCATTTACCATAATCAAGTTTGTTTTCAGTGAAAAGGTCGTTTTCTTTGAACATCATTTTAGTGACTAATTTTATTCATTTTTCTTTGAATTCGCATTGCGATTGTTTTACTTTGGAAACATGATTTGCTTACCACTCTCAATTGCTATGTAGGTGTTTTAACTTAAAATTAGACTCTTTGACTTTATGAGATGTTGAGTATGTATTAATTTGCTTACCACTCTCAATTGTTATGTAGGTGTTTTAACTTAAAATTAGACTCTTTGATTTTATGAGATGTTGAGTATGTATTAATGGATATATATAGCCTTAAAAAAGTTGTAGTTTAAAAGTTCAATGATTTTAAATTGAAAATCAAGATTTTTTTATGTACGATTTTGAAAAAATTCAATCCCGTCTAAGTCAAATTCTTGAATATTTAGAAACTTCTTTAAAAATGTGTTTTTAGCTGAATCAATTAAAATATATTAAATTGAATTTAATAAATAATGATAAAGTGAAAAAAAAAACATTATATTTTAAATGATATTGATTAAATATTATATTTTATTTAATTTATTTTTAAAAATAATCAACCATTTTTAAAACCAATAATCCACTTCTTATCAAATCATAAAATGATACCAAACTATAAAACAATTCACTTTTTATCCAGCCATTAAAAAAAATCACATAGGATATAACTATGGAGGAAAGTATATAATGCAATTGAATCAACAAATTGTCTTTGATTTAAAGAAATAGTTCTAAAATTCAAAGACAATATAAGAATACATAGAAAGATGAAATAATAGTGCAGTATATAAACAATGAACTAATTATAAATACAAAAATAAATTGAGAACAAGAGTTGCATGCAGCTTCTCTACTTTAATGTATAAAAAAATAAATTAATATTAAATATGAACTAATATCTATCTCTTATAAAAATACAAAAAATATATATTATTAAGTTAACAAAATTTATATTCATTTAAAAGACAAGTATAAAATAGGATGGTTTTTACTAATATATCTTTTCAAATTTTGTCTTAAAAATAAATATAATAAATATTGTTATTTTGATTTTTATGTTAAAAAAATAAAATAGGTATTCAATAGTTTTGGTCACCAAAACTAACAATTGATGCCGTGCAAAAGTACTCATATATGCATCAAGCTCTCCTTGTTGACCACCTCCTATCAAAGGGAAATGTTAGGATGGGTATTGCAATGAAGAAAGTTGAGATTCTTCAACAAAACTAACTATGCATCCTTTGAAGTTGTAATTATTAATGTTCTATATCTAAAAAAAATTCAAAATATTTTTTGATTTTATAAAAATTAAGAATTTAAAAATATATTTAATCATATATAATTATTAATGTTCCATATCTATATCATATAATATTTAAGGATATATTTCTACGCCACCTGCAACAACATCATATAAATCTCTCTTCCATCACAATTATGGCAAATTGTTGCAACTTCAATTCATGCAAGCCCTGGCTAAGATTATTATGAGGACTCTATGGGCATAATGCGATTGACGCTGCGAATTATATCAATTCTGCAATTATGGAGAAGTGGCTTGTCCAAGATAGATGTGAAGTAGGAATAGTATCTTGATGTAGCATCATTGATTCCTTCTACTCCAACACAACAGAAATTGAAGATTAAGGAGCAGCAAGTAATTGATCAAGTGTCAAGCTAAATTAAATCTCACTAGAATCCTATGAATATTTGCTTCTATTACAGGTAGGAGCATGAAAAGTAATTATATTCTCTTTAGGTATTCAATTCGATAAGAATCCTATAATTTTAAAAGATCGATGCAATAATTTCAATCCCTCTTCTTCTAGACAAAAAGTATAAATTACTTTTTTTTATCACAACTCTGATAAAAATACTCTAAAATAGACAAAAAGTGATTGATGAAGAATTAGTTAATCTGGTAACAATCAAAACATCCTTCTTTTAACATAAATATGATTTTTTTTTACAAGTCTCATAAAAATATTCCTAAAATTTTAAAGAAATGATCATAATTTAATATCTAGGCATAATGTGATAACAGTATTTAATGCAGGGTAGTGTCTACACTAATTCAACTATTATTCTAAGAGTTGGTGAGTCTCTATGTCAACTTTATGAAAAGATTATCACAAGTTATTTTAAATCTAGATTCATTCAACCATTTAAGACAAGCAAATTTAAGATCTACAGTCATTTAAAAGTTTAAATCACACAATACAAGCAACATTCAAACATCATAATGGCAGAAACTTGAATCTATTCATAGTAGAACAATGGAGAAGTACATCCTTACTATGGCATTAGGTGTACATCCTTTCTCCATTGACATGAGTTTCCCTTCCTTCACCCTTACTTTTGAAGAATTTAAGCTCATTTTCCTCCTTCAGAATCTCTTCAGCATGCCTTTGCTCCTCCTTTGTGCGTCTTTACCATGCCCCAAAGCCTTTCTTATATAGCATTGGGAAGTGTGCCTTAGATTTCTCTTTTGAGTGTGGGATAATCCATTTAGATTATTTTAGCTTGAAAACCCCATTTTCATAGTTTTTAGGCTTTTTGCACCATTTAGAATGATTTAAGCACAATTAATGCATTTTTTAGAGAGGATTCATCTTTGCATGAACTTGTGTCATGCCCTCCTGTTGCAGGTGCATGGTAAAAAATGTGTTTCTTCCGTCACTTGACTAAGGGTGTTAATTTTATTGTTAACATAATGCAATAATGCTTCTGTAAATTTTATCCTTTCTTTGCTCAATTTAGAGATTGAAAAAGAAAAACATGTAAAAAAAAATTAAATAACTATCAATTTAGTAATAATTTGTAGATTTTGTCCATTCTTTATTCAATTTAGAGATTGAAAACCAAAAACATGTAAAAAAAATTTAAATGACTATCAATTTAGTAATAATTTGGAAAGTATTTTAAACAATTTAATAATGTCAACAATTTATATATACATTTTTTTTTTTAAATATGAAAATATTTTAAATAAAAATAACCTCAAGAAATCCAAAATCTTAACATATTTAGAATACTCCTTTGACTAAGCGGGAGAATTAATAAGGTCTAAGTAAAAAAAAAAGGTTTATTAGTTTATATTCATAAAAATTGTGTTAATAAAAACGAGCATTGTCATATTTCATATACTAATGTAGCACTAGAGTTTAATGTTTAAAATATTTTATACTAAATAAAACTATGAAAACTTGGCCATGCCAGGACAGCGAACAAATTAGAATCAACATGTATCAATTCCATAAGCAAGAAATAAGAGTCCAAGCCAATATGTAAGTACATTTCTTAGATATAATAATTATGTGCCTTCCTTATCCTTGAACCTCCTTCACCATAGAGATCATTCCATTGAAGTAGCTTTGCCATATCTGTGGATTCTGAAGAAACACTCGTATATACCTACAATAAGGTAAAGTGAACATAAAATAAGAGGCCCAGTGCATCTTCAAACCTAATTTATTCAACTTAAAAAACATAAAATATTTTGAACCCAAACCTATTTATGGGCATGTAGCATGTCATCATATTTAGTGGATGAACATCATCACTGACACTCAGTGGTGGAAGAGGTCTATAGCAACTCAAAAACTAATTAGTGCATTAAGAACAAGATGAACATAAAATCGAGATATTGTGACTCCAAATCAGACTTTGGACAAATATAACCAAACCCAAACAAGCAACTTGGGAATCATAACAAAAATAGAAAACTTCATTATGAAAAAAATACAATCAAACAAACAACGGGAAATACTAAAAACTCCCTATATATCAATTACAATACAATAATTCAAAATTGACAAAGTGGTGGGTACATTTGATGATACCCAGATACATGGTGAAAGTTGTTTTACATTCAATTGCCCTTAAAAAAATTAACAAAAAGGAGAAAAATATGTAGTACTATTGTAAAATTATTTGGTAAAATCCTAAGCAAGCAAATGTTACGTTTCATTATCAAATCACTGAAAAATCATTTGGTAAAATCCTAAGCAAGCAAATGTTACGTTTCATTATCAAATCACTGAAAATTCATTTGGTAAAATCCTAAGCAAGCAAATGTTACGTTTCATTATCAAATCACTGAAATACTATAGTAACAAGAATTATATATATATGAGAAAGAGAATACCTTATTTTCTTTCTCTAGAATTTCTTGAATAGGACAATATGCAGCTGTAACACACAAGTTCTACAACAAAAAAAGCTTTAAATATTAGGTCAACCAACCCTGCAACATACATACTCAATTAAATTCAATATAGGAAAATAGTAATGGAAACTGGAACTACCTTGAGGTCACTTCCAGAATATCCATTTGTCATATTTGCAACTGCATCGAAATCCACATCAATTGCCAAGTCCTCTTTTGCAAGTATCACCTTCAAGATTTTAACCCTGTTCATTGTATCTGGCAAATGTACAATTAACCTGCAAAGCTATCACAACTACTGCATCAATTACAAAAGCAACCACGTACGTCACATACACTAGGTTCCATTTCATAGAGGAACTGTTGAACTACCGAAAGAAAAACTATTTGAACCATCAACTTATCAAGCACATGACCTAGACGGAAGCCTTCGGATGACAGCTTTGTCAATATCAAAAGGTCTATTAGTTGTAGCAAGAACGAGAACTCGCTCCTCATATTTATTGTGGAAAATCCATCCCAATTTACCATAAACTCATTTTTCATCCTACGCATGACCTCATTTTCTTCTGGTTTCCCCCTCTAACCAAGCATAATGTCAACCTGCAAAGGAGAAATTATGGTAAGAGCTTTACAATGTGGATAAAATAACTTAAGCTACAACTGAAGATAAAAAATTACCTCATCAATAAATATGACACTTGAGAAATTTTACTTGCTAATGAAAATACAGCTTTGACATACTTTTCTGGTTCACCATGCCCCTGCCATTACAAACAAGAGAGAAATGAAGTTCACTGTAATAATTCAGAATAACTACATAGAGAACTAAAAGGAAACACTTACCAGTCAAACCGATACCATACCTTTGACGAAATGCTTGACATTGAAATATTTATAAAATTTGCACCAGTTTCTGTTGTAACAGCTTTGCTGCAAGCAAAGTTTATTTACTGTCGATGTAAATTTATTAAGCACAACACCAGAAATGCAAATTCGAAGAGAGAGAACATCAAGCAAAAAAGTCCACAAATTTATCTAGATACTTAGAATTTACAAACAATAGAATGGCAGATTATAAATGGCGTTACACCATGGCCAAATATATAGAACTCTGTATTTATATGGTTTATGTACTTAAACATGTAGAAATCAAGACAAAATTGATGATAACATTATGTTATTGCACAGAAGTATTAGTTTAAAGGATTGATGTTTATAAGTTACTGAAAAAATAGCCATAAAACCATTAAAAATAGCATTGTTTATTTATGTACTATTGGATGACGATAGCCATTCGTTACCTTGTATGAAATTTTGAACAGAATACAGTTCTACATTGAGCTCGGAAATATGATTAGACCATGGCACTCTTCCAGAGACCTGCGCCCCCGGTCCATAATTTTGATGTAGGATACAATTTATAAAAAAAAACACTAATGGAAACTATGACATTTTGTTCGCAAATTTAAATGAACAAATGTTATAGCAAATTTTTTAAAATTGTCTACCATCTTAGCCTGAAGAAACAACATAGAATAGCTAACCCAAGCACTACATCAAGGGCCTTGAGTTCCGCTTGCACACTTGGTGACCAGACCTGCACGAGACTTAATCGGGCACGGCGTTGAGTCGTCCTCATCTGCTATGAAGAAATGCTTCCGGACAAAATTCTCTCAGGACCAAAAGGAGAAGATGCACGCCTTTGCGGATCAGTTGGGGTGGAGGATTCAGAAGCACAACGAGGCCGTGGTTCAGCAGTTTTTAACGAAGTTGGCGTCAGGCGCCATGTTCTCAAGGTCTGGATGCACAACAACAAGAACACGCTGGTCAAAAAATCATAGTAACTTCGCAACTGCAAAGTAATTGATTTCTTCCTAGGTTGTTGCCATTTGAGACCTCTGAAACCTAGTACCAGGGCAAATGGTTAATAGAGGGTGTTCTAACCGAGAAAGACAGTTAACACTCTTGGTGTTGCTGGACTGCCATAAAGTAGCCTGTAATAAAACCTTTGCCATAAATTTCACCTAGCACCTGCTTTGAACTTAAGGATAACACTGCACCTCACCTGGAGCACGCCTTCTAACCTGTCAAGCAAATAGGACCTGAACAAGCCAATATGCAGGAAATGAATGATATCCAATGCGTGTACAATAAGTATGCAGGTAGGCAATAAAGGTAGGCAATAAATGATAGTTTGATAGAAATTAAAATTTGCAACTATGGTAACTAAGGTTGTGAAGTATTTTTATTTATTTATAATTTTTACTAATAGTCGACAATGATAAAATTAGTCAAATCACACCCTATAATCCAATGGAAGTGTAACACATTTGAAAATAATTATTATTAAAAAAGTCAACAAATCTTTATTTTCCATAAACTTTAGCTATTTATATAGTTAGTTTATATCACCCTACAAATTATTAGAGTAGGGAGGAACATATAGTCTCTGCCTATGGCAAGGACTAATAAAGTAACAATAATATTTTGAAACATAAAGTCAATATTATGTATTGTGAAAAAATAGAATAAAATTGCATTAAGAGAGATGGAGTGACAAGAGAGAGGTGAGGTGTTGGTAACCCCCTCTCACCTTGATGGCGCCAACCTCAAACCCTTCTAGGATTTTATTAATAGAATTCATGGTGTAGGTTGATGGCTAGGTCATGCGAGGAGGAGGTTCTGGTAGGGAGGAAAGTGGAGTTATAATGCCTTTGGAGGGTTGATTGGTGTTCTTATGTGTCATTGTGTTGTCTTGACTTTAGTAGTGGGATTGCTCTCATTTGCCATGCTTTGTATGGTTGGGCTCTTAGTTATGCTTTTGTGGTGTGTTCGCTTGTTTGTTCTCATGTTCTCTCACCATTATGGCGCTAGCCTCAAACCCTTCTAGGGTTTCATTAATGGAATTCATGGTGCAGGTTGATAGCTAGGTCTGTTGAACTTTGGTTGTCATTGATGTCAACTAATGTCAAAGAGGATGTCAACTGATTGAGTTTGAGTTGTTGATGTCAATGAAAGACAAGTGGATTCAGCATTCTCATCTCATGCCAGCTTGAAGAAGTATAGTAAATGCACATTGAAGAAGTATAGGTGCAAACAAGATGGAGAAGCATATGGATGCAAGTGTGAAGAAGCATATCTAGAAGCTGCATCCAGTAGGAAGAAGTGTGTCCAGGAGTACATTATGCATATTCAGTTTGAAAAAGTACATAAGTCATATGTACTTGAGCAGGTCACAAGTCCATCAAGTCATAGTCCTTCAAGGTACAAGCTAAAGAGTTAGTTGGACAGAAGGTAGAAGAATGCGGAAGCAAGCCAAAGAATACATAGGACAAAGTCTAGTATGCGCAAGCAATTCCAGAGAAGACTCAAGGGTTCGCAAGCAGGTCAAGGGTAGTGTGCAAGAAGCATGGTACAAGAGACGGTTGAACAACTATGCAAGTCCTAAAAGCACACAAATCATCTCCAATCAGAAGAAGGTTTCAGTTGTTGAAGTGCGCACAAGTTTCAAGAAGGATGTAGCAGTTCAAGTCGGCATATGCACAAATTCCACAACCGATGACACAGCAAGTGCGCAAGTCCCACAAGTGATGGTACCGCAAGGTTCAAAGTCCCGCCAAGTCGAAGATCACATATGCACAAGCTCAGCAAAGCATTGATACATCAAGTGCGCAAGACCCACAAGTGATGGTACAACAAGGGTGAAAGTCCCACCAAGTCGAGGACCATGTATGCGAAGAACCCACAAAGAAAGGACACATCAACAGCGCAGAACATGACACATGGTAGAAGCACAATCTGTGAAGCAAGGAAGAGGGAATTTCACACCCAACTTGTGGACATACAATCCATGCAAGACATGTATAAATAGTGAAGCAAGTTGGAGATTTGAAGTAAGCTTGATGGCAAGGTTAAAGAGCTTCTAAGTGGAAGATACAAATTTATATTCAGGCCATTAAGGGCTCAAGGTACAAAACAGTATGATCTAGCGAGGAGCCGAGTGTGCACATCCAGAAGAATGATATAACTGATGGTGCGCAGAATGATGTTGTAGATCTGTGACCCTTGCGCGAAGCCAGAAGAACAGAATGCAGAAGATGCTCTAGTGTGTGAAGACCAAATGATAGTATTGTAGACAACACACAGACAGTCACAGATGTTTTAAAGGTGGGTCCGCGCAGAGACAGAACTAAAGTATATTGGAAGATGCGCAGAAGTTCAGTTGATGCACAAAGGTTGAATTGAAGTGTGTGAAGCAGAGAAGTCCATCAGATGTGCAACGACAAAACAACAGCAGAATCTAGTATGTGCGTCATGATGAGGATGATCTGAGGCAAGTGACTCAAACCAAAAGGACGAATCATATGATGCACAACATGTCGCAGATTGTCTAAAATACTGTGGCACTTAAACCGAATGGAGACATCTCAGTAAGTGTGCAGTTCCATCTGATACTAAGTGTGTAATCTCATAACAACAAGCTATCAATTGAAGCACAGTATTAGTTGGTGAAGTGCAGTAGCAGAACAATAGAGTGAATCTTGGTGCAGACTGCAGGATTAGCTGAAGTAGCACACTATACATGAAGTGAGTCATGAGTATAAGTGAAGTACTGAGAGGAATGAGAAGTCAAGTGATGTATGCAGGGAAGTGTCAGCTATACGACTGCATACAGAAGGTGCGCACAACAGAACGAACATCAACAGATCAGAAGTGTGTGCATGTTGGAATTTCAGTAAGGAAGAATATTATTTTGGATATCTGGGCGGCAGGACGGGGCAAGGAACAAGGGGTCGTAGCCTCCTTCCAATTGGCGCTGGAGAACATAGGGAGTTGGTGCTTCCTTCAGGTCGATGCCTGTAAAACCAGGGGGTCGATGCCTCCTCCCAGTTGGTGCTGGTAAACATAGGAAGTTGATGCTTCCTTGAATGTAATATTTTCATTACAAAAGAGCATCCCGTGGTTTTCTCTCATTTGGGTTTCCACATCAAAATCTTGTGTGTCATGTGTTCTTTATCTTGGTGCATATGTGGATGAATGTTTTATTTATGTTAGATGCATAATTGAAGATCAAGATTAAATTAAGACTAATATGTTAAAGAAGGTAAAAAACTTTTGATAATTGCGTTAACACTTATTCACCCCCCTCTCCGTATTAAAATGATTCCAACAAGGTCATGCAAGGAGGAGGTTGTGGTAAAGAGGAGAGTGGAGTTCTAATAACTTTGGAGGGATGATTGGCATTCTTATGTGTCATTGTGGTGTCTTGAATCTAGTGGTGGGATTACTCTCGTTTTTCATGCTCTATATAGTTGGGCTCTTGGTTATGCTTTTGTGGTGTGTTTCTTTGTTTTCTCTCATGTTCTATTGTTAGTGGAGAGCATTGTTGATAGATTAGCATTCGATAGTGTGTAGATTATTGGTTTGTTGTGTTGGGTTCTATCGATTCTTCCTTCGAATGATTAATGTTGTTTTTTAATAGCTTTGTGTATGCTTACATTGTTCCTAGTGGTCATGTAAATTTCTTACCCTAGGTGATGGCTTCCTATTGGAGCAACATTTTCCTAGGGTGTTCTTTCATTGTGTTTTTTGCAATGGATCAACATGGTTTACTTTGGCTCTATTGGTGGTCATAGGATTTTATTACGTGCCTAAATCTGTTATAGTGTGTGTCTCATTTTCACTAACATGGAGACCTTGGATTATGTTTATCGTTATTTTTTCCCATGGACAATAGCCTTTCCATGTTGCTTCCATGTGATCTTCAGCTTTTGCTATTGATAATTGAACACCAATTATATATTACAACATTAATTACACAAATAAAATTCACTCTACTCTACACTTTATACAAATCAAATCAATAGTTTAAATTCTTCCATTTATCCTCCCCACCTTAATGGACATCAAATTTGTAGCCTTTCATCTACCCTCCACCCTAAATCCTATTTCACCAAGATCCACAGTCAATTCTTTCAATTTTCTTCCTCCACCTTAATCCACGGACGAGATTTGTGGCCATTCAGCTTCCCTCCTCTACTAAGATTTGTGCCTTTCATCTTCCCTCCACCCTAAAGCTTACTCCTTTGTCATTTCCATTACTCGTTGGAATCCATTAGTTTGAGGCCATTTGGTGTACGCCAATTGTGTCTTGTCATGATAAGCAGATGGTTCTTTGCTTTTATGAAAAGCTACATATTTACATGACCCGGAAGTCAAATCCACAGTGTCCAATAGCATTCAACACTTGCATCTCAACTACATCAGTGTCCTATTTATGTACAACCTATCAAACAATAGATTGGCAAGGAATCAACCGCTAAACCAGCAAAACTATGGACCTTCCCCCCAACGTATCACTAACGAAGGAAGATCCTATTTTAGGTTTCCCAGGCTCAACAGTAAACAAGCCTAGAATAACCAAGGGAGATACCCTAACCAAGTTTTTTCTAAGGTCATTCATGAGGGATTTAGCCAACCTAGGATGCTTGCCTACCTCTTGATTTTCAGGGAGGAGGATTTCCCTAGCTAGAAGGTATAGTATCAAGGTTCAAGGAACACTTTAGCAATGATTCTTAAATGATGTAAAGATCATATAAGTGAGCAAAGCATGATACTATAAGCAATTTACCAGGAGATGCGAGGAATAAATCGACTTTGTGACACACCAATCTTCAAAAACACTGAGACTTCAAAAGACTTCAAAATATTCCTGATTGTCTTTAGGAGACACGAGGACCGAATCGGCTTTGTGACACACCAATCTTAAAAAACACTTAGACTTCAAAAGACTACAAAATACACCTAATCGTCTTCGAAGAGAAAATATCATCACAAGCTATACAGACGTAGAGTCTACAAGCTTCTAATCCCTGCAGGTTGCACTAGGTGCAAAGGGAGAGCATACACTTAACTATCTCTTAAGCAAGTTATGATCAATATGGAATTTGTAACTTGAACAAGTAAATGAAAGAGAATAAGCTTCAATTTATGAATCGATAACCATCCACAAGAGAAAAGTGTGAATTGTTTAAAAGAGATATTCAAGTATTAGTGCGTGTGTGAATTAAGAGAGAGAAAAATTCACAACTCTGAGCAAGATTCAACTAGATCAAGAAACATTCACCTAAATCATTGAGATAATCCATATGAACTTGATATATAGCAACCAGTTATGAGTTATTGTTATCACAAGAAGTTTTTCTAAAGATTAGAGCATATGGAGTAAAGAGAAGCATAACTTGAATATGATAACATTAGATCTAGGACATTATCCATGAACCATTATGATTATCCACATGTAATGAGATATAGCAACTTCTTGTGATAAATTAGAAGAGTGAACAATGCTTAGTAAATTGTTGACACAGCGTCTATCGACAAGGGTTCACTTTGCATTGTCGCCAACAAACACCAACCCAAACTCCCTTACACACCGGCCTGGAAAGGTTTAACCCTTTCCAGCAACACTTGCGAAGCAAGTGTAGTCTCACCCGAGATGGATAAGGGCACTGCAGGAACCAAGTTTCCGCAGTGGAGTTGAGGACATGCATCCAACACACATTACCCTTGTGGAAACCATAGATTATATCTTCCGCAGTGAACTATTAACTCATCATTCTCACATTAGACCATTTGCAGATTCAATAGATATTAAACATTCACAACAACATATTCAACCTACTTATTCGCATCAACAGTGATCATTCAACCTACAAAGTATTAAACATGTTTCAAACATCCACATTCATCATCGCACAAAGACAAAGATAGAAATAGAACCATAATCGAACATCCTCGTGCATTCATCAAAAACCTACGGAATGAACTTCGCAGAAACAGTCAATACACCATGTCATGGATACAAAGCAGACCAAAAGATGGACCAAATTCTTATCACTTGCTGGGATGCCCTTAGGCTGACAATCCTACTTCTATTTATATGCTATTATGCGGTTACAAAAAGGTCCACATGACCAATTCTAACTAATTTAACTATTCTTGCACTTCCTCGAACTCCGCGAATGGTCCTTCTTTCGTGGATTGTCCCTTTCACACCTATCGGCTTCTGCACTTCCTACGGACTTATCTCGTGCCAATAGGCCCCCAACACAAACTTGTGGCTCTCCCTCGAGCCACCTCATCTAGACACTTCTGGTACTATACTCATCCTTCGATGTGCTACACTGCGGTAGCTGTTCTTGCCGTCTAGAGCTCGCTGTTGTGTACTTCTCGAACTCATCCACCGATTCCTGGTTCGCTATCATGTATTTCTTGAACTCATCCTCCAGTCTCTGGAAACCTTGATCATCTACCTCTTCTGCATTTGTTGGCGCACTTCATGCTTGTTCTAGGCTGGGTAAAAGTTCATCTCTGCAGCCAAGATGTGAAACAGGCCAACTGCTTTGGCACATCTGTTTTGCACCTTGGGTTGTTTGTTACTGCTGCCAGCGGCCCTCTTCCCCTGTTGTTTTGGTGGTCGCAGGGACCACGTATCTTCTAACTACTACCATGCTCTTAGACATCTTGGGTGAGACCTCGTTCTGTTCCTCCCGATTGTCTGCGCGCTTCCCTTACTGGCTCTTCATGCACACTCATCGTTCTTGCCCTCAGCGCACCTAGAGTGTTGCCGCACGAAATGAAATGCATCATTTCCACGGATTCCTTGGAATTCCTCACTCGACTCTCTACCTGACCAACTTGCAACATGGATTTCTCCCGACTGATAGAGACTTCCTTGCTCAGCTAGCCTCCTGTGTCTATATTTATGCTTGGTCCTGGTGTCCTTGACGCCTGACTCTGAAATTATTGGCAAATCCGTTAGCGTAACCCTCTGATCTTGTCATCATACTTCTTTGCCATCTTTTGGTGAAGTGGATCCGCAGCACTCATGCTCAGATTTGACTCCCCCATTTGTCTTTTTTTTTTTTTGAAATGGTTCGATTTCTCAACTGCTTTGTGCCGGGTCATTATGATAGGGTTTTGACCTATTCCCATTGAACAACTTAGGAAACAAGACTCCATCCAAACTTTGTAGCTGCACCGCACCTCCGCCAGTGACAAAATCTATGATGTATGGACCCAACCAATGCATTTGTAGCTTACCTGGGTGTTTAGCAAACTTACTGTCATATAACAACATTGTATCTCCGTGCTGGAAGTGCTTTTGCTTAATATGGTGGTCGTGCCAAGACTTCTGTCGGTTTTTCTCCTCCTTCTAATGGAACCCTGCGATGAATCGATCTTCAGTTTGTGCGGAAGCCGACAGGTGCAAAAGGGACAATCCACGAAAGAAGGACCATTTGAGGAGTTCGAGAAAGCGCAAGAATAGTTAAATTAGTTAGAATTGGTCATGTGGACCGTTTTGTAACCGCATAGTAGCATATAAATAGAAGTAGGATTGTCAGCCTAAGGGCATCCCAGCAAGTGATAAGAAGTTGATCCATCTTTTGATATGTTTTGTATCCGCAACATGGTGTATTGACTGTTTCTGTGAAGTTCATTCCGCAGGTTTTTGATGAATGCATGAGGATGTTCGATTATGGTTCTAATTCTGTCTCTATCTCTGTGCGATGATGAATGTGAATGTTTGCAATATGTTTAATACTCTGTAGGTTTAATGATCACTGTTGGTGCGAATAAGTAGGTTGAATATGTTGTTGCGAATGTTTAATATCTGTTGAATCTGCAAATGGTCTAATGTGTGAATGATGAGTTAATAGTTTATTGCGGAAGATATAATCTCTAGTTTCTACAAGGGTAATGTGTGTTGGATGCATGTCCTCAACTCCACTACGGAAACTTGGTTCCTACATCCCCCTTATCCATCTCGGGTGAGAATGCACTTGCTCCGCTAGTGTTGCTGGAAAGGGTTAAACCTTTCTAGGCCGGTGTGTAAGGGATTTTGGGTTGGCATTTGTTGACGCAGCATCTATCGATAGGGGTTCACTTTGCACTGTTGCCAACAAACACCAACCCAAACTCCCTTACACACCGGCCCGGAAAGGAACAAAACCATTTGTTGACGTAGCGTCTATCGACAGGGGTTCACTTCGCACTGTCGCCAACAAACACCAACCCAAAATCCCTTACACACCATCCCGGAAAGGTTTAACCCTTTCCAACAACACTTGCGGAGCAAGTGCAGTCTCACCCGAGATGGATAAGGGGGCTACAAGAACAAAGTTTCCATAGTGTTTTTGAGGACATGCATCCAACACACATTACCCTTGTAGAAACCATAGATTATATCTTCCGTAATAAACTATTAGCTCATCATTTGCACATTAGACCATTTGTAGATTCAACAGATATTAAACATTCGCAACAATATATTCAACCTACTTATTTGCATCAGCAATGATCATTCAAACTACATAGTATTAAACATGTTGCAAACATTCACATTCATCATTGCACAGAGACAGAGATAGAAATAGAACCATAATCGAACATCCTCATGCATTCATAAAAAACCTGCGGAATGAACTTCGTAGAAACAGTCAATACACTATGTCGCGGATACAAAACAAATCAAAAGATGGATCAACTTCTTATCACTTGCTGGGATGCCCTTAGGCTGACAATCCTACTTCTATTTATATGCTATTATGCGGTTACAAAACGGTCCACGTGACCAATTCTAACTAATTTAACTATTCTTGCGCTTCCTCGAACTCCGCGAATGGTCCTTCTTTCGCGGATTGTCCCTTTCGCACTTGTCGGCTTCCGCACTTCCTACGGACTTATCCCGCGCCAACATAAACTAAGATTGTTTAGTACTTGTTGTAGGTTGGCTATACCAAGCATTCACATAGGAGATCAACTCATTATCATTAGAAGTGTGAATTGATTAATGAGATTATCTTATCACAAGGAGTTATTAAGGTTTAGTTTCAATGTGTATTAGAACATTTACATGTGAGATATAGATTCCGTAAAACCATAACAAGTGAAAAAGTGAGAATTTCCAATAAGCTACAATATTACAAGAAGTCTAACTTGAAACAATAGGAAAGTGTGAATTGATTATCAAGAGATAGCATGCATTCATATGTTGGCACCAAGGTAGCAAATTGACATTAGGTTATTAAGAATAGTAATGGAAATTAACACAAGTGAATAAAGCAAAACATTGGCATGCTTACCATTTACCACATAAGATTGGAAAGTAGGCAATATTAGCAAGAAATATCAATCAAGTGTGCTAGGTTATTAGATCAACTTATGAAATATGACGTATAAACCAAATATTAAGTCAATCTAATGAATAAAGTCAACAAATAAATCAACTTTTAAGATAACTAGCAATAGTAAACATGAACCTAAGGATCAATCCCCTAGATCCACAATGCAAGCATGAATTTCAAATCTAATTTTAGAAGTAGTTTGTTGTAGGTGTCAGATCTACAATTAGATAGCTAACATCAATAAAAACCATCAAGGAATTAAAATTTTAGAGATTTTACATCAGCTTACTAGTTAGGCACTTGAAAAAATAATTTAAGAGACTAAGATACACCACAATTAATTATTTAAGTGTCTTTATTTTTACTTAGACTTTATTAGGGTGTATGAACTTATGCTCCTTAGTGTTTGATCTTAGAAATTATTAACCAAGGATGGGGAGCGAATCCCCTAATAGTCTCTTGTGAGGATTGATCCAAGTACCTTAAAAAATAAAAAAAATAAGATGAGAAGATTTAAGAGAAATGGAAGAAAATTTGAAAATGAATAAGATACTACTACTAAACCCTAGATCTAGTGCCTTAAGGGGAATCATTTATTGGGCCATGGATTCAAATCGCAATTCACAAAGCAAAAGAGGAATCTTCAAGGGAGAGTGAAGGACAAAGCAATCCCTCTACTTTGCTAGCCAAAGCCATAGATATATTTCTTACTCCAAGCTTGTGATGGGGTTCATGTAGTCATCAAGAGGCAAAGCAATCTATCCAAGTACAAGACACACCACAAGATCAATTAAGCGTGTAGTGAATGAAATTGAAATAAGTAAGATGAGGTTGCAGTAATCAAATTAAATAAATCAATTATTCATTCTTAGAGAACAAGGTTGTAGCAATCAATCTCTAATCTACTAAAAATAAGCAAATTCACTACCAATTACCTCAAACCCTTGTGAAGATCTCTTCCACCAAAAAAAATGCTAAATCACGATGCACACTAATAAGAAGAGCCTCAAGAACAATACACCAAGAATATAGCAGAGTGTTATTATTTCCTATCCAATATTTTTTGGCCCTATGGGTGAGATCGAACCCTCCTTTATAGCCTAAAGGGGGTGATTTGCTCAATGAAGAGGCCAAAAAGTTGTTACAAAGTTTGTTACATGAGTGATGATGTCAATATGAGGAAGATCTAGATCAATGTTCTAGGTTTCTTCCTTTACAACAAGAACTAATTCCAAAAACCAAGTTGTTGAACTAAGGAGAATGAATTCCTTGGTTGACTGGTAAATAATGATAAATAAATGACAATACCATGGGTATCCTCCAATACCTAGGGTTAAAACCATGGGAAAGGGTGAAACCAAGTTCCAAAAACCATGGGTGGTTTCCCCAATCCAAGAGTTGGTCAAATCCATCATTAATCAGCAAGTCGTTGGGGCCAACGATCCAAGTGAAGGAAGTTGATACATGTGGTAGAGGAGAAAATGAGTGGCCAAGATCTAATCTTGAGGTGAGATGAGCTCTATTAGATCTCAATGTGCCTTCACATGTGTTGCAATGTGCCACATTACCTCTATATGCCTCAGCATATGTGCCACTAGTCCAACTAAACAAATTGACTTAGGGAAAATGTAGTAATTTCCCCCAAATAATACATAAAGTGCAACCTCAATTGAGAAACAAAACATAAAGTGCAATCTTTAAATCTCAATGACAAATTAGACACAAGTTAGGATTTTTTAAATTCAAAGCTTAGGTGTGCCAAGTATTAATCTGGCATTTGCCTGAAAATAAACATGCAAACCCCCCTGTGTCTGGAAAACACTCTAGATGAATAATGCTTTGCAAGGTGAAGGATGATCTCAATTGAAAGGCCAAATGGGTACCCAAAAATGGAAAAACATTGACAATATAGTGGTTGGATTGTTCCCATGCATGATCATGAAGTTTTTAGGTTACCCATTGACACTAAGGAGATGGACCTTGTAGATCTAACCAATCTGAGAGAACGCTCTGACATGCAAGCATGGGAGGCTGAAGTAAATCCAACTGGGTATCCAAATATATCCTCAAATCCAAAAAACACTAAGTATATCATCCCCATGCACATCCATGAAAATTGACACTGCAGTCACTAGGAAAAGGCCCACCACCTTTATAGAATAGACTGATCTGAGGCAGTAGTGACCAATCTAATTCCATATACCTAGATAAGTGGCCAAATTGGTTTCCAAATATGCTCTCAGAATCATAGGATACCTAGTGCAACCAAAGATATGCACTAAATCCCCTCATGGCCACTATGGAACATTGATACACTGGCACTGGAGTCCTTGTAACTCCCTATAACTCTGAAGAAGACCTAATGAAATCTCTATAGCACTGAATGAAGCTATACTAAGATCATATGTGTTTGTGGTGGACCAAAAAAAATGGGTGTCCACTAAGATCATCAAAGGGATTTGTCATAGTTAGTCATGTCATGCATGATAATATACCAACACTACAAATATCTTCAAACATATTTTTGAGAAACAATATTTATAAACTAACCTGTACCATGACAATATCTAAGTAATTGCAAGGACAATTTTTTTCTAAAGGGTGGATAAAAGATGGAATAGACCAAGACAGGGCTAGTGAAAATTCAGTCAAAGGTGATTGGTTGATTCAAGATGTAGGACAAGGGTCAACTCGGTGATATTCACCCATGGGGAAAAAAATAGAGATTTAGGGAAGTGTCTCATAGATGGGTGATGTGTAATGAGGTACTACCCTCTTACTCTTGGAATTCAAACTCCCCCCCCCCTTTTACTTTGACTTTGCTAGCTCCAATTAGGACTCGTCTTCTTGGAATCTTTTTATCTTGTACTTCTCTCTTTCTGGAGACCTTGGGTCTTTATTTTGTTTGGAAGCTCTTTTGCAAGTTTAGACTTTCTTCTTTCTTTCTTTGTTTGATTTTATTTTATTTGACTTGGTCTCAATTTTGCTTCGACTTTGTAGGTACATAGAGTCTTGTATTGGGAGATTTCTTCTCATGCCTTTTTTTAGGCATAGGAAGGGGAAATGACTTTCATGCTTTAGGTCTAGGGAGGAGCATTTCTTCATGGAAACTCTCTCTGTGATGCACCTGCAACAATTAATTAATAAGAATATGCGAAATAGCAGAAATGACAGAACTCAGAATCACTTTTATATTGATCACAGGCCACTTCGAGGAGGCAACCTCCTTTGAGCAAGCTCAATACAAATAACTTCACGGTGCCTTCATAGTTCTCAACACACACTTATATACTAAGTCTAGGCGCCAATACTATGGGTCAAAACCATGGGCCACTACAAACTATGGATCAACAATACTACAGGCGACTTACAAAGCATATGCGCCAACAACAATAACACAAACTATTGATCAACAAATACTACGGGACGACTTACAAAGCATATGCGTCCAACAACAATATACTAACAAAGTAAAGACATGGGTTCCTAACATCCCCTCCCCCTTAAAAAAAGCTTTGTCCTCAAAGCTTTAGATGTGGAAATTATTGTTGAATCTGAAGGAGTGGTTCCCATGTAGCATCCTCTGGTTGCATGCCGTGCCACTGAATTAAGACCTCTGTGATAGAGCGAGAGCGAAGCTGACGAGTGCGACGATTAAGGATGCCCTCCGGCTCCAAAAGGATGGATCCTTCATTATCCAGTTCAGGTAAAATCGTTTGTCCACTGATGTTGGTGCCAAGAACTTTCTTCAGACAAGAGACATGAAATACTGGATGAATGCGGGAAGAAGGAGGAAGTTCCAATTTATAAGCAATAGACCCAATCTTCTGAAGAATCCGATATGGCCCATAGAACTTTGGAGCGAGCTTATGACGCCCTTTGAGTTTCAAGGAGGATTGCTTGGACGGCTGGAGACGAAGAAAAACCATATCGCCTACTTGAAAAGTGCGCTCAGAACGGTGCTGATCAGCTTGTTGCTTCATGCGATTTCTTGCCATGTGAAGATTGTCCCACAAAATGCGAAGAATCTGATCGCGGTTTCGAAGGACCGTGTCAACTTCCTGAACTGGTGAACTGTTGGGGTTGTTTGGAAGAAGAACTGAAGGTTCCTGAACATAGACTATTTCATATGGGGTCATTTTAGAGGCAGTGTGGTAAGAGGTATTGTACCACCATTCAGCGAGAGGGAGCCACTTTGCCCACTGATGTTGTTGTTCAGAGGTGAAGCAACAAAGATAAGTTTCCAAGCATTTATTGATAATTTCAGTCTGACCATCTATTTGTGGGTGATACCCTGAACTCATCTTCAGTTTGGTGCTAGTGTGGAGAAATAGTTCTGTCCAAAAATGACTGGTGAAAGTCGCATCACGATCCGAGACAATGGAAGAAGGGATGCCATGAAGACGAAAGATCTGGTCCAGGAAAATTTGAGCGACTGAGGAGGCTGTATAGGGATGGTTGAGAGCACAAAAATGACTATATTTGGAGAGGCGATCAACCACAACGAGAATCACCGTCTTCCCGCCAGATTTAGGGATCCCTTCAATGAAATCCATAGAAATATCTGTCCAAATCCGTGTAGGTGTGGGCAAGGGTTCGAGCAATCCTGGAAGGAGTGTTGTTTCACCCTTATTGCACTGACATGTATCACATTCAGCCACCATCTGTTGAATTGTCCTTTTCATGCCTTCCAAAAGAAGTTACGCCGTGCCCGTTCATACGTTTTGAGGAACCCAAAGTGCCCTGCCGATGGAGAAGCATGGAGTTCATAGAAGACAGCCTGTTGAAGATCTGTGCTCTGGGGAAGCACCAGACGACCCTTGTATCTCAGAGAAGCACCATCCCAAGAGTAATGTGGTACAACAGAAGGGTTTTTGGTCAAGCGTTGGATGATTTGAGATAAGGAAGATTCATTGACATAACCCTGTTGAACAGATTGCAACCAATTTGGAACAAGCATAGAAATAGCTGAAAGAGAACCTTGGGCATCAAATGTGCGAGAAAGAGCATCTACCACAATAATGTCTTTACCCTTCTTGTAAGTGATCTCATAGTCATAACCCATGAGTTTGCTAACCCATTTCTGTTGTGCTGGGGAGGAGACACGCTGTTCCAAGAAATATTTTAGACTCTGGTGATCAGTCTTGATGCAGAAATGATTCCCTAATAGGTATGGTCGCCACTTCTGTACTGCATGCAAAATAGCCATCATTTCCTTCTCATATGTAGAGGCAGCTAAATTCTTACCTGAAAGAGCTTTGCTGGTGAACGCAATGGGGTGTTCATCTTGAAGGAGAACAGCACCAAGTCCATTTCCGCAAGCATCACTTTCAATAGTGAAGGGCTTGGAAAAATCGGGCATAGCTAGAACATGTGTAGTACACACAGCTTGATTTAGTTTGTCAAATGCACATTGAGCAGCATGTGTCCATGTAAAAGCATCCTTTTCAAATAGAGCAGTTAATGGAGCTGCAATCTTCCCATAATCCTTGACAAACTTGCGGTAGTAGCTAGTCAACCCCAAAAAACCACGAAGGCTCTTGAGTGTCTGAGGATGTGGCCAATTGTGCATGGCATCGATTTTGGCAGGATCCACGCGAACCCCTTGTGTTGAGATAATGTGCCCGAGATACTCAACTTCCTTCTGTCCAAAAACACATTTAGACTGCTTGGCGTGGAGATGATGGTCAGAGAAAAGTTGCATGACAAGATCCAGATGCTGGAGATGTTCATCCCATGTTTTACTGTAGATGAGGATATCATCAAATAATAACATAATGAATTTCTGCAAGTAGGGTCGAAATATTTTATTCATTAAGGCCTGGAATGTGGAAGGAGCATTAGTGAGGCCAAAGGGCATGACCAAAAACTCATAATGGCCATCATGTGTGTGGAAAGCTGTTTTAGGGATATCATCCTCATGAACCCGAATTTGATGATACCCAGAACGAAGATCCAACTTGGAGAAAAATTGAGCCCCATGAAGCTCATCAACAACAGGAATTGGAAACTTATCATTGATGGTGAGGTGATTAAGTGCTCGGAAGTTAATGCAGAGGCGCCATGACCCATCTTTTTTGCAGACAAGAAGAACTGGAGAAGAAAAGGAACTAGTGCTTGGGTGAATAATACCTTGCTTCAATAAGTCTCGAACGAGCATTTCAATCTCCATTTTTGGGTGAAATGGGTAGAGATAGCGCCTGATGTTGGGAGGAACGCTACCAGGAAGGAGCTGAATATGATGGTCTTTTGGCCTTGAAGGTGGCAATCCCACTGGTTTAGCAAAGACACCTGTATATCGATCCAGAATTTGTTGTAGATCCAAAGGAGTAGTGGAGACTGCTGATGGTTGCATCTGAATGGAATGGATATGAGCGATGACACCATGTGAATTCTTCTTGAGGATTTTTTCCATGCGATGTGAACTGATGATGCTGAGAGACCCTGGTTGTAATTATGTCAATGTGTGTTTTTTTCCATTGAGGGAAAACTGCATCCAAATTTCAGCAAAATACCATAAGATAGGGCCAAGTGTGCGTAGCCATTGAGCGCCGAAAACCACATCACATCCACCTAAGGTCAAGGCAAACATGTAAGAGTGCAATGTATAATCTCCCATAGAGATACGCACATTTCGACACTTCCCTTTGCAAGGTAAGGTGCCCCCATTGGCAACCATGACTTCAAAGTTGGAGCAAGGATGGATAAAACAATCAGCTTGTTTGGCGATCCGAGGGTCAATGAAATTATGAGTGCTACCAGAATCAATGAGTATTGTAAGAGGAAGCTTCTTGAAGTAACCCCTGACCCGCATTGTTTGGGGGGGGGTGATTCCAGCTAAAGCATGGAGAGATATCTCTGGCTGGTCATCCTGAGATGGAGGGTCAATAGGCGGTTCCTGAATGTCGACCTGAGCATCCATTGTTTCTGGATCTTCGTCACCAATTTCAGAGGCAGGCGGAGAATCCACATCCAAGAGATAGAGCTTTTGCTGAACACATCTATGTCACCGAGTGAATTTCTCATCACAATTATAGCAAAGCCCCTTTTCTCTATGTGCTTGCATCTCTGTTTCAGACAAACGCTTGATAGGAGTTGGTCGAGGAGCCTACGGTATAGGTGGTCGTTGAGAACCCATATTTTGGAAGGGAACAAAAGTGGGCTTGGAGCGTTGTTGGGCTACAATCTTGTCTTCTGCCAACTTAGCCAACCCTAGGGATTCCATCATTGTGTTGGGATAGAACATTTTGACCTCAGAGCGGATGGCATCCTTTAGACCACTGATAAAACAACTCCAGTAAAAGTCATCAGACAATCCTTCAGTGTGGTTGGCTAGTTTCTCAAATTCGGTTTGATACTCTCTCATAGTGCCAATTTGGCAAAGTTTAGTGAGGGCTCCTGTGAAGTCATCAAAAGCACTAGGACCAAATCGTTGCAAAATGAGCTGGCAAAAGTCTGGCCATTTTGGCTCTTCATGAGCCTTGATGTACCAACGGTACCATTGAAGAGCTTCCTGTTCCAAATGAAAGGATGCAAGTAGAACTTTTGTTGACATCAAAAGTATTATGCAGACTAAAATACGGTTATGCACGATAGATCCATCCAGTTGGATCAGTACCATTGAAGCGAGAAAAATCAAGCTTCGGACCACGGAAATTGTTGGAAGAAGAAAACCCATTGTCTGATGAAGACTCGGACTGTCGTTTGTTGTTCATAACTGAATGTTCAAGATGGAGGCCGAGAAATTTTTCATCCAGATCCTAGAGTTTGGCTTGGATGGCTGCAAGTGCTTCTTCCATGGTTTTTGCTCCTGCACGGGTGACAACCATAACCAAGAGTTTTTTTTTTTTTTGGTTGACTAGGTAGGAAAACAAAAACATAAACTGCTTCAATAAAGGAAAATCTGGACTTGGGAAAAATCTGAAGGGTAATTAGGGTTTGACTAGGTTTTGGACACTATCAAATAGACAGGGAAGCAAAAAATGAGGATTTCAGAAGCGGGGTGAAAGAATGGGAAAATTTGGCAGAGGGGGGCAAGAAGCAGAATTCAGAAAGGAACTTTGTGGTAAAATTTGAAGGTGATTGGGTGAAATCTAAGGAAGTTATGGCAAACCCTAAAAATAGACAAATGTGGGATTTCGGGTTTTGGGAAGTGGAATTGGGGATAGGGTCCTCAGGAATGAAATATGCAGAATGGGATGATAGGGGTTCCGCGAAAATTTCAAGGGAAACAGAGTGAAAACAAGGGAGATATGGAGAAAAAACTGAATTTTATACCTTTTTTTTTTTCTCAGCCTGGAGCAGCTACGACTCAGAAGGGATCTGAAACAGATAGATCTGCAACGACCCAAAAGTGAGTGGAAATAGAGGGATCTGAAACGGCGCCAAATGGATTGAAAATGGTTGGATCTGGAATGAATTTCAGAATGGATCTGAACGACTGGATCTGAAACGGTGCAGCAGTGATCGACAACAGTTCAGCTGAAAATAGATATGGACCCCAGGTATGTGTGGCTTCCTAGCAGTTCAGGGGTTTCACTCGGCCACCAATGCTGTCTGACGACTTGTGTATTGGGGCAATATCCCTCACTCCACGGCTCAGGTAAAACTGATAACCGCTTTGCCACAAACGACAGCTCTTGGTTTACCTCATGGGTGGGAACTAGTCAATCAGGTAGGGGTCGTTGCCCTTTTCGTTGGCAGGTCCTCTCAACGGGCCAGCTACTTCGGGGTTCTTGTGGTACTCCTCACAATGAGTTTTAGGGCTTATGCCCAAGTACTTCCCACAGTTAATTGGATAGGGATTATTCCCAAATCCGAACCTGCAACCGATATGAAAAAAAAATTTGGCAGAAATTTCACCCAACGAGCCCAAGAAAGTGCTCTGATACCAGATGTGATGCACCTGCAACAATTAATTAATAAGAATATGCGAAATAACAGAAATGATAGAACTCAGAATCAATTTTATATTGATCACATGCCACTTCGAGGGGGAAACCTCCTTTGAGCAAGCTCAATACAAATAACTTCACGGTGCCTTCATAGGTCTCAACACACACTTATATACTAAGTCTAGGCGCCAATACTATGGGTCAAAACCATGGGCCACTACAAACTATGGATCAACAATACTACAGGCGACTTACAAAGCATATGCGCCAACAACAATAACACAAACTATTGATCAACAAATACTACGAGATGACTTACAAAGCATATGCGTCCAACAACAATATACTAACAAGGTAAAGACATGGGTTCCTAACACTCTCCCCTTTATGATAGCTAACCACATCGATTTACAAGTGAACCTCCTATATTGTTTGAAATATCGTTGCAACACAAACATGCTTGAGACACAAAGGACAATAGGGAGGCCTTCATTGTGAAGGGGTCATAGAGGGGATGTCAAGAGTCAACTTATCAATCTTAAACCAAAGGATGCATACCAAAGTATGGAATGGAGTGGATGATGGATGAAAGGTCATAAGGTGGACCCAAAGAAGGGGGTAAAATTCCTTGCATACACTAAGAATCATCTAGGTTTAATATTGGCACATAAGTAAATCAAGAATCTATTATCCTCGTCAACTTGAAAGTGTGATACTACTAACTATACTCATCAGATAATCAATACATCTCATATGGTGGAAGTAATAATATATAGTACATCATCATCATCATCAATCATCATGGCATGGCATGGCATAGAAACATGGCATATATCACATGATCATCTCATCACGTCATCATGTGAAAGGGGGACCCAAGAGCAGCAAAGATGGGCCCCAATACTCTAGAATTAAAATGCTCAAAATAGAAAAGAAGTATGGGAAATAGTATGCCTGTAGAATCTGACATAACATCTAGCTCCATGGGGGAAAAGTGCTCTAAGGAAAATAGTACTTGAGAACCTCAACATCTTTGGTATAACATCAATAAACAAATTACCTACAATAACACTTATACCCTCCTCACGGACCATTTATTAGATTATCATAAAGGAAATAAAAAAGCAAAGACTATAATAAAAGTAAATGCTCAAAATTGTCTAAGTCTAATCTATGCTATTGACATGGAAATAAACATAAACATTGAAATGCTCTAAATTTTCTAAGTTAGGAAAATAAAAAGACAAAATTGAGTCCTAAGCTAGAAATGAGAGAATGAGTGTTCAAGGAACATCTCGAGGATAATGTTTTAGAATGTCAACAAACATAGGAATGCCAAATTGGAAGCCATTGGTTGTGGCTAAGTAATAACCATCACCCTCAATCTTATCAATCAGAAAAGGTCCAACCCAAAGATGATTGTGCAATTTAGTCATATACCTATAAGCTTGGTTGAAAACCATGACAAGATCTTGGTAGGTGGATTGTCTTCTATTTACGCTCTCAGGAACACACTCCTTGTCTTGAAAACTATCCAAAGTTACATTATGATAATGGTCAACTACTGGAGTCTTACCTCTATCTTCATCTTTCTTCTAAGAGACACATTTTTTACACCAACTGAAGTTTTGGTTATGACTCCATGAAATTGCGAATTGGCCAACCATGAACTCTTGGGGATTTGATGAATCATTCATGATATTTTGGTTTTCCAAAGGAGTGGGAAAATCACCAGCCACCTCTTGTTGAGGTTGAACCAAAGGGAGATGCATTTCTTCTTATATATCATATGGCCCATTCTATAATTTTCACCCCCCTCTAAAGTCTTAACATTTTCAGTTGAAACTTCCTTATGGTTGGTAGAGCCTGGATCATAAACAATAAGAGTTGAAAGGCACATAGGACCCTTACATTTCCCACTAACCTTATCCACTCGAGGTTGAGAATCACCATCACTCTCTTTAAATTCCAAGTTAACTTCACTCACCATGTGTAAACTTTCCATTTCTCTGTAGGCTACCTCAAAGTTCTTGTAAAGCCCATTAGTAGGCTCCTCAATATGGCACTTGAAAAATTGTTCCCTATAAATCATAACCACGTTCCATTCATAATTATGGATGGATGCATAAGAAATATCCATTTGCATATGACCTCCAAGTCCAGTTGACCATTTCCTAGCCAACAACATGCCATAGGTAGGAGGAAGATCTATTACTACTACATCCATAAGGGTTGATATGCCAGGACAAGTCAGCCTTAAGATTCTTGATAAGACCATGGGACTTAATTACTTTGGAATCAATACCGCATACATTTCCATAAGGCCTAGAAATTTCAAGTCGTAAAGCTCTCATAACCTATAGAGACATAACATTGGTGGCTTCCCCATAGTCCACCATGCAATTGTGAAGTAATATTCCATTGATGACTAGAGTGAGATAAAAAAGGTTCATGACCCCCATTTTTCCCTTTGAAAATAGCAATTTGCAGATTAATATGAGGGCCATTCTTAACCTCCCCACTCCAATCATGGTTGAAGAATATTTGGATATTTTACCATTCATATGGGATCTCAATTAATTCCTTGATAGGTTTAGGAACCACAAATTTCCTCAATGCCCCTTCAACATCTATTTCGAGATCAAAGTCTTTGACTTTCTCATGAGTGGGATGAATTTGAGAAGGTAAAGTTTGAGAAGGTTGAGGTTGACTAGGTTGGGATAAAGGAAGGTACAATTTCATCATTTATTGGTTTGAACCTTGGGTTGATTTTCCATGGCTTTCCTCCTTTGATAGGCTTGCCACTTCTCCTTTTTCATCTTTTCCCTAGTCTTTTCATGCAAAGAACTCGGATAGTTATGGATGCTACTTTGATTAATTTGTTCTAAATCAGCATGGGATATATTGCAAACCCTAGGTTGAAACTCATCCTCTCGATTGCAATCCTCAACAAAGTTAATTCCATTACCTCCTCCCAATTCTTCAACACTTCTCAAATGAAAAGATCGGTCATCATGGGGCTCTTCACATTCAAAGCACCAATAAATGGCTTCCTGGCTAGTAGAGTCTTTGGGTTGTTCAGTTGCCTCTTTTTTTCTTGGATTCCAATTGTAGCTAGGTTTTTCAGTAGGATAAGGCATCCTAGGCTTATTTTGAATTTGGAGACGAGATATTTCCTTCCTCATATCCCTTTCTTGATCCATCCTATTTCGATTTTCATCATTTTAGCCATAGGATCCACAACTTTTTCAATGGTATTGAATCCCTTGGTTCTTGAAGAAGAATCCCTAAATTACTCTAAAAGGTCAACTTTCCCAGTGGAGGATACATTCATCTCCATTTGTCTTGCTTTGGTTTGGGCATATTCTAGAGTTTTTGGATATTTTTCTTTTAACATGAACCCAAAGGTGCCTTGGAAAGTGTTAAGGTAGTGGATGACGATGGAAAAATCCTTAGGCTTAATGTCTTCATGGATTTTCTCAAAGATATTGTTAAACCTTTGATTAAACTCTTGGACTACTTCATTGTATTTCTTCTTGATCTCATAGAGTTGGTTCAAGAGGAATTTTCCATCAAGTTTTTCTCTCCACTCATCCAAGAATTTGGTTTCAAACAAATCATACCATGTAACACTTCCAATTTTCATATTTTTGTACCACCAATGGGTATTTTCTTATAGAGATGCAACAAAGAGTTTCATGAAGACATATTCATGTACTACACCAAGTTAATTCACGACCCTCCAAAACATGTCTAAATGCTCATTAGCATAAATGGGATTGTCTCCAGTAAAGATGGCTAACCTTTTGTGGGCCTTATCAATAATTGGATTAGGATGACCAAAAATAGCTAGGAAATCAAAGGGGTTGCTAAGATTCCTTCCTTATCCAAAGTTTCTAAGGCGATTTGGATTACTCTAAGGGCTAGGTGGAGGACTTGTCATTGTGATAGTCCTGCTAGAAGTAGCTTGGATCTTATTAGGATTTCTCTTATAGAATATTACTGGCTTGGAATTCCTAAGGAAATACCTATGTCTAGAGGTTCACTCCTCAATGGATTCTTCTTGTGCAGTCACCAGGTGAAGAAGATATCCTCACCAATAGGATTTGTCATTAGATTTTTACCGAGTAAGTCTTGCCTCCCCGGGAACGGTGCCAAAAATGTTTATGCACAACCTAGTGGTCAATGGATTGGCAAGAAATCAACCCCTAAACCGGTAAAACTATGGACCTTCCCCCCAATGTGTCACTAACGGAGGAAGCTCCTAATTTAGGTTTCCAAAAATCAACAATAAACAAGCCTAGACTAACCAAGAGAGAGACCCTAACCAAGATTTTTCTAAGGTCGACTAGAGGGATTTATTCAACCTAGGATACTTGCCTAGCTCTTGATTTTGAGGAAGATGCGCTTAGATAAAAGGTATAGGTGTTAGAGCAAACAACCCTCTACCTATCCACCTAGACCTTGACTTGATGACTCTAGTGGGCCAAACCCCATCCAAATTGACCACCTGAGCCACCCTAGAGCTTATTTCTAAACTCTAAGGGTCCTAAACTAACTTATATGCCTTTTTAGGACTCATAAAGAATACTTTGGAATATGAGGGCGAATTCCTTCAATTGGGGCATATTTTCCTTCATTTTAGGGTCCTACATTACAAGCTTGAGTTATGGAGTGAATCTGGGGAGTTTACTCCAATGTTCAGGGACTCCATGCAGCTCTTTTTTAGCTATTATGAGATAGTTCCGTGCTCCTTGAGTAATTTTATGGATTTGCATGCACATATAGTCAGTTGCTTGCACATCACTCAGTTAGAACTAGTGCTTGGGGAGTCTTGGCTCAATTAAATTCGGTCTAGGTGAGAGTGCATGGATAACTAAGGGTTTTTGGCTCTAGTTAATCCTGGCTAGTCTCCATGCACTACATGAGCAATTCAAATAGCCTCCTGAACTAATTCAAATTTCCCTGCTATATATTTTGTTCACCTCCATTCATTATAATTAATGAAATACATCATTCAATTCTTCCTATCTGCTTCTAGTTTATTGTGTAATTATTTATGATAAATCATTTGTTACATGATTAGTTGTTTGTTGATTTGATTTCCAATGTATATCTCTTTAGTTTATGTTCATAGATTTATATGTTCAAATCTCATATGGTATCAGAGCAGTAGGGGTACTAAACTAGTTAGTGTACTAGTAATGTTTTGTCAAGGATCAAGCTTTTGCAGGTTAAAGAAGGGATTTTGTAGGTTAACGAAGGGATTTTTCAACCATCAAAAAGGTTTTTTCAACAACCAAAGAGCTCATCTACAGACATTAAAATGATCGTCTACAATCGTCAAAATAATCATTTGCAGTCATCAAAGGAGTGCTCATTTACAACCATAAAAGAAGTGCATTTGCATCCACCAAAGAGCTCATTTGCATCCATCAAAGATTGTGTTTTCATCCATCAAAGAGCTCACTTGCAGCCATTAGAGAGCTCATTTGCATCCATTGGAGAGCTCATTTGCATCCATGGGTCTCTTGTCTCCCCGACTCATTTGCTACACCATTGGTATGCTAGATCCAGTCTTGTTGAAGGAGGCCCCAAAAACTTCACAACACATGTCCTATAAGGACATATTCGCATACCTTCGAAGGATGAGAGAGGCCTTAGAAGCTTCACAACATATGGATTACAAGGACATATGCACATCCATGATCAACCACTCAACTGAGGAAGACCCTTTTGCAGGCCCAGAAGAAG
This sequence comes from Larix kaempferi, assembly GCA_027924585.1. Classification (NCBI taxonomy): domain Eukaryota; kingdom Viridiplantae; phylum Streptophyta; class Pinopsida; order Pinales; family Pinaceae; genus Larix; species Larix kaempferi. The sequence continues at coordinate 3,488,008 of BSBM01000241.1, read as the reverse complement.
AGGTGATCTACAAATTTCTTTTATCCATTAAAGAACTTGTCCCAAATCAAGTTCAAATTGAAGAATCCATTAGAGAAATTGTCCCAAATCAAGTTCAAATCGAAGAAACCATTGGAGAACTTGTCCCAAATCAGGTTCTTGTTAAAGAATATTTCCAAAATGTCTTCTCATTCTCCATATATACAACCTTTGCTCCTAAAATTAACTAAGTTCCACACAAAAGCTTCAAAGGATGTCCTCCATTCGAAGCAAGGAGTGGTCAAGAACCATTGTTCAATCACTTCAAAGTGTTTGGATCTCATGAATGGGCTCACATGCACTTCAAAAGAAGGAGAAGTTCACAAAGGTTTATAGGGATCTTCACAAAGGCCTTCATTAAGAAGCAATTCACCCAATTGAGAGATATGTTGGGAGTGAAGGCATCTTTTGAGCAAGCTTCTTAAATCTTTCTCTACACATTCTCTTTTATGGAGGGTTTTTTCCCGTGTGTTTTTTTCCTTCTCTTCCAACTTTTAGAGAATTTTTCTTTTATGTGTGCATGGACACCTAATATGGCTGCAAATTGTCAGGACCCTTTTTTTTTCACCTAGTTAGGCTTATGGGGGTCTATTAGAGCAAATAACCCTCTACCTATCCACATAGACTTTGACTTGATGACTCTAGTGGGACAAACCCCATCCAAATTGACCACCTAAGTCACCCTAGAGCTTACTTGTAAACTCTAAGGGTCCTAAAATAACTTATATGCCTTTTTTAGAACTCATGAAGTCTATTTTGGCATATGAGGGCAAATTGCTTCAATTAGGGATTATTTTCCTTTATTTTAGAGTCCTACATTGCAAGTTTGAGTTATGGAGTGAATCTAAGGAGTTTACTCCACTATTCAGGGACTCCATGCACCTTTTTGTTAGCTATTATGAGGCAATTCCACCCTCCTTGAGTGATTTTAGGCATTTGCATGCACATAAAGTCAGTTGATTGCACATCACTCGGTTAGAACTAATGATTGGGGAATCTTGGGTCCGTTAAACTCGATTTAGGTGAGTGTGCATGGATAACTAAGGGTTTTTGGCTCTAGTTAAGCCTGACTAGTCTCCAAGTAGTGCATGAGCAATTTGAATAGCCTCCTGGCCTAATTCAAATTTCCTTCCTATATATTTTGTTCACCTCCATTCATTACAATTAATGAAATACATCATTCAATTATTCCTATACGCTTCTAGTTTTTTGTGTAATGATCTATGACAAATCATTTGTTACATGATTAGTTGTTTTTTGATTTAATTTTCATTTTATATCTCTTTAGTTATGTGCCTAGATCTATATGTTCAAATCTTATAAATTTATAATAGAATCAAGGTTCAAGGCACAACAATGATTCATAAACGATGTAAAGATCACGTAAGTGAGAAAAGCATGATACTATAAGCAAGTTATGATTAATATGGCATTTGTAACTTGAAAAAGTAAGTGAAAGAGAATAAGCTTCAATTCATGATCGATAAACATTCAAATGAGAAAAGTGTGAATTGTTTAAGAGAGATATTCAAGTATTAATGTGTGTGCGGATTAAGAGATATACATTCACAACTTTGAGCAAGATTCAACTAGATCAAGAAACATTCACCATAAACCATTGAGATAATCCTATGAACTTGAGATGTAGCAACCACTTTATGTTGTTATCACAAGAAGTTGCTCTAAAGATTATAGCATATGGAGTAAAGAGAAACATAACTTGAATATGATAGCATTAGATCTAGGACATTATCCATGAACCATTATGATTATCCACATGTAATGAGATATAGCAACTACTTGTGACCAATTAGAAGAGTGCAAAATGTTTAGTAAACTAGGAATGTTTAGTACTTGTTGTAGGTTGGTTAGACCAAGCATTCACATAGGAGATCAACTCATTATCATTAGAAGTGTGAATTGATTAATGAGATTACCTTATCACAAGGAGTTATTAAGGTTTAGTTTCAACGTGGATTAAAACATTTATATGTGAGAAATAGATTCCATAAAACCATAACAACTGAAAAAATGTGAATTGCCTATAAGCTACAATATCACAAGAAATCTAAATTGAAACACTAGGAAAGTGAGAATTGATCATCAAGAGATAGCACGCATTCATATGTTGGAACCACAAAGTTAGAAAAATGACATTAGGTTATTGACAATAGTAGTGGAAATTAACACACGTGAATGAAGCAAAATATTAGCATACTTAGCATTTACCACTTAAGATTGGCAAGTAGGCAATATTAGCAAGAAATATCAATCAAGTATGCTAGTTGATAGATCAACTTACGAAATATCAAGTATAAACCAAATACTAGGTCAGTGTAATGAATAAACTCGGCAAATAAATCATCTTTTAAGATAGATAGCAATAGTAAACATGAACCTAAGTATCAATCCCCTAGATCCACAATGCAAGCATGAATTTCAAAGATAATGTTAGAAGTAGTTTGTTGTAGCTTTCACATCTGCAATTAGACAAACAACAACATTAAAATCCAGCAAGGACTTAATATTTTAGAGATTTTAAATCAACTTACTAGTTAGGTACTTGAAAAAATAATTCAAGAGACTAAGATACACCACAATTAATTATTTAAACGTGCTAACTTTTACTTAGACTTTATTAAGGTGTATGAACTTATGATCCTTGGTGTTTGATCTTAGAAATTATTAACCAAGAAGGGGAAGCGAATTCCCTAATATCCTCTTGTGAGAATTGATTCAAGTATCTACAAAAATAAAATAAAAAAATGAGATGAGAAGAACTTAAGAGAAATGGAAGAGAACTTGAAAATGAATAAGATACTTAAAAAAAAAAACTGGAACTGGTATATTTTATTGATAAAAGTGTAAAAAATGAGTTGTGGCTGAAGCCAACCAGCTTGTTACAGATATCAATTATTCAACATAGTGATGTGAATAAGAATTACAAATTCCAAATGAAAAAAAAGAAAATTAGAATGTTGCTCTTTCCGGGATGATACAGAGAACTGCCTAATACAATTGTTTTGTTAAGTTCCAGGGATGGAGTGCCTTAATACTGTTCTGAATGCTCCTGCTGCATGGTTCAATTACGCTTCCAGCTTCAAGACGCATTGCGCTTATTTCTCAATGAGTGGGATAAGCATAAATCCGCTTGTGATTATTTGATTGGCTTCTTTTGGGAATCGTTGTTTGAGTGAGAGCAGTTATGCCTAATGCTAGTCAAATATTCAAACAAGTCTGATCACTCAGTCTTTTCCAGGATTGTACTGATATCTTTTCTTCAAATGTTTCCATAATCCTTGCAGAGAGCTCCATGAAGCCGCTCAATCGTTGATCTTCAGAAAATGAAGGTCATAATAATGTTGTTTCGATGCAGAGAAGGAATGCACAGAGTATTCCATGATCCAAACATCAAAACGCAATTTTCTCCAGAATTATTCACCTGTGTGTATTTTATCCATTTCTTTCTTGTGCATAAAATGAGCTCTGCTTCCATGTCTCTGTGTCAGTGCATGGATGATGCTTAAGGGATACAATGGTAGTCAATTTCTTCATTGGAGAATTCAATTCTTCCAGATTCTATTCTTGATTTAGCCTTTGCCTCCATGTCTGCTTCGTAATTTAATTCTCGCAGGATGTGGAAGGCTTTGAAGTGAGAGAAATATTTTGCGATGTTGTGAATCCGATCCACGGTCCTTTTTGGTGCCATATTGTTGAACTTTGTGTCTGAATTAAGGGCGTTGATGATTATGAGGGAGTCCCTGAACACTTGTAATTTTTCAATTCTCAGTTCTTTGGAAATATGACATCCTTTTAACAGGGCTAGTGCCTCTGTTAAATTATTTGAGAATTCTCCTAGCCCCCATCTGTATTTGATTCTCGGCGTTCCCTCCTTGGTTAGCAGAACTCCTCCTGCTCCTGCTGCACCAGGGTTTCTTCTGGATGCACCGTCAAAAAGAAGGTTGTCCATGTTTTGCTTGTTTCTCCAGTCTTGAAAGTCAGTGTCAGGAAGTCTAGTATGCTCGGACGGCTGGTGATGAGCTCGATAATTCATTTTACTGGGGCTTGGGGCAGTGGTTCCAACCAGTTTAGTTCTTTGTCACTGAGGTTTGAGATTGTCTTGATATTGGAGGAATTAAGGCATTCAAGGAGTAATCCTTTGGCTTTTCCAGCGACTTGGATGGGGGAGAAAATGGTTTCCTAAAAAATTGCTTTGTTTCGAGCGAGCCAAATTTTCCAGTAGGTGAACTTGGGAATGGTAATCCATATTTTAAGCCAATCCTTGGAGAGAGGAGAGGGATAGACAGATCTTCGGTTCTTGAAAAGGTAGGTAGTGGTGTTGTAGGCTGGAAGATTTATACTCAGATTGTGAAGCATATAGTTCCAAACAGTTTTTGAGAAGTGGCATTCTAAGAAGAGATGCTTAATCGTTTCACAGTTTTTGCAACATAGAGGGCACCAATGTGGCCCAGCTATTCCTCTCTTAGTGAGATTTTCTTCGGTGAGTATCTTCCAATGAATGAGAGTCCAAATAAAGAAATTAATTTTGGGGAGTCCATAGGGATTCCATACCATATTCCAAAGGCTTCTTCGTGGGGCTTCATGCACTTGGAGAGGGGTGAAACCTAATTTAGTGGTATAGACTCCTTTTGAACCCCATCCATGTACATCATTATCTAAGAGGTGCGTGGGGGCACAACCTTTCGGTTTTTCAATGAGGAGGGTCCTGGAAGTTTCCATATTGGCAGGGAATGGGGGATTCTTCCAACTATGCCAATTTCCAGAGGTATTCCATAAGCTGAAGTCATTCAGAATGTTGATACCATGATGTTGGAGCCAAAGAGAGATATCATGTAGTTCATGAAGATTCTGAAGCGGATCGTTCCCCATAATTTTATCAGAAAAAAGATTAATTTTTTTCCATTGTCGGGAACCCAGTAGAGTTCTTGGATGAAGAAGTCCCAAGCTGCTTTGCAAAGTGTCCAAACCGAAGATCCTTTGGAGGTGGGCTTGCTGTCGAGGCATCTAAGGTTGTTGCTGCTGAGATATATTTGCCTGAGTAATTGACTAACTCAGTTCTGTTTGTTATGCAGGATTTGCCAAAGAATTTTGCCTCCCATTGCTAAGTTTGCATGAAGTGGATCACGAATTTGAAGGCCACCCGAAATCTTTGGTTGCTTTGTAGTGCTCCAGTTCATTAAGTGGATTTTATTCTTGTTATTTTTTCCTCCTGTCCATAGGAATTCTCTTAGTAGCTTGTTGATCTATTCAGTGACTCCTTTAGGGGCCAACAAGATGGAGGATTGATATATTGGTAGGGCTGACAAAACAACTTTTACCAATATCATTTTACCGGATTTATTGAGCCAATGACCTCCCCAATTTCTTATTTTAGACTTGATATTGTTGATGATTCCATCCCACATTCCAGACTTTGTATGTTTCTGAGTGATTGGGAGGCCTAAGTAAATAAATTTATCCTGGTGTTTGTGAACTTTGATTCCCAGGATGGTGCCAATATTTGCAGCAGAGGCATTATTCAAATTCCAGCCGTAGACAACGCTTTTGTGAAGATTGATTTTTCCTCCAGAGGCATTGCAATACCAGGTCATATTTCGCTTGAAGTTTCGAGAAATGATGGAAGAGGCTCCTCCCAATAAGAGCGAGTCATCAACAAAGAGGGTGTGGTTGAGAGGCAGGGAGTCTAAGGCAAGATTGAGGCCAAGTAGGGAGCCAGTGAGAAGATCAGAGTTCAGTTTATGGCTGAGTGAGTCAACCATGAGAATGTAAAGGAAGGAGGACAAGGGACATCCTTGCCATATTCCATGAGTGACTTAGAAGAAATTGGTGGGGCGTTCATTGACCAAGGGAGCAATCCAAGGCCCTTTTATGCAGGCTGAGATCCATTTTATAAAGGCTTCTCCAAATCCAAACTTTTCCATGACATTAAAAAGGAATGAATGATTGACGCAACCGAAAGCATTGGCCATGTCGAGCTTGATCAACATACCTTTTTCCTTGTGAATCTTATTGGAATGGATGGCTTCTTGCACGAGGATGACGTTGTCAAGGATTTTCCTTCCTTCCAAAAATCCTCCTTGATTGTCTGAGATGATTTTATTGAGAAGAGGCTTCATTTTGTTAGCTAGCATCTTGGAGATAATTTTGTATAATGCGTTGCATAAGTAAATAGGGAGAAATATGCTGAAGGAGCTGGGATTCATCTCCTTTGGGATAAGTGCAAGGAAAGTGGAATTGGTATTGCCACCAATCTTTGCTCTTGAGTGGAAACTCTTGACCATTCTCATGTAGTCGACTTTGATATAATGCTAGAAAGCCTTGTAAAAATGAATTGAACAACCCTTGGGGTCAAGCGCCTTGTCAGGATCGAAAGAATGGATAGTATGGATGAATTCTTGCTCGGTGAAAGGTTTGAGCAGAGCATCATTGTCCTCCTATGTTATGTTGTTGGGAATATGCTCGAGGAGGATATGCTCTCCATCATGCTCTGTGTTTTCATCCTCTGTGTAATGGTTGGAAAAATGGTTATGCGCAACGATTTTTAAGTTTTCATGTTCTATGACATTCAAACCGTCATCAGTTTTGATCTCTGAGATGTAGTTAGTGTGCTATCTACTTTTAGTTTGTTTATGGAAATACGATGTGTTTCTGTCCCCAGCTTTGAGCCAGGTGCTCCGGTATTTGAGTCTCCAAAACTCTTCTTCATTGAGGAAGGCTTGGCAGGCCTTGGTCTGTTGCTCGACTTCATGCTGTAGCGTGGTGCTATCCGTTGGGTGTTCATCTTGAAGGAACTGGATATTTTCTAAGTCATCGATTGCTTTTTTCCTGAAGCTCAAAGGTGGAGGGCAATTGGACTTGGTCCATTCTTTTAGAGCTTTTTTGGTTGTGTTGAGCTTCTGCTCCCAAACAAAGTTGGGGGAGCCAGAGATAAGCACCTTCCAGGATTTATCTAGAATGTCCCAGAAGCTAGCATCCATTGGGGACTGAATCTGAAGGGGATCAGACCAAGATTTTCATTTTCTTGGAAGTGGAGCTGGATTGGCTTGTGATATGAAGCCAGATTTTCCAGTATTTTTGAGATGGTAGTTTGTACTTCCATCAAGAGACTGCTTTGGAAAAGGAACTTGTCAAATCGAGCCATTATATTACCTTTTCCCAAGCGCTTGTTGGACCAGGTGTAGATCCCTCTTTGAGGTTTAATGTCTAGTAAATCCCATCTTTGAATGAGGGCTTCTACTTGAGATCTGAATAGATCCTTCACGATGATGCCTCCCTTCTTTTCAACTGTGGGCAGAGTGATATTCATATCTCCAGCTAAGATAAGATTTTGTGGGGCATATGCATCAAGGAAGTCTTCGAGAAAGTTCCAACACTCCTTCTTTTCGGAGTAAATATTGGGGACATACATGTTGAAGAGTGCAATCTAGTTGTTCCTTTGAATATGAATGAGCTCAGTGTAGATCCAATTTTGGGTGGTATAGGAGTTGTGTAATTGGAAGATATCAGACTACCATAAGGTTGTTAGACCATTGGAGGCCCCTCTAACGCTTACATCAATTCCAGAGTTTTTCTTCCATTTTTCATTTCTGATGGCTAGGAATTCCTTATCATCAGTTTGGTCTCTTGGAGTAGGAGGATGTCAGGCATGTCAATTTTTTGGAGATATTTGACTGCTTCTATTTTGCTCGAACTTCCTAGACCTCTGCAATTCCAAGAGACCAGCTTCATTATCTGTTATTGTAGGTGGTGGAGGGTCCTCCTCTTGTTGAGTCTCCTATTTTCTTTCCTTCTTTTCTGGCATGGGTGTTTCTGCTAAAAGCCATGTCGATAATTGCTTGATATCCTTGAGTTTTCTCACGCTCTGCTTCTTCTTCCCTAAGATCTTTGCTTGTTTTTCATCCAATATTTTTGGATGATTTATCGATGTGTTCTTCCGAGGAAGTAGGGGAGGCTGAGGGGATGGATTTTGTTTCACATGCGTAGGAAATTTTGTTCCTCTTAGGTCTTGGGGTGCTTTGGGGATGGAGATATTTTGTATCTTCATGAGTTTGGGGTGTTGGATGAGTCTCCTATTGCTCAGGGATTTCTCCTTCTTCTGAGGCTTCAGAGGTTTCTTGGGTTTCAGGCATCTCAAGAGCTTTGTATCTATTCTTATTGGTTGTATCTATGGGATTTTGATGATAATATGCTCTCTTGGAGATTTGGCCTTTTGATGAAGCTTTTGGTCCAGATCTAGTGTTTTTTTTGTGTGGCTGTCCATTGCTCTTTTTCTCTTCCCTCCTTGTGATATGTGGGTTTCTTCTTGCATGATCAAGCGAAGTGTCCGTATTCATGGCAATATCTACATTTGAAAGGGATTTGCTCGTAGTCTAATTCCTGAATGTGAGTCCAATCTGCCACTTTGAGGTTTATTGCTTCAGGGAGTCCATGCTCCATATCTACTTCAATGCAAATCCTTGCGCATGAGTACTGATATTTTCAGTCTGCTTTGTCTATGTATTTTTCGAGAGTGTTCCCGATGGCATCTATTGATTCTAAGTTCCAGCAGTGAAGGGGAAGATGCGGGAGTCTTACCCAGACCAAGACTGCAGATGGAATATCTTGAGATGGATTGAAGTTTGGATTCCATTTGTTCATGTATAATCCTTGTGGTCCCATGAAATATGGTCCATTCCTGAATATTAGCTTGCGATCTTGCTTGTTTTTGAAGACGAAGGTGAAGAATCCTTTCCCTAGGAAGTAAGAGTTTACTTCTTTTGAGATCAGAGGTCTCCAATTATTTTGCACCCAATTTTTAGTGGATTTCGGAGGGGGCCATAAGCCTATTAGTCCTCGGTCCGAAAGATTGAGCGTTGTTCTGCAGGGTTGTTCTATCGGCAATACAACGGTGGGGATCTCATCTATTTTCTTCACAAATTTCTGTTGTGAAGCAGAAAGGGGCTTTTTCCCCTATGCAGCAACTAGCTTCAAGAAGTCAGGTAGATCGGAGGGAAGGGGAGGGCCTCCTCCTGAGGCCATGGGAAGATGGCCAAGCTAAATAGGAGCAGGATCTGCTCAGCTAGCGTGAGGCAACTCAAAGCTCAACACTTCCGCAAAGCCCATCATTCATCCTCATTGAGCTCGGGTTCACACAATGGTAGCAGGCCTCGAAGTTTGCTCAGACTACACGTCAATGGATTCTTGGAGCATTAATGGATGCTAGGAGCACATCTCGATGGCTGCTAAAAATGAATAAGATACTACTACTAAAGCCTAGATCTATTTCCTTAGGAGAAGCATTTGTTGGGACATAAGTCAAATAGCGATTCACAAAGCAAAAGAGAAATATTCAAGTGAGAGTGGAGGACAAAGCAATCCCTATCCTTTTGCTAGCCAAAGCAATAGATAGATCTCCTACTGTAAGATTATGATGAGGTTCCTCTCTTGCAATTAGAAAACAATAATGCCATCGTAGATCAACCTATGTATTGATTACAATGACTTACATAACACCATTTTCTGTCTCGCAATTAGAAATTATAATGTCATAGTATATTAATCTTTTTTTTTAACAAAAACGTGTAATGTATTAAATAAAAGAATGAACTGTGGCTAGAAGCAAAAATCGGCTTGATACAAGTGTCAAGATCAAAACAATGCCAGGAAAGCAATCGATTTGTGGATCAAGGTCTGAATGAATGAAGTTCTTCAGACATTCTGTAGGCCACAACATGTTTTTAGAAATGAAAAAAAACTTGTTACATTCAATGGTGACTGTCATGCCGAAATCCGAAGTCGATTCGGTGAGTGCATAATTGCGAAGTTGATGTCACTGTAATCCGTGTAATGATGGTGTTTTCTGCTAAATTGCCTATTGTTGATAGAATCGAGAATGAGTTGTGAGACGAGATCTTATGGTAATACAAAGGGATACGCATGAATATGAATTCTTTCATGATCTGAGCTCAGAGAACAATGAATACTGGCGTGCATGAAATCAAAGGCAGGTTGTCAGGGTCAGGGGATATGATGATGTTATGTTTCTCCACTTGATAATTCAATTATCCCTAGTTTTAAAAATGTTCCATCCTTTGCTTCGATATCAGCATCGTGCTTTGAGTTTCTCTTGATGTGGTAAGCCCTGAAGTGATAAAAAATGATCATGATGTGTTGGATCCGATGGATAATTCTTCCAATTTCCAAGTTGTTGTAGACAGTCTTTGTGTTGAAGGCTTTGATAATGACGAGGGAGCCTCCAAATACTTGAAGTTTCCCAATTCCATTTTTTTGGGCGAGTTGACAGCATTTTAAGAGTGCTAATGCTTCAGCCAGGTTGTTGGAACATGTTCCAATTCCCCATTTGTATCTGATTCTCTGCATTACTCTAGTGTGAAGCAAGACTCCTCCTGCTCCTGCTGCTCCAGGGTTCTTTTTGGAGGAACCGTTGAAGTGTAGACTATCAAAAATATGCTTGTTTCTCCAATCAATGAAATCAATGTTGGAGAGTTTTATCTACCAAGGGGGGGGCTTCAGGATTTGGGGGCTGAAACTAGGAGTGGGAATGGAGAGAGGAGTGTCGAGGAATGGATGGAGAATTTCAAGCACTGCAAAAGTAGGCCTTTGGCTTGCCCAACGACTTGAAGGGGGGTGAGGTAGGAGTCCTGAAAGATTGCTTTAATTCTGGCGATCCTAATCTTCCAGCAGGTGAACTAGGGGATGGTGATCCAAATTTGGAGCCAGAGCTTCTTGTTCGAGAGAGAGGAGGGGTAAGAGGATTTCCAGTCGTTGAGGAGACCAGAGGTGCCATTGAAAGAGGGTAAAGTGATGTTAAGATCATGCAGCATGAGATTCCAAACGGAGATTGCAAACTGGCAATTAAGGAAGAGATGGTCTAAGGATTTAGAATTTTTGCGGCAGAGGGGGCACCAATGGGGTCCAATAATTCCTCTCTTAATGAGATTGTCCCCAGTTAGTAATTTTCAGTGGGCGAGAGTCCAAATGAAAAAAATGATTTTTGGAAGTCCAAATGGATTCCAAAGCATATTCCAAAGATTTTTTCTTGATGAGTCATGGCATTGGAGAGATTTGAATCCCAAGGTGGTTGTGTAATTTCCTTTTGTACCCCATCCACGTTCATCCTTGTCATGAGAGTGGGTAGGGGAACAACCAATTAAGTCTTCAAATGAGGATATCCCTGGAAGGTTCTAGAGCAGCAGGGATGGTGTGATTTTTCCACTTTAGCCAAGTGTTGGTGGGGTTCCATTCACTGAGATCGTGCAGAGTATTTATTCCATGGTGAGCAAGCCAATGAGCGATATCATGGAGCTATTGTTTCCATGAGAGGATTGTTTCCCATAATTCTGTCAAAAAAAAATAAAAAAAAAATATGTCTTTCCCATTTCCGAGGACCCAATGGAGCTCATTAGAGAAGAATTCCCAAGCCCATTTACAAAGATTCCAGATAGGTGAACCTTTGGATGTTGGTTTGTTGTCAAGGCATCTGAGAGAGTTTCCTGCTAGATATTTCTTCATTAGTAGCTGACTGACCTGATGTTGGTTGTTATGTAAAATATTCTAGAGGATCTTGCTTCCCATAGCCATATTGGCCTAGGAGGGGTCTCAAATTTGGAGGCCGCCTGAGCGCTTTGGAACCTTTATGGTATTCCAGTTTATCAACTGCAATTTTTTTTTGTTATTTTTCCCTCTAGTCTAGAGGAACTCTCTTAGAAGCTTTCTGATGCGTTCAGTGACTCCTTTGGGGGCTAGTAGAAGAGAGTATTGGTATATTGGGAGGGTCGAGAGAACCACCTTCAATAGGATGAGTTTCCCAGCTTTATTGAGCAAGAAGCCTCCCCAATTCTTGATTTTGGTTTTTTATTTTGCTAATGATGTTTTCCCAATTTCCAGAATTTGAGTGTCCTTGGGTAATAGGGAGACCAAGGTACTTGAAGTTGTTCCAATACTTGTGGACTTTGATTCCAAGTATCTGGGCGATGTTGACAACGGAGGAGTTGTTTAGATTCCAGCCATAAACAATGCTCTTATGGAGATTGATCTTGCCTCCAGTGGCATTGCAGTACCATCTCATATTCTGCTTAAACTTCTGAGCAATTATGGAACAGCCTCCACCTAGCAAGAGGGAGTCATCGGTGAAGAGGGTGTGGTTAAGGGGCATTGAGTTCATTGCTAAATTGAGGCCAGGTAGGGACCCGATTATGAGGTCGTGGTTCAACTTTCAATTGAGTGAGTCAGCCATAATGATATATAAAAAGGAAGAAAGGGGGAATCCCTGTCGGATTCCATGCGATGCTTGGAAGAAAGTGGTTGGGAGGCCATTAACAAGGGGTGCGATCCAAGGACTTTTAATGTAGGCGAAGATCCAATTTATGAAAAAATTCCCAAATCCAAATTTTTCCATGATTTTGAGGGGGAAAGAATGCTTGACCCGGTCAAAAGCATTGGCCATATCGAGTTTGATTAACATACCTTTTTCTTTGCGGCATTTACTAGAATGAATGGCTTCTTGGATTAGGATGATGTTGTCGAGGATATGTCTTCCATTTAGTAAGCCTCCTTGGTTGTCAGAAATGATTTTGGCTAGGAGCGGCTTCAATATGTTGGCCAACATCTTGGAGATAATCTTGTAGGATGAGTTGCATATGGAGATGGGTCGAAATCTGCTGAAGGAGCTGGGGTTCGTCTCTTTTGGAGTTAGAGCGAGGAAAGTCGAGTTGGTGCAGCCTCCGATCTTCACTTTTGTGTGGAAATCTCTTATCATTCTCATATAGTCCTTCCTTATGTAGTGCCAACATGCTTTGTAAAAGTGGATTGAGAATCCGTTAGGTCCTGGTGCCTTGTCAGATTCGAATGACCAAATGGTGTTGATGACTTCCTTTTCAGAGAATGGTCTGCGCAGGTCGTTGTTGTCATCAGAAGTGATGTTGTTTGGAATGTGCTCGAGTAGGATGTGGTGTCCGTCATCTTCATCGATGTCTTCCTTAGTGAATAGACTTGAGAAATGGTTAGATGCATCGGTCTTAATGTCATTATGCCCTTTGGCAGTGGAACCATTGTCTAGTTTGATCTCTGAGATGTGATTAATGGAATGCCTCACTTTGGTCTGCTTATGGAAATAAGCATTGGTCCTATCACCGGATTTGAGCCAAGTGCTGCGAGATTTTAATCTCCAATACTCTTCTTCTTTTCTGAAAGCTTGGTAAACATTGACTTGATGCTTGACTTCTTCTTGTAGGGCGTTGTTGTTAGATGGGTGTTCATACATCGTGTTTTGATAATCTTCTAGATCATCGACTGCTTTTTTCCTTTGCTGAGAGGGTGGGGGGCAGTTGTTTTTGGCCCATTACTTTAACGCTTTCTTGGTGGCATTAAGCTTCGACTCCCAAATGAATCTAGGGGAGCCGATAATGGGAGTTCTCTTGCTGTTACTTAAAACGTCCTAGAATTCGGCATGGTCCAGCAATTGAGGGTTGAATCTAAATGGAATTGGGTCAAGGTATTCATATTTCGGAAAATGGAGGTGGATAAGTTTGTGATCTGATGCTAAGTTTGCTATGATCCTAGAGGTGATGGTGTGCCCTTCTGTCAGCAGGATGCATTGGATAAGAAATCTGTTAAGACGGGTCATGATGTTTCCTTTTCCCAACCGTTTATTGGACCAAGTATATTTCCCTTTCTTGGGTTTGATATCGAGCAAATCCCAATTCTTGATGAGGGCCTCAAATTGGGTTTTGAAGATATAATTTCCGGTGAGGCCTCCCTTTTTTCTCAGCCGTGGAGAGGTTAATATTCATGCCACCTGCAAGGATGAGATTTTGTGGAGTGTATGCCTCCAATAATTCTTCAAAGAGTTTCCAGAAGTCTTTTTTTTTTTTTTGAATAAAGGTTAGGGACATACATATTGAAGAGTGTAATGTGGATATTGCTTTGAATGTGAGTGAGTTCCGTAAAGATCCAATGTTGGGTGGCAAAGAAGCTGTAAAGGTGAAAATTGTTAGAAGACCAGAGGGTTTCTAAGCCACCAGATGCTCCTCTAGCGTTGACTTCCATACCTGTATTCTCATTCCATTTTTCCTTACCAATGTTTAAGATGGTGTTTTCATCGAGCTTGGTCTCTTGGAGCAAGAGAATGTTTGGAATCTCTATTTTTTGGAGATCTTTAACAACTTCTAATTTGTTGGGGGTGCCTAATCCTCTGCAATTCCAAGAGACCAACTTCATTATCTATTGTTGTGGGTGGTGGAAAGGCCTCCTCCTAGTGATTCCCCCATTTTCTTTCCTGCTAATATGGCTCTTGTATTCTTGTTGAAAGCCATGTCTATTGTTGCTTGGGCTCATTGTGTATTTTCACGTTTAGCTTCTTCTTCCCTTAGATCTTTACTCGATTTTCGCTCGATTTTTCTGGATAATTTGTCTATTAGATCTTTCGACGATGTGGGGGAGACCAGTGGTTTGGTTTTTGTGATTTTAGCATAAGAGGGGGATGACGTACCTTTGTCCGTGTTAGATCTTTTGGGGCTTAGTGTGCTTTGGGGTTGGAGTTCCTTCAGATCTTCATTTGTTTGATGAGTAGCCTGGATTTCTTGATCTTCGGTGATTTCTCCTTCTTCTGAAGTTTCAGGGACTTCTTGGAATTCAGGAACTTCTATTGCTTGTATTTGTTTTCGTTGGTATGATGCTTTTGGTGCTGGTGATCAATTTTCCTTGAGTTTTGACCTTTCTGAAAGGTTTTAGGTGCTAATTTGGGATTGGAGTTTTTTTGTGCTGCTTTCCATTGCTCTTTTTTCCCTTTTGTCTTTGGATCTGTTGGTTTCTTTTTGCAAGATCAGGCTAAGTGCCCATATTCATGGAAATATCTGCACTTCAAAGGTATTTGTTCGTAATCCAGTTCCTGAATGTGAGTCCAGTCTGCTACTGTGAGATTTATAGCTTCTGGGATTCCGTGTTCTAGATCTACTTCAACGCATATTCTTGTACATGCAAATTGAGCTTTTCGATCTGCCTTGTCGATGTATTTCCCGAGGGTGTTCCCAATAGATTCTAGTGATTCAGGATTCCAACAATGAAGAGGTAGGTGTGGAAGTCTCACCCAGACTGGGACCGCAGATGGGATGTCCTCGGATGGATCGAAATCAAGATTCCATTTATTCATGTATATCCCTTGCGGCTCCATGAAGTATGGGTCGTTCCTGAAGATTAATTTGCGATCTTGTTTGCTTTTGAAGACAAAAGTGAAGAAGCCCTTTCCTAGAAAGTAGGATCTAACTTCGTCTAAAATCAAAGGTCTCTAATTTTTCTGAACCCATAGCTCAGTGGTCTTTGGGGATGGCCACAAGCCAGTGAACTGGCCTATCAAAGCACGTTCTGATAGATTGAGAGTAGTTTTGCAGGACTACTCGATTGGTAATGCTATAGTGGGGATCTCGTATATTTTTTTCACGAATTTCTGTTGTGTTGTGGATAAAGTCTCTTTTCCTAGCATTGCAGTCAACTTCAAGAAGTCAGAAAGTTTAGGGGGGAGGGGGGACAGAGCCACCTCCTGAAGCCATTGAGAGGGCCTGAAGGAGGAGTAGACTTAGACTGGAGCGAATGATGCCTCCATGCAAACGCAGAGCACCGAGTTAGATTGGTTTCATATCAAACTCGATCTTGGGCTGTAGGGGAGGCCTGGTCAAGCTCCTCCCGACTCCAATTAGGGCGATCACGACTTCTCTCGGTTTCTCTAGGAAGGATCGAGCCCGATCACAGGCCACGGGAAACACCTCTGTGAGCTAAGGCTCTCGAAGCAGCCTCTCGACACGCGCAGGAGTCCTAATCAGACTGATTTCAGATACTTTCCTCGGCTCTTGTGGGCATTCCAAGGAGGACTGCGGGCATCCGAAAGACAAATAATCCGGCTCCAACATAAGTTAGAATGCGTGCATAACTTAGGCAGCGTGCAAAAGTTAGGCTCTCCTCTTAATGAGCAATTTTCATGCAATGACACAACTACCGGTAGATTAATCTTAATCATTTATTTATCAAGCATTTAGAACATCAAATCTCTGAAGATGGAATTTTTTGCATCATAAAGAATGTTTGTACCTGGAAATATTTGATTCCTATGGATGTTTGATAGATCCGAAATTAAGATGCATCTATACCATTTAATTAATTACTACTCATGATCATATATTTTAAGAATGTTAGGATATGGAATTTTTCTTCCTTGCGCATTGTGCATAGGTTACATGGCTCCTGAGTATGCCTTATGTTGACAGCTAACCGAGAGTATTGTATTTAGGTTAGAGGTACTTGTACTTGAGATAATTAGTGGAAGAAAGAATCATATTTGTTCTCAAGACATGGATTTTCATATTGAAGGAATATAGATATAGACCCTTATTGTAACACAATGTGGTGACCTATATATCGACAGAGATTGATGATGGATGTAGATATATAACATGCAAGATAGAGAAGAAGGTTCTCCAAAGATTAAAATAAGAAGCAAATCAAATCTGGGTTTGAAACCCCCTTATCATGAGTTAGCCAGGGTGCAATGGGAAACTTCTGGCCTTCAATATTGCATGTGACCCGCAAATACAACTACCAAACAAGTGTACCAACAATCTAAATCACCAAATAATATGGAAAGGAGCAATATTCATCCACAATAGACAAGGAACAAGAGATAAATGAGATATCTACAAATCTAGTTTCTATTCCACTACTGAAAATGCCAAAATTCCATTACAATGGAGAGACCACTTTGTTTTATAGAGAAGAGGTGAGTAAAATCCCTACCCATAAGGATGGAGGGTTCAGATTAACAGATGAGCAAAAGAGATGATCTATGGTTGAGATTTATTCTATTTTTACAAATTTTGAATGGCTGGAAATTACAATTGGGTGAAGGGGGTGAGTTGCCTCATTGAGCCCATTTACATGATAAAATTTCTAAGTGGTACTTTAATTTACAACATTGGGGCCACTAGGGAACCCCCTTGGTGGTATTTTCCACCCATCCACACATTACATTGATCAAACTTTGACTTAGAGTGAGTAAGTGTGCGCACATGTCAAAACACATGATAGTTGAGTGAGAGTGTCTGGGAAATGATCAATTAGTGACTAGGGGCCCATTTCATGATGACCCAGTCAATACTTTTCCTTTCCGATGTCCTCCTACTATACATTTTAAACCATAATATTTTTTAAAATTTAAACCTTGGACTGCCATTTTAATAATTCACCATTAATTGGATTTTGGTCTTCCCATTCTCAAATCTACAATTTGATGTCATAGATGGATTCCTTGACCCTCAAAATGATAGTATGCATCAAACTCCATTGTTCCACAGGGACACCTCCCCTGGATTCGAGGGTCTGCTCCCCTCTTTTACATCGCTCTGAGGGCTTGGGGACTCCTTGGGAAACATTTCCCAATGTCTTTTTTTTGGAAACTTGGGGAAATGCATAAGGAATGTCCCAAAGAGGTGGGGGGTGTTTGGTCTCCCCCTCAAAGGGGGTGTTTAGAAGGGGCACTCATATGCCCACACGTGATTTTAAATTTGTTTTCATAACTTAAAAGAACAAAAAAATCATTAAACTAATAAACCTATAAGTTACCCTACCCAACCCCTCTTAAAATCCCAACCCATCCCTTATTCTCACATTTGAAACATTTCTCTAATGAAAATAGATTTCCTTGGACATAAGTGACTAACAATGAAGAAGAGAGGATCGGTTTTCCAAAGGGAAGGAGTGATTTTCCAGGGGAAGAGCGATTTCATTGATTTAAGGGTGGAGCAGGGGGTTTTAAGGTTGGAGCAAGGGGTTTGAAATTTGAAGGTTGGAGAATGGTTGTGTTGTTGTGTGATTGGTCACTCATGAGAGTGACTCCAACTCAGATAGTGGCACTCCCATTTATGGTCTTGATGGATACACACAGTGGATGCATGAGGAGGACCAGTCCATGGAGCTATCTCCTTAATGCTCTTTTGATGCTTTCAACTTTATTTTCACTACTTTTATTTTCAGTGTTCATTGTCTATTGTTAGTTTCCAATTTAACTTTTGACTATAGAAGTACATACTGTCATTGATGGCCTCAGACTGACCCTTTGGCTCATCATTCTTTTGAGTCTTTAAATTTGAAGGTGTTTAAGACATTAAGTTTATGTGACATGTCTATCTTTCAGTTTTATGATTTTAATATTTTACATTTTCATCTATTTTTTATGTCTATGATTCAAAGTTATAATGGAAGATGTGCATGTATTATAAATTTAGAATATATCAATGCGAAATTTAAATACTCAAATGATAAATGATTCATGAATCAATGATGAATTGACAACCGTGTTTACAATGATGAATTTACTATTTTGTATTTACTATTTACTTTTAAGTTTTAGTATGTAAATGGTGATGGGATGAGGAATTTTTTTTATTTTTATTTTTAGGAAAAAAATCCTTTATTCATATTGAATAATATTGACTGTCCAAAATGGACTTACATCAGAGCTCAAAGAGCTTGCATTTCATTTATGAGTTCCACAAAAACTTCCTTGAGTCGGAAATTACCTCTAATGTATTTAACCTCCTGAGTTTATCACTTTACATATACTTTCCGGTAACCACTTTCCGCAAAAAAGTACTATCTAAACTTCCAAAAAAGCTAAAACTGATTTTAGCTCTTCCTCCTTTCTTCCACTACAATAGTTCCAGGTACCAAGAGTAACGCACTTTTAGAAAGTGCGTCTTCCTCCTAATTTAGCTCTCGGTATACATGGTTGAAAGAAATGGAGCCAAACATTTCAAATTGTCTTTGGATAGCCTCCAGTAAATGTTATAAATGAGGAGCTAAGATCTGTATCATGTTATTTTCCCAATCTATAACCATTTTTGAGTCCCCAAAGATTTTTAAATTGCTAATGTTCCGAGCTAGAGCTGAGTTGAGGACAGACCAGAGAGCTGATAATTCTGCCTTACTATTTGAGCAGTGACCCGGACCATACTTAATTACAATCTGCACCTCTTTTGAAAGATACAGAATTGCTCCAGTTCCTCCCAATGGTGGATCTCCTTGGCTAGATCCATCGAAAAAGACCCATGGAAAGTATTTATCTATTCTTGGAGCTTTTAACACTCTTTTCCTTTTCTTCTTTTCCATATTTTTGTGCTCCCTTGTCCACTACACAATCATGGAACTAGTTATCTCTCTTGGAATTTTGCGATCTTGAAAAGTGGTTGAATTTCATGCCCACCAAATACCATAAATAAACAGGGACGACAAAGCATCAAAGCATCGTACCAAAGGGTTCTTCCACTAACTGCTACAACTTTGTTCAAGGGTGTCTGCCAACAGCACTTCCGATCTGCTTAATTATTTTGTGGCCGCGTTCCATACAGTCCTTGCATAGGGGCATGAAGCAAATATGTGAGATGATGTTTCACAACTCAATTGACATAGCACACACATACTTGGTCTTTCCCACCCCCGTTTCATCAGATTTTCCAAAGTTAACATTTTATTCTTTAATGCTAACCAGAGTGTTATCTTCGCCTTCGGAGGGCTGACATTTTTCTAGATTGTTTTTCACCACCTAACGTTTTCTCCTAAAAAGGAAGCATTTGCTTGAAGCTCATACCCCAATTTAGCAAAAAAGGCTCCTGTAGATCTATTCTTCGTCCATACCAACTTGTTTGGAACATTGTCCTTCAGGGAGATGAAATTTGACTTCAAATTGTGTATTAAACATGGCTCATTCTTCTGTAGCTTCATTCTCAAATCCAAGATCCTTAGTGGTTTTCCACTTATCTCTGTCTATTCCAATTGAGGGACTTATCTTTGCATATGCTAATGTTTTTATATTCTGTCTCCGTAGCTTTGAGACTGTATTTGAAGACAACGTGAAAGCACCTTCAGAACCAACCCATGGGTCCTCCCCTAATCGAACACTCTTATTGTCTCCTATGTTCCAAGTCATCCAATTACCAATTAGAGGGAACAAGAGCACCGATGCTTTCCATCCTACATAACCTCCTTTGTGACTCTTTCCCTGACTTCTGTACCAATCTATAATAGAGGAATTTGGGCAATACTTTGAGGTCATTGCTTTTCCCCATAACGAGTTGGTATTTTCCATCAATCTCCAAAGGGATTTTGCTGCAAGAGCTTGACATAACAAGTAGGAGTTCTTTATCCCCCAACCCCCCAGATCCTTTGGGTTGATGGGATGAGGAATTTATATGTTAATATGTTGGGATTTATATAAATTATATATTTTTAATGATTTTAAAGACCTTGACGTCCCCTCGTCACCTAAATTTTCCTAAAATTTGGGGGTGGTCTCCACATATCCCCATTATGTGTTTCCCGGATCCCATGCTCCCGCATCTCGGAACTTGGCGAAACACTATAAAAATTATGCCCAAAACCAATCTAAAATGTGATCTATAGAGTTGCTCCAAATAATTAAATTATTACTTAGGCTAATGTGTTGAAAACTTAGGAAAATTAATTCAATAATATCCTATTAATCCAATATAGCTGCAAATAACATTTGGAGGGGTCCAATTGGACTCCAAAGGATGTATCATGATCAAATATGGCTGTGTGAATACCTCATACTGCTGGTTGGTCATGTTCACCAAGTCAAACCCAGGTTTGACCAAGTCAAATTATTGAAAAAGTCAAACTTGGTCAAAGTTTGACCCTGAATAAATATGATATAAGGACCATATCCAAAGCCTAAATGAGGATGATAAGTCACTTAGTTATGAATCATATTGAAGAACAACTAAGTCTAAGATTCTACCTTACATAAGTGATCATAACTGAATCTTTGCAAAATTTTCATCATAGGACAATAACGTAATAGAACATAAAGTGAACAATTAGTGTTTTATTTACATGTCAATCTCTAACTAGCCATCACAAAGCATTGTATAGATCAGCCTTCCTCTTGGGTGGAGTGGATGGTCAATAATTCAATAAGATAGTCAAGTGGAGTATTGATAATTGGAAGACTTGAGTTACTCTAGGAGAGGAAGGAAAAAGGAACTCTATGTGACATTTGTTAGTTTAGAAAACACTATGGAGAAGGGTGTCTCACAAATAGATGATGTGTTATATGGATGATACCCCCTAAACCTTAGTACTAAGACTCAACCCCCCCTTTTTATACTTTTGACTTTGGCTTCAAGCCCCCTCTTGGAATTGTCTTAAATTACTTGCTGTCATTTTCTTTCTTCGACATATTCTTGTAATTTCTTTGATTTTTCTTCATTTGTTTTATTTAACTTTTATTTTTCTTTTGTATTTTATAATACCTTCGCCTTTTTTTCTTCTTCTTTTTTTTCCATGCAAATTTAGACTTGCTTCTTTGTTTCTTTGCTTGATTTCTTCAATTTTGACTTTGGTGTTAATTTCTTTCTTTATGCAGGTACAAGGATTGTGGGACTAGGAGTTGCTATATGTGCCCTTTTAGACACCAAAGGGGAAGAAGAACCCTTCATGCTTCAGGACTTAGAGACAACACCAATCTGGTGACTAGACCACCTAGGCTTAGAATCCAACATTGACAGCAATCCTGTTGAATTTTCTGAATTTACTTCAATCTGATCTAGGATCTTAACTGAGAGAACAACATGTACAGCATATCTACAGCATATCAATCATGGAGACAATAATGCAAGCACACACAAGAGACACAAAGATTTACTTGGGGAAAACCATAAAGGTGAAAAACCCCAATAACTTCCTCAGAGATAGATAGAGAAATGATACAACCAACCAATAGAGATAGCCATAACCTAGCAGCAATCCTCCTCCTCCATAAGTGCGCCTCTCCTCCTTGAGAGCATGTGTGTGAAGTGAGTGAGTAAATAGAGTGCCTCCCGCACTCTATTTATACTTGACTTGACTTGCCTTTTTACCTAACTCATGTCGGCTCGAACTTAACCACATAACATAATGCTGAGTGGGCCGACCCCCAATAGGGTGGTCTAATAACCCTTTGACCCACATGGCCGACCCCCAATAGGGTGGTCTAATAACCCTTTGACCCACATGACTTATACAGGGCCGACCCCAAACAAGGTGGTCTAATAACCCATCAAGTATAAGTTACGACACTTGCAATATAAATGACGACACTTCCTTATAGAGGAATAATACCATCTCTATAGGAATACAATATACATATATGTGAAATACATTCCGAAGTTACATATACATCAACACTCCCTCTTAACTAGGAAGGTATTTCTCAGCACAGTTCTTCTAGCACAAGTCATCTTCTCTGGATCATCGTCACTGGATAATCGTCATCGAGTCATCATCATCGTCACTGCTGCTGCTATCTCAATCAATCTCTGAATCTACTCGTCATAGGAAGTTCTACAGAGCCAGTCCTTTTTCATACTGGATGTAGGCCCACCACCTGCAGGTCTTCGTCATCACTGGCCATACTGTGGAATCCTCAGGACTTATTACGTGCGTCACAAAACCTCGAAAGAGCATCCCAGGATGTTACGGGTACACAACTCCGACCTGTAGGATCTCCCAGGGCGCTATTACATGTGACCCCACCACAAAACCTCGCAAGAGCATCTCAGGATGTTACGGGTACACAACTCCGACCTGAAATCTCCCAGGGCACAAATTACATGTGGTCCACCACAAAACCTCGCAAGAGCATCTCAGGATGTTACGGGTACACAACTCCGACCTGAAATCTCCCAGGGCAACGAATTACATGTGGTCATGGAAAAACCTCGCAAGAGCATCCCAGGACTGATTACGGGCACACAGCCCAACCTATCGGATCTCCCAGGGAAACGAATTACATGCCATAGGACAAAACCTCGCAAGAGCATCTGCTAGATATCCCAGGGCGCTATTATATGCCATAGGCAAAACCTCGAAAGACTATCTGCAGATCTCCCAGGGCAACGAATTACATGTCCTCCCAGAGCAAAACCTCGAAAGAGCATTTGCCAGATGTCCCAGGGCACCGAATTACATGCCATAGGCAAAACCTCGAAAGACCATCTGCAAATCTCCCAGGGCAACGAATTACATGCTCATCTGCACAACCTGATCCACGGCCATAGAGTATCAACCTGATACTCACCATACATCATCCTTATGTATCCATGATCATCCTGATCATCATCACTGCAACGTCCTGCTGCATGTCATCTGGAGCAACATCCTGAAGCTCGTCATCTATGATCATCCTGATCATCACTGCAACATCCTGCTGCATGATCCACCTGATCATCAATGCATCTACCTGATGCATACCAAGTATCATACATGATCCTCCTGATCATCAATGTATCCACCTGATACAAATACATGATACATATCATCATACATGATCCTCCTGATCATCAATGCATCTACCTGATGCATACCAAGTATCATACATGATCCTCCTGATCATCAATGTATCCACCTGATACAAATACATGATACATATCATCATACATGATCCTCCTGATCATCAATGCATCTACCTGATGCATACCAAGTATCTACCTGATACATATCATCATACATGATCCTCCTGATCATCAATGTATCCACCTGATACAAATACAAATACATGATACATATCACCATACATGATCCACCTGATCATACAATGTATCCACCTGATACATATACAGATACATGGTCCAAGCATCCAACATGATGCATACATACATACATAAAATGATCCAACTGATCATATCCAAGCAGAAACCAGAACATCATCCTGATGCTCATCATCCAGCGCTTACATCCACAGCCATGTGAAGGATCCTCCTTCCAACATGCTTGGAATGGCTTCAGCAAATGTGTCCATCACTTCTTCCTCGAAGTATCCTTGATCTGAAGCACGCCAAGCCTCTCTCTGAAGTACTCGAACTTCACCCTGGCTAGTGGCTTCATCAGCACATCTGCAATCTGCTCGTCCGTCGCAACATACAGGAGCTTCACAGCTCCTCTCTGCACCATATCCCTGATATAGTGATATTTTATCTCTATGTGTTTCGACCTGTCATGAAACACTGGGTTCTCGGACAGCTTCACACAACTCTGGTTATCACAGAAGATACCAGTAGCCTCCAACGGGAGATCAAATAACTCAGACAGTAGCTTCCGTAGCCATACTGCCTCACAACTAGCTGAACAGGCTGCAACATACTCTGCCTCAGCTGTACTCAGTGCTACGTAGGACTGCTTCCTGCTAAACCAAGAGATCACACCTGATCCCATACTGAAGCAGCACCCAGATGTGCTCTTCCTGTCTGCAGCACTGCCAGCCCAATCTGAATCAACATAACCTTCCAGGTTAAACTTTTGATTCACCTCATACCTGAGCCCATAATCCACTGTACCCTTCAGGTACCTCAGAACATGCTTTACAGTAACCAGGTGAACACTTCTCGGATCCGTCAGGAACTGGCTCAATGTGTTCACAGCAAAGCAAATGTCTGGTCTCATGTTCTTCAGGTACATCAAGGACCCAATCATCTGACGATACATAGAGACATCAACTGACTCAGATGAAGCATCACATAGAAGCTTCAGATTCGATGCCATAGGTGTGGCCATGGCCTTGCAATCCATCATCCCAAACCTCTTTGGGATCTCTACTGCATACTTCCCTTGTCCAAGGAAGATTCTATCTGCACTTTGCCACACCTCCATGCCAAAAACAAATAGTGCATCATCCCCAAGTTCTTCATCTCGAACTCGGTAGTAAGCTTCCGCTGCGTGTCGGCAATCAATCTATCTTCAACATACCAAGTTCTGGGAGCTTGCTTCAAGCCATACAAGGCTTTCTTCAATCTGCATACATATGACTCCCTGTCAGGTCTTGGGACTGCATCCCAAACATCTTCTTCATGATCTACGGATCATGGCATTCCATTTCTTCATCCCAGATCCTGGGAACTTCAATATCTTCAATAGATATCTTTCTTGCTGGAACAAATGTTGTAGTCCTTTTGTAGGAGATGGCATATGATCTTTCCTACACAACAAGTTAAATTGCATGATTAGAAAACATATTATAGTTTTCAGAACAAATTCTTACACATAAAGAAATATGTCATACAGTCATGCAATTATCTTAGCCAATGCTTCAATACAACATTTATCCATATCCCGTAACTTTCTAGATGCCTTCCAATCTCTACCAGAACATTGTTAAGAGTGTGCACAACTCCCAACATGTCAGCAAAGAGGTTTCATTCTAGATAAGTAGCAATGGAATGTTGTACAGTGCCATAGGCTACTTACCCATGCATATTAGTAGTATAATGTTCATCAATGCAATTATTCTAATATGCATAATACACAACCTAATTCTAGGAACATCAGTATATACATTATTGAACAGTATTATTTAAGAAATGACAATTCAAATACTTATCTTTGTTTGTTCGTTGGGTGGACTCCCTCTGAGTCTTTGCTTCCTTGCAGGAGCTGCTGGAGTCCTAATCTGAGGTAGCTTCTTCTACACCTTTCTGTTGTGAAATGTAGAGAGATGATCAACTCCCTCTGAATATCTGCATCCTTGCAGAAACTACTGAAGTGTGCTCCTTTGCTTTCTTGCAGGAACAACTAGAGTGTGCTCCTTTGCTTTCTGGCAGGAGCAACTGGAGTGTGCTCCCTCTTGATCTTTGCTTCCTGAATTACCTGTTCTTGAACTCATATTCATCCTTGGTCCCTATGCATGCTTATTAGTATCATGAATGTGTTATCCTTGTGATCTCATATAAAATCATACATTCATTAGTATACTATTAAAACACAATAATCTCAAGCATGTATAGTCATGATCATTTCAAACAGAAATAATAAGCATGAGCATTCAAGGATTCTTATGGTTAGTCAAATCATAAGAAACATAACATGTCTAAACCTGTAATTACTCAAGCCTATGACTCTTCAGGTTAGTTGAATCATCAATCAAGATAAGATATAAAATGCATAAAACCTGTGATTATTCAAGCCTATACTTTCATGATTCTTCTGGTTAGTCATATCATCAATTATAATAATATACATCCAACCATGATTATTCAAACCTATGACTTCATGAATAATTATTATCAACAACAGTATAAGATCCTAACACAAGGTAGGATTTTAGCTTGATATAGGAAAAACATACCTGGATTAGCATGCTAGCTATTTATGTCTAACATACCCGCATAATGTCTTCTGGTTCTCTTTAGTGACTTGTGCTAGTAACCTGCATGTCTCATAAGTTAACCATTATAAAACTAAGTTATACATACCTCGAGAATGGATCTTCTATGAGATCCATGGCAATGGATGAATCTTTGTCCTCATGATCATATGTTCTTGAACTAGAACATGATTTGTCTTCTTGGTGTACCTTTCATGTTAGTAGACAACATAAAACTCATACAACATCACAATGTGTTAGTACAAACATAAGTTTCATACTCCTAATAAATGAATGACTTCTATCATGCATTCATAATTTTATTAAGGTGATATGACAAGTCTAAAATCAAGATTGTACTAACCGTGATAATATGAAGACAAGCATACCATAAACTTAATTATGAACAAATCTCAAAACATACCTCGATGAGTCATACCTGTCGAGATCACTTGTAATCTTCTTATGTAAGGCCTTAGCCTCATCTCCCTCTGAAACAGGAACTTCTTCACTTATGCAAGTGATTAACCCAATCCACTTGATTTGCAAGAACTGGACCTTGAGCTGGATATGGGTTTGTCAGAGAAACCCCAAAAATTCAAACTTTGAATTTCAAACTTCTGATAGGATAGAAATATGTGCCTTGATGAGCTGATCAAGTTGGTATATTCAGAATTTGAAAACTGCAAAGTTTCACTCCTCAATTTTGCCTTTGAAACTTCTAGATTCACTGGACGTGACCCTGAACTGGGGTTTGATGAATCCCACTCTTTTGCCCCATCAAAATGTTTGATCCAAAGCTCTAAGCTTCTATTTTTCTGAGGAGCTTCCAGCCGTGGTCACAGATTTCAAAAATTCCCATTTTTACAGAAGCCCTAATTTTCCACTTTTCTGATCAAAGTCCCGAACTAGGGTCTAATCAAGCCCGGCCTTCTGCCCAACCAAAAATTCTGATCTTGGTCTCTAAATTTCTATTTTGATGAGTAGCATCCAGCCGTGGTCTCCGATTACAAAAATTCCAACTTTCTCCAAAGCCCTAAATTCCGGAAGCCATGAATGAAGGTACCAAAAAATAATTATGTTTTGACAGAAATATGTACCTGATTGTTTCTGGTGTAACTCCGAAATTTTTGATCCACAGGGTCTGAAAAAGTTTCCTGAGATAGCCTGACCTGTTATCTTTCCATCCTGACAGGTCTGACCTCAATTGGATTCTCTGAGAGAGAGATATGCCAAATGTCGCAACGTGACCTGTTTTGGGATAAAACAGGAGAGCGACCTTGTACGGCATGCCACGTGTCACTGTTTTAACTTCAGCCTCTGAAAAAGTTTTTTGAGATAGCTCGGCCTGTTACCTTTCCATCCTGACAAGTCTGACCTCAATTGGACTCTCTGAGAGAGATTTATGCCAAATGTCGCAACGTGACCTGTTTATGGGATAATACAGGAGAGCGAACTTGTACGGCGTGCCACGTGTCACTGGTTCGACTTCGGCCTCTGAAAAAGTTTTCTGAGATAGTGCAGACTGTGTACTACCTGTCACTTTTTACGAAATTTCATTTGGAGCTTCCTAGCCCAAGATATGACCTTTTTCCCAAGGTCACCTGATTTTGACTCAGATCTGGAAGAGGCAGAAACCCTATATTGTACAGATCATAAATGACAAAGTACAACGAATTAGAGGTTGTCCTTTGGACACAAGATACCAGGAGATCTTAGCTTCGGCATGTAACAATTTCAGATCCGAAAACTTCGCCAAAACGGATTTATAGCGAAAGTGCTACGATGACTGGTTTTTGCTATATCAAGCCCTAGCATTGTAAGTGCAACAAGTGTCATACATGCCATATCATGCCTTCTTTCAGGCTAGCTCTGATACCATGTTGAATTTTCTGAATTTACTTCAATCTGATCTAGGATCTTAACTGAGAGAACAACATGTACAGCATATCTACAGCATATCAATCATGGAGACAATAATGCAAGCACACACAAGAGACACAAAGATTTACTTGGGGAAAACCATAAAGGTGAAAAACCCCAATAACTTCCTCAGAGATAGATAGAGAAATGATACAACCAACCAATAGAGATAGCCATAACCTAGCAGCAATCCTCCTCCTCCATAAGTGCGCCTCTCCTCCTTGAGAGCATGTGTGTGAAGTGAGTGAGTAAATAGAGTGCCTCCCGCACTCTATTTATACTTGACTTGACTTGCCTTTTTACCTAACTCATGTCGGCTCGAACTTAACCACATAACATAATGCTGAGTGGGCCGACCCCCAATAGGGTGGTCTAATAACCCTTTGACCCACATGGCCGACCCCCAATAGGGTGGTCTAATAACCCTTTGACCCACATGACTTATACAGGGCCGACCCCAAACAAGGTGGTCTAATAACCCATCAAGTATAAGTTACGACACTTGCAATATAAATGACGACACTTCCTTATAGAGGAATAATACCATCTCTATAGGAATACAATATACATATATGTGAAATACATTCCGAAGTTACATATACATCAACAAATCCAATAGGAAAGGCTAAGTCTTTGGAAAGTTTCATCACACACATAAGAGCCGAGATACCAAGGGAAGATGTGGAGGTTGTCCTGACAAAGAGATCATAGAGGGGAAGGTCCTTGAGTTACTTAGTCATATCCGGATCAAAGGGATTTTTCATAACAAGGATGAATGAATGGAAGATGGTTAAGGCCAATATATGGAACGAATGCATAGCTTATGATCCATGCAGTACTTTGGAGACCCTTCCAAATAGATATTTGTATATAAAACAAGAAATACTACTAGATGTAATGCTATTCAATGATCATACTCATCATACTCGTCAACAGATCACAAGTGTAAAGAAGAGCCTACAACAAGTCAGTTAGTCAATGTAAGTCATTAATTTCTATAAATAGCACCCTCTAAGGCATGCATCTGATACATAAATGAATTGAATGAGGAACAACATAGGCATATGTGAAATAGTGGCAACCAACATCCATGACCATACATCTCAAGCCATAACAACACATGTTTTTTTTTCCTTGGAAAAAAGCGTAATTTCATTAATAGGTAATCAAATTACATATTGTATAAGAGCTTCAAGGAGCCCTTTCTAGAAGTAAGCTTTTCGCCTTCAAGTATCAGATCTTACAAAAAAGAGAAATTGCAAGTGCCAAAGCACCCCAAGAAAATAAAAACCTACAGCTAAAAACACCCTGTTTCAGGGCAGCCATGATTGGCTCATATACAATGAAAAAATCCCACTCATATAGAGCTGCAGAAAAAGGTTTGAAAGAATCCCAAAGGAATCAAGGCATTCCAAACAACAGTAACCCCAGAAAGCTTGTAGGGAGAGAAGAGCCACCGGTTTTGAGATGTAACCACGAGCAATCGAAAGAGAAGAAACGCACAACCGATAGGAAGTCAGCTCCCCTCGGTAAGTAGGCTTCCTCTGCCGCCACTGAATGCAGGATTCCACCGAACTGGAAGTCACCACCGTCGATGGGAAGGAGCACACGTCAAAGGAGCCCATTCTCCACGAACACCCAAACTGGATCTTACAAGCTCAGTGGTCACCCGCTACCGTCGACGTCGCAGAGCCAAGGATGCATAGCCCTGGTTCGGGTACCCCAACACAAAAAACCATCGATGCCACCTCTGGTAAACAGGAGGAGCCTGCTACCCAATGGGTCGTTGCGTGAAGGTTCCGCCTCCACTCCAAGCAAAAGGAGAAACCGTCAATAAACGCCTTCAATCAGCCTAGTTAGATAGCAACGCAAAGAAGAAAGTGGAGAGGCAGCCATGGAAGGAACCATGGCCGCCAAGTTTATCTCAAGAATCGACTCTCAAACCCTAGTTGCAGAAGAAGGACACCACCACTGAAAATTCAACCGCCATAACAACACATGTACATAGGTATACAAATATATAGCAGGGCAACAATAACATGGGGAAACTACTTTGAGGATCTTCCTGACAAAACTGATCTAACACTAAATGATATTCTCATGAAAATGATCTCAACCATCAAATATACATGGAAAATCTATGTGCTCAATGTAAAGGATTGATCAAAACTCTAGTATCCTCTTGCAAAAATGAGGAGTAACACCCCATACAAATGGTGGTACAACATCTGACTCCATGGGGGATAAGTGCTCTAAGGGAGAGAGCACTTGAGAACCTCAACATATCTGATATGCAACAACCATCAACGACCAAAGCACCTACAAAAAGCAAATGTTTTACCCCTCTCACATATTGATTGTCAGTATTCGATATATACCAAATAAACATATAGTGACTGAAATGGAGAAAGGAAATGGAGATGCTGAAAATTTTCTAACTACTAATTGAAATTAAAATCTAACTAAACAAATTGAAATAAAACACACACACAAGCTAAAAAATCGAGAAAGAAAAATGCAGGAAAAGAAAAACTAAACTAAGAAAGTAAAAGCTCAAAATTTTGGCTTACATTAATCGAGCCTAAAAGGGAAAAAGACTACATCTAATTAGGTGTATAATGCTTTAGGAAGCTTTCATGAACAAGTATTCTAAAAAGGTATCCATTCATGGAATATAATTGATACATATTCCCTTCAATTCGTTCTACTGTGAATGGACCAATCCAAAGCTCTTCATAAGGCTTCGACATGAAGCTATAAATAGGGTCCCATTAGACAACTTGTTCTTGGTAAGTAAACCTCTAACGATTAATCATCACCAAAATGCAATCAATGTCATGGAACTTGACCAAGTTCACCTCGGCGTTACCCTATGCCACAGGATGATCAGGTGTACTCCTGCTATATCCCTATTTAGGGGATCCCTAATCAAACCTAGGTGCCCCACCATCTAAAGGAATAGCCACTCGCCCAACCAAAATCTCCTTGAATTCTTCTGATGCCCGGGCCAAGTAACTTCCACTCTCAACACAACTTGCTCATAAAACTACATTAAATAAATCCCCTTGGGAACCTCATTGGCAGTCCAAAAAATCCTGGACCTATTATCTCTTGATTCCAATTGAGGTAAAGGGGGAGGTGATTCTTCATAGTGTTTGATAGTCCCTTCACTAGTAGGAACATGCACTTCTCTAGGTAGAAATAAATGCATAAGAGACAAAAGATCAAGAGTAGAGATATGTGAATCCCTCTAACCAACACTGTCCTCAAAAGTATGCACAGAAAGATAGGGTGGTGGCTCATAAAACCCAAGGACTTGCTCGAGAGGAAGAGAGGAATTTGTCTCTTCTTCATGCTCTTGAAAAATAGTCAAATCATTCAAAGAATATTCCTTCCCAGGTGCATCATGGGAAATTGCATCATCGATCAAGGCACCACGATGTCTATCCCTCCTAAATTCTTCATGCCTCTGGGAGGTATTCAAATTATTTGCGACAAGTTCTTTCCTAGGTGCAACAAAAGAAAGGACTTTGTCCATTAACTCAGTTGGGGTTCTAAAGGTTCTAACATTTTGATAGGGTGAGGAATTTTTGGCCAATGGCAAGTGACTTCTTATGTCTCCTTCTATTATGGCCATCACCTCAGACTCATGAGGAGAAACAAAGTGATTCCCATCATCCTCATCATCACCAGGATCGGTAACAACATTCAACTAGAAATCATCTCTAGGAAGGTCATGAGAATGCATATATTCCACAAAGCTCTTGCTGGATGTAAGATACAAAGGGACTTGAATCTGAGCTTCCACTACACCATCCAAACCAACTGGCTTGGAATCATGACCAATCAAAAGAGCTTCGAAAGAAGGACCAAGAACATTCATACGATCACATAAGTTGGAATCATCATTCAAATCACTAATGGACCCAACCTCCCCAAAAGTTTGATTTTTACCACAAATAGGTCTTACTGTCTTTATTTCTAAATGGGAAAAGGACCATCAACTAGGTCCACATCATCACTACCTTAACTAACAACTTCTTAGATTTATGTTGGGTCTCTGTACTTTGTTAAATGCTATGAAATACCACTGGAATTCAACAAAGTGAAACAAAAATAGTTTTGAGTGACGTGGGATGGCCTTGCCCTTGCTATTTTTAATTGTGAGCTACTTATCATAAGAGAGGTTCATTGATACATGAGCAATCAATGCCCAAGTCGATCAATGACTATAAAAGATGAATGAATGTTGGAACCATCCCCATCGTCCATTCATTTTGGGTGAATGGTGGATATTGCTACACTGTTTGGGAAGGCAAAAGGAAGGAGAATGCGACCAGATCTTGACCATTCCTCTAGTTTGCGTGAATGGCCAGATTTGTCTGGGAAAGAGGATATTTTGGGAGCCAAGTGTGAGAGGCATTTGCACGAGCAATTGTAGCAATCGATTCATGGTTCTACGAATGGTTGGATTCCTGTCAGGTTCTTTCAGTCATACCTCCACTTCAAACTTAATAGGCCAAGCTGTCATTGTTGTGAGTGAAGAGGACGTACATTGTTGTTTATTTTCCTATGGTTGAAGCACAAATGAGAGGGGTGTGTGGAACCATTTCTAATGGAGCTATTCCATTCCCTACTAAATAAATTAAAGGCTCATAAAGCCACTCCATTCCAACTTAAATCCATTAGAGTCTCATAAAAGTTTTTTTTTTAATTGAGATGGTATTTATCAAGGAATGGTTGTTAGGAAGGGGAGATGTTGCGCATGGGAAAAAAAGGGGAAGAAGACATCATAGACAGGTGGCTACATAAGACTGAAAGAGGAGAGAAATTCAGTGGATCGAAGAGGGTCCTAATTTTCAAAGATAAGGAAACTTTGTGTTATTGCGGGAAGGAGGCCCACGTGAAAGAGATAGGGGAGATAGAAGGAAATCCATGGAATAAGTAGAGAGGTTGCATAAGAGGAGGAGGATATAGCTTTGTTAAGGAGCAAGGGTTATTGTTATTGTTTGATAGGAGGTCAAGTGAAGAAGGTTGCGCAGGAGGAGAGCAACAACGTCAATATGGAAGGATAGATGAAGAGAACAATCACTTGATATTTTTTAAGAAGGGCCATTCAAGAAGAGGTCTTCTCAAGAAGAAGAAACTAGACAAATTTGATAGAGGAAAAGAAGAAGAACATAGAGGAACCCTGGTAACAATTTCAAGTTAGTTGGCCTCGGGTGAGGTAGTTTGTTTGTAAAGTTTTAGATTGATTTGTAAGCTTGGCTGAGATTTTAGACCAGAAAGCAAGAGCTCTTTTTATTAAGATCAAAGGGATTTGATCCCATAGGAAGAGAAATCCCTTGGAGGATAATTATGTGTATTGTATAATTTTATGAAATTTATCAGAAGGCCACTTGAATTCATAATTTTAATAGAGAATTCCTATTTTAGTATGGGTTCTCAATTGTGTGTGTGTATCTTTGAGTCTAATGTGTGATGCCTTTGAGTAGTGGTTTATGAAAGTTCCAAGACTATTATGCCTTCATGATTACTAGTGTTTGTGGGTTTAAATTCTACAAGTGGAGTGTGAATTTAAAGGCCTATTGTGTCCATTGTTGTATGTGTTTAATCTATACATTTGATTTGTTTCCTCCGTGAATATTAGAGCCTGTTTTGATCTCCTTTTGTCATCTATGTCTGTGGGTGCAATATCTGATTTCAAGTGAAACATGTCAGAGGCTTGTTGTGCCTCTTAGGATGTTGTGTGTGTTTGGAGAAATTGCAGAGGGAACTGATTCTCCCTTGTGTGCATCAGTTCAAAATCAATCCATAGCCAACCAAGTTGACCACAATTTTCTTTGGAAACCCATGTAGTGTCTTTTGGACTTATATTCTTCCAACGAACTTGATATTCTTTGTATTCTTTTCCACTTGTCTTTCTACTCACTTTACTACTAAAATTTCTTCAATTTCCTCTTTTGGATTGATAGGGATTTGTTACTTCCAATTTATAACCTGATCATCTTCAGTTTTGATTCCCTCATGGCATGTATATAGAGTTGAAATATTAAATGTTGAATAAATGTCTAATTCATCTGGCAATTCAATCTTTTACATTATCTGGTTTTCTTCAGGACTCTACATAGTTCAATCTTTTTCATCTTTAGCCAATTTTAGATTCCCTTCGAAAATCTCTCTTTCCTCGAATATGCAAGAACCAAATCACATTCAACATACCCAAATTTATAGTTGGGAATAAAAATATCCACATGACTCTAGTTCATTACTGCTTTGTAGATTTTCGAAAAGCTTTTGATTATGTCCCTGGAGAGGCCCTATTCCAAAGGCTCTGAGACATCGACATCTCCGAGACCCTATTGATTTCCATCTTGCATTTATACAAGTCATTCCTTGGCCAGCTCGACACAACTTATGGGCTGTTAGATTTCATCAGGATTACTATAAACAAGGGTGCCCCCTAACCCCCGCCTTGTTTGGGATCTATATTGATGAGTTGGAGGCCTTCCTTCACAAGCATATTCAAGACAATGATGGGTGCCTCCTCCACCAGGTTTTGATATGCATCCTACTCTTTTCCGACAACATGGTCCTCTTGGCCTCATCTCCAGAGGGTTTATAGTGACAATTGGATGCCTTAGCTCTTTTCTACGATCTTCGACAACTGATGGTCAACCTAGGTAAAATGAAGGTTATGATCTTCAACAAGACATATAATACTTCGTCAAACTTTAATTTATTCTTCAGAGGGGAAGAGATTGAGATCACTAGCACCTACACATAATTGGGGGTGCAATTCTCAAGACCCCGCTTCAGTATATGATAGGCTCTGTTGAATTGACGCTTTGGGCCCTTAATTGTCATCACATTGATGTATTTGATTATTGTATGTTACATTAAATAAAGGAGCAGTTGGAGTGGATGTGAACACTCCAACCTCTCTATATGATGTATAAATACACCATCTAAGATGAATACAAGTGTTGTTTGGTTTTTCAACCAAGCATGTGCAAGGATGCACCTGCTAACTAGTAGCAGCAGTCTCAATAAAAATATGTAAAAACTAATGTAATCTGATTTAACATTAACATGTACAAAGAAATTAAACTAGATTTAAGAACATAAGCAATAAGATCTATGAGGAAAACAAGAAGTTAAAAAATTTGATCTTTTTTGTATTACCTCAAATGGTGAGGATGATGAGTTTTGAGCAGCTCCAAGGTTGAGATGATCCAATGTCCAATGGTCTCTTCTTCTCCAATGCTTCAATGGGGATCTTCAAACTCGAAATGGGAGGCAATGGCTCTCAAGGGAATTTGGTAGCATAAGGATAGGATGAAATGTGGATTGTATAGTGAGGAGCCCCTATCACCTTTTTATAGTTTTTTGGTGATGGTAAATACCATTATGGTTTTAAGGAAACCAATGGTATTGCTAAATGTGGTTTAGGTCTCTTTTTCCCTCTTTTTCCTTTTTTTGATTTTTTTTTAATATTATTCCCTTTTAATTGATTTTTGGGAATTTTGGACCATTTTTTAGGGTTTTTTGAGGAAAAATACATATTTTGGGGGGGAAAAAGTGTATTATGGTCTTTTTGGTGACATTTTAAAGGTTTTAGGGGCAAAAATGGTAGGAAAAATGGACAAAGGGATCATGTGCATAGGGAAATGAGCTAGTGAGCACTTTTTGGGTGTCAACAAATTGCCCCGTGATGTGTGAGGGCAGGAGCTCATCATATGGCCGATATACATCATAGTTTTCTTTGCCTTTTTCCTGGGGTTTGGAGGAGAGAAGAGACCGATTGGAGATTGGAACACCGGGCCCATGGAAGCTGCAAAAACTAAAAAAAAATACATGGCCTCAAAATGAATGAGGAATAATCTCTGATAATGGATGAGGCGGGCATACCCATGCTCGTATCAAGACATATACATAACAATTAGGCCCAAGAAGGGGGGACTTGAATAATACATAAAAGTCTGCTGGTACATCATGATGGTCCAGAGGGGACACAATGCTGGGATATACTAATGGTCATACCATGACTGATCTAAATAACAGATACAGTGGAAAAGAGCAACAACCATTCTGAATAAAGTATTGGAAGGGTTGATGAACTGTTGAATCTGAAGGTATCCAATAGTTGTAGGGACTCAAAAACTGTGAGCCAACTTCTAAAGAGAATATGGAACCTGTATACTCAAGGGAGTATGTAACTGGGTTACTTCTAAATACTATCGCCAAGCGCAACCCGGATATCGATAGGAACATGTAACTGGTTGTTTTCTCAAAAAGACTCATAAATGTGGTAGAGTTAGGTGATATCCAAGGTCTTCAACAAATAAGTGAAAGGATCGATACCCTGCACGAGTCTCAACGATGCGATCAAGGTGTTGACGTCGATCATGTGAGAAACAATCATTTGGGGAGGCACTAAGGAATCCTTTCAAAATGATCCGTAGGCACTCACCACTAATGGCGATGAGTCCAAGGCACAGGGACCTCTGGGTCTATCCTCTGGAATAGATTGGTTGGCGTCGACAGAGGGAGACCTTGCAACTACCAAGGCAATGATGTTTCCTTGATAGGAGCACGGGGTGTACAAATGAAGTGTGATAGTACTGATGGTAGGACTGACATACTGTGGGGATGGGGAATAACTGGGCAAATAGAGTGGGTGGATTCAAACTTCCTTTATTTAGATCATGATGACATGGTTGACTTGGAAGCACATGAAATTGATTTTTAGGTGTGGGGATTGTTACCGGACAATCCACTTGACCGGAGGCGAGCCGGATCTCCCTAGCTCAATGCGAGTCTAGAACAAATAGAACAGACTACAAACACATTTCCTAGATCTACTTAAGGATCAAGTACTAGATGTCTTACCTCTTTGATTCGCTATCCTTTCTCCCGAATGTTGCTCCACGTCCCACGGTCGTCAGATCCAAGCTGCAAGACCCGTTAAGACACAGAAAAGAGAAACGAGTAAAGAGCATCTATACAATAAGAGATCTATGTAAACAGTTAAGCAGGTAAACAACACAACATCATTACACATCGAGAACAATATTGGTGGAAAGCATTTGTATTACTGCAAATAGAGGAGTACATGATAGAGATATAGAACCATAACCAATGACTTAACGTAGCAACCCTTCTCCGCACAAGGCAATTGCCAAGCCCTTCCAAGGAAGCATGAATTCTCCAAGAGGTGAGTGAGGGTGTCTAAGAGAGATTTCACCAGCATGTAGATACCATAGTCTTCCTCCCTTTGGTATGGGAGTGAGCCTCATATATATAGGACTAAGTGGATGAGGTTATGGATAGGATAGGATGAGACATGGTAGGAGAGAGATAGGGGATCCTCCCATTGAGTTAGGGGTCGAGTACCAACTCTCCAAGAGATCAGGGATAAGCCCCCAAATGGGAAAGCTTCAATAAAGATCTCGAAATGGCTATTTTTGCCAATTAACAGACCTCATCGCACCCTTCTATGGAGAAACTTGCGACGTCGCATGTTGCTAGTGTGCAACCTGTGACGACCTCTCAAAAGGGTTTACAAACTGAGTACAAATCCTCCAAATGAGCACTTGGTCCAGATGACTTCAAGGATGTATACACTAAATCATGATGATGGGTAGATTTTAGGTGTAACAGGGATCATAGCTTTAAGGGATCATGGGGGAGTTCTGCAGACTGGAGTGACTCCGGGGGACAAGTTGATGGATGATATCACGAGAATCTTTGGGTGACATATTACAGAATACTCTGAACAAAGGCGACCATAATGGGGAAGCTACCATATGAGTAGACATGATCTGTTGTGGTGCCGAGAGGCACCATTGGGTCCTTCTTCGTAGTTTTAATGAGATCCAAGAAGGGATAAAAGTGTGCTCTGAAATGGTATTGTCCTGTGGATTTTTGCGAGCCCAGGATTGTTCATGCTCGTGAGTGCTTTCATTTTTAAGGAGTCTGAAAACGATAAGAAGACTCTGAATTGGTGGAGGAGTACCGTCCTGTGGATTTATACGAGCCCAAGACAGTGATTGCTCGTGGCTGCTTTCAATTTTAGAGAGTCTGAAAGCGATAAGTAGACTCCATTGGTGTTATTTTTCGTATGTTAGTCTCCAAGGCCCGAAAAAGCATAAAATGATGCAAATGGAGAACTCTTCTAGCCGATGTGACTAGAGTATTCCTTTTTCGTAATTAGTCTACAAGGTCCGGAAAAGGGGTAAACTTATACCAGGTAGATGCCCTTTCAAATACTTTTAGCGAGTATGAAGGGAAGCAAGATTGCTCGGCTATCTTTTCATTGTTTTAGGAGTCAGAAAAGAGCTTAACAGAAACTCCCTAAGTGCATTTTTCGTAAAAGAGTTGCTCGGCCCTAAAAAGGGATAAAATTATACTGAGCAAAGAGGTATGGGTTAGAGCGAGGAGTGATCTCGAGCATCATCACAAGCGCGGAAAATTGAATTCGGCGATATAAAATTCATCAAAAATGGATAACGATCGATGTGGCACACAAATCGAGGTGACGAGGGGCATGGGAAAAATGCCCAAAAAATCTGGTGGTGAGAGCGAGAAATGATCTGAAGCATCGTCACGAGCGTGGAAAACTGAATCCGGCGATATAAGACTCGTAAAAAATGGACCACGGCCGATGTGGCATGCAAATCGAGGTGACGAGGGGCATGGGAAAAAAATGCCCAAAACATATGGTGGTGAGAGTGAGAAATGATCTCAAGCATCGTCACGAGCGCGGAAAACTAAATCCGGCGATATAAAACTCATCAAAAATGGACGACGGTCGATGTGGCACGCAAATCGAGGCAATGAGGGGCATGTAAAAAATGCCCAAAAACAAGACCTTGTGGAATCAAGAAAAGGAGTGGACTATCGTGAAGTTCTCGTTACGCTGATTCCAACGGTTTGAAAAACGAACGTCGTATGATGCCGAAATGGTTGATTGAAAATTGGTCAAATTTCTATAATTAACAAGTGGACCCAATGTGACAAGTGTCATTTTCACCATTGAGTTTCACAGAGTAATTTGGTTGAGTCAGAGCATTTTCTTGATTTGCGGGAGATTCGACCGTCGGTTTTTCATTCCGCGAGTTTCAGGTAAGCCTATATGCCTTGCCCTTTCAATTTATTTACTTTTTGGTGAGCGTCGGGGTCTTAGAAGCGACGAATATTCCACGTTGGCTTGCCAACGCGGAATATTGCGGGTTTTGGGCCTTTTTCCGCGATGCACATCGCGGGTATGGGCTGGACAACCGCGATGTGCATTGCGGCTATGGATGTGTACAGCTGCGATGTTCATTGTGGTTGTGTATGCTTACAGCCACGATGTGCATCGCAGCTATGGGTGCTTATAGCCGCGATGTTCATCGCGACTGTGGGCGCTTACAGCCGCGATGCACATCGTGAATGTGAGGGATGGAATCTGCGATGAGCATCGCGGATATGAGGGCTGAAAGCGACGATGTGCATCGTGGCTAGGGGTCTAAAAGTCTCGATGGGGATCGCTTGGTTAGGGAAAAAAAAATTGTTTTATTTTTCTAAAATTGTTTGTGTTGTTTTGGCAAGATGCTAAGGAGGCCGCAGGTATCGTGGAGGGAGAGAGACATTGATGAGGGGCTGATGGAAAGTATTCGGGAGAGCTCGCATGTGTGGGCGGCTTTAGATTTGGGCGGACTACTGAAGTTCGCTTAGATCCCTCTCATGCGTTCAGTCAGGGAGCTGCTGAACAAATTGATTGAATTTTGGAATCCGGAGGAGGCGGTTTTCATAGTGCAAGGTGAGCGACTAGAGCTCACCTTGACTGATGTGTACTTTCTTATTGGCTTGCCCCGTTTGGGTGAGATAGGGGACACCCAACCGAGGATTCTAGCTGGTATGGATATTGAGGATCTCCTTGAGAGATTTTGTGTTTAAGGGGCCCGTGCGAAGAATAGCGCACTGAGCTTCTCGGATCTCCGAGAGGTGGAGATGCAGGCAGTAGCTGCTTGTGTTTTGTGGGTGCTTGGTGCACAGGCGCCCCATCATTTTTCAGGGGGGAAAATGATGATGGTTCATTGTGTCATGATGGGGACATATTTTGCTTGGGGACAGATGTTTATGGCTTGTGTTTAGCGAGAGATGAACAAGGTTAGGCGGGAGGGAGGAGAGTTTAGTTATGCCTCTTTCCTCTGTTGTTTCTTTTTTGAGCGAGTACCTACCTTGTGGCCACATGTGCCGGTTCGAGATGGACTGAGGAGTGAGCCGCGGATGGTACGGTGGTGGGAGATGATGCCCCGGGGTGGTGGTGGCATTCGGCGGTTCTTCTCATCGGAGATGTACGACCAGTGGGAGAAGATGCATGTCGTGATTGATGACTATCCATACCGGGAGATGGACTTCCGAGGAGACATCTAGATGCCTTGAGCTCAGGGACAGGATTGGGGATTGGATGGTACGTCATGTTTTTGTTGTTCTTGTTATATCATGTTTAGATGTTTTGTTATGAGTATTGGTTGAGATGTTTACATGATACTAACTTGTTTTGGTGTGGGTCATGGCAGATGTTGGTCCGAGGCCTCCAGTGGATCATATGGGCCGTAGGGGACGGGTGATGGTGGTGGTACCTTCACCGGTAGCGGCACCCCCGCCTTGTGCACAAGGAGTTGTGCATCATCAGGATGATGCACTAGAGGACGTATGTGATACCTTGGAGGCGCTACTAGTGGATGTACCAGATGATGGTTGGAGGGATCTAGATCAGCATGTTCTCGATCATTGTTACGATGCTCCTCTTGAGTGGAGATCGATCCTCCGCAGAGTAGCTGTAGTGACAGTTGAGAGGAGGGCTCGGGCTCTGTATGATCCAGAGGAGCCAGAGGAGCCCAGTGATCGTGATGATTAGGTTATCTTGAACCTGCCCCCAAATGTTGATGAGCATATGGGGATGTATTTTGTTGATACACATTTTGTACAGCTGGTGTACCTTTTGTATATTTGGGTGCTGAGAGCACTCCTGACATTGTGACTCTTATGATGATATATATATATGTATGGTATATAGTCATGTATGCATGTGGATGCACATCTTGTCTTTTCATTTTATGTTGTGTTTCACTTGGATGCAATGATATGTGTTTTGTTTTTTGTATGCCCGTGGAGGCACATGTTATGCATGTGGATGCAATACTTTTGTTTTTTGTATGCCCGTGGAGGCACATGTTATGCAGGTGGATGCAATACTATGATAGCTAGTTTTTTTATTTGATTTTTTGATGCTTTATGTGATGCATTGTTTTGATGCCCTACATGTTTTGGTTGGCATGCCAATATAAGATGTTATTAGCCATTTGATCTGCGACACTGTTCTGATTTCTTGGGACATGAGTGAAGGAAATGGATTCAAACTGTCGAATCATTTGTTTAGTGCGTAAGAATTTTCTGAAGAGACAGGGATCACGTACCTGGTACCAGTTATTGAGCTGGGAAACAAGAAGTTGGGAGTCTAGGAAGACGTTGAGGTAACTTATTCCCTTTTGGAGAGCAGCGGTTAGGAGACCGGTTACGGCGTCATACTCAGCCTGGTTGTTTGTGGTAGCACCTATGCACACTCCGTCGAGGTGGATCAACTCATGTGAGGGGGAATAGAGTACCCAAGCTGCCGAGGTGAGATTTGGAGACTAGCGACTTGCACCATCGGAAAAACCAACATAGTAGATTGGAATAGGATCCATCTATGTTCATGCAGAAAAAAACAAAAATGTAAGGTTGTGAAAGTTTGCAGTGGGAAAAAATGAAATAAAACAAACTATACAATCTGGATGGTGGTGTCCAGAAGATTTTTTATGGATAGAATCGTTTAAGATACAACCCGTTATGGGGGTTGCGCATGGGGTTTCCTTCTGATTCGGTCAAAATGTATGCCCCATGTCCAAGGAAAGTATGTATGATGTATGGGCCTTGCCACATGGATTCAAATTTTCCTTTTCTTGTTTTGTCGTGGGCTTGATTGTAAACAAGTACAAGGTCTACTTCACAGAATGTTTGTGGGTGAACATGTTTATCGTAGTGGAGTTTTGATCTATTCTTTGCAGCTTCGATTATTTGTAGGGCTGCACGGCGATCCTCATCGGCTTGTTCTAGAAGAAGTAAGCATTCTTCAATCGGTGAAGTATCCGGGAGGATTTCTATGGAAATTTGTAATGTCGGGATCTGACATTCGATAGGGAGGACGGATTCCATGTCGTGGACCAAATGGAAAGGGGTAAAACCGGTGGCGGTTTTAGTGGATGTGCGGTAAGCCCATAATACGGGGAAAAGCATGTGATGCCAATTGGACTTATGTCGGTAGACAGTACACTGGAGGATGGTATTCAAAATTTTGTTGATAGCTTCAACCTGGCCATTCCCTTGGGGGTAGTAGGCGGAGGAGAAATGATGTTCAAACTTAAGGAGGGTTGATAATTCTCGCCAGATGGAGTCCTCAAAGTGAGAACCATGGTCTGAGACTAGTTGCTTTGGTACTCTGAAACAAGCTATAACATGGTTGAGGAAAAAACGGGTTGCAATGTCGGCTTTGCAGTTATAAGTAGGCATAACTTCGGCCTATTTTGTAAAGTAATCGACGGCTATAATGATGTGTTTATGGCCGCTCGCTAATGTGGGATTACAATCCATGAAGTTGATGGCCCATTTCCAGAAAGGTCCAATGGTAACTACTGGATGTAGGGGAGCAGGGGGTTTTCTTGCCTTCAGGGCAAAGTGCTGGTAGTTTTGGCAATGTTTGACTGCTATGATGCAATCCGTGAATAATGAGGACCAAAAAAACCTATGAGGATTGTCTTTTGGGCAATGGCCATTCTAGAAAAATGGCCTCCGCAGGCGTTGCCATGACAGTCATTAAGGACTTGTTCGGCTTCTTCTTGAGAAAGGCAATGTCTTAGGATTGTGTCGACTCCACATCAATAGAGGACGTCACCTAAAAGGAGATAATGGGGGGCATGGTGGCGAATGCGACAGTGTCCGTCATGGTCGACATTGGGTCAAAATTTTTGTGTATGAAGGTAAACCAAAATATCACCGTACCAAGGGTCGTCAAACGAAATGATGAATAAATGGTCGTTAGTAATGTCTGTATGGATAGCTGGTGATGACGATGAGGATGGAAGGTCCATAATGAGTTGGGCAAGTGCTAATGCTTTGATTCTCTTTGGAGTTTTAAAAGTCAGGTCATATTCTTGTAGGATAATCACCCATTTAGCTACGCGGCCTTGCAAAAGACGACGTGTCAAGAGATAGACCATTGGGTTAGAATTTGCGACAACTGTAGTGTGGCTAAGGAGAATGTAGTGGCGTAACTTCTGTACTGAAAAGACAATGGCGAGGGCCATTTTCTCTTCATGTGGGTACCGTAGTGGTGGGCCTGATAAGTTTTGGCTTACATAGTAAATGACATGCTCTTGACGAGCAGAGTCTTCTTGGATGAGTACTCCAGAAATGGCATAGTCAGATGCCGAGACGTAAAGGATGAAGCCTCTTGTGAAATCTGGAGGAGAAATCAGGGGGGCATTTGTGAGTGCTTTCTTCAGGTATGTGAAAACTCCTTCCGCTTGGTTATCCCATGCAAAATGAGTATGAAGGCGTAGTAAACGAAGGAAACCATGCACGGTCGTGGAATAATCAGGGACAAAGCGGTGGAGGAAATTGGACTTCCCCTGAAGGCTTTGTAGTTGTCTTAGTGTGCGAGGTGATGGTAGGTCCACGATGGCTTGGAGTTTTAATGGGTCTATGGTGATTCCTTTTTCTGAAATGATGAAACCCAACAGATGTCCTACTGGAACGCAAAAGACACACTTGAGTGGGTTCAGGCGGATTTTGTATTTTCGACAACGCAAGAATACTTGTCGAAGATCATCTAAATGGTCAGATCGTTTCTTAGATCGAGCCGTGAGTTCGTCTAGATAAACTAATATGATGTTATTCAGGTCATGAAAACAATAAGTCATGGCTCATTGGAAAGTGGCTCCAGCGTTCTTGAGACCGAAAGGCATGACACGATAGGAGAAGGTGCCCCATGGGGTAGTAAAAACAGTCTTGTATTGATCTTCTTTACGGATTTTGATTTGGTTGTATCTGGAGAAATCGTCCATAAAAGAAAGTACCTCATGCCCCGCACATGCATCGATTAGTTGGTCAATAAATGGTGTTGGGAAGTTGTCTTTGGGACAAGCTAGATTGAGGTCACGGAAGTCAGTACAGACGCAGATGGTGCCTACTTTCTTATTGACTGGTACTGGGTTTGAAACCTAGGTGGTATATGCAATAGGGTATATGAAACCTACTGCCCGAAGCTTGTCAATCTCGACTTTGACAGCCAGAAGCTTAGATGGGTGAATGGGGCGTTGTTTCTGACGGACAGGTGGTACGTTGGGCCACGTGTCTATGTGATGTTTTACAATGTTAGGATCGAGACCAGGCATTTCAGTGTAAGACCAGGTAAAGACGTCTCGAAACTCTTGGAAGAGTTTCTTATAGGCTTGTGTTTCCTTTTCAGTGCATGATGCGCCTAAAGAGATAAGCTCGAGTTTTCCAGGGGTGGTGGAGATGTCGATTTTAATAATAGGTGAAATGTTGGCCATATTACCTTCTTCAAAGGCG
Organism: Larix kaempferi; assembly: GCA_027924585.1. Taxonomy (NCBI): domain Eukaryota; kingdom Viridiplantae; phylum Streptophyta; class Pinopsida; order Pinales; family Pinaceae; genus Larix; species Larix kaempferi. Next base: position 3,443,208 of record BSBM01000241.1, on the reverse strand, counting down.
TCAGGTGCTGGGTTTGGATCTTTAAACCAATCTACCTTTGTTGGTAAAAAAATCTTTTGATTCGACAGACAATTGGTTTTCCGTGGTGGAGGAAGATGCCTCAGGGATGAAATATGACCGATGATGCATATCATCCCAGGGGTAGTCCGGTGCAGTAAGTGTTTCTAGAATCTCCTCATCGCTACGGAAGTAGTGTGTCATCAAATCAATCGGTTCAGGTTTGTAGGTGGTTGAAATCATATAAATGGTATTGATTTCTTCTGAAAGGGAAGATTCTGGGGGGAATATTTCTTCAATGTGCGGGGGTGATATCTCGAGGTCGGCATTATTCAATTCGTGTAGTGCTGCTCAAAAATATGGGAGATTGGGGCAATGATGTGAATAATGGACGTAGATGCCACATATCGCACAAGGGTGGTTTGTGCGCAATGATTTATCGCGAGGCTGAGGGGGTAGTTCTAGTTTGACAATTGGAACGTTAGTGTCATCATCCAACATATTCATGTGTTCTTGAAGTGCTGGTAATTGTGGACATTGATGGGTAGCATGGCCTATACCATCGCACAAAGAGCATTTGGGGAGTACACAGGTTGTTGGGGGATTCTTTGCCAACTTGGGGGTTGATGGGGTGGTGCGGGTTGTTGGCCCAGTGGTATAGGTTTGTGGGCCTCTGCCCCCATTGTAGCGAGAGTGAGGGGGAACATAACTAGAGGTTGATGTGGTGGCCCCTGTTGAAGGTGCTTAGTTTTGGGGGTTTGGTATGCCAGGTGGTGGACGATTAGAAGTATTGATGGGTTGCACCGGTTGTAAAATGGTGGTCGGTGTCGGGGGAGGGGTTGGGGCAAGTAGGTACCATACAAGTAATCCTAACGTTAACCCTGGAAGGTTTAGCGTAGCCATTACTGGCGTGCTGACAATTCCTGAAAATGGAAACAAGAATGGGATAGTGTGAATCGGTGTTGCTCCAATGTGACTAGGCACTGTTGAGGGTTGTGGCAACGGTTGGGGTTGCTGACTATGCTGTTGTTCATTGTGCAAGAGGGTACATAAATATGATATTTCAGTCACCCATAGAGGGGGTGGGATAGATGGAAAAGTGGTGATCATGGGAGTATCCAAATATATCCCGGGTCCGACTGAGGAGATGAAAGATGTGGGTGCACTTTGAATGGGTTGTTCGATCATAGGGAGAACATTTTCAGGTGCTGCGAGGGCATTGGGATCATAGTATGGTATCTGGTCGATTTTAACTATACGTCCTTCGTGGGGAAACATCATGAGGCGAAAGACTGAAGAAGCAACCGCTTTCATTCTATACATGTAGCTTCGTCCCAAAAGGAGATTGGAATCAAGTTGGGCGTTGATGACCTCTATATCTATGAGTACCAGTTTTCCCCCAAGCTGCACAAGTACGTTAACTAACAGGCCTTGCGGTTGTGCTGAACGACCATCATAGGCTCGTAATGCGGTAGTTAATGGCTGTAGTGTGGGGGATCCAAGCTTCTACCAAACAAGAGTCGACATGAAGCAGGTGGAGGCACCTTCGTTGATGATGCATCGATGAACGACAAGGTTTCGAATGGATACAGAAACTTGAAAAGATAGTGTTGAAGGTAACCGAGGTTTGGCCTGGTCTAAGTCAAATGCCATCATATGGGAGTCGTTAGGGTCTATGGCACCAATGGTAGACAACAATAATTTCTTTTGTGCAGGGCAGTTCTCTAGGATTTCTAGAGCGGACATAGCAGCGGAGGATTGTGCTAAGTCTTCTACAATGTTATAGTTCAAAGCTACACGAGCATTAGGTTTGTTGTTTATTCATCGTAGGGGAAACGAGGGGCTCTAGGACCCCCCTCCATTGGCATATTAGGTATGCGCAATGGCTGATCCATTGGAAGAGTACTTGAGGATGGATCAGTGGGCGAGGATTCAGGAGCTAAGCCGTATTGGTTACGACGGGTTTTAAGGTTGATATCATTAGATGACATCATCAACAGATGGTGAGTGCTCGACTCTGTATTCTGGTAATCGTTCGCAGTATAGGTGATCTGCTGTTGTACGGCAACGGATCCTTGTGGGGGATCCATTGGACGGGTGTTTAATACTCCTTAGTTGGGTAGAGGATTCTGCAATATCATGGGTTGCGGTTGAGGAGGTGGTGCCTACTGTGCATCATGTCCTTATCATTGGGCATCATCAATCTAGAGTTGGCGTGCTCGGTCCAAATGGGGGAAATTATGTGTGTAATGGCCGTAGACTCCACATATGGAAACCTGGATATGAGGTTAGGATTTTTACCCTGTTTCGGTGGACAATCAGGGTTTTGATTGGGAGGAGCAGCATTATTATTATTTGGAGGATTAGGTGGTTGTCCACCTTGGTTCTGTTGTTGGTTGTTTCTACGGTTACGTCCATTTTCGCGATTCTGTTGACCTCCTAGGTTACGCTGGTTGTTCTGGTTTTGAGGTTGGTTTTGTTGTGCATATACATCTCCTTGGGCAGTAGGTGGGTTTTGAAGTCGTGCAGTCGCTAGAGCAGGCTGCGGTGGATAGTAAGCAGGAGGGTTCTGAGGTGGGCCTGGTGCCTATTGCGGTTGTTGGTAACCTTGAGCGATTGGAAGTGTTGGAGCAGGAGGTGTCGTTTGTTGAGGGTAGTAAGCTGATGGGGCTTGTTGGTGAACTGGATTCTGATTAGCCTGCTGGTTATAATATGGAGGTGGTGCATAAGCTAATGGTGTTTTCCCATAACACTGCGGTGGACATGAGGGTCCGTGAGTGTGGTGGGTGTGCATCACTGGAACATACGAAGTTGTATCTCTAGAATGAGATGTAGCCCTAGAAAGGTATACGACATTGTTGGTACTCATCATGGTAAAAGGTTTGTTTTGTGCCATAACCTAGCCAATGATATCGTCAGCGGCATGGGATGCCCTTGGCGCGTCGCTCCGGGATGGATCACCGTGAGGGGTGTCCGGTAAGATTGTGTATAAATATCCAGATTGTGCATATATCAGGTCAAATTGCTGAGCTTTTAAAATGGCTTCTTCTTCCGACTGGGGTCGTTCAGAAGCTACATCCTTGGCTATGAGAGGGAGGAGTGATTTCAGGAACCAATCCAGGAAGATATGGTTGTCAAGTTTTATCTTTCAGAGACTACGACGCTTACGCCACTCATGGATATGATTGGTGATGTGTGTAGCGGTGTTCTGTCTACAAGACAGTAGTATTTCCACTCCTGCATCATAGTGGACAGGTAATTAGAAGAACTATAGGAAAGTCGAGGTAAGGGATGTGAACGTAGTGTGTGTCCCATGGGGTTGCTAGATGTACCATTTGGCTGCTGAGCCGGTAAAAGTTCATTGTAATAAATGAAGACGAATGGAATCGTCTACTATGGAGTTTGAGGAACACCATAGGTGAAAGGACATGATGTGGTTTTGGGGGTCTTCCCCAGCCTTCCCTTCAAATTTTGGGATGTCTGAGGGGAGATTTGTGGGCATGGGGGGCCAAGTGGGGTCATGTCTAATAGGATCATTAGTTAGTCTTGCCAAGTCTGGCAAATTCAGACTTGCCATAAATGGTAGATTGGCCGAGGGGTGTGATGTAGTAGCTGGGCATATGTGCTAGTGGTAGCATTATGGTGTGGGCCACTGCCCCCGAAGGGTATCTGATTTGTGAAGGGGATTTATCCCCCAATCAAAGGTGTATGGGTAAAGCCTGTGTTCCCAAGTGTAGCTTGAGTTATAGATGGGTTTGGATTGGGTATAATAGACCCAAGGTTTGGTATGCTGGAAGTGGTTCCAGTCAAAGGTATATCTATAGCAGGTGTAGGTCCCATGTTGGGCATCCCTAGAACAGATGTAGTTCCCATATTAGGCATGGCTAGAGTGGAAGCAGTTCCTAGGTTGGGCATACCAACATTGGTTGTGGTGGTGGTGGCTAATGTAGTAGCTGGGATGGTGGAAGAAGTTCCACCAACAGTCCCTGTGTTGAAAGGGTTGGAAGAAAAATCAGCCATGGGGCTAGTGGGTGCAGTGTATGTGGGGTTTTTAGATTCTACCTCAGAGTCAGATGTGAAATGAGGCATGTCAGAATTGGATGACGGGGTTCTGTTTCGATGACGTGTGGAGTCAAGGAAACCGTACTGCGGGGGTTCACCCCGGAAACGTCGAGAACGTCTCGGGGACTCAATGGTGACAGTTGTGAATTAAATCTACTAGGTGGTGATGAGTGGAAAGCTCGAAAGCCCTAATGCAACCGTGTGTGCAAGAGGGGAGTGTAAAAAATAATGGCACTTAGGCCAACAACCAAACTCAAAATACTTACTATAATAGTTGTGCTATAGTAAGTGGAGCAATAAAAAAATGTGGTCAGAAAAACAACATGCAAACGACTCCTAAAAATAGAAAAAAGGTGTACTCACTGACCAAAGGGAGGTAATGGAGCATGCAAACACCTAACTAAAAAGTATTATGACTCAACAAGGTATATCCTCTGCAAGGTGATGAAATCCAAGTTAGACAATATAAATTGTAGAATGAAAGGCTAAATATCCCCCTACTGGGAGGGACACCGGGTAGACAATCCTATAAGTTTGGCCACTAAGATATTGTAACATACCCCTTTTTGTTGAAAAACATTTTATATTGGAAACATTACGTTAACTTTTATTGTAAAGTTTTATATTGGACAAGTGTCCAAGGATGACTATAATTTGCACAATATTTTATTATTAAATAAATTTAATAGGAGACAAACACCTAAGGAGACTGTTGAAAGAGTCATTACTGACCCAATAAGTGGAATGGAATCTAGGGTAGAAAGAAATGGACAAGTGGCAGCATCATGATGCAACTAACTAGTTGTTGGTATGGGACAACTCCCTTGAAATGTGGTCATAGTGCCCAGGAAGGTGGGACTGGAGCTTGAGGCTCATTTATTGAAAACTGGCCACTAAAGACCTAAGCAAATATTTAAAAGAGCCATTGAATTGTGAACTGAGCTTCATCACTTTTCCTGATGAGGAAATCTACCTTGGGGTTTTGTTGTGCTTGCACCCAAGAGTTTCAATGAGGGGATATGCTAAGTTTTTTTATCATGTAGTAAGTATGCCTATTATACTGCTGAGTGCAGAGTTATACTATTGAGTGCTGAAGCTATAGTATTGAGTGCTGAAGTTATACTATTGAGTGTTGAAGTTGAGTGCCTTGCTTCTACCTAGAATCTTCTACCTAGTGGTTCAGTGAATAGGCTCGGGGGTCCAAAGTAGGCAAGTAGATTGGCTTCTTCTTCTGGAGAAGGTTGGGAGGAACATGCCTCCTTGGGTGTTTGTCCACGCTATCTACAGTTACATGTTCTACTTGTCATTTCTTGCCTAAGTATTTATCTTCTAAATTCTGAAATGTTAAGTTAAATATGGTGTAGGTTAAGTATCGATATTACCAAAGTAGAAATTTAAAAATTATGACTTAATAATAATTTGGTTGATTGTCGAATGAATATATGTTCTGATTGAATTAAATACTCTTTCTGCATTTTTCCACATACAGTTTCCTGTATCGTACTCTAGTACAGAGAGACAAAATTATGAATGATGAATTGATAGGCAGATTCCCAAATGATTAGATAAATTAATACTACTGTAATTTATTAATATTTCTGATCAGTTATATACAATATTACAAAATATATGTTTAGACTCAGGATTTATAAACAACATTTCATATTCAATATTGAAATTGTTTTTCTGTTACACTGTATTTAGAAATTTATTTCAGCTCTGTACAAAGTTTAGGGTTTATCTGTTAGGTAATTTATTCCTTCACAACTATATAAGTGTTATAATCTTATTGTATTTCTTTAAGTCAAACCACATTATAGATTAAACACAGAAATCGCACCAGCACCAAATCTAGTTAACAATATTGTATTATCATTTAAAAACATCTGAGGGTTTACCCCATAACCCTTACATTTAAAACAAACGCTGAAACAATAGGCACGGCTAGGTCGGCTATCAAACGAGCCGAGGATTTATCCTTGCTATAAAAATGTTACACTAAAATCTTTACATTATGGCCAAAACATTGCCGAAGGAAACAAGCATCAAGCTCTTGTCAAACAGCAGGCACCGGCAAAGCCATGCCAGGAGTATCTACAAAGTTATAGAACCACCAAGGCTTACTAGGTGGGGGAGCAGCATCCTTCCACCAAAGCTTCAAACAACAACCCTTCGCCATGGTATCACCTACCAAAGAAAATAACCAAGAGGTTAAATAACAAATTCTAGATATGCGTAATTATTATAAATAACTGTAATACTTGGTTTATTTTTGGAAAAAAATTATTTACCTTATCGACGATGCATCTGGGGTAATGACAACTTGAGCAGACGAGATGATGAAGCCACCTAGTAGACGCAAAGATTCAAGATTTAGATCCGATGAACAATCACTGACTGTACAAGAAGATTTCACTATGGACTAACTTCACTCTCAAGCGAAAAGCTAACAAAAAAGCCCTGAACTATTCTCTAATAGCACCCTCGAAGGCTGCATGTGGTTCGGCCCTAAAAGCTTAAACCATAACTAAAGCTACTTGGTTCACCCGACAGATCTAGAGATCGAAACTGGGGAAGGAAATTTCCAAACATCAATTGCTAACCCTACTATTGCTGCAGGTGGTCGGCCTCTCCTCCCCCCCACTACCGAAGTGAAATGAAAGTGTTGGAACCAACTCGGTACATTTCAAATGAAGGACTAGGGTTACAATACAAAGCCCGAGGACATATAATATCAGCGGTGAGGATGAAGCCAGTTTGGCACGTTGAAGTTCGAGCACCAACTCTTTTAATGCTGTGTTTATTATTACACTAACTATCATAGCCATTGCCAGACTAGGGTTTAAGCAGTGAACAACTCGGCACTATAACAGGTTGTGGTGTTTACCACCACGTGAACCCCAGCCATGACAACAGTCCACTAAGACTTCCACTCAACGTAGAAGGCAGTCGAAATAAATGTTCAGATTGGTTACAACAACCGCCAGCACACTAAGCATTAAATGCCCTGTCATCATCACATTCCAATGCAAGGTTTACAAACTGCAGCATAGTATTATATTGCCTTTCCAAAGTATAGAGTCAATATCCATATCAATTTACATTTCTAGTGCATTAATCATAGAGTGCATAGTTAATATACGTAGGTACGAGTCTTCAAATGTTTTCATATCGTTACATAAGCCAAACCCTTGGTATAGGAGACCTCTGATACTTGGTACATTAGATAAAAAGTGTATCGTATACATAGCACCTTTTATGTGTGCTTTACCATTTGATTTCAATCCACCATATAAATATTTAACGTCCAAAGTCCTAAAGTATTCCATTATAAAGCTAGCATCGTCATAATTATGATAGTAACAATATAGTAAGTCTATGCTACGATAAGTATGGTCAACATGCATTTGTATATATTGAGGAATGAGAAACATATATATAGCTATAACTGAAATCTTCTAAGTTAACCCATTATAGCTCAATATCATTGGATCATTTTTCGTAGTAGAAAGTAGTATGCATGGTTTTACTCTCGCACAAATAACACCTGTTGTATCATTTGTTTCAATTAAGAAAATATAGATAATAGTGCGTCAAGTATATTGACTATGCACCCTAGGCAAGAACAATAACATCTATATGGTTTCCTTTTCATACAATGAATAGATAAGACTCTAGATTAACTTCTGCAATTGGTAAGATTAGTTAAGATAGCATTGCTGAACTAAAAACTGAAGACTCATACCATCAATAACTTTCATGAACAGAAGTACTTATTGTTATCTTAATGCATTGACGGCTAGCTGAAACATTTTAGAATTACTTGAAGTACTTGAATCATCGTAATAACTCTTACTTGTGAATCTGCGAAAAAGAAACAGGTTCAAATGCTTTAGCTAACATAGCTAAGTAAACCTCAAGGCACCCCGTAGGAACCCTTCATCAACATTCAAAAGCATAACTGTCAGTAATTATCACGAAAAGTGTGCCACAAGAGAATTCAAATACTATTTATAGATTTACATTTTAGCACAAATAAGCTAGTGTCATAATTTGTTTAAGAATTGCGAAGTGTTATTATTGTTAAGTTGTTTTAGTTAAGTGGTTTAACAATTGTTTTGTTTCCACAAATTGCAATTTAAGCATTTAGTGTTACGTTTAAATTTTTGTGAAATTTCGGGATGTTACAGATACCCTGTTCATGACACGTTCCGTTGGGTGAATCTGCATCTCTTGTTTTATCACTGTTGTACTCCCATAAGGGTGGTACAACGAGAACAACGAGTAGGTATCCTTCGGTTACTGAATGGATTGCGGTATTCCACTCAGGCTTCTGGAACCAGTCTGGCTACTTCAACCCTCCTAAGGGAGAGGCCTTCCTGATGAATTAGTTTTAAACCGTGTCAACAAATAATAAGGGATTTTGGTACCCTAAATGTCAACCACTATGTCTTAACATGAAAAATGGGTGAGGGGTGTGTTGGTTGTGGAGCCTAATCTCCAGATTCAGAGATATTATTATTCAGTCGTGTTTGTACCCCAGGTTTGGATATGATCCTGGCACGACCCTAGGTTTTGGGTAACTTGTGGTATTTTCCCATTGTATTTCCCTTATAAAAGAAAGACCTTGTAATACGGCTAGGGCATGTATTAGGTTTTATGCATTGTAAAGATCTCTGAGATCATAAGAGAGACTATGAGACAGTGAAGAGGAAGTGTAGCGGTTGTGCTGCAGGTTGTATCCCTTTACTTTGCTGGATGGAATAATAATAAGGACTGGCAACTTCAGTGTGGACGTAGCCCAAGTTGGGTGAACCACGATATATCTGTGTCTCTCTTGTAATGTGTGTGTGATTATAATTGTATTTATGTTTATTGTTATTGCTCTGCGATCCTGTTTTTCTAACAGGGTGTTATTTGGATACTTATCCCCTCAGTCCTACCTAGCTACAAAATTCTTTCGGTGTTCCCCAAGTGGGGTTAGAATGTTTGTTTAGTTAAGAGTATTTTAAGGCTCACTTATAATTATTGTGACAGATTGTGTGCTTGTGTGGGTGTATACCAAAACAACATGCCACGGATGGGCGATTTAATCACAAACTAAAATAATGATTCTAATTTGCGAAAAATGAAAGACGTTTCAAATGTAAATGCTTTAATAATCTTTTCAAAAAATATGGATTCTTTAAAAAGTTTTGTAAGGTAAAGCAAATAACATATGTAAAAATAAATGGATTTATAAAGTCTTTCTTGGGCAAAATATTGAGCAATTTAGAAATATGGTTCTAACCTTGCAATGTATGAAACTTACAACTTCAGAAATACTTAACAAATCTTTCTTTCAATTAACTGAAAATTTTCAAAACAATAAGTGAAGCATGTAACCGAATATAAATTAATAATGCTGCAATAATGACACAGTAGGCTGTAAAAAATTGCAGAAATTAATGCTGGAAAAAATGGGTTGATTGGGCAAAAAAAATTTGGAAAAAATTGCCCGAATCGAAATAGGAAATATCGCGGTTGTGAGGTCAAAAGCCACGATGAGCCACACGGCGATGTACACGAAAGCCGCGATGTGAATCGCGGTGCGGTGGGAAAAAGTCGCGATGAGCCACGCAGAAAAATGCCGAAAAGTCGCAATGGACTGCGCGAGAAAAGGTCGCCCAACTGCGATGGGCCGCGTGGAAAAAAGCCGCATGGGTGCGATGCACCACGTAGAAAAAAGGCTTAGAACCATGATGGACCGCGCAGAAAAAAGGCGCACAGCCATGATGGACCGCACGACTGTGGGTGCCGAAAGTCGCGATGTACGGACAGAAATCGACCAGTGAAAAATGAACCCAAAAATTGAAATTTTGGGTTGTTTCGAGATGCAGAAAGAGCCAATGGCTAGGGCAGCTATCAAGAAGCTGACTAGTATGGAAGATCTACAGTTTTAAATGGGAAAAAAGACTCAAATAAAGATCTAAATCAAAGATTTAAAGTTCGAAAACCAACGGAGTTGCCAAAAACTGTTGCTTGGTTTTTCAACCAAGCATGTGCAAGGATGCACCTGCTAACTAGTAGCAGCAGTCTCAATAAAAATATGTAAAAGCTAATGTAATATGATCTAACATTAACATGTGCAAAGAAATAAAAAACTAGATTTAAGAACATAAGCAATAAGATCTATGAGGAAAACAAGAAGTTAAAAAATTTGATCTTTTTTGTATTACCTCAAATGGTGAGGATGGTGAGTTTTGAGCAGCTCTAAGGTTGAGATGCTCCAATGTCCAATGGTCTCTTCTTCTCCAATGATTCAATGGGGATCTTCAAACTCGAAATGGGAGGCAATGGCTCTCAAAGGGAATTTGGTAGCATAAGGATAGGATGAAATGTGGATTGTATAGTGAGGAGCCCCTATCACCTTTTTATAGTTTTTTGGTGATGGGAAATACCATTATGGTTTTAAGGAAACCAATGGTATTGCTAAATGTGGTTTAGGTCTCTTTTTCCCTCTTTTTCATTTTTTTGAATATTATTCCCTTTTAATTGATTTTTGGGAATTTTGGACCCTTTTTTAGGGTTTTTTGTGTTTTTTGAGGAAAAATACGTATTTTGAGGGGGAAAAGGTGTATTATGGTCTTTTTGGTGACCTTTTAAAGGTTTTATGGGCAAAAATGGTACGAAAAATGGACAAAGGGGTCATGTGCATAGGGAAATGAGCTAGTGAGCACTTTTTGGGTGTCAACAACAAGTCGGTTGAGTACTTGACCCAAATACTTGGTCTGATCTTGATGGATATACTCTGCGTGCTTAATGATGTGCTTGAATGCCATGTAATTTGGTAGATTACAATAGTGGTGTTGTTGCCGCTCTCTTTGGCTAGGTGACATGAGCAACAAGAAAAGCGAAGCGGTTCAAACTTGGAAAAAAGCGTGAAGATGCAAAGTGGCCTGCAAGAAAGCAATATTATGCTGCTCCGGATGGGCTATTGAAGATTTTTTTGCATTATGCTTGCCTGTACACATACAAGTAACATAAAATTTGTAAGTTATGTCTCATGAAAAAACAATTAACACTAGTTATGTTCCTGCGATGTGTTTTCTATTGGACATGTCCTTATGTTGCTTGTGAATTCAATTGCTTTGAGTTATGACATATTTTCCAAGGATCTTTATCCACACATAAAGAATATGAAGCCTGTGTTACTAGAGATGCATTATTGAAGAAGGTTAAATATGCTCTTGTGATTGCTTGTGGGTTTAAAGAAGTCGACCCGAGTGGTTTTTATGAAGTCGACCATATAGCATGATGCTATAGGGTTCGATTAAGAGATAAGTATGTGATAGCAATAACAAATTTTCTAGTTTTTCTACGTAAAATAACTCTGCAATGATGGTGATTTTCTAGGGTTCGTTTATTTTATTCACTGCGAGTACATACTAACTTCGACATTATAATATTTTGTTTGAGGATTAGTCTGGTCCTCTATGTATGCATCTGCCATGGACGTGACTACATATCGAAACCACTATCAACTGTTGGTTGGGAACAGACTATTGTTTAACAGTCGGGCACATTTGAAGATGGCTTCAAAAGTTCGTGTTATGTAAGTTATCTTGTTTTTCAAGAAGGTCGGGCAACACTTTTTCACTGCTTTTTATATCAAAAAATGGTTGGATTGAGATAAAAGTATGAAGATTTTAAAATGATGGATCATGGTTGATATTATTGGTCGATGAGTTAAGTAAAAAGTATTTGATGTGGTCGTGCTTAAGGGTTAGTGCTAAATATGTTCGATTTTACTTTAAGTCAATGAAGTTACATGCATTTGTAAATTGTGGTCGATAGTGTCTTGTTCGATTCTTGGTCGAGGCCAACTCCTCTTATGTCAATTTGTAATTTTGGTCGCTTGAAGATTGAGTAAAAATGTATGTAATAGTTAAAGTTCATTAAGTAAAACTATGTATTTGTGTCGACTGAGACATTAATACTAATATGACTTCATTGTGATACTTAAATTTAAGAGGGATGAAATGTAAGTCTTTCTTAAGGTAGATGATCCCCTTCACTTTTGTAATCAAGTCGGTCTCTAGCCAATTCTTTTCAGTTGATTCGAGTCAAGACAATCGAGTTTAACACAGTTGACCATGATCAGAGCATGCACATTGAGCAAATAGTCCATTGAAATTTGCAGGCACATTAATACTCACGTTAGAAGAAGATGACGAAGAAGACATTCAAGCATATGACATCTTACACCACACATAACCGATCTTAAAGAAAGACGATGATGCAAAGAACAATGAAATTGATTGAGCCCCCTGGTGTAGAATTGCAGAGCATTCCCTAGGTTGTGACCTCAGAGGCCAAAAGCAAGAGATTTGGTATAGAAAGTCGAAGAGCCTAAAGACCAAGCTCGAGTCGAGAAAACGCCAGCCAGATGAGAATGTGCGAGACTTTAAATCAAAATACCTCCTTGCAGCGAGGATAGTGTGTTGAAATTTGGTTGAGATTTGATCTTTAATTCTTTTAGATGTTGAAACTTGAAACAATGAGACAATTCAATCACATGAAATTCATACATCCATAACACAAGATATATCCTGGGGTTGTCAATTGGGTTTAACCCGAGTGGTTGAGTTATCGGATTGTTATCCATTCCACCCAGGTTCAAGTCCCGCCAGTGACACTTTCTCTTAACTGAGTCGTTGAGCTCTTCAGGAGCTCTACTAGCCAATTAACTGCCCTTCCTATGTTTCCCGACGTCGGGGAGGTTAACGTGGACGTAGAGGGAACTGAAAAAAAGAGGTTGTTCCGTGAACCACAAGGAAAAAAAAGATATATCCTAGGGAAAATCCTCAAAACTATGAGAACAAAAACCCCAACAATTCTTCTCAGTATAATATAATGGATAACATAGAATGCTTTCTCTTACAACATAGCAAATTGCTTTTGAAATATAAGAGATCACCAAAACATTCTTGGTGAAGATACTAAAGCAATAGAGAAGAGAGATCAATCGGAGAAGCTTCTTTCCTTCAATAATAATATATTGCACACAAAGAGAAGTGCCTTGCCTCTAAAGGAGAAGATAATTCACTTCACACTAGATTCATAAATTCTGTATAACATATTTATACATTCTTCTCTTCTATTTTATATTCTAACTTCAGGATGAACTCGCCCTCAAACTGGATGTATCAATCTTGCATGCAGAAGTGCGCCCCACTTCTCATACAGTGCTTTATCTCATTGAACTGTCACTTAGGATGAACTCGCCTCTTAATTGAAAGCTTGCCCACTTAGTAAGGTGGCTAACTTAAGTTTCAACATGCAAATGTCGCAACCCACGTGTCGTCCTTTAGTTAACATAAGTGTCGTTATGCAATAACACTTAATTAACTAGATCTTCTTTGTTGTCACTTAGTTAACTGAAATCATGCTGATTGATTTACTTGAAGTGACCACTATGAGTTCTTTAGTTAACTGAGGCATATCTTTAACTGATGATTTAACTAAAGCATTGATTGATGCATACATTGATACTTAACTGAATCTCTATAATTGAATATTTATCTCTATAATTGAATATTTATAACTGAAGCTTGAACAATTCAAGTTCTCTTTAATTAGTTGAAGTGTCTTTTATTGGACAATCTACTCGAGCGGACGCGAGCTAGATCTCCCAAGTTCAGTGTGAATCTAGAACAAATAAATACAGAACATAAAGCTACTTTCCTAGATCGAATTAGATATCAAGGGATTAGACGTCTTGCCTTCATATTTGTAGATCTTTCTCCTCGTTATTGCTCCAAGTTCTGCGGTCGTCAGATCCATAGCTGCAAGACCTGTAAAAACATATAGAGACAAAACAAGCAGTAAAACATATCTAAACACTAACTGATCTAAGTAAACAGTCAAGGAAGTAAACTATAAACATCATCAACACGACAACATTTATGGAAAGAGTTTATTTTACTATATAAAAATGCGAAATACAAAGTAGAGAGATGATTACAACCAAAGCCTTAACGCTGCAATCTTCCTCCAACAAGCCAAGCTAAAGCCTCCAAAGGAAATGCAAGCCTCCCAAGAGATGGATAGAGATCACCTAGGCTAATTCCACCAGCATGTAAGTGCTATAGACTTCCCCCCTTTGGAATGGAGAGGAGCTTTGCATTTATAGGACCAAGTGGATAGAGTAGGTTGAGGATCACGGGGAGAGGAATAACGGATACTCCCTTTAGGTTAGGGAACCGTAGGACAACTCACCTAAGAGTTAGGGATAGAGATCCACCTCATCCAAGTTCTAGAAATCGCTCGAAAGCCACCTTTATCCCAATTAACCAACTCCGGCGCAAGTTGCATGGAGGCAACTTGTGCCTGAAAGGGGAAATGCAGGTTGCACAAAGAAAATATGTGCCATAGGCGCAATCTGGAAGAATACACCCTGTGCCGGCCCTAGTTGAGCACTTCTTGCTCAAAGAAAACATGTGCCGGCCCAACTAGAGGTTGTGGACAAAGGGCATCAACTTGATCTACATGACTTCTTGATCAAGGGAACTTCAGGGATTGAGGCATTGACTTAACAAGGGACTCATGAGGACGAGATTTAGGTGTAACAAAATGCCCCCTAAAGCATGAAGTTGGCAAAACAAGACAGGTGAAATGATTTGAAAGATGGATGGCAGGGACTTGTTGGCTAGAAGATGCTGCTGCAGTACAACTGACGTTGAGATACTAGTCTCACATGACTCTAACATGGTTGCTGACCAATACACTGCAGATCCATGGTAGTAAAGATCAACTGAACACAATCATGGCTACTAGACACAATCGTAGATCCATGATGAGATGATAACACAACCATGACCAATACAAAGTGGATCTATGTAAAATGACTCAAACAATCTCCATCGCAACCTGGGTAAGATATGGCTTTCCACAGGGTCTTCAAGCCGAACCCGCAATGATACGATTATATCCATGTGATTACAATGTTTTGGAGTCGAACATGGTAGAACCACTTGATTACCAATTATTGTTGTATACCCTTAACAAGTGCGAGGGAAATCACCATTGATGTCAATGATCCCCAAGGTATCATAGTACATATCACTTAGCATGAATAAATGAGTTGAGGTCGAACGCCCAATGAAATATTTCAATCAAGAGCCAATGATGTAAACTCATGTTGAAAGCGAGGTATCCTGCCATTGAGGCATGCAAGCCCAAGGTACTCGATTGGTTTCTAGATTCAGTCCCCGAATGATGTGTTCAAGTCAACAAGGATGAATTTGTTGAAGGAGAGTCATGGTGAATCCCCCATCATCGACACAAAACTCAACAACAAATGTTTGGAGTGGATCGGACGATAGAGTAACATGCAAAACTGACTCAGGGTAGACCAACATGATGGTGAGAAGATGCTCACAGTAGATCCAAAGAGATGATGTAAACCTCACAATGAAAGAATTTAGGAATGACAGAAGAAGAATAGAGCAGAAGAACACAGATCCAAAGGAGCTCAGATAGAGGCAGAATAATTACACATGTTACATTAATCTGAATAGTAAAAAGGTAAATATACAATGCTCAGGATTTGAATACACTAGGTGTGATTCGAATTAGCCTGCATGGACAGATCCATAATCAGTGGAGTGTCATCAAGTCATAACGAGGAGTCCAACTCATCATCAGTGAAGTCATCAATGCACAAGTAATAGTCAACCAGAAGTCAAACTGAGTCTAACTGAATGTGGTAGGTGTAACTAGCACATGGAAGCACTAATGTAGTGAAGGAGGCTCAGTGGAGGGTGCTCATGGAGCTAAATGGAGTTAGAAAAGCCTATCTAGTCACACTGGAGGTCCACCGGAGTGATAAGGTCAGTAAAGAGTGAGTCAAGCCTAAAATCAAGGAGAGAACTCTTGTTAATTGAACATAACTGGACTAGTAGGTGAAGAAGTGCGCCTCTCTCATGCAGTAGGTGAAAGGAGGGTGCACTAGGCACTAAGAGGGCTGAAACTGATCAAGAAGAGGCTCTGGGGGCTAGCTAATTGAGGGCTAGGTGCTGGGATTGATGACTGGAAATGCATGCAAACCCTAGAATGCATGCAAACCCTAAAAGTGCATGCAAACCCTAAAAGACTGAAAATGAAAATGACTGAAAAGCTAGTAGGACTAGGATGGAGTGTAGGAATATCCTAACACCCCCCCATAATCCATCCTGGGCCCTGGTAACTAGGACCAAAGGTCACCCATACAATCAAATAAGATAGAAAAATAAAGAACTGTCCATAAACCGAGGAAATGGGGAAAACCTCATGGGAAAAATATCCCCCCTCAAAAAACAGTAAATAACTCAAAGAACCATCATACTAAGTAGAAAATAAGGAAGCTTTCATCAGTGAAAACTTTTGCAAAAAAAGTGATAAGTTGATCCCTTGTAGGATGCCAAAATAGGTGCTAGATGTGGATATAGTCTTCTGATGTGCCTTCCACTATGTAGAGGATGGATTGGACGAAGCAAGTCTCTCAGGAATTCTTTCTGCAGCTGGAGTGAATGGAACATGAGGGGTCTTCCCAAGTGATGGAAGAGAGAACCCCATCATTATGCTGCATCTCTCATGGAGAGGTAGATGGCATAATGCAAGGTTGGCATGATGTTGAAGTCTGGTAGTTCGGTGAACAGATGAATCCTCAACTGTGTTCTCAGTAGTAGCAAGGACTGTGTGAGCCCATATTGACCTTGAATCTGGACTGAGAATATGTGTTGGTTCTGGATCTGAATCTTCTTGAACTATGATCTCAACATCAAAATCTTGATCTTCTTCTTCATCAGAAGAGGAGTCACTCTGATCTTGATTAGAATCTAAAGGAATAGTCGAAGAGAAGGGCATGAAGTGAGAGAACTCATATGCCTTAGAGGCATGATTAGAAACCCCATTCGCTATAATCTTTCCAGTGGAGATCTCTGTAATCTCTACTGTGTTTGGACCAAAAGTTACTTGCTTTGGTGATCCTGTATGAGTCATCTGATATATTGATAACAAATTAGCTGTTAGAGAAGGAACAAATAAAACATTTTTGAACTTACCATGCTCCATATGTACTGTACCCAATCCTTTGAAAGAAATCTGAGAGTTGTCTCCCATGTGAATAGTAGGCCCATCTTTGATATCTAAAGAGGAGAAAGATTCTTCAAAGGAAACCATGTGGTTGGAGACTCCAGAATCTATGAGGAGGGCTTGTGACTTTGAAAAACCAGCCATCAATGCATGGCAATCATCAGATCCACTTCCAGAATCAGACATCTTTGCTTCTTTTGGAACAACAATTTTGTTTTGTTCAAGAAGCTTGGTAAGTAGGTCTATTTTCTTGTGCATGCAAGCTTTCTCACGATGATTTCCTCTCTTGCAGTAGGAACAATTTGGTCTCTTGTGTTTGTCCTTATTGGATTTTGATGGCTTCTTTTCCTTGTCTTTTTTCCTCCCTTTTGCATTCGCTCCACTTGCTTCTCCAACTAGAAGAGCTAGATCTTTGGAGGCCTTGATGGCACCCATTTGAATCAATTTGTCCTCTTCTTGAATGAGAGCTTCAGAAAAGTCTTTTAAGAGGGGAAACTTCCATCCAGGGATTGACATTCGAACAGAATGGAAAGTAGATGCAAAGACAGAAAATTGAGATCCAAGTTTGCTCAATACAGAGAGTACCAATTGCTCATCACTTTTAGTGATGCCACAGTGCTTGCATTGTAAATTCAATTTGTGAAGTTTTGAGAAGAATTCTTGGATGCTCTAGAAATTGCTAGGTTGTAGGGCAACCAATTCATTTTCGAGAATGTGGCCTCTTAGCCCATCTTGTTTACAAAAGAGACTCTCCAATTTTGTCCATAACTCACTTGGAGACTTCAATCCTTCAACATGAAACAGTAGATATTCTGACATATGAAACCAAAAGCTTCATCCATTTTATTTATATGCTTGATTCTCTCTACAGCTTGATGTGGTATGGCATCTTTTTCAAATACCATTCGATTTAGCTATCTATTATACAAGTGTAATTTCATATTACTCTTCCATTCAAAGTAATTGAAGGGAGTGAGAATCATAGGAGAAGGAGCATTTGAATTGCTCATCTTGATTGCTGGAACGAGTGCAAAAAGAAACTGCTGATATTGTTGCTACAACTGCTAGGACTTCAAAATACCTGCAAAAAACTCTCAAGAATGGAGGTAGAATATACTCTCAAATGGCTCTGATACCATGTGAAGGTTCTCACAGTAGATCCAATGAGATGATGTAAACCTCACAATGAAATAATTTAGGAATGATAGAAGAACACAAATGCAAAGGAGCTCAGATAGAGGCAGAATAATTACACATGTTACATTAATCTGAATAGTAAAAAGGTAAATATACAATGCTCAAGATTCGAATACACTAGGTGTAATTAGAATTAGCCTGCATGGACAGATCCATAATCAGTGGAGTGTCATCAAGTCATAACTAGGAGTCCAACTCATCATCAGTGAAGTCATCAATGCACAAGTAATAGTCAACCAGAAGTCAAACTGAGTCTAACTGAATGTGGTAGGTGTAACTAGCACATGGAAGCACTAATGTAGTGAAGGAGGCTCAGTGGAGGGCGCTCATGGAGATAACTAGAGTCAGAACATCCTATCTAGTCACACTGGAGGTCCATCGAAGTGATAAGATTAGTAAAGAGTGAGTCAAGCCTAAAATCAGGGAGAGAACTCTTGTTAACTGAACATAACTGGACTAGTAGATGAAGAAGTGCGCCTCTCTCATGCAGTAGGTGAAAGGAGGGCGCACTAAGCACTAGGAGGGATGAAACTGATCAGGAAGAGGCTCTGGGGTCTAGCTAACTGAGGGCTAGGTGTTGGGACTGATGACTAGAAATGTGTGCAAAATGCATGCAAACCCTAAAAGTGCATGCAAACCCTAAAAGACTGAAAATGAAAATGACTGAAAAGCTAGTAGGACTAGGATGGAGTATAGGAATATCCTAACAGATGGAAGGTGTACTAACTACAGATGATGAGCAATGAATATCTCTTGAACATGGGCATGGCATGACTTGGCAGTATTGATGGAACAAGAATGATACCAACCCCCAATGTGACTGATAGTGGAAGCATTCTTTAGATGACCCAAAGGAGTGACAAGACTCATGAAATCAGTATGATTCAGAGACAAACAGATTACCCAAGTGTGGAATGAAAATGCGAATGAGTGCCATGTTCAAGAGCGACGATGTATGTCCATAAATAAAGTGTAATACAAAATCTTCCATTTTTCCCCATCATGAATGATGAGTGCCTCATGTATTTTTTAACGAGCTTGAGGAGGGTAAACAGATGCTCGGTATAGCTCATCCCATGGATGAGTCCAATCCCAAATATTTTACGAACCTAGGATAGGAGGGGTTCATCCCATGATGGGCCCTTCAATGTTGAGTTTTAACGAGTCCATAGAAGTCAAACTCGGTGCCATTTCATATTTAGACTCTGAAAAGAACTAAAGAAGACTCCAAAGGTCCTTTTTCTTAAGATTAGCCTCTTTGCCCGGAAAAGGGTAAAACAACGCGAGAGAGGACTCTTCCAGTCATGATTGGATGGAGTATTCTTTTTTCGTAAGTAGTGCCCTCTGGTCCAAAAAAGGGGTAAACTATCACCAGGAAGACGATCATTCAAATACTTTTACAAGCGTGAACGTATCAAGTTCGCTTGGCAATCTTTTCGTATTTAGAGAGCTTGAAAAGAGCTTAAAGAAAGACTCCGGGGGGTTCCTTTTTCGTGGCAGTTTAACGAACCCGAAAAAGTGATAAACCATAACTCGATGACTTATTCTCATCGTTTTACGAGCACGAGAAAGAACAAAGAGTTAGCTCGGTGTCATTAATAATTGAATTTAATGAGCGAAATAATGACAAAAAGACGCTCTATGAGTTGTTCATACCTGTAAATATGCATGAAGAGACCACAACCACGAAAACAGTATCAATGAGGTAGGTAACTTCACCTACATGCTTTGAAACTAGGTCAAAACGATTAATCGAGTGTAAATAATTCCAACTATAGTCAAATAACCCACATTTCGAATAAATTAGAAAAGGAATATGCTCTTTTTCTATATAAAAAGGGGTAAACAGTAAAAAGAATCACTATTTGTTTTTTACCAAATTGGAGAGGTTAAAAAGTGCCATTTGGAGCTATTTTTCTTTTGCTGATTCCAGGAGCTGTGATCAATCATTTCGGACGCCGTCAGCGACAGGTAACCCTAGACTTGACCCTTTAACTTTTCTGTGGATTAGAATTTGCTTTTTCTTTCATTTAGGTAAGTTTTGAGCTTGTTGAGTTGGGGTATTTTCGCTCACGGGCCAACGCAGGTTGCCCTTCCAGGATCTGCGCCGGTGTAGAACCCGAAAGGGTGTTCTGTGCCGATGATGCATTGTCCAAAAGGATGGTCTGCGTCGGCGCAAACCACCAACTCAAACTCAAAACCCACCCAAATAAAAACTCTTTTAATGGTTGGGAAAAGTTCTAATAGTGTCAAAATGTCCTTTTTGACAGGTTGGGGGTGATCACAATGGTTATTGAGTGGCGAGAACGCGAGCATGAGCTCGATGATGCACAAGAAAAAAATGATCCGCAATGTGTTGCTGCCTTGAGAAACTGTGGTTTGCTCAAGTATTTTCGAGTGTCGGGGACGAGATCCCAAGTACCTTTGTTGACATACTTGGTCCAATGCTAGGACCCAATACAACAGCATTTCCAGATTGGTGAGCACACGTTGACCATAGGTGTCGATGACATCTATTTTTTGACAGGGTTGTCCCGGTGGGGAAACCCCGTGTCCCTGACTGGATCACGAGGTGGTGATCGTACCATTGAGGACATGATAGATCAATGGTGTACTCTAGATATGCCAATGATTGGTGGGAAGATTCCCATCAAGGATTTCCGGGACTGGGACCTTCGTACTGTACTTTTTAACATTGTGAGGGTAGCTGGCAGCCGATTTGCTCATCTGGCGAGCAAATCACAGATGATGTACACCGAGGAGTGCATGGCTCCCACAGTGTTCAACTGGTGTGAGGGACTCCTCACTAGTCTCTGTGATTAGTTGACCAAATGCCAATGCAGGGTGCTGAAGCGGTTTGGCTATGGTTCGGTGGAGGTAGCTTTCATGTTGGAGTGGGTGCCACACTTACGCCCACAAGTAGACCTTGAGGACCGGGATGCACGAGATCCCCACATGACCAGGTGGTTAGAGGTGATGGATCACCATGGTGGCGGGGGTCCTATCATCAGCTTTGTCACAGGTTTCTTTACGTAGTTTAGGGGAAAGATCCTAATGGTGGAGGACTACCCATACCATGGGTTAGACTTCAGAGGGGACCTAGACTTGGTGCTTCCTGAAGGAGCACAGTAGGATGATATCGGTAAGAACAACTACTACTGTATTTTTTCATTTTATGTATTTATAATTTTTTTTGTGAAGTAATGTTGATAACTTCTCACATATTCCTTGTAGATGTGGGTCCAGTGTGACTGCGTGGAGTCTCTCGTGCTGCGCGGAGAGGTGCGGTACCAGAGGTGTGCCCTGCGGTTCAGGACGCTCTCGAGGAGCTAGAGGAGGTCTAGGAGAACCTCAACATGATGAATTTGGATATTCCAGATCTGGGTGTCCATGAACTACCCCATTGCTACCAGAAGTTGATGGTCGGGGTATCATTACATTTTGGCACGCTGCTCTGTAAGGTGGTGAGGGTCGTAGTCTACTTTTATGAGCATGTTAAGGATTAGGCTCATGTCTTATGTATATACTGAAAGATTATGAGCTTCAGATTTTGTAGAGATGACTCTTACTGAAAGCTAGTATGCTTCAGACTTTTGTATCAGCACTTCCATTTTTGTACTTTGTACCGATTTATATATACAGACACTATTGGTGGTTTTATACATCTTGTGTTCTATTGGTGATTAATGGGATCTTGTTTACATGTTTTGCTTATACAATGGATAATTTACATGTTATGTTTGTTTTTATATTTTATGGATATCTTATGTATGTGCAATGTACCAATCTAGAATGAAATTGGCCATCGAGTCAGCAACTGTGTTCATATCTTGTGGAATGTGCATGTATTGAATAGATTAAAGGACCTTTCCAGGAGACTAACTCGTTGGAAAAGACGGAGCAAAGTGGGTTCACAGATAGCATAGATCCGGTTAAGATGAGAAACCACTAGTTGTGAATCCAAGTGGATAATAACGTGGTTCATACCCAAGAAAAGAGCATCGGTTAGGGTTCCAATCACCGCCTGATACTCTGTGGCATTATTGGTTGCATATCCTAGACAATTTACTCCTGAGCTAATGAGTTCATTGGTAGAGGAATAAAGTACCCAGGCTGTCGAAGCAAGATTACGGTTATGCCGGCTGGTGCTGTTTGCAAATCCATAGCAGGTTGCCATTTGCACATGCAGACAGAACATGGTATAAGTAGGGAAAAAAAATCCAGAAACACTAAAACAAAGCGTCACACCACACAAAACACACGCCATGTACAGTATATACAAGATACCTATGTGTGAAAAACTCAGGCATAGTACCTCTTCAGGTAGAGCCCATTGCAAGGCTCACCCATAGATATCCCATCATAATCCTCTAGTTGGTATGCTCCCTTCTCCAAAACACATTTTACAATGTAGGGCCCATGCCACATGGAATCAAACTTACCTACCCCCAGCTTATCGTGCTTTTGGTCATATGTGAGGACCAAATCACCCTCATTGAAGGCACGGGGTTTTACTGAATTATCATACTGAGTTTTGATGCATTTCTTATGTGCCTTGTTGGCAAGAGCAGCATTGCGGTGGGTCTCATCGAGTTTCGCTAGGTAGAGGAAGTGTTCTTCCTCGGCAGTGGTGTTCAGAAGAAGTTAAATTGCGAGTTTGAGAGATGGAATCTTGCACTCTATTGGTAGGATTGCCTCCAATCCATAAACTAATTGGAAAGGTGTAAATCCGGTGGTAGTCTTAACGAAATTCCGGTATGCCCATAGTGCAGAAAAGAGCATGTTATTCCAGTTTGATTTATGCGTACCCACCATGCATTGGATCATGGTTTTCAAGTCCTTGTTAATGGCCTCTACTTGTCCATTGGACTCTGGGTAGTAAGGGGTTGATTTTTCGTGACAAAAACCCAATTTGGTGCTCAATTCATCTACCATATGGTTCTGGAAGTGAGATCCATGATCAGTGGCTATGGCTTGTGGAACTCTGAACCGTGAAATAACATGGTTAAACATGAAGAGTGCGGCGGTTTTTTCGTCTTCGTTGTACACAGGCATAGCCTCGGCCCATTTATTAAAATAATCCACGGCTACTATGATGTAACCATGCCCCCCAGCCGAGGTAGGCTTACAATGCATGAAATCTATGCCCCATTTTGCAAAGGGGTCGACGGCAATAACTGGGTGTAAAGGGGCTGGGTGGGAGCGCTTTTTCGTTTGAAAATGATGGCATGGGGGACATTTCTTAATGGCCTCAATGCAATCTTTGAAGATGGATGGCCAGTAATATCCCACGCATAGTATCTTCTAGGTCATAACCATGCCAAAGAGATGACTGCCACAAGCCCAACGTGACAGTCATTTAAGACGTGTTCAGCCTCCTCATGTGCTAGACAACGTCGAAGAACATAATCAATACCACGACGATACAAGGTATCGTTGATGATCAAGTAATACATGGTGTGGTGGTGTATACGACAACAATCATCACGAGACAGTTGGGAGTTGAACTGTTGGGTTTGAAGATATAAGGTAATATCTCCATACCATGGGTCAAACGTGCTAATAAGAAACAACGACTCATCTGGAAGAGAATCGTTGGGCTTAGATCCTGAATCAGAACGGGGAAGATTACAAATGAGCTCGGCAAACACCAAAGACTTCTTAGACTTGGCCTTCTCGAAGAGGAGATCAAATTCTTGAAGTATCACGATCCAGCGTGAATACTTACTCCCAAGCACCTGACGTGTAAGGACGTGGTACATGGGGTTCGATTTGGCGATAATGGTGGTGGTGCAGAGCAGTATGTAATGATGGAACTTTTGGACGAAAATGATTGCCGCGAGAGGGAGTTTCTCGACATGTGAGTAACAAGTTTCAAAGTCAATAAGACCCTTACTAAGGTAATAGATCACATGTTCCCGGGCGTTGTTGTCCTCCTCACCAAGACCATGGCGATCTTGGTAGCAGAAGAGGCAACATAAAGGATGTAATCCTAGTAGTAATTGGGCGGTTGGAGAATAGGAGCGTGGGTAATGGCGTGTTTCAAACTGTCGAAGGATTGTTGCGCTTGATCATCCCATATGAACGGGATGTCCTTCTTCAGTAATCTCATATAGCCCTATGTCTTCTGAGCAAAATTACAGACACAACGTTGTAGGTAAGTTTCCTTCCCTTGCAAACTTTGTAATTCCGTAATGTCAGTGGGAGGTGGGAGAGCGACAATGGCTTCCACCTTCAAGGGATCAATGTGAATCCCATCTTTCAAAACGATAAAACCTAAGAGGCATCCGGACTCGATGCAGAAAATACACTTGTGAGGATTCAGACGGATGTTATACCATCTTCATATAAGGAATACTGTCATTAGATGATCGATGTGGAACTCGCGCTGCTGCGAATGGGTAGGTAGATCGTCAAGATAGGGTTCCACAAAGTCCTTCACATCATGAAAACTGTACAACATGGCCCGCTGGAATGTGGCACCAACATTTTTAAGACCAAAAGGGAGTTTACGATATCCAAACGTACCCCAAGGGAAGATGAAAGCAGTCTTATGTTGGTCGTCCTGGTGGGTATCAATTTGGTTGTAACTAAAAAAGCCATCCATGAATGAGAAGATGACACTTCCGGCACAATTTCCAATAATCTGATTGATGAAGGGAGTCAGTTAATTGTCCTTAGGACAAGCCTTGTTAAGATCCTAATAATCGACATAGACATGGATGGTGCCCTGCTTCTTAGCCACAGGGAGGACATTTGAGACCCATTCTATTAATGGAACATGGTAGATGAAGCTAGCCTTCAAGAGCTTTTCAATTTCTGCTTTGATTGCCATAGTTTTTCGAGGGTGTACCGGTCGTAACTTTTGGCGGACTGGTTTAGCATCGGGATAAGTTTTAATTTCATGCGAAACAATGGCAAGATCTATCTCCGGCATCTCCTCGTAGGTACAAGCAAACAAGTCGCGGAATTGCTTGAATAAGGCCGTGAAAGTAGTGATCTCTTCGGGGGAACATTTTTGGCCTAAACAAATATGTTCCAAAACACTAGGGATAACCGAGATGTCAACCAGAGTGGTGGGTTCAATGTTTGCAAGGTTTCCCTCAATGTCCGTATGACGCATGAGTATTGGTGACTGGGGGAAAGGGTAGACATCTGGTGTGAGAATGGTGGTGATGCTATTCTCTACAGAATCCAATGGGGGTAGGAAAGATGATCGATGGTGGAGGTATTCCCACGGAGGGTCATTCGCACTCATAATTTCCATAATGGAATCGTCTAATTGAAAAGTCTGGAGCAAAGGATCTGGTAAGGATGACGTCCGCTGTAGAGAACAAGATGTAGAGGCCACAACCAGGTGGTCCTCGGGTGCTGATTGGATAGCCTCATAAGTAATTTCAGTGGGTGAAAGAGGCATGGTATCTCCAATCAAATGCATAGTGGCTTCATTAGGTACAAGCCGTTGATCGATAGAGTTGGGAAAAGATGGAATGGCGGAGGAGATCATGTTCACCATGGCAAGATGGTTAGGGGGATCCAAGGTTGGAAAGACGCCCATAAGAGATGAATCTTTTATGAGGCCGACTCCCACGCTCTCATATAGTTGTGAAGATTGTCCGAGTAATGGGAAATTATCGCCAGGATGAGTAGCGGTTTATGGTGTACAGAAGTCCAATTGGTCAACAATGACAATTCGGCCTTGGTGGGGGAATTTCACAATGCGGAGGACAGATGACGCGACCGCAGTCATGGCATAAAACCAATTACAATCAAGTAAGAGATTGTAATCCAAAGGAGCTGCGACTACTTCCACATTGATGGTTGTGGTCTTACCCCCCAACTCTACTGCTAAGGCTTGTAATAGCCCATGGGGTTGAAAGCCACGACCATCGAATGCTTTCAGGGTAGTGGGAGAATAGTTTAATTCGGGAGAACCAGTGGATCTCCAACAAGATAGCGACATGACCGAGGTAGAAGCGCCTTCGTCTACTACAGTACGATGGACGGTCTTCCCAGCAATGTTCGTAGCAACTTGGAATGCCAACTGGTGGGAAAGCTTTGGTTTAAAGTACTCAAGTCGGAACATGATTGTGTTCGAGGAATCTAGATCTACTGCACCAACGGAAACAACAAGATTCTTGAATTGGTTGGGACAATTCTGCAAGACCTCTAACATCGACATGGCACAAGGAGCTTGTGCCAAGTCCTCTACAATGTTGTAGTTCTGAGATGCCCGAGCATTAGGATTGAAAAATGCTTTTCGAATCGTGCTCTTAGGCGGACGCAATACTTACTCTAAAGAAGACTTCTCAATGGTGAGAGGATCTTGTGGTATGGTAACGTCAGGAATAGAAGTGGAAGCTTTTTCAGTATTACTTCCAACGGGTTCCTTCTAGGCGACTGAGTCATATGAATGCAATCGTGTGTTCAGGTTAACCGTCTCACTACGCATCATGAGAACATGCACGGTAGAGGGTACCTCTCCGTGAGAAGGAGAGGTTTGAGCGATCAGTTGTTGGTTTTGAGTGGGGAAGGGATCATTGAGAACTGCAGGAGTGGGGTTTCCCTTGAGAAACTTCTACACTTCGTCTCAGTGGGGACATTCTTTGGAGAAATGGTCACCACCACATGATAAACAAGGATACTTTAGCTTCCTCTTATGTTTGGTGTCTTCTGGGGTGTTCTTGTGCTCCTGTTGGGTGGAAGATTCCTTGGGTTTACCTTTGTTTTTATTTTTGCCACCGAACTTTTGAGGCGAAGTTGATTGAAGAGAATTCACCTCCTCAGTGGAAGGAGGAGTGGGCAACTTAGTGGTCATGTTGCCAACCTGTGGTGGGGATGGGGAAGAACCATGGAGGTTCAACGATCTACCAGTTTGAGCAGAAGGTTGGGAGGTAAGGGAACTGATAATGCCGTCGGCCTGAGGCCCCTTAGGTGGTTTTGTAGGGTCATATGTAGGGCGGGGCGCATCAGGAGCAATGTCGTACAACGTTCCAGATTGAGCATAGACAAGGTCTAAGTAATGGGCATGGGCATCATCCTGTTCCTCGGTGACGGCCCCTCCCATGGCCACGTCTCAAGTTACGGTGGGTAAAAAAGACTTTGTGAACCAGTCAACTAAGAGTTAGTCTGGAATAGGAGCCTTAATGAGACATTATCTCCTCTGCCACTCATGGATATGATCAGAAATATGGGTTGCGGTAGTTTGATGGAGTGAAGTCAGTAGGTTCGTACCAGTTTTGTAGCGTATGGGTAGCTGGAAATGAATCAGAAAGGACATAGCAAGAGAGCAGAAATCGAGAAAGAAGTGCAGTGGCAATTCAATATACCACTTGACAGCTGGGCCAGTGAGATTCCTTTGGAATAACCTTAGACGAATCGAGTCGTTCATCAAGGAGTTGGATGAACACCATAAATGGTATGTCATCACATGGTTTTTCGGGTCTTCACCAAGTTTTCCATCAAATTTGGGAATATCATAAGGTAGTTTGACCGAAATTGGTGGCCAATTGTAACTGTGTAGGATGGGGTCATTAGTCAGTGAGACAGGTCGGGTAGGTCGCAAAAAATGGCAACTGTTGATTTGGCTGCGGGTACTAATAGTATTGATATGGCATATATGGACCAGTAGGACCTTGGATCGACTGGTTGTAGGGTGTTCCCGTAGGAAATTGGTCGTAAGGGGGTGTACCGCCTGGGTTGGGTGGTGGACCATATGTAGGTCTACTGCCATAATAGGGTGGTCCATTACAAAAAGGTGGGGGTCTTCCATCGCCGCTGGAAGGGGGTGGGCCTCCTCCAAAAGGTGGAGGTCCTCCACCACCATCGGAATAAGGTGGTCCTCCATCACCTCCACCGAAAGGGGGTGGTCCTCTACTACCTCTGCCAGAAGGGGGTGGGCCTCCACCTCCTCCGCCGGAATGGGGTGGTCCTCTGCCACCTCCGCCGTAATAGGGTGGTCATCCACTGCCGCCGGAAGGGGGTGGTCCTCCACCACCAGAAGGGGGTGGTCCTCCACCTCAAAATAAGGAGGGCCCCCGCATGAACGTGGGGGTCCTACACCACCGGAAGGGGGTTGGCCTCCACCTCCACCACCAGAGTGGGGTGGTACATTGTTGCTAGAATGAGGTGGGACTCCGCCAGAAGGTAGAGGTCCTCCCCCTCCAGAATGGTATGTGGGCCCACTGCCTCTAGAGAGAGTTGGAGGTGGACCAAACAGGGGTGGGGGTGGTGGGACTTGAGGGAAATTTGGTGGAAAATATGGTAAAACATTTTGATGCCCCCATATAGTGTATCGATTTTCGGGATAAGGTATCTTATAGAGTGCGTTTTCGGGATTGAATTATCCCGACGCAGGGTTAAAATAACCTGGATACGCTTGACTCCATGGTGGTTGAGCTGAATTGGATGGTCCCCCAGCATGAGATAATCCCATGGTGGATCCCGCAGGAGGTAAGGAAATTCCAACGGAATGACCGATTGGAAGTCCTCCACTCGTATTATGGATAGAAAATAGGGGTTTCTCCCCAGTAACAATGTGTTGACCACTTATGGAAGGTTGACTCATAATGGGTTGTTGATTACTTACCACAGGAGGAACACTACTCGTGATAAAATTAGGGGGTAAAGAGTATCCTCCCCGCGAGTTTTGGGGTGGGGGAGGGGTGGGTAATGTTCCAGTAGTAGTAGGAGGGGTGTTGGATTGTTGTCCTTCAACATTCTGAGTCATTTAGGGTATAGAAATGGTCTCTTGTCTAAGGGGTGTACTTGCAGGAAATGAGGGTTGACCAGGTTCGTAAGTGGTCACGTTGTGTGCAGGTGTTTCCTGTGAAATAAGAGAAAATGAACAAATTGGGGTGTGTTGAAACATGGGTGTTTCCAATGTGTCTCTTCTTCATGTGAGGTTTAGGCGCCAAAGTGCGTCACCATGTTGGCGTAGTTGGTCCATAAATGCATAGACTGGAGCCAAGTGCTGAGCATGGGGAGCCCAACGAAAATGGGTGGTTTCCACCTCTAGCTCTATAGCCAGGTGGGACCATTGTTTCCCTAGAGAGGTGTTCCAAAAGGATGCAAATGGACCAAATGTTGCAGATACAGGCTCGTCCTGGGATGAATTTAACCTTTCTATAGATCCAAGCTCTCCTGGCATCATGTGATGTGAATTGGAAGGTCCAGCCTCTTCAACCCTTGATGCGTTAGAGGTTGGTGAGTTCGGAGGAAACAAATGTGCTCCAGACTCCATAGTGGAGTTTTCTACTTCAGACGACACGACTGTGACTTTTGGGTCCATGCTTACCCTCAAAATTACCTCCTGATTAAGGGGATATTCGGGTGGTAAGTTTAAAATTCTATGGGACCTTCTCAAAGGTTGTTCAGCCAGAATGACCGAACAAAAATTTCTCCTAAGTGTATTCTAAACAAAAGAAAATCAATCCAGAAAAATCTACACAAACTAAGGTCGCAAGCAAACTTATGTGATAGGTGTGGATTCAAAAGTCTGTAACCTCACAAGATTGTCAAGGCTTCACAACTCTCGATATAATCCATGGTCCAATAGTTATACTTGCCCCAATTTTTTAGAGCACTAACTAGGGAGAATTAGGACCGTACCCCTGACCATATAACCCGACTACCTGATAGTATGTGCGTAGTAGCTCCCCCAAGTGTTGTTCTCGATGTATTACTCTGCCAAGACGGCCAAATGGTTAGCTCAGTTGGTCTCAGGAATCCTAGGAGTGTCTCCCGATATACTCAAGTTACGTGGGAGCTTAAATCCATAGTGGTATTGTCTAATACACAACCGTACGACAAGAGCCTTCCGATATACTACCAAGTATGTGAAGTGCATTTCGATATAGTACCAAGTACGTGAAAGAGCCTTCAATATACTGGTTGGTACATGAAATAACCTTCGATATACCGGTTGGTACATGGAAGAACTACAGTGCCCTTGGGATGCAATGCAGACAAATAACGATAGTTGCCACGTTTTACGATGCTGGGACATGTCACTAACTTAACACACAAGTTACTAGTAAATTTTAACCTAGTTCTACCGGTAATTTTTTTCTAAACGGTTAGGTGAATGCATGAGGTGAGTACATAAATGTAAACATAATGCACCCTAACTACATGAAAATGCACTCTTTCTTTTGATGAAATCTATGTACGGGAAGGATAAATCTTTTTCAAATGGTCTCACCAAAACTGTAAATTTCAACAAATCTCAAATCTACCAAAAATGATAATTAAAGCACTCTTTTTCTGTTTTTCAAGAAAAACATAAAAAATGAACAACACATCAAATCCAAATCAAATTATTTCTTTTTGTCTTTTTCAATTAGGATGGAACTAAATGATGAAAAAGGAGAATTTCTACTTAGAGCACACTAACTCTTCAATTTTCACTATGATGGCCTAAAAGCATAAAAACCAAAATGCTTATAACTCCTTCAAGCTTGGAATCGCTTTGCAAAAATTTGACTTTACTTGGATTTTTCAAGAAGATGAATAACTCATAATTCATGAAAAACACAAACAATTAATTTCCTTTTCAAACTTTCCAAAAGATCAATGAATGATGAATTCCAATGCATGAAACAATTTTTACAACAATTCTCAAATGAACTTGAAAATGGTAAAAATGAAGCACTTTTAATTTTTCAATGAATGTACCAAGACAAAACTTGATAATAATAATGCTTTTAAATGTAAATGGCTTAAAAGAAGAGACTACTTGTAGCACTCTAATCACTCAGAAAATATCGAAGAAAAATGACGAGCAGTCCAATGACCTAAAGACAAAAAATCACTCAAAAACAATCGAATGCAAGCCAACAAATTATGACTAAACTAAAAAAAGGTCTGGAAGTGGATCTAGTATGCTGGATAGATCCAGTGAGGTTATCAGGAAGAACAAGATAGAGTGGATGACCGTGGGGGATTGGAATTTCCCACCACTTCAATCGAACTCTCACTTGACTAAGATGACTGGAAAACCAACACAAACAAACCAAACCGAACAATGTTGAATGAAAGGGGCTCTGCCTTGAAAGTATAGTGCAGAGATGTTTGCTGATCAACCCAAAAAACAAGATTTGGAGAGGGAAAACCAAAGCATCAAGTTGGAAATCTCGGCGCAGGCTATGGTTAGGCACAGAGCTCCCGGCGCAGGATGTATACTGGTGTCTCGCGTCGGTGGCGCAAGCTGTCAGATCGGGAAAAGCGTCGATGGTGCAAGATGATCGAAGGAAGGATGCACTCTAGATGGATAGGCGCATAGGATGTACAACCCAGGTGCGTCGGGCGAATAACTCAATGCAAAAAATGAAAAATCTCCTAC
Organism: Larix kaempferi; assembly: GCA_027924585.1. Lineage (NCBI taxonomy): Eukaryota > Viridiplantae > Streptophyta > Pinopsida > Pinales > Pinaceae > Larix > Larix kaempferi. The sequence continues at coordinate 3,411,494 of BSBM01000241.1, read as the reverse complement.
CAATGACTAAGTCAATGGATTGAAAATGGTTCAGAAGACCTAGAGAAAGTCAGCAAACTCTTTACGAATATAATCTGATGGTGAAAATAGGCTAAAGAGGCAAAGCAATAGCTCATTAAGAAATCAAAGAATAACACATTCAAACTTGAAATCAAAACAATGTAATTCCCCAGTATGGTTGCCAGATTTATTATTGGACAATCTACTCAAGCGGACGTGAGCTAGATCTCCCTAGTTCAATGTGAATCTAGAACAAATAAAGAAAGAACATAAAGCTACTTTCCTAGATCGAATTAGAGATCGAGTAATTAGACGTCTTACCTTCAGATTTGTAGATCTTTCTCCTCATTATTGCTCCAAGTTCCGCAATCGTCAGATCCGTAGCTGCAAGACCTGTCAAAACATATAGAGACAAAACAAGCAGTAAAACATATCTAAACACTAACTGATCTAAGTTAATAGTTAAGGAAGTAAACTATAAACATCATCAACATGACAACATTTATGGAAAGAGTTTATATTACTGTATAAAAAGTGGGAAATACAAAGCAGAGAGATGATTACAACCCAAGCCTTAACGCTGCAATCTTCCTCCAACAAGCCAAGCCAAAGCCTCCAAAGGAAATGTAAGCCTCCCAAAAGATGGATAGGGATCACTTAGGCTAATTCCACCAACATGTAAGTGTTATAGACTTCCCCCCTTTGGAATGGAGAGGAGCTTTGTCTTTATAGGACCAAGTGGATAGAGTAGGTTGAGGATCATGGGGAGAGGACTAAGGGATCCTCCCTTAAGGTTAGGGAACCGTAGGACAGCTCACCTAGGAGTTAGGGAAAGAGATCCACCTCATCCAGGTTCTATAAATTGCTCGAAATCCACCTTTATCCCAATTAACCAACTCCGGTGCAAGCTGCATGGAGGCAACCTGTGCCTGAAAGGGGAAACGTAGGTTGCACAAAGACAATTTGTGCCACAGGCGCAGTCCAAAAGAATACACCCTGCGTCGGCCCTAGTTTGGCACTTCTTTCTCAAAGACAACATGATCAGGCCCAACTAGAGGTTGTGGAAAAAGGGAATCAACTTGATCTACATGACTTCTTGATCAAGGGAACTTCAGGGATTGAGGCACTGAGTTAACAAGGGACTCATAAGGACGAGATTTAGGTGTAACAGTGTCTGCATGGGCAATTTCGAATGCTCTTGATCTCTATGCTTTATATTTTTATTTCTTTATCTTTTACTGCATGGTCAATATGTGCTAACATTAATTATCCATCACATTACATTATACTAAAAAGAATTATCAAATTTTGTGATCATATTATATTATTCCAAACCAAATGATCATATGCTAAAGTAATTCACTTTAGAGGTGATCAATCTCTAAAAGAGACTCAATATCAATATGGTGATCATGGTTAATAATACATCACACAACATTAAATGCATTTAAAAAGTAAAGCATGACCTTTATATGGAAGGTCAACCTCTATACAGGAGGTCTGGATCTCATGGATACCTGTTGTTGCAGCAACATCCCCCCCCCCCCCAAAAAAAAAAAATGTACATATTGGGGCCCCTCCTTTTATTTTTTTCTAAAGACTGCCTTAAGAGGATTAATCTCCTTTTACTTAGTTTTGTTTTTCAACTGAAGTTTTTCTGCTTTGAAAATTTCAAGTTTTCTTCTAAAGATTAAAATTCATGAAAGTCCCCCGAAGCGGCTGAAGCATCCAAGTTTGTCTCCTAGAACCATTTGAGAAAGCCTCTCGAAATTGCGGGAGCCACTCAGAAATCTCTCCCGAAATGGCGGAACCATTCGAGTTTCCCTTCCGAAACTGCGGAAGCCATTCGCGTTTCTCTCCTGAAACTCCGCGGAAAGACTTAGATTTTTTATTGAAGCTGTGGAACCATTTGAGAAAGCCTCCCGAAATGGCGGAACTATTCGAGTTTCCCTTCCGAAACTGCGGAAGCCATTCACGTTTCTCTCCCCAAACTCCGCGGAAAGACTTAGATTTTTTATTGAAACTGCGGAACCATTTGAGAAAGCCTCCCAAAACGGCGGAACTATTCGAGTTTCCCTTCCGAAACTGCGGAAGCCATTCGCGTTTCTCTCCCGAAATTCCGCGGAAAGACTTAGATTTTTTTTTGAAGCCGTGGAACCATTTGAGAAAGCCTCCCGAAACGGTGGAACCATTCGAGTTTCCCTTCCGAAACTGTGGAAGCCATTCGCATTTCTCTCCTGAAACTCCGCGGAAAGACTTAGCGTTTTTATCGAAACTGCGGAAGCGTTTAGGTTTTCCTTCCGAAACCCCGCGGAGCACTTTTGGAAAGAACTTAATCATCTCTCTTTACTTGTGGGAGCCTTTCTCCAATTCTTTCCGAAACGGCGGAACCTTTTAGGTTTCCCTTCCAAAACTGCGGAAGCATTCGAGTTCTTTTCCCGGGAGCCATTTAGGAAAGCCTCCCGAAACGGTGAGAACCTTCGCGAAATTGTTCCGCAATTGCGGAAGCAATTGGCATATCTCCATCGAAATTGTGGAAAGAAATCCAATGTTCTCCTGAAACTGCCGGACAACTCAGCGAAACCGCTCACGACAAGTTTCCAAAGGTTGCATTTCGGAAGGATACACCAATCTCTTCCGAAACGCCGAGGCAGTTCACCATAACGTTCCGCAAGTGCGGGTGAAACTCATAAGTCCGCCTCGCAAGTGACGGTTGCGCACAAATGCCGAGACGGCTTGAAATGAACGCGTCGTACCAAGAAATTAAAACCCCGTTTAATGGCACCACCAACCGGTTTAATGCCGCACGTGTCTAGACTTTTTAAAAAAAGAACGGTGGAGGTTTGGTCTATCGCATTGTTAGTTTTCATTCAAACAAACACCGTTGAGAAGACCGCGCTGGACTGCTCTAGCTCAGCTCGCCCACGACCGCGTTCACCTCACTCAGCCACTATCTTGTTGCCAGGTAGGTTTTTTAACCGCTATTTTTGTCTCATCTCCACGTCAAGTTTTTTTTGGGGGTCTTCCCATCCATAACATGGCCAATAGACATTAGTTACATATGTCGTTATTTTTGTTTTTAAGGCCGCCGAGGCCCCTTTGGTTTCTCGTTCTTACCAGCTAAAAGCCATAACTGTGACCACCCGAGTTTTTTCACCAGCCACATTCCAGGCGTTGTCACCCTCATTCAAAATTTGAGCCAGCCACACAACGTCTCGTAAATGTTATTAATAACAGTAGTGGTCAACTGAACCCCTCACCTTTTGATAAATGTGGAAAGCAGTCCCTTGTTTCGTCATAAGATTGTTTCAATCCAAGCTCACCCGCCATTGACCATTAGAAGTGCAACAATGAAGGATACCCTCTCTCCTAGGGCTAGATGGGAAGCAGGTCGTTTCCACGTCATATGCTTACCCTTTCGGAAACATTCCAAACTTTGTCTCCTTAGGATAATCAAGTCTCAGAACTATATTTCTTGTTTGGAGTGGTTTATTTTTGCTTCCCCAACATGCAGCTTCATAATTTGTCTATATTTCTCATTAGCATGTTGAATTGGTTCTTCTCTTTGTTAAAATCTCATAACAGGTTGCACATTTTTTGACTTGTATTTGGTTGCTAGCAGGGAGAAGCCAGGATGCCAAAAGGTGGTAGAAAGAAAGCTAAGTGATGGAACCAGAGCCAGTGCCACTTAGGACTGAAACTATGTTCCAAGATACTAAGTGTACCACCGGCATTCCTCCCGAATTCCGTTGGGGTGATGTTTACAGGATGATCAGGGACCAGGATATCCCAGATGCATTATTGGCAGAAGAGCAGATCTATCGCAACATCAGAACTTCAGGCATAGCTAGGGCTTCTACCTGCCCTGAATTGTTCCCATGTTCTGAAGTGATCGGGTGGATACTGGAACATGCTAACGCGGAGACAAGAGTATTACATGACAGCAGGGGAGAGGCCTTTGCTTCATTCCATCCAGCATATCTTGCTGTAGCCTATAAATTCTCACATCCCCAGCAAGCTCTGAGTGATGAATGGTTGGACCAGATGAGCAATATTGAAATGGCCAAAAAATTATTGGTCGCAGGCAAGCACTTAAGAAAGAGAGGTAATGATGAATACGATGTTCAGAACCTAAGACCTCCTTTTAGGTTAATCGCCCTGATGCTATGCAGAATTTTCAGCATGCCCGATGGCACTGTATACAGGATACAGTGGGCTCCCATCATCCACTTCGTAGCATTCAAAGGGACTGTGTTTGACTGGTCTACTATCCTTTCGAACAGTTTGGCATCCACAATGGTTGCTGCAAGAGAAGGTCTGGCCTTAAAAAAGTCAGAATTTTACATGTCTTCCTATCTCATTGACTGTATTTTGGCCACGCTATCTTTCCCCAACTTAGGTTGTACATGGGATAAAGCCAACACCCCGGTCTACACTGCTTACAAGATAATGTGGGCTCAAAATTACAAAGCTAGCTATAAGATCATCTGCGAGGAGTTCATCATGCCTCTATATGAGCAGATATTCAAGGAAGAGCCCAACTGTCTGTCAGAAAATGCCATGGAGATCCTGGAAAACTATGGAGATTTTTATTTCTCAGAGCAGGGCACCTACATCAGGATGTTTGGAGGGACCAAAGCACCATACATTTTTCCAAAGTATGGTACTGACTATGTAGTCCTCAAGGAAGCAGTGAGACAAATTTTCCTTGATGGAATCGGAGCAGTGCTTAACAAGCAACATAAGACTTCTTTCCCTCCTTTACCCTTCTGCATAGGAGCCTACAAGTTGTCAGGGGTTGCATCAGCTGAGGAATTTGTTCAAGAACTGAAAGCTTTCCACTTTGGCGAAGTAATTTTCCACAGAAATGATAGGCGGGGGAAAGTTTCCGAGCATTGCAAAGAAATTTATGCTCATTTTGAATACACTCATTATTATGATGCCGAGGAAGAGGCATTCAGAGGCATCAGCAACATGACTGAGCTGCAGATTTGTCGCCAAAGCAGTGGAGCAAGCTCTAGCTCTACCTCAACCCGAAAAGCTAGCCTACAGAAAGAGAGAGAAGCAGCTGATGCCCGAGCCCAAGAAGAGCAAAGGTTAAAAGAGGAAGCAAGGTTGCGACAAGAGGCTGAAGTTGCAAGATTGCAGCAAGAGGCTGAAGTTGCAAGATTACAACAAGAAGCTGAAGTGGCAAGACTGCAGCAAGAAGCAGAAAATGAAAGGCTGCAGAAAGAAGCTGAAGATGCAAAGCAGATGGAAGAAAATGAAAATCAACGACAAACTGAAGAAGAAGAGAGAAGGAAACAAGCTGAAGTGGGGCAAAAGACGGAAGAAGAACTCAAGACAGTTGAAGATGCCCAGGCAGGTGGCTCTAGCACCCAGGATATGGAAATAGACATATCTCAAGCAGGTGTCTCCGGCACCCAAAGTGTGGAGGCAGACACAGCTCAAGCAGGTGTCTCCGGCACCCAAAATGTGGAGGCAGACACAGCGCAAGCAGGTGTCTTTGGTACCCAAAATGTGGGAACAGATTCAGCTCAAGTAGTCCAGACCCCACCCATAGAAGCAGAAATAAATGTGATAGATCTCCCAATCGTCCCTTACACTCCATCAGAAGAGCATACGGTGTCTCCGTGGGATGAATTTGTGTATGATAAGAAGAGAAAGGCAGTGGTCCTAAAATCAGAAGAGAGGATAAAGAGACTCTTCCAAGAAGATATTGTTACCCGGCGGGAGACAACAGTAATGCAAAATACAAATAAGGATCCCTTAGCTATGGCATCCACCACTGTAGAAGTAGCAAAAGCAACGCAGGACAATGTGGTCTATATAGTTAGAGAAGTTGAGTCAACAAAGAGGAGAGCTCACATGTTACAACATACTGTGGCTAATGAGGAGGCTTACAGGGATCTCGTAGTGAATAGGTATAATCGCCTGTCTGTTGAGCATATGGAATTGCCAGACAAGTACAACCATTTAGAAGAAGAAAAGGAGCACCTGGCAGTCCAGATGATGGTTTTAGAGGCAGAAAAGAACGATTCAGAAGCTAGGGTGTCTCATCTGCAAGCAGATAAGCAGGCATTGGTTGAACAATTAGAGCAGGCAGAGAGCAGAGTCATAGATATGTCTCCCTTCCATGAGTTGTCCTATAGCATCCTGAAACAAATGCATGACACTCAAGAGCTGATTACTGAGGAAGTGTGCAAGCTCAAAACCATGATGGTTAGATTAAAATAAGTTAATGCAGAGGCCAATAGGCTTAAGGGTAAATATACTCAAGTTAAAGCAAACATCCTGAGCCAGATGGAATGGAGAGAAGGGAAGGTTGATTTCCCCAAACATCTCCCATTCAAATCTATAGATGGTTTTAATGAAGACATAGCCCTTTTGGAATTCTGCAGGAACTGTAGCCTTAAGCTAATGGCTAAGATCCAAGGGACAATGGATCAAAGTAACAGTCTTTATAAAAAAATCCATGAAGTGCATGATAAGTGCAAGTTGAGTTTCCTATAGTCCCTTGATGAGTTCCCGAGCAAAGATCAACGTTTATCTGACTTGAAGGAAGAACTGGGTATCCAAACAGAATATGTAAAGAAGATTGATGTCTTAGCCATTGATGATCTCCATCATTATATTGGGATGTCATCAATACACAACCATTTGCTTAAAGAAATCCACCAAGTAGCATTTGTGGAAATTCAGAGTATTGGAGTAGAGCTTGGTAAAGATGTGACTTCCCAGAAAATCTTGCTCCCTTCCTCAGCAAATGTAGTTATCAGAGACACTGGTGTCTGGTTCAGTTACATTGTAGAAGAAGAAAAGAAAGCAGCAGCAGCAGCAACCGGCCCGAGTGCTTCTCTCCCAGCAGCAGCAGCAGTAGCAGCCAACCCGAGTGCTTCTTCCCTAGCTGGAGCACCTTCCCAAGAGTGAACACGTTGATCCTAAGGCATTGGTTCCTATTTTTGTTGGCCTTCATATGTCTAAACCGTAGAGCCATTGGACAGCTGTCCTTTTCTCTTTTGGGAATTTTCTGTTTTTTAAAAGGGGTCACAATTTTTGTTTATTAAAAGGGAAAAAGTCTGTAGGAGACAAGTGTAAAGCGCCAGGTGGCAGCCCAAAGGGCATTTTGTAATATTATAAATAGAAGTTTAGGAAACAATGATAGAGGACTTTTGGCAGGGAAATAATTTTCTGAACTTGTACGAGCTATCTTGCACTTGTTTCAAGAAAATAAAATCTACCTAATAAGAGCCTGGAGAGGACGTCTTTTGTATGGAAATGGAGATTGGATGCATGTTGGATTATTCCTGTGACTTCTATACTTTACTGTGAGATCTTTCTTTACTGTCTTGAATTATTTCTTTGTATTGAATGATCTTACTTATCTCTGTGCAAACGAATTCTCTCTTTCATGAGTAATAGAATATGTTATATCTGTATTAGAAGCTATCTTCTAATATCTCCTACTTCTGCTGTGGATCTATCTTTAAGATTTAATGGTTGTCTGTTGAATTTTAGATAACTCTTCCAGCACATTACTCATACTCACAATTTGCTCCTTGCAGGGATAGTTTAGATTTATTTCATTTTTAGACACAGATTTGTTTTTCCAGTCCTGCATTTAGATTAAATTAGTCTAGGCACTTGCATATCATTCTAAAACATAAAATCAAAAGAACGGTGGATCAGGCCATAACCGGTATAATTGGAGCAAATCTCCAAACCCACGGTTGTCGGAACCGCTAACCGGACGGATTCCCCATACCAAACGGTGGACAATCTAATTGGGATAGTCTACCGGGGAGGATCCCTTTCTGCTTGATGCTGTGATCTTCGAGGCATCAACAATACCTTTATACGGAATGTTCACATAAGAATCATGACTCGACACACAAGTCCGTAGCCTTGTCCAACAATATTTTACAACATCATTACTTTGATAAATTACCTCTATACGGGAGGAATAACCTTTACACAGAAGGCAATCAAAGTGCTCGCCTCTATACGGGAGGATCAATATTGGAAACACAAGATTGGTTTGGAGAATGTCTCATAATGTTGTATATTTAACACTCCCTCTCAGTGAGGGAGGCATTCTCTTCCATACCAAGATTGTCTCGGAAGTACCTAAACTTTGTCATTGATAGAGGCTTTGTTAACACATCTACAATCTGCTCATTAGTAGAAATGTATTGAAGTTTCATTGTACCTTTCTGGACCATGTATCGGATGAAGTGATACTTCATTTCAATGTGCTTCGACTTTCCATGAAACAATGGGTTTTCAGAAAGTTTGATGCAACTCTGATTGTCACACCTAATAATTGTAGGCTCAATATTTTCACTGAACAACCCTGCAAGTAGCTTTTGAGCCACACTACATCTCGATAGGAAACACTGGAAGCTATGCATTTTTCTTATGTAGTGCTCTGGGCTACGGAGCCCTGCTTCCTACTGGACCATGATATCATAGTTGATCATAGGATATAACAATAGCCATATGTACTCTTACGGTCCACAATGATTCCTCCCCAGTCTGAGTCTGTATAACCAAGTAACATGACTCCTCCACTGTAGGCATATCTGAGTCCATATGAAATTGCACCTCGAAGGTACCTAAGCACATGCTTAGTAGTTGTCCAGTGTATGTGTCTCGAATCAGACATAAATTAACTCAGAATGCTCACAGCATAACATATATTAGGCCTCGAATATATCAATCACATTAACGAACCTATAAGTTGTCTATACAAAGTGGGATCTACTAGATCTGGTCTAGATCCTGACTCATGAAGTTTCCTCAAATTGGAAACTATCGGTGTAGTCATAGACTTGAAATCTGTCATGTCAAACCCGCGCAATATATCCGCAGTGTACTTCCCTTGAGATAGAAAAAATTCATCTTTTCTTTTCCAGATCTCAAGGCCAAGAAAGTAGTGCATTAGACCTAAGTCTTTCATCTTGAACTCTGAGGGGAAATCTCTCTTTCACAAGCAATTATATTTTCCTCTCCAGTGAGAAACAAATCATCAACATACAAAACCAATATCAATAGTTGGTTATTCACTAATTTGAAGTACAAATTTGGATTAGCTTCACTCTTACTGAAACCTAGTTTCTGAATGTAGCTGTAAATTTCGGAGTACCAAGACCTGGGGATTTGCTTAAGCCCATATAGAGCTTTCTTTAGCTTGCAAACATGGGACTCCTTCCTATGCACCAAAAATCCTTCAGGATGCTGAATTTAAACCTCTTCCTCAACCTTACCACTAAGGAAGGCTATCTTCACATCCATCTGGTGAAGTTTCCATCCTAGAACATATGCAAGTGCAATCACTGCTTGTATTGTGGTGTACCTTTCCACAGGGGAAAAGGTATCATCATAATCGATGCCTTCTTTCTGAGAGAAACCTTTGGCAACAAATTTGGTTTTATACTTCTCAATGCTACCATCCGTAGCATGATTTATGTTGTAAATCCATCTAGAAGTCACAATGGACTTCCCATCAAGTTTGGGAAAAACCTCCCAAAAATCATTCTTCATTATATAGTTGTACTCTTTTATTATTGCATCTTTACAAACTTGATACTTTGCATTCATACAATGATGGTTATGAATCACTGATGTGACTCATCAGTGCAACATACCTTGAATATCTATCTAGTTGTATGCGCTCTCTAGATGAGCCTCCTGGTGCTCTATGTTTCTCTACATTTTGTAAGATGTCTCAACACCAAGCATATATTCTTTTAGTGGGAGGTTCACCAAGTGACCTATCAATTAGTTCCACTGATTCTTCAAGAGCTAGCAAATCTGAGACATCTTTTAGTTTCTCCCTCTCAAAATCTGAAGGGGGAGGATCAGACTCGAGATCCTCCATCTTTGAATCACATTGAATCTCTTTAGATCTTCTGAAAGCAGTTTCCTCATGGAAGGTAACATTTTGGATGACGTCAATTTGTCTCTCACCAAGTACATATATTCGGTATGCTTTGGATGACTCGTTATAACCCACAAAGGTGCCTTTATTTCCAGAAGGATCCATCTTTGTTCTCTTTTCTTTCGGTACATGAATGTATATTGGGTTCTCAAATATCCTCAAGTGTGAGATGTCTGGATTCTCACCGATAAACACTTCTTCTGGTGTCTTATCATCTAGAATGGCACGCGGGCTTCTATTATGGATGTACACAGTTGTATGGGAGGCTTCTTCCCAAAATGAGGTAGACATATCTTTATAATGCATAATGGATTTTGCAGCCTCACATATGGTTCTATTCTTCCTTTCGACAACCCCATTTTGTTCACGGTTGTATGGTACTCTTAACTGTCTACACATTCCTGCATCACTACATAGATCATTAAATGCATGTGAATCAAATTCACCTCCATTATCATACCTTAATGCATGGAAGTGTCTTTATTTTTTATTTTCAACTAGAGCTTTAAACTCTTTAAATTTGCTAAGAGTTTCACTTTTATCCTTCATGAAATAAATCCATGACTTCCTAGAAAAATCATATATGAACTATACATAATATAAGAAGCCACTCAGGGAGGGGGATGACATGGGACCACATACATTAGAATGTATTAAATCTAAAATCCCTTTAGATCTAGTAGTACTTCTAGAAAAAAAATTCTTAACATTCTTCCCAAGTGCACAACCTTGACATACACTATCATGCTCAAAATCAAATACGGGCATACCTTTTACAATCTTTTGAAGTCCTATTAGGGCTTTGTTGTGTAGGTGTCCAAGCCTTTAGTGCCATATATCACATGGACTGATAGCATGGTGAATCATAGCTTGAATGTACTTCATGGGTTCCTTGTAGAGTCCTCCCTCTCGAACTCCAATCACAGCAGCAGATTCTAGGATTTTGTTCTTCGGCCATAAAAGTGCTTTGTTATCCATGAAGATAACTCGGAAGCCTTTGTCATCCAGAATTGAAACTGAAAGGAGGTTCCTCTTCAATATTGGAACATATAGAATTTCCTCCACATGTAGAATATCACCAGTGCTTAGCTTGAATGAGGTGGATCCAACTCCTTGGATCGAATATGTTGAGTTGTCCCCCAACTCTACCATGCATGTGAAATTTTTCTTCTTTAGGTCAGTCATGGCACTCTTGTAACCACTCATATGTTTGGATGCACCACTGTAAATCAACCATGTGTCTACACTTGTAATAAAGGATCCTAAAAGGGATGATACAAGGTAATACTCCCTTCGTGTCTCCTTTTCTTTGGATGCATTATTTTGAGTGATTTCATCTTCCATGGCAGTAGAAGCATGAAAATTTCCTTCCCGCTTTGCTTTGCACTCTCTTGAGAAATGGCCTTTCTTGTTGCAATTGAAACATATAGCTTTTGACTTGTCAAAGCATTTGTTGAACTCCTTCTTATTTGGACAAGAGAACTTCTTTTGGAAGAAGGGTTTCTTTCCTTTCTTCATTCTTGCCATGACGACAAGGTTTTCTTCTTTGATGCACAATAAGTTGCTATGGATTCGAACCTCCTCTTGGAGGCAGTTATGCCACAACCTTTCGAAGTTAGGTTGTACCTCTCGGCCATTTATAGCAGCCAAGAATGTCTCCCATGAGGATGGGAAACCATCAATAGTGGTTTGGAGAAGATCATCTTGATCCAGCACTACTCCAATACTAGCAAGCAGATCTCTTACTTGAGAGATCATGGTGAAGAAGGAGGCCACTGTCTCATCTGTATCCATATTTAAGTTTCGAAGCTTATTCTTCAATGCCCTCTTTTGACTCGGGGCCTTCTTCTCATATAGGTTTGTCAATGTATCATAACATTCTTTTGTGGTCTTCAGCAGTGTGATCATGGGAATCAAGTTATCTTTTACCAAATCATAGATGATCCATTTGGCCTTAGCTTGATTATTCTTGAAGTTGATGCACCCAACATTAGATGTAGGATCCTCTACCATAGTGGATACGTAGCCATCCAAGTCATGTTCCTCTAGGATGTTTAGAATCCTAGCGTTCCGAGTGTTGAAGTTTGAGGTGCCCTCAAGATGGTCTTCCGGTCGTACAGATATTGATGCCATAGTATTCAAATCTTGTGATCAACTTCTCAATATCTACGTAGGATCTAGCTAGCATGCAAAATTGAGCTCCTTCACACCTTGAGATTTGATACCATGTTGAAATTTGGTTGATCTTTTATCTTTAATTCTTTTATATGCCGAAACTTGAAACAATGAGGTAATTCAATCACATGAAATCCACACATCCATAACACAAGATATACCCTGGGGAAAATCCTCAAAACTCTGAGAACAAAAACCCCAACAATTCTTCTCAGTACAATATAATGGATAGAAGAGAATGCTTTATTTTACAACATATCAAATTGCTTTTGGAAGATAAGAGATCACCAAAACACTCTTGATGAAGACACGGAAGCAATGGAGAAGAGAGATCAATCAGAGAAGCGTCTTGCCTTCAATAATAATATCCTGCACACAAAGAGAAGGGACTTGCCTTTAAAGGAGAAGATAATTCACTTCACACTAGATTCATAAATTTTGTATAACATATTTATACATTCTTCTCTTCTATTTTTATCTTCTAACTTCAGGATGAACTCGCCCTCAAAATGGATGTATCAATCTTGCACGCAGAAGTGTGCCCCACTTCTCATGGAGTGCTTTATCTCACTGAGCTATCACTTAGGATGAAATTGCCTCTTAACTAAAATCTTTCCCACTTAATTAGGTGGGAAAACTTAAGTGTCGACATGAAAATATCACAAATCACGTGTCATCTTCTAGTTTAACATAAGTGTCCTTATGCAATAACCCTTAGTTAACTATATCTTCTTTGTTGTCACTTAGTTAACTAAAATCATGCTGATTGATTTACCAGAAGTGACCACTGTGAGTTCTTTAGTTAACTGAGGCATATCTTTAACTGATGATTTTGCTGAAGCATTGATTGAGGCATACATTGATACTTAACTGAAGATTTAACAATCCAAGTTCTCTTTAATTAGCTGAAGTGTCTACATGAGAAATTTTGAATTCTCTTGATCTCTATGCTTTATCTTTTTATTTCTTTATCTTTTACTGCATGGTCAATATGTGCTAACTTTAATTATCCATCACATTACATCATACTAAGAAGAATTATCGGATGTTGTGATCATATTATATTATTCCGGACCAAATGATCATATGCTAAAGTAAATCACTTTAGAGGTGATCAATCTCTAAAGGAGACTTAATAACAATTTGGTGATCATGGTTAATAATACAGCACAACATTAAATGATTTTACAAGTAAACCATGACCTTTATATGGAAGGTCCACCTCTATACGGGAGGTATAGATCTCATGGATACCTTTATATGGAAGGTTCACATAAGAATCATGACTTGACACATAAGTCCAGAGCCTTGTCCAACAAGACTTTACAACATCATTAATTTGATCAATTACCTCTATACGGGAGGAATAACCTTTACACAAAAGGAAATCAAAGTGCTCACCTCTATACGGGAGGATCAATATTGGCTACACAAGATTGGTTTGGAGAATGTCTCCTAATGTTGTATATTTAACATAGTCGGTCACCTGAGTGAGAGGGTGAGACTTCGACTTACTACTACCATATTGAAGACGGAGGTTGAAGAGTAACAAGTCATTGCAGAACATTGTACATGTGTTTCTTCCTCTATAGTTGGTATTTGTTGCAGCTAAGTTACCTATACAAAATAGTATGCATGGTTTATGCATAGTGAGGACTACTGCAGTAGGTGCAAAGGCCCAGGATGTTGCTGCAAACTCTTGTTCTCTTAGGGAGGAAGAATTTTGGGGTAGGTGAGATGTTGGAGGGACCCTTCAGGCCCATAATTGTCATCAAATTAATGTATTTGATTATAATATGTTACACTAAACAAAGGAGTAGTTAGAGTGGGTGTAACCACTCCAACCTCTCTATATGATGTATAAATACACCATCTATTATGAATACAAGTCGGATGAGTACTTGACCCAAATAATTTGTTTGACCTTGATGGATTTATTATGCATGCTTAATGTTGTGAATGAATGCCATGTAATATGGTAGATTACAACAGGTCATTCAGCCTTGGGTCAACAAAGTCTACAGATCCTAAGCCCTCAAGTGACAGTTCTTTAGACACTATTTTAAGGACATCTCATCTGAGATGTCCCTCATGGACTCCCTTACTCGGCCCATTGTTCTCTATGGATCTGAGATTTGGGGACGTAGATTGCTTGAGTCTGATTGGGCCTCATCTAAGAGAGTTCATATCCTTTTCCTCTAGCGCATCATCAAATGCAAGTAGACAGTTCCTCGGCACACCATCCTAGTAGACTTCGGAGCCCGATCGTTTCGACTTGAGATGGTGTTCAGTCTGGTCTCTTATTTGCATCGCATTTAGAGCTTTACCGACTTAGCGAAAGGGCAGGACCGTTACCCATACTTGGAATATTTTTATTCATAGGATTTAGTTCTAGCCTCATCCTTCCCCTTTCACTAGGCTTGAGGATGGTTTGTGGGGGTCTCAAATATTTTGGAGTGGGTGGGCATTTAGATGGATCAACTCCCTTTGTTTAGATATTCCTTAAATGGACGTGGACACCTTCCAAACCGTATACAGGAGTTGAATAGGATCATCAAGGATGACATCTACAAAGTTTATTCAAATCACTTGGGTTAATCCTCAGGACAAGTTACGCCCAAAGATGGCCTTTTACACTAAGAAACTCTTGCAATTGAGTGACAGACTCATTGTTCGGCCTCAATATACTCTTCGTCACTGGATGCATTCTCTTCAAAATTCATTAGACAATTTACAATGGGATCTAATAGAATTTGGGTAGAGATGGACCACTAGGTTGATCAATATGACAGGACCTGCTAGTTATGCCATCTCCAAGAGGTCGATACTGAGGAGCACTTCATATTTTGTTGCCCCATCTACTACGAGATCAAAGGGAGGTTCTAATTCCTATTCATAGGGACCCAAACCCTCGCTAGCTTCTTTAGATACCTCGACTAGAGATGTTTGGCCTTATACATGCAGGAGCCCCTTAGGTTTCGATGCCATATTCTTCAGCCTCCTACCAAACCATATTTTATCCAGTGGATCACTTCCTTTTTCATGGTGCTACACTCAAGGTGGGACACTAAGAGAAATATAAACATCAGTGCAACTTCAAACTCCAAATCAGTGTGAATCTGGGAGGCCTTCCCCCATCCGTTGAGATCTCAATGGTACGAACATACTCTACCTTACCCCAAGAGACAAAAGAGATCCACCATGCCTCAACGACAAGCTACCTCCTCCAGAAAACAGCACAAAGGTAAATCTATCCCTTCCACTAACTCTTCCTCGAGAGAACATACTATTATTAGTTTCCTTCATTCGGCCTTAAATGGTAGGAGAGATCGGTATATCCCTTGATAGACCTACCTCATTTATTTTGGATTTCTTTACTCTTGGATTATTTCCTTATGTATTTCTCCACCCTTGTACGGTCTCCCGTACTCGGGGTCGAGTGATTTCCTTGCCTTAGCATAAATTTCTCCTCTCTTCTCTTCTCTACTTTACTTTATTTTCTGTGTATGTCTTTTATAGGAGACCTTTTGGTACTCATGCTTTGTAATGACATCATTGTATTCAATAGTCCCATTGACCTACTTTTGTGGTCATTAGTTGGACATTACTAAAATTATCGTATCTTATCTAGCCCCCCTATCTAAACATGCTATGGTGATCTCTACCCCTTCTCTCTTTTATTTATTTTATGAAGTAAAAGTAAGTTTCAAGTTTCTACACTAGCATAGACATACATGAAAAGCAAACAAGATTAGCTTCAACACTAGTATGGACATACTTGCATTTATGTTGAGGACAATTTTATGTAATTATCAGTATATCCTTTTAGGTACCAACCAATCAACCATTATGTTGGTAAGAGGTACCAATCCTTTGTGGTGGCATATGAATCATGGTATATTGAAGTTTATCTTGTTGTGAGCCATATCTCTCATGTTGATGTATATGTAACTTCGGAATGTATTTCATCTGTGTCTTTTATATATATTTATTGTACCCTTATAAGAGATGTGTTATTCCTCTAGAAGGAAGTGTCGTCATGTGGATTGACAAGTGTCGCAAGTGTGTGTACTTGCCGATGGGTTATTAGACCACCATGTGTGGGGTCAGCCCTAAAATATATATTATATTGTGGATGTATCTAGATAGACAAGTCGGCCCCATAAGGTCACTGGGAAAACATGTTATGTATAAATAGAGATCAGGAGATCTCTATTTGGATCATTCGGAAAGTCATAACTCTCTCACTCAGAAAGTGGCACACTAGTGAGGAGGAGGATCATCTGCTACTAGGAGACTATCTCAAGTGTATTTTGGTTGTACTTTGGTTGAGCCATTGCTCTCTCTATCTCTGAGGAAGTTGTCGGGTTTTCCACCTTAGGGTTTTCCCCACGGAAACTCTGTGTCTCTTGTCTCTCATGCTTTTGATTCTTGTGATGCTTGTCATGCTTATTGTGATTGTTATGAATTGATATACTGTATATGTTATTCTCTTAGTAAAGATCCAAGAGTATTGTGAATTAATGCTCAAAATTTAACATGGTATCAGAGCTAACCTGAGAAGAAGACATTTTGCAATGACGAAAACTTGAGTTTCTTATTTATTGGGTTTCTCTCCACATTTTTTGGAAAAGCAGTATAGTAGATTGACTCTACTCATCAAGGAGAATCTATCTATCCAATCAGAATTCAATTCTGAGCATTTTCAGATTTGGCCCTAAAAATTAGGGTTTCCACAAAAATAGGAATTCCTGAAATGTGAAGACATATCTGGAAGCTCCTTGCAATACTAGAAGTTTAGAGCTTTGGATCGAGATTTTTGGCTGGGTAGATCTCCGGAAAACTCAAACCCTAATTCAGGGCTCTCCCTAGTGAACCCGGGAGGACAAAAAGGCAAATCTGAAGGGTAAAGCTTTGCTGATCTCAAATTCTGAATACACCGAGCTGATAAGTTCATCAAGGCGCATCTTTCTATCCTTTCAGAAATTTGAAATTCACATTTTGAATTTTTAGGGTTTTTTCGACAAACCCTAATCCGGGACCAGATCCAGTTTTCAGCATTTCAAGTGGTAAGACCTAAATCTTTTCTATTTCCATTTGAAGTACTCTTTAAGATGTCTCACCACACCAAGATTGAGGATAAGCTTGAAGGGGCTGATAACTTCCTAGCTTGGAAGTATAGGATTGGGTTAATCCCGGAAGAGAATGAGTTGGACTCATATATAAAAGAAGACATCTCTATCCCAGAGGATGAAGAGGCTAAGGTATTGCATAAGAAGAACTTGGTCAAGGAAAAGAGAATCATTGCTGATTCTATCAAAGACCATCTCATACCCCATGTGTCTTCTCTAAAGACACCCAAGGCTATGTTTGACTCTTTGACCAAGCTATTTGAAGGAAAGAACATAAATCGGAAGATGACCCTGCGGAATCAATTGAAAGGGGTCAAGATGTCGAATGGAGAAACCATTCAATCCTATTTCTCCAAGGTCTCTCAGATCAAGGAGCAACTTGAAGTTGTAGATGAAATGGTGGAGAATAGTGAAATTATAATGACTACTTTGAATGGCCTACCTAGGTCATGGGACTCTTTTATCCAGGGGATCTGTGACAGAAAGAAGTTAATCTCCTTCAGCAGATTATGGGAGGAATGTTCTCAAGAAGAAGCAATGCTTGTGGCAAGAGAAGAGAAGATGGGAAATGAAGATCAAGCTCTCACAACTCACACTAAGAAGGGCAAGTTCAAGAGGGAGCCATCCCATCACAAGAAGAAATCTTCTCATCATTTTCACAAAGACAAGAAAGATCTAAGGTGTTTCACTTGTAATGAGAAGGGTCACTTTGCTTCAGAATGTCTCAAGAACAAAAGGGACAACCACAACAACAACAAATCCAGCAAGAAGAAGAAGGGTAACAAAAGAAGGCATCATGCTCATACTGCCAAAGATGATGAACCTCCAAAGAAGAAGGCTAGGGCAGAAAGTGATGATAGTAATGATGACTCATCAAGTGAAGAAGAGTATGTTCTAATCTTTGCTCTCACAGGTACTATCTCCCATGGTTGTAATGATTGGTTGATTGAGAGTGGGGCTTCCAAACATATGACTGGGTTTAAGGAATCCTTTGTGAATCTATCTGAACATGAATCACCCCATAAGGTGAAACTTGGGGATGATTATCAATACCCAATAAAAGGAAGTGGTGAAGCCTCCTACAACCTAGATTCTAGAAAATCTTTGAAGATGAAAGAAGTCCTTTATGTACCTAGGCTCAAGAAGAACTTACTCTCCCTCTCTGCATTGGATGCAAAAGGTATGAGGGTTGCATTTGTGGATGGCCAAGTCCTAATGTGGCCAAAGGGAAAGACCATAGATGATGCAGTAGTGATTGGAGATCAAGAGGGAGGTTTGTATAAATTAAAAGGACAACCTGAACATGCCATGGTGCATGAATCCATGGAGCCAAGTGAACTTTGGCATAGAAGACTTGCTCATATGCACTATAGGGCACTTCCAATTGCAAGCAAGGCTGTAGAGGGTCTTCCTGAAATCAAGACCAAACATGAAGGTGTTTGCAAAGGATGTGCAAAAGGTAAGAATATTAAGAAGGCTTTCCCAAGCAGTGAAAGCAAGGCAAAAGATATCCTGGAAATCATCCACTCAGATGTATGTGGTCCTATGTCATCTAGTTCTCTAAGTGGGTATGTTTACTATGTCTCATTTATTGATGACTTCTCCAGGAAGACTTGGGTATACTTCTTGAAGAACAAAGATGAGGTGTTTGATAAGTTCAAGGAATTCAAAGCCTTGATGGAGAATCAAACTGACAAGAAGATCAAAACATTCAGATCCGACAATGGTGGAGAATTCACCTCAGGAGACTTCAAGAAGCTTTGTAGTGATTTAGGGGTTAAGAAGGAGTTGACTGCTCCTTATAATCCTCAACAGAATGGAGTTGCAGAAAGGAAGAACAGAACAATCATGGAAGCAGCAAGGGAAATGCTACATGACCAGGATCTACCTATGCATATATGGGCAGAAGCACCTAGAATAGCTGTATATGTGCATAACAGAACACCCCACAATATATTGGACAACAAAACACCATAAGAGGTCTTTTCTGGTAAGAAACCTGAAGTCAGCCATCTCAGAATATTTGGTTGTCTAGTATACACTCATGTCCCAAAGGAAAAGAGGACCAAACTAGACCCTTCAGGAAAGAAGGGTATCTTTGTGGGTTACAGTGAAAGCTCGAAGGCTTACAGAATATACTTTCCAGGGTTCAAGAAGATTGATGTCAGCAGGGATGTAACATTTGATGAAAACTCAGCATTCATCAAATCAAGGAAGGCACCTATCAAAGTTTATGAAGAACCTAAGGAAACTAGATTTCAAGACGCTACCATGACTGAAGCAATTCCAGAAGTTGTTCGTGAGTTTGAAGATCCGTAAGAACCTGTAGATCCACCCCGTGAGGATAACTCTCACAAGAAGAAACCTGCATGGGCTAGAGAGCTCATTCAAGATGCAGAAAGATTTGGCATTCCAGAAGAAGAACACAGAGCAAAGAAGAGAACCAGATCACATACCAGCTATGTTGCTTTACTCTGTGACATTATGAACAAAGAACCTTCCAGTTATGAAGAAGCAGCGGAAGAATGGAAAGATGCCATGGTTGAGGAATACCAATCAATAATGAAGAATGATGTTTGGGATGTTGTCCCAAGACCTAAAGAGAAGTATGTTGTGACTTCCAAATGGATCTACAAAATCAAGCATGCTGCAGATGGCAGTGTAAAGAAATACAAAGTAAGATTCGTAGCTCGTGGCTTCTCTCAGAAAGAGGGAATAGATTATGAAGAAACTTTTGCACCTGTAGCCAGGTATACTTCCATCAGAACAATACTTGCCCTGGCTGCAGCAATGAAATGGAAAATACACCAGATGGATGTCAAGACTGCTTTCTTGAATGGTGTAGTTGAAGAGGAAGTATATGTGGAGTAGCCACTCGGTTTTGAAATACATGACAGGGAGTCATATGTGTGCAGATTAAAGAAAGCCTTGTATGGCTTGAAACAAGCTCCCAGAACCTGGTATGGTAGGATGGACAGTTTCCTATCTAGTTTGGGCTTTACCAAGAGTAAAGCGGATTCCAACCTCTACTACAAGGTTGAGGAAGGGAATCATGTGATTCTACTCCTGTATGTGGATGACTTATTTGTAACAGGAGATGACAAACTAATTGCAGATACTAAGAGGAAGCTTGCTGCCGAGTTCGATATGAAATATTTGGGAATGATGCATTATTTCCTAGGTATGGAGGTGTGGCATAATGCAGGTGGGATCTTCCTCGGTCAAGGGAAGTACACAATAGATATCCTGAAGAGATTTGGGATGATGGATTGCAAGGCCATGGCCACACCCATGGCATCAAATCTGAAGCTTCTATGTGATGCTTCATCTGAGCCAGTTGATGTCTCTATGTATCGTCAGATGATTGGGTCCTTGATGTACCTGATGAACACGAGACTAGATATTTGCTTTGTGGTGAACACATTGAGCCAGTTCCTAATGGATCCGAGGAGTGTTCACTTGGTTGCTGTAAAGCATGTTCTGAGGTACCTGAAGGGTACAGTGGATTATGGGATCAAGTATGAAGCGAATCAAAAGTTTAACCTACAGGGTTATGTTGATTCAGATTGGGCTGGCAGTGCTGCAGATAGGAAGAGCACATCTGGGTGCTGCTTCAGTATGGGATCAGGTGTGATCTCTTGGTTTAGCAGGAAGCAGTCCTGCGTAGCATTGAGTACAGCTGAGGCAGAGTATGTTGCAGCCTATTCAGCTAGTTGTGAGGCAGTATGGCTACGGAAGCTACTGTCTGAGTTATTTGATATCCCATTGGATGCTACCGGTATCTTTTGTGATAACCAGAGTTGTGTGAAGCTGTCCGAGAACCTAGTGTTTCATGACAGGTCGAAACACATAGAGATCAAATATCACTATATCATGGATATGGTGCAGAGAGGAGCTGTAAAGCTCCTGTATGTTGCGACGGACGAGCAAATTGCAGATGTGCTGACGAAGCCACTAGCCAGGATGAAGTTCGAGTACTTCAGGGAGAGGCTTGGCGTTCTTTAGATTGATGACGCTTCGAGGAAGAAGTGATGGATGCATTTGCTGAAGCCATTCCAAGCATGTTGGAAGGGGGATCCTTCACATGGCTGTGGATGTAAGTGTTGGATGATGAGCATCAGGATGATGTTCTGGTTTCTGCTTTGTATGATCAGTTGGATCATTTATATATGTATGTATGCATCATGTTGGATGTTGGATATGATCAGTTAGATCATTTATATGTATATGTATGTATGCATCATGTTGGATGCTGGATATGATCATTTGGATCATTTATATGTATGTACGCATCATGTTGATGCTGGATATGATCGGTTGGATCATGTGTATGTATTTTGTAATGCATCATGTTGGATGCTTGGAACATGTATCTGTATATGTATCAGGTGGATACATTGTATGATCAGGTAGATCATGTATTTATATTTGTATCAGGTGGATACACTGTGTGATTAGGTGGATCATGTATGATGATATGTATCAGGTAGATACTTGGTATGCATCAGGTAGATGCATTGTATGATCAGGATGATCATGGATGACGAACTTCAGGATGTTGCTCCAGATGACATGCAGCAGGATGTTGCAGTGATGATGATCAGGATGATCATGTGTACATCAGGATGATGTATGGTGAGTATCAGGTTGATACTCTGTGGCCGTGGAACAGGTTTTGCAGATAAGCATGTAATTTGTGCCCCGAGAGATTTGCAGATAGTCTTTCGAGGTTTTTCCTATGGCGTGTAATTTGTACCCTGGGATATCTGGCAAATGCTCTTTCAAGGTTTTGCTTGGGAGGACATATAATTTGTGCCCTGGGAGATCTGCAGATAGTCTTTTGAGGTTTTTCCTATGGCATGTAATTTGTGCCCTGGGATATCTGGCAGATGCTCTTTCGAGGTTTTGTCCTATGGCATGTAATTTGTGCCCTGGGAGATCCGATAGGTTGAGCCGTGTGCTCGTAATCAGTCCTGGGATGCTCTTTTGAGGTTTTGCCATGACCACATGTAATTTGTGCCCTGGGAGATCCGATAGGTTGAGCCTTGTGCTCGTAATCAGTCCTAGGATGCTCTTTCGAGATTTTGTGGTGACCACATGTAATTTGTGCCCTGGGAGATCTGATAGGTTGAGCTTTGTGCTCGTAATCAGTCCTGGGATTCTCTTTCAAGGTTTTGTGATGGGGTCACATGTAATAAGTCCTGGAGATCTGGACAGGATGAAAAAGGCCTCAGATGCTCTTTAGGGTTCTTGCTAGTCAAGAGACTCTTTTAAGGTTTTGTGACACACGTAATAAGTCCTGAGATTTCCACAGTATAGCTAGTGATGACGAAGACCTACAGGTGGTGGGCCTACATCTAGTATGAAAAAGGACTGGCTCTGTAGAACTTCCTATGACGAGTAGAGTCAGAGATTGGTTGAGATAGCAGTAGCAGTGACGATGATGATGACGATGATCCCGAGAAGAAGACTTGTCTAGCAGATCTGTGTCGAGAAATACCTTCCTAGTTAAGATGGAGTGTTGATATATATGTAACTTTGGAATGTATTTCATATATATTTATTGTACCCTTATCAGAGATGTGTTATTCCTCTATAAGGAAGTGTCGTCATGTGGATTGACAAGTGTCGCAAGTGTGTGTACTTGCCGATGGGTTATTAGACCACCATGTGTGGGGTCGGCCCTTAAATATATATTATATTGTGGATGTACCTAGCTAGACAAGTCGGCCCCATAAGGTCACTCAGCAAACAGGTTAGTATAAATAGAGATCGAGAGATCTCTATTTTGATCATTCGGAAACTCACACTTCTCTCACTCAGAAAGTGGCGCACTAGTGAGGAGGAGGATCATCTGCTACTAGGAGACTATCTCAAGTGTATTTTGGTCGTACTTTGGTTGAGCCATTGCTCTCTCTATCTCTGAGGAAGTTGTGGGGTTTCTCACCTTAGGGTTTTCCCCACGGAAACTCTATGTCTCTTGTCTCTCATGCTTTTGATTCTTGTGATGCTTGTCATGCTTATTGTGATTGTTATGCATTGATATACTGTGCATGTTATTCTCTCAGTGAAGATCCTAGAGTATTGTGAATTAATGCTCAAAATTTAACACAAGGCACCCTAGACCTAATCACTATCATGGACTCATGCTCGTCATGCATTTATTTGTGTCCTTGAATGTTATAAGTGCTTCTCTAGAGCAATATGTCTTAGCTAGGAAACCGTCTTCTTAAGCTTCTTCATTATTCCACATCTTGTTGTGTTGATGCTTCCCAATGGTTTTCTTATTTTTCCTTCTTTTAAGTTATTTCTTCCCTTAGGACATGCTTTTGCCCCCCACCTTGATGTTTTTACATATTGTATTCCTTGTAGTCCTATGGGCCAAAACTTTGACCTTCAGTAGACATTAATATCTAACTTAATTAAATTATTAGCATTGTGAAAAAACATTAATAGAGCTAGTTGCACAAATACATGGTGAAGAAGAAAAGATGAGAGAAAAGATTGCGATATGTTTAAGACAGTTTGGAAAGGAGTTATGATACAGTATATCTACATGAGAAAGGATAATAAATGCTATTCAAGGTAGTCTTGAAGGGTTAGCCTTCCACATAATGCATGATGGTAATGTTATTTTAATGCACAAAATTAGTTTGACCAAGGCGTACGTTGACTTGGTCAGAATTTACCATTGGTTTGTGCATGGGTATGCTGATAATTTGGTCTACTTTGATCACCTCTCATGTATTTTGCATGGTACTTCGATAGTATGTGTTGACATGACATTCTACACTATGATTGAGGCGATGCAAGGTGTTGGCATAGGTGTAGTTCTGATGTTGGCCTTATTACCACAAAGGTTGTCTTTGCATAATTAGTGTGATTGATTGGGTATTGAAAAGTGATTTTTTATGGCATTTACACAAAGTGGTGTGAAGCTCAGAGAGGTTACTAGTTTACGAATACCTTACCTCCAGAATAGAAGGCCCCACAAGATTATTTCCGGTTTGATCTTCTCATTGTTTGAACTCCACATGTGTAAAATTAGTCACAGCAGATCTAATGAACAAGTAAATCAATCACAACAGATGAACATAGAAAATATGGTGCAAAACTGTGCAAAACATGCAGCAGTGCTCTCTATCCCAGAAAGGGTGAATGAATTACAATACAAACTGTCACAATGACAGAGCAATTCGAATTGCCTAAGGAGGTCATTCGAATCACTGAATGGAGTAGCTTGACTCTATCTAGGAGTCCTCATCAATCATCGGTGGTGCTCATCAATCACAACAACCAGTCATCCAGGTGTCAAACTGAGTCTAACTGAGTGTAATAAATGTAACTGAAGTGTGTAGCACTGATATAGGATCTGGAGGCTCAGTGGGGGCGCATGGGAGGCTAACTGAAGTCAGAACAAGTCACCTAATCAAACTGGAGGTCAAACGGAAGTGATACAGTCAGTCGGGAGTGAAACTAGCCTCAAATCAGGGAGAATCGGAGCTAACTGAATGTAACTAAAGTGGAACTGCAGTGTTAGGTGAACAAGTGCGCCCTTCTCTGGCAGTAGGTGAGAAGTGGGCACCTTTCAGCTTAGGAGGGCTAAAACTCTGTGGTAGGTGGCTCCCGGGTGCTAGAAGAAGGTGGATAAGGTGCTGGAGGCATCAAACTGGTGACTGGGATGCATGCAAGTGCATGCAGGTGCATGCAAAACCCTAGATTCTGCATATCCTGAAATAGATCATGCAGGATCCTGAAATAGATGATGTATCCTGAAATAGATGATGTGGATATCCGAACACCCCCCCTCAAGCTAGACTATGATGTGCCAACTAAAATAATGTGGGGCCCTGGTAACTAAGGCCAAAGGTCACCCCAATACAATAATCCAAAAAATGCTGAAAATAAACTAAGTGAGGAAAGAGGGAAAACCCAGTGGGAAGAAAGCCCCCCCTCAAGCTAAAGCATAATAATGAATCAATCTGTCTCCACCATGATGGAACTCACCCCCAACAGTGAACGGAGGTAAGAGAACTTCTTCTCAGTGAAGCTCTTGGTGAAGATGTCTGCAATTTGCTCATCAGTCGGGCAATATTGCAGAATGATGGTGCGGTCATGCACCAACTGTCGAATGTAATGCATATGAATCTCAATGTGTTTGGTCCTCTGCCGCTGAACTGGATCTGTGGAGATCTTGATAGCACTTTGATTGTCACAAAATAGGACAGTCGAAGTAGTGCCACCAAAACCAAACTCGGAAAGAATACCCTGCAGCCAAACTGCCTGAATGCAGGCATTGACTGCCCCTCGATACTCTGCCTCTGCTGAAGAAAGTGCAATGGCTGCTTGCTTTTTGCTGGACCAGCAAATAGCACCATGACCAATCATGAAAACATAACCGGAAGTGGACTTCCGATCAATGCTATCACCTGCCCAATCTGAATCAGTAAAACCAATGAAATCTAGCTCAGAATCTGCAGCATAGTGTATGCCAAACTGTCTCGTACCTTGCACATACTGCAAGATCCGCTTGGCTGCTCGCCAATGAAGCTCATGTGGCTGCTGCATATATCTTGACACGGCACTCACGGCATATGAGATATCAGGCCGTGAATGTGTCAAATAAAGTAGTGAACCAATCAACTGTCGATACCTACTGCAATCTGCAAGCGGTGTGGAATCTCCCTCCTCAAGACTGATTCCTGAGAGGAATGGGAACGGGGATGCCTTACATTCAGCCATATTAAACTTCAATAACAGGTCGGAAGCATATTTTTGCTGAGATATAGTGATCCCATCGAAATTTTGAGCTATCTCCAAGCCCAAAAAGTGACTCAGCAAGCCCAAATCGCTCATGTCAAAAGCTAGATTTAAGGCAGATTTTAGCTTGTTTATTGAAGTAAGTGTGCTACCAGTAATAAGCAGATCATCAACATAAAGTACAATAACCAACAAATTACCTTTAACTCGCTGAATATAGACATTTGGATCAGATTTGCATCTTTGGAAATTCTGAGAAAGAAGGAAGGAGTCCATCTTTGCGTACCAAGCTCTTGGGGCCTGTTTTAACCCGTACAAAGATTTCTTCAATCTACAAACCAATGATGGATCTGATGTATAACCCTATGGCTGCTGCATATAGACCTCTTCAGCAAGGTCTCCATGTAAAAATGCACTCTTCACATCCATGTGGTGCACTTCCCAGTGCTTGGATGCGGCAATAGCTAAAACAAGGCGGATGGAATCCATCTTTGCAACCGGTGCAAAGGTCTCTGTGTAGTCCACTCCTTGGACTTGGGAAAAACCTTTTGCCACCAACCTTGATTTATATTTTCTGATAGTGCCATCAGCAGCAACTTTAGTACGGTAGACCCATTTACACTTCACTAATTTTCTTCCAGGTGGAAGAGAAACTAGCTCCCATGTATTGTTCTTTTGAAGAGAACTGTACTCTTCATCCATGGCACTTTTCCATCTCGGATCTCGATGGGCTGAATAGTATGATGTAGGATCTGAACCAGCCATCAAATAACAAATCTCAGGAAGAAATGGATCAGCAATAGAAAGAGCCATACCTGCTCTTTGAAAGTCTCCTCTTGTTCGTCTCGGATCAGCAGGATTTCCAAGATTCGAACCAGCAGATTGTAGAGTGTTTTGGGCCCACTTTGGTAACTGAGGGGGATCATAATGGTCGGATTCCGAACCTGATATGTCATGATCATCATATGCTGCTACAATATCAGAAATATCAGAACTCATACCTTCATTATCGCTGCTCGAATCTTCTTCTGGTGAAGGCGGTGAATCGGCAGTTTTCTCCTCAACTAGTTGCAATTCTTGAAGCGGTTCTTCAAACTGCACACTGCGCTCTATGAATATCTTTTTAGATCTGATATCCATGAGTTTATATGCTTTTGATTCTTCCCCATATCCTATCAATATGCACTCGATACTTTGTGGATCCAAAGCTCGTCTCTTCTCAGAAGGAATTCTAGCCCATGCAGTAGAGCCAAAAACTCTCAAATTTGACACATCCGGTTTGTGACCAAAGAATGCTTCGAAAGGAGTCATACCTTTCACGGATGAATGTGGAACACGGTTCTGTATATATGCAGAAACATTGATTGCTTCAGCCCAAAGATTTGCAGCCAAACCTTTTGATTCAATCATGCATGTAGCCATCTCTTTCAGTGACCGGTTTTTCCTTTCCGCTACACCGTTCTGCTGGGGTGTGTAGGGAACTGTATGTTGGATCTTGATTCCGCTTTGGGAACAAAGTTGAAGAAAATCAGACTTGATATATTCCCCACCATTATCATATCTAAGAGCTTTGATCTTGCTCTCAGTGGTGGTCTCGACAGAAGCCTTAAAATCCTTGAATTTTCCAAGCACTTCTGACTTGTTTTTGAGAAAGAATACCCATGTAAAGCGGGAAAAATCGTCAATAAATGTCAAAACATACCTTGAACCATTTAATGACATATAGGGCAGCGGACCACTGATATCAGAATGGATCAATCCCAAAATAGTAGAGGCTCTGCTAGCCTTGCCGCGGTCGAATCTGTGCTCGGGGTGCTTCCCAATAATGCAACCGGTGCATATTCCCTTCGAAGAACGGAGTTGTGGAAGCCCATCTACCATGGATTTATTTGATAGCAGCAGCAAATACTTGTAATTTAGATGTCCAAATCTTTCATGCCAAAGCCTACTAACCTCATTACCATGTGTGCGAAGAGCAGTGGGCTTTGCAAGCGGAATAAAGTGCGAAAACTCATAACATTTTGCAGTGTGGTTTGCCTTTCCAACCGCAACTAGTTTTCCACTTTTGATATCAGAAATTTCAACTGTATTAGGGCTGAATGTGACTTTCTTTGGATCACCAGTATGTGTCATTTGATACACAGAAAGGAGATTCGAAGCTAAGGAAGGCACATAGAGAACATTCTGAAAGCTTCCATGTTCTACATGAATCGTACCTTTGCCCTTTGAAGAAATTTTTGAGTCATCTCCCAAATGGATGGGGATGGAGCTGTTTGGATCGAATGAGGAAAAATAATCAATATTTGCAGCCATATGATTTGATGCACCCGAATCTATCAAGAGAGTAGTGGGCTTCGAAACCGTTGCCATGAGTGCTTGTCCTCTTTCATGATCGTCATTCCGATCCTTCTTCCTTGCACCGTCAGGAAGGGTTATGTTGTTCTTTTCCAAAAGGAGGGCCATTTGATCTATAGTCTTCTTCATACATGAACTTTCGGGATGAAAGCCACGGTTACAATAAGTACATTTAGATTTTTGGTTACCTTCTTTGCCCTTTTGCTTGGATTTCGAACTGGATGGTGCATCCGTTTGCTTGCCTTTGTCTTTTTGCTTGTGAGGCTCGAATTTGGGCTTCTCCTTCTTTAGCTTTCCTTTACCATTCGAGATCTTGGGTCCTTGAACAAATAGGGCTGAATATTTGGAGCTTATGGACCCCATTTGAATCAACTTGTCATGCTCTTTCGTAACGGACTCAATGAAGGCATTCAAGGTAGGCATCTTCCAATTCGGGGTAGTTAGCCGACCGGAATTGAAAGTGGAGACAAATACCGAATAATCTTTCCCAAGCTTGCTTGGAATGGAGAGGATCAACTGTTTATCCTCTTTGATAACACCACTGTTCTTCAATTGCAAGTTCAAGTTCTTGAATTTTGTGAAGAATTCATTGATGGTCTCGAAATTCTCAGGATTAAGGCCAATCAATTCATTCTCTAATTGAAAAGCCCTAAGCTCATCCTGCTTGCCGAATAGTGTTTCAAGTTGCTCCCATATGGCTTTTGGAGTCTTCAATCCGCTGGGATGGAAGTGAAGATCCTTGGAGATGGAGAGACAAAGAAGACCATAAGCTTCATCAAGCTTGTTGTAGTGTTTGGTTCGATCTGCCACATTGTTTGGCTCCAATTCAAGACCAATGGTGACTCGGTAGTAACCTTTTGAACGTAATATGATCTCCATATCATCTTTCCAATCAAAATAATTGAATGGGGTGAGGATAGGCTTTGAAGAAGAGTATTCCATTGCAAGGAGCGAGTCAACTGATGAAGAGGAAGCTTGCATGCAGACTATAGCGAATGCAATTGATGTAGGAAGGCTTGCATGCAGAAGATAGCGAGTGCACTTGGAGGAGACAATAAACCTGCAAATCACATCAAAACAACCACAATAAGGTCGAACAATCCACCCTTTGAGAGTTGCATCACACCTGGGATTGGATTTCAAGCAATGTTGAATAGGTCCAATGTATCAGATCCAGGAATTATGTGGTAACTCAAGCTTCTGGAGTGGTATTGGAATATTTTTCAAGCTTTGCATGCACAGGAGCGAATGCCCTTGAGATATCTCATGCCAAACTTATTGCAATTTTTAGCAATTCAGTCAAATCTTCTTGTATAAACACCTGTAGAAAAGAGATCTTGTCCCTGCAATGGCTCTGATACCATGTAAAATTAGTCACAGCAGATCTAATGAACAAGTAAATCAATCACAACAGATGAACATAGAAAATATGGTGCAAAACTGTGCAAAACATGCAGCAGTGCTCTCTATCCCAGAAAGGGTGAATGAATTACAATACAAACTGTCACAATGACAGAGCAATTCGAATTGCCTAAGGAGGTCATTCGAATCACTGAATGGAGTAGCTTGACTCTATCTAGGAGTCCTCATCAATCATCGGTGGTGCTCATCAATCACAACAACCAGTCATCCAGGTGTCAAACTGAGTCTAACTGAGTGTAATAAATGTAACTGAAGTGTGTAGCACTGATATAGGATCTGGAGGCTCAGTGGGGGCGCATGGGAGGCTAACTGAAGTCAGAACAAGTCACCTAATCAAACTGGAGGTCAAACGGAAGTGATACAGTCAGTCGGGAGTGAAACTAGCCTCAAATCAGGGAGAATCCGAGCTAACTGAATGTAACTGAAGTGGAACTGCAGTGGTAGGTGAACAAGTGCGCCCTTCTCTGGCAGTAGGTGAGAAGTGGGCGCCTTTCAGCTTAGGAGGGGTAAAACTCTGTGGTAGGTGGCTCCCGGGTGCTAGAAGAAGGTGGATAAGGTGCTGGAGGCATCAAACTGGTGACTGGGATGCATGCAAGTGCATGCAGGTGCATGCAAAACCCTAGATTCTGCATATCCTGAAATAGATCATGCAGGATCCTGAAATAGATGATGTGGATATCCGAACAACATGAATCCTGATTTATTCCAGTTTCTATCTGTAATTTGTTTATTGTTTTACGGCCTGTGATGCAATGCATGTAGATGCAACAAAATGTCACTTAATTTAGTGGAAAGAGAGGTATGAAATCACATTTGGAAATGCATGTGGCCTGACATATATTCACAAGGATTCAAAGATCGAGATCATCAATAGAGATATTAAAGCAAGCAATCTTTACTTGATAATAAACTCAAACTCAAAATTGCAGGCTTCATATTAGCTTGATTATTTGAGAAGATTGTAGCCAAGTTAGCACTAGATGTTGGCAGCGGAAGCTAAATAAAACAAATATAAATTAAGATAGAAATGAAATAATGGCAATCACATAAATTTGACACAGATATTTTACATGGTAAAACCCTTGAAAGAGAAACATCCATGGAGCAAATAGTATATGTATTCTTATTGCTCAAAGATGGAGATTACAACAGCCTTCAGGCTTACAACCATTCCTCACGTTCACTCATAGAATGATAATTGCCTCTACGGGCTTACATGGATTTATATATCTTCTTACACAATTACTTAGAATTGACTAATTAATTATGCATTCTAACTTGGGTTGCCTTATCTCAACCGAAGCCATAATAATATGATCTAGAAGATTCCTAAATCCACATTTGTGGGAATTAGTTATCACATTGTCCAACAATATCCACCTTGACAATAATTTAACTGATACCTTGCTCATTGTTTATTCATCACCTTTCCTGCCAGACAAGAGAAGCTAAGCACCACCATAGCTTCTTTGATGTAACTGGTTTTGTGAACATGTCTGCATAATTCTTTTGAGTGTGAACCTTTTCAAGAACCACTCCACCTTCATCAATAACTTGTCTTCCAAAATGGTATTTTATAGAAATATGTTTTGTTTTAATGTGATAAGCTGTATTTTTAGCCAAATGTATAGCACTTTGACTATCACAAGATATTTTTACATTATTTTGAAACCTTCCAAACTCACCCAACAAACCTTTCAACCAGATTGCCTCTTTACAAGCATGTGAAGTAGATATATATTCTACTTCTATAGTGGATAAAGCAACAATGCTTTGAATCTTTGACATCCAACTAATAGAACCACCTACAAGAGTAAAGCAATATCCTGAAGTGGATATTCTTTTGTCCAAATCACCTGCAAAATCCGAATCGACATAGCCACAAATTTCAGCACAACAACCATTAAAGGTGATACATAAATTACTTGTGCCTCTGAGATAACAAAAAACCCATTTCACTACTGCCCAATGTTCTTTGCCTGGATTTTCCATGAATCTATTGACAAAACCAATTGGATGTGAAATTCCTGGTCTAGTACAGACCATCAAATACATCAAACTTCCTACTACATTAGCACAAGGTACACGAGACATATATTCCTTTACTTCATCATTACTAGGACTGAAACCTGAAGAAATCTTAAAATGGGAATACAAAGGGATATTAACAAGTTTCACATTATTCATATCGAATGTATGAAGTGTTTTCTCCACATACTTTACTTGTGATAACCATAACTTATCATTTTTCCTGTCGCTGTGTATTTCCATGCCCAAGATCTGTTTTGCTGCTCCTAGATCCTTCATATCAAACATCCTAGCGAATTGAGCCTTTAACCTATTGATTTCAATCATGCTCTTTCTTTCTACAAGCATGTCGTGAACATATAACACCAAAATAATGAATATGCCATTTTCGAACTTTTTAAAGTAAACACAATGATCATACTCACTTCTGGTAAAATTTTGGTTCACCATGAAAGAATCAAACTTCTTGTACCATTTCCTGAGATATTGCTTCAGGCCATACAATGACTTCCTTAGCTTGCAAACAAACCTTCCTTTTTTTATTCTGAACAAACCCTTTTGGTTGTTCCATGTAAATGTCCTCATCCAAATCTCCATGTAGAAAAGCAGTTTTAACATGTAGTTTCTCTAACTCAAGATCAAGTAAATCAAATAGTGCTAACATGAACCGAATAGAAATAAGCTTAACAACTGGTGAAAATATCTCATGGAAATCGATACCTTCCTTCTGAGAATACCCATTTGCAACTAGTCTTGCTTTGTACTCATCAACCTTGTCATCAACGCCTTTTTCATCTTGTAGACACATTTATAGCCAACAACTTTTCTGTCCTTTGGAAGTTCCACCAAGTCCCATGTTTTATTCTTTTCCAATGCATCCATTTCTTCTTTCATTGCTAATTTCCATTTATCATTTTTAGATTCCTCCAATGCTTCCTGATAACAACTAGGCTCCCCATCATTAGAAATCAAAGCAACAACTGAAGCATAATCTTCATACCTTTCTGGAAAAGTTCTGACCCGTGTAGACCTTCACAAAGTTTATTGTGGTTGTGGCATTTCCTTTATTTCATGGAAATATTATGTAATCTCATCTACATCTATAGGAGATTTATCATGGACGTATTCATGATCCTCCTTTCTTGTAGATGGCCAAGTCCCCAATTGAATTTTTTGAATCTGCGATTCTTTTTCCTATTTCATCTCAACATCTATTACATATGATTTCATTAGTGACGATTCATCAAACACAACATATATGTTAATGATGATCTTGTGGGCAGTAGGATCCCATAATATGTACCCCTTAATTCCATCACCATATCCAACAAAGGTGTAACTTTTTTACTTAGGATCTAACTTAGAATGTTGATTCTTTGGAATTAAAGCATAAGCATCACAACCAAAAATCTTAAGATTTGAATAATCACAGGGGTGTCATGTCCATACCTCTTCTGGAATCTTACATTCTATTGCAGTTGATGGTGATCGAATTACCAAATAACATGCTGTAAGAATTGCTTCTCCCCACAGTTCCTGCTACATCTTGTCATTACTGAGCATGCACCTTGCTCTCTCTAAAAGAGTCTTATTCATGCGTTCAACAACACCATTTTGCTGAGTGTAGACCGTGGTTTTATGCCTTTCGATCCCAAATTATTTGCAATATGTATCAAACTCCTTAGATGTGAAATCACCTCCATTATCTATTCTAAGACACTTGATTGACCTGTCAGTGCTCTTTTCAACCAAAGCTCTAAACTACTGAAAAGAATTAAACACATCAACCTTTATTTTTAGTAATTAGATTCAAACCTTTCTAGAGTAATCATCTATAAATGTAACAAAATATGATGATCCTCCAAAAGAAACTGTAGGGGCTGGTCCCCACACATCAGAATGAATGTAATCTCTGATACCTTTACTAATATGCTTCCATGTTTTAAACTTATGTCTATTCTATTTACTAATCATACAATGCTTGCATAAATTAAAATTCAGAGATTTTAAGCTAGGAAGTAACTTGCGATCAACAAGTATCTTCAACCCTTTCTCGCTCATATGACCCAAGCGATGATTCCATAAACGAGTAGGGTCACTTGCAGCTTCATACACAGTCACTACTTGACTCACCTCAGTTCTTCCTTCTAGCTTATAAAGGTTCCCGATCATCCTTTTAGCCTTCATGACAACTAAAACACCCTTTGACACCTTCATCATTCCATATTGAACTGCAAATTTATAACCAGTAGCATCTAGAACTACCATAGATATTAAGTTCTTTATCAATTTGGCTACATGCCTCACTTCTGTTAATGTTCTCATAGTCTCATCATACATTTTAATATTGATGCTACCAATCCCAATAATTTTACAGGAAAAGTCATTTCCCATAAATACTACACCATCATTAATTGGTTGGTAGGTAGAGAACCAACTTCTATGAAGACACATATGGTGAGAGGCACCGGAGTCTGATAATTTGAAACATTAGAAATAGACAATACCTCATCTATCATACCTGAACTAGTCTCTGCTACATTTGCTTCATTCTTGGAGTGCTCTTTGGATGAATCTTCTTTGGCTTGCCTTTTCCAACAATCCTTCTTCGAATAACCCGATTTGTTACAATACCAACACTTTAGCTTCCCCTTCTTAACTCTTGGTTTAGATTTGGAAGCATTTCTTGAATTATGCCCATGTTCTCTAGACCGACCTATAGTGGCCCTTGCAACTGTTGTTTCTCTTTTTGAATTCTTTGTCCTACGCAACTCTTCACATAACAGGTCTCCAACAACATTGGCATATTCAAAATCCTCTAAATTACTAAACCACATAGAGGTAATAAGATGATTCTAGGAATCAGGCAATGTACAAAGTAAATCAACTATCTTATGTTCATCGCTGAATTTTTCAACCAAATTGGTTAACTGACAAATCATATCATTAAAAATATTTAAATGATCAGGGATCTTCATACTGATCCATTCGCAGGGCGTGTAATTTTCTCCTTAGAAAGATCATGTTTGTCAATGATTTTATCGTATAGAGGCTTTCAAGCCTATTCCATAAGCCAGATGTTGTTTTTTCTCCAACAATGTTGAACAGAACTTCATCGACCAGACACAAACGAATAGTGCTGATAGATTTTGAATCCAGCTCCTCCCATTCATCATCTGACATATCTATGGGCTTCTTCAATTCCCATCAACGCTTTCTGCACTCCTTATTGGACCAATAGATCTCTCATCTTCAGCTTCCAAAGCTCGAAATTAATCTTGCCATTAAATTTCTCCGCCTTGAATTTGCCACTCTGCACCTTCACAATTATCTCACACGACCATATCAAGGATTCAAATAGTGAATCAAAATAATCCAAGGATTTAAATAATGAATCAAATAATATTAAAAAATACAATTCCAAATGGGTAAGGAATTAATATAAGGTTTTAATATTAAAAAAAAACCATAAAAAAACAAAAACAAAACCCACCTGATATCTCCCACCTTATATTTTAAAATCCTTTAAAACATATATGATCCACCTTTTAAAGTATATCACCTTATACCTCCCACTTAATGTCCTTAAAAAAACTTGTAAACATTCGCCTTTTTAAAACATGACAACATCCAAGTTTTTCAAACAATACTTTAAACTCCCCCCCCTTTTAAAAACATCCTCCTCTAATTATAAAAGCGATCAAGCTTTTAAACCAAACATTTCATACCTTATAGACTTGATGTTGTTTTCGTTCCTCTCGATGAGCAAAGGGTGCAACAACCATCAAATTTCAGGAAGATGATAAGGATGCAATTTTTTTTCACTCCCCAGCCAAGCATAAGGGATTAACAAAGTCAAATTTTTGCCCCTGTATATAATATAAATTATCGCTCCTTCCATAGCTTTAAACCAGCGAAAAACTTGGAAATTTTTGCTCTCTTGGAGTGGTAGACAGGCGACAATCTATGGCCCCGTTCTCAGTGGCCTCCAACCTTTCTCCTTCAACCAAGCACTAATCTAGCCTGTTCATCTCTTATCCGTGGCTCTGATACCACTTCTTGGCAGCATAAGCTAAATAAAATAGAGATCAATTAAGACATAAATGAAATAATGGCAATCATATAAATTTGACACTGAGATTTTATGTGGTAAAACCCTCGAAAGGGAAACATCAACGAAGCAAATAGTATCGGTATTCTTATTCCTCAAAGATGGAGATTACAACAACCTTCAGGGTTATAACCATTCCTCACATTCACTCACAGAATGATAATTTCCTCTATGGGCTTACATGGATTTATAGCTCCTCTTACACAATTACATAAAACTGACCAATTAATTATGCATTCTAACTTGGGTTGCCTTATCTCATCCGATGTCAAAATCCACGTCCATGGGAATTAGTTGTCACATTGTCCAACACTAGAGTTGCAGGGACTTTGTGAGAATTATTTATACCATTGAATTTATTTTAACACAATGTCTCCTATTACGTTACTCTACCACTCAGTACTAGGTAAACATTGTGTTTTGCAGAGGTTACATGTCTCCTAACTATGCCTCACGTAGATAGCTAATAGAGAGTATATGTATTTAGCGTTGGAATACTTGTACATGAGATAATCAGTGGAAGAAAGAATCAGAATTGTTCTCACAACATGGATTTTCTTATCGAAGGAGCATGGCTATAGATATTATTTTTGTTTCTATTGAAAATTTTCTAAATAGATAGAAGATATAAATTGATCCTAAATTACTAATAGAAAGTTTTATGGTTTGATATTGACAAAACCGACATGGAGAAGATATAAATTGATCCTAATTTACACATCGGGCAGTGTTCTGGAAATTATGGATACCACATTAGAGCAGGGAAGTTATTCGCAGGAGGAAGGGATTATAGTTACTAAAATTAGTCTTCTACGCAAGCAAGCAGCTGCAGCATTTCATCCTTCAATGTCCTAGGTAGTGTCGATGCTGGCAAGTGAGCAAGAACATATCCCTTTTCCCTCAAGTTCCGCGTTCATAGATCTTGATAGTGTGGGTGCACCTAATATACCTAGTGTACTGGAGCCATAACTCTTCACAACCCTGATCCTTTCTCAAGCATTCTAGATTTGAGGCATACAATAGCCAAATCCTCTTGACATTATCTCATCTCCTTCAATGACACAAATAAAAACATTCTATAACTGGCGTGATCTATCATTATCTCTTTCAACAAACAATAACTATTACATTACAAGGTCAACACTTCGATTCAATGATACACAACCAGACTTAAACATTGGCATTGATTACCTTCCAACTCACTGGCAGAGAATGGACGTGTACTGCTATGCAAGGTGCCTCCACCTAGAACTCACTCTTTAAGTTTTGTACTTGGATTTGTGAAGTGTGAGGGCAAGGGTTTTTACTCGGTGTTAACACCCAAAAAGTGCTCACTAGCTCATTCCCTTATTCACATGACCCATTTGTCCACTTTTCCACCATTTGAACCTCTAAAACCATCAAAAGGTCACCAAAAAGACCACAATACACCTTTTTCCCCTCAAAATATATATTTTTCCTCAAAAAGGGTCCAGAATTCCCAAAAATTATTAAAAGGGAATAAAAATATTAAAAATATTCAAGAAAAGGAAAAAGAGGGGAAAAAGTACCTAAACCATGTTGGTCAATACCATTGGTTTCCTCAAAACCATAATGGTATTCCCCATCACCAAAAACTATAAAATGGCGATAGGGGCTCCTCACTTTCCATCCACATTTCATCATATCCTTATGCTACCAAATTCCTTTTGAGAGCCATTGCCTCCCATTTTGAGTTTGAAGACCCCCATTTCAGCATCTTGGAGAAGAGACCATTGGAGCTTGGAGCACCTCAACCTTGGAGCTGCTCAACACCAAACATCCTCACCTTTGAGGTAATATAAAAAATATATTATTTTTTCTCTTGTTCTTCCCATAGATCTCTTGTTATTGATTTAGTTTTTGTTTGTTTACACATGTTTATGTTAATGTTAGATTAAATTTATAATTGTTTTTTGCTTTTCACTTGAAACTGTTATTACTTTGTTAATAGGTGCATCCTTGCACATGCTTGGTTGAAAAACCAAGCAACAGTTTTTGGTGACTCCACTGGGTTTCGAACTTTAAATTTTTGCTTTAGATCTTCATTTTAATTGTTTTTTCCATTTAAAAATAGATCTGCCATACTAGCCAGCTTCTTGATAGCTACCCTAGCCATTGGCCCTTTCTGCAATCCGAAACAGCCCAAAATTTCCATTTTTGGGTTCGTTTTTCGACGGCCATTTTTCTGTCCGTACATCGCGACTTTTCGCCCGACAGTCGCGCGGCTCATCGCAACCTCGAGACATTTTTTCGCGCAACTGATCGCGACCTCGCGGCCTTTTTCCGCACTGCACATCGCGGCTTCGCGGCCTTTTTCCGCACTGCACATCGCGGCTTCGCGACTTTTTTCCGCGCCGCACATCGTGACTTCGCAGCTCAAACCCGCAATGCACATCACGGCTTTTGCCCATAAACCCACGATGCCGCTATTTATCTCTCGACCCAATTTTTAGAAAATTTCTGCTGCATTTTTGCCCATTTCGCCTATTTCGTCCAGCATCATTTTTTTTCTGCAATTTTTTCCAGCATTCTGTTTTAATTATTGCACTAATAGTGAATCTTTTTTCTATTACATATGCTCAATTAAAATCTTTTTAAAAAATTTCAACAAGTGAAAGAAAGGTTTTTAGCACTTTGTTTAGATCATAGATTTCATTTCTTTGCAAATTTCGAACCATCTTCCCAATTTGCTCAATAGTTTTGCCCAAGCAAGCACTTAGAAATCAAAATTTTTCTTGAATTTTTTCTGATATTTGCTTTCCTTTAAAAAATTATTTCAAAAATTCCATAGTTTTTTGAATTATTTTTGTTAAAACATTTACATTTCAGAAAAAATAAAAATAAAATAAAAAGGGCACCTTTTTTACAAATTGAAATCGTCTTGTTTTTAATTTGTAATAAAGCTCCCAAGCGAGGCAAATTCATTTTCAGTTAAATAATCACACTTGCACCCATTCTGCCACATTTTTAATTAACTGAGCCTTAAAATCTACCTAAACTCAACAAACACTTTAACCCCACTTGGGGAACACTTAAAGAATCTTGTAGGTTGGTAGGATTGGGGGGATAGGTGTTCCAATAACACCCCTCAATTTTTTACATCTGAGACATAGTGGTTGACTTTTAGGGTCCCAAAAAT
Source organism: Larix kaempferi (assembly GCA_027924585.1). Taxonomy (NCBI): domain Eukaryota; kingdom Viridiplantae; phylum Streptophyta; class Pinopsida; order Pinales; family Pinaceae; genus Larix; species Larix kaempferi. The sequence goes on along the minus strand of BSBM01000241.1, from coordinate 3,372,411 downwards.
CCCTTATTATTTGTTGACACGGTTATACACCAATTTATCGGGAAGGCCTCTCCCTTAGGAGGGTTGTAGTAGCCAGACTGGTTCCGGAAACCCGAGTGAAATACCACTATCCATTCAATAACCGAAGGATACCTTTTGCAGTTCTCGGTGTACCACCCGTATGGGAGTACAGTGGCGATAGAACCAAACTACAGATTCACCCAGCCGAACGTGTCATGAACGGGGTATCTTAGTGGCCAATTTTTAGGATTGTCTACCCGGTGTCCCTCCCAGTAGGGGGATATATAGCCTTTGATTCCACTACTCATATTGTCTGACTTGGATTTCATCACCTTACAAAGGATATGTTTAGTTGAGTCATAATACCACTTTTAGTTAGGCGTTTGCATGCTCTGCTACCCACCCTGGTCTAGTGAACACCACTTTTTTCTAGGAGCCGCTTCATTTTTGGTATTCTTACCACTTTTCTTGATTCCTCCACTTATTATAGCACAGTTGTTATAGTAAGTGCTTTTGAGGTTGGTTGTTGGCCTGAGAGCCATTATTTTTTCACACTCTCCTCCTGCACACATCGTGGCATTAGGGTCTTGAGTTTTTAATCTCACCACCATCCATTGGCATTTTTAGACATCTCTCACCATTGAGAACTTAAGACGATCCCGTCGTTTTCAGGGTAAACCCCCTCAGTTCAGTACACTTGACTCTACACGTCATAGACGTAGAGTGTTATCCCTTGACTCCACACATCATCGGCATAGAACACAGTCATCCAATTCTAACGTGCCTCATTTTACATCTGATTCTAAGGCTGAATCCGAACACCCTACCGAGATATCACCAACCAACCCCGTGGCTGGATCACAATATGACCCCCTTTTCACAAGTGTTGTTGGAGCTACATCAACAAAACCCACTACTACTGTGCCAACCACGGTAACCACAACCCCATTAGTCATGCCTAATATAGGAGCCACCCCCCCTTTAGGTATGCCCAACATAGGACCAACACCTATCTTAGGTATTCCAAACATGGGCGTTACCCCCCCTCTCATTACCACCACCCAAATCCCAGGGATTACTGGAAGCATTCCTAACCCATCTGCAACCCATGTTACATTTGGGAGCGTAGGCCCCTCCCACACCACCTCGGCTGGAGGACACATCCCTTTCACACCAAGCATACCCTTAGGGGGCACTGGACCAATCCATACTGCTACCATTAGCAATTATGCCCCAATGACCATGCCACACCCATCTGCCATTCTGCCATACATGGCTAGTCTAAACTTACCAAACCTGGCAAGGTTAACCAACGACCCTATTAGACACAACCCCATGTGGCCACCCATGCCCACAAAGATTCCCTCAGATATCCCAAAATTTGAAGGCAAAGCTAGGGAAGATCCCCAAAACCATATCATGTCGTTTCACCTATGGTGTTCTTCAAACTCCATAGTAGATGATCCCATTAGACTGAGACTTTTACAAAGAACTTTCATCGGCTCAGCAGCCAAATGGTACATTGAGCAGCCACATGGGACACACAACACATTTACATCCCTCGCCTCAATTTTCCTCTAGTTCTTTCAACTACCTGTACGCTATGATGTAGGAGTGGAAATACTTTTGTCTTGTAGACAGAACACCACTACACACATCACTGATCATATCCATGAGTGGCGTAAGCACCGTAGCCTCTGTAAGATAAAGCTTGACAATCGTATCTTTTTAGATTGGTTCCTCAAATCACTCCTCCCCCTCATAGCCAAATATGTAGCTTCTGAACGACCCCAATCGAAAGAAGAATCCATCTTAAAAGCTCAGCAGTTCGATCTCATATATGCCTAGTCAGGATATCTATACACTATTTTACCTGATGCCCCACGCGGCGATCCATCCAGCCATGACGCGCCGGGGGCATCCCATGTCGCTAACGATATTATCGGCTAAGTTATGGTGCAAAACAAACCTTTTACCATGGCAAGTACAAACAACACCCCAGACCTTTCTAGGGCTTCATCTCATTCTGGAGCTACAACTTCGTATGCTCTAGTAACGTACACCCACCGCACTCATGGACCCTCATGTCCACCACAGTGTTATGGGAAAGCACCATCATCTTATGCACCACCTCCATACTATAACCAGCAAGCCCACCAGACTCTGTTTCAGCCACAAGTCCAAGTGGCTTATTATCCTCAATAGGCAGCACCTCTTGCTCCAACACTTCCAGCAGCTCAAGGTTACCCACAACTGCAACAAACACCAGGGCCACCTCAAAACCCTCCTGCCTACTACCCACCGCAACCCGCTCCAGAGCCGGCATGACCTCAAAACCCACCTACTGCCCAAGGGCATGTCTAGGCACAGCAAAACCAACTCCAAACCAAAACAACCAGCGTAACCAAGGATGTCAACAGAATCGTGGAAGAGGGCGTAACCACGAAAACAACCAACAACACAACCAAGGTGCACCACCACCTAATCCTCCACATAATAATAACGCTGCTCCCCACAACCAAAACCCTGACCATCCACCAAAATAGGATAAAAATAATAACTTGAGAACAAACCATCCATGTTCCATATGTGGAGTCTACGGACATTACACACATAATTGTCCCCATTTAGATCGAGCGCGTCAACTCTGAACCGACAATGCCCAACGACAAGGACATGTTGTACAGCCAGCACCCCCTCCTCTGCCATAACCCATGATATTACAAAATCCCTTACCAAACCAAGGCAGAGTAAACACTCATCCAAATGATCCCCCTCAAGGATCCGCTGCAACACAATAGAAAATTACTTACGTGGCAGCCGACTACCAGCATACAAAGTCCAACACTCACCATTTGCTAATGATGTCATCAAATGATGTCAATCTTCAAACCCATCGAAATCAATACGGCTCCGCCCTTAAGGCCACAACTACCGACCCATCGTCGAGTACTCTCCCAATTAATCAACCACTTCGCATACCCAACATGCCCATAGACGGGGGTCCCAAAGCACCTCGTTTCCCTTTGAGACGAATTAACAATAACCCGAACGCTCATGCAGCTTCCAACTATAACATTATAGAGGATTTAGCTCAGTCCCCCGCCGCTATGTCCGCTCTAGAAATCCTAAAAAATTGTCCCGCACAGAGAAAGTTGTTGTTATCTGCCATTGGTGCTATCGAACCTAACAACTCTAACATGATGGCTTTCGACTTAGAACAAGCTGAACCTCGCCTGCCTTCATCTCTAGCTTTTCAAGTTTCCATCTCCATTCGCAACCTCGTCATTCATCGATGCATAATCGATGAAGGGGCCTCTACCTGCGTTATGTCGACTTACGTATGGCAGAAACTTGGATCACCAACGCTACAACCATCCACTACCGCATTGTGAGCTTACAACGGCCGTGCAGCTCAACCTCAAGGTTTGTTAGTGAACGTACCCATACAGCTTGGGGGCAAACTGGTCCTCATAGATATAGAGGTCATTAACGCCCAACTTGATTACAATCTCCTTCTGGGACGCAGCTACATGTATAAAATGAAAACTGTCACTTCTTCAGTTTTCCGCATCATGATGTTCCCCCATGAAGGACGCATAGTCAAAATAGACCAAATTACATACTATGAACCCAATGCCCCCGCAGCGCGAGAAAATGTTCTTCCCATGATCGAACAACCCGTTCTTAGTGCACCAACATCCTTCGTCTCTTCAGTCGGACCCGGGATATATTCGGATACTCCCATGACCAGCTCTTTCCCGTCAATCCCACCCCCTCTTCAGGTAATTGCAGTATCAGAATTGTGCACCCTATCACACAACGAACAACAACATCCTCAACAACCTCAACCACCGCCACAAGCACCCATCGTGCCTAGTCATATCGGAACAACACTGATTCACACAATCCCATTCTTGTTTCCGTTTTCAGGAGTTGTTAGCATGCCAGTAATGGCTACACTCAACCTTCTAGGTTTAACATTAGGATTACCTATATGGTACTTACCTGCCCCAACTACCCCACCAACTCCAACCGTTGTCCTACAACCGGTACAACCTATGAATATTTCAAACCATCCACCACCTGGCATACCAAACCACCAAAATCTCCCACCACCTGGTGGTTCAAACCCCCAAAACCAATCAATTCCAACAGGGGGCACTACATCGACATCTACTTATGTCCCCCCTCAATCCCGCCACATTGGGGGTAGAGGTCCACCAACCTACAATACTACACCCACAACTCGTACCCCCCCAATGACTCCCAAATTAGCCAAGAATCCCCCAACTCGTGTGCTCCCTAAGTGCTCCTTATGCGACAATATTGGCCACACCACCCATATATGTCCACAACTACCAGCACTTCAAGAACACATGAATATGTTGGATGATGACACCAATGTTCCAGTTGTCAAATTAGAATTACCACCTCAACCTCGTGATAAATCATTGCGCACAAACCACCCTTGTGCAATATGCGGAATCTACAGCCATTATTCACATCACTGCCCCGATCTCCCAGATTACAGAGCAGCACTATACAAGATGAATAATATCGACCTAGAGATATCCCCCCCACTTATTGAGGAAATATTCCCTCCAGAATCGTCCCATTCAGAAGAAATCAATACCATTTACATGATTTCAACTACCTATAAACCCGAGCCAGTTAATTTGTGGTCCCACTACTTTCATACTGATGAGAAAATTCTAGAAACACTCACTGCACCAGACTACCCTTGGGATGATATGCACCATCAATCATACTTCATCCCCGAGGCATCTACGTCCACCGTGGCAAACCAACTATCCATTGAATCCAAGGACTTCTTACCAACCAAGGTTGATTGGTTCAAAGACCCGATCCCAGCTCCAGAAGCCTTTGAAGAAGGTAATATGGCTAACATTTCACCCATTATAAAAATCGACATCTCCACCACCCCCGGAAAACCTGAGCTTATCTCTTTAGGTGCATCTTGCACTGAAAAAGAAACCCAAGCTTATAAGAAACTCTTCCAAGAATTTCGAGATGTCTTCGCCTGGTCTTATACCGAGATGCCTGGTCTTGATCCTACCATCGTAGAACATCACATAGACACTTGGCCCACATATCACCGGTCCTCCAGAAACAACATCCCATTCACCTATCCAAGCTTCCAGTTGTCAAAGCAGAAATTGAGAAGCTTCGAGCAACAGGTTTCATATACCCTATTGCATACACCACCTGGGTTTCAAACCCAGTACCAGTCAATAAGAAAGTCGGCACCATCCGCGTATGCACTGACTTCCGTGACCTCAACCTAGCTTGTCCCAAAGACAACTTCACCACACCATTTATTGACCAACTAATTGATGAGTGTGCGGGGCATGAGGTACTTTCTTTTACGGACGGTTTCTCCAGATACAACCAAATCAAAGTCCGTCAAGAGGATCAATATAAGACTGCTTTTACTACCCCATGGGGCCCCTTCGCCTATCGCGTCATGCCTTTCGGTCTCAAGAATGCGGGAGCCACTTTCCAACGTGCTATGACTTACTTCTTTCATGATCTGCATAAAATCATAAAAGTTTATATAGACGACCTCACCGCCCGATCTAAGAGACAATCTGACCATTTAGAAGATCTTCGACAAGTTTTCTTGCGTTGCTGCAAATACAACACCCGCTTGAACCGACTCAAATGTGTATTTTGCGTTCCAGCAGGCCGCCTACTGGGGTTTGTCATTTCAGAAAAAGGGATCACCGTTGACCCTCTAAATGTTCAAGCCATAGTGGACCTTCCATCACCACGTACATTAAGACAACTTCAAATCCTCCAGGGGAAGTCCAACTTCCTTCGTCGTTTTATCCCGGACTATGCCACCACAGTACATGGTTTCCTCCATTTGCTACGTCTTCATACCCGCTTCGTATGGGATGACCAAGTAGAAGGAGCCTTCACAGACCTAAAGAAAGCACTTACAAGTGCCCCGTTGATTTGTCCACCAGATTTCACAAAAGACCTTACCCTTTACATTTCGGCATCAAATTACGCCGTTTCTGGAGTACTCATCCAAGAAGACTCCGCTCGTCAAGAATACGTCATTTACTATGTGAGCCAGACCTTGCGAGGCCCACCACTGCGCTACCCACATGAAGAGAAAATGGCCCTCTCCATCGTCTTTTCAGTACAAAATATGCAACATTACATTCTCCTCAGCCACACCACGGTTGTAGCTAATTCCAATCCAATGGTCTATCTCTTGAATCGTCGCCTTCTACAAGGTCGTGTTGCCAAATGGGTAATTATCTTACAAGAATATGACCTAACTTTTAAAACCCCGAAGAGCACCAAAGCATTAGCACTCACTCAACTCATTACGGACTTACCATCATCGTCGTCATCACCAACTATCGATACTGATATAATCGACGAACATTTGTTCATCATCTCGTCAGACGACCCTTGGTATGGCGACATTTTGGTATACCTCCGCACATAGAAGTTTCGACCCAACATCGACCGTGATGGATGCCGTCGCGTCCATCACCATTCCCCCCATTATCTCCTCTTGGGTGATGTCCTCTATCGACGTGGCGTCGACACAATCTTACGACGATGCCTTTCCCAAGACGAAGTAGAACAAGTCCTTAATGACTGTCATAGAAGTGCCTGCAGCGGCCATTTCTCCAGAATGGCCACTTCCCAAAAGGTAATCCACGCGGGTTATTTTTGGCCATCATTATTTACTGATTATATCACAGCAGTCAAACACTGCCAAAACTGCCAGCTCTTTGCCCCAAAGGCAAGAACCCCCCCCCGCCCCCCTTCATCCTATCATCACTGCCGGACCATTTTGCAAATGGGCCATCGACTTCATGGATTGCAATCCCACATCAGCCGGCGGCCACAAACACATTATTGTGGCTGTTGATTACTTTACCAAATGGGCAGAAGCCATGCCTACTTACAATTGCAAAGCCGACACTGCAGCCCATTTTTTCCTCAACCATGTTATTGCTCGTTTTGGAGTACCAAAACAACTCGTCTCAGACCACGGCTCTCACTTCGAAGACTCCGTCTGGAGAGAATTGTCCACACTCCTCAAGTTTGAACATCATTTCTCCTCCGCCTACTACCCCCAAGGGAATGGCCAAGTTGACGCTATTAACAAAATTTTGAAGACCACCCTCAACCGTACCATCAACAAACATAAATCCAATTGGCATCACATGATTTTTCTTGCATTATGGGCTTATCGCACGTCGACCAAGACCGCCATCGGCTTTACCCCATTCCATTTAGTTCATGGAGTGGAATCTATCCTCCCCATTGAATGCTAGATACCAACATTACAAATTTCAATAGAACTTCTTCTCGATACATCACTAATTGAAGAACGTCTACTTCTTTTAGAGCAGGCCGACGAAGATCACCGCACAGCCCTCCAAACAATCGAAGCCACAAAGAACAGATCTAAACTCCATTACGATAAACATGTTCACCCACGAGCATTTAGTGAAGGAGACCTGGTCCTTGTTTACAATCAAGCCCATGACAAAACAGGCAAACGAAAGTTCCAATCTATGTGGCAAGGCCCATATATCATACACACTTGCCTTGAACATGGAGCATATATTTTGACCGATTCAGAAGGCAATCCCATGCGCAACCCCCATAACGGGTTGTACCTCAAAAGATTCTACCCATAAAGACTCCTGGACATCATAGTCCATATTGTACAATTTTTTGATCTTTTCACTGTAAAATTTTCACAACCTTACATTTTCAATTTTCCCTGCATGAACACAGATGGATCCCGTTCCACTCTACCACATCGGGTTTTCCGACGGTGCAAGTCGTTGGTCTCCAAATCTCGCGTCAGCATCTTGGGTAATTTATTCCCCTTCACATGAGTTGATCCACCTCGACGGAGTGTGTATAGGTGCTGCCACAAACAACCAAGTTGAGTATAATGTCGTGACCGGTCTCTTGGCCGCCGCTCTCCAAATGGGCATAAGTCACCTTCGTGTTTTCCTGGACTCCCAACTCCTTGTTTCCCAGCGCAACAACTGTTACCAAGTACGCGATCCCTGTCTATTTAGAAAATTCTTGCATACAAAACAAATGATTCGACATTTTGAATCCATCTTTTTTACTCATGTCCCAAGAAATCATAACACTGTAGCAGACCAAATGGCTAACAACATTCTAGATTGGCACGTCAACCAAAACATGTAGGACATCACGACATGCATCACATAGACATTATAAAAATCTAAACATTGCATCCACATGCATAATATATGCCTCCACGGGCGTACAAAAAATCAAAAACATTGCATCCACATGCATAAGATATGCCTCCACGGGTGTACAAAAAACAAAAACATTGCATCCACGTGCAACAAAATATAATCAAGACAAGATGTGCATCCACGTGCATACACGACTATATACCAAAATACATATACATATATATATATATATATATATATATATATGTCATCATAATAGTCACAATGTCATAAGTGCCCTCAATACCCGAAATATACAAAAAATACATAGCCGTACAAAAAGATACATCCCCATATGCTCATCAGCATTTGGGGGCAAATATAAGATCACCTAATCATCGTGATCCCCAGGATCCTCTGGCTCCTCCTCCCCTGGCTCCTCTGGATCCTCCTGATCTCGAGCCCTCCTCTCAGCCATCACAACTACTACTCTGAGCAGGATAGACCACCACTCACAGGGAGCATCGAAACAACGCTCGATAGTAGGCCGGTCCAAGTCCCTCCAACCCTCCTCTGGTGCTTCCACTAGAAGCCCCTCCAAAGTCTCACGTATGCCCTCCAGGGCATCATCTCGAGGATGCACAACTCCTCGAGCACGAGGAGGCGGTGTCGCTACAGGTGGAGGTACCACCACCATCACCCGTCCCCGACGACCCACATGATCAGTTGGTGGCCTCGGACCAATATTTGCACAATCACACAAGTCAACCAAGTCAATATCATATAAATATCTCTAGCTGTACTCATAACAAAAACATCTAAACATGATATAACAGAGAACCAATAACAAAGACATACCGTCTAGACCCCAGGCATGTCCCTAAGCTCGAGGCATCTCCATATATCCTCAGAAGTCCATACCAACATATGGATAATCATCAATAAGCAAGGGTATCTGCTCCCACTGCTCATACATATCCGCCGAAAAGAAACGCCGGATACCACCACCACCCTGGGGCATCATCTCCCCCCACCGCACCATCCGCGGCTCACTCAGAAACCCATCTCGAACCGGCAGACGCGGTCGTAAGGTCGGTACTCGCTCAAAGAAAAAACAACAGAGGAAGGAGGCATAGCTAAACTCCCCCCCCCCTCCCGACTGACCTTGTCCAGATCTCGCCGAACACAGGCCAAAAACATCTGACCCCAGGTAAAGTAGGTCCCTCTCAACACACGATCTACCATCATCGTTTTCCCCCTAGACAAACGATGTGGCACCTGGGCACCCAACACACGCAGAACACAAGCCCCTACCGCCCGCATCTCCCACTCCTGTAAATCCGTTAGACTCAGTGCACTGTTCTGCGCAATAGCTCCTGGAACACAAAATCTCTCCAAGAGATCCTCAATTTCCAAACCAGCTGGAATCCTCGGCTGGAGCTCCCCTATCTCCCCCAAACGAGGCAAGCCAGTAAGGAAATAAACATCAGACAGGGTGATCTCTAGTCGCTCACCCCCCACCACGAATGCACCCTCCGCCGGAACCTAAAAATCCACCAATTTGTTCAGCAGATCTCTGACTGAACACATAAGTGGAACCTGAGCGAACTTTAGGAGTCCACCATCAGCCAAGGCCTCCCGGACACCCAGGTCATCCTGAATCTGACCCATAAACTCCTCATCTATCTCTCTCTCCCGCCACGCTACTCGCGGCCTCCTCAGCATCCTGCCAAAAAACAAAGAAACAAAATTTTAGAAACAAAATTTTTTTCCAAAAAATCCCATTGTGACTTTTAGGCTCTTAGCCGCGATGATCATCGCGACTTTTTAGCCAAAAGCCGCGATGATCATCGCGGGTATCATCCCCACAGTCGCGATGAACATCGCGACTGTCTACCCCAAAACCCACGATGCACATCATGGGTATCAAGTCCATACCCACGATGTGCATCATGGAAAAAAGAGCCGAAACCCGCGATATTCCACGTTGGAATGTCAAAGTGGAATTACGCGGCTTTCGGGGGCTCGCCGCTAACCAGAAAGGAAATAATTGAAAAGGCTAAGGCACATAGGCTTACCTGAAACTCATAGAACGAAAATCCAACAGTCGAATCTCCCACAAATCAAGAAAATGCTCTAACCTAACTCAATTGCTCTGTGAAACTCGCACGTAACAATGACACATGTCACATTGGGCCCACACACTATGTATAGAGATTTGACCATTTTTCAATAAACAATTTCGGTATCATAAGACGTCCATTTTTCAAACCGTTGGCACCGTTGGAATCAGCACAGCGAGAACTTCATGATAGTCCACTCCTTTTCCCAATTCCACCAGGTCCACATTGCCTCGATTTATGTGCCACATCGACTGTCGTCCATTTTTTACGAGTATTATATCATCGGATTCAGTTTTCCATGCTCGTGATGATGCTTGAGATCATTTCTCGCTCTCACCTCCATATTTTTTGGGCATTTTTTCCCATGCCCCTCGTTGCCTCGATTTGCATGCCACATCGACCGTTGTCCATTTTTTACAAGTCTTATATCGCCAGATTCAGTTTTTCGCGCTCGTGATGATGCTTGAGATCATTTCTCACTCTCACCTCCAGATTTTTCGGGCATTTTTTCCCATGCCCCTCGTCGCCTCGATTTATGTGCCACATCGACCGTCGCCCGTTTTTGACAAGTTTTATATCGTCGAATTCAGTTTTTCGCGCTCGTGATGATGCTTGAGACCATTTCTCACTCTCACCCCCATAATTTTTGGGCATTTTTTCAAAATGCCACTCATTGCCTCGGTTTGCGTGCCACATCGGCCATTGCCCATTTTTTACGATCTTTATGTCGCCGGATTCAATTTTCCGTGCTCATGACTATGCTCGAGAGCATTCCTTGCTCTCACCAATACCTTTTTGTTCGGTATAATTTTATCCCTTTTTCAGGCCGAGCAATTCCTTTACGAAAAAGGCACTCAGGGAGTTTCTGTTAAGCTCTTTTCTGACTCCTAAAACAATGAAAAGATCGCCAAGCAATCTTGCTTCCTTTCATGCTCGCTAAAAGTATCTGAAAGGGCGTCTACCTGGTATAATTTTACCCCTTTTCCAAACCTTGTAGACTAATTACAAAAAAGGAATACTCTAGTCACATCAGCTAGAAGAGTTCTCCATTTGCATCATTTTATGCTTTTTCGGGCCTTGGAGACTAACATACGAAAAAGAACACCAATGGAGTCTACTTACCGCTTTCAGACTCTCTAAAAATGAAAGCAAACACGAGCAATTACTGTCTTGGGCTTGTACAAGTCCATAGGACAGTATTCCTCCACCAATTCAGAGTCTTCTTATCGTTTTCAGACTCCTTAAAAATGAAAGCACTCACGAGCACAAACAATCCTGGGCTCACAAAATCCACAGGACAGTACCATTTCAAAGCACACTTTTATCCCTTCTTGGAGCTCATTAAAACCACGAAGAAGGACACAATGGTGCTTTTTAGCACCACAACAAATCATGTCTACTCATATGGCGGCTTCCCCATTTTGGTCGCCTTTGTCCAGAGCATTCTGCAGTATGTCACCCTGAGAGTCCCCCTACAGCACACATCAGCTTGTCCCCCCCATATTCACTCAAGTCTGCAATACATACCCCTGATAAGCTATGATCCTCACACCTAAAAGTCAGCATCCTATGCTGCCAGGTCAACCTTGTTATCATGCTCTGAACAAAGGAAGTTTGAGTCCACCCACTATATGACCCCAGTTATTCCCCATCCCCACAGTATGTCAGTCCTACCATCAGTACTATCACACTTCAGTTGTACACCTTGCACTCCTATCAAGGAAACATCATTGCCTTGGTAGTTGCTAGTCTCCCTCTGTCGACGCCAACCAAATCTATTCCAGAGGATAGACATATAGGTCCCTGTGCCTTGGACTCATTACCATTTGTGATGAGTACCTATGGATCATTTCGAAAGGAGTCCTCAGTGCCTCTCCAAATGATTGTGTCTCACATGCTCGACTTCAACACCTTGATCGCATCGTCAAGACTCGTACAGGGTATCGGTCCTTTCAGTTATTTGTTGAAGACCCTGGATATCATCTGACTCTACCACATATGAGAGTCTAATTAAAGATACAACTAGTTACATTTTCCTATGGATATCCGGGTTGCGTTTACAGATAGTTTTTAGATGTACCCCACTATTGTACTCCCTCGAGTATACAGTTACATATAACTCCTCAGAGTTGACTCACAGTTATTGAGTCCCTACAGATGTTGGACACCTTCAGTTTCAACAATTCATCAACCCTTCTAATACCTTTTTCAGAACGGTTGTTGCCTTTTTCCAGTGTATCAGTTTCTTAGATCAGTCATGGTATGACCATGAGTATGTCCCAGCATTGTGTCCCCTCTGGACCATTATGATGTACCAGCAGATTTTTATGTATTTCTTCAGGACCCCCTTCGTGGGCCTAATTGTTATGTATATGTCTTGATACGAGCATGGGTATTCCCGCCTCGTCCATAGTCAGAGATTATTCCTCATTCATTTTGAGTCCATGTAATATTTTTTTGTTTTTTGTAGCTTCCAAGGGGTCATTGTTCCAGTCTCCAATTGGTCTCTTCTCTTCTCCAAACCCTAGGAAAAAGAAAAAAGAACTATGATGTCTATCACCCATACGATGAGCTCCTGCCCTCACATATTAGGGGGCAATCTGTTAACACCCAAAAAGTGCTCACTAGCTCATTCCTTTATTCACATGACCCATTTGTCCACTTTTCCACCATTTGAACCTCTAAAACCATCAAAAGGTCACCAAAAAGACCACAATACACCTTTTTCTCCTCAAAATATATATTTTTTCTCAAAAAATACAAAAAAAACCCTTAAAAATGGTCCAGAATTCCCAAAAATTATTAAAAGGGAATAAAAATATTAAAAATATTCAAGAAAAGGAAAAAGAGGGAAAAAAGGTACCTAAACCATGTTGGTCAATACCATTGGTTTCCTCAAAACCATAATGGTATTCCCCATCACCAAAAACTATAAAATGGTGATAGGGGCTCCTCACTTTCCATCCACATTTCATCCTATCCTTATGCTGCCAAATTCCTTTTGAGAGCCATTGCCTCCCATTTTGAGTTTGAAGACCCCCATTTCAGCATCTTGGAGAAGAGACCATTGGAGCTTGGAGCACCTCAACCTTGGAGCTGCTCAACACCAAACATCCTCACCTTTGAGGTAATATAAAAAATCTATTATTTTTTCTCTTGTTCTTCCCATAGATCTGTTGTTATTGATTTAGTTCTTGTTTATTTACACATGTTTATGTTAATGTTAGATTAAATTTATAATTGTTTTTTGCTTTTCATTTGAAATTGCTATTACTTTGTTAATAGGTGCATCCTTGCACATGCTTGGTTGAAAAACCAAGCAACACTCGGTGTAATGAACCTCAAAGGTCTCATTTGGTCTTCTTCAAGCTTGGCTTTTCTCTGCGTAGCTATAGCAGAGCTTGAACTCTCTATATCAGGTTAAATGTTGCTTGAACCTTGCCTTCGTGAGCCCATATCAAATGTGATGTTTATTACAATGCTTCTTTCAATGGTTTGTTATTTCATCTACGTCCAAGGTTCGTGGACTCCCGAGGCTCTCTTGAATCTTTCTCATTCGGTAAGAAAACACTTCTGCTTCATACGCTCTTTATGCATTGTTTATTTTTGTCATTCCTATGTTACGTTATATATGTGTGTGTGTGTGTGTGTGTGTGTGTGTGCATGCAAATACTAATGCATGTCATTTACTTTGTAGGAGGATGTTGTCCCAATTGGTTGTAGGGTGAGCTTAACCAAGCGATGGAAATGTCGTTTGTCCCGGTAAGCCCCCCCTATCTCGGCTCGTTTGCTCCAAAGGAAGAGTTCAAAGGGTTAAACCCTCGTTTAAGAGGCATGATGTTTTATTTTTTTTTACGAGTTTTTAACTTTTAACGCTTCAGGATTTTAATCCTGTATACGCGAGCTTGTTATATTTCCTTTTAAGGGTTTAAAATCCCCATGTATACAGTTGTAAAACATTTCTTGGGCTGGTCCTTGCCCTCCACAAATTAATAAAGGCATGTGACGGAGAAGCCTGACTTCGTTTGGATTTACGTTATCATGTTTAATGCATATTTATTTATATATGTCAAGAATTTAACCTGTAGCATTTTTTTGTGTATTCTTGAGGCTCGGTCTGTGTTTTGTCACTGGGTATATTCATAATATTTTTAATCTCGGCGTTTATTATAAAATCCCCTTTTAATTTGGCTTAATTCATGTACAGAGCCATCGTGCTCTTACACAAATTGTTTACAAGTTTGGTGTACATGGCTTTTAATGTATTTACTGTTTGTTTTTGAGCTAGAAAACTCATTTATGTTTTACAGGATGATGCTACCCTTTGCCTGGGGAATTCGTATTAACCTTTTGACTTTCAAACCTATATATAAATAAAATGGTTATTCTGTAAATACAAGGAATTGTCTTGCATAGTTGTTCATTTGTATTCATTAATAACATATATGGCCTTTAACATGGCCCTAGTTTTGTGTTTATGGTTTACAGAGTGAATCCACTGATTCGCATTAGCCTTTATCTGGCTTTCACTGTTATACAATAACGACAAATACCCTGTTTTTATAAAGAATTTCTTGTGTGATTATTTATTTGTATTTAACGATAAATCTTGTGGCCTTTGTCTTGTATTAGCGCATTCTTTATTTACTCTGCTACACACATCTCTATTATGCTCTTGCAAGGGGATTCACTTACTCGATGTATGTAAATCAAGTTATATGTTAAACATTAGAAAGCAGTATCATGCTCTGCATGAATTATTAACCTAAGGATTTTCTTGGTGTTATCAGTCAGATTGGCACTTCTTCTTCCATGACCACATTGCATTGTCGGTCACACAAAAGGACCTTATGGATGGAAGAGCCTCATTTGACTGTAGATGCTTTGGACCCAAATCTTACAATACTTTCCTCGGCATAACTATTTTCTGTGAAGTATTTTGAGCCATAACCACGAATCTCATATCGGTTAAATCGCGGGTCACCCGCTAGAGTTTATATTGACAACCCGTGGGTATTTCCTAAAAGTTGCACCCGCTAGTTGCTTGACACTAAACCTGCAAGTCACTCGCCTATTTTCAAGAGATACACCCACAGGTATCTCCAAATCACAAAAAAAAATATTAAAATATTGATTAGGGATTAGTTATGGTAGTTATCCTAACAACCATAACCTCCCCAAACATTTACCTTTCAAGCCTATCCTCTCAACCTTGATATAAATACAAGGAGAGGGCCTTGAGAAAGTGGATAACCATTTTTTGATAAGGAAATGCTGGAGAAATATCCATTGAAGGGAGAGGAGAAAGGAGCCCAGGGTCAAGTTTCGATAGTGCAAGTTACAGAGCAGGTATAGCTGGTTTCCATTAAAGCAAGTAATACAAGAGATTTTCCTTCGTATAAGATTTTTCTACTTTATGAATCTCGTTCATTGAATCTTTCATATTTGCTTGTATATGAGTTTCATGCTAAGTTATTCATCTGTGTTTAACCCAAAGCATTGAGAATGGTATCTTGTTTATTGCAGGTTTTTCATCTAGAACAGTGGATCATAGGATTAAAGCTTAAAGCTTGGATCAGACTTCAGTTGTCTAGGTATGTGTTTTAGCTTTAAACCCTAGTTCTTTCTTGATTAAAGAAATGTTGTATGATGTACTTGTTTGTCATCTAGATTATGTACCTTAATAACCATATGTTTATGATATATGAAATTCCAAATCATAGGTAGATTTACTGAACAACATAACCGGTGACTCCACTGGGGAGTTCTTGTTGTTGCTCTGGGAATCTCGGGGTAATTTTCTTCAGTTTAATCAGTCCTTTAGTTCTCTGGGAGAGTTTATAGGGTGTTTAAACCCTTGATTGTGACTCAGACTTAGTCTTGCTTGAGATTTTCTTTCTATTTTAATTTTTATCAAAGCAAACACACGAGTTGTAGTTAGTTACAATCGCGGTTTTTTCCCCTTACCCACGAGTTGTTGATACCTGTACCCACAGGTCACCCGCGTGATGTTGCACAAACAGTTGCGGTTTTTCCTGTGAGTTTTGGTTTTCTCCTAGGGTTTAAGCTTTGGATCTTTGCTTTGTTGATGAAAGAATTTCTCTGCTTAGTTCTGGATCATTTGGACCTGTTGGTAAGTTTTGGCTGAGTCATTTTGGCTCTTTTTTGAGGATTTGCTTGGTTTTCATTTTGCTTGTTAAGGGTACTTAGGTCTTTCAAATCCAATTGTTGTTTGGTGTACACTTGGATTTTTCCTTATGGTCACTGGTTTGTGGAAGAGTAGTTTGATGACTTGATTGAATCTGTGCTTTATTCTTTGTGTCAGTTGATTGCATAGTGTCTCTATACCAAAGTTAGTTACTTCCTACTTGATTGAAGAAACTTCTTGGATTTGTTATCTTCAGACTCTTTTGAGGGTAGATTTATGAGTTTTATAGGTTTAGTTACAGTCATCTTATACTTACATTTCTTAGCGTTCTTGTCTTGTTCATATTTATTTTTTATTTCTTTTAAGAAAGAGCATTATTTTTCAAATTAGATTATAGCTGTATATGTTAATTCTTTGAAAAAGTAAAAAAAAATTAAGTTAATTTTAGGTTTACTTTACAAACTTTTGATTTTAAAAGATAAGCGAAAAGAAAAATAGTGAAAGGAACTTGCATTTTTATGTATACATTTTACTTTTCAGTTGTAACCATCTTGCACACACATTCACTCATTTTGAGTAAACAAAAGCCCTAAAACAAACAATAAAGTTAAAATTTAATAGCAACTTTTCTTTCTAGGGAACATACACCAACTAGATTAGGCTAGGGTTTTGGATTAGGTTCTTTTAACTATCCAAAACCATTTAAACTCAAATCGTAGTGGACTATCACTAGGTAAATCCACCTTTGTGGAAGGTGCGCCGGGAAGATCCACTCAAACCGGAGTCAAGCACGAGGCCGTGTGAGATTTATTAGATGGGGATACCCCTCCACTTTTCAATCGAGCATCTACCAGGACCGATTAGGACTCTACATAGGTGATGATGAAAGGATATTTTCACTTCACCTATGACAGATCTGGGTGGAAATCCTCTACATCTCTTTGGGAAGGTGGTTGGGTGATTCCAACACTTTTCCCCATCATGACTGTACCGTGGACCCCAGATAATTGTTCTTCATTACTCCACTGGTTTTTTATGGGCCCTAATCATCCAAGACTTTTCTTTGGGAGATCATTTGTTTGCTTGGTCTAGATTACTATAGGAAATTTTGAAGTGGTGTGTTGTGTGTTTACTATTGTTCTAGTCGGCCTTAGGTTTATTACATAGAATATTTTTGTTGTAATTGTGGAGGACCAACCTCCTCATACGTCAAGAAGGTTGAGAAACCTTCCTCCACTCACTTTGGAGCCTCCACCGCAACCTCAACAACGCAGAACAAATTCAAGTGGTTCCTTTGAACCAACTAGCACAACTGAAGCCCCTAGAGAACCTCAACTCATTTATCAAACTTCATCAGTCCCACATACCTTCGAGGTTGAATATTTTCCAACAGAATATTTTGCAAGACACTTCAACCCTCCCTTAACTGGACCAGACAATCCATTGTTAGAAAGAGTTGTTTCTTTAGGATTACCCGAGTTAAGTGTATATAGATTTACATCTGGACTTAATATGGACAATATAGGGGATGGATCAGGAGTTCCACACACTACCACATCGGTTGTCAGGCTAGGAGGTTTGTCTCCCACACACATAAATACCCTGATACCGAGTTCGTTGTCGATACCTTCTGCTTCGAACACTTCTTTTAGTTTCAATACTGTATCCTTAGGATCATCTAGCACTTAGGTTGCACTGACATATTCCCCTTTTGGATCAGCAATTGGTTCATCCAATGTCCCTTTTTCAGGGATACCTACGGTGTCATTTACATCTTCCCCGTTCATCCAACAGTTCCAGGTTAACCCTAACTCAGCTCCTTTTACTCAAGGATTCCCTTGGCATGGAGGGCACATTGTTCCTTCTGCAGCATTTATAAGCTCGATACCTATCCCTTCTATTGCACAAATGTCGATTTATAATCCCTTTACAGGCTTTAATGTAAATTATTCAAATTTTCAAATTTCCAATGTGCCTGTAGGGAGTACTCCTTTTTCACGTTTTGGTGGAGGAGGCAGTAATACTTATACTCACACTCCGTTCGAAAGTACTTACACTCAGCCGCAATGGACTGGGCCACAAGGGAGAAATCCATTGGCTTATGGTTTGAGCAATTTCCAAAACTCATTTTCATCGCTACCGATGGTTGGGGGAAACCCCAACGAACCTTATGGAGGTCATGGTTCGGGTGGTTCTCCTTACTAGATTCCTCAAACTCATATGCCATCGGTAAGGCCTCGCTTACATTTTCTGGCAAACTTGAATTTGCCAGACATTTCAAAGTTAATGAATGACCCAGTGTGACATAACTCTACTTGGCCTCCGGTCCCAACCAAAATCCCTTCAGACATTCCAAAGTTTGATGGAAAAACTGGTGAAGACCCAGGGGACCATGTCACAACATTTCATCTGTGGTGCTCCTCTAACTCGTTGAATGATGACTCGATTCGATTGAGGCTCTTTCAAAGAACCTTGACTAATGTTGCAGCCAAATGGTATATCGAGTTACCGGCTGCAGCTTATAACAACTTTTATGATTTAGGACAGTTTTCTTGAACCATTTCCATCTTCCCATCTGGTATGATGCCAACACGAACCTTCTATCTACTTCTAGACAAAATAATGCCACTCATATATCTGATCACATTCAGGAGTGGAGAAGACGAAAACGACTCATTAAAGTTGAGATCCCCCTGGAGTTCCTATTGGAGTGGTTTTTGAAATCATTGTTACCCTACATGTCCAAAGATGTGTCAACTTATAAGGTTACTTTTGAAGAGGAATCCATTTTAAGGACCCAACAGCTCGACTTGATTTATGCTCAGTCTGGGATCCTTTATGAAATTATTCCAGATGCACCTAGGTCAGACATCGATCTTGGTAAACCTAAACATGGACCACATACCAATGGCATTTTAGGTTCAATCGATTCATCCTAGAATCTTTGACTAAGCAAGTCCATGCACTTTATATAAAGCATTATGCTGCGTAAGCGACTATGATTGCATCCTCCCCCTTGCAAATGGAAACTATACAAAATGTGCAGTCAAATAAAAAGGGTCCTCGACAGCCTGACAATAAGAAAAATGGAAAGAAAGGAGAAGGAAACCTACAAAATCCCAAAACCACTGAGAATGTTGAAGAGGGCAAAAGGGAAAAGAAGCAGGTGAAGTTTCCTTGCAAACTTTGTAAAGAAGATCACCTCACTCATCAATGTCCTCTAATGGATGAAGGCTAGAAGCTATTAAATCAAAAGAAACCAGTTGTCCTGAAGGATCCTTTTCCCAAAGGACAAAGCCCAGCTTTTGGCAGCTCTAATACCGGGGGCAATCATCGTAGCACACAAGCTGATCAATCCTATATAAATATGGTTAACTCACATGCTTTACTGCAAATGAGAGCCAAGAATTATACCCCATATTTTCCGCAGAAAGACAAAGAAATCCCTTAGTCATCTATTCCTCTTCACATAGAGAGACCTACAGATCCTATGCCAAAGACACCTAAAGGTGTCTATATACGGGGAACGCACAACCCTAATGCACGGGCCACTCCAAACTACTCAGTTGTAGAGGACCTAGCCCAAGCGCCATGTGCTATGTCCGCTCTAAAAGTTTTGCAAAGCTTCCCATCGCAGCGAAATGCACTTTTAGCAGCAATAGGAAGTATGGATTCGTCAAGTATGTTGGCTAGATTTGATATATCAAATATCAAACCCTGGTTTCCCTATCACGTGGCCTTCCAAATCGAAGTAATCCATGGTTCAAAAACCATTGGACGAACATTAGTGGATGAAGGTGCGTCAATGTGCATAATGTCTATCTCTTGTTGGAAAGCCTTAGGATCTCCAAAGTTAGCCCCTTCGGTTACATTACTTACTGCTTTTGATGGGAGATCCTTCCATCCACATGGAATCTTACATTATTTTGAGATCCAACTAGTGGGAAAATTAGTGTCAGTAGAGGTGGAAGTTGTAGATGCTTCTCTCGATTATAATTTGTTCTTGGGAAGAATTTGGACGTATGCAATGCAAGCCATTCCTTCGTCCATTTTTTGGGCACTTATGTTCCCCCATGAAGGAAATATCGTCATGATTGACCAACTATCCTTTGCCCGAAAAAACAACCCAACTCCTTCAAATTCGAATATCTTGTGGATTGATCAAACCCGTCCGCCTAGTGAGAACTTAGGAGTAGGTATGTACTCATCATTAATGGGAAAATTTTATTTACCTGCTCCCGTAAATTATATTGGTTCAACGAGTAACACTAGCATGTCATCTAAGGAGGTCTTCATAGTTTTTCAAACAACTAGTCCTTTGATTCTTCCTACTCAAGAGGAACCAATCATGCCCCTATCTGTCACAGAAGTAACTTATCAAGCATCACAAAACTCTGTGATAGATTATATCTCGACTCCATCAGTATCCATGGAGTCAGATATCAACTATGCACCTGCATGGGCAATAGACTCTACCCATTCCTTCGATTGTTAGACACTGTTTTACCATCAGATGAAGTTATTCTGGAAGCTATGGTGGGTCTGGATCATCATTGGGAACATATGCATCACAGATCCTATTTTTTTCTAGATCTGAACAAAATCAAGAATGGAGAGTTTTCAGTGAGACTTGGTGGAAATGTTGACTTGTCCATCAACCCTTTAACGAAACAGGGGATTGTCACTGAAGTTAATATGGCAAATATTTCAACAACTATCCTGATCAATATTTCCACCAAACCGGATGTCATGGAAAATATTTTCATTGGCGTGAATTGTCTCCGCAAGGGATCACTTTGTACACCAACTTATTTAAAGAATTCTGTGATTTTTTTGCCTGGTCATATGAGGATATTCTAGGCATCGACCCTTCCATCGTCGAACACATCATCACGACATATCCTAATGTGAAACCAGTTCGGAAAAAGCTCCGTCCAGTTAACCCTAGAAAATTTGCGGCCATCAAAGCTGAGGTTGAGAAGCTCCTCAAGGCTAGCTTCATTTATCCTATCGACATGACATAATGGGTGTCTAACCCAGTCCTAGTAGATAAAAATCAAGGTACCATATGTGTGTGCACATATTTTATGGACCTCAATAAAGCTTGTCCAAAAGACAACTATCCCACACCATTTATCGACCAAATCATTGATGCGTGTGCAGGCCATGAAATTTTTTCTTTCATGGATGGTTTTCGGGATATAACCAAATTCAAATCAAACCCGAATACTAGCACAAGACAACTTTCATATGTCATTGGGGTACCTTTGCCTATAGGAAAATGTTGTTTGGATTGAAGAATGTTGGGGCTACTTTCCAGCGAGCTATGATATTTTCTTTTCATGACATCAAACACGTGGTTGAGCCTTACTTGGATGATCTACCTGCGCGATCTCGAAAGAGAAGAGATCATCCTGAACACTTACGGCTCGTGTTTGAACGATGCAGATACTACAAGATTCGATTAAACCCCAATAAATGTGTATTCTGCATCGATTCTAGACAACTATTAGCTTTCATTGTGTCAAATCGAGGGATCATGGTTGATCCATTGAAAGTCGAGGCCATTATCAAATTGCTTCATCCTCGCACTATCCGACAACTTTAAAGTTTACAAGGCATGTCCAATTTTCTTAGATGCTTTATCATCAAATATGCAAATATTACCAAAGGTTTCATGCGACTGCTTAAACAAGATACCCACTTTTTCTAGGACGAGGATGCACAAAACTCATTTGACGCTTTGAAAAAATCACTATTGGCAGCCCCCTTGTTGAGCCCACTGGATTATACTTAAGATTTTCTTTTATATCTGGCTGCATCTGATTCCATAGTTGGAATAGTCTTGGTTCAGGAGGAGGACAAACTCCAAGAGCATGTCATTTATTACCCCTCTCGTGTGCTCGTAACACCTAAACTTAAGTACTCTCACGTTGAGAAATTGGCACTAGCTGCTATGTATGTCGTTCAAAGGCTGCGTCACTATATTTTACTGCGAACCACCACAGTGATAGCAGAGGTCAACCCTTTCCAATATTTTTTAACCCGATGCATTATCGGGGGTAAATTCAACAAATGGATTTTCATTCTACAATAATTTGATCCTACCTTTCAATCTGCTAAGTCAAAAAAGTCTTTGGTGTCCACGGAACTAGTATATGAATTTCCTAGTGATGCAACCTGTGATAAAGAAGATCCGTCATTCCCTGATGAACATATCTTCCTCGTTGCAATTTCTGATCCGTGATATGGAGACATTTTAATATATCTCCAAACTTTGAAGTGTCCGCCGACTTTCTCTAGAGAAGAACGACAAAAGCTTAGGCATCATGCCAAGAACTACCTCATTATTTATGATACGCTATATAGACGGGGGGTAGATTCGATATTACGTCGTTGTTTAACTATGGACAAAGCCGAGTCAGTATTCAATGATGCCCACAGTGGATCTTATGGGGGTCATCTTTTTGGGTTGGCAACAACCCAGAAAATACTGTGTGTTGGGTATTTTTGGCCCACCATCTTCAAAGATTGTGTGGAAGCTATGAAACATTGTCACCCCTGTCAGCTATTCACAAAGAAAATGTGAGCACACCAGGATTCCCTTCATCCCGTTATCACAGCTGGTCCATTCACCAAATGGGGCGTGGATTATATGACTTGCAACCCAGTCTCAGCTGGGGGGCATCAATACATTATCGTGGCTGTCGACTACTTCATGAAGTGGGCTAAGGCAATGTCAACTATGAAAGAGGATGGGGAAACTGCACCCTATTTCGTATTTAATCAAATCATTTCCAGGTTCGGCATACCTAAAGAGATAGTCACCAATTATGGTAGACATTTCCAAAACTACATGATGATAGAGTTGACCACTATGCTAGGTTTTCGATAAGAACACTTGTATCCTTTCTATCCGCAGGCAAATGGTCAAGTTGAACCGGTCAACAAAACTTTGAAAACCATTCTTCAACATATCATGAATGCCAGTAGGTCAAACTGGCACATCATGTTGTATCCGTATCTTTGGGCATATCGTTCTAATGTCAAGACTGCTACAGGTTTTTCACCATTCCAACTTGTTCATGGGTTGGATGCAGTCATGCCTATTGAATGTGAGATTCCATCATTGAATTTGGCTATCCAACTACTACCTGAGACTTCTACTTGGAAGAGTGATTGCTTCATTTATAACATTTGGATGAACAACGCCGAGATGTGCTCACTGCAAATGAATCTCATAAGAAACGAGTCAAACATCAATACGACAAGTCTATAAAACCTAGGGTATTCTCCGAAGGAGACCTTGTTTTGGTTTACGATCAGGACAAAGATCCCCTAGGGGTAGGCAATTTCAAGTCTATGTGACTCGGACCCTATATTGTTTCTAAAGTTTTGAATAAAGAATCATATGAGTTGATGGATTATGATGGTTTTAAGCTGCCTGAGCCCAAAAATGGGCTCTACTTGAAAAAGTATTACGCCTAGGTATATATGCTTTTTCTTGTATTATAGTTGTACATTTTTTTGTAGAGTTAGTCTTTTTGGCTTTGCTTATGTGTCTTCTGGATTGTGTTTCAGATGGAAACCGAGTGGTTTGTAGGATTTGCCGATGGTGCTAGTAGTCACACTCGTAACTTGGCTTCAACTGCTTGGGTAATCTATTCACCCACAAGCCAACTTGTTTCCTTGGGAGGTGCTTGTTTGGGCACTACAATGAAAAATATAGCTGAGTATAGCGCGGTTATTGAGCTACTCTAAGATGTTATTCATCATGGCATTTCATGTTTGGAGGTAAGACTCGATTCGCAGTTAGTTGTACTTCAGTAGACAAGTGAGTACCGGGTTAGAGATCCTTCTTTTCTACGTCAGTTTTTGAGAGTTAGATTGCTTGAGAGAAATTTTGATTACATTTCATGTCAACATATTTCAAGAAATCACAATACATTATTTGATGCATACACAAATTATGTACTTGATTGGCATTTGTATCATACACGATAAGATAAACCATTTAAACACATAAAGCGAACATGTTTATAAACCGATAATGTATATATATATATATATAGGTCCAAAAAATATATGAGTATGATTCAATCTCTGCCAAAATATAAAAATATACAACGTGGGCATAACAACCTCAAAATAAGTTTTGTTCTCTCTAAAGAGAGATAGGAACCTCAGCCTGCTCTGATAAGGATTCCCTACAACAGATCACCATCCTGGCTACTTTCCTAAGCAGTCGTATCCATGCAGGGGGCACACCCACCACATGCTCCTGCATATCTATGGGCATCCGCTCAATACGGTATGTAGGAATGTCATGGGTCAACTAACCCATTTATCCATCACTACTCCGCAGCATGGCATCAGTACCACCTGGCTCAGTCGATCACACATATATCCTAGGATGCCCAGCAGGCCTTGATGGCCACACATCTACATAAAATTGTATGTTGTTAGTACTCACACTCATTAAAAACACATGTATATGTCAAAAACATAAATCTTAAAAATTAAATAACTTTAAAAAAACAATTTTGGTACCTATATCTCCCTAGGCTGCTCCTAGAAGCAACATAAGCTCGGGACCACCCCAAAAATCCATTCTGGAATACAATAACTACTCGAATGCTGGCACCTGAAAACTCCACCATCCAAGATAATCCTCTTAAGCATAAGAAGCACTGGTCTCACCTCCTCCCTGACGAAGGAAAATATCACCCCATAGAGTCATCAGTGGCTCACGGGGGTTGAGCTGGAAGAGCCATTCCTGGACAGGGCAGGGACTCTCTCTCTCTCTCTAAAGTACAAAGTATGCTGTTGTATCCAAATTTCTTCTTCTTCCTCGTTTTTCACTCCATTAGTTGGTTTTTCATATTCACCAATAGACCGAAACACCAATAGAATCTGACACTGTTCAGAAATTCCATGCTAATCTGCATGTAGCTCTGGGATGCTAAATGTTGAGTTGCACTGCCGTCGATCTTGTTTATGGTACTCAAGATCACTTTCAATGAAAAATCTCGCTATTTGGCCAATAAACACTTGATTGTTGCCCTTCTCAGTCCCTACTACACAGTAGGTATTGATATAATCATGTACCGATAAGGCTCCAACGCCTCTAAATGTGCCCTTGAGGTTTACAACCTCACCTCGACAGGATAGTCCAGTTATGAAATAGATATAATCCACAGTGATATCTATCGTCTCCCCTTGGAGATTGAACATCCCCTGAAAGTGGAGAACCATTTTTTTATAAGGAAATGTTGGAGAAATATCCATTGAAGGGAGAGGAGCAAGGATCCCATGGTCAAGTTTCGACAGAGCAGGTATAGCTGGTTGCCATTAATGCAAGTAATACAATATATTTTCCTTCCTATAAGATTTGTCTACTTTATGAATCTAGTTCATTGAACCTTTCATATTTGCTTATATATGAGTTTCATGCTAAGCTATTCATCTTTGTTTATCCAAAATATTTGAGAAGGGTATCTTGTTTATTGCAGGTTTTTCATTTGGAACAGTTTATCAAAGGAATAAAGCTTAAAGCTTGGATCAAACTTCAATTGTTCAGGTATTGTTTTAGCTTTAAACCCTAGTTCTTTCTTGATTAAAGAAATATTGTATGTTGCACTTGTTTGTCATCTATATTCTGTGCATTAATAACCGTATGTTGATGATCTCTGAACTTCCCAATCATAGGTAGATTTACCGAACAACACTTGGGTTTCGAACATGTAATGCTATTGTTTACTTGTTATTTGATTAAAGAGTATGTGGATTTTTTAATACTTCTTGACTCGTTTTGATGCAAAGGCTATTTTGATCTTAGCCATGAAAATATTCCTCATGTAGCGACTTATTGTACTGCTCTACATTTAACATTAACTTTAATTACTTGGCAAAGTGGTCTAACGAATTCTATGTGGATTGATTTGCTTAAAGTTTGGTTTAATGGTTGTTAGCATGGTAACTTTGTTTATTAATACTTGTTATGTTATACCCTCCCATGCACATAGGGGTTTATGGAAATTCCAAGGGATTAGCCTCTTTCTCTATCGTGGTTAGGGTTATAAAATAGGAGTTTTCTCCTTAAACTGTTTATCAATTGTTTTCGATACTATTTAACATAGTTATAAATTCCCAAAGGGAACACTTACTATATAAATAATTAAAAATTACATCAAACAATTTCATCATGCAGTCCATAATCCCTGTATAAGTAAATATTTATATAGGAATGTTAGATAAGATAACAGCCTTAAAGTAATTTAAAAGAAAACACTTAGCATAAATAATCCTAAAATAATAACATGAAATATTATCATTTATACCAGACCTATCTTTTTGAATAAAATAACTATTGAACTTTCCTATAAATGTTATTATTATTTATACCATACCTGTCTTTTTGAATAAAAAGAACCAATAGACATTTCTGTATAAATCAAACTCTCCTACCTTTCATTAAAAGAATAATAAGTAATAGCAGCATGAAATAAACTCTCATTCCAGAACCATAATAAATCTTTATGAGAAAATTGAGAGCAGATTAATCTTGATTCTCTCTAAACCATAGCTCATTCAACCATTAATGAATAAACACACATAGTATCAATACATAAATAATGAAACTCTAATCTAATAACATAATCTTGAGTAAACTTATATGTACTTTCAGCCAACTTGCTATGGAACAAGCCTACTCCTCCCAACCATAGATTTATGCAACAGTTCATAACTTCTAAACCTTTGTAGAGACCATCGTCGAGCCAAGCCAACCTTACTAAGAAATTAAGACTCGATGTTGTTATTGTGAAATATTCTCTTAAGTAGATTTTCCAATAGGATCACTTTAATCATCTCTTGGTTTTTGTACAAAATTTCCTTCTCCTTTCAGGAGTTCATATTCCAAGTCTCACAAACTAGAATGAATACACTTAGCACTTAGTAAGGAAAAGCAGGTTGGACCTGTACTGTGGCAATGGGCAGACTTGCCTCCGCAATCTCCCTTATCTACCATTCTTTCTTATCTTCTTTATCCATTTTACAGAATGGATTTTCTTTTCTCTTTTGGCTTCATAAAAGTTAGTAGAATTAAAATTCTTGTAGGAGAAGAATAAAGAGTAGCCTCCCTCTTTTCTTTCTCTTCCTTTTATCTTTTCTTGGTTTATGAGAGCATTTCAGGTTTATTTTAATTCCTCACATTTCTTGAATTTCATAAGTATCATTCTTCTCAGCTTATTTATCTTTTCCCTGTTTAAATTTAATTATTCACACAAGTCATAATTCCCTAGTAAGCTTGTTCTCTCTTTTCTACAAGTTGTCCCATAGCAAGTTGGTAGAAACATTTCATAAATAAACTATCACTTTAATCACATAAAATCTTATTTTTTCATGATGCCTCACATCATACATTGGTCCAAGTCTCCTGACTTATTCAAAACATAATTATATACAACTCCTCTAACTTATTTAAATAGGCGTAAACTCTTAGGATGTTACAACCTCAATGCTCAATTCTGGAGGTTGGTTATCTCTTGCATGGAGTGATAGGTATATCTGTTTTTGTAAATTGGTTGTTTAACTAAAGCCTAAAACGTAGACACTATAGGTTTCTCAGTATAGGTATGCTAGATAATAGATTAAATAAACTATATAATAGAGTTGTTCTGGAGACTTCTCAAATCATTTGCTTTATCAAAGAGAATCGACCTGTTGAATGTCAAATGTATCATATGGCCAAATATGTATTAGTTAAGAAGGTATATAGGATAGTTATCAAGGGATAGAATATGTTGATGAGCTCTGGGATCCCACCAAATTAAGGGGTTTAGTTTGTATTGTATAAGGCTAATGTGCATTCTCTGCTTTGGATCTTGATCCATCTTAAGTCAGGGTTTATTAGGTATAGAAAGAAGGATGAAAAAAAATAGTTGTAAACTTCTCAGTGCTTTAGAAAATCAGGGTTAAGATAGATTAATCCCTCTTGGTGCTTGGTTTATGACAGATTTATGGTACTTTTAACTTCTCTGAATCTCTCTTACTTCTCACTATAAAAGCACCTTGCTTCTCTCTATTAAATATTTTCTTTTACTTAATGTGTTGCATCAAAGGATGGAGAATTGATCAAGGTATTTCATCAAATGTGGATCATATCCAGCCAAATTTGTTGCAGGCATGAAGGGAAAACTACAACATAGCACACACGGAAGCAATAAAACAGGGTATGTTGTAGCCCCCAGAGCACAACAACTGATGTTTAACTGTGAACGCACTCATTTCAATCAAGTAAAAAACACAACTTAATCATTGGAAGCCTACTCACTCAGTAGATAGATAATTTAACTCTTAGTTTCAGCGGTAGACAAATTAACAACAATTTAGTATTTTTTCACTCAAATTGGAATAATTCATCACAAAAGATAAACATCGGGCATTGTCCATGACATCATGTAACAAAACATAGTAGCAATATATGATAGCACAAGCTTGGATCCTTGCTCTACATCAACCGAAATTATAACAGTGAAGCTAAGGTCCTGCAACTTGTTCCTAGGCCTCCAAACTGCCTCTTCAAGCTACCTTGGATGCCCCTTCTTGAATCGATGTAGGTGGCGTTCTATAAGCCTTGAACTTCCTAGAGTCGTTGATCATAGTTGACTATGACAACTAGGTCCTCATCATGGCCTCTTGGATTTATGCTTAGGTCTTTGTGTTTTGTTAAATGCTAAGAACTACCACTAGAATTCAACAAACTGAAACATAAATATTTATGAATGACGTGGGATGGCCCATACATCAAGGATGCCCCTGCTATTTTTAATTGTGAGCTACTGCTCACAAGATAGGTTCAGAATAAGTTCATGGCCAACCAAGTATCAGTTCATGACCAACCAAGTAGACCAAGGTTTGATTTAATACTGACATTATGAATGCTAATTCAAACATCGATGTTCACATATTTATGCTAGTAAATTTAAATACAAATAAAAAATATAAGTAACACTCTATATTACTACCCAAATTGCAACAACAATATTCAAAAATGAGAATTTTGAAGATAAATGATTTTGATAACAATATGGATGGTGAAATTTGGTGGCAAACTCTCTAGAGTGTGAAGTGTAGTAGCGAAAGTATGCATGGTTATAATAGAAAAATAATCCAATACATAGTTTATGGATAAGCAAAACATAGAACAATAACATAAACAAATGTGATTGCTCAAATGCATACCCTTGCTATTGCCATTAGAAAAAAAATTATTGGTAAAGTTGTGAGTAGCTTTATGTTGATATGTGATAGTCTCTTTGTTGCTTCACTTCATTGATTTTGATATTGATAGACCATCTCCACATACCTTTTTAGTGGATGATCTTAATGGCTCCAAGGGAGAGATAAACAAAGGTATTTGTATTAAGATTTAATGAGCCTACCTTTAGTCCACATGGTGAAGTCCCATAGAGTCACTTTCTCCCAAACTTCAACATTATTTATACTCATATCTCTAGTGCAATCATGGGCTCAACCCTTAGTATACTAGACACCAATTACCTTGTAGTTTGAGGGTCCCTCTAGCCTAGATTAGAGTTTTCTCCCACTAGTGTCACATTGGGATAGACTAATATATTCCTCATTTTCTATATCATCTCCTTAGAGCCTAAGACTGAGGACCACTTTATATTTCGATGCTCTCCTTACTACAATATTAGAGGGCAGTTATTTTATCTCTTCAAATATTCACTTGGTTCTCTCCAGACACTCATCACTTATGATGAAGAGAGATGCTTAGTTCTCTTCCTTCCAAAGATTTTTGATCTTTGTCGACAACTTACAAGAGGTAAATTCCCTAAATTGACATGCATGGGGTTGATTACCTAACACTTCCAACCCTTTGAAACTAGTAGGAAGAGGCCTTGTGTCCAACTTCCAAGCTCACATGACAAACATGTGAGGCATCGTAGACCTAATCACTACCATGACCTCACGCCCATCACACATTTCTTTGTAGCTTTGAATGTTAGAAGTGCTTCTCTAGAGAAACATTTCTTTGACAAGGGAAACTCCTTCTAAGCGTCTTTTCTTTGCATTGGTGCTTCCCAACTATTTTATTATTTTTTCCTTTTTTAAGTTCTTTTTCCCTTAGGATGTGCTTTTGCCTTCCCCTTGATGTCTTTACATATTGTATTCTTGTAGTCTCATGGGCTAATTTCTCCCTTTAATGGACATTAATATCTAAATTAATTAACTTATTAGCATTATGGAAAAAAGCTAATGGGGTTGGTTGCACTAATACATTAATGCATGTTGAAGCAGAGAAGACAAAGAGGAGATTATGAGATGATAAGACATATTTGAAAATGAGCTAGGATATAGGATATATACATTATCAAGGATAATCAATGCTTATTCAAGGTAGTCAAGGTAGTCTCGAAGGGTTAGCCTTTTGAATAATGCATGACAACATTGTTACTTTAGTGCACAAAATTAGGTTAACCATGACGTGTGTTGACTTGGTTAGAGTTCATCTTTGGTTTGTGCATGGGTATGCTGGTAATTTGGTTTACTTTGATCGCCTAACATGTTTTTGGCATGGTCCCTTGACAATGTATGTGTTGACATGTCATGTTACACTTTGATTGAGGTGGTGCATGGTATTAGCATAGCTATAATTATGATGCTGGCATTATTAGCTCAGAGTTGGTCTTTGCATAACTAGTGCGATTGAATGTGTATTGGCACATGAATTGTTATGGTCTTGGTACACAAATTACATAACTAGTGTGATTGAATGTGTATTGAAACATGAATTGTTATGGTATTGGTACAAAGTGTCGTGTAGAGCTCTGCTTGTACAATTTGCAACAATTGTGTGCATGGCACTAGTGACCCATATGATATTGTGCCATTGATTTTTATTTTTTTATTTACAAAAGCCATAAAAAATCTCACTTAATTTGCAATATGTTTTATGTTCAATGTCAACAAAAAGCTTGATTGCCTCATCTTTCTTAGTTTGTGAAATGCCTCACCCATAACTAGGATACTGTCTAATATATTTCTCTTATGGAGATTATCCATTTTGCTTGGAAAATATGAAGAGAACGTGACTATTAATATGGATAAAATCTCAATAGAGAGGTATGTCATTATAGCAAGAATGCATGTAATATCACATAGATAACAACCACAAGCTCAAAATGATCCATAAAGCATATGTTTCACAATTGTTATGTATGTAAAATTATTTTATAATGAACAACAATGATGATAGCACACACAGTTTAGAATTAAGATATGCCACTATAGCAAGAATGTCATTAACATCACATAGATAACAACCATAAGTCAAAGATGTCATAATACCACTATAATAAGAATGCCTTTAACATCACATAGATAACAACCACAAGATAAAACACCGAAACTATTTATAATCTATGTATTAGAGTTAAAAAATATGCTATCACATTAACTTCTAAACTTACAACTTAAAACTAATTAATTAACAAAACTTTTTAAATGAATAATACTATAAATCATCTCTATATCGCAATTGTTATGTTTTTATCAATTCACTACAATATTCCATACTCTCAAAAAAATTAACTAATCTACCATCATACCTCATAATTACTTTGTAACATATTCACGTGGTACATTTTTTTTTTTACATCTTATTAACACTTCACCACAAGAACCAAATCCATTATGATTCAAAGTGCAATAATAATATGAATTTGGTCAAAATACTCAAATCCCATTTAACATCACACAATCAAAATCGCATTAATTTTTTTATCAATATCATGTAAATGATAAATTCATTTCAAATAGGGGAGGGATGCCAGTCATTGGACAGCCCACATGGCTCCCTCCCCCATGCCACGTTGGCACCTCGGCACGTGGCGTGACCGGGCCCAGCTGGCAGCGCCATGAGTCGTGGTTGTTGGTGTCATTAAAGCGCACTTTATGGTGGGCTTTTTGCCCTTCGCCGACACTTTTCCCACACTTGGTCTTTCGTCCCATCTATTCTTGCTCGAGCCCTGTCCATGGATGCTCTGCCACCCTCATCCCTGTTCGTTCCTGCTCCGGTTATTGAATACTCCGTCTCTGGTTATGCTATTGTGCTACTGTGCTTCTGTGATGTGGCAGATGGGTGGTGCGTTTATCCCTGACCGATGGCGTTTGTTGCTGTGGTTTGAACTGTCCATTGGTTCTCCCAACATTGACGAGGTTATGATGCCCGCGGCTCACAATATGCCCATGGACTCGTCTGCAGCAGACCCCGTTGGAGGGTTTCGTTGGTTCGGTGGTGGTGTTGTTGGGTTCCTGTTCGGCTAGTTTCGCTGGTCCCTTCCTCTTCACGGCGGTGGTTGGTCCCTTCCTGCTCGCGGCGTTGGCGAAGGTTGTTCCTGCTCGCACTTCTTCGGTGGCGTTGCCGCTAGCGCTGGTAGGATTCGTTGATTCGGTGGTGGTGTTGTTGGGTTCCTGCTCAGGTGGTTTCGCTGGTCCCTTCCTCTTCACGACAGTGGTTGGTCCCTTCTTACTCGCGGCATTGGCGAAGGCTGTTCCTGCTCGCACTTCTTCGGTGGCGCTGGCGCTTGTAGGTTTCCTACTAGCCACTCCTGCATTAGTGTTTTTCAACACTCTCAACCTTCTAGTGATTTCGTGGACCATTTGGGTTTTTACGTGGCATTAGGGGTTTAATTTGTTTATGTTGCAGCAGGGTTTAGGAATGATTTATGATGCAGTAGGGTTTATGAATGGTTTATTGTGCTCCTGTTAATTTGTTTATGAATGGTTTACGAATGCAGTAGGGTTTATGAATGTTCTAGTGTTTCGGTTTCGGTTGAATTATTGAAGGTTCTATGGTTTACGTTGCAATCATAGTTTCGGGTGAATTATTGAAGGTTCTGTGGTTAATGTTGAAGCTGCGTTTAATTTTTTTTTAGGGTGTAGGAATGAAGGTTGTGTTGCAGCTGCGGTTAAATTTTTTTTAGGGTTTATGTTGCAATCATAGTTTGGGCAGAATTATTGCAGGTTCTATGGTTTGTGTTGCAGCAGGTTCTATGGTCTGTGTTGCAGCAAGGTTTGTAAATTTTTTAGGGTTTATGTATTTAGTTTGTCGTTTGTTTATGTTGCAATCAGCGTTTGGGCCGAATTATTGAAGGTTCTATGGTTTAGGTTGCAGCAGGGTTTATAAATTTGTTGGGGTTTATGAATTTGGTCTGTTGAATGGTTTATGTTGCAATAATCGTTTGGCTTGAATTATTGAAGGTTCTATGCTTTATGTTGCAGCAGGGTTTGTAAATTTTTTAGGGTTTATGAATTTAGTTTGTTGTTTGTTATGTTGCAGTCATAGTTTGGGCTGAATTATTGAGGGTTCTATGGTTTATGTTGCAGCCGGGTTTGTAATTTTTTTAGGGTTTATGAATTTAGTTTGTTGTTTGTTAATGTTGCAATCATAGTTTCGGCCAAATTATTGAAGGCTCTATGGTTAATGTTGCAACAGTGTTTATAATTTTATTAGGGTTTATGAATTTCGTTTGTTGCTGGTTTATGTTGCAATCATAGTTTGGGATGAATTATTGAAGGTTCTATGGTTTATGCTGCCTTATGTTGCAGCAGGGTTTGTAAATTTTTTGGGGTTTATGATTTTTCGTTTGTTGTTGGTTTATGTTGCAATCATAGTTTGGGCTGGATTATTGAAGTTTCTATGGTTTATGTTGCAGCAGTGTCCCTAAATTTTATCTGGTTTATGAATTTAGTTTGTTGTTGGTTTTTGTCGCAGTAGAATGGTAATAGTTAAAAGGAAAAACTGCATCATACAGGGGATGGATGCCAGTTGACAACAGTGACTTTTCCATTGTCTCATCTTATTGGAAGAATACCCATAATTCAGTTGTTGATATCAGCAAGTTTGCCAAATTGGTTATTGTTGATGCATTTTACAAGTGATCTGCTCCATCTTATGAGCTACTGTTGTTGATGCAGTTTACAAGTTGTCTGCTATTGTTAAATTACAAGTGTATGATGCAGTTTTTACTTTTACCTATTAACATGAAGTGATCTGCTGCATCTTATCAATCCATTGCTTGCATTATGGACCAATAACTTGCATTATGGGAAAAATAGAAGAAGTTAAATTAGTTGTTGCATTATGGGCAAAATAGAAGAAGGTAAATTAGTTGTTGCATTATGGGCATTTATATAGACACAGTTTTATTAAATAGTTTGTTGGCTTGATTACTGTTGTTTGTTTTTCTAGCCTTCAAAAGGATATTGAATTTGTTTATAGGAATGTACATACACTGGATCTAATTTAGGCCTGTTATGTTGATTAGTATGATACTGTATTAAGGTGTAATAAGTCATGCATGAGAGCCCTCCATGGAACATTCCTTATAGAAGAATTATTAATAATAGGAGAGAAATATGGGCCATGTTGCAGTACAGTTAGCATCGAATGGATGGGTATCACACCCATGCAATGGTTCAACCCCATTCCTAACTACTAGTTTAAGGAATATAGGGGTCAAGAGTTGTAAACCATAGAACCAACTGCAACATAAACCATAGAACCTTCAATAATTCAGCCCAAACTATGAAACTTCAATAAACCTTAGACCCTGCTGCAACATAAACCATAGCCCACGATATCATCTAGGATGAAGTTATTATAGTGGTCTTGGGATTCTTCTATCTCCCTTTGAATTTTGGGCATATGGTTGTAATTCAGCCCAAACGAATGCAACATAAACCATAGACCCTACTGCAGCATAAACCATAGAGGACCTAAGTTTTTTGGAGGAGGGAGCTCCAAGAACTTCAAGAATCCTACAAGCATTGACAGAACGGCTGTGTGGGCATGACTGAGTACTGAGCACGCTCTTCTTGCATCGGGCTTGGAGGAACACCATGTGCGCGAGTGGCTTGTGGGGCATTTCTTGGAGGTGCTGCGCGATTTTCAGATTGGTTGTGGACACCTTTGTTGGCAGGGAACTCCATTTTTACTGATCTCAAACGTTGGGCGATCACTGACTTCCTGTATTGGGATATGGTGGAGTTGCAGACTCTATTCCTTCTACTGGATTGGATCACGTTGCCATTATACTTCCTGCGAATCTTGATGCAGGGGCCACTTTGATATCACTTGGACAGTGTTCTGGGTTTTTGGGGCCATCTGGATTGCTGGGGATTGATGGTGGAAGAACGCTGGGGTTTGAATCATCTTTGGAGGAGATCGTGGTCTTGTTAGATGCTGTGTTTTGTGGCATGGGGGCCGATCTTTATGGATTCTTGATTTTTCTGAGAAATGTTCTGAGATGATGATGCTGGTCTGGGGCCTGGGAATGCTGATTTTCTCTGATTTTGGAGCCTGGGACTGTTGAACCGGCGGTACTGAAGGCAAGGCTGGGGTGGGGAGATGGCGGATTCGGCTTACACCTCTGTTGGGATACCTATCTGTGGGCATGCTGCTGCTGGATCAGACACTGCGTTGTCAGATGGAGCTGGGGCTCTGACTGGACTCTCCATGAATGGTGGGGGGCCAGCGGAATTTTCTGGGCCTGAGGTAGCTCGGGATTGGAGTAGACATCCACCTGATTTATCTAATCCTGCCGGGGAGACTATTCATCGATCCGGGGTTCCTGCGAAGTCTGCAAAGCGGGTTAAAGATCGAAAGAGACGGGATAAATTGGTGTTGGGGGTGGATGTTACCATGGATGAGGCGGAGGATTTCACACACACCGCAGTGGTTGGACATGTTCGGGGTAGAAGAATTGGACATGGTTTCCTTCAGCGTTGGGCGGCTGAGAAGTGGAAGGACTTGGTGTCTTCTGCTCCTGAGATTCGGGTGCTGACGAAGGGATGGTTCTCTTTTATTTTCCCGAACCAGGGGGAGGTTGATAAAGTCTTGCGACGACATTGGTCGATGATGGGCGTCCCTATCATACTAAAAAGCTGGACTCCCTTTTTCGATTCTAAATCGGAGAAAATAGATGCAGAACCGCTGTGGGTGAAGCTCCCTGGATTCCCCATGCATCTATGGAACGAAACTCGGTTTGCAGAGATTGGAAATTTTCTTGGTGATTATGTATGTTCAGATTACTCCCACCATGAGACTGGAATTTATACGGTGGCTAAGATTCTGGTTAAAATCGACCTTCGGCAAGGGCTCTCTGCTGAAATTAACATTCAATCCAAGGATGGGGATTTTGTCCAACTTCTGGATTATGTGGGGGTGCCGTTTCGGTGCCACCGCTGCCACGATCATGGACATTTGGTAGCCAGCTGTCCCTTAACGTTTCGGGGCTGTAAGCCAATGGCCGGGGTAGGAGATGCTGATCGTGCTGATCCTTTGTTGAAGGTAATTCCTCAGCAGGTGAGGGTTGATGGACGTGGGCCATCACTTGCTCGTAGAGAGCACTCTGATACAGGGGTATCATCTGTTCGTGGGAATCCTGGTGATGGGGAACCTTTGCCTCCAACAGTGATCGTTGCATCGACTATTGGATCTACTGTTTCGAAGGAGGTGGGGGCCACTATTACAGATGCCTCTTTGACTCGGGCATACACCAGCAATCTGAGGGAGACGTCCATCTTACGAGGGGGATCTGATCCGAATCCCCAGGGTATGTCTCACTTTATTTCTCCTGTTGATTCTATTTTAATTGTCTCTGATGATGTGGGGGGTGGTAGTCATGGGCCCCCTCCACTCGCTGGCACCGATTTACATAGTCCTGTTGCTACTTGTTTGATGTCTGATGCGGACTATACATCCACTCCATCCATGGTTTCCACGAAACATTCCAGCTGTTCGGTGGGACGTAGCATCCGCTACGCTCTTAGAAATAGGGAGATAGCTGCTGACGGATCGGGGGGGAGGGGACTTCCTGATTTGGCTCTTAGCACTGGGGGTAAGGGATGGGGACGAAAATCCCTATTATCTAAGGCACAGGATCGGGCAAAGGTTGACTTAGTGATGGGCACACAATCTTCCATTGAGTGGGCACTTAGAGCAGAGAAAGCCCTGGATGGGGGTCTCTAATGAAAATTATGTCCTTTAACTGTCGCGGGTTGGCGAGTCCCATTAAAAAATCGTCTCTTAGGAGGTTGGTGGACTTAGATCAACCTGATATATTACTGTTGCAGGAAACTTTGGGTGACTGTGTGGATGTTGTCCGGACTTTAGAATCTTTGCTTCCTGGATGGAAGTTCGTAGGAGTGGATGCCTGGGGGCGTTCTGGAGGGCTGGCCTCGGGGTGGAAGATGAAGAGATGTAGATGTGACTGTTCATGTGGTATCCCTTCTGGTATCGGTTTGGAAGTTTGGGATGCTGAGATTGGTAGATTGATCACGGTCCTCAATATCTACGGGCCATATGCTAATAGGGTTGGCTACTGGGATTCCTTATTAAGTATGAATATTTTTGATGGAAGGGATGTGATTCTGGGAGGGGATTTAAATCTCTCGCTGGGGTCTTCTGAAGTGTGGGGGCCTCGGGCTGCACCGGATACATTGGCAGATTTTTTCATTCAAGCCTTTGCCAGGAAGGATCTACTTGGCATACAACCTACTAAGTTAACTCCTACTTGGTGTAATAAGCGTGCTGGGGACCATAGGGTAGCTAAGAGACTGGATAGGTTTTTGGTGGCTGATGTATTAGTACTGGGGGTTGATGTTGTCCGGCAGTGGGTAGGGTCGGGGGGGGGTATCTGATCACTGCCCCATATTTCTGGAGTTAAGAGGCAGAAGTAAGAAACCCCCTAGTCCCTTCAAATTCAATCCTAGCTGGCTGAAGGAGCAGGATTATCTTAACATGGTTCAGAATCTGTGGGCTCATCGACCTATAGATTCTTTAGAGAACGCAGGTGCACACTTTCAGCATAATATACAGCGCATCAAGGTGGCCACTATCCTTTGGGCACATGAGAAACGGGATCGTGATGAGCAGAATCTGAAGACTGCTGATTTGAATATAGATAAACTGATTCACTGCCCGGGCATGGGCTTTATGGATGATCAGCAGAAAGGTGAGCTGATGGAATGGGAGAAATGCAGAAATGAGATATTGTGTGAGAGAGAAGAGATGTGGAGGATGAAAAGTAGGGCGATATGGCTACAGTGCGGTGATGAGAACACCAAATTTTTTCAAGCATACGCAAAAGGGAGAAAATCGACTAACTCTATCTGGGAACTATCTTCTGCTGAAGGGGAACGGGTCTCCAGTTTTGATGGATTAGCGGAGATGGGTGTTAGACACTTTGGGGAATTATTCACTGCACAACCTGGGGTCTCTATTGCTGAGGTAATTCGTGTGACTCAGCTTTTCCCACGTTTTGTGGGGGAGGAAGATAATCGCTTGCTAATGGAGGAGGTGTTGCCGAATGAGATGTTGCAGGTAATGCATTCCTTTCAGAAAGATAAAAGCCCTGGGCCAGATGGCTGGCCTATCGAATTCTTCTTGGGTTTCTATGACCTCTTCGGGGAGGAGTTATTGACTGTGGTGGAAGAATCGCGGAAGGCTGGGTTTGTACATGGTCCATTTAATTCGACTTTTATTGCTCTGATACCAAAACCGGACAAGCCCGAATACTTTGATGAATTCAGACCTATCTCTCTCTGCAATTGTATCTATAAAATCATCGCTAAGGTTATGGCGAGGAGACTCAAGAACATTCTGTCTCGGCATATCTCTTGTGAACAATTTGGCTTCTTGGAAGGTCGACAAATTCATGAGGCCATCGGTGTGGCCCAGGAAGGATTACACACTCTGAAAGTGCAGAAACAGAAGGGTGCTGTGATCAAAATTGATCTTTCAAAAGCATTTGACAGAGTTAGTTGGCTCTATCTCCGGATGCTCCTTACACACCTGGGTTTCTGTTATGAATTTATCCGATGGATTATGGCCTGCATCACTACGGTGAGCTTTGCTGTTTTGATCAATGGATCTGTGAGTCCATTCTTCCATGCGGGTAGGGGCCTTAGACAGGGATGCCCACTTTCTCCGCTGTTGTTCCTCCTTGTTGCTGAAGGCCTCAGTCATTTTATACTGAAAGCAAAAGCTGATGGCTCCTTTCGTGGAATATCCATTTCTCAGGTACTGTATATCTCTCATCTTCTATTTGTTGATGACATTCTGATTTTTTGTGATGGCACCCGACAGGATATTGATAAGGTGGTTGAAGGTCTCAATTTAGTGCAAATAGCTGCGGGTATGTTAGTAAACATTGACAAGTCATCAATCACTTGTTCGCAATTAACCGAGCAGGAGATTCACTATTTGGCACTTAGACTACCTTACAGGACTTTGGATATCGACGATGGCTTAAAGTACCTTGGCTTTCACCTGAAACCAAATGCATATCAGAAGGCCGATTGGTACTGGTTATTAGCTAAATTAGAACAGCGACTACTTGGATGGAGTCATAAATGGCTCTCACGGGCTGGTAGGCTGGTTCTGATTAAATCTGTTTTGGAAGCCATCCCGGTGTTTTGGCTGTCTCTAGCTTGGATCCCCAAAGGAGTATTGGAACAGATTCGACGATTGTGTTTTGCTTTTCTTTGGAAGGGTAAGTGTGACAAACGAGCATTGGTGTGGGTCAGATGGGAAAAACTTGCGGTCCCAAAAGCACTGGGAGGATGGGGGTTAAAGAATATATTTCTGTTCGCAACTGCCTTGGGGGCCAAGGTGTCGTGGCGACTTATTCACACACACAGCCTCTGGACTAGAGTGGTCTATCATAAGTATATTGCCCCACTTACTCTACTTGAATGGATCCGGCAGGGCAATAAGACTTGAATTGCTCTGTGGTTTGGAAAGCAGTGGTGCAGAATTTCCATTTGGTTGGATCTGGCTTAGTGTGGCGGGTTGGAAATGGGAGACATATTCGTTTAGGACTGGACCCATGGGTTGGATGTAGGGGTGGCCCTGTTCTACATGTGGATTTGAGGAATATTCTGGCAGAAAGGGGCTGTCATTTTTTGGCTGATATCGCGGATTTGAGAACATCTACACATTGGCATCAGGGATGGATCACTGCACATAGACTGGAGATCCCTGGTGAATTGCATGGGGCTTGGGAGGATTATCTTCGGCAATTAAGACTATCTTCTATACGACTGACAAATAGGACTGATGAATTGATTTGGGGCTTTCATCCTTCTGGAAAATACTCCCCTAAGTTTGGATATATACAGCTGAATGTGAACGTACATAACAGGGGATTGGTGTGGTGGTGGAAACATCTGTGGAAGCTAAAGTGTCCAGGTAAAACAAAACTACTCTTCTGGGCAATTCTGGAACAACGAGCACCAACCTGGGACATTCTACAAAGACGATTCCTACAGGGACCGGGGTTCTGTCCACTTTGTAGGGAAGCTGAAGAGACTAGCTCACATCTCTTTGTACATTGCAGGTATTCTCAGGATGTTTGGGCTGATGCCTGCAGATTATTGGAAATCAATGTGGGGTGGCAGGGTGTGAGTACACATGAGGCATTCCAACAGTGGTGGATATCACATAAGACATCAAACATAAGGGCTTTCCCTTGCATATATGCCTGGGGCATCTGGATTACCAGGAATATGATTATTTTTCAAGATTGCAGGGCTCCTATGGCGAGTGTAGTGGCACAAATCGTGGCTATTACCCTACACTTCAAGGCACCTGCCCCTGTGGTTCGATCGCGACCAGTGTGTGTGGAGATGATTGACAAATCCATGCCATGGGCTTATTTTGATGGTGCATCAATAGACCATCAATCGGAATGTGGTGGGGGGGGAGTACTATACAAATCTGAGTCACTATACTTTCATCTAGTGGCTGGATTGGGGAGGGGATCTAATAATTACGCTAAACTCATGTCCCTCAGGCTGCTGATGCTATTCGCCCTTGAACAAGGATGTCTGTCTCTACAGGTTTATGGCGACTCTATGATCGTTATAAACTGGGCTAAAGAGATCACACACTGCAATGTGATGATACTCTTACCAATCCTGGAGGAGGTGATCCTGTTAAAGCAGTCTTTTTCTCATATCTCAGTCTACAGGGAGAGAAATGAGATTGCTGATATGCTCTCCAAGGTAGCGACGCAACAGCACTATCCATATGGCACTTGGAAGATCACTACTCACACACCTGTGGGCACAAATAGCTATTACCATCGACCTTTCCATGAAGAGAATGCGGCACTGCTTGAGCCATAGCTCTGACAGGCAAGTGAGGGGTTTTCTGTCACGACAGGGTTAGATGCAAAACAAACACAGACGAAAGGTGAGGGATATCAGAGATTCATTTTTTAATATTTGGAAATATGTGGTCTGTTAACACAGATACTGGAGATATGCGAGGGGATTCAGGTAAGTCCGGGACCATAGCTGCGAAGGCAACCAGCGATGGACATCATTGATGAACAAATTTTGGATATTAGTGGGCTGTAGGCAGTCGTTTACACTGTTTTTGTAGAACAGCAAATTCATTGAAATCTGTTAGGATTTTAGTGGGCTGCTTGGACAGACATGTATGATTTATGGGACATCTGTTATGATGTTGATATGGGACAGATAAATGTGATAATGTAGGGATCTTAGTGATTCTTTTACATGTGCTGAATGTAATTTTGTTCATTTATGAAATAAAATTACTGACTTTTTCCAAGGAAAAAAAAAAGCATAAACCATAGAACCTTCAATAATTCAACCCAAACTCCTGCAACATAAACCATAGACCCTACTGCAGTATAAACCATAGAACCTTCAATAATTCAGCCCATATTACTGCAACATAAGCCATAGACCCTACTGCAGCATAAACCATAGAACCTTCAATAATTCAGCCCATACTACTGCAACATAAGCCATAGACCCTACTGCAACATAAACCCTAGAACCTTCAATAATTCAGCCCAAACTATGATTGCAACATAAACCAACAACAAACTAAATTCATAATCCCTTAAAAATGTTAATGAAATGTTTAATCGAAGAACATTACAGCTTGCTGTTGAAATGATGAAATTGTATATTAAACCTTATGATAAACCCCCGATTACAATGCCACAAACATCAGGGAACGATATGACCTAGGATTGTACCCAAAAATGTCTAGGATTGTATACAAAATGGCCATGTTGCAGTAGTTAGACCCATTGATTACAAAATCCACAATGCAATGTGGTCACAACAAAAACTTTGGCATCCCTATATGACACTCCTATGCTTGATGTCGTCCAAGATCCTCACTGCCCAATATTATTGAGTTTCCTGCTTGAGCCAGGTTGGTTGGCATACCTAACAATGGTTGATTAGGTTGTGGCTAGTTGCCTCCATATGATATCCAATTTGCTTCTTGTAGCCATGGAGGAATTGAGTAGCCACAGTGCACACTTGTGCTACTAACCCCTGCATTAGGTTGAGCCCCCCGATAATCATACATATGTCTGACACCTGCACTAGTAGGAGGGAATAAAGTGGGCATGTGCACTTAGTGATAGCGGGGGACTTGGATGTTTAGGAGGTCTTGGAAACATGGATTATTATCTGCAAGATGTTCCAATGTGTTTGGAATCATCCTACTCCCCTCCACTATGTTTGCATCAATGGTAGAACTTTCTGCCACCCCTTGTTCTTTTTGAAGCAATTGTTGAGCCTTTCTCAATTCCTTTTCATGCTTTGCCATTTGTTTTTTATGAGCCTTTTCTTGTCTTTATTTCTCTCTTTCAAGCCTTTCCTGTGCTCAAAGTTCTGTTGCAACAATCCTTGCAGCCTTCTTTTCTTTAGCTAAGTCCCTCTTTTTCTGCTTTAAATCCTGGATTTCAAATTTCCTATGCTTAGACTCAACCAATAGTTTTATATAGTCCTCTGAGGTGAGTAACTGTGAACTTCGGCATAGACGAAGATTGTCTGCTGTAAATTGCCTTCTTTTTGTTGACACTCTCTCTACCGGTAGCTTTAGAAACCGACCAAGCAACTGGCCCTTCTTTGACACTTGCTGCTCCTTGCTTGACACTTGCCTTTCAATATTTGGGTCAATGTTCTCCTGCTCTATCTGAACCATATTGTCCTTGTTGGCTTGGTTTTGCAACCAATCTTTGTGCAATGGGCACCTATCAACAATGTGATAGCAGTTTCAATATAGAAAGCAAAAACGATTATGAATTAAATCTAAATCTAAACTAACATGTGCAT
This sequence comes from Larix kaempferi, assembly GCA_027924585.1. Lineage (NCBI taxonomy): Eukaryota > Viridiplantae > Streptophyta > Pinopsida > Pinales > Pinaceae > Larix > Larix kaempferi. The sequence goes on along the minus strand of BSBM01000241.1, from coordinate 3,328,717 downwards.
ATAACAAATAAATCTAAAAACGATTCATAGAAAGAACAAGAAATAAGAGAATGTTTTGTATTAAGATACCTCAAATGGTGAGGATATGATGTTGAGCAACTCCAAGGGTGAGTAGCTCCAAGCTCCAATGGTCTCTTCTCCAAGATGCTGAAAATGGCCAAAAGTCTGAGGAGAGATTTTGATAGCGTGAGGATAGGATGATGGATGGATGGAAAGTGAGGAGCCCCTACCACCTTTTTATAGTTTTTGGTGGTGGGGAATACCATTATGGTTTTGAGAAAACCAATGGTATTGACCAACATGGTTTAGGTACCTTTTTCCCTCTTTTTTCCTTTTTTGAATATTTTCAATATTTTTATTCCCTTTTAATATTTTTGGGAATTCTAGACCCTTTTTTAGGGTTTTTTATGTTTTTTGAGGAAAAATATATCTTTTGAGGGGGAAAATGGTGTATTATGGTCTTTTGGTGACCTTTTGATGGCTTTAAAGGCTCAACTGGTGGAAAAGTGGACAAATGGGTCATGTGAATAAGGAAATGAGCTAGTGAGCACTTTTTGGGTGTTAACAGATTACCCCCTGATGTGTGAGGGCAGGAGCTCATCGTATGGCCGATAGACATCATAGTTATTTTGTCTTTTTCTTGGGGTTTGGGGAAGAGAAGAGACCGGTTGGAGACTGGATCAACGGCCCTTGGAAGCTGTAAAAACAAAAAATATTACATGGCCTTAATATCAATGAGGAATAATCTCTGATAAAGGACGAGGCGAGCATACCCATGCTCGCATCAAGACATATAACAATTAGTCCCAAGAAGGGGGACCTACATAATACATAAAAAATCTACTGGTACATCGTAATGGTCCAAAGGGGACACTATTTTGGGATGTACTCATGATCATAACATGACTAATCTCAATAACTGATACACTGGAATAAAGCGACAACCATTCTGAACAAGGTCTCAGAAGGGTTGATGAATTGTTGAATCTGAAGGTGTCCAACATCTGTAGGGACTCAATGACTCTGAGTCAACTCTGAGGAATATATGTAACTGTATACTCGAGGGAGTATAAAACTGGGGTACATCTGAATACTGTCGCCATGCGCAACCCGGATATCTATACGAAAATGTAACTGGTTGTTTCCATAAGTAGACTCTCAAATGTGGAAGAGTCAGGTGGTATCCGGGGTCTTCAACAAATAACTGAAAGGACGAATACCCTGTGCGAGTCTCAACGATGTGATCAAGGTGTTGAAGTCGAGCATGTGAGAAAAAACCATTTGAAGAGGCACTAAGGACTCTTCTCGAAATGATTCATAGGCACTCATCATAAATGGTGATGAGTCCAAGACACTGGGACCTCTAGGTCTATCCTCTAGAATAAATTTGGTTGTCGTCGACAGAGGTAGACCAGCAACTAACAAGGCAATGGTGTTTCCTTGATAGGAGTGCGAGGTGTACAACTGAAGTGTGGTAGTACTGTTGGTAGGACTGACATACTTGTGGGGATGGGAAGTAACTGAGGTCATAGAATGGGTGGACTCAAACTTCCTTTGTTCAGAGCATGATGACATGGCTGACCTGGCAGCGTAGGGAACTGACTTGTAGGTGCGGGGATCATAGCTTTTAAGTACTGAAGGGTATGTATTGACTCTGGGGTGACACACTGATGGGTGCTGTCGGGGGATTCTCAGGGTGACATATTGCAGAATACTCTGAACAAAGGCGACCAAAATGGGGAAGCTGCCATATGAATAGACATGATCTGTTGTGGCGCCGAGAAGCACCACTGGGTCCTTCTTCGTAGTTTTAATGAGCTCCAAGAAGGGGTAAAAGTGTGCTCTGAAATGGTACTGTCCTGTGGATTTTGCGAGCCCAGGACTGTTCGTGCTCATAAGTGCTTTCATTTTTAAGGAATCTGAAAACAATAAGAAGACTCTACAGTGGTGGTGTAGTACCGTCCTGTGGGTTTTTACGAGCCCAGGATGGTGATTGCTCGTGGTCGCTTTCATGTTTAGAGAGTCTGAAAGCAGTAAGTGGACTCCATTAGTTGTCTTTTTCGTAAGTTAGTCTCCAAGGCCCGAAAAAGCATAAAATAATGCAGATGAAGAACTCTTCTAGTCGATGTGACTAGAGTATTCCTTTTTCGTAATTAGTCTACAAGGTCCGGAAAAGGGGTAAACTTATACCAAGTAGACGCCCTTTCAGATACGTTTAGCGAGCATGAAAGGAAGCAAGGTTGCTCGGCGATCTTTTCATTGTTTTAGGAGTCAGAAAAGAGCTTAACAGAAGCTCCCTAAGTGCATTTTTTGTAAAAGGAATTGCTCGGCCCAAAAAAGGGGTAAAACTATACCAAACAAAAAGGTATTAATGAGAGCGAGAAATGGTCTCAAGCATCGTCATGAGTGCGGAATACTGAGTCCGGTGACATAAAGATTGTAAAAAATGGGCAACGGCCAATGTGGCACGCAAACTGAGGTGATGAGTGGCATTTTGAAAAAATGCTCGAAAAATATGGAGGTGAGAGCGAGAAATGATCTCAAGCATCATCACGAGCGCGGAAAACTGATTCCGGCAATATAAGACTTGTCAGAAACGGATGACGGCCCATGTGGAACGCAAACTGAGGCAACGAGGGGGCATGGGAAAAATGCCCGAAAAATCTGGACGTGAGAGCGATAAATGATCTCAAGCGTCATCACGAGCGCGGAAAACTGAATCCGGTGGTATAAGATTCGTTAGAAACGGACGACGGCCGATGTGGCATGCAAACTGAGGCAACGAGGGGGCATGTGAAAGATGCCCGAAAAATCTGGGCATGAGAGCGAGAAATGATCTCAAGCGTCATCACGAGTGCGGAAAACTGAATCCGGCAATATAAGACTCGTCAAAAACAGAGAATGGCTGATGTGGCACGCAAATTGAGGCAATGAGGGCATGAAAAAATGGTCAAAAATGGACCTGGTCAAAACAGGAAAAGGAAAGGACTATCATGAAGTTCTCGCTGTGGTGATTCCAACGATACCAACGATTTGAGGAACGGACGTCGTATGATACTGCAATGGTTGTTTGAAAAATGGTCAAATCTCTATAAAAAGGGTGTGGGGCCAAAATGACGTGTCATTGTTACGTACGAGTTTGGCAGAGAAATTAGAGCTCTTTCTTGATTTCTGGGAGATTCGACCGCTAGTTTTCGATTCCGCGAATTTCAGGTAACCCTATTTGCCTTAGCCTTTTGAATTGTGTCTTTTTTGGTTAGGGGAAGGCCCCCGAAGGCCGCGAAATTCCATGTTGGCCTTCCAACATGGAATATCGCGGGTTTCGCGTCCTTTTCCACGATGAACATCGCGGGTTTGGGGCCGACAGTCGCGATTTTCATCACGATTGCGGGGCTGATAGTCGCGATGTTCATCGCGACTGTGGGGCTGACAGTCGCGATGCTCATCGCGACTGTGGGGTCAATACTCGCGATGTTCATCGCGGGTTCATGAATGAAAGCCGCGATGATCATCGCGGCTTTTGATGGCAAAGTCGCAATGAAAATTTTTGAAAAAAAATTATGTTTCTAGAAAAATTTCTTTGTTTTTTGGCAGGATGTTGAGTAGACCGCTGGTATCATGGCGAGAGCGGGAGATGGAGGATGACCTGACGATTCGGATTTGGACCGATCAGGGTGTTGGCCTCCTATTTTGATTGTTCAGCACAATATTTTCTAGTTTAAGTCTCATGAAACCAAGTAATCATCAGCTTTATTTAGTGTTGTTTTGTGCATGGTTATGCCTTTTGAAGAGCAACATTGCTAGGAACTTTGGTAAGTGACTTTTTAATTGTTTATTTATTATTTTGCTTTGTTTTATGTATATAATGGAACCTTTAGTTTTCATTTAATAATGGGTCAATTAATGAGTCTTTATTTCTTTTATGCAGGAGTCTTTTGGTTATTTGGCCCAACGCTTGTCCCGACGCTCCAAAGAAGATCTATGTTGGCTGAACCAGAGATTTGGGGGATTTTATTGCTCAAGATAACATCTTGTTTGATTTCCAATCGCTTCCAGGACGCAAGTGCAGTTATCAAGTGCTGTTCTGAGGATGTCATTTGCTCATTCCCGTCCTTGATCAGGACCCTGATTTCGAGCTCAATTTCTGAACAAACGGTTGGTAATTTTTCAAAACGGTTCGAAACCCACTTCACAAATGGCCCCATTTACCCCTAATCGCGGGCCCTTTTCAGAATTTCTGAACGAATGTGGAGAAATTCCTTCCAGAACAGACATGTTTTTGCCATATTTGGTGTTGGCCGTTTTCTGGGTAGTTGCTCGAATTTCTGAATTTTGGGATGGATCTTGTCCATCTGTTCATGTATAAATAAAGCTTGAGAAGGAGATACACAAGAGAGAAGACTGTAAAACTTTATTTTTATCAATAGATCCAGCGTTTATCTTCTTTAAAGCTTCGATTTAAGACTAGCAGGCGTTGAAGGGCAGGGCCCACCTTCAACACCGATCCTTCATACTTCAGTATTATGTATTTTGCAGTAGTAGAGTAATGTTTTTTTATACTTTGACACTGTTTTATGGAATGTTAATTGTTTTGCTCATCTGTAAATTGAAATAGAATGCATGTCTACAGATTATTAGTTAATATCATTTGCAATTGATCTAGTCTGTTGAGTAGATTTAGAAACAGTATGTATTTAAAACCCTCCTTAGTTTTCAGCGTGGATTGATGGTTATGGTATTGGTAGGCCGTGTGATGAACTTGACTTGGATTGCTGTAGAATTGATTTCATGAAGAGAATAGATTGGATTTCACATTTCCTTTTGCTGTTAGCATTATAGTGAATGGTGAATAGCTCCAATAGTGGTTTAATCCTTTTGACTTTTGAGTTCACAAGACTGTAGGGTATTTTCTGATTGTGTCGTGAGGATTTCAAAAGAATTTGCAGCATTTGTGGAGTTAGCAGAAGATTTGAAGACTTTAGTTTATAGAGTAATTTAGGGCTTTTCAAATAACATTTTGCATTGGCCAGATAGGAGTTGGGATCATGTTTTCTTGGTATTGAATGAAATCAGGAAAAGTATCATAATTTACAGTACTGTTTCCTAGGATTGAACACCAATCTCATAGTCCACATATAGACGAGAATGAGTGAATATCTCTTGAATAGTTCTAACATTCATTGGTGTATATTTTCTGAATAATCTCAGCATTCTTTTGTGTGCATTTGTATGCACAAAACGCAGGCAGGGTATGTTTCAACAGTAGCAGCAAGCCAAACTTCCTTTTGTCAAGTTGTTTGTGGACAATTTAGAGTTGAGAGGAAACAAGTTTCATTTCAGTAATTATTTGAGAGTGTTTGTGTAGATTTTAGCATCAGACTTTGTAAGATTAATGGTTGGAAATTTTAGATACAACACAAGGTCACTAAGATTGATTGAGCAGGCTGTTTGTTTTGAAGAGTAAACCATAATTGCTGTAGCTTAAGATTGCTGTAGTTTAGTATTGTTTTGAAAGATTGTTGTAGTTTAGTATTTCTTTGGAAGATTGTTGTAGGTTGCTGTGAGTTATATTGAATTTGACAATAAGATAGGAATCAGCAAATTGATTTCCTTTTCTTTATGACAGACCTAGGAACCCTTAGCATTGATCATTCAATACAGTAATAGCTTTGTCAATTTCATTTTTGTTTGTGAGTAGACTAGAATTTCTTGAAGTATGAGCATTAAGACTACTTTGCCCGCACATATAGTGTAGCAGCTCAAAGTTTACGCACCCTGGTTGACAATTAATTGAAGGTAAATTAACTAGTGATAATTTTACCCAACATTTTGGCGCCGTTGCCGGGGAGTTGCTCCAAGGTAAGCTGGTATTTTGCTCATTTTCTACGAATTTGTTGGCTGTGAAGTTTAGGTAGATAGGGGTAGATAGGTTTCCTTTACATTACACAACAAGGTGGAGGGGAAACGATAATACACAAAGACGAATTCACTACGGGATTCCCATGGTGTAACAGCCGGACGCATCCACTATAGTGGGTTGCCTCAAATCCCTGTTGTTTCTTTCTCGTAAGTGTGTTTGCTTTTTCACATGTTTGATTTATTTTGCTGCAAAAGTGTGTTTACCTTCCTGTAAGGCGTGTTTACTTTCTTGCAATTTAATTTCATGCAAGTGTGTTTTTCTTTTTTGCAAGTTTGGGTGTGTTTACTTTCTGCAATTTAATTTCAAGAATGTTTTATTTTATGCAAGGGTGGCGTGTGTTTGATTGGCGTAAATATGTTTTTAGTGGTAGATAGTCTTGATTAGAATTATTTAAAACACATAAAAATAAAAACTTGGGTGCTGTAAGAGCCCCAGACATTGATCCTTGTGTGAGACATGAACAAGACAACTGGCAAAAATGGATTCAGAAGTAACCATCAATTTGGGAAAAATTTCTCAAATCCTAGCTGCAGTTGGGAATTCTTCTTATCAGGTAGAACACATCCTGACAGCAGTGAAGAGTTTATCTACATCTCTTGAGATAACAAATGAACCAAAGTCCCAAGAGCCACAAAAATGTATTCCTTGCCAAATTGCAGAGGAAATTGACAACTTAGGAACTACATCTGATGGAAAGCAGCCTAAAATTGAGGAGGTATCAACAGTTCCTCTATGTACTTCCGAAATCAATCAATCAAAAGAAGGGGATCTACATGATATGATGAAGGAAGGTGATTACCAGGACTACTTTGAAAGTTGGTTCCAAGAGGCAACCAGACTACAACACCATTTCCTCCTTCAACACCTTTTGTTGTAGAAGCAAGTAAGTCGATTGGTTCTCCATATCCAGGTAATCATTGCAAATGTGGATAAAGGTATATTTTTAATTTTACTTCGCACTTGGTTACATTGGAAGAATTCCTATACTTGAATAGAAATTTTTTCTTTCTTCTTAGGTAGAATAGGAAAATATGTATATAAATAAATAAATAAAAGTTGCATGTTCAGTTTAGAAATTAATGCAACTTCGTTGTTTTTCTTTCTTTTCAATAAAATGATAAGATCTTTAACCAGAATTTATACCTTCTATCCAATCCGTACTTTCAGAAAATTTATTATAACAGCAGCTCATAGCAAGGAAAAGTGCCAGAAGGATGCAGATATTTTCTGCAGTGAGGCTCAGGATGTTTTGAAGGCATAAGTGAAGTCTTTCTGTTACTACCCCTATTTCAGCCTTTGATTATTTTTGCGAAGCTTTTTTTTAAGGACTGTGTTAATTTGGATTAAATTTCTGAGTTTCACTGGCTGATTGGAATGCCTGTATCAAGTAAATAGATGTGCTGATAGGTTTTTCAGACTTGTCCTCTTTATTCATATGAGTACTTTTCCACCTGGCATTGTCCCCATCAGTGATTTAAGCTTCCAAAAGTGGTTTTTTTATGAACTTATGGGTTACTAGAACCATTTGACTTGGTTTCACACTAGATGGAATGAGGAAATTGTTTTTAATAATGACAGCTATGGTATTGAGTTATTCTTCCGTCATGCACCATTTTGGAAAAAGGTATCCAGGACTGGGCAGTCTGGTGGTTATTATCTATTGGCTTCCATAATATTGAATACATATATATACATTTTTGTGCAGCCACTTTATGACTTTCACTTTATGCAGTTGCAAAGGTTAGTTGTTCATTTGGGCAAATTTTTACAGGCATGTACAAAGAATACTCTTCCAATTCTGATACCATCCCACTCCTAGATGGTTTTCAGAGCTGCTCCCCCACTCATCTATGCATAAGCAAATCATAAACTTTATCTTTAAGATGAACTTGGGACAAGGGCCTCTGATAGAAAACGGGTGCAAGAGGTTAACCCGCCGGGATACTGAACAGGTCCGCTGGCAGCGAGTACCGACCTGTGGTATAAACAGGCAAACCCATCAGGGTACTGAACAGGCCTGTTGGCAATGGGGCATCTGCCTGGGGAAGAAGCTTCTTAGATGTTACAGTTACCCCACCGGAGTACTGAACGGGCTCGCTGGCAGTGGGTTCTGACTCTAATATCTCCTTTAAAAGCCTCATCTATACTTGTCTGTATGAACAATGTACCTATGTAAAGGTAAAAGAGAGGTCATAAGGGTGGTTAAATAAAATTTAAAGAAACAATTAGAAAAAGTCAGTTGATAGCCAGTTGATAATCATCTCCAGCTGCTCTGAATTTTGGTTACCTGATTCTTGTGAAAAAAGGGGTTTATGCCTGATATTTTCTGAGTCCTGAACATAGCTGAACTGGTTTTTGGCACTACTCAAACTGTCCTGTGTGAAGCTGAGTCAAAGTGGACCGGTACCCATTAGCTTCTGTTAGTATTCTTCTTGTCTTATGACACATGTCTTGGTGAAAAAAGTTCTATATGAATGACGAGAATGAAGTCTGTGTTATGATTGAGGTGTGGAATATAGGAGTAAGGTTGACAATTTGTGAATTGTAGTTACTTTTGTTTTTTTGTATTGTTAATAAAAATTGGTTTCATAACTCAGCTCAGTTTCCTGTGTGATCAGGTGAAGCAACAACCTTGAACTGAGGTAATTGTGCCACAAGCTTGTTGGGGTAAAACAAATTTTCAACCAGTTTTACTTGCTTTTGCAACTCACATAAGTGGTATATTTTCAAAGACATTTATTTGCTTTAATATCACTATCATGCTGGCAATGAATTGCTCCCTATAGAATTTCAGGTGAAGACCTTTCGTACTGCTGCACAATTGAGCCTGAATTTAGATGAAGCTCAGGAGCAGAGGTTGATGCAATTAAATGGGCTTGATGAAATTAAACAAGATGTTGTCCATGAACTGATTTAATACAGAATCAGAGGACTAAATGCCATGACAAATTGTTGAAGAAGAAAACTTTTGAAGAAGGTGATAGGCTCTGTTGTTTGACTCACGGTTCAAACACTTTAAAGCTGAGGACGCAATCACTGAATAATGGTAACTGTGCAAGGAGCCTGCTGATAAAACAAAATTTTCAGGCTGTTATTTAATTTTCCAGGCAGTTATTTGATTTTTTTTAGGCAGTTTTAATTGTCTTTTCAACTCACAAAAGTTGGAAAGACAGTTATTTTCCCTTACTGATAATATTACTGCTATGCTGGTGATTATCACTCCTTCAACATATGCTGGTAATTATTGTTTGTCCTTATCAGCCTGGAATTACCTCTGTATTTTAAAATTGCTGAAGTGTCGGATTGAGTGCCGGATGGGGTGTCGGAATAAAAATTGAAAAATTGGCATGTTCAATGGTAAGGGTAATGAACGTAATGAACGTTGCATGGTTGGGTAAGTCCTAATTGTTATATATTAAGGATTATTATTATTACCAATTGCTTTTTCCTTTAATACAAGGATCAATGAGCTATGGGTTGCCATATAACCTTCGCGTTTATTTAGTTGAGATTCCACCATTTCTTCATAAATTATTTTATGGCATTTGGTACTATTTTATTTCCTTATTATTAATTTGACATTTTTAATAAAACTTATGCCATTGATATATTTCAATTTGGGTTCGTAACTCGCCATGAGGTGAAGGTGAATTAAACGTGTGATAAAATGGGCATAATTCATTGCAACGTGGGCAGCATGTGCCAGCGAGAGAAAGATTGATGCAGTTCTCCATTGTCTTCAAATTGACTGTCTGATCTCTGTTAGTTTGTTGTCATTTCTTTTCCTGTTTTTCACGATGCTTATTCTAGCTGAGTTAAAGAAAAAGGATTGGGTATGGGAGCAATTTGTATATGAGCTGTCCAATTCTCATCTTAAATCATCCCTGGGGAATGAACCATGTGAGCCTTGTATTCCCGATTTAGTGGATAAAGCCTCCTTTGTAAATATTTCTGAACATTAAGTCAGTCATCCTCAGGAACCAGCTGTTAAGAGTTGTAAGAAAGTTGGCCCATCTCATACTAAGAAGTCTCCAGTATCTAAGGGGCAGCATGTAAGCTCTCAGTCTGGGGGAGAAAAGGGTCATGAAAATTTGTTTGCTTCACCCAATCGAAGATTTACCTGCAGCATGGCTGTTAAAGAGGAAAAAAGGGAATCCAAAGGTAAGGAGCCTGTACATGTTGAATTGTTCTCATCCACTACTTCTTCTGCCCATGATAACTCTGATTCCCATGGCTCTCATCATCATTCTTCAATACCAAGTCCTGTCAATGAGCCTTTGTTGCCAGCATCACCTTCAAAATCTAGTTTAAAATCTGCTAAAGCATCACCTTCCAAATCAGGTACAAAGTCTGCTAAATCTCATAGGTCGGATGCTTCAGCTCAGGGAATTGATTACTTCAGGCAGAGAAATTTTAAGTTGACAAAGAAATTACAGGAGTATGTTAGGCACTTCAGCCTCAGTTTCTAGAGTTTGAGCCAAGGCTTGATCATCTATTATGAGTTTCAAATTTTGTTTGTCTGAAACTTTCTTGCATAGGGTCATGCAAGATCTTCAGTCTGGGGGAGATGTTGGCCTCCTATTTTGATTGTTCAGCACAATATTTTCTAGTTTAAGTCTCATGAAACCAAGTAATCATCAGCTTTATTTAGTGTTGTTTTGTGCATGGTTATGCCTTTTGAAGAGCAACATTGCTAGGAACTTTGGTAAGTGACTTTTTAATTGTTTATTTATTATTTTGCTTTGTTTTATGTATATAATGGAACCTTTAGTTTTCATTTAATAATGGGTCAATTAATGAGTCTTTATTTCTTTTATGCAGGAGTCTTTTGGTTATTTGGCCCAACACTTGTCCCGGTGCTCCAAAGAAGATCTATGTTGGCTGAACCAGAGATTTGGGGGATTTTATTGCTCAAGATAACATCTTGTTTGATTTCCAATCACTTCCAGGACGCAAGTGCAGTTATCCAGTGCTGTTTTGAAGATGTCATTTGCTCATTCCCGTCCTTGATCAGGACCCTGATTTCGGGCTCAATTTCTGAACAAACGGTTGGGAATTTTTCAAAACGGTTCGAAACCCACTTCACAAATGGCCCCATTTACCCCTAACCGCGGACCCTTTTCAGAATTTCTGAACGAATGTGGATAAATTCCTTCCAGAACAGACATGGTTTTGCCAGATTTGGTGTTGGCCGTTTTCTGGGTAGTTGCTCGAATTTCTGAATTTTGGGATGGATCTTGTCCATCTGTTCATGTATAAATAAAGCTTGAGAAGGAGATACACGGGAGAGAAGACTGTAAAACTTTATTTTTATCAATAGATCCAGCGTTTATCTTCTTTAAAGCTTCGATTTAAGACTAGCAGGCGTTGAAGGGCAGGGCCCACCTTCAACACCGATCCTTCATACTTCAGTATTATGTATTTTGCAGTAGTAGAGTAATGTTTTTTTATACTTTGACACTGTTTTATGGAATGTTAATTGTTTTGCTCATCTGTAAATTGAAATAGAATGCATGTCTGCAGATTATTAGTTAATATCATTTGCAATTGATCTAGTCTGTTGAGTAGATTTAGAAACAGTATGTATTTAAAACCCTCCTTAGTTTTCAGCGTGGATTGATGGTTATGGTATTGGTAGGCCGTGTGATGAACTTGACTTGGATTGCTGTAGAATTGATTTCATGAAGAGAATAGATTGGATTTCACATTTCCTTTTGCTGTTAGCATTATAGTGAATGGTGAATAGCTCCAATAGTGGTTTAATCCTTTTGACTTTTGAGTTCACAAGACTGTAGGGTATTTTTTGATTGTGTCGTGAGGATTTCAAAAGAATTTGCAGCATTTGTGGAGTTAGCAGAAGATTTGAAGACTTTAGTTTATAGAGTAATTTAGGGCTTTTCAAATAACATTTTGCATTGGCCAGATAGGAGTTGGGATCATGTTTTCTTGGTATTGAATGAAATCAGGAAAAGTATCATAATTTACAGTATTGTTTCCTAGGATTGAACACCAATCTCATAGTCCACATATAGACGAGAATGAGTGAATATCTCTTGAATAGTTCTAACATTCATTGGTGTATATTTTCTGAATAATCTCAGCATTCTTTTGTGTGCATTTGTATGCACAAAACGCAGGCAGGGTATGTTTCAACAGTAGCAGCAAGCCAAACTTCCTTTTGTCAAGCTGTTTGTGGACAATTTAGAGTTGAGAGGAAACAAGTTTCATTTCAGTAATTATTTGAGAGTGTTTGTGTAGATTTTAGCATCAGACTTTGTAAGATTAATGGTTGGAAATTTTAGATACAACACAAGGTCACTAAGATTGATTGAGCAGGCTGTTTGTTTTGAAGAGTAAACCATAATTGCTGTAGCTTAAGATTGCTGTAGTTTAGTATTGTTTTGAAAGATTGTTGTAGTTTAGTATTTATTTGGAAGATTGTTGTAGGTTGTTGTGAGTTATATTGAATTTGACAGTAAGATAGTAATCAGCAAATTGATTTCCTTTTCTTTATGACATACCTAGGAACCCTTAGCATTGATCATTCAATACAGTAATAGCTTTGTCAATTTCATTTTTGTTTGTGAGTAGACTAGAATTTCTTGAAGTATGAGCATTAAGACTACTTTGCCCGCACATATAGTGTAGCAGCTCAAAGTTTACGCACCCTGGTTGACAATTAATTGAAGGTAAATTAACTAGTGATAATTTTACCCAACACAGGGTGTCCGACAGACTTTGGCTGTGAGCGGGCTCCTGAAGTTTGCTCAGATTCCACCGATGCGTTCAATAGGACCGTCGTTGAACAAATTGGTGGGTCTCTGGGTCCCTGCAGAGGGTGCTTTCATGGTTGGGGGTGAGAGGTTAGAGATCAACCTCACTGATGTTTAATTTCTTACCCGGTTGCCTCGCTTAGGGGAGGTAGGGGATCTTCTACCGAGGACCCCGGCAGGTTTGGATATCGAGGATCTGTTGGAGACATTCTGTGTTCCGGGGGCTATCATGCAGAACAGCACATTGAGCCTAAGGTCTCTGCGGGAGTGGGATATGCGAGCTGTTGGGGCTTGTGTTCTGCGGGTGTTGGGTGCTGCAGCACCACATCGTTTGTCTGGGAGACAAACGATGATGGTGGATTCTGTGCTAAGAGGGACCTACTATGCGTGGGGTCAGATGTTTTTAGCTGGTGTCCGGAGAGATCTGGACAAGGTCAGTTGGGAGGGTGGAGAGTTCTGTTATGCCTCCTTCCTGTGTTGTTTCTTCTTTGAGCGGGTACAGACCTTGCGGCCACGGGTGCCGGTTCGAGACGGGTTGGTGAGTGAGCCGCACATGGTGCTGTGGGGGCAGATGATGCCCCGCGGTGGTGGTGGTATCCGCGGGTTCTTTTCACAAGATATGTATGAGTAATGGGAGCAGATCCCCCTGTTGATTGATGACTATCCATATGCTGGTATGGATTATCGAGGAGATCCGAAGATGCCTCGAGCCTAGGGGCAGGCCTGGGGTTTAGATGGTATGTTTTTGTGTTTGGTTCTCTACTATATCATGTGTTTTTAGATGTTTTTGTTATGAGTATAGTTAGAGATATTTATATGATGGTTCACTTGCGTGATTGTGCAGATGTTGGTCCTGTACCACCGGCCGATCATGTGGTTCGTAGGGGACGAGCGATGGTGGTCATTCCACCTCCTATAGCGGTACTGCCTCCTCATGCTCGAGGAGTTGGGCCTCGAGATGATATCGTTGAGTTCGTACGAGAGACACTGGACATGATCCTGGCAGGAGCACCAGAGGATGGGTGGAGGGACTTGGATCGGGACATCGTCGAGCGTTGTTTCGATGCACCTCGTGAGTGGCGCTCTATCCTGCTCAGAGCAGCATTGGTGATGGCTGAGTGGAGGGATGGGGCTCAGCATGATCTGGTAGGGCCGATGGAGGGGAGGATTCGGGTGCGGGATGATCCAGCGGGGCCGACAGAGAGGAGGGTTCGGGCTCGGCATGATCTGGCGGGGCCAGTGGAGGTGGCGCCAGAGGAGCCCGGAGAGCATGATGATTAGATGATCTTGTATCTGCCCCCAAATCCTGATGAGCATATGAGGAAGTACCTTTTTGTACGGCTTATGTATTTTTGTATATTGGGTGTTGAGGGCACCTATGACATGTTGACTATATGATTATATATATATATATGTGTGTGTGTGTGTGTGTGTGTGTGTGTTTTGGTATATAGTCGTGTATGCACATGGATGCATTTATTGTCTATTTGTTTGCCCGTGGAGGCACATGTTATGCACGTGGATGCAACATTTTAATTTTTGTATATGCCCGTGCAGGCACATATTATGCACGTGGATGCAGTTTTTTGATTTTGTATATGCCCATGGAGGCACATGTTATGCACGTGGATGCACCTTTTGTATTTACTACATGGTTGGATTGGTGTGCCAATCGAGAATGTTGTTGGCCATATGGTCTGCTACACTGTTGAGATTCCTTGGGACATGTGTGAATAAAATGGATTCAAAATGTCGAACCATTTGTTTAGTACGCAGGAATTTTCTGAAAAGACAGGGATCACGTACCTAGTAATCATTGTTGAGCTGGGAAACAAGGAGCTGCGAGTCCAAGAAAACGTTAAGGTGACTTATGCTCATTTGGAGAGCAGCGGCCAGGAGGCTGGTCATGGCATCGTATTCAGCTTGGTTGTTGGTGGCGGCACCTATGCACACTCTGTTGATGTGGATCAACTCATGTGAAGGGGAGTATATTACCCAAGCTGCGGAGGCGAGATTAGGGGACCAACGGCTTGCACCATCAGCAAAACCAACGTAGCAAAGTGGAACAGGATCCATCTGTGGTCATGCAAGAAAAACAAATTTTTAGGTTTTTCTATTTTTTGTAAAAAACAAAGTCAGACTGTAAAATTATGGACGGTGGTGTCCATCAGATTTTCTATGGGTAAAATCGCTTGAGGTATAACCCATTGCATGGGTTGCGTAGGGGGTTGCCTTCTGAATCGGTCAGAATGTATGCCCCCTGTCCGAGGCAGGTATGTATAATGTATGGCCCTTGCCACATGGACACAAACTTTCCTTTTCCGGTTTTGTCATGAGCTTGATCATAGGCGAGGACAAGGTCCCCTTCAGTAAAGGTTCTTGGGTGGACATGTTTGTCGTAACTCAGTTTGGATCGGTTCTTGGTTGCTTCCATGGTTTGGAGGGTTGTGCGATCTTCATCGGCTTGCTCCAGAAGTAGTAAGCGTTGCTCAATTGGGGAAGTGTCCGGTAGGAGTTCAACGGCCATATGTAGGGCTGGAATCTGGCACTCAATGGGGAGGACGGATTCGACACCGTGAACTAGATGGAAAGGGGTAAAACCGGTGGCGGTTTTGGTTGACGTGCGGTATGCCCATAGTGTCGGGAAGAGCATGTGATGCCAATTTTATTTGTGTTTGTCAACAATGCACTAGAGGATGGTCTTCAAAATTTTGTTAATCGCTTCGACTTGGCCATTCCCTTGGGAGTAGTAGGCGGAGGAGAAATGGTGTTCAAATTTCAGTAGGGTTGATAATTCTCTCCAAATAGCATCTTCAAAGTGAGAGCCGTGGTCTGAGACGAGTTGCTTTGGCACTCCAAAACGAGCGATAACATGGTTGAGGAAAAAACATGCTGCGGTGTTGGCTTTGCAATTATAAGTTGGCACGGCTTCCGCCAATTTGGTGAAATAATCTACGGCCACAATGATGTGTTTATGACCACCGGCTGATGTGGGATTGCAATCTAGGAAGTTGATGGCCCATTTGCAGAATGGTCCGATAGTGACGACTGGATGAAGGGGGGCGGGTGGGGTTCTTGCCTTGGGGGCAAAAAGTTGACAGTTTTGACAATGTTTGACTGCGGTGATGCAATCAGTAAATAATGAGAGCCAAAAGTAACCTGCGCAGATGATCTTTTGGGCAGTGGCCATGCAGTAGAAATGGCCTCCACAAGCGCCACTATGGCAGCCATTAAGGACTTGTTCTGCTTCGTCATGAGAAAGGCAACATCGTAAGATGGTATCGACGCCGCATCGATAAAGTACATCACCTAATAGGAGATATCGGGGGGCGTGATGTCATATACAACGGCGTCCATCACGATCGATGTTGGGTCAAAAATTTTGTGTGCAGAGGTAGATTAAGATGTTGTCGTACCATGGGTCGTCAGAGGAAATGATGAAAATGTGGTCGTCAATGAGGTCCGTTTGGATAGCGGGTGATGACGAAGAGGATGGGAGATCTGTGATGAGTTGAGCGAGTTCTAGGGCCTTGGTGCTCTTTGGGGTTTTGAAAGTTAGGTCGTATTCTTGCAGGATAATCACCCATTTAGCTACACGGACTTGAAGGAGGCGATGTGTCAAGAGGTAAACCATTGGATTGGAATTGGCTACAACCGTGGTGTGGCTGAGGAGAATGTAATGTCGCAGCTTTTGTACTGAAAAGACGACGGCGAGGGTCATCTTCTCTTCATGTGGGTAGCAGAGGGGTGGGCCTGACAAGGTCTGGCTCACATAGTAGATGACATGCTCTTGGCGAGCAGTATCTTCTTGGACAAGAACTCCAAATATGGCATATTCGGATGCTGAAACATAGAGGGTGAAATCTTTTGTGAAATCTAGAGGAGAGATCAACGGGGCGTTCGTGAGTGCTCTCTTTAAATCGGTGAAAGTTGATTATGCTTGTTGGTCCCATATGAAACAGGTATGTAGACGTAGTAGTCGAAGGAAACCGTGGACTGTCGTGGCATAGTCAGGGACAAAGCGACGGAGGAAGTTGGACCTCCCTTGAAGGCTTTGAAGTTGTCTTAATGTATGGGGTGACGGTAAGTCTATAATGGCTTGGACGTTCAAGGGGTCTATAGTGATGCCTTTTTCTGAAATGACAAACCCCAGCAGGCGACTTGCTGTAACGCAAAAGACAGACTTGAGTGGGTTCAAGCGGATGTTGTATTTTAGACAACGCAAGAAAACTTGTTGAAGGTCGTCTAAATGGTCAAATCGTTTCTTAGATCGAGCAGTGAGGTCGTCTAGATAAAATTTTATGATTCTATGTAGATCGTGGAAGCAATAAGTCATGGCACATTGGAAAGTGGCTCCAGCATTCTTGAGACCGAAAGGCATGACGTGATAGGCGAAGGTGCCCCATGGGGTAGTGAAAGCGGTCTTGTATTGATCTTCTTTACGGATTTTGATTTGGTTATATCCGGAGAAACAGTCCATAAAAGAAAGAACCTCATGCCCTGCACATTCATCGATTAGTTGGTCAATGAATGGTGTGGGGAAGTTGTCTTTGGGACAAGCGAGGTTGAGGTCTCGGAAATCAGTACAAACGCCTATGGTGCCCACTTTCTTGTTTACTGGCACTGGGTTTCAAACCCAGGTGGTGTAGGCAATAGGATATATGAATCTTGCTTTTTGGAGTTTCTCAATCTCGGCCTTAACAGCTGGGAGCTTAGACGGGTGAATTGGGCATTGTTTCTGTTGGATAGGAGGCACATTGGGCCAAGTGTCGATGTGATGTTCCACAATGTTAGGATCGAAGCCAGGCATCTCAGTGTAAGACCATCACGAAACTCTTGGAAGAGTTTCTTATATGCCTGAGTCTCCGCTTGAGTGCATGATGCGCCTAGCGAGATGAGCTCAGGTTTTCCAGGTGTGGTGGAAATGTCGATTTGTATAATAGGAGAAATGTTGGACATATTCCCCTCTTCGAAGGCATTTGGTGCTAGGATGGGGTCTTTGAACCAATCAACCTTAGTTGGTAGAAAATCTTTTGATTCGACTGATAGTTGGTTTTCCGCGGTGGATGTAGACACCTCAGGGAGGAAGTATGATCGATGGTGCATATCGTCCCAAGGGTAGTCTGGTGCAGTGAGTGTTTCTAGAATTTGCTCATCAGTACAAAAGTAATCAGACCATAAATCAACTGGTTCGGGTTTGTATGTGTTTGAAATCATATAGATGGTATTGATTTCTTCCAAAGAAGATGATTTCGGAGGGTAGATCTCCTCGATGAGGGGAGGAGATATCTCTAAGTCGGAATTGTTCATCTCGTATAAAGCTACTCTATAATCTGGGAGATCAGGGCAATGGTGTAAATAATGGCCATAAATGCTGCATATCGCACAAGGGTGGTTAGTGCGAAGCGTTTTGTCTCGAGGTTGAGGAGGTGGCTCAAGTCTTATAACTGGAATTCCGGTGTTGTCATCCAAGATATTCATGTGTTCTTGGAGTGCAGGTAATTGTGGACATTGATGAGTGGCATGGCCTACATCGTCACACAACGAGCACTTAGGGGGAATGCGAATAGTTGGGGGGTTCTTGGCTACCTTCGAGGTTGCTGGGGGGGTGCGAGTTATGGGTCCAGTGTTATAAGTTTGTGGGCCTCTGCCCCCTGTGTTTCGTAATGGAGGTGGGGCGTTTCTAAACGTTGATGCCGTACTCACTATTGGGGGTGGTCTGTTTTGCAGATGAGTGACAGGACGGGGTGGGTGGTTGGTAGTAGGGATAGGTTGTACTGGTTGTAAAATAACAGTCGGAGTCAATGGGGGGCTCGGAGCAAGTAAGTACCATACAGGTAACCCTAATGTTAAACCAGGAAGGTTGAGTGTAGCCATTACTGGCGAACTGACAACTCCGAAAAACAGGAACAAGAATGGGATAGTATGAATTGACGTTGTTCCGATATGAGTACGCACTGTGGGTGTTTGTGGTAGTGACGAGGGCTGTTGTGTGGTGTGCGACAAGGTGCACAAATCAGATGTTTTTGTTATCGGTAAAGGTGGTGGGATCGATGGAAATGTGGAAGTCATAGGTGACTCAATGTAGATTCCAGGACCAATTGACGAGACAAATGATGTCGATGCAGTTTGAACGGTTTGTTCAATCATTGGTAGCACATTTTGAGGGGTTGCGGGGGCGTTAGGATCATAATATGTGAGTTGATCAATCTTGATAACGCGTCCTTCATGTGGGAACATCATGAGGCGGAACACAGATGAAGTGATGGCTTTCATTTTGTACATATAGCTACGTCCAAGAAGGAGGTTGTAGTCAAGCTGGGCATTGATCACTTCGATGTCGATGAGAACTAATTTGCCGCCTAGTGCTACGGGTACGTTTGCTAAGAGGCCTTGTGGTTGAGCTGAGTGCCCGTCGTAAGCTCGTAATGCTGTGGTGGATGGTTGTAAAGTGGGGGAGCCAAGTTTCTGCCACACAAGAGTGGACATAACGCAGGTTGAAGCTCCTTCATCGATGATGCATCGATGCACAACAAGGTTTCGAATGTTTACGGATACTTGGAAGGCCAAATTTGATGGTAATCGAGGTTCGGCTTGGTCTAAGTTGAAAGCCATCATATGTGTATCGTTAGGGTATACTCCTCCAATGGCGGATAGTAGTAGTTTTCGTTGTGCAGGGCATGTTTTCAATACCTCTAAAGCAGACATAGCAGCGGGGGATTGTGCTAAATCTTCCACGACGTTATAATTGGATGATGCGCGAGCATTAGGATTGTTGTTAATCCTTTGCAAAGGGATGCGAGGGATTTTAGGTCCTCCGTCCAACGGCATATTTGGTATGCGTAGTGGTTGATCTGATGGAAGGGAGGTGGATGCGTCAGTGGGAGGAGTTTCTGGGGGTGGGCCGTACTGATTCCTACGAGTCTGGAGGTTGATGTCATTGGATGACATCATTAATAAATGGTGTGTGCCTGAATCCGTATGCTGATAATCAGTTGCGGCATAGGTGATTTGCTGCTTTGGTGCAACAGATCCTTGTGGGGGATCCATTGGGCAAGCATTTACTACTCCCTGGTTTGGAAATGGGTTTTGCAATATCATGGGTTGTGGTTGATTAAGTGGAGCTAGCTGTCCAGCGTGGCCCTGGCGTTGGGCATCGTCAGCCCAAAGCTTACGTGCTTTGTTATGAGTGTAATGGCCATAGACTCCACATATAGAACATGGATAGTTTGTTCTCAGGTTATTGTTTTTTGCCTGCTTGGGATGACGATCAGGATTCTGGTTGGGGGGAGCAGCGTTGTTATTATTTGTAGGATTGGGTGGTGGTGGACCTTGATTATGTTGTTGGTTGTTACCGCGGTTACGTCCTCTTCCACGGTTTTGTTGTCCGTCCTGGTTGCATTGGTTGTTTTGGTGTTGGGGATGATTGTGTTATGTGTACACTTGCCCTTGAGTAGTGGGAGGATTTTGGGGTACCGCAGGTGCGAGAGCAGGTTGCGGTGGGTAATAAGCTGGTGGGACTGGAGGAGGTCCAGTTACTTGCTGGGGTTGTTGGTAACCCTGAGCTATTGGAAGTGTTGGGTTAGCTGGTGTAGCTTGTTGGGGGTAATACATTGGTTGGGCCAGTAAGTGAATTGGGTTCTGGGTAGCCGGTTGGTTATAGTAGGTGGGTGGTACATATGTCGATGGCGCTTTCCCTTAGCAATGTGGTGGACAAGAGGGTCCATGAGTGTGGAGTGTGATTCGTTGGAGCGTACGAAGTCATCGTTCCAGAATTAGATGTAGCCCTAGAGAGGTCTGGGGCATTTATGGTGCTCACCATGCTAAAAGGTTTATTTTGTGCCATGACTTGGCCGATAATACCATCAGTGGCATGTGATGACCCTGGAGCATCACCGCGTGAAAAATCGCCTCGTGGGGCGTCTGGTATGATGGTGTAGAGATAGCCTGACTGGGCATAAATCAGGTCGAATTGTTGAGATTTTAAGATAGCTTCTTGTTCTGACTGGGGTCGTTCGGAAGCTACATCTTTGGCTATGAGGGGTAGGAGTGATTTGAGAAACCAATCTAAAAATATACAGTCATCCAGTTTTATCTTGTAGAGGGTACGACGCTTGAGCCACTCATGGATATGGTCGGTGATGTGGGTAGCTGTGTTTTGTCTGCAAGACAATAGTATTTCAACTCCTGCATCATAGCGTATAGGTAGCTGAAAAAACTGAAGGAAAGTGGAGGCGAGGGATGTAAATGTATGGTGGGTCCCATGTGGTTGTTCAATGTACCACTTGGCTGCAAAGCCAGT
This sequence comes from Larix kaempferi, assembly GCA_027924585.1. Classification (NCBI taxonomy): domain Eukaryota; kingdom Viridiplantae; phylum Streptophyta; class Pinopsida; order Pinales; family Pinaceae; genus Larix; species Larix kaempferi. Next base: position 3,307,722 of record BSBM01000241.1, on the reverse strand, counting down.
GAACATTCATTGCAACAGTCTTAGTCTAATGGAGTCCTCCACTATGGAGTTAGATGAACACCATAGGTGAAATGACATTATGTGGTTTTGGGGATCTTCCCCAGGTTTTCCTTCAAACTTGGGGATGTCCGAGGGGAGCTTTGTGGGCATGGGTGGCCATGTAGGGTTGTGCCTGATAGGATCGTTGGTTAACCTGGCTAGGTCTGGTAAGTTCAGACTAGCCATGTATGGTAAACTAGCAGATGGGTGTGGCATAGTGACTAGGACATAACTGTTAATGGTGGCATTATGTAGTGGTCCAGTGGCCCCTAAGGGTATGCTAAGTATTGAAGGTATGTGTCCTCCAACCATTGTGGTGTGGGATGGGCCAGTGCTCCCAAGTGAAACATGGGTTGCAGAGGGGTTAGGAATAGTGCCAGGAATTCCTGGGATTTGGGTTGTGGTAATGAGAGGGGGTGTGATTCCTATGTTGGACATACCCATAATAGGTGGTAGTCTTGTGTTGGGCATACCTAAAGGTGGAGTGGCCCCTGTATTAGGCATGCTTAAAGGGGTTGTTGTTACCATGGGTGGCACAGTAGTAGAAGGGTTTGTCGATGTATCTCCAATAGCACTGGTGAAAAGGGAGTCGTATTGTGATCCAGCCATGGGGTTGGTTGGTGATATTTCAGTAGGATGTTCGGATTCAGCCTCAGAATCAGATGTGAAGTGAGGCACGTCAGAATCGGATGACTATGTTCTATGCCGATGACTTGTCGAGTCAAGGGATAAGGATCTACGTCTATGATGTGTAGAGTCAAGTGTACCGAACTGAGGGGGTTCACCCTGAAGACGACGGGATCATCTTAAATTCTCGATGGTGAGAAATATATAAAAATTTCAATGGAAGGCGGTGATGTAAAAAACTTAAAACCCTAGTGCAATAATGAGTGCAAGAGAGGAGTGAAAAAATAATGGCTCTCAGGCCAACAACCAACCTCAAAAGCACTTATTATAGCAGTTGTGCTATAATAAGTGGAGGGATCCAACAAAGTGGTCAGAATACCAAAAGTCAAACAGTTCCTAGAAAAAAAAAGTGGTGCTCACTAGACCAAAAGGTGGGTATTGTATCATGCAAACACCTAACTAGTAGTATTGTGAGTCAACAAACGATATCCTTTGCAAGGTGATGAAATCCAAGTCAGACAATATAGAGTGTTGAATCAACGGCTAGATATCCCCCCACCGGGAGGGACACCGGGTAGATAATCCTAAAGAGTGGCAACTAGGATACCCCGTTCATGACACGTTCGGTTGGGTGAATCTACAGTTTGGTTCTATCGCCGCTGTACCCCCATACGGGTGTACACCGAGAACTTGGAAAGGTATCCTTCGGTTACTAAATGGATTGCGGTATTCCACTCAGGCTTCCGGAACCAGTCTGGCTACTTCAACCCTCCTAAGGGAGAGGCCTTCCCGATAAATTGGTTGATAACCTTGTCAAAATTATAAGGGATTTTTGGGACCCTAAAGACAAACACTATGTCTCAGATGTAAAAAAAAATTGAGGGGTGTTATTGGCACACCTATCCCCTCAATTCTACCTAACTACAAGATTCTTTTAAGTGCTCCCCAAGTGGGGTTAAAAAATTTATTGAGTTAAGGTAGATTTTAAGGCTCAGTTTAAATAATGTGGCAGAGTGGGTGCACGTGTGATTATTGAACTGAAATTGGTTTGCCTCGCTTAGGCGATTGATTACAAATGAAAGAAAAGATGCTTCCAGTTTGCAAAAAATAAAGGCGTTTTTTGAAATGTAAATGCTTGAAAAAACTATTCAAAAATAATGGATCTTTGAAATAATTTAAAGGGAAGCAAATAACATAAATATTTCAAGAAATAAATGGATCTCTTAGAAAATTGCTTGGGCAAACTATTGAGCAAATAAACAGTGAAACCTATGATCTAAATAGAATGTAGAAAATATTTCTTTCAATTACTAAATTTTTTTAAAAAGACTTTTTAATGGAGCATTTATAAATAGAAAAATATTTAGTATGGTTGTAAAAATGCAGAAAAAATAATGCTGTAAAATAGGCTAAATGAGCAAAAAATACAGCAAAATTTTTTCTAAAAAATTGGTCGAATTCAAAACAATAGCATCGCGGGTTTTGAGGAAACAGCCATGATGTGCAGCACGGGTTTCGGTTGCGCAGTCTCGATGTGCAGCGCGGCAAATGGCCGTGAAGCCGCGATGTGCAGTGCGGGTTTCGATCGCACAGTCGCGATGTGCAGCGCGAAAAATGGCTGCGAAGCCGCGAGGTGCAGTGCATAAAATGGCCGCGAAGCCGCGACGTGCCGCGTGGAAAAAGGCCGCGAGGTCGTGATGAGCCACGCGACTGTCGGGCGAAAAGCCGCGAGGCGAAAGCCAAAAAATGGACGCCGAAAAACGAACCCGAAAATGAAAATTTCAGGCTGTTAATGGCAACAGAAAGGGCCAAGATCTAGAACAGCAATGGATCTACTGTCTAAGATGGCAGATCTGTGAATAAAAATGATTAAAACTAACAAAAACTAAGATCTAAAGCAAAAAACCAAGATCTAAGAATTCGAAGCCAGCGGAGTCGCCAAAAACTGTTGGCTTAGTTTTGCAACCAAGCTTTGTGCAATGGGCACCTATCAACAATGTGATAGCAGTTTCAATATAGAAAGCAAAAATGATTATGAATTAAATCTAAATCTAAACTAACATGTGCATATAACAAATAAATCTAAAAACGATTCATAGAAAGAACAAGAAATAAAAGAATGTTTTGTATTAAGATACCTCAAATGGTGAGGATATGATGTTGAGCAACTCCAAGAGTGAGTAGCTCCAAGCTCCAATGGTCTCTTCTCCAAGATGCTGAAAATGGCCAAAAGTCTGAGGAGAGATTTTGATAGCGTGAGGATAGGATGATGGATGGATGGAAAGTGAGGAGCCCTTACCACCTTTTTATAGTTTTTGGTGGTGGGGAATACCATTATGGTTTTGAGAAAACTAATGGTATTGACCAACATGGTTTAGGTACCTTTTTCCCTCTTTTTTCCTTTTTTGAATATTTTTAATATTTGTATTCCCTTTTAATATTTTTGAAAATTCTGGACCCTTTTTTAGGGTTTTTTATGTTTTTTGAGGAAAAATATATCTTTTGAGGGGAAAAAGGGTGTATTATGGTCTTTTGGTGACCTTTTGATGGCTTTAGAGGCTCAACTGGTGGAAAAGTGGACAAATGGGTCATGTGAATAAGGAAATGAGCTAGTGAGCACTTTTTGGGTGTTAACAGTCATCTTTAGCTGGAACCTCGTTTTGGACACTATCTTCTTCCAGGTTTCCATTGTCCACAAAATAATGAACAATTTCTTCTTCCAATTCTCTTAGCTGTGAAGGCATCTTCATGCTTTCTTCATTTGTCCTTGAGACAATATTTTTGTCCAAATTCATCATGGCTTCTGCCAGCCATGATGGTGGGGTAACCTGGCTTGGCAAAGTCAATTCTCCATTGCCGCTTCCTGGTGCATGGTCAACGTTTTCATTGACATGAACAGAAGCAGAAGTTGCAACTGTTTCTTGCATAGAGACATTAAGAATATTAGAAGCAGAAGTTACATCTGTCTCAGTTGGTGTAACAACCTCCATGTTACTGTCAATTGGTTCATTGTTATATTGTGTTTCACTTACCTGTTTTTTTTCATCACCACAGTATGGTCCTCCTTGAGAGGGATATCATATTATCAGCAGCAACAACGTCTTCCTCTACCTCCACATCTTCTTGGCCAACAACATGTGCTTGGACGTCCCCTTCTTCCTGACCATTCAGATCAAATCCCTGGCTACAACTAGTATCATGCATGAGAGCCTCAGAATTCAGTGGCCATATTCCAGTCCTCCTAAACCCAGCCTTGATATTCGAAGGTGTGAGAGCCCTTTTAAAGGCTTTACTTGCAAGCTTGGCTAGCTCAAACCTTTTTACCTCCACCCCTGGATTCATTGCCATCCACGAAGCTCGCTCACCCCTGAAATAGTTCTTGAAAGGCCCGAACACACTGACATCTAGGGGTTGCAATCTGTGATTGGTATGAGCAGGCAGTGTCAACAGGTCGATGCCCAAATTGTTAGCCTCCTCAATTGTTTGCATAGCAATGTGGCTTTCATGACCATCTAAAACCAGCAAGTGTCTATTTACAGGTGAGACACCGCCTGGTATAGATGCAACAAAGTGAGTAAGCCAATTCAAAAAGAGTTCTTTGGTCATCCAAGCATGGGGATGTGCAGCCATGCATGCACCTAGTTCACAATTCTGTATATATTTTTTGAGTTGAGTTTAACCTTTAAATAGATAAAATCCAGGGATTGAAGCACCAATTGCATTGACACAACATAGAATAGTGATCCACTCCCTGCTCCTAGGTAAAATCTTTGGCACATTACGACTCCCTCTCTTGGAAATTACACGCATGCCACAGTTCCTTCCTGCCTGTAAACCTGTTTCATCACAGTTCCATATATGGTCTGAAGCATATGCATGGTTCTCATATGCACTAGAAAGGGTGGCATAGAACTTAGTCAGAATTGTAGGCCGTAGATTTAGAGCCCTGTCTCTATCTAGGCCCTCAGTTGTATGCAACACAAGGTTTGGATGCCTTTTTTTAAACCCAAACCACCATGACTTACCAGGAAACCCATCTTTGAAGGGGTTTGGCCTCCCTTGACAGATTTGAGCTACTGTGGATTTTAGCTGTATCAGCTCTAGCCCATGTCCCATTTCAGCCATCTCCTTACACCACTGAACCACCTCGGCCTCCTCCTCTTCACTCATAACTGTAGCAAGCCCTCTGCGCTTTGTATGTGTGAGCCCATTTATCCAATAATGTACTGAAGAGGTAGCAACTCCATGTTTTTTAGCAGCAGCACGAATGGAATATCCATTGAACTTTATATCATCAATAGCAGCTAGCATGTCTTCTTTTGTCCAACCTCTTATTGCACTGATTTTGGTGACTGAACTTGTTCCTTGAACTGTGGTTGCAAGTGACTGTGTGGTTGGTGGTGGGACAACAATGTCCTCTTCCACCACATTGTCATTCTCAACAACATTGCTGGGAGCATTGTTGGCATTTGAATGATCGACCCTCTCCTCGTCCGATGAGGTGCAACGTAGTTGGGCACCCCTGCTCAGTCGACGACTTGTTCTCCTTGCATTGCTGACTCTTGCCATGCCTGCAACAACCTGCACATTTAGAAGGGAGGCTGATTATGTAGAAGAAACTGGAAGTTGATTATAACAGAAATGGAAATAACATTGCAAGGGACGCTGGTTATATAGAAGGAAACTGGAAGTTGATTATAATAGAAACATGAATAACATAACTGGAAATAACATAAACAGAAACATAAATAATATAAACAGTAACTTGAATCTACTGTGCACACACTTCTGCTGATATGCCTCCACTGTGCACACACTCTGTTGTTCGAATTTCTGAAATGCAACTGTGCACACACTCTGCAGGTCGAATTTATGAAATGCATCTTCATAAGGGTTGTGGTTCATTTATAGTTGTTTGCTATTGAATTGGGTTGGTAAGAAGGTTGCACATGGATTGCAATCTCTCAAATTTCAATGTGTGTTGTGGATTGATTTGAAAGTGATCCAATGGCTGGGAGCTTGTCATTGTGGATCCCTGTGCCTTCATCTGTTTCATGATCATTGTGCTTCCATCTGTTTAATGGGTGCATTTAAGGGGTAGGTGTCATTTATTGAATACAGTGGGTTGGAATGTTGAACAATTTTGCAATTATGGCTGACACTATCCTTTCTGATGCTTGAACAGGTTTCAATGAATGTTTGAATAGGTTTTAATGAATGCTGGGATATTTAGGCTCCAATAGATATTCGTGGGTCCTCCTTTGATAGGTACCTTGCAGTAGGTGGCAAAAACGAGTTGGGTTATTTAGCTGTTCATGTACTTTTGGATCCCTGAGCAGATCTGTACTTGGTTGGGACAAAATGTTTTGTACAATTTTTCATATAAAGACTATTTATTGACACCTATTGGCCCAGTCAGTTAATGGAAAAAATTTGGACATAATTTAAATATTTTCTGCACTTAATATGGAATATGTATGTTTAATTTATGGGTTTATTTGTGTCAATATATGGTGGTTGTGTGGGACCAGTACTATGACAACTACTGGTCCATGTTCAAGAATAGACAACTCTCCCCTAGCAACTATTTTTTATTCTCACAAATTGATATGAAATAAATGCTATAAATTATGAAAGGCTTAAAATTTTATAATCAGATAATATATTATATAAATATGAATTATTTTTAATCATTACAAAATGATATAGATTATTGTATAAGAATAGCAAAATAAATATTTTACAGAGTGATAAAATTGTTGTCACGAATATTGTCTATATGTGAGTTTCAAAAAATATATAATACTTGTAATAATTTTATTATTATCCCTGCCAAAGTAGGTATATACTTTTCATTAAGAAGTCAAAAATTGTTTACTTGTATTAATTTTTATTTTGAAACAAAATTTGTTAATAGTTTTGTAATGTTTTGAATTTTTTAATATTAAACATAATATTGTGAAAAATAAAAATAATTTTAATAATTTTTAAAATATGAAATTTTGATTTTTTAAGTGGATAAATACAACTTTGATGGGACATAAATCCCTGGAGGAGTCATTTTTATTTTTATAATTTAAAAATAAATATAAATCATTTTTAAAATAAAAAACCAACAAAATGACACTTGTCCTGTAGGGTCCTGTCCGGTCAAGTCATTCTGTGTCATTTCGTCTGACATTGAAGACTTGTTTTTCTGCGTACTGGTCTGATTCCGTCCTGTATCAATCACCAGCCTATTAGGAGGCGCTGGCGCAGGTGCGGGTGATGGTGGAAGAACGATAGTGTTGATTTAAATTGAAGAATTTTGCACGATTTAAATTGAACTGGAATTTTGAAAAAGTCTGTGGATGTTTCAATAATTAATTCGTAACTTCTGTTGTTCTGTTGTGGCGCAGTACATAGCCTCGTATAAGCTTCAGTGGAAAACACTCTTCTTAAGCACGAATTTACTGGACAGATTCTTGTCTAAAGGACTTTTACAAATGATACACATATATAGGTTTTGGGTATCGCCTGCATGACACTTGCAATCAGAATTGTAGAGAATCAATCTTTTATAAAATTCAAAAGATTATTTCTTTCCTCCTATTGTATCTCTGTTGTGATTGGTCTTATAGTTAGCTAGTTGTTTTATTTAATGAGGAATGGTTAGGTCCCTCCTTGGTTTTCTATCGATCAGTAAAATATAAGAGGTGGGTACGAGCTGGTTTTTACATGTTTAAAATAACCCTCAATATTATAATAAACTCTCTTCCTTACTTTCTTACGCTGGATCTCTGTTGACATTGTCCCTTTTCTCAATTATATTTATAATCCTTCTTTTATTCGATGTATGGAAGGCCTTCAGAAGAAAATCTCATTGGATTCCAGGACATGTTCTTGTTCTCAACACTCTCACTATCCAATCGCCCAACTATATTGTTCATTTGATACGCGAAAGACACGCAAATAGAGTTTGATGTGGAAGATCAACTCCTTACGGATTGCATGAGAGTCATGATATGTGTATTCATTGCTTATTTGATTGCTGGAATGGTCTGTCATAGTTTCCAAACTGTGTGGGGCGATATTGGAGCCTTGATATTCGGTGTTATATTCCATCTGACCTATAACCTTTATAACTTACTTGAAGCAGTAAGGGAGGACATTTACCTTGGCGTAGACACTGACTTATTGCAACAATACCCAGATTATAGTGTATTGTTGATAGCATCCTGGATTAGCCTCTCCATAGTCATTATATTGTTCCTTGGGCTACTAATCTTCGTCACAAACTTTTGAGAGGCATGCTACCATTAAACATAGTTGTAAGTCTATTGTGAGCCTCCATTGGTTGAATGCATGTCACATAAACTTGAGTTTAAAATATTAAAAAGATATTGGTTGACAACTATAATGATGTGAGATAACAAGCATTTTCTTGGAGACCATAGGACAAACCCTCATATAAAGACAAGGGCATAATGGTACTAATATTTCTAAAAATAAAAATAAAAAATATTTGTCATTGTTTAGAGTAAGGTGTTTGTGGAATTGGTTAAATGTGCTCGTATAAAGGGAATTTTGTCATGGTTTACAGTAATTTGTTTGTGGAATTGGTTAAATATGCGATTATAAAGAGTATATAAAGGGTATTTTTTGTGTATTTTTATTAATAATTATGGTGGTCTATTTATTGAATGATTTGATATGTTTTTGGAGTGTATGGACAATTAATATTAATATTAATAGCATGTGGATAAGTACCTTGCTATCTAATAAGTGGTTTTAAAGTTATTTATTAGTAAAATTAGTTGAGTGTGTTAATTTATAATAATTAGTTTCATGTGTGTGTGTTTTTTTGTACGTAAGTACCCACGGTATTTGAACTTGCAACCATCCATTTACAACTTATCATCTCAATTACTCATTACCAATTGCTCTACCCCTCGTGTGCAGCTTCATGTGTGTTTTAGTTTTAATATGAGTTCATTAATATATAGAACACATTTGAGAATCCAATCTTTCCAACTATCTCCACCAAAGAGCTAGTATGTGTGCCATGTAAGACACTTATAAGTAAAAAAAAAATTAAATGTATATATGAAAAATTGGATATGCTCTCTGATTATATATACACATTCACAATTGAGACAAACATGTAGCATTAAAGCTCTTTTATTTTATCGCAATGGTAAAAAATGTTTGATAATAGAACCAACAAGGATTGATGGATTAAGAAACCATGTATGCCAAAGCTATGACGAGCACTATGAGGCAAAATCATCTTTTCTAGGTGACTAAATATTTAAGAGAGTTAATAAGATATATGTACAAATATTTATACAAATGAGCCGAAACTTGATTATAGAGATGCTTGGACTTCCATAACAGTCTTGGATAGTGGTTGACATCCATGTAGTCATCGTGTCATCGGGTCGAGGCTTAGTTATAGAGATGATTGGCATACCATAAAGATTTGGGTTAAACTTTTCTCCTCTTATTGACACGGTTATGCATAGTTTGACTCTTAAATACCCGTCGCTTTATTTCGATGTGATTTTTCAAAGCATCCTCAACAATCTCATTATTGTTGTATTCATTTTTTGTTAACTCCATGGAACTATAGACTTTCCTTGACTTCTTTGGACACACAACAGGGTGAGTTTTGTGTTATTAGTAGTTAAATGGACACTTATTCCAATTCCAAGGGATCATTACTTATAACAAATAACACGTGTTATTGAAATAGACTTGCTTTATTCCAAAGGACTTGCTGGCATGGGCACCACATTACTAAAACCAAAGATTATATGCCATTCATTCTTCTATCTTCTTCTTTGTCATGTTCATGTGTGTGTGACCAATGACTGGACAGGAAGCTTGTGAAGGAAAATAGGGTCATGGAAATCTCAGCGCCCAAGTAAAAGGATTCATATTTCCAACTTTTAACCGAGAGAGATCATAAATCACAGATCAACTCATCATTAAATCAATCATGGGGAAGAAAGGAATTGGCATTCGACTTAGGGACATCAACATTGTCAAAACGGGATGCATCATTTTGGTTTTTGTGTGCTCTGCACTCTTATTGTGGGGCTACGATAACGAGCAGTCATTGCTCGACTTGTTGTTTTTAAAGAAGCGCGCGCCAACGGTCGGTTCGTCCAACGCTACAAGGGCAATGGTAAATATGCAAAATTCGAATTCAATAGAGAAGGATCAACACTTTGTATTGCAATAGGGAATGAATGATACTACTACTTTAGATGGATTAATTTCAGGAACTAATCAACATCAACCTTAGGTAATCCATGATCATGAAGACATGAATAAGGGAAACAATAGTATGGAATCTATTAAGCCTAAGGAAATAACTAGTAGAATTGGAGATGAAGATGAATCAGGGATTGTTGTAGAGAGGATGAGTGTAACAACACCTGATAAACAGGTAGAGTGCAATTGGTTTATGACGCATCGTACGACCTGTATTTGCCTAGAGAATGCAGCAAACACATCTACTCAAATACATCTATGACATGAAACTACCCATCTACGCTCCTCTGCAACAAACCCAATATCACCACAATATTTTTATCTAATTAACTTGAGTGGTTGCTTAATTTTTATATGTGCGATATCATGGCAGCGATTAATAAGGAAGCATTCCTTTGCATAGCGGACATTTAAGAATTAATACATCGATATCATAACAGAGCTTAAGACTTAATGCATCGATACCATAATGAAGGCTTAATAATTAATGTTGATCATGCAGTTACCATAGTGGAGGCATAAGAATTAATGTGTCGATACATAATGAAGGCTTAAGACTTAATGTGCCAATACATAATGAATGATTAAGACTTAATGCGCCGATGAAGGCTTAAGACTTAATGCGTAGATCACACGGTTACCATAGGGGAGGATTAAGAATTAACGCGTCGATACACATAATAGAGGAATTTCATTTCACAGTCGTTAAAAGCATAAGGTTGCCATTCTTTATGGTGGTTATAATATTAAGATGTTTGCATAGATAAAATTGTGACAACACATGCCTTGTTTCATGGTGGCGTTGAATTAAACTTCACGGAAACACATATTTTAACATTTGCTTTTGGCAGGGATATGCTGCAACGTAGCTATCTCTTGTTGGTTAATTAAAGGTAAAGATAAATATTAATAAAATTATTTCTAAATAGATATGATATTTATATTTAATATAAAAAATAAAAGGAGATTTAAATTTTTTTAACTCCATATTAAATAATAAAAAAATGGAGATTTGGTTTCTTTTAATACTTTGTTTTGAAAAGTAGTAAAACTATCATAACTCAATTGTCAAGGATAATCATAATAACCATCAATGCGAGGTGACTATTCACTCTTAAGCTATGGTCATAAAGGAGTAGACTTTAAGTTCTAGCAAGATGCTAACCTATTTTTTAACATAAATTCAAACAAATTCTAACATAAAGCCATAATACTCTTGGATGGGGTGTTAGCTATGGATGTGACTGTTGTAAATGCTCGAGGTGATCGAAGCGGGGTTCAGGATCGGGTGGCGGCTTGCATGGTACCGTTGGCAACTTCATTGGTCTTGTGCATTTAATGCTCCTCCATTTCCAAGAACTGAGATGACCCTCATACAAATCCTCTATTATAGCACCTTCAATGCAGGCGATAGGATGGACGCATGATATAAGGAACTGAGGGTGATGGCTTGCAGGACTATTCTCGCCTGCTCCGCTCCGAAAGTTTGCATGGTAGATTGCCCCTCCATGGTTTAGTTCTCAAGAAGGAGCAACTCTGGTCCTAGCTCGACGAAAGGAACTTGCACTCGGCACAGTACCATGGTTAGCGAATGCCACTGAGCACCCAGCAGGCGTAGTCGAGGAAGGCGGTAGTTCTCGCAGGAAGGCCGAAGTGGTGGAATTGCCCGACATCTAGAAGCTATGATAGACTCCTTGGTGCGAATAAGGAACGACATACAGGGGGTAGAAGGTGATGTCTCGACACGTATCCAAGACCTTGCTTGCCGAGTGCAATCCCTCATCGACTAGTGCGTTGATATAGCGAACCTCTTTGGCCTTTCATCACCTCTGTTGGCATACATTAACAAGGAGGGAGCAGTTCGTTGGGGGGCAGAGGGGGAAGGAATTTACGAAATTCATTGTGGCGGGGATAATGGTGATGCAACTCACTCTCCAGCTATGAAGGAAGAAGAGCATGGGAAACAATGGAGTCTAGCATGCAGAATGACACGAATGCAGACTCGAGCTCGAGTGGCATCAAAAGAGAGACTTTGAGTTCTACTACGGACCTGTCAACACCACTTGAGACTAAGCTGTGTCTAGGCAATAATCTCTCAGTAGGCTCTCGTCTCTCGTTGTTATTTTCTGTCATGTTCTAGATGGTCTATCATTTTTGCTATGGCTATAAGTCCTCTTTTATTCAATGTCTTGGCTAGCAGCCAATGGTATGCTTATGCAGTACAATATCTATTTGCAGTCTAGCATATGTAGGCAGTTCATAGAGGTCATAGGATGGTTTTTTGACAGTTTGGCATCTACTTATCAGACTCTTTGCCTAGGTTGTTTTCTCCATGTGAGAGGCTTAGATGGTTTGTATATCTATGTACCTATTTTTCTGATATAATACAGAATTCTAACTTAAAGAAAAAGCATAGAGCCATAATACACTTTTACGTAATGCAGAGGATTAGTGATATCTTTCAAATACTTAATAAATATGAACTTGAAATATATTATAAATCATGAAATATTAAAATTAATAATTAGATAATACACCACGTGAACAAAATGGAAAGAAGTTTGTCCCCGCTTTATCTGCTAAAACTAGTTTGACGCTCAAAGATTGCAATCTTAATAGCTGATGAGTTGTAACCTCAAAACTCTATCAAACTGACCAGTCTGAGAGGAAAATCTGAAATTTGTGGTCTGTTTGACTGAGGCCTAATCTTTGAAGCCCTGCACGGTAGATTTGAAGTATACAACAGTGGCACGGTAGATTTGAAGTATACAACAGTGGCAGCAGCATCATATACCCAACTATCAATTTTTGACGGAAAGCAATTTTGAGCAATATAACGAATTGGATTTTGCCATTAATTGAATGAATGCCAGTCATGGCTGCATTTACAAATTCAGTGCTCTCCATGTCTATTTCTACATTGCACAGGGATGAATTGAAACCGAACAATCCAATTTCTCCATTGTTTCACAAGGTAAGTTCCTCAGTGATAAAGTACATAAAACACTTGATCCCCATAATGTACTGTCAACCATTGCATTTCCTGCATCTGGGCAGCCATAGAAATTTCAAAATTGAATTGGATTTCTTGTGTTCTGTATATTCTGCTGAATTTTTAAATTTGCTCTGCAGACATATTTCGGTAGAAACTCCATTATCTATGAACAATCCTTGTCAGCCAAACGTACACGTACAATTGACAGACACCGGCATTATGTTCAGGTTAGGAGCTTTCAGCTTTCAGGTCAGGTAAATTTTTCTGATAGGATTGAGAAAACCAGGAAACTTGTAGGGCTTAGTAAGGATTTGGGAACACTGTGCAAAGAAGGGAGATTGATGGAAGCTGTGCATAATTTGCATTTAATGAACCAAAATGATCTTAGGGCATACCCCAATAGCTATGTGATTCTTTTGAAGAGCTGTGCCAATACGAGAAACCTCACAGAAGGCAGGAGGGTTCATGCCCATATGATAAAGTTTGGAATCGAGCCAGAAAGAGCCCTAGTGAGTAGTCTTATTAACATGTATGCCAAATGCGGGAGTGTAGCTGATGCCTGCCAAGTTTTCGACAAAATATCGGAAACAGAGGTTGTATCATGGACTGCAATGATTTCATGTTATGCCCAGAATGGTCAGGGTGATAGCGCTTTGAAACTATTTTGTAAAATGCAAGGGGTAGGTATACAACCCAATCAATTTACATTCGGCAGTGTTCTCAAGGCGTGCACTAGCCCTGAATACATGGACCAGGGTCAGCAGGTATATGCCCACGTTGTTAAAACTGGATATATATCCGATGTTCATGTCGCAAGTGCTCTTGTTGATATGCACGCAAAGTGGGGTAATATGGTGGATGCACGCAGAGTGTTTGATAAAATGCCTGAACGGAATGCGGTCTCGTGGACTGGAATGATTACAAGGTATGTGCAGAGTGAGGATAGTGAGGAGGCCCTTAAACTTTTTCAGAATATGCAACTGGAAGGTGTAAAGTCTGACCGGTTTAGCTTAGCTAGTGTCCTTTGTGCATGCGCTAACCTAGAAGCCTTGGATGAAGGGAGACAGGTCCATGCCGAAGCAATCAAAATTGGAATTGAGTCAGATGTTTGTGTGGGAAGTGCGCTTGTTGACATGTATGCTAAGTGTTCTGAGATTGACTGTATGCTAGATGCACGCAAGGTGTTTGACAGAATGCCACAGCAAAATGTAGTAACATGGACTGCGTTAATGGTAGGTTACTCCCAGAGTTCAGGGCATGTTCAGGAGGCTATCAATCTTTTCGTCAAAATGAAATGGGCTGGTGTGAAGCCAAACAATTTCACCTTTGCAAGTGTCCTCAAGGCATGCGCCAGCATGGCTGATCTGGAACAGGGTAAGCAGATCCATGTCCACATTGTCAAAGCTGGTCTTGAAACAGATGTATGTGTTGCTAATTCCATTGTTACAATGTATGCCCGATGTGGAACCATAGAGGATGCTTGTAAGGTGTTTGATAGAATATTAGAACGAAATGTAGTTTCATGGAATGCAATAATTGCAGGGTATGCCCAAAATGGGCATGGTGAGGTAGCCTACAAATTGTTTCACCAGACACGAATGGAGGGTGTGAAGATTGATGTGTTCACCTTTGCTAGTGTTCTGAGTGCATGTGCTGGTATAACAGCCCTAGACCAGGGCATGCAGGTCCACACCATTATCCTGAAAACTGGATTTCAGTCAGATATATCTGTGGAAAATGCCCTCATTACCATGTATGCTAGATGTGGGAGTATAGAGGATGCACGTAAAGTTTTTGACAAAATGCTTGAACGAAATGTCATCTCATGGACTGCAATTATTACAGGATATGCCCAACATGGGTATGCAAAAGAGGCCCTTAATCTCTTTGAACAAATGCATGGGCTAGGTGTGAAGCCAAACCACATTACATTCATTGGTGTTCTCTCTGCTTGTAGCCATGTAGGATTGGTGGATGAAGGCCATCGGTACTTTGCTTCCATGAGCCATGAACATGGAATATTGCCAAGCTTAGAGCATTATGCCTGCATGGTTGACCTTCTTGGTCGTGCTGGGCATCTGGACAAGGCGGAAGCTGTTATCAATGAAATGCCATTCAAACCTGATGCTCTGGTGTGGCGAACATTACTTGGGGCTTGCAGAATCCATGCTAATATAGATCTAGGAAAACATGCAGCAGAATGCCTGCTTGAGTTGGAACCCCAAGAACCTGCCACGTATGTGCTGCTATCAAATATGTATGCTGCAGTTGGCCAGTGGGATGCCGTTGCAAATGTGAGAAAACTGATGAAAGACAGACAGTTAACCAAAGAGGCAGGATGCAGCTGGATTGAGATAAAGAACAGAGTGCATATGTTTTTTGTTAGGGATAGGTCGCACCCACTGACAGAAGAGATCTATGCAAAGTTGGATGGATTAACTCTGCAAATGAAGGAGCTAGGTTATGTGCCAGATACAAACTTTGTGTTGCATGATGTGGAGGAGGAACAGAAGGAACAATTTCTATGGCACCACAGTGAAAAGCTGGCCATTGCATTTGGACTTATTGTCACACCCCCTGGCACATGTATCCGAATTTTCAAGAACCTTCGTGTGTGTGGTGACTGCCACACTGTCACCAAACACATTTCCAAGATTGTCGAGCGGGAAATTGTTGTAAGGGATGCAAATCGCTTTCATCATTTCAAGGATGGTTTATGCTCTTGTGGGGATTACTGGTGATGCTGAGTGATCCACAAGTGAAAGACACTTATTGCTATCTTGTCATTGCCACAGAGTCACAGACTGCAAAATAACCATTTCCTTGGCCTTCTCACATCTGGTTTCCTAGAAGGTTTCATCTCCCATTGCCATAGTGCATAAACAGCAATTAGTTGTGTTGGAGAAGCTTGTCATGGCCTTACTTCGAGAGTATGATAATCCATGAAAGTGAAAGTTTCCTTATTGGAAAATTTTAATGCTTTGGGTAATTTAGGTTGAGGGCAATGTTACTATCTTATCCTTACCTAATTAGAGTGACCTATTTTGAGAATGCCAGTGTTGTTGTTACCCGCCATCTTGCATGAGGGTCACACCCATGATTTTCATCACACCACAGATTAACTCAGAGGACGATTTCAGCAGAGGAACAGTGCTTCTCCCAACGTTATATAATAGCAAAGGGCTCCAGGTTACTATTATTTGCAGCATTTTCAGCCCCTAAAAGCAGCCACATAAAGAATGTCTTCTAGTAGACAGAGACTGTGGATTGGATCTAAATAATTCCAGCATACCAAGCTTAGGATCTAGCAGCAGCTGTGAGGTATACCTTCTAACTTCTTACGTGCTGGTGATCGCTCAGCAGTCTACAGGTGGTGCAGGGTAGCAGAATATGGAACACCTTCTTGTTGAGCAGAACGGTGATGGTATCCTTTGGAAGAACATTTGTGAGTTTGTGGAGAGGACTGAGCTGGTTGAGGACAGTTAGCATTCGACCCGTTAATATGGTAAAACAGGTTTCATGCTCAAAAGGCTATTGTAGATCTGGGAGAATAAACACCAGAACAGAGGAAAGAGCATCTTTCAATCTGCTTGTTACCCTTCAAATCACGTGTAAAATCTGAGATGCCCATGAGGCATGCTAGCCCTGTTTGCATGTTGAACCTCAGTTGGTGTCAGATCAGAAGCAGAATTGAATGATTGACAGTCTGGGCTGAAGTATCTTTTTATTAGCCCATCAGACTAAATCTGTGGAGGAGTTTTTTGTGGAAAAGATAAAAGGGCAGTCAATCATATCCCATTCTTTAACGATGTAGGTCTGAGTTCCTGAGACAGATTGTGACCAAGTGGCATCATAGACCAACTTTATATTGTTGTTCATGATACCCTGCAGGAAGTTGCTATAAGGAGAAACGGATCAGCTCAACCTAACTTCCATAAAGATATTTGACAGATTTCAACAAACACTCGAGGATCCTACAAGTTCCTTTTGGATGGATTCTTGTTACAAGACAGGTGGTGAAATGTGGGTGAGATTGAAGATGCTTGGCAAGACTTATCGCTGCCATTCTTGTGCATGATTAATCTGGCAATAACTGTATTATAATTAGTAGAGATCCATCATCTATCATGGTCACCATTTCAAGACCAAGCTTTACTTCTGCATTACATGGATATTTGTCCCTATGATGTTTTCTCTGTATCAATGGCTATGTAATATTCAAGGAGATTCCGTTCAGACTTAAAACAGAGCTGACAATAGATCTAACTGTTAATGTTTGCACTTTAATTCAATTATCTTAGATATTTTAATCTGAAAGATAGACAAGCACAGCAATACACAAGAACACAAGAATTTTCTTCGGGGAAACCATAAAGAAGAAAACCCTGCAACTTCTTTAGTAATAGATTCGTCACAATATCAAACCAAGATAGAAAAACCAAAGATAAGATGCCTTCTGCAGCTTCCTTTTTCTTCCTTCAGCGAACTTGTCTTTCTCTTCCTTGGAGCGAACTTGCTTGTTGGTGTGTGTCCAAATGAGGGAGAGCACCTCCCTATTTATACTTTATGTGTGACTGACCTAAATCCCCAATGGGGCTGACTTCCTCAACTAACTGGGCTGACCTCTCCTAGGGAGACTCAAAAATACATTTTACATTTATCCTTTTGGGGACTATTGCCCCGACTTACAATGGAGGTTTTACCTCAATATTTTTACATGACCAAATACAATAATGACATCCCTGAACAGAGGAAAAACATCTCCGACGGAGGTACAATAAAAGTACAATAATAATATACAAAAGAATATCTTCCGAAGTTACATTTACAACAACACTCCCTCTTAACTAGGAAGGTATTCTCTAGACACAATCATCATTGCAATTGGACACAATCATCATTGCAACTGGACACAATCTTTGGACAACGTCATCATCGCTGCTGCAACAATTCTCATCTTGTTGATCATTGAATAGTAACATCTCTCGAATCTACCCGTCATGAGAAGTTCTACAGAGCCAGTCCTTTCTCATGCTGGATGTAGGCCTAGCTCACATCTAGGACTTCATCATTTATACGAGCAAGCCATCAAGAAGGTACAACCCAGGACCACATATCACATTGCCAGAGCAATCACTTGCATCTCTTACTATCATCTCATCGTATTTGGATCATCTCATCATCTCATGTGGAGAGCAACCTAGGTGCATATACCATGTCCACCAGACAACCTGTGTCTTCTACCCAGTGGATACAGCCGAGGAACATCTGCGTCTTCCACCCAGTGGATACAGCCTAGATGTATTACGTATCTCTCTCAGTCAACATGCGTCTTCCACCCAGTGGATACAACCCAGGAACATCTGCGTCTTCCACCCAATAGATATAGCCCAGATGTATTACGACTCTCTCGGTCAACTTGCGTCTTCAAACATGTGGATACAGCCCAGGAGCATCCCAGATGCATTACGTCCTTTCGGACCACCTGCGTCTTCCATCATGTAAGATACAGCCCAGGCGCATCCCAGATGCTTTATGACCCGTGAAGCACCAGCGTCTTCTCACATGTGGATACAACCCAGGATCATCCCAGATGTATTACGTCCTTGCGGACTACCTGCGTCTTCCACCATGTAAGATACATCCGTGGTGCACCTGCGTCTTCCGGACATGTCACATCACTCCCTCTTTCGAGAAACATCGATCTGGATAACACCAAGCTTCTCTTTGAAGTACTCAAACTTCACTCTTGTTAATGGCTTAGTCAACACATCGACTGTTTGCTCGTCTGTCGCCAAATACTGGAGCTTCACTGCTCCTCTCTGCACCATATCCCGGATATAGTGGTACTTAATCTCAATATGCTTCAACTTGTCATGGAACATCAGGTTCTCGGACAATTTTACACAACTCTGGTTGTCACAAAAGATACAAGTCACCTATAACTCAAGATCAAATAAATCTGACATTAGCTTCCAAAGCCATACTGCCTCACAACTAGCCGAACAGGCTGCAATATACTCTGCTTCGGTTGTACTCAGTGCCACACTTGACTGCTTCCTGCTAAACCAAGAGATCATACCAAATCCCAAATTGAAACAGCATCCTGAAGTGTTATTTCTGTCTATGGCACTGCCTGCCCAATCTGAATCAACATAACCATGCAGGTTAATCTTCTGATTCGTCACATATTAGATTCCATACTCAATTGTACCCTTTAGGTACTACAATATATGCTTTGTAGCAATCAAGTGAACACGTCTCGGATCTGTCAGGAACTGGCTCAGGGTGTTCACAGCAAATCATATGTCCGATCTCATGTTCGTCAAGTACATTAACGAACCAATCATTTGCCTGTACATCGTGGCATCAACTGTCTCTGAAGAAGCATCACACAGTAGCTTCAAGTTCGATGCCATTGGTATGGCCATTGCCTTGCATTCCATCATTTCGAACCTCTTTAGAATCTCCACTGCATACTTTCCTTGACCAAGGAAAATCCCATCTGAACTCTGCCACATCTCCATACCTAGGAAGTAGTGCATCATTCCCAGGTCCTTCATCTCGAACTCTGCCGCAAGCCTTCTCTTTGTTTTTGCAATGAGCTCATCCTCCCCTGTTAAGAACAAATCATCTACATATAGTAGTAATATTATTGGTCTTCCGCCCTCAACCTTGAAGTAGAGGTTGGAATCTGCTTTACTCTTAGTGAAGCCTAAGCTCATCAGAAAGCTGTCCATCCTGCCGTACCATGTCCTGGGTGCCTGCGTCAAACCATACAAGGCTTTCTTTATCTTGCACACATGAGTCCGTCTGTCACGTGTCTCGAATCCTAATGGCTGCTCCACGTACACTTCCTCTTCTACTACACCATTCAAGAATGTTGTCTTGACGTCCATCTAGTGTACCTTCCATTTCATTCTGCGGCTAAAGCAAGTATAGATTTGATGGAAGTGTATCTTGCTACAGGTGCAAATGTTTCCTCGTAGTCTATGCCTTCTTTTTGGGAGAAGCCACGTGCCACAACTCTTGCCTTGTGTTTTTCGATGCGACCATCTACAACATGTTTGATCTTGTAGATCCATTTTGAAGTCACAACAGACTTCCCTTATGGTCTCAGAACTATCTCCCATACATCATTCTTCATAATCGACTGGTACTCTTCGATCATGGCATCCTTCCATTCCTTATTTTCTGTTGCTTCCTCATAGTTGGATGGTTCTTTATCAATGATGTCGCATAGTAGGGCCACATAGCTGGAGTATGGTCTGGGTCTCTTGCTTTCTCTGAGTGCCCATCTAGAGCACCATACTTCTCTGCATCTTATATTGCTTCATGTGCCCATTCTAGTCTTCTCTTGTGGGAGTTCTTCTCATGAGGTGGATCTATAGGTTCTTGTGGTTCTGTTATGTCATGGTCTTCATGATCTTCTTGGATTGTCTCTTCCATAACTATGTCTCTGGTTCTGGTAACTTCAGGTTCTTCAGTGTGTAATTGTATTGATTTGTTGTAGGCTGAGTCTTCATCAAAAGTTACGTCTCTGTTGATTTCGATCTTCTTGAATCCTGGGAATTATATTCGGTAAGCTTTTGATGTGTCACTGTATCCCACGAATATGCCCTTCTTCCCATAAGGGTCTAGTTTTGTTCTCTTTTCTTTCGGAATGTGTATGTACACAGGGCAGCCGAATATTCTGAGATGGTTGACTTCTAGTTGCTCTCCTAAGAAAGCTTCTTCTGGAGTCTTGTTGTTCAATACACGGTGAGGTGTACGGTTTTGTACATACACAATTGTTCTTGTTGCTTCTGCCCAAAGGTGCATTGGGAGATCTTGATCATGGAGCATTGCCTTTGTTGCTTCCATTATTGTTATGTTCTTACGTCCTGCAACGCCATTTTGTTGAGGATTGTAAGGAGTGTTCAACTCCCTCTTAATCCCTGATTCTTTGCAAAGATCCTTGAATTCTTTTGAGGTGAATTCTCCACCATTGTCTGATCATAAAGCCTTGATCTTCTTTTTAGTATGATTTTCGACCAAGGATTTGAATTCCTTGAATTTGCTAAACACTTCATCTTTGCCTTTCAAGAAATAAATCCATGTCTTACGAGAAAAATCATTTATGAAAGAAGCATAGTATACATACCCGCTTAAGGAGTTGGAAGACATGGGGCCACACACATCTGAGTGAATTATCTCCAAGATTTTGTTTGCCTTGATTTCACTGCTAGGAAATTACTTCTTCACATTCTTCCCTTGTGCAAATGCCTTCATACTTTGTTTGAATTTTTGGTAGACCTAACACTGCTTTGCTTGCAATTGGTAGTACACTATAGTGTACATGTGCGAGCCTTCTATGCCATAATTCGCTTGGTTCCATGAAGTCATGAATCAACGCTTGTTCTGGTTGTCCTTTTAACTTGTACAAGCCTCCCTCTTGCTCTCCAATTACTGTTGCATCATTTATTCTCTTTCCTCTTGGCCACATTAGCATTTGGCCATCAACAAATGCAACATGAAGTCCTTTAGCTTCTAAGGTTGAAATGGAGAGAAGATTTTTCTTCAAACCTGGTACATAGGGAACATCCTTCATCTTTATTGATTTGCCTGAATCTAGTTTGTAAGAGGCCTCTCCACTTCCTTTGATAGGATACTGATAGTCGTCTCCAAGTTTCACCTTGTGGGGTGACTCATGTTCTGATAAGTTGACAAAAGATTCTTTGTACCCTGTCATATGCTTGGATGCTCCACTATCCACAAGCCAATCATTGCTTCCATGGGTGATGGTACCTGTGAGAGATGAGATTAAAACATATTCTTCATCACTTGAAGAATCGTCCCTTTCTTCTCTGGTTTTCTTCCTTATTGGTTCATCATCTTCAACGGTGTGAGCATGATGCCTCTTCTTGATTCTCCTGGAGGATTCGTGGTTTCTGGGACAATTTCTTGAATAATGTCCTTTCTCATCACATGTGAAGCACCTAATACTAGAGAGGTCTCTTCTAAATCCATGATTCCTATGGGATCTTTTTTACTTCTTGTGATGGTGATCCTCCCTCTTTTTTTGATTCTTCTTAGTATGAGCAGTTAGGGCTTGGTCATCATTAGCTCCCATCTTTTCTTCTCTTGCTACTAATCGAGCTTCTTCTTGGGTGCATTCTTCCCATAGTTTGTTGAACGTGATTAATTACTTTCTAACGCATATTCCTTGAATGAATGAGTCCCATGATCTTGGGAGACCATTCAAGGTAGTCATCACAATCTCTCCTTCAACATTATCTTCAATTGCCTCAAGTTGTTTATTGATCTGAGAGACTCTTGTGAAGTAAGATTGAATAGTTTTTGAGTGTTGAATCTTCACATTCTTGAGTTGGTTTCTCAGAGTCATCTTTCGATTGATGTTCTTCCCTTCATATAACTTTGTCAAAGCATCAAACATCTTCTTAGGGGTCTTCAAGGATGAGACATGAGGGATGAGATGGTCCTTGATGGAGTCAACAATGATCCTTTTGGCCTTGATCATGTTCTTCTTGTGGATTTCTTTGTCATCAACTCCCTCTGGTTCTGGAACCTCCTCATTCACATATTTGTCCAAATCATTCTCTTCTAGAACAAGAGAGATTCTATACTTCCATGCAAGGAAGTTATCAGCTCCATCAAGCTTATCCTCAAGCTTGGTGTGATTTGACATTTTGATATGAGAACCTCAAATGGTAATAGCAAGGAATTAGATCTTACTAATTTGAAATGCCCAACCTGGTTATGGAGCTGACTAACCTAGGGTTTGACAAAGAAACCCTAATTTTTCAAACTTGGAATCTTGAACTTTTGCTTGGATAGAAAGATGCGCCTCCTCAAGGCGAGTTGTCCAATGTATTCATTTTCCTGTATTGATGAATGGAAGCTCCAAAAATTTGATGCCCTAGTTTCCCCCGACAACAATGATAGGTCCAAAAAGGAAAATTCTCCAAACTGAATTCTGCCACCACCAAAAGATGCGCCTCCTTGAGGCGAGTTGGCCTAGCCCTCTTTTATAGATGACATGTGGAGAGAAGACCTTGGATTTGGAAACCCTAGCTTTTCGTTGTTGCGCAGTGCCTTCTTTCAGAGTGGCTCTAAATCCATGTTAATGTTTGCACTTTAATTCAATTATGTTAGATCTTTTAATCTAAAAGATAGACAAGCACAGCAATACACAAGAACACAAAAAAATTTCTTCAGGGAAACCATAAAGGAGAAAACCTCGCAACTTCTTCAGTGATAGATTCGTCACTTAGTACAATATCAAACCAAGATAGAAAAACCAAAGATAAGATGACTTCTGCAGCTTCCTTCTTCTTCCTTCAGCAAACTTGTCTTTCTCTTCCTTGGAGCGAACTTGCTTGTTCATGTGTGTCCAACTGAGGAGAGCACCTCCCTATTTATACTTTATGTGTGACTGACCTAAATCCCCAATGGGGCTGACTTCCTCAACTAACTGGGCCGACGTCTCCTAGGGAGACTCAAAAATACATTTTACATTTATCCTTTTGGGGACTATTGCCCCGACTTACAATGGAGGTTTTACCTTGATATTCTTACATGACCAAATACAATAATGACATCCCCGAACGGAGGAAAAACATCTTTGACGGAGGTACAATAAAAGTACAATAATAATATACAAAAGAATATCTTCCGAAGTTACATTTACAACAACACTAACGACCTTTACCTGCAGACCCAGGATTTAGGAATTGGAAAATAGGTCTACAGGAAGCCTAACTACCAGCAGCAAGAGAAGTATGCAAAATCGTTTGGGCCAATAGGCAGGCATCATTTCAGGCAAAAATCCAGTGAAAATGTTGGTGTCTCATTGCCACTTTATTCTCTTACAGACAGCTCTGGATCTGTAGAAAGTAGTGAACATTATTAGATCAAAAACAGATCCATCTGGCTGTCCTATGGTTGATATGATCCCCTGGATGTAACAATGGTTTGGTCGATTTTCTCTGCAGTGTTAAGTCAGGTAGCTTTTCCAGAAGCAATTAGTAAATTTTTATCAAGATGCAAGCCTCAAACATGCTGGTGGAATGAGATCTGGATTCACCCTTTGATAAGGTACATGCTCTTCTCGCCTTCTCAGGATAAGATAAAGTAGCAATATGGTCGAGGGCATAGATCATGTATATGTCAAGGAGATGATAGCTGCTGTAGATCATGAAGTTGCTACCTTCATGATCACCAGTGTTTGAATTTTTGAAAAGCTTGATGCAGAGCTGGAAAGGGCTCTTTTTCCCTTGACTGCAACCAAAGGACATGATGTTGGGATTGGATTTGAAGGAAATTTTACTATCAGCAGTAAAGTCTTCAAGGGTAGCATGTAGCAGACAGACCTTGTAAATCTGATAAACAAGGGTATATTCAGCAGGTTTAAAAAGGTGTAACATATGAAATGCCCCAGCCTAAAAGGTGATAAGTGCAAGCTTTATCTAATCTTAAGATTAACTATTGCCCAACATTGAGGAGCGCTCAGCTTATTAGAGTCTTAGTGCATAATTTGTGGCATAATCTAAGGTTTCTTGTATCAAAAAAGAGGAAAGTGTTCCATCTTTTGAAATAAGAGGTCGAAGTTGAGGAACGTGTCAAGCAAAGCCAAGGAATATTTAATAACATAAGACAGCTGGCCTAACAAGCATGACATAGTCATCGAGCTGTTTAAATGCATTCTTCACCCTAATTTGAGGAACACCCAGCATTATGAAGACAAGGTCAAAGCGCCATTTGAGGGGCTAGTTAATCTTGTTGATGGAATGCTGGAAAGGGAGATTGACAAGTGGATTGGTGACCACCCTTGTGCACATTCTTTGAGGGATTCCTAGTTTTGAAGGGTGGTTATAACTATCGTAGTTCCTTGAATGCACATATTCCATGGAAGATCCACACTTCATGGAGTTCATTGGAGTGATTAGAGGAGCACCCTAATTTTAGAGAAAGCCCGTGACAGTTAGCACATCAGTCAAGAACCCCAAAACGAGTGCGTCCAGCTTCTTAGTAGATTGCTAACACTGTTTTATGCCTTAAAACATGGATATGGGAAGTGGTTGAACATTTTATTGTTATATCTTGGGGAAAAGCATGGATGTAGAAAACATTCACTATTTTATTGGTTTTCATTGGAGCAAATTGTGTATCTTCGCAAATTGCTATTTTATTTTTAAGGAGATGGAGCTAGAACTCTATTTAAAGAGTAGCTCTCTCCATTTGTTTCTCATGGTTGGATTGGTAAGGCAAACCCCTCATAAGCCTACTTGAAAATCATGTAGGAGGTGGAAGTGGTTGGATTGATAAGGCAAACCCCTCATAAGCCTACTTGAAAATCATGTAGGAGGTGGAAGTGAAGGTACAAGCAAGTTTATGTGAGACGCTCTTTTCTTTTAGTTGATCATGATATTATGTTTGAGTGGCTATTGTTCTTATTGCTGGAATGATCTCTTTAGAAGGCAAGCCTTTGCACATGAGAAGGGACTAAGTGTGAGGATTTTATCCCTCTTGAGCGCTCTTTTCTTTTAGTTGATCATGATATTATGTTTGAGTGGCTATTGTTCTTATTGCTGAAATGATCTCTTTAGAAGGCAAGCCTTTGCACACGAGAAGGGACTAAGTGTGAGGATTTTATCCCTCCTAAGCCCTTGATGCAATCTTGGATATCGGGGAATATTTCTGCTGTAACAAAAGATTTAATGTGGCAGATGTTAATGGCCACTTTTATCCTACGAGATTGTTATTGAAGATGTGACTTGTTGCTTGGGATGTGTATTTTTTAAGGCTGTCTTTCATGGTCCTTTTCTTTATAATCTCATGTTATGGTTCTTCCTTCACTATTTGGGTTGTACATTATTTGTTGGCTTTAAGCACATTAGTTGTGATGGTGCAGGTAATATACCTAGGTATATTACTATTAGTAATAGTCCTCAATCATTTATATTTCAATATTAGTATACAAATCCATATTATATATTTATTTATTAGTTTTCCTATTCGTAATTATTAGTTGTCATATCCTTTCTTGAGGGATGCAACTTACTTATCATCTATGTGCATTATACATAAACTAAATGTATATCGGGAATACATGTTATGAATATGATTATATGAATAAGAAGTATCTATCCTTTATATGTATTGCATGTGTTATTATGGATGCTAAGGTGAAGTAATCCATTGGGTTTCTTCCAAGTGGTATCAGAGTGGTTGTTCGGCTGACATGTAGTCAATTCTACTTTTACTTGTGGCAAATAAAATTTGGGCTTTTGGCCTTAGTTGTTTGCTAGCTAGTGGCTAGTATTTTTCAAAAAAGAAAATTGGGCTAGTGGCCCAACAATCCTGGTTAAGAAATTATTTGAAAAAAAGAACTTTTGGGTTTGTGGCCAATTCTTTGCAGGGCTATCTTGAAATAAAAAATATATATAGAAGCAATTTCCATGTGATATCAAGAACCACTGCATGGAAAACGAATTGTCTAACAAGGCAACGAATTCTCTAACTCCCACTGGGCTATTTCAAATTCTTTGTAAATTTGAATTGGATCTTGCTAAAATGGCCCGAAACGTCGCTTAGTTAGACGCGTTCCTATTTCAGTGGCAGACAGAATTAGTTGAGTCTTCCGCGTTGCCTCCTTGTTCGTTGTTTTCTTTCCTTGCGTGGTGATTTATGTGGAGATCTCGCGTTCTCGCCTGTGAGCTTTGTGAGCCTTTCTGTGCGTAGGTGGAAGAGAGCGATTGGAAGATCCCTCATCTGAACATTGAGTGAAGATCTGCGTGTCAGAAATCCAACAACTCGCAAAGAAGTCGACGCCAGCAAAGAAAAGTCAATTCTCACGAAGAAGGAGATCACTGGCCGCGGTTTGAACATAAGATAAAGAGCCGCTATTTGATTATACAAGCTTCAGATCTGTCATCACTACCTAGAAAGAGAGATCTGCAATCTAAGAGAAGCAAATTGCTTCGGAACTCCAATCTGAGAGGTTTAAGAAGCCACGAAGAAATTATATATTTCATTGGATCTGTTTGCGATCTGAGTTGGATATCGTGCAGGTCAAACAAAGCCATTCACTGTTCCGTGAAGAAGTCGCGTTGATGTGAGGCTGCTTGAGGAGCGACAGTGTTTAACAAAAGAAATTAGAGCCTCCGCCGTATAGGAGCTAGTCTGTAGGATCACTTGAAACGATTGAAGAGAAGGAAAGCCTCCAAGATTGGTATAGGCGACCTTTGGTTGATCGTTGAGTGTTTGCTACTTTTATATAAAGGGTGAAAAGAATTCTTAATTCAATTCTTTTTTTCTTTGGGTAAGTTCAAGAGCAAAATTTGTATTAAAATACAGTAAAATACAGGGACAAAAAGACATTGTCCAGGGTGGCTGAAGAAGAGAAGGTCTCCTTATCAGTTCAAAAAAGAATAAGACTATCATCCACAGGCCTGCCCTTGTGAGGGAAACTAGACCACCAAAAAAATAAAATTTAGAAGTCTGCTCATACATGAGCTACCAGAGTTGCATGGTCCTTAACAAGATAAAACAAAAAGAAACTGACTGTTTTCGGGCTTAGACCGAAAACTGTCGGAACAAAAAACCAAAGCCACTAGTCGAAAAACATAGCAAAGCAATGAAGAAAAAACCAGGAAGCCTTGGGGTTATTTGGTGGGGCGACTGGAGGTCACTTCATCCGGAGGTTCTTCAGTAATTGGACAGTCGTAAGTACCTGAATCCGAGGAGCAGTCTTTGGGATCTTTGGTGAGGAGAGGAGCAGTTTTGATGAATGGAGAAGGCCCGGCAAGGTTGCAGCGTTCCACATGCTTCCGCCGAGGGTTGTTGGGCTAACCGTCGATAACCTTTCCCTGTGTTTTCTGCGTGGTTGACGGTACCTGAGGCGAGGGAGCCGCAAGCTCTGGAGGAGGGTCACCCGAAGAGGAGGTGTGAGCAGAGGAGGAGGGTCACCCGAAGAGGAGGTGTGAGCAGAGGAGGAGGGAGAGCGTGACAAGACTCAAGTGCAAGTATGTTCTTGACATTCCAATAGTTCTTCCTGCGAGTCCGAGCTCGGTGCCCAATGAGCTGCTGCACCACAACTTCTTCCTCCCAGTCGTCGAACATGGTTCTCAGGTGTCTGGGACAGAGCTGTCATAACCATTCGTCGACAGACCTCTAGTCGTCGTTCATCCTGAGCCACTGCGACCTCCACGTCCACAACGGGGTGTAGCACGCAACCTCCTAGATATAGTATCAACAAGGGATAGACTCGAGATGAGAGAATTGTATATAGGATGGCAGCGAATTGCAGTGGGGGGAGGGAGAAGCTTGCTACGAGAATGCTCTTCACCAGGATTCCAAGAGGAATTGAAGCCATTGAACCAAACAGAGACGAACCAAATCAGAATAAAACCCAAACAGTAATAACTATTTCCTTCCTCCATCGGTGCCAAGATCCAAGCCAAAAACGGCTTGATTGCCAAAGTACATAGCTTCAATCCGCGCTAAGGTCAAAAGGCCAAACCATTGAATGGGGTTGGCCTCGATATATGCGGGTAGTTAATACTCATGAGTCATGAATGGTGTTAAGTGTGGAGTCCACGTGGTGAGGGGTTGGTTCCCTCCCTCTAGCGCTCACACAAGCCATGAACCAACGGCAATCACCTGCATCCGGGGTCGAGTATTTTTTAATTCGATGGTGAACTTCTTTTATATATATATTTTGACTTCAAAATATATATATTTGAAGTGCCCATTTAAAAGAATATTAAAGCAAATGTTTTTAATAAGAAGTGGAAGTAAGTAGAAGATATACTTTTTGTGGAGTTTGGTTCATTGGGTGGTTGGGAGAAAGTTGCACTCCCCACATAGGTTCAATTTTTGTAAGTGATATGATGTTTTTGTTGAGCCCCATTGTAATGATTGTATTTCAAGTTTTTCTTGATTCCTTCGAAATAGCACGAAGGTGATTTTTTCGCTGAAAAAAAATAAAAAAATAAATATATATTCTTTTTGTGGAGTTGGGTATAAGTGTATCAATCTATTATCAATTATAAAGGTGTGAAATATGACGTCTCTATATAAATCATTTTTCTTTACGAAATGTCTCTTTTGTGAAAAAGAGGTTAAATGGAGGATGACTCTTAAAAAACCTTCAAATCATCTTTGCCCATATTGTGATAATATCTATACTCTAATCAAATATCAAGATGTCACGTAAATGTAGTCGTAGATTACGAAACTAGAAGATGACTTAGCTAAACAACTAGAAAAATGAGATTAACTATTTAAGGAATCACAGTCAATTTTTGCTCACATAAATTAAAAAACTAAAACGTAAGGATATACTAATCTTGAAGGCCAATAAGGCATCCTTAACTGATCCAGTGGAATCAAGAAAGTTTTTAGAAGTTGAATTTGCAAATAAAGTGACCTCAACGGAAGGGCTCAAAACTCAAAACTAGAGTGACATTACAAAGGTAGTTTCATTAGTGAATGAACATCTAGAAATTGAGTCGAAACCACAATTCAGTAACATGTTGACATCCACAGATTTAGTTCCGTCACTCACTATTAATGAAGACATCGTCTCACTAGTCAATACGAAAATGTCAAATATTAACATGTTGACTCCAGTACATCATGAAGAGTTTAAGCTAGAGTTTTTGAATAGACAAAGTATCAAGATATCAAATTGGCTTCCTAATTGCAGAAAATGGAGTACTCAAGAATCAATATATCGTTCTTACTTATCGCAATTTTTGAACACTTTTACATCTCAAAAGAAACAACAAAAAGATATTACATCCAAGTTCTTATCATGAGCCTGTTCCAGAAAAAAATACATTTTTGATGGATTTATCTTTTTTCGTTGCGCCAGTACTGTTCCGTGCTTCGTGCATCATATTGACTCATGTCTTCAACCATATTACGTAAGCAAGAGTTATAGTAGACGCTCTAATTTTATCAGAAGATATATTTCCCATGCTTTGTGGATAAAGCATTTTGAAAGGGGGAAGACTTGTAATATACCTAAGTATATTACTAATAGTAATAGTCCTCAATCATTTATATTTCAATATTAGTATATAAATCCATATTATATATTTATTTATTAGTTGTCATATTCTGTAATTATTGGTTGTCTATCCCTTCCCGAGGGACATGACTTATCATCTATGTGTATTATATATACGCCAAATGTATATCGAGAATACATGTTATGAATATGATTATATGAATAAGAAGTATTTATCCTTTATATGGATTGGATGTGTTATTATGGATGTTAAGGTGAAGTAATCCATTGTGTTTCTTCCATTGCATCTATTGTTAAAGATCTCACTCAGTCTCATATAACTTAAGAATCCATTTGGACTAAGTCGAGGCACATTGGAGTATTGCTTGACTACGTCTTCTCCATATAAATTCAAGCCCTCTTTGTTTTCCTTTACTCCATAACCCTTGGATTGGCACTAGTCTTAACAACCCACCATCCACTTAAATCTAAAGTATATCACAAATTCACTGAAGGAAACCCCTCTTGTGTTGGAGGAGAGTTCACCTAAAGTGAAGGGAGGTTATATTGAGGTGACAATGGATAGTTCTTCCAAGATCAGTTACCTTAGGGTTTGTACCTATAAGAATAGACTTATCTTATGTGTAGATCTATGAGGTAATTGTTGGGAAATGAATCTTTGATTGAGGAAATTTTAATTGGACTTGCCAACTAGAAATGGGTTTTAAATTTTAATATATGTTCTAGTTTTCAAGAAGGGTGTTGTAAACAATCTAAAAAACAGAAGGAGAACAAAAAGGAATAGCTAGTCAGGATGGGAATGGGGAAGTCTACTACCAAATGTTTTTCACTGAATATTTTGGTCTTCAATAACATTGATTGTAATGGGAAAGATTTTTTAGAAAGGGATTCTTAGATGGTTTTCCTACAACTTGTTATGTAGGTGTCCTCTATATTTTCCTTTGTCTTTAATACTCTTTTAGGATAGAAAACTGAAAGTAGAGTTTCTGTTATGATGCAAAAGCATCATACACAATGTTATTAGCAAGGCTTGAGACTAGTGACGGTGAGAGCTTTACTGGTATCGTCTATAATAGGCCATTCATTTGATCCTTCGGTATTGTAGCTATGTTGACCATTGGCTCTATTTCTCTGTTGTTACAAGTTTGAACTTTGGTGCAAAGAACTCCTTTTAGAGGGCATCTAGTAAGAATTGTTAGAGTGTGTACCTCAAATAGTCTTTTATAGCAAGGTGCACAATGTGGTTGATTTGGGTGCTTTTTTGTTACAATGACATCACACACAAAAGGGATCTGTACAACATTGATTTCCATGTTGTATGGTGGTTTGCAGATGAGAGTGCAACCATTAACGAAGGCTAGAGGGCGCATCACTATTTCTAGGCTTCCATCATTGAAGGTGCATACATGGATGCACGTGCTAATTGTAGATAGGATAGGATAAGATTATTCTTAGATTCTAGTTCTAGGAAATTGCATCTCATTTCTAAGTTAAGTAAAAGTGGATGCATACATTTGCATGTGTTAGTCTGAGTTTATTAAAGCAATTTTCTAATTTTGTTTTAAAAGTCTAAGCTTAGTTGGGCACATGCATGTAGATAAGGGTCCAAATCTCTAGGAGGAAGCATGCTTGCATGCCTCATATTATTTCCAATTAAGTTGTTGTTGTACATGTTTCTAGATTAGTAGTGTACATACTCTTCTTCTTAGTCTACAAAGGAGAAAGTAGGGGTATTATTTATTCGGTTCAATATTAAGTAGTGAATTCACTTGTTGTATTTTTCCTGTAGCATATTTCAATTCAATATTAATGAGAAAACAACAAGAATTTTTATAGTCAATCTATTGAGTTTTGTTTTTTCTTTCAACAATGATTTAGCAAGTATGTTGTTATTCAGTTTTCTACTTAATAATAGTGATGTGATTTAGGACAGACTTGGGAATTTTAGTTAAATATCTTCTACAATATGTGTTAGCATATTTTAGCGTTATCAGAACATTAGTTTTGACTGGCTTTTAAGGTTCAACTATCTAGTAGGTTAGGAATTTTTTAAGTGCAAAGTTTGCTTACCATGGTTTAAGAAAAATAAACATGGTATCGGAGCTTAGTTTTTTAAATTATCTAGATTCCATCTATGGAGAGGCACGTTGTCTAGGGTGAAAAGTTGTCGAAGAATTTCAATGGGTAGTATGTCCAATCTTGAGTGATCGAAGCATAATTGTGCAAATGATCGACATGTGGACTTAAGAAGGGTTGTGGTGTGAGAGGCCCTTATTGATCCAATTATTGCAGAGTGTAGTTTGTTTGAAGAAGTTGCAACAATGGCAGCTACAACTCCTAGTATGTGAGAGAGTCACTTGTTGGAGGGAGCTTCCAACTTTGTGTCATAGAAGTTGAGATTGTAGAACCTCCTTGAAATGGGAGATTTGTGGCACCTTGTCGATATCTTTGCATTGTCGGTCTTAAACTTTGAATTTACAATATTATACTTTGTATTGGTAGCATTGATGGTCTTGAACTTTGGGAGGGAGCATTATACTTCTTCCTCTCGATTTTAAACCTTCAAAGTATTCTTCTCTGAAAATGTAGTTATCATTACTATAAATATGTTGAAGAATATGATGGAGGAATGACATACGGTTCTTTTTTGAATGTAGGTTTTCACAAATAATCAAAATCATGGTGGGTTTTTTCTAGACTCGCCATGATAAAGTTCTTGTTTGTATCATTCCATTCTTGGTTATTACACCTTGACAATATTTAGTTATGTATTTGACATTGCCTATAAAAATGCACTCGCTTGTCTCTATTGTCTATGCGGTGCTTAACAACGAAGATAACTATTCATAATGATTGAGGAAGATCAAACACACACTCATCTTCACCGATTTGTGGGATATCATTTGTGAAGGAGAAAATGGATGTAAAACTAGAGAGCCTGCAACAAACAAAGAGCCTGCAATATGGAAGAGCAAAGACAAGAAAGCCTCTGCACCGATCGTTGCTAAAGTAAGTGAAGAAGCGAGTCATCATATCATGCCTACTACAAATTCATATGGTGCTTTAAATAAATTAAAAGACTTGTATGACTCACACTCAGAATTGGAGCTTATTCACTTGTTGAAGTTATTCAGTCTAAAGTTGAAGGTTAATGACCCCATGGCTTTAGCATCATAAATTAAATCCAATATGTATCAAATTGATGCCTCTAGTGTGAAGGTAGATATTGCTCTTACAACCTTCATCAAGGTCCTCTACCCCACATACTCCCACTATCTTGAGTCACTTCAAGCTAGTGGTTGACTAAAAGATCTCAAATTTGACACTCGGGTGGAAAAAATTGCAGAACAAGAGAAATCCTTTGGAAAGAAGACAGTTCAACCCACTAGAGAGACTGTTTGCCTTGCTCAGAAAGGGAAGAATCAATCACATGATTCTCCTAAAGGAGAAAACAGTAAAAGAGGATGCGGAAGAAATAATTTTACAGGAAGGGGGGTAGACATAACCACGGTGAGAGATCCGATCTTCAATGTGTTTGTTGTGGCAAGAAGGGACACGAGGCAAAGAGATGCAAAAATCCTTAGGAGAAGATCATAGAAAAGAAAGAGTTGAATTAAGAAAGAGGTAAATCTCATGAATCGGGTGAAGCTACTAAATATGCTCATTTCATTGTTGCACATTGCAATATTGGTATAAATGAAGTTCTATTCAATGCTTCATTTTCTTCTTGGAGAGATACTTGGTTGCTTGACACCGGTGCTACTTGCCACATGAATTTTAGAAAATATTTTTTTGAAGAATTGAATGACATTGTAGACAATATAGTATATTTTGCAGATAAATCTATCTTAAAAGCTAACGGAATCGACACCATCAAGCTCAAATTGCATGGATTCCTAGACTTTGTGTTGCATAATATTCACTATCTTCCAAAGTTGTAGAGGAACTTGATGTCTCTTATGCACATTTGACAACAAGGCCATTCCATTCACATGATTTATGGAAAATTGAGATAAGGAGATCTTCTAACGACCCGGGCATCATGATAGGATGGGAAGATGAGAAATTGTTGAAGCTAAAAGGGACATATGTAAGGGCATATGATTATGTACACCTCTCTCACCATGATGAAGATACATTTTCATCCAGTCTTTTGTGGCATGCTAGATATGGACATATCAATTATGATAGTGTTCGCTTGTTGAAGAAGAATGGTGTTTCTAGTTTGCCCACAATTCCAAAGAAATTGAAACAGTTTGATGCATATATAATTGGCAAACATCACAAGCAACATTTTCATGATTCCAATTCCATAGCATGTAGAAAATTATAGTTGATACACTCTGACTTGTGTGGCCGCGTGCTTATTGCTTCTACAAATGGTAATAAATATATCATGTCTTTTATTGAGGATTACATCAAGATGAGTTCAGTTTACTTATTGAAGCATAAATATGAGACATTTTAAACATTTAAAAGTTTTCATGTATTGATTGAAAATGAAGCACAATCTCATATTGGCACTCTTCGTAGTGATAATGGAAAATAATATACCTCTAATGAATTTTAAAACTATCTTTGTCAAGATGGGATTATGCATCAAACCAATGTTCCATGTAATCCTCAACATGATAGTATAGCAAAAATAATGAACATGACACTCTTGAATATGGTATCCTCCATGTTATTTTTTAAGAATGTGAAATTGGTGTTTTGGGGTGTTGTAGTTTTGTGTGCAATCTATTTGAGAAACATAAGTCCATCTCATGCTCTTACCAACAAGACTCCATATAAAATGTGGTATGGTCACATTCTTTTGGGGAAGCATTTCAGGATTTCGGGTTCAACATGTTATGCCTTAATTCCTAAGGAACAAAGAAACAAACTTGGTGCAAGGAGTCGAAACTGCATCTTCTTGGGGTACTCTTACCAAGGTATATCGTCTTTACGATGTCGCAAATAAATTTTGTATTCTTTATAGAAATGTGATTTTTCTTAAAATGAATAAAAATGACAACATTGTGAAGAGGCAAATTGATCATCCAGATAAATTTACCATGTAAAGACATCATGAATTTGATAATGAGATTCCACATCTTGAATGGGTAACCCCTATTTTGGATCTGGAATAACCTTTTGCAGCACCATTTCCCCCTCACAAAGAAGTTCTCGTCGCTTCAATAGAATAGGAGGTTCAATTGGATGATGTGATTAAGAGGATTGGAAGATTGAATCTGGAAGAGAATGAAGCACCATCTCAATCATCTAAGCAACCTGGACCCTCACATAAATTTCCAAAGTGGGTCATGAAGACACTTGAAAGTGTTCATCCTAATGAGGTTGGAAAGACATGAACTAGAAGTTCGACAAAACAAGAAGATGGAGGTGATGCAATTGCAAAGGATTCGGATTCATGAGATATAAATGATATGGATGTTTCATATGATTATGAATTGAATTTATCTACTAACCATTAACCAACTTCCTTTCAAGAAGCTACTTCTTTTGATTAGTGGAAAGAAGCTATGCAGAAGGAATATGATACTCTCATCAAGAATGTGACATAGAAGTTGGTGGACCCTCCATTTGGAACTAAACTAATTAGTTGCAAGTGGGTCTGCAAGAACAAGTACAAATCAAATGGCTCACTTGACAAGCATAAAGCAGGGCTTGTGGCAAAATGATTTGCACGAAAAGAAGGCATTGCCTATGAGGAGACTTCCCCCCCCACAACAAAATGGGTTACCATTCATACTCTATTGGATTTGGTTGCATAGAATGGGTGGAAAGTTCAACAAATGGATGTGATGATTACTTTCTTGAATGGAGACTTGAAATAGAATGTCTTCATGTCTTAGCCAAAAGGTTTTGTTGTGAAGGGACAAAGAACAAAAGATATGTGAACTCATTAAGTCTTTATATGGCCTGGAACAAGCACCTCACACATGGTATGAAAAGCTAGTTGAGCGTCTTTTGAAATTGAATTTCAAACACTTTAATCGTGATGATGCAACTCTGTTTGTCAAGAAAGTTGACATATTTGTTGTATTTGATGTATATCTTATAGTGTATGTAGATGATATGTTGATAATAGGGAACAATGAAAGGTACATTGCACCCATAAAGACAGAATTGAAGAAAGGTTTCTAGATGACTAATATGGAACATCTTCACTACTACTTAGGCATAGAGGTGACTCAAAATCCAAAGTATATATTCATCTCCCAAGAGAAAGACATTGGAGAAGTATTGAACAAGGTTGGCATGGCCAAATGAAATCCTATCACTACTCCAATAGAACAAAATTTGAAGCTAACATCAAAATAAGGGAATGAATTTGAGATTGCAACCAAATACAAACAAATTGTGGGGACTCTTATCTACCTTATCACTACTAGACATGATATTTCATTTGTAGTTGGAACACTTTCTAGGTTCATGTAAAAACCTTGTGAAAGACATTGGTGTGCTGCAAAGAGAGTTCTAAGATACTTGAAGGGGACTCAAGACTTTAGACTCAAATACTCTAAGGTGGAAGACTTCAAATTAATTAGATATTCAGATTCATACTTTGATGGCGATAAAGAGAATGGCGTGTCTACTTTAGGATACCCCATGAGTCTTGGATAAACATCTCTCTTGGAGATAACACAAACAATCCATTCCAACATATTCCACTACCGAGACAGAATACATGGCTACTATAGAGGCAACAAAAGAGATTGTGTGGCACATGAAGATACTTGAGGATTTGCAAGAAAAACGAGTGAATGTTACTCCACTTTTGCAATCAAGTTGGCCAAAAATCCTAGATTCCATGATCGAACAAAACACATCAACAAAAAGTACTATCTAATTTGACATCATGTGGAGGCCAAGACCATTCATTTGATACCTTGTTCCTTAAGTGAGCAGATGACAGACACTTCACTAAAGCGCTTGGAAGAGAGAAGCTTGAAAAGTTCAAAAATATGCTTGGATTCATAAACACCCCTTCAAATTAAGGGGAGGGATGTTAGATACCTAATCCTTAGGGATTATGGCATACTATAAATATTAGGTTAATGTGCATATTAGATTATGGAATATTTACCGAAAATAAACTGAAGCGTCACCATGAATTCCAAAGGACCTCTCGAAAGATGAAAACCAAATGCTACTCAGCATTATATTGATAGATTATTCATGTTAATGCAAATTCATCCTAGCATTTGGAGTTATCTAGTCCTATCAATAACAAATATCGTGAGCATAGAAAACAGTGAGAACATTGTGTTAATGAGAACATGTAGATCAACTATCTATAATCTTTACAATATAATTATTTATGAATTGTTATTTCCTCCTAGATTTTCCTTCTTGATCCATTTAAAAAAATTGGAAACAAAAAACCTCCATGAAAAGTATAGAGAAAGGCTAAGCTAAAAAAAGTGCCTAGATTGCACATAGCAGAAAAAATTGGATTTCGAATTTTCCTTTTTAATGTTGCAACTCTAGGGAATACTAGTAATAAGGGAATTATACCAATTTGTCATATATGATTGCTCTTTTTGTTAATGGAGCATCACTTAAAGTACCAAAAATATGCACAAATGTATTTAAACTTCATGTGATGGTCTTTCTTCACCTCAATAAATTAGATGGGTACCATTTCTAACAAGAGCCGCGAAGTGGCAAAGTCCCTAACGTTGTCAGCTGGGCTAAGCTAAAGTATCTTGGTAATTGTAGACTATACACTATCAACTCCTTCAAGGTGCAAAAACGTTGAAGTTTGTCTCTCTTAGTGTTTCATAATTTTGACTATCAACTCCTTAAAGATGCAAAAACTTGAAGTTTATATCTCTCAATGTCTAATTTGTCTTCACTCTGGAGTGGAGTCAATATGGAATTAGGTTGTGAATGGAGAACTATGCAATAAAATTGTAATTGAAGAACTATGAATGATGGCATAACAACATCTTTCAATAATAAATTATAAAATAACTTTGGATTTCAACCACATAAAATCATTACAAACTATTAAATATCAACCATTAAAAAAAATTAAATAACTAAACCACTTCATGAAACCATTGCAAAATATCAAATTTCAACCATTAAAAAAATTGAATAACCAAATACCAAACAAATTCTCAATCGTTGAAGTTTTATTATTATTATTATAAGAACCTTGATTAACCTTTAAATAAATTTTGAATAACCACATAATTTAAACCTCTGCAATTTGTTTTTAATTACAATTACATAACATTATGCATAACTATTTAACGCATTTAGTATATATATTAAATGAACTTCAAATATAATATGGCAAAGGTGAAGTCAGTTTACGGTGAAACTCGTGGCCAAATAAATATCATGAGTGAATTCAATTCTGAATGAATTCTTTTATAATCTAATGTACAAAATTAATGGGAATTAATCAGCCGTTGACAATTGACTTTGTATGGTGTAAATATGGAGGCAGATCGGTTGTCCAGGCGGGGTTTTCAGCTTGTGAAGGCTGCATTTTTTTGAATTACATGAAGATAGTTTGATGTTGGATGCTGGATCCATTTCATTATTTCTGTGTTAGCTGTTTTTGGGTGGGGTTTTAGTAGCTGTTTCTCCTTTTCTTTTTTATTTCCATTTCTGTGGAGATATGTGGCATTAGTTTTTATATTTTTTTTTACTTTTTGTAGTTATTAGTTTTTTGGCATTTCCTAGATTTGGGACTAGGGATTAAAACTAGTGTTTTTTGAACTTTTGATGTGGTTTTGATCATGAATGTAAGGTTATTTGGTTACTTAGATGGTCTATTCTTCGACCTCTGGAAATTACTGAAAGTTTGTAATCATCGCTCAATATTATATATTATAAAAATATAAAGCTTTTTCAGTGTGAAAAAAATGGTGTAAATTAAATAAGTTTATAGTTGTCAAGATTTCAAAACAGGATCTTATTACATTTGAGCATATATTCAGAATTCACAATTCACATGCTGATCAACTATCCAAAAATGCTTTTGAAGGGCCTGAAGGAATTTTGTTTTGGGAAGAGTGGATGGATTCCTGTCTGCAAGACAGGGGT
Source organism: Larix kaempferi (assembly GCA_027924585.1). NCBI lineage: Eukaryota > Viridiplantae > Streptophyta > Pinopsida > Pinales > Pinaceae > Larix > Larix kaempferi. The sequence continues at coordinate 3,268,696 of BSBM01000241.1, read as the reverse complement.
AACTTATTTTTCTTTTAGGTTGAATCCCTTTCATGGGCTGATGTAAATAATTTTGTGAAGTCTTTTTTGAAGGGCGATTTTAAATTTTGTATAACAGTCAAACTGTTGCTCCTTTTGAGAACAAGATCTTGATATGATATCTTGAATCTTCAGTTTTCTCTAACTATCTTTGTACTATTTGATTCAATCCGAATAACAATAGTAAGATTTTTTTTCTGATGGAAAAAAAAAGCGAACAATATACCCATATAGTTAATAATATGCACGGTGTATATATTCTATTGGATATTAGATCAATTCGGGCAACTTTATCCGGATCAGCTACTCAATATACACCTGTATCTGCCCTGCCTTTATCTCTGTGGAGGCCGGTCCTTGGGGCACAAAATCCCAGGCTGGTGTCAGTTGGACGCAGCCAATAAAACTTGAGATAAATGCGTTTTTTAAATAAATTTTAAATAAAAATTTTGGGGACTAATAAAAATAAGCTTGTCTGGTAAATATAATGTTTGGAAAAGTTAACTTTGTTTATTAAATCCGGATCTTCTGGACATTTTTTTTAAATTTAAACTCAAGAAATTTTGATCTTTCTTGATTGATAGATCCGGGCTTAAGTTTTAAGTTTTTATTTTTTTTAAAGGTTGTTCTGCTATTCTAGAGAATCAAGATGGCACGAATTACAATCATTACAATATGGGCTCAACAAGAGCAATATGTCACTTACAAGAATTGAACCTGGGTGGGGAGGGTAACAAACATTCCTCCCAACCACCCAAGTTACAACCAATGGACATATAAGTTTTTATTTTATAAACGAACATCTATTTTTTAATTACTTTTCATAATATTTTATTTTATGAACCAACATGGATTTTTTTAAATACTTTCCATAATTTTTATTTTATGAGCCCACATGAATTTTTTTAATTATTTTGTTACATCATAAACCTTACAAGATCTCCCCCATATTGGGCTGGGTGCAATAATGAGACATCACTGTCCAAAAGCATTATGTCATATTGGACCCTTTAATCTATAGAGTCCATTCTTAGTCATCTCCAGTTAGTAATGATATTCTATTCTACTATCCTTCGAGGACACAAGGTCAATTGTTTATATTTGCGAACTTTCTTCTAGAGTTTCACTTAATAATCAAATTAGAATGTAAAAAGAATATCTCAAGCTCAATGTTCTCAATTCTTTAACAAATGAATGCATCATATTTTAATAAAAATACTCCATATGCCATTTTGCCTCAATAAGTACTCCTCTAGACCCAGCTCAAATGGAATAAAATAAACTATTTGAACCCACAACACTTCATGGCCAGGGCATAATTCCATGAGAGAACAAGGCACAAGATTTGAACTAGCAACATTCCATGAAGAAACAACACAACATAACACCAATATCAACAATCAAGAGTACTAAACAATAATCAAATTTCATTCTAGTTTGGATTCAACATATAACACTAAACATAGTATTTAAGAAACAAGTGAATGTGAGCTTGTAAGTTATGTGTTCTCCAACATCATATGTTCAAATTTCATTCTAGTTTGGATTCAACATATAACACTAAACATAGTATTTAAGAAACAAGTGAATATGAACTTGTAAGTTATGTGTTCTCCAACATCATCTTTAGTGTTCTAGAATGTAAGCTAAAACTTTTCTCCTAGATCACTATTAACTTGGGAGTGGCTATGTCACCAGTATCAATATTTTCAAAAGGAAGCCAATGAAATGTTAGAGCTCAGACATGTCATATGCATACAATAAATAATTGACATGTTTAGATATTTCTTCATCGAAAGCATGTCAATTGATATGGATTTTTCTTGAAACCAAACTTATATATTTGTAAATAGGGTATATAAAGCAATTCCACCACAAACAATTTGTAATCACTAGTTTACATAGCTAAATGACTTGATTTGTTGGAGCGGGGGGAGCAGTTTGAGACGGAGTTTAGGGTTTCTGTGGGGGCCGAGGACAGTCGCCATCTGGGTACTGAACTCTGGTCTGACCACGGTTAGGGATCCCAGTCCCGAGGCATGGGCTGGTGTTTGCAGGAAGTCTCGATGGGAAACGTGGGGTCAAACACGTGGACCGACGACAGGTCTAACTTTTCTTTGACAAAGGCTTAAGGCGGTGGTTTATTTTTACTGTTACGACACCATTTCCTTAATTTCTCGGTAAGTTTTACCTACCACCGTTTTCCCCTAATTTCTGATTATGGAGCTCAAACAGCTGGATTACTCCTTCGATCAGTGTGATAACGAGGTGATCTGGACATCGCCACCTAGCCCTGTTTGGGATGTGGTGGGTGGTTTTCATTTGAACGAGGTTTTCGGGGTGCCTACCAATTTATGTGATACCACCCAGCATGGGCTAGGGTTTCCCCCCACGGGTTTTCTAGTAACTTCACTGTCCCAGGCGACTGTTCCCCTGGGTATTGCTTCTGGTGAATCACCCCTGCCTGTCGCACGGGCTTTTGATGGTAGTAGTAGATCAATGGATGGGGTGAAGCAGGGGGTTGGTTTTTGTCCGATTGTTGGTGTCGCGCCCAGAGCTTCTACGGAGCCTCTAGATCTTGGGGGTCACAGCGGGGTTGCAAGGAAGGGTTTCGTCTCGGGTATTATTGGGGACCAAGAACAACGGGGTTTTGCTAGCCCTAAGACTAGCTCTGGTACGAGCACTGAAGAAGGTGGAGGTGGATCATCTGATGGGGTGGAGTTCTCTAAGAAGCGAGGACGGAAGAGGTGGTTGAAGTCTAGTTGCACTAGGTATAACTATTCCCTTGGAGAAGATATTGAATGGCACCAAATCATTCAAATGACAGATAAGACGCTGGTGGGGAAGGCTTTGGGAAGGTCCTTTTCCTTACGGACTATTGTTGGATGGACTGAAGGCCATTGGTTGGCACGTCTCGGATATGTTCTTGAAATTGTGGAGCTTACTAGGAATTGGTTCACATTCAACTTCCTTTCAGCGAAACATGCACTCTGGGTTCTGAATAGGAATTGGAGTTGGGACCATTACCCTATTCTGCTTAAACCTTAGCATCCGATGTTTGACGCTAATAGGGAAAGATTAGATGTAGTACCTCTGTGGGTTCGCCTTCCTGGGCTCCCTTTACATTACTGGTCGGAACGCCATTTCAGGGGCATTAGGAATTTTCTTGGCACGTATCTAGAGGGGGATTATTCTTTTCTTCACACTAAACAGAGGAAGGTTGCGAGAGTTCTGGTCAGTTTGAATGTTCGGGAGGGCCTGGCTGAAGACATTACTTTGAGTTGGGGTCCCTATTCCTATGTGCAGAGACTTGACTACGAGAATGTGCCTTTTCGTTGCAGACGATGCCATGTGTATGGACACCCAACAACTGAATGTAAACTCCCGCTCCGTGCTAGGATCGGTGGAAGACAACGGTGGTCGGATGGAGTGGGAAATTCTACCTCGGATGGTGATACTGTGCCTGTCTGTGATGAGACGGTTCATGTGGATTTAGGTAAGGAACCAGAGGACTCTGGTAAGGAACAGGCCGCTGAACCATCGGCGGAGGAGGTATTGGTCCCGGCTCACAATAGGGATGATAGCGAGGGTCCTTCTGACCTTTACCACTCTCAGGGTTTCCATTTTGCGAGTACTCCCTCTCCTTCCATTTCTCCCTCTTTCAATTTTGTTATGAATCATGTTACTCTTGCTGGTTTGGACTGGGTGGAGGCTCTGAAAATTTTGAATATCTCTTCACCTTTTGTTTCGGGCAATTTTAAATTCATTGAACCTTCCCCTGCTTCCCTGGAAGTAGTGGCTCCTGTGTTAATTCCAGACCCTAACCCCGACCCTATGGAAACGACTTCACCGTCTTCCCCGACGGAGTCTTTGGACTCTGGCTATTTCCTTCGCTCTGCTACCAAAGTTGCCTCTAGGGGAATGGGATGTGGGAAGGTTGGGCCTGCTAAATGTAGGGGCGGGAAAAATCTAATCTCAAAGGCTCAGTCCAAAGCTAAATTGGATTTGATGGAGGCTAAACAACAGACTATTGAACAAGCGCTTAGAGCGGTGCGCACCCACAAGAAGGGTCAGTGATGAAGATTATGTCTTTCAATTGCCAGGGTCTGGCTGGTCCCCTCAAAAGATCAGCGTTGCGAAGGGTGGTTGCTCTAGACCACCTGGATATCATTTTACTTCAAGAAACTATGGGTGACGGTGAGACAGTCAAGGCTCGGTTGAAGAGTTGGTTTGGTGGTTGGTCGTTTGTTACTTTGGATGTTCATGGGCGCTCGGGTGGCCTGGCTATTGATTGGAATGTCAGGTCTATTAACATCCACAATATTTGGGGCATGGAATCTGTGCTCGGTATGTCCTTCTCTGCTCTGGGCTTAGGGGAAGTCTTTATAGTGGTTAACGTTTATGGTCCTTATCTCAATCGGGTCCCCTTTTGGGATGCTCTTCTCAACAACCCCCTTGTTCAAGGGGATTCTGTGTTGATGGGAGGTGATTTAAATTTTTCCTTGGGTCAGTCTGAAGTGTGGGGGCCTAGGGCTCGACCGGATCCATTGGCTGGTTACTTCTCTCAATGTTTTGTTGATAATAATTTGATTGACATTGAGCCTACCAAGCTCAAACCTACCTGGAGGAACAACCGCACTGGGGATAGTAGGGTGGCTAAGCGATTGGATTGGTTTTTAGTCTCAGAATTGCTGGTTGACAATTTCTTTCTCTTGCGTCAATGGGTAGGATATGGAGGTGCCTCTGATCATTTTCCTATCTTTTTTGAACTTCGTCCTGGTCGTCCTAAACCTTCTAGTCCTCTCAAGTTCAACAAAGATTGGTTGAATGATACCTCCTTTTTTACTCTGGTACACTCTCTATGGATTCCCTACAATCCTCAGGCACAACTCTCAGCTTCTTTTCAATTTGCTGCTAATCTCAAACGGATCAAAGGCCCTATTAAAGAATGGGCCTCTGAAAAAAGGAGGCGCGAGGACAATGAACTTAAATAGATTGATGCGGAGCTGGATGTGATTTACGATGGTGTGGATGGGGGATTGAGATCAGAAGACTCTAAAGTTCTCTTGGTAAGGTTGGAGGGAAGGCGTAATACTCTTTTGATGGAAAAGGAAGAGACATGGCGCCTTAAAAGCAGGGCGACGTGGCTTGCTTCAGGGGATGAGAATACTAAGTTCTTTCATGCCTACTCTAAAGGAAGGAAGGCTGTTAATACTGTGTGGAGTCTGGATGATGCTAATGGGGTATCTCAAACTACTTTTGAAGGGATGGCCAGGGTAGGGGTAACACACTTTCAAGAACTTTTCAGGGCGCCTAACCAAGCCACTGTTGCAGAGGTGATCAGAGTGGCTCAACTCTTTCCTTAGTTTGTTGATGAAGAGGATAATGTTGCCTTGATGGAAGAGGTCTCGGTAGAGGAACTTAAAGCTGCCCTCTGGAGCTTTCAGAAAGATAAGAGCCCGGGTCCTGATGGTTGGTCAATTGAATTCCTTTTGGCTTTGTTTGATTTTTTGGGGGATGACCTTCTTCAGGTGGTGGAGGACACTAGACTTACTAGAAGGATCCCGACCAGTTTTAACTCAACCTTCATTGCTCTCATTCCTAAGACTGATAATCCCTCCTCACTCAATGACTTCAGGCCTATTTCTCATTGTAATTGTGTATACAAGGTTGTGACTAAAATCATTGCTAGAAGATTGAAGTGTATTTTGTCCAGGAATATTTCTGATGAATAGTTTGGGTTCTTGGAAGGTTGACAGATCCATGAGGCCATTGGAGTGGCGCAAGAGGGCTTGCATAGCATCAAAACCAAAAAATTAAAAGGAGCTATTTTAAAAATTGACCTCTCAAAAGCCTACGATAAAGTAAGTTGGCTCTACATTCGTATGCTCCTTACTCATTTGGGATTTGATATTGGTTTCATCAGGTGAGTTATGAGCTGCCTAACCACTGTAACGTTCTTTGTGCTCATCAATGGATTGACCTCCCCTTTTTTTCATTATGAGCGTGGTCTTAGACAAGGCTGCCCTTTGTCTCCCTTACTTTTTCTTCTGGTGGCTGAAGGGCTTAGTAGGGCACTGAAGGAAGCTAAGTGCCAGGGTACTTTGAAGGGTATTGATGTAGCAGCCAACCTCTTCATCACACATCTACTGTTTGTAGATGATGTTCTTATATTTTGTACTGGTTCTGACAAAGATGTTGCTACTCTCAAGGATATCCTAGACCTTTTCTCCAAAGCCACTGGGATGGACATTAATATTGGGAAGTCCACTCTCACTACCAATCTGCTTAGGGCTGAAGAGATTTGGGCGTTTTGTGAAGTCTTTCCTTTTACACTCCAGGGGGTTGATGACAGTCTTAAATATTTGGGCTTCCCTTTGAAGCCAAATAATTATAAGAAATGGGATTGGCACTGGCTTCTCGAAAAGTTACACAAGAGACTCTTGGTTTGGAGCCATAAGTGGTTATCAAGGGCTGGTGCGTTGGTGTTGGTTAAATCGGTTTTGGAGGCAATCCCGGTCTATTGGGTGTCGTTGTCCTAGATTCCCAAGGGGATTTTGGAGGTTGTTCGTAAGGTATGCTTCAGATTCTTGTGGAGAGGAAAAGAAGACTCATATGTTTCCCCATGGGTTCGGTGGAAGAGTATTGTTGTACCCAAAGCTTTGGGGGTGGGGACTAAAGAACATTTTTCTTTTCTCTAAAGCACTAGCTGCCAAAGGGGGGTGGCGGATATTGAAATCTGATAATTTGTGGACCAAGGTTTTTATACATAAATATATTGCTCCTAGTTCTGTTTTGGATTGGGTTCAAAACCCTGGGAGGGACCATGTTGGGGGATCGGTCATTCAGAAGGCGGTGGTCACTTCCTTCTTGGTGATTGGAACAAATATGGTCTGGAATGTTGGAGATGGGAGTTGCCTTAGGGTGGGGGAGGACCCGTGGTTTGGTTGTGTTGGTCGTCATCTTTTGCAGGCGGAGACGGTGGAGGATTTAAGGGCTAGTGGTATCACCTACTTATCTCAATTCGCCGACCCTGTTCAGGAAAGGCTGTGGTTTTAGTCGCGGAGGGCGGTGGATACTTTGGATCTTCCGTTACTACATCATGTTGTTGTGTCCAACTACTTAAATGAACTCATTCGTTCACATGTCGTGTTGAGGAATAGGGAAGATGAGCTAATTTGGGAAGGGGATCCTGGGGGTGAATATACACCAAAAGGTGGATATATTTGCCTCAGTGCTCTTGGTATGATAAGATAATCGGTCTGGTGGTGGAGGAAACTTTGGAAGCTCAAATGCCCACCAAAAACACGTATGTTTATGTGGAACACTCTGGAAAATAAAGTTCCAACTTGGGGACAATTTACAAAAAAGAATAAACATGGGCCTGGGTGGTGCATTCTTTGCAAAGACGCTGAAGAAAATATCTCACATCGTTTAATTCAGTGTCCTTATATGAAGGGAGTTTGGGATGAATGCTCTAGGATATCCGGTTTTATCTGCAACTGGTCGAGAAACTCAGTCCTACTAGCCTGGGAAAACTGGAATGCTGGGCAGTTACAACATTCTGTGAAATCTCTTCCACTACTTGTCTGTTGGGGCATTTGGTTGGCCCGTAACAATTACATCTTCTTTGATAAGATTTGTACTCCGGTTATAACAACGACACTCTCCTGTGGTATCCTAAATGCTTTCCCACACCATGTGAGAGCGTTGAAACAAAGGGAGGTATTAACACTGTATATCGACAGAACTGTTCCTTGGGGGTTCTTTGACGGGGCTACTCAAAAAAATACCTGTGGTGGAGGGGCTATCCTCTACCTCTCAGCTTCTCATTATTTTACTTTGGTCATGGGTCTAGGGGTCGGTGGAAACAACTATGCTAAATTGATGAGCTTAAAACTTCTTCTTATCTTTGCCACTGAGAATAGATGCCAAAATCTCAATTTATTTGGTGACTCCATGAATGTCATTAACTGGATTAACGGGACTCAATAGTGCAGAGACATTAGAATTAGTAATTTATTTTTGGACATCAGAGAGTTGCTGCTATCATTTGACTCTTTCACATGCCGGCATGTTTATAGGGAAAACAACCAGGATGCGGACTCGGCCTCGAAGGAGGGTTGCAATTGGCTATGGGGCTTTGGCAGGTGAAAGAATTCAGGGACGGGCTTGTGTAGGAGTATTATCATCGGCCTTTTATTGAACATATTCCATGATCAAATATGTCCTGCTCACATCTTCTTGTTTTGGTTACTACACTATTTTCAGATGTTACTAGTATACAACATCCTTTTGGGGATGCTGGCAATTTTCCTAATGAACTTTTATTTCCTTATGATATTCGGACAACTGAACCTTGATGCTGGTTTTTTTGTAAAAGTTACTTATAAAGAACTATGGTAGAAGAACTCGGTCTTGAAAAACATTTATGGAGAAGACTACGGTCTAGTATACAGTTTTGGTTCTATCCGTGATGCACCTGTGCATAGACTGAATATAATTTTTTTCACCTTTGATGAAATAAAATTGCGCTTTTTTTCCTAGGAAAAAAAAAGAAGTTAAATGACTTTATATGCAAAACATAATGACTAAAACACATCTTTACATTCATATAATAAAAGATAAGTAAATCAATAAAAAAATTAGACATTCAAATTGCATATAAATCCTACTGAAAAATACAATGCATTCAACCATAGGTAGTGTAAAATTACACGTACAATACAATAAAAAATTTCACAGCAATAAAAAGGTGCTTATCTTTCTCCAAGACTAAATACCGAGCAACTGATTGAGACATGGCAATTTTCCACAAAATTGTAGGCAGTCTTCTATGAATTCCATGCCCTAGCTGGGCTATGAGAACACTAATGAAAATAAGGCAAAATTAGGACCTCAAGTCTTCCTTGAATCAAATGCATTACCTACTTTTTTTCCAGCAGAAAAAAACCGTACTATTGTTATTCCAAAAAAGAATCAAATAGTACAAATATTCGAGAGCTACATCAACACCAACAACTTCAAGTGTCTTGCTTACTCACTTAGAAAAATGTTCTTCCTATGCAAGAGAAGTCTTTGTATTACTTTCATCATTGCAAGTTGATTCATTTCCAAGGTTCTTGCTTGTAGTTGATTTCGCAATAGAACCTTAATTGAAAATAAATTCAATTGCCGTAGTCTATTTCAATGACATAATAGTTGATTTAGAGTGTAGGTCGATCGATATAGAGCTCCTCAAGTTTTCAATTGAAATTCTACTCAATGTATTCAAAGAACATGTCAATGGGGCAAAACCTAGAGTTTGCTCATCAAACATAACATATTTTCAACATATCACTTATTGTTTGACTATATTGAATGATCTACAGGCTTTCAACTCTTTAGAGTAACCCACCATAGTATAAGCATGACTCTTGGGATCCATTGCTTTTGTTTCTCATCTTGGATATGAGCCCAAGCAACACATCCAATGTTTGTAATATATCTATCTGAAGGATTCCTTCCACTCCATTTTTCAAGAAGAGGCACATCCCAAACTACTTTGGTTGGAACTCTATTTAGTAGGTAATTTGAGTAGAAAACAACCTCTCCCTAAAAACTCACTGTCATCCCTTTTTCTTAAAGAAAACACCTAGCCATCTCAATCAAAGTAATGCTCTTCCATTCAACTACTCCATTATGTTGGGGAGTATAAGGTACATATCTCTGCCATGAGTACCATTATGTGACTAGTACCCTTCAAATCCCTTGCTCACATGCTTATGTCTATTATCAAAACTCAAGCACTTCACAACTAAATTGCATTTATTTTCAGCCATTGCCCTAAATTCCTTCAACTTCTAAAAAATGACATCTTCTTTAAGAAATATATAGAAGTGAATCTTGAAAAAACAACAATGAAGGTTAAAATATACCTTGCACCAGCTATGGAAGATTGATTTATTGTATAGAGGTCATTGTGCACAAGTTCCTATTATGTCTTCGATCTGATGTAGGACTTTACTTTCTCAAATGTCTCTTGCTGATGCTTATCAAGTTCACAACCCTCACATACACCATCTAGACCACATTAAACTTGACCATCATTTTCAAGCTCATGAAATTCAAATGGCCTAGTCTTTCATGCCAAATCTTTCTTTTATCTTTAGTATTGTCAACGTGTGTGTTGGTCATGTATCCTTCTAAGGAGAATCACAAAACTTACACAATTTGGCTTTTGGATCAAGAATACCCTTGAAAACAACAACACAAAAACATTATTAGTATCTTTCATAGCAGATATGTAATGCCAAAACTCAACGTTCTTTCCAGTCCAAGTGAGTTGTGCTACACACAAAATATTTCACTAAGTTAGGGTACATGGTAAATATCATTAATCACACCATGTTCAAACTCAACCCTGCTATTAACAACAATAGTAAGTGCCTAATCATCTGCAACAAATATATTTTCCTTCCTTTGCTTTAATTAATGTACAAAATAGAGATGCATCCTTAGCCATGTGGTGTGAACAACCAAAGTCCACTATCCACATTCTCAAAAGGTGTGAACATGTGGAGCTTGTGAAGAGCTAACATAAAAGGTATAATTATCACCCTTACCTTCTTGCAAGCATCATTATTGATCGCCTAATCAATTAACCAACTATTCACCCTAGAGTCTCTTGACCTTCTCTTCAAGGTCACTAGTATTTTTCTAACAAGTCTCCTCAACGTGTCCTATCTTCCTACAAAATCAACATGCCTTCTTGTTCTTACCCCTATTGGTCGATTTCTAAATATCAATCAACTACTTTCTTTTATCCACTAAGGCATCATGTTTCAAATTATGATCTCAATTAATTCTTCTTGTGCTACCATCTCAAACTCTTTCTCTATAATTTTGTCGACCTTCTCCATTGATGAAATAGTCTAGTTGCTTACTATTAAGATTGCCCTCATTAAGAAACTTTTTGTTGCACCATAATCAATAGAGGATAAAAGGAATAAAAAGTACAGTTCTTAACATCTTCTTTCCTTGAAGTCCAATTTTCATAGAATGTGGAGCATAAAACATCACAAGGTGTTTTCAAATTCATTAGAATCAATGCTATCAACTTTCCTTCCTTCCCTGGGAAGTCTTTTCCACATTCACCATCTCAACTCCTTTCTATATAATTTTGTCAACCTGGTTTCAAATGTAGCTCCTCACGAGAGTTAAAATCCTCAATCATGTTGAAAGAGAGAGGTTTTAGAGAGATAAAGCATAACTTGACTTGTATAAATCACATCAAATAACTTCTTTAGTTTCTTCTATACTTCATTCAGATAATTTATTCCATGGGTTTGAAACTAGATCTCCCTTGAGATGTATGCTTTCAAGATGTAGATTTTTATGACACCTGCAACCTCATCTTCTTGCCATCAAACAAGAACCTCTCATGATCATCTTTCAGACAATGAAATATAGTTTTTGTGAACTTTCACAATGTGTAGATTTTCAACAAAGTCTCCATATCTTGTGCTTAGATGCTATAGTTATGCCCATTGAGTATGACAAGCTCCTACTTAGAATTCATCTTCCTTTTGCACACCTTGTGATGTAGTCACTTTGCAGCCAAAGACTTCAAACAACTAAAAACATAGAACACATCTAACACAGAGAAATAAAACAATGAGAGTGTCGAAACAACCGAGCATAAAATATATTCATATTGAAAAACTAGATTACATCCTTACACTGTCATCACCGACAGGTGAGGCACGCATGCTTCTTATTTAATTAAAATCTAGATCCCAGGCTTGGAGCCCTCATACTAACATTTAAACAACGAATCCCCAAATCTATGCTACAGCAGAACCCCACAGAATAACTCCGTCAAACGATTTGAACGGCACCAACGCCTTCTTCCTTCAATCTGATCCTTTTGGATCGCAGGTCTCTCTAAGACTCCAAGTCTCTCTCCCCCTCCCTTGATTGCATCAACTGTCTACTTTTCTAGATCACAATAATGAAATGTGGCCCTTCAATAGTATGCAAGGCTGCCACGTTTCAACACTTGTCAATAACTTGAAGAGGAGAGGATGCGTTGGCTGTCACAACTGGAAGGCAAATGTGGTGGAGTGGAGGTGAGTGTGGATGCTCCGCATCATACTCCTCTCACTTAAAGAATTATGAACCTCCTGGTTCATAGCTTAACTTTTGTTTTCTTCAACTTTCTCCATCAATCAAAATACAACCCTAGAACCCTACACAACAACATCCTAATTAGCAACAACCACATCAACAAACCTTGGTATAAACCATCTTTCTCCATAAATTCATTTTTCATATTGTCATTAGTGCTCTGCTCATAAATGTTTAGTGATTCTTTCACAGCCTTTTGGCCTTCAATTGTATTAACAATTGGAACACTGCCAATTTTCTCGGTTACACCTTGTTCAATGTCCTTCCTTGCCATCTCAATTCCTACATGCATGAGCTGCAAATAAGCGATTTTCTCTTTTGCTACAACCTTGTCAACTTCATTTTCACTAAAGGAACCATTTTCCTTCCCAACATCCCAATCTGATGGCCTGTCTATATCTTCAACCACACTCTTTATGCATTGCCCAACCATTTGTTCTTCCAACAATGGAAGAATTTGTTCCTCCTCCTTTGCTCCCATGTGCTCAGCAACACTGTATTCTTCTTCTTCAAGTGGTTCACCTTATTCCGGGTAGAAAAGCACTTCCACAAGTGCTTCACCTTCTTCCAGGTAGCAAAGCACTTCCACAACTGAGACCCCCTTTGAAAACTCTCTCTTTTCAATTTGATGTCTTTCTTTCTCCTCCAAGGCCCTTATCACCTTTCGTATGGCTCGGATCTCCGCTTTTCTCTGCAGTCTTTCATCACGCTCTTTGATTAGTTTCCTAATTGCTTGTATCTCTGTCCTGATCCATTCTTTCTCTTCTTGGCTCACTCGCTTCTCCTTTGCCATTTTTAACTTTTACTTGCCAATCTCTCTCTCTTTGGCTTTTCAAAAGCTTGCTCTCTTAAAGTTGTTCACAATATGGCTTTCCATAACCAATCCCACTGGTAACAATAATGCACCTTCGTGCAATCTAGTGCTCCTCCTAGCAATCTAGTGCTCCTCTGAGCACACTTGGTTCTCCTCTCGAACCAAGTCTTCGGCTCCTCCGAGCTCACTTAGTTCTCCTCTGGAACCAACTCTTCAGTTTAAGCAGCTAAGTCTCCAGCAATCAGTCTGCAACAATGGATTCCCCTTTAGGCCATTATGGGTTGCTCTGATACCAAAATGATGTAGTCACTCTACAGCCAAAGACTTTAGACCACTGAAAACAAAGAACAAGTCTAACACAGAGAAATAAAACAGTGAGAGTCTCGAAACAACCAGGCATAAAATATATTCATATTGAAAAACTAGATTTCATCCTTACACTGTCATCACCGACAGGTGAGGCACGCGAGCTTCTTATTTAATTAAAATCTAGATCCCAGCCTTGGAGGCCCTCATACTAACATTTAAACAACGAATCCCCAAATCTATGCTACAACAGAACCCCACAGAAGAACTCCGTCAGACGATTTGAACGACACCAATGCCTTCTTCCTTCAACCTGATCCTTTTGGCTCCCAGGTCTCTCTCCTCCTCCCATGATTGCATCGACTGTTTACTTTTCTAGATCACAATAATGAAACATGTCCCTTCAATAGTATGCAAGGCTGCCACGTTTCAACACCTGTCAATAACTTGAAGAGGAGAGGATGCGCTGGCTGTCACAATTGGAAGACAAATGTGGTGGAGTGGAGGTGAGTGTGGATGCTCCACATCACCTTGATTCAGAACCCACAAGTTTAAAGAAGTCAATTCCTTCAGAAATTTGAGTTCTTGAGAGCGCATAACCATCCGCAATTTTCCTATGACATGATAGCCCTGAAACACCTTACAACATATACAGACAAGCAATGATATGCAAACCTTGGAGCTCTGATATGGGTATTGTAGAAGTAGATAATTCAAAATCCAAGAAGGGTCGATGGTGTTAACAAACATTGTTATAACATTGAATTATTGTCAGTAACACCACAAGATATCACAATATTGAATGTACTTTGATGACATACTAATCTAAGAGACAATTTATGTATATACTTGAATGTTTAAGCAAGTTTACTAAAACCAAGTTGATATGGTCAATTTAGATAATCCAAGTTAGCCCCAAAGTGGTTAGATACATTCAACTTTTGATCCTTCTTTTGCGCCCAGTTGGTTACTTGACTTGGTTGGGACCACTTTAATCACTCCAATCCAACCAATCGAAACTGACTTAGTTAACTAGTCAGCCACACAATTAGTTATCGATTGACTATCTAAGTCATGCCAACTGATTCCAACGTTATGTTTAACTTTAGGTTCAACACCTTAAAGTGGTCAAATCTTACAAACACTTGGGCATCGATTTCATCTGCTATTTAAACTGGAACTATAGTGTCGAGAAGAGAATCATTAATAGTTGGAAAGCTTATCATTGTCTTGAAAACATGTGTATAAATGTTGAACTCTAAAATTAAGATAAGAAAAATTCATTTTCAACACTTTAGTTATCTTAGTTATTCTATATACTTGTTAAATTTAAGTTTGCAACATCTCTTGTTAGAATAAGCTTAAACAAATTAAAAAAATATATTCCAACCTATAATTAAAAAAAAATGCAATGCTCTTAATCTCATTCCCTTGAATAAAAAAGCATGCACTTTCATGTACTCTAAAGCTATGACTATATATATATATAATTGAGCAAGGTCACTATATGTTGGAAAGAGGTCGGGTTATAGACTTGGTTTAACTATTGGAGTATAAAAAAAGATAACTAGAATCATAACTTTGAGCAAGGTCACTGTAAGTTGAAAAGAAGTCACGATGGATAATTGGAGGTGTCAAAGTTGGCTTCCAAGGAGCAAGTGTCACAAAGCAAGATTTGAACCCAGGTGGAGAGGACAACAACTTTCCTCCCAACCAGCTGATTTACACTCTACACAAAGAACTTTATTAATTTTTAAAATTTGTTAATTTAAAAAAATCATAATAATCATAATTTTAAATTTTTAATGTTAAAATTTTTAAATATTAAATGGCATTTTTTCTTATGAGAATTGTGATTTTAAGTTAGAATGACATGTCTAGGGACATACTGACATTCATTCTTCCAAAAGAAAAGACTCGAGGAAGGGAAGGGGAGGAGGAAAGATGTTCGCCACAGCAGTGAGGTATTTTGCAAAGAAATCGAAGCCGAAGATGAGACCAGCTGATATAAGACTCCCGCCGGAGCAAGCCACGACGACCAGCACTGCTGTCTTCGACATTATCAAAGCTCAAGGCCCTCTCACCGTTGCAGGCACCTGGGATCGTGTCAAGGTATGCTTATTTTCATTTTTCACTACAGTTCATTTGCAGTTTTCTTTAGAAGGGATTCGAACTCTTGACCGTTGATATAACTGCCCTATCTTTTAACTCAAGCCACTCGGCATGGTTCAGTTCAGAGGCATTAGAGCACTTGAACTTCATACCCAAAACAAGAAGATTTTGGATTAGTACTAGGGATGCACCTGGATCATGGCATCCACTGGCTATAATGGTGAGCTTTTTACCCAATCAGACGAGATGATGATTCTTATTAGCATTGGAGACTTTTTGGGTTTTCAATGGGAAACCTAGAGAGGATGGATCAACCTTGCCCTACACATTCAATGATCCCTGATGGAACCCATTTAACGTTTGGCCTTTTGTTTGAGTCTTCAGTGTGATTAGATTGAAACTAGAAATAAAATAAAAAATGTTATTATTTATTTATTTTGAACTGGCGAAGCTCAGGGTGCAAATGTAGGTCCATTTAGCTACCCATGTTTTCACTGTGGTTTGGGATGTATACTAGTCACTATGCATCTACTATACACTCATGTCCCCTCAAAGAAAAGAGCATTATGAAGGCATTTGGTTACAGCTCCAATATGCCCAGGAGTCTGGTCTGGTCAATGGAACTGCTCACCGACTTTGCTGTTTTCTGGTCAAATTTATATGGTCGACAGAAAAATGAAAATGAAAATAGTGACAGAAAGCAAAATGAGCTTGTTCTGTTTACTATGATGTCCATTATTGTGCCTTTCAAATCATTTTCCATCTAAGCAGCATGGGTACGTGCATTCAGGATCGGATTCTTTGTACCCATATCCATGCTCACCCACGTATCGGAAATGTACCCCACCTTCGTATACCCCACTGTACCCTGGGCGAATTTGGAGACATGCCCTGGTTTCGTGCACGTTGACACCGACTTTAGCATGAAAAATGTATTTTCAAATAATTAAAAAGCCCCAATAAGGTTGCATTTAAGGCGGGCTCAACAGGAAACCCTAAAACAACTTAGTGTTTCCCCCTTTATTGCATACTCACTTTTACATTTTCAGTTTGGCTATGAGGGATTGGAAGAGACCAGCAGAGAAGAAGAGATGAAGTAGGGCATTGATCGTTGTTTTTATTACAGGAAATTGGTGTCCATGCCAGCGGTTCAACATTTCATTATTGACATCCTTCTCTCCTCGGTTCTCATATTTTATAGTTTCATTAAGTTTGAAGTTTCAAATTTTTCTTTTTGCCATTTCCACACCATGTCTGGGAAGGAAAGGAATGCCAATGTTCAATGTGGAATTATGAACGACAATTGATGAATGGTGGACACTGGAATGATTTGAATCTAAAAATGAATTTGAATCATTGCCCATTTACATTAAGTTTAGTGTTTTTTTTTCCATATATTATTGTATATATAAAATTTGATATATGTATCCTTGACGTACTCATGTCCCCGGTATTGATAAGTGGTGTACTTGTACTTGCAACTGCTCTTATGTACCTGTTCCCTTGAAACTTAGTTTTCCATGTAATGCAGCCATTTGCTAAAATATGCAGTCAGACCAAATGGTTTCTAGTGGATCACTATAAGATAATATAAGATAGTTTTATTAATTTTAAATTTTCCTCACCCTAGGTGAATTCCATCCTTATGTTCTCAAATAAACAAACTTTAATTTGTAGAAATTAATTAATCACATAACAGTATTCACACAGTAGGAAAATGAATAACGGAAGCATAAAACAATTGACACACTTGTACTGCTTCAAAACAACTTTTCATTAATACTTCATGCATAAATTTATTCTTCACATAGCAGTATTCACACAGTAGGAAAATGAATAACGGAAGCTTAAAACAATTTACACAAACATGTACTTCAAAACAGCTTTTCATTAATACTTCAAAGCTTACAAGGAAACCTCCACAGCAGCCAATGACATGCAGCTGTACGTTACACTCAAGTAAAGCAAATCTGGAAACTTACAAGATAAATTTGCCCACCGAAACTGAGAAAAACTGCCCCCCGAAACCAGAAAACTTTCCTGCAACCTCACGGCCTGTTGTACAGCCATATGTATATCTCTACGGACTTGTTCTGTACAGCTGCACGGATGTCCATACGACTGTATGGAATCCATCTGACTACACGGAAATTCGTATGACTGCACAAATTTGATAGTACGGATCCGTATGGCTGTGCGGATCACCTGTTTCTGCTGCTGCACACTAAAATCTGCTGGCTGCAAGCTGGAATCTGTTTGGCTGCTTGACTGGGCTTCTCTTTGGTGCTCTAACTCTGCTCCTTTGCTGAGTTTCTTCACCTTCCAACGAACCTGTTTTCGAGCAAAGAATGAATGTGTCTTTATCCTCTACTTTGACCTACCTTTTTACTTTAGTTGAAGACCTAATCTACCAAAAACCTAATCTCAAATGAGATATATGGTTTAGATTAGCCTAAATCACTAATGCATTAAAATGCACTTTCTTAGACTCAACATCTAATTAAAAGACTTTCACTTTATAAATAAAGTGAAATACAAAATATATTATACTTGGACGACTTCACGCATGTTTGACACAAAACCTATGCAGAAGTTCCTGTCCGAGCTACAAAACATCAACATCAATGTCTAACAAAATACCACAAAAGTAGGTCAAAGGGACTAAGATTGTACATGATGTACATTTAGTGTTGGTACAGAGTGGGAGTGCAAGGGCATCTTCAAGAACAATACTAAACGCAGAAAGCAGGAAGGTAATAAGGTCTAAGAGCAGGCTAGAGACTAGCCGATAAATATATAGCTAATAAGGTTAACTAAAGAAAAAAGTTAAAAGAGAGAATAAGGTGCTAGTATAATAGAAATTTTGGAAACTGAAAGGCTATGAAAATCTTGGTGCTGATCAAAAGAGAGAGGGAGGACGTCATAGTTTGTTGGAAATGGTGGCCAAGGATGGGTGAGGATGTCGAGAGCAGTGTTATCGGAACTAGATTGGTCATCGGATCGGTCAACCCCAAAATATAAACTGGATCGGAACCAGGAAAAAATCGATCGACCAAAAATACATAGAGGGGTTGATTCTCTTGATTAAATGGCAATCCCATACCTTCATACATGATATAATGCAGTGGAAACATTGCAATCATGAAATCTTGAAAATTATTATCTCTGTTATATTCTGAATGGGATCTAAAATTTTACTTTTTCCATATGAAGTTCGATGAGGTTGGAAGTGGAACCACTCTCAAACATCTTGAAACAATTAATGGTAATGTTAAAAGTTTAAGTAAAAAGATAGAAAATGAAAGATAAGGAGAATGCCATACTTTAAGAATTTAATATTACCAGTAATTACTAGGGTCTAGTGTTAGTTTTGGGCTTTTCGTTTTACCTTTTTTATTTTTATTTTCATGGTTGACATATGGACTTGTATTGAACTAGTTGGTTCTGTACAAAAATTACTCGTTTAGGCATTTAAGTCAGTTCCAGACAAAACCGATCGGTTTGTCGATTTCAGTTTGGTTCTGATAACACTGGTCGAGAAACAGGCTATCCATCAAAGTTGTCAAGCATCGTGAAAGGGTTGATGCATTTGTAGATCATATCCTCTAAGGAGTTTCATGGACCGAGGGGGCTTGGTTGTATAATCTTGTGGGGGGGGGGGCTTAGGAACGATGGAGTCATGCTCTTCTAACATTCGAGGCTTAGGGAACGAATCTTCTGATAGAAACCTATAACTACTTTGGTAAACTTAGTAAGTAGTATGTTGGGATGGGGGAGGTCAACTATGGAGCCACCTAGAGTTGGTTTTGTTGTCCGCCGAGATGCACACCAGCAGCAGAAATCTTTCGAAAGCTGTCTCCTCACTACAAGTGGGGAGAGGTGTGGCCTTGGGGGCAAGCAATGAGCCAGGTACTGTCCCCTGAATCCCAGCTCCTCCATTTAGGCTAACTCCTAACGAAGCCAGGGTGGTTTGTCCCTAACAAAGAGTTTTCTATGGCTCTTGTGTTTTAAGTGTTTTTAGGTGTTGCGGATGCAGATGGGTGTTTTTAAGAGTTTTATAATGAGATCACAGTTTATAAAAGTGAGATAAACACAAGATAAAAAGCAATCCATGTTGCGATCACAAGACACAAGATTTAGAGATAAACAATACAATGAAGACTTGTGAAATAAGATAGCATCCACAGATAAATAACTTAGACAAATTCCAATGGACAAATGGCCCATATTAATGGTGATGCATAAAAGTTCAAAAAGACCAGTGCCAAATGGAGTCAAATACACGAAGTGCTTGGGGATGCTGAAGATACAAGTCTCAGAATAATGTTGGTGAGAATGTTGTGCAAATTATCTTGGTTGATTTTATGAGTTTTAGTGATCTTGATTATTAAGGCTTAGAAAGCAAGGTATGAGTCCAATCGGAAAAGTATACCTTCAGTGGCTCCCCATGGTGACCCGACGGACCGTCCAGTATTCTAGGCTAGGTGTCCAAGGAACTTAACCAGCAAGCTAGAACTCTATGACAACGGTGATTTCCGGTGCCACCAGTAGGAATTTCCCCACTACCTGAGTATTTCTCGAAACAACGCCGGTTCGTTGGTTATGGGGGTGAAGATTTTATTATGGTTATCACTTATGAGATTAATCAAATCCAGTCACCGTTCTGATTAATCCAACCCCTTAGGGAAGGCAGAGCATACTTGGTGGTGGAAAGCAACGAAATAAATTTTAAGAGGGGAATGTGAAGTTGAAGTTTTTTATTAAGAGCACAATGAGACCTCTCCGACAGAAAGTGCTCTTGACTTCGTCTTATGACAATGTTCAAAAGGCTTATGGTGCACGAAATTAAATCACTGTATTGGAAATAAAGTCTAATCTACCCAAGAATCTCTTTCAGGTCAAAGACCGTACTCGATAGAGCATGGGGGTAAGTAAAAAATGAAATAAAAGCAACTCTCCGACAAAGAGCACTCTTGATCCACTATTGGTGAGATTCAAGAGATTTCTAACTTAGGCAGTTGTATTACTTGAAAAATGAAACTTTTTTGATAAAATAGTAAACAACTAGCAACTAAAGATGCTAAAAAATGAACTAATCTAGCAATTAGTGTTCTAAGAGCAAAAAGGGAAACTAACTAACAACTCAACCAAGCAAAGAAGACTACAAGGCTTCCCCAAATGGGGGAAGTGAATGTGGAGGCTTAAAAACCCCACTTGCAAGCTTTATTATGTGAGTACAAATGCCTTTGGGTTTAAAACCCTTGGAAGGACTTTGAGAGAAATAAACTTTGAAAATACTTGAAACAAGCTCTTAAGAGCTATTACAAAGGATAATGATTAATTATTTCTTGGTTTGGATCATCCTTTTGGTTTTTTGATGTTCTTCTTGGTTTAGACCTTTTTCTCTTCTTCTTGCTTCAAGATTTCTTGAGTTTCTCTTTACCAAATACCTATCACAATGATGAACCCAATAACCCATTAGCATTAGTCAAATAAAATCTAAGATTCAAACTAAATGCAAGCTATAAAGTTGAAAAGCAATGCAAGTCTAACTTAAAAAATGAGATCTAAGATGCAAGTACAACTAACAATGGACTTTTACAAAAGAGATGCAATACTAGTATGGAAATATGAACTAAGATCTAACGAGCTATCACTATATTTTTAACTAGAATGAAATCTATGAATGAAAAAAGCAAACAATCAAAAGAGATCTAACTATTTAACTTTGAAAAAGAATGAAACTACACTTAACCAAAACTTTGTTGTTTTTGTGATTTTTTGAAGTGATCAAGGAGGGATGAAAGGAGAAGGCTAGTAGGGGAGGAAAGGAGATCTAAAGGAAAATAAAAGCAAAGAGAAGAGACTTAGAGGATGGACGAAAGGAGACTAGAAGGGGTCTTGAGGAAAGAAACGAAAGGCTAAGGAAAGAGAGAAGGTAAAAAACGAAAGGGATGGAAGAAGAGAAAAGAGAGGAGACGAGAGCTAGACTAGGAGAGTTTTGGAGAGGCAATTAGGCTAGCAAAAGAGGGAGCAAACCAAGTAGGACGAAAGCAAAGGTAGGGAGAAAGTTTGAAGGGAAAAACGAGAGGAAAGATAAGGAAAAAGGTCAAAGGAAACTAGCCTAAAGGAGGGAGACGAAAGCTAGAGAGAGGGTTTTAAGGAAGGGAAAAAACTAGCAATGGAGGTAGGATGAAACTAGGTTGGGGCTAGGAGAATAAGTCTAGCAAGTCAAGGAGAAGGAGACTCAAGGAGAAAAATGAGAGCTAGAAGAGAGAAGCTCTTAGATCCAACAATCAAGTTTTGAATATAGTTTTGATAGCTTGATGGATGAGGCAAGAAAGATCGAAATTGCTTGAACCCCTGCAAACAAAAGACCATCAACAATAGAGTTCCTGCATAGTGAAGGTATTAGATGCCAAAATCTTCTACTAGATGCAACCCCTGAAGACACAAACACTCAATAACAATTTGATTAGAAGCCTAAGTACTAGATTGTTAGTCTTCAATAAGCATACAATAATCAAAATTGAAATCAAAGAGTAGGGTGAAAGAGATATTACTTCATCATAGAATGAAGACACAATGCCAAGAGCCAATGCAAGTGACCTCCAAACTCGAAAATATTTTATTAACAAAAGAATGATTACAATTTCTCCAGAGTTTCTATGCCCAATTCTCTATATCTAATAAGGAGGCAATGCCATCCTTTTATACAAAAACTAGCAACATCCTACCCTAATTCGAATTCCCTCCATGAGAGACAAATGGCACATGAGATCAATTTGAAATTCCAGTCAATATCCAATCAAATCGTGGCTTGGAGTGATATCCCTTCAATAGACTCGAGTTTGAAGTAAATGAGGATGGGGAGGTGGCCTCCACCTTGGCAAGGCGCCCCCCATTCCATCTTTGGAAGCTTCACCATCCACACATGCAATGCCAAGTGTAATACTTGTGATCCAAGGGAGATATAGGTGAGCTCTTGAAGGAGATACGTGAGCCCACATGGAGATAAACCTTGAGTGAATGGTGGGATTTGCAATGAGTTCAATAGAAGCCAAGCCCATGAGGTGGCTAAGGTGCCTACCATCCACTAATTGCAAGCCCAACCATCCATTCAACCATTAACACATCATCAATTCGTGATTTGCATGCAGGAAGGTGAATTCACCATTGGAGTTTGACCTGTGCTGATTGGATAGTTCACTGAAGCTGAGTCGAGTTGATTGGAATGATAATTAATGCCTAGTGGCATGTCATTTAGCCACTGAAATAATCCAGTTTGGATTATTTTGGAGAGAATTGGATTTTCTCCAATTATTAATTTTTTCATTTAATTAATTAACAATCCTCTTTTATTGATTTTTTGAGGAATTATTAATTAAGTGGCCAAATGACGATCCGAAACTTAGGATAATGGTGCCCGGGTTCTAAGTGTGAATTTTGGCTTAGGAATTAAGCCTCCAATCATTGAAAAACACCCCCGGACGACTGACATATTACAAATTGAATTTTTCCATTTAAACTATGGAAAAATTAATTATTAAAAAATAAAATAATTAACTGTCCAACGCGTCCGATAATTTTTTTTCGGACAATGTTTAAAAACCACTACAGACCTAGGAAATGACCACTGACTTGACCCATAGTGTCTAGTAGGTTCATATTCATCAGTTGGACTCTAATAATCCCCCATGGCCAGAATCTCAAAATCGGGCATTCCAGCTTTGGAGGAAGTGGGAGAAAACCTTGTCAATTATATCTTGGCCGAAGGCAAAGTATAATTGGTTAGGGTAAAAAACTCCTTGGAATACCTTAGTTGATAAATCAGTCATGGGCGACCGAGTCACTCAAATCCTACTAGTACACTTTATTACAAAAACCCCGTGGGGCATGGTCATTTTAAGATAGACAACAAACTAACTAGCCAAAACTGGCTAGGCATAAAGGATGGATCATCTGACACACTGGAACACAAACACTTATCATGTTTGTCATATGGCGGCTCTTCAGATAATCCAACTATGGTACACAAATAAGTTGGTAACAGGTTTGTTTGTTGGTATGGTGGTGTATGGCCCGTGACTTGGAATGACAACTCCTCATAGGCTTTGAAGAGGTAAGTTGACATGTCGGGGGAGGAATTTGGGAGGGAACTCAAGGCCTCATCGACTTGAGGACTAAGGTACCATGTGTTTTTGTTTGTCGCTTGTTGCTTCAATCAAAGGGGGTGAGATTAATATGAGGTGATCCTCTAGAGGGCCTTTGGTTGAGGTGTAAGTTGTAAACATTGAGCTCTGTACCTAAAAACCTCTTTCACAAAGAGAGCAAGGCATCTCTGGTCAAGGTAGCTGAAGAAGGTGGAAAGGGAACCCCCTCGAGTCTTGAAATTATCAGGGATATCTACCTTTGATCTTGTGATAGAAGGGCACCGAAAAATGAGATGCAACTCCATGATTAGCTCGTGTAAGTGTAAAAGATGGGCATATCTTGTATGGCCATTGAAGGTGGTTATTGGTCTCCACCCAGGGTTTGTGAGAATCTACTTGAGACTAACCCAGGGGAAGAGGGCATGCATCCAGTGTCTTTGCATGTAAGGAGGGTGGAAAACGAGGCCATCCTACAACTCGATAAAATGCATCAAGTGAAAAGCCATCTTTGGGTTGAGACCCTTCAAAGGTGCAATCTAGGTGGTTTGGATGTAATGTTTGTAGATGTCCTCTTTGATAGTTTGATTCAGTTTTCGCTTAGATGATAGGTGTCTTGGTGCATCTAGTGGGTACCTAAATGGGGGTAGACGCTTTGGATGGATGGCCATAGAATGAAGAAGCCAAGAAACCTTTAAGAATCAACCATGAGAACCCCTAGGGGTGTTGACTATGACGATAGCCACATAAGAGTAAATTGCAAGATAGGGATATTGATCCCTCCAAAGCAATGAGTCCCCAAAGATTTGAATTCTATGAATGAATGACACTAGATGGAAGATGACCTCCAGTCTAAAGGGATGGGTTGCAAACTTTGCCTGAATAATGTGGTGGCAGACAATCCTCTTGCACTAAATGATGTGTATGAGGGGGGGTTTGGATTTGCTTCTTATTGGCCAAATCTATCTAAAGTAAACTCATCCCTAGGTGTCTAAACCATAGAGGATTCTAGGTTTGATGATTGTATCCAAAAGGCGCATCTTGAAGAGATGAATTGGAATTGGCTTTGAAAGCGTTGTCTCTCCAAGAGGGTAAGTGATCCATATCCCCTGTCGAGTTATGGTTGGAGGGCTTGACACCTGCTGAAATGTAGGTAGCGGCGTCTCTATTTCTCCCATTTGGAAGTAAAAGTGGAAGTTGGAGAGGGGCACTCTTAGATGCGTTGAAAATCATAACCTTGGTTTTATCCTAGTTGATAGTTAATTGTCAGAGGTTGCAAATGTTGGATAGGGAAACAATATATCTTTTCAAAACCTTAGGTGAGGAGGCTAGAAGAATCAAGGCATCAACAAAGAGGAGGAGAGATATCAATACGTGGTTTAGAAGACACCCATGATTGTCTTTAATATGTCCACATAGAAAGGAGTCTAACTTATCGATGTAAACCCTAAAGAGAGTTGGTGAGAGGGGGCACCCTTGCTTAACCTTAATGGCACTTTGGATGAAATCTGAAAGATCATGTGTTGTATGGAGGTGACCAATGACCAACTCCTACCATCCCAAGATGGCTGTTAGGAGGGTCTATGAAATGACAATGTCATGGAGCCTTTGAAACAAGGCCTCTCTCGATGTTGTGTTAAATGTCTTTCAAAATTCTACAAAAGAATATAAGACTTTTGAAGAGTGATAACGAGCTTCCTTCATAATGGCCTTGAGTGTGAAAACGTGGTTAGTGGATTGGTACTGTGGGTGGAATCTTGCTTGGTCTCTAGCTCTAAGGTGCCTACTCTCTATCTTAGTTGAATGCCATCTCCACCTCATTTGAAAGCCATAAATGAAGAATTGCCGTATATGATTTTTAGAATGTGTGCCACAACATGACAATTTGATAGTTATTTGAATCTAAGCTAGTCCTTGATCTAAAAATTGGGTGAATAGTGTGTCAGGACCATGCCTAAGGTGACCCATTGCAAACAGTGTGGTTAAATAGATCAACAATGTGGGACTTAAGAAAGTGAATACCATGCTTAAGGAACTTGGCTTGGAAGCCTTCCTCATTAGTTGTCACAAGGGCTCCAAGTGTCACAAGGCCAAAAACAATTATCAACATCAAACAATCATTGTAACTGAGAAACAAGTCACCAAACAATTGATGTCAACAAGACTTAAAGTGTCACAACAAAAGCAAGAAACCATTGGATGCCTTTGATCCCCCTATTTAATTTTGGGTTAGATCAAGATCACCAAGCCAATAATTCTAAATGCAAATTCCAAAGTGCTACAAGCATATAAAATTCTTTGCATATACCTCCAAAAAATTTGTAGGTGCTTCTTGCAACTCAACCTCGAAGTAAGACAATTAAAGACTCAATGAATAAAAAAACTTTGGATTCAGCCAAGCAACCTTGACTTGAAAAATTTCAAGACCTTACAAAATAAACACTAGTAAGTTGCCTTCCTTAGTTCAAGTCGATTTGTCCAAATTTATGGCTGATGAAAAGATTGCTTGACACCCTTTAGCATATCCCTTTATTGGCCTTCTTCATATGAGAGTGCTTTAGGTTGCTTTTTGTGCATGTGTTTCCTTCTAGAAAACAACAATATAAATGAAATGAAGTAGCAATATCAGTATGCACCAATACTATCACAAGGCACTAATAAACACCAAGGCACACACACATACTCTAGAGACCCCCTTATTCAATTTGAAGCGAGTGTATGACACAATCCCAAAAGGTTCTATTTATATTAAGTATCTTGGATCCTCCCAGTGGTTTGAGAGAAATGAATACCTTATTGTGAAAATTCTAGCTCACTAGATCTTATAGTAAACTAGTATTTAATTAACTCTTTGAATTACTGAAAAAGCAACACACTGATAAGCAACCATAAACAGAGAAAACCACAACACGAGATGTACCCTAGAAACCCCAGTTCTTCAGGGAAAACCAACAAATGTTTGTCTTCTTCTTATTGCAGGATTTGATTACAACAACACTACAGTAGTCTTCCGCATAAACTCTTCGGTTCTGGACCAAAACACACAGGAAGATGCTCCAAACCCTATCTGCAAATTGGATAGAAAAACCCTAGATCCACCCTAGATCCAATAGACAACAGAGAAGTAACTCTCCCTTGGAAAAACTGTGATCTAAACCTAAGATCTGGATTGCTCACCACAAGAGGAAACCTATCTCTTGCAACTGTGATGCTGACCACTACAAAAGATCTCCTTTACTCCTCTGATTGAGATGCCTTATGTTACGCTGTACTAGTACCAACCCACTTTCAGATTGCTTTAGGGAGAGGGGTCATTTTTTTTAGGACTAGGATGGGGGTATCATCTGCATCTTTTGAGGGATGGTTACAGTCGGACCCCATGATTCTTCCTTTAGGAGTACTATGGCTTAGTGGCATTGCTGATTGCCTCATTTTAGGGCTTGTAGCCCTGAGGTTGGTGATCGGGGTTCCTAGGGGTAGGTCACTAGGTCACATGACCCCCTGCTTGATATTCACACAGGGGGCATAATTTTACGAGGCATTTGCCTCCTCTTCCAGTCACCCCAGGCACCCCTCCTGGCCTCCTTTCAACACACTGCCCTCTCTCCTTGGGCCCAGAACTATGATGACGTCATCCTAGCTTCCAGGCCTTCAAGCATGATTTGAGGGGGGACGTTGAGGGTTTTTAAGCATATTTGGGGTTTGATGGGGTATGACGTCCCCTGCTGCTCACTGCTCCATTCTTGAGTGGAGCCATTTGCTCAGTTTTAGTCATTTTCATCAGTTTTTGGTAACTATGGGGGAAAATACCCCAAGTTACCCATGTGTTAGAATATTTTAATATTAATTTTGTTTTAATTTCAAATTGACATGTAGGCTTGGATAAGTTAAAAGTCTTGTGATAAGATGGGTATATATAGACCATTTTAATTCATTTGTAAATCACAAGACTTGGGGATCAATTACGATACTTTTTATCTTTCTCTTGTTATATGGGTTTATGATGTGATGCTACCTCTTGGAGAGTCTCTTTCTTTGCTTGTGAAGTGAAATGTGGATGATGATAGGGTTTTCTTTTACACATCCAAGTTGATGCTAGAATGGTTGGATGGAGCTCATGCATAAAGGTGATCTAGGGTTTTGCTTTGTTCATCTTTGTTAAATCTTGGTAAGGATATCTCTATCTCTTTTGAATGGGACTTTGCTATTGCATTCTACTTGTTGATCAGGGTTTAATTATCAAGATTTTGTCAATTTTGTATGGTTGGAAGACGTTCTCTTGAAGAAGTCTTCTTTGTGAAGGGCCTTGGATCTCTACTTTTGCTTTTGTTAGGCTCTCCCAACGAACCCTTAGGGTTGTTGGTTGATGCCCTAATATTGCAATCCTAGAGGAACTCTTCTTGTAGGGATGCTGATCATCGATCCTCGATGCCCTGGGATTGAGACAAGAATCATATCCCTTCTCTTGTCACCTTTTTGTTCAAAATTTCATGCATTTTCATGTGTAAATAGTGCATTTTCATGGTAGGATTAGGTTAAATTTTAGTTTTCCAATTTTATATCAAAAAGCCTTAAAAGTATAACAAAATCAGAAAAATGAAAAAAAAAATATTTTTTTGAATTTCTGGGCCTCCCTAAAATCTTGCCCCTAAAATTTCAGCTGTAAATTCTCGCCCTTAAATTTCGGCCCTAAAATTCGTCCCTAAATTCTCGCGGCCCCAAAATTTTGGCTTTAAATTCTCGCGGCCCTAAAATTTCGGGCCCAAAATCTTCTACATATCTTTTTAACCTTAAACAAACCTGCAAAACTACTATACAAGCACCATCCTAACTCTCTCTATTACTCTATGTTTGACTCCATTAGAGGCATTGATCTATGCTTTAAGGTGTTTGGAAGGAATTTGGCATCTACTTGGTAGGTACATTAAAGGGCTCTCTCCTTGGGACAACATTGGATCCCAAAGAAGGTAGGAGATTGGACAAAGGTGACAGTAGTCCAAGTCTCTTATGTGATTGCCTTTCACTAGCAAGCCTAGCTTGCTAGTTTGATTGATAACACCTCACAACTCTCCATAGACTCTTTTATAATATTACTTTACATCAATACCATGGGACTCCCAGTACCACGGGCCACATAATACCATGGACCCTCCGATACCATTGACAATAAAGTATTACAAAAGACACTATTACAAGGCTATCTAGAGAGTTTCACTCAGCCTCTTCTACGTTGCTAGACACCCCCAACATAGAAGTACCTACCGAGCTACAAAATCTAACACTCCCTCTTAGGAAGGAAGGTACTTCTGGAGAAGCATCCACCAAGATCAAACACCTCCTCAGTTGCTGCAGTTGTTTCATCTGAACTAGAAGACCCCGCTCCCTCAGAACTGGAAGACCCTATTGCTGCCTCTGCTGGACCCTGATTTGGATCTCTGTGCTCCTCCTCCATTAGTGTCATCTTAGACCATGTAGACCTGCTAAGATGAGCCTCATGCTCCCTTTCAGACATTGATCCAAATTCCAGACTCCCTCTGAAACTCTGCTCCAAACTCCCTCTAAAGCTGATTGCCATCTTCAACTACTTAGATCTTTTTCAGCTGCTGCCTGATCCTTTTTGCGCAGATATGGGTTGTTTCTACCCTTGCCTGGGTTGATCTACAACACGCTTGGGTTGCCCAAACTTTCCTGGGCACTTCAGCCCTCTGCCCGAAGTTGCCCAGATGCCTGTCCACACCTTTTTCCTTGTCCCAACTTAACTGCTGTCTGCCACCTCTAGCCGCAACAACTACTGCCAACTAAGCTATCGCCTCTGGCGACTTAGGCTGCATGTGCGGCTTGGATAACTGACTTGGCAGTTGTTGCTCAGCCTTCATTATCGTCACCCACAACTTTTTTTTTCCTGCTGTGGCTATTGCTCCTACCGGCGGTTGCAACGTCCTTGGCTTCAACTGTCGATTGCAACAGTGTGCCAACCTCCACGACTGATGGTGCAACTCTACTTGTAACTACGCCCAAGTTTGTGGGCCCGATCCTTCTCCTCCGCGTCGACTCTACCCCGACGACTCAACCCTGCCGTCCGCTCGATCTTCTTGGTAGCCTTCACCTGCGTCCGTCGCCTAGTTGCTTTGCCTTGTCCATGACACAAATCCGTCCCTTGTACCTTCTACCACGTCTCACCCACGTCGGCCCTCCGCGGGCTCCCAGCAGCTCACAACCCCTGTGAACTACTTCACACTTCAGTTGTGTGCCAATTTGATCCTGTCTTCACATCTGAGCCTCGCATCTTGTGTGCACTTCCCAGCTTGGCCTCAACTCAACTTGTGTCGCTCTGTTGACCCCCACCGTGTCAGTACTCGCCTCATGCTTGTTAGATTTTCATACAATTATAGTAGTATAATTTAATTGCAAATAAACAATAGGATCACTTGAAGAATAACCAAGCACAGAAACAATGAACACAAGAATTTTATCTTGGGAAACCTAACAAGGAGAAAAACCCAACAACCTTCATATTGTGATGATCAATCTCGAGAACAAAGTACAAAGATAAGAGAGAAAATAGAAAATTTCTCCAAGTGGAAAACCCCAAAATCACTTCTCCTTGTTGCAAATGCGAACTTCTCTCTTACTAGTGCAAACTAGCTTGAGTTGGATGAGTGACCAAATGAAGCACACGACCTCCCTATTTATACACTTGCAAAACTGACTTTTTCCCTAACTGGGCCGACTTGCATTACTGACTGGGCCGACTTGTCTTGGGGAAAAATAAATTTAATATTTAATAATTCTTTTCTTTGTGTATCTTGACCCCAAGGTTTACATTGATTCTTTCAAGGGTTTACATGATCAAATACATTAATATTTTCTCCCGTAGGAGGTACAACAACAATATAATAAAATACAATAAGAATAACTTCCGAAGTTGCACTATTTCCAACACTCCCTCTCAACAGGGAAGGTATTCTTCAGACATGGTCATCATCAACATCACCATCATCTGGATCTCATCTGTACATCACATCTGTCTCGATTATCTCTATACATATTGAAGGTTGTCAACACAGTCTCAGTCCTTTGAGAGGTGTTATCATGCATCTGCTCCACACAGTCCATCGGTGGATCCATCATCAACACAACAACTCTACACAGTCCATCGGAGAGTCCAACAAGAATCATCTCATCCCAATCCATCGGGAATTAACACAATGTGCATCCGCTTAGCTCAGTCCTTGGGGGAACATGCACCAACTCAACCAGTCCTTAGGTGAGTCCAAGAGTACCAGTGTGTGCCAGTGTGCACCAACCTCTCCATCCCATCTCAGGATGTCTCAGAGATCTCCTCACTCTTTTCTGAGTGATATGGAGAATGCACTAAATCTCTCCATCATGTCCCATGATGTTCGAGAGATCTCCCCACTCTACTGAGTGTCTGAGAGTGTGCGCTGGACTCTCCATCCTATCAGGATGTCCGAGAAATATTCTCACTCTATCCCAGAGTGATCCGAACAATGCAGTGGCCTCTCCATCCAACCTGGATGTCCGAGAGATTTCCTCACTCTATCCCAGAGTGATCCGGAGAATGCAGTGGCTTCTCCATCCAACCTGGATGTTCAAGAGATTTCTCATAAGCTTCACATGACCTTCTACTACTTGTCCGTCTCTATTCCCGATGGGATCCTCCCATGCCTGGCTGAGAACCTAGACGAGCAGAGGTACCTGTGTAGAAGCAAGGTAAATGTGTGTCTCTGTATCATCTTTCCGTCTCAAGGAGGGACATGTTCTCTTCCACTCCAATCCTTCCACGAAAGTATTCAAACTTTATCCGAGGAAGAGGCTTGGTAAGAACATCTGTAGTCTGGTCATCTATCGAAACATACTGTAACTCGACCGCACCTTTCTGCACCATATCACGAACGTAGTGATACGGAATCTCTATATGCTTCGACCTGTTGTGGAATATAGGATTCACTAACATTTGCACACAACTCGGTTGTCATAGTGAGTCACAGTTGGCCTTGTAATTTGGCCAAACAATCTCGCAAGGAGTTTCCGAAGCCACACAGCTTCCCGAGCTGCTGTACTAGCAGCCATGTACTCGGTCTCTGTGGTAATAAGAGCTACTGAGGTTTGCTTCTTGTTGCACCAAGAAATCATTGCAGAACCTATGTTGAAGCAACACCCGGAGGTGCTCTTCCTATCTGCAGCACATCTGGCCCAATCTGAGTCTGAAAATCCCTGCAATCTCAAGTCACACTCTAAAGCATATCTCAGGCCATATCCCACAGTGCCACGCAAGTACCTCATCACATGTTTTGCAGCAACCTAGTGAATCTGTCTCGGCTTGAACATGAAGTGGCTGAGAGCATTCACAGCAAATACATATATCTGGTCTGGTGTTCATCAGATACACCAAAGATCCAATCAACTGGCGATACATAGTGGGATCAGTCAAATCTGAATTTGAAGCAGAGTCCCTCAGCTTCTTTAGATTTGCATCCATTGGAGTGGCCATGGACTTGCAGTCCAACATTCCGAATCTCTTGTAAATATCAATCGTGTATTTTCCTTGACTCAGGAAAATCTCCTTCTGCCTCTGCCATACTTCTAATCCCAAGAAGTAATGCATCAATCCGAGATCTTTCATTTCAAACTTAGAGGCAAGCTTCTTCTTAAACCATACAATAAGTTTCTCATTCGCAGTGAGAAATAAATCATCAACATAGAGTACCAAAATTAGTGGTTCATCATCCACAACCTTGTAGTAAAGGTTGGGGTCTGCATCACTCTTGGTGAATCCCAAGCTCACCAAGTATCCGTCTATCCGTCCATACCAAGCACTCGGTGCTTGCTTGAGTCCATATAGTGCCTTTTTCAGCTTGCATGTTAAATTTCATACATTCATAGGTGCACTAGCCTCCTATTTATACAAGTGCAAAACTGGAAAATCCCTAATTGGGCCGACTTCACCTAGGGGCAATTTAATAATTCAAATTTAATATTTTTCTTTTGTTTATTTGCACCCCAAGGGTTACATTGATTCTTTCATGTGGTTACATAAATAATTACATCCAGTTCATCTCCCTTAGGAGGTACAAACAAGTACAATGAAGGTACAATAAAATATAATGAATAATATCTTCCGAAGTTGTACAAAATCCAACACTCCCTCTCAACAAGGGAGGTATTCTTCGGTCTTCATCTACATCACGATCATCTGGGTTTCATCTTGTACATCCATTCTATCTCCATCATCTCTATGCATATTGAAGGTTGTCCACACAGTCTCAGTGTATCATCTTCATCAGTCCTTCGGTGAGTCTAGGAGAATCACTCGATCCTGGATCCAGGAGAATCACTCAATCCTGGATATTTGAGATTATCAGCTGTACCATCTCTGCTATACAATTTGCTACCTGTCTGTCTCATCTGTCGATGAGGTCCTCCCATACCTGGCTGAGATCTCATACGAGCAAAAGAGCACGACCATCTACTGACTGTCCGACACTTCTGCCTATGGGATTTCTCCCATATCTGGCTGAGTACCTGGACTGTAGAGGCACCTGTGCAACCACACAGCCAACTGTTGACTATCCTACTCATCTGCCTATGGGATTTCTCCCATATCTGGCTGAGTAATTGGACTGCAGAGGCACCTGTGTGGACCCGACCAACTACTGACTGTCCTACTCATCTGCGTATGGGATTTCTCCCATATCTGGCTGAGTAATTGGATTGCAGAAGGTACCTGGATGAGCCCGACCAACTGCTGACTGTCCTACTCATCTGCCTATGAGATTTCTCCCATATCTGGCTGAGTAACTGGATTGCAGAGGCACCTAGGCAAAGCAGGGCAAGCATCTCAATGTCATCTTTCCCTCTCAAGGAGGGATACATTCTCTTCGACTCCAAGTCTTCCGCGAAAGTATTCGAACTTCACCCTGGGAAGAGCCTTGGTGAGAACATTTGCAGTCTGGTCGTCTGTCGGCACGTACTGTAACTCGACCGCACCTTTCTGCACCATATCACGAATGAAGTGATATCGAATCTCAATATGCTTCGACCTGTCATGAAATACAGGATTCACTGACATCTGCACACAGCTCTGGTTATCACAGTGAATCATGATTGGCTCTGGAATCTGGCTGAATAATCCTGCCAGGAGTTTACGAAGCCAAATTGCTTCTTGAGCTGCTGTGTTGGCAACCATGTACTTGGCCTCTGCAGTACTGAGTGCTACTAAGTTCAGCTTCCTACTGCACTAGGAAATAACTGCAGAACCCAAATTGAAGCAACATCCATAAGTACTCGTCCGATCTGTAACACATCCGGCCCAATCTGAGTCTGTAAACCCCTGTAATATCAGGTCACCATCTGAAGCATACTTTAGTCCATATCCCACAGTGCCACGTAAGTATCTGAGCACATGTTTTGCAGCAATCCAGTGAATATGCCTTGGTTCGCACATGAACTAACTGAGGGCATTCACAGGAAAACATATATCTGGTCTGGTGTTGGTCAGATACATCAATGACCCAATCAACTGGCGATAAATGGTGGGATCAAACAGATTAGAATCTGAAGTAGAATTTCTCAACTTCTTCCAATTCGCATCCATCAGAGTAGGCATGGACTTGCAGTGCAACATCCCGAATCTCTTCGATATATCAATGGTGTATTTTCCTTGTCCTAGGAAAATCTCTTTCTGCCTTTGCCATACTTCTAATCCCAAGAAGTAATGCATCAATCCAAGATATTTCTTTTCAAACTCAGAGGCGAGATTCTTCTTACACCATAGAATGAGTTTCTCATTTTTTGTGAGAAACAAGTCATCAACATATAATACCAAAATTAGTGGCTCATCATCTACAACCTTGTAGTAAAGGTTGGGGTCTGCATCACCCTTGGAAAATCCCAAGCTCACCAGGAATCCGTCTATTTATCCATACCAAGCACGGGGTGCTTGCTTGAGTCCATACAATGCCTTTTTCAATCTTCATACATGAGACTCCTTTCCTTGGACAATAAACCCATCTGGCTGTTCGATGTACACTTCTTCCTCAATAACACCATTGAGAAAGGTTGTCTTCACATCCATCTAATGCAACTTCCATCCCATAGCTGAAGCAATCGTGATAATGGATCTGATGGAAGTATATCGGGCCACAGGAGCAATTGTCTCATCATAATCGACTCCCTCTTTCTGAGAGAATTCTCTGGCCACAAATCTGGCCTTGTATTTCTCAACATTGCCATTTGCTCCATGCTTGATCTTGTATAGCCATTTAGAAGTCATTACTGACTTCTCCTCAGGTCTCGGCACAACTTCCTACACATCATTCTTCATGATGGATTGATATTCTTCCATCATGGCATCCTTCCAAACTTGATGTTTGGATGCTTCTTCGTAAGTGGTGGGTTCTGAATCAATAATGTTGCTCATCAGTGCCACATAGCTAGATAACCTCTGAGGTCTTTTGCTTTCTCTAAAAGCGCCATGTGGAGCACCATGCCCCTCTGCATCCTACAGTGTTTGTTGTGCCCATCTGGGTCTTTTCCGACCTGCCACATCTCTGGGGATATCAACTGGATCTATGGGATTTGTAGGTTCATCCTTTTCTGCTGACTCACTCTGAACTGGAGCGGGGGATGATATCATCTCCTTTGGTTCTAACATTTCTTCATCATCGATCTCCATATCAGATCCTCTGCCTTTCCTAACAACCATCTCTTCTTCAAAGGTCACATCCCTACCGACTTCAATCTGTCTGGATCCTGGAATGTAAATTCTGTAAGCCTTTGAAGATTCACTGTATCCCACAAAGATTCCCTTCTTGCCTGAAGGTTCTAACTTTGATTTTTTCTCTTTGGGCACATGTATGTAGACTGGACAACCAAAGATCCGGAGATGGCCAACTTCTGGTTTCACACCTGTGAACGCTTCTTCCGGAGTCATGTTCTTCAATATCTTATGTGGACATCTATTCTGTACATATACAACGGTTCTGGATGTTTCTGCCCACAAGAACATTTGAAGACTCTAGTCATGTATCATAGCTTTGGCTGCCTCCACATTTGTACGATTCTTTCTTTCTGCAACCCCATTTTGTTGAGGGTTGTAGGGAACTGTAAGCTCCCTCTTAATTCCTGCTTCCTTGCAGAAATCATTGAATATTGTAGAGGTATATTCTCCACCATTATCGGATCTCAAAATCTTGATCCTCTTTCCAGACAGATTCCCAACTTGTGCTTTAAACTCTTTGAACTTGCTGAGCACTTCCTCGGATTCTTTTGACTTGAGAAACTATATCCAAGTGTTCCGTGAGTAATCATCAATAAAGGTGATATAGTAATGATAACCACCTAATGGCACAACTGTCATGGGCCCGCACAAGTCAGAGTGTACCAGATCCAAAATCCCTTTGGATCTACTCTCGCTATCTGGAAAGGATTTCTTGACATTCTTGCCAAGTGCACATCCTCTACTTGTTCCATCATGGTCTACCTGGAGCCTTGGCAAACCTGTCACAATATTCTTCAGAATTGGGGGAGCTCGATAGTTCAGATGAGCTAACCTTCTGTGCCATAACTCGCCCATACTTGCAGCATCATGTATTAGGGCTTGGACTGGTGAAGTGTTTAGTCTATACAAGCTCTCTTCTCTTATGCCAATAACTTTGGCTGTGCTCATCCTTGAGTTCTTGTGCCAAGCAAGGACTTTCCCTTTTGAGAATGCTACTTTATATCCCTTGTCCTCCAAGGCTGAGATGGAGACAAGGTTTCTTTTCATGCTAGGTACATAGAGTACATCACTTAGGCGTAATGTATCATTTGATTCTAATTTAAGGGTGATGGCTCCAGACCCCTTCACAGTGTAATTTGCATCATCTCCAAGTACAACACAGAGATGTGAATCTTTCTCAACTAATTCTGAAAGATCCTCTTTATAACCTGTCATGTGTCTAGATGCACCACTATCTATGAGCCAAGTGTCACTAGTGGTAGGAATAGTACCTGATAGTGCTGATATGAATAGAAATTCTGTGTGATCTTCATTCTTTTGCTTCTTGTGATGATGATCTTCTTCTACGTCAGTAGTGGATGATGCTTCATGCTTCCTTTTGATTTGGCTTCGACAGCTATTGGCGTAATGTCCATACTTCCTGCACCTATAGCATTGAACTTGAGATACATCCCTCTTATTCTTTTGTTCTTGACGGGGACTTGATCTCCTTTCTTCTTGGTGCTTGTGTTTATGGAATTTCTTCCCTTTTCTCTTACCTTTCTTGGCATGGGAAACAAAAGCTTGATTCTCTTCAGGTTGAGTGCCATGGAGTCTTTGACGTGCTACAATCCTTGTCTCCTCATGAGAGCAATCTGCCCAAAGCTTGTCAAACTTTGGTAGTTTGGATCTACCACTTATGCTTTGGATAAAGGACTCCCATGATGGTGGAAGGCCATTTAAAGTGTGGAGGACAAGCTCCTTATCATTAATAGGATCTCCACTGGTGCTGAGCTTGTCGTTGAGTTCTGTGATCCTCATAAAGTATGAGGCAATGGATTCTGACTTTGCTATCTTCATATTTGAGAGCTGGTTTCTCAAAGTCATGGATACAATAAGGCTAGTGTGTTCAAACAACTTCATAATGGTCTTGACATTTTCCTAGCATTCTTCTTTCCTGAGATTTGTGGGACCAAGTGATCTCTCACTGAATCCACAAGTATCCTTTTTGCTTTAGCATCATTCTTCCTCCATCGGGATTTATCCTCTTCGGCTTCTGGTTCAGGAACCTTCTTATTTACATATAGTAACAAGTCATTTTCTTATAGAAGCAGAAGAACCCTTGACTTCCAAGAGATAAAGTTGGAAGCTCCTTCCAAACGATCTTCAACCTTCATACCAATCATCTTGATTTCAGATCCGGTTCAGAAACCCTAATTCTGCTGCAGCCATAGAGTTAGGTTAAAAATTGAAAATTCTCGAAATTGAATTCCGTCTTCACCAAAAGATGCGCCTTGGCAAAAACGAAAATCCTATAGCCCCTTTTCTCCAAAATGATGGTTAGAGACTTCACAAGATGAAACCCTAGTTCTGACAGGGTTCCGACAATGTTCCAGCAATGGCTTCTTCTAGAATGGCTCTGATACCATGTTAAATTTCATACATTTATAACATAATAATATAAATGCATAACCAAGATCTCTAGAAGCAAGACAAAGCACAAAACAACAACACAGAGTTTACCCTGGGAAACCCAATTGGGAAAAACCCAGCAACCTTCGCATAGAGATGATAATCCTGAGATCATAGTACAAATATGAAAAAATAGAAAATGTGGAAATGTCTTCCACAAGTAGGAACCCCAAAACAGCTACCTCCTCCAGCTAGTGCGAAATCTACTCTCTCCCAAGTGATGCGCAAATGCTAAGTGTGAGAATGAGATAATGAGGTGCACTAGCCTCCTATTTATACAAGTGCAAAATTGGAAAATCCCTAACAGGGCCGACTTCACCTGGGGGCAATTTAATAATTCAAATTTAATATTTTTCTTTTGTTTATTTGCACCCCAAGGTTTACATTGATTCTTTCATGTGGTTACATAAATAATTACATCCAGTTCATCTCCCTTAGGAGGTACAAACAAGTACAATGAAGGTACAATAAAATATAATGAATAATATCTTCCGAAGTTGTACAAAATCCAACACTGCATACGTGGGACTCCTTTCCATGGACAACAAATCCTTCTGGTTGTTCAATATACACTTCTTCCTCGATAACACCATTGAGGAAGGTGGTCTTGACATCCATCTGATGCAACTTCCATCCCATAGCTAAAGCAATACCAATAATTGTCCTGATGGAAGTATATCGAGCCACATGAGCAAATGTCTCATCATAATCGACTCCCTCTTTCTGAGAGAATCCTCTGGCAACAAATCTAGCCTTGTGTTTTTCAACACTGCCATCTGCTCCATGCTTGATTTTGTAAAGCCACTTGGAAGTTACTATTGACTTCCCCTCAGGTCTCGGTACAACCTCACATACATCATTCTTCATGATGGATTGGTATTCTTCCATCATGGCATCCTACCAAACTTGGTGTTTGGAGGCCTCTTCATAAGAGGTGGGTTCTGAGTCAATGATGTTGTTGTTGTAAATGTAACTTCAGAAGATATTCTTTTGTATATTATTATTATATTATTATTGTACTTTTATTGTACCTACGTCAGAGATGTTTTTCCTCTGTTCCGGGATGTCATTATTGTATTTGGTCATGCAAGAATATCGAGGTCAAATCTCCATTATAAGTCAGGGCAATAGTTCCCCAAAGGTCAAATTTAAAATGTATTTTTGAGTCTCCGTAGGAGAGGTCGGCCCAGTTAGGTAAGAGAGGTTGGCCCCATTGGGAAAAAGGTCAATCTCACTTAAAGTATAAATAGAGAGGCTCCCCCTCTCATTTGGACATCACACTCACCAAGCAAGTTTGCACCAAGTGAGAGAGTCAGAGAAGACAAGTTCGCTGG
Source organism: Larix kaempferi (assembly GCA_027924585.1). Taxonomy (NCBI): domain Eukaryota; kingdom Viridiplantae; phylum Streptophyta; class Pinopsida; order Pinales; family Pinaceae; genus Larix; species Larix kaempferi. Next base: position 3,229,600 of record BSBM01000241.1, on the reverse strand, counting down.
AGAAGAAAGAGGGAAGCTGCAGAAGACATCTTATCTTTGGGTTTTCTATCTTGCTTGATATTGTACCTAGTGACGAATCTATTTCTGAGGAAGTTGCGGGGTTTTCTCCTTTATGGTTTCCCCGAGGAAATTTCTTGTGTTCTTGTGTATTGCTGTGCTTGTCTATCTTTTAGTTTAAAGATCTAACATAATTGAATTAAAGTGCAAACACTAGTAGATGTGACTCATCAATGCTACATAAGTCGAGACCTCTAAGGTCTCTTGTTTTCTCGGAAAATACCATGTTGAACTTCATGCTCCTTTGCATCTTGCAATGTTTGTTGTGCCCATCTAGGTCTTTTCCGACCTACTGCAATATCTGTGGGAGCATCAATCGGCTCAACCGGATCAATGGGATCGATTGGTTCATCCTTCTCTGCTAACTGCCTCTGAACAACTGGAGGGGGAGATGATTTCATCTCCTTTGATTTTAGCATTTCCTCATCATCGATCTCCATATCAGATCCTCTACCTTTTCTGATAGCCATCTCTTCTTCAAAGGACACATCCCTGTTGACTTCGATCTGCCTCGATCCTGGGATGTAAATTTTGTAAGCCTTTGAAGACTCACTGTATCCCACGAAAGTTCCCTTCTTGTCTGAAGGTTCTAACTTTGTCCTCTCCTCCTTGGGCACATGAATGTAGACTGGACAACCAAAGATACGAAGGTTGCCCACTTCTGGTTTCACTCCTGGGAAAGCTTCTTCCGAAGTCATGTTCTTCAAGATTTTATGAGGGCATCTGTTTTGTACATATACAACTGTTCTAGATGCTTCTGCACACAAGAACATCGGTAGACTCTGGTCATGTATCATGGCTTTGGCTGCGTCCACAATTGTTCTATTCTTTCTTTCCACAACCCCATTTGTTGAGGGTTGTAGGGAACTGTGAGCTCCCTCTTAATTCTTGCTCCCTTGTAGAAATTATTGAAATCCGTAGAGTTATATTCTCCACCATTATCTGATCTCAAAATCTTTATTCTCTTTCTCGATAGATTCTCGACTTGTGCTTTGAATTCTTTGAATTTGCTGAGTACTTCCTCGGATTCCTTGGTCCTGAGAAAGTATATCCAAGTCTTTCGTGAGTAGTCATCAATAAATGTTATATAATAATTGTTGCCACCTAGTGAAGCAACAATCATGGGTCTGCACAAGTCAGAGTGTACAAGATCCAAGATCCCTTTAGATCTGCTCTCACTATTCGAAAAGGATCCCTCGACATTCTTGCCAAGGGCACATCCTGTACATATTCCATCACTGTCTACATGAAGCACTGGTAGACCTGTCACTATATTCCTTAATGCTGGAAGAGCTTTGTAGTTTAGATGAGCTAATCTTTTGTGCCATAGCTCACCCATGCTGGTAGAATCATGAACTAGTGCTTGAGCTGGTGGTGTGCTCAACCGGTACAAGCTCTCCTCTCTTACACCAATTACTTTTGCTGTGTTCATGCTTGAGTTCTTGTGCCAAATGTTACTGGATGAACTAGCAGGGCTAGTATCCGATGGACAAATGTAGGAGAAAGTTACCACTGTCACGTTAGCCACTTCTCCAACTTCTTCGGAGAGTCAGAACCACCAAGGGGAGAGCCCTTTTTGTGATCTACAAAAACACTTAGAATCGATGCCTTCTTGACAACAATGTTAGTGACCAGTGCCTTAAACCAATATATTTATGCAAATGAAGAAGACATAATATGCAACTATGTACTCATTAAGTTAATGAACGAATAACAAGATCTCTATTGTATGATTGTTTTGATTAATCATTGAATCCAATTTGCAATATAACAAGAAAAGTTGTTCTTCGATGCCTTAATGTGTGATAAATGCAAATCATAACTAGTGAAAATCGACTTCATTACCTCAAGCATTGTCACTATGGATTAATATCTCCCATAATAGAATGCACAATCACAGATTAATATCTCCCACAACATGGATTAGTGGATCTGTTGGTCACTTCTTTTTACTCTTGATGCTAGAAGAACCCAACAATTAATCGGCTCATAATACCCCTTGTCAAATTTTAAACTATCATGTACTTTTAGTTCTCCCATTACACTATAATAACTAAACTATATGCCATCCTCATATGCCAATCTTTATAGGCATCCTTTGTTAGCATTGATGGGACTTGTACCCCAATCTTTATAGGCATCTTTTTACTCTTGATGCTAGAAGAACCCAACAATTAATCGGCTCATAATACCCCTTGTCAAATTTCAAACTATCATGTACTTTTAGTTCTCCCATTACACTATAATAACTAAACTATATGCCATCCTCATATGCCAATCTTTATAGGCATCCTTTGTTAGCATTGATGGGACTTGTATTTTCAACAATTCTTCATATTCCAACAACATCTATAATATAATATAAGATAGTGATGATATGTAATACCCCTAGTTTTGACTTGGAATGTATTTATCCAATATTATGTAAATGATGTAAATATTCTAGTGCGAATTCCTAGTGCGGAGCTCAAGGCCAAGGCTCGACTAGTGAATGTTTAGGCATGCATGATGTTATATTTCTATTTTGGACCATATGATTGGTTTATTATGCCTAATTCGAAATGTATGTAAATATTATGCTGCAAATTAATAGAATGGTCCAACAATGGCTGTGTAAAGAGCAGCACCAAAGGGGCTATGATTCCACAAGAGAGGAAGAGGAAGGGGGCTTATGGGAAACCCAATCCTATGCTGCCATGTGTCAACCTTAGAACTCACCTAAAATTTTGTCATGTGATGAGAATAAGCCAGTTATCTCATTTTTTGACCATTTTCCAATCATTTATTGCAGATGTGAGGTTGGTGGGAAAAGTCACTTCATGTAGTTATTGAGCATGGGGATTGTGACATTTATGTCAGCTGTCAGTTGTCCTAAATGTTGAAAAAGTCGGACTCGGCAAAAAGTCGGCAAGGGTCCCGAAAACAATTTCTCGACAACATCGGCGAAAAAATCGGGAAAAGTCGGAAAACATTAAAAAATACAAAATACATTCATTTTTTTTCAGAATTTTAAACATATAAAGCAACAATAACATCAGATAAACACATTGGAACATAAATATGGAGAAAGCACTGATATATATCATCATCATGTAGCCATGTCAAATATAAAATGATACATCAAAGTCGATACTGAATCCTGAAAGTCTGAAAGTTTGAAAGACCATAGTTGTCCAGTCAAGGACTCAAAACTCAAAAGTAGATAACCAATACAAAATGACATCACATATATAAATGTATCTCAGGAAAACTAGTAGCTATCTATCTAATATCAATGCCCTCTTCCCCTTTTACGGGAAAAGGTCATGGGCCGTTTGTCAGGCCTGCCCCTAGCACTAGAAGTAGTAGTAGAAGACCCTGCCCCTGCATCTAACATCGGACGATGAGTGACGGATGGAGGACTAGATGTATCAATCGGTGTAGGCGGTGGTGGAGATGCTAGCACATCGCTCTCCGTGGTGGTTCTGACCTCCTCCTCCTCCTCCTCCTCCTCCTGCCCTTCCTCTCCCTCTAGCCATGTAGGTTCCTCCTCCATGATAGGAGTCTCAATCTCCACCCTCCAATCAGACAAAATATCAATATTGTCTAAGGCGATGGCATCAGCATTTGGTGTTTTATTTACCTGTGTCATCCATAAGCGGAGATTATAATGGACGTAGACCAAATCATTGAGACGTGTGAACTCCATCCTGTAAGAGGAAAATAATTTTTTTGTATGAGTCTAGAGGTTCAAGTTTAAAAAATTAATGAAATATAATTATAATATGTGAGGATGATAGATTCACAAATTATATTAAATGAAATTGATTTGTTGAAAATTTAAAGTCTAAGACTCTAACCTTCTGCGTCTCTTTGCGTGTACTTTTTCAAACACACTCCAATTCTGCTCACATCCTGAAGCAGTACATGTTTGGCTAAGAATCTTGATGGCAAATTTCCGTAAATTTGGTGTCCTTACACCATAGGTTCGCCACCAAGTAGCTACAACAAATAAGGAAATAAATAAATCATAATTCAAAATTTCAAATTTCAACTTGCAAATAAAAGTTAAACACTTTAATAACTTACCTGGCATGAAATTGGTCCTGTCACGAATAACATCAGCAAAGCTAAATACTCCAGTACCATCCTGATACACCTCTAACTCGCGATTGATTGCATTGCGAGTCTCATAATCGGGTACCATCCTCTGAATACAAGTGAAGAGCCCCTCCAACACCTCACCATCAAAATCAAATTTGCATTTGTAGGAAAATGCAGGGTTGAGGAAGAGTGCTGCTGCATGAATGGGTCTATGAAGCATCCTGGTCCATCGACTATCAATCAACTCCCATAACAACATGTGCCTCTCGTGCCCCGGGGTACCCTTGCCCACATAATAATTCCGGATGGTCTCTTTGGCCCTATCCATGGCCTCATACAAATAGCCCATTGCGGGCTTATCACCATCAACAAGTCTCAAAACCCTTACCAAAGGTTCACTCACCGAGCACACTTCCCCCACTCCTTGCCAGAAGGAGTCAGTGTACACCAACTTGGCAATGGTTCTCCCATCCTCTCTCCTGCTGTAAGCACAATCACGCCACTCATCAGAAACAAACATTTGCTTCAACTCAAACTGACATCGAAGCAAGGACTGAAGAGTAATGAAGGTGGTGGCAAAGCACGTGATTGCGGGACGCCTCAACTCCCTGTTTTTGGTGTGCCTCCTCATGAGGTTGAGAACAAAAGTATGGTTGTAAATGAACTTGGGGATGCTCTTAGCTTGATCAATCACCACCTTGATAAAGGGAATTTTTCCCATATCCTCCAGCATCAAATCAATACAATGAGCAGCGCATGGAGTCCAAAACAAAGCGGGGTGCCTCTCCATAAGCATCCTGCTAGCAGCCACATAATTAGCTACATTATCCCTAATAACTTGCACAACATTGTGCATCCCAATGTCTTGTAGGAACCCATCTAACAACTCACATAAGAGCGCTGCATCTTTTACATATGCCGATGCATCGACTGATTTCACAAACAAGGTACCTCTAGGACAATGTACCAAAAAGTTGATAAGGGATCTACCCTTACCATCTGACCAACCATCTGACATGATTGTGCATCCAGTGCTCTCCCATGACTGCTTGATCTCCTCCAACCTATCACCGATGTCCTTCTTTTCTGCTTGAAGGATTGGACCCCGCAACTCATCAAAGGTGGCACTTTTATACCCCGAGCCAAATGCTGCAATGGCATCACACATCGGCTGCCAAATTGGATTATTTTTTACGATGCTGAGAGGTATGTGACTCCAGTAAAGACACCTCCCCATCACCCTGTCCACTTCTACCTTGTCATTTTTCTTTATCAATGCCTTGATAGAAGGTTGTGATCCACCTCCTGTTCGTGGACCAAAATGGTGTGAGGCCCCCGTCGTGGCTGTGGAACCCCTCACACTACCCTCACTGAAAGTGGCAGATCCTGTTGCCCCCACACTTCTTGCTAGGCCAAAAGCTGCAATCCCAGCTCTGTTTGCGGCGATCTCATCCTTCTTTTTATTCTTTTCATGGATTGCGTCATGGGCAGATCTCATGATCTCTGGGGTCACTGCAGTACAAACGCCAACATCATGCCCAGGGAGTTTAGCTAGATGGTATTTCAACCTGTTAACCCCTCCTGACATGTGATGCCCACACAATTTGCAACTCAAATTTTGCCTATTTCCATCATCCTCGGGCTCACCATACTGCCAAAACGGATCCAATGGCTTTGGCATCTTGGAAAATGGAATGGCAGCCTCAAAATGCAAACCTAGGGCACAAAAATACAAAAACAAGAAATTAAACCCCATTTGAAAAAATTGCAACAATTTGGCTTAAAAAATCAGACCTCTAAATTTATATTTTTGGCCATGAAAAATGATAACAAGAGGGTGGCTAAAGATCTAAGAAAGAAAACATGCTATTCCATTCTAAAACCCCCTTACATTTTGACTCTTTTTGATATTTATGGACATGGAAATCATTGGAAAAATGGCAAAAAAAAATAAAAGAATAGAGGAAAGAATATAGGCAAGCAAACATGCAAAAAAATCATAAAACAAATACAAGAAAATGAATCACTACATACCTGTGAGACGAATTGGTTGATTGGCAAAGTTTTGACTCTTGAAGTTGAACCCTTTCTCCACAAAAATTCACAATGGTGAGCTTAGATGTTGTTTGGAGTCTTGGATGCCTCCAAAGTAGTTGATGGTGCCCTCTTGCCCTTCACACTCCTTCTCCAACAGTCAAATAAAACAAATGACCAAAAAAAATTCACTTTTGACCCTTTAAACCGCGGCTGTGACTGTTTGGGCGCTTTTTTCCTTCGACTCGCGAGTTTTTGGAAAAAGTCGGGAGTCGGCGATTTTTTAAAAAATCGCGATTTTTGCTCGCCGATTTTTCGGTAAGGGTTTCACCGCGCGACTTTTTCAAAAAAGCGCGATTTTTCGGCGATTTTTTCAAGCTTGGTCCTATTTCTTCTATGATCAGAAGCCATGTCAGCTGTCTTTTCACCCTCACCTCATATCCTTGGAGTCAACACTCTTTTGATCATTATTCCATTCTCATTCTCTCATGCAAGCTACTGCACTACGTAGAGTTACCATGGCTGTTCATGTCCATTACTTGTCACAAACCCAAAATTTCCAGAAAATTTAAATTTTTTCTAAGCATCCAATATTCATTAAATGCTATGCGGAAGATGAAATGTATACGCAACATCTACATTTATTACATCATTATAACACCTCATAATTTTTTTTAACATTAATTATTTATTAATGGAACTTTACTTGTCGACACAAGATCTTCTAGAATTTCACAAGCAACCCCAGTCATAAATATACGACGCTTTATATCATATCTTATTCTAATACTTATTTCACCTTAACCAATCCCTTCTACTAACTTAAATTTTAAAAATAAATTGAACAAAACATATTCGTCTTTATTCACCCTTGAAGATTACAAATTTTGAAATGCAGTTACTCAGTAAAATGGAGACATATTTATGAAGAGATATAAATAACAACCATCAATAGAAAAATGCTTAAGGTACGTAATTTGGATGTAAACAAAACTGAAGAGTAACTGAGACGCATTATCGAGGGAATACACGAAAGGAGATACACAAGTACAACCACAAACATCAAGAGAGATATACACAAGGAATTTGTACCAAGAGGACATTTTCACATGGTTCACCCGTATCTTGGGCTACGTCCACCAAAGATTTGTTTTTAATTAATTTATCTCAATGTAGAGGTTCTATTTTGCAACATGAATGTTGCTATCCTTCGCCAAATATATAAACCAATACGTATGTTATCCCTCAGAATATAACATATCAACTTTGTAATAGAATTTGGATCCTATCCTTGGAGTCCCCTTCATTATTCTTAGGGCTATACCCTTTTCATCTAATTATATACAAGGATTAAGTATCTAACCAAGTTTCTAACTAAGGGAAGATATATACGAATTTATATTAACCAAGGAAATGACCTTTACTTTCCTTACTCTCTTTTTGTTTAACAAAACAATCTATTCAAACTCTTTACCAAGAGGATCATATAAATCAATATATTCATAAAGGTTTTTATTTATTTTTAATTCTACTATTATTATATGCAATTCCCATAAAGTGACGGTTTGGAATATAAGACTATCATCTTAAATATGGAATATAAGATTATCATTTTAAATATAAAGATTGTTATGTGATATGCTACTGTACTTGAGGCAAGGCAACATAATTATAATTACTATATCATCACCTTTTATTTATATACCTTATAAACTTATAACTATGACTTTAACCATCGGCTATGTTCTTATCTCAATTAAGGTACCCCTACCTGAGAGCTCCATTCTTATATATATATATATATATATATAAATATCGATTGCTTCACTTTTTAGGCAAGAACCTTGGAGGAGCTTTCCACGCCAATCACAACACAAAGATCTCAATCACAAGATGAACTTCAATACTCAACTACAAAGACATTAATCCGTCCTAGCACTTTATGAAGTCTATATCTACTAAGAGATGTATAATCGTAATTTATAATGTCTCTAACATTACGCATGTCAAGAATGAACCTATAAACCTATACATATAATATGTAAATTGAGTTTCCTCTTTTATATCATTAATGGACATGACTTATCCAATACTAATGCGCAAAGGTAACTTTACACCTTGTAATTTTTCATATTAATTTTTTTTTCTCTCTCTGTGTTAATTACCGGAAGGATCCCCTCTTCATTGTATTTGTTGTATGTTTTCATGGTCTACGCATAATGTCTGAGGATATCGCAAGCCGATCCTCAAATGAGTTAGCACACAACAGGGCATTCAACAGAGTTAGCACACGGGTTGCAACCGCTACAAGCAACTGAGCTGGAAGAGAAAACGCAGAGGCAACTTACAAGAAATAAATCCATCATTTGAATTGATTTCCGGGTTAAAGATTACATGTACTGAGCGTAAATTTTACCTTCAATTGACCGGAAAGTCGGATTAAGAGGGTGCTAAGTTACTTCAAGAAGATAGGGTTAACGCTGCCAGTATGAATGTCAAGGTCAGAGGAACCCTCACGTAGGGATAACCTTAGTCGATAGTAATACTCGTTCAACTATACGATTGTAACCCTGTAGTCATTTACGTGGTTCCTTCAATTCGCCTCAGAAGATGATCACCGTAATTATAGGTTGGATTTGATATCCCTACTAAGATCTTAGTTTATACTATTGAGAACCATACTCTACAGCGATACACATTTCAGAAGTCCAAATACTGTACATTGTCTTTGGTTAAATGTTGAAGTATGAATGACAGCGATTTAGCTTAGTTGTATATGTATTCAAATAATAGGAATAGATCTCGCCATTCTTGCTCCATTCCTTAACCCAAAAGTTAGGTGGAAGATGGCATTTAAATGCCAGTAGTGATGGAGAAGTTACCTACTAACAACCACTAACAGTTCAACGTGGATATTAAGGTGGAAGGTGAAAGTGCCGTCAATTCTGGAAAGATTAGAACAGAGGTTTAAGAGATGTCAAACTGAAAGCATGAAAGGAATAACCAATGGCTTTTGTCAAGACCACGAAGGATGGGGACGTTTACAGTAAAACACACACACAGGCCCATAGGCTAACAATCGGAGCTATGATATGAGGAAACGTTGTCCTTTCGTTAAAGTAAGGTATAGGCATCTTGTATAACGCAGGCTGAATTGAGTAATAAACCACACAATATATATATATATATATATCTATATCTATATCTATATATATATATATATATATATATATATATGTATATATATAAAAGATAACAGAGTCACGGGGACTGTTCCTTCTCATATGCAGTAATAAAAACGAAAAGAGTCACCGGAGGAGGTTTCTTAATGGATTTCTCCCTTCAATAATGAAATGAAAATATTAAAATTAAGCGTAGGAGTTACTAACCCAGATAAGACATGTTACTTCCTCAATCTTGTACACTCCGAAAAATCAACGCAGAGTTCTCCCGTCCTCCTACATAAATCCCATCGATCTAAGATAGAAGTTGAAACTGAACTTACTTCTGCGCCAAATGAGAAAACCGCTCTTCTTCCTATGCGTCCATTTTTCTCTCTCCCTTTTTCCTTTACAAAGAGATCCTTAAATGGAAGTGGTTTCCCTCGTCCGATCGTCATAGCCTCATTCTAACTAATAATGATAACAACTGTAACTAACCTGAGTTGCGTTTATTTTCCCCTCCATTACCGAGGTTCATTACCTAGACCATAATGGTGAGCTGTAACTATCCTATCTTCGAGCTGCCACCACTCCCCTTTTCCTCGGTAGAGTGTCCTCCTCTTTTAACTTACCTGCCCCCTTATAGCTTGGCTTCTCCGTGACTATCGTGCGGAGTGGGCTCGACTCTTTCCCTCGATTTACTACCACTCTCCCCTAGTCCTGTGGCTGTTTCCCCGTGAATACTTTTCTCATAAATTTACTTTAATACCCACTCAGTTTGAATGCGCCAAAAGTTTGAAGCAGTCTAAGATTTAGGGGTAGTGACACGTGTACTCTCTAGTCATGATATAGGGCAATGGTAGGGTTTTGGAGTGTTCCATAATGGCGGTTGAGAGCTCCACTATGGAGACAAACATCCTAAAAAAATATCTGTGTGGTTTAGCTAAAGAGTGCCTTCAGAGTAAAATAAGGATTACGGTTTCTTCTTCAATCCATACATCGATTATCTAAAGGTCACATATATCTATGTATATAAAAACAATCATATATGCATTGAACCATATATGTTTATAACATATATTTAAACATAAATTCTATCTTTATATACATATTAAAAGATACAAATTTAATATGTATAATTATTCACTTAATTTTAAATTATAAGCATGTGACTATATATATATATATATATATTTAACCATGTTTTCGGATTCCTTTTCCAAACTCCAATACATGCATAGCTGTCTAGTGGTTTTGTTATCTCGACCCCTTCCACGGAGACCACCACTTTTTATTTCCTTGAAACTAGCAATCTAAACGAGTTTGTTATAATGACTAAGTTCGATTCTCTTAATACTTATTATGGTCATCGTATTAGTGAAAATATCATCTAAGTTTTTAGGCTATTCAGTGATTATATTTAGTTTTACTTAGGCTTAATTAGTTGTAGTCGTCTTCTTACTACAAGATAGACCTTATAACTTTTTCGAAGGTGGTGAGGATTAACTATCTCCTAAACTACGACGATGACATTTATAACTTCTGAGTTCTTTCTGATGGGGCCTTGGCCTTGAGCTCCTCATCAGAAAAGAATTACAATCATTTCTAAAAACAATAATTACATGAAAAAGAGGGATGTTACATTACTAGACTGTATGCTTAACCCAAAAATTCGAATTAGAGGACAAAGCTACATTTTTGGAAGGGAAAAACAGTTGGCTGTAGGTGAGTAGAGAGGTTGGGCAGCTAGGAACCTTACCTTGAAGTTCTGCTGCTTATAGGTGCTTGTGAAGACTACAGGTGGTTTTATAGCAGCCATATCAGATTGGACTTCTTCTATGCACACACTACAAGCACACAACAAGATGGATCACCCAAGAGAACCGTGGATCGGTGAAGGGGATGCCTGAGCTAGACGGGTGTTGTGTGGGGTAGGTACTGTGGAAACCAAGGCTGTGAGGGCTGAGTGAGACCCTTATAGAGCTCTGTATGAGCCGTTGACTAGGCACAGAGAGCAGAACGAGTTGTGGGCTGAGAGTTAGAAGCCCGTAGGTGTTTCCTTCACCCTGGTGGCCTCATAGCCCAACTTGGGGGTGGCTTCAGCAGCAGAAAGAGTATATGTTGGACTGAGTGCCTATGGTTGGGTGGAAAAGCGCTCGTACACAACCAATTGCTTGGATCTGCATTTCTTAAAGATAAGTAATCTTATGCATTCAAATCTGAATTATTTTTTTGATGCCTGTAATGTTTATGCTGGTAATTGCATGCTAGATGGGTTTGGTTAGATTTTTATTTCCGTTGTGCATGTTTATTATGTTTCTGCACACATTGTTTATTATTGAAAATCGTATTATGCATTTTAGAGCCCAGGATTTGCCAACGTCCCCTCTTGATGGTCAGATTGGGTGAGGGGGACGTTACACGATAATAACATATCCTTAATTTTTGGGTTTCGCCGTTTCGGCTTTGGCATGACTCGATCTTGATCATGTGCAACACAATAATTGCTGCATCATTGAGTGCAACATTGCACTAGCAACAATCTCTTTGTTTTCTTGATAGTCATCGATTCTTGACCTGAATGATCCTCTTCATATTGATGATAGATCCACTTGTTATAGAATGGAATTTGTTTGTTAAGCGCTCCAATAATCTTCATTGAGGAATTATAACTGGAGATTCATGCTTGGTTTTAATATATGTTAGTATGAGAGAAAGCCATGCTTATAAGATTTGTAGAGGAGTTTGAACTTGTGACCTGTGATTTAAATGTGCTTCTCTATTTAATACACTGTAAAATCAATCACAATTTGTAGATTGCATTCAATGGCATAGTGTTGATGCTTCCCCAGGTTGCAACATCGAGCAGACATTCTTCCAGAATGGTCATGCTGATTTGACCAAGGAAGATTGATACATTCACCCTCGGAGTCTGAGTCATATGGCTAGAGGTGAATTGCCCAGGCAAGGGTAGTCCTTCTCCCATTATCCTGAGTCATATGGTGTGGGGAGATTGGCCCCAAGGTGCTCTCACATTGCTTGCTCCGTGATGGAGTGATCTATTCTATATTAGAGATTTGACTTGTTTATTTGATAGGGGCTTTCATCCCCTTGTGGAATATACAAGTCTAGCATAATGTTGAATTGACATACTAAGAAGTGTACAAGACTTCTTAGTTAGTCTATTCAACATTGGAGTTCTATGTGTGAATAGACGTGCATGTGAGGAGAAGAATAACATCAACGAGGCTCATGGACAACTTTTCTAGTAAAGAAGAAATAACCAAGAAGACAAGTGAAGCCATCGAACCATTGAAGAAGCCCAGGAAATATTGAAGAGACATGTCGGCCCTGAAGATAATATGAAAAGTGAAAACAAAAAGTACAAGTCGACCCCAGTGAAATAAAGGTGACTTGATGTGTATAAATAAGTAGCTAGCATTTCACTTTTCATCATGACTTCACAACTCAACTTCTCAACTAATGCGCACCTTTCAAGAAGGCCTAGCAAAGGCACAATGAAGAAATTTTTGGGGCTCTCATCTTCTAGGGTTTGCTACCCTTGCTAGGGTTTCCTCATGAAGGAAGGTTTGATATCTTGCTAGGGTTTCCTCATGAAAGAGGACGAACTTCTCTATGTGCTAGGGGTTCATCTTCATGGTAATGATGTACTTGTAATGTGCTTGGACTGATTTCTTCTAAAAAAAAGCTGTCTATGTTTTCTCCCAAGTTTGGGTTTCCCAGGGTAAATTTTTTGTGTCTACTGTGCATGGCTGTGCTTCTATGATCTTTTGTTTCTGCTGCAATTTAAAGTTGAAATTTTCAATGTGTAATTATTCAATGATAACAATGGGATGAAATTACTGTTTGAAAATCATTAGGAAGTAATTATCAGATCTGAAAATTGCATTTCTTACTGCTATAAGAAAAATTCAACACATAGCCAATCCCACCCAATGCTTGTGTTTGCCTAAATTTAGTGGAGTTGCCAAATTCAAAATTGATCAACAAATGTATAAAATGTGTCCGGCATCCGCTGTGTACTATTGCCAATCTTTTCACTGTTCTTTCACAACTGCTAAAGAAAAACATAAATTATGGAGCTATTAGTACTGTGTATTTGTCTCATTGAGAAATGCATGTTTGTTCTGCCTTCTTGCAATTTGAAATTTGATGTGCAGCTCGACTATATATTTGCATTCTTCACCAATGAGCATTGTTCATTGGCTAGACTCCTTTGTAAGCACACATTTTATGCAACCTGCATGATTTAGAATTGCAACCTTTTGAACAGAGCAATATCATGTCATGAAACTAATTGACAAAAAATGCTAAATAAGCTGTCATTTCTTGGAATCTAGATCAACAGGGCAGCTTTATTTATGCATGCCTTCCAAGGCATATTAATGAAGATATGCGTGGAAACTTTCGCTCCACTGTTTTTATATTATCAGGGTAATAGACAAAACATCCAATTTAACATACTCCCCCATGAGCAATATTATCTGCAATAACTTTGCAATCATTAAAAAGATTAAAATTATTTGGAAGAAGCCATATACTGGACAATGCTTCAAAAAACCTTGTTTTTAACTGTGGAAGCCTTCTAAATCTTCATGTCATTAATTCTCCCTCACTAGGCCATTTGGACCAACAATGCTCTGATAATGCATGCTCTTGCATAAATGAACAACTCAAATACAATAGGCCATAGTTCTTTTGAGCATATGAACAGATGCAGCTCCCTCTACTTCTCACCAGGCCCTTAATAGCATACATGCTCTGAGAACAATTAAAAAAGTAAAGAACAAGAAAATAAAAAAAATGGTAGAAAAAGGCCAAAAGCCATGTCAAATTATATTCACATAATGAAGTACATTATATACATTAATCATAACCACCTTATAAGTTATAACAGTTAACACTGACACATAACTAAGTACATTATACTTGGTATAAAGACTATCCTAAGATACACATGAAGGTGACAAAGGACTTGGGATTAGAAGCCAAAAGAGGCTAACAGGTAGTCCTGTCTGTTTTGATATTGAGGTTTTACGGATGCATTTATTGAGTTTCTTCCATTGTTGATAGTTCCTAAAGAGGCCCACGATCAATTATTTCATATCTGGGTATATAGGCAGGGCACTGCAAATGGATGTGTTGTTCAACTTCAAACTTATTCTTATGGCATTGTTTGCATATATTATTTTCATAAGGGGTTTATGCATAGTGATGCCTGTTTTGATGTACCAAGTATTTTACATCTCAAGTTGTATTTTTTTTGCCAAATTTGAATACATTTGCACTTTGTAGTAATCCTTTTCAGTTTTTGAGGAGCATTGCCTGCAATTAAGAGTTGTACTTACTCAAGTTCTTCTTGGTGTGAGGGAATTTGTCCAGATGCTGGTTTGAATCCAAGTGTCATGAGGTGTGGTTCAATTTTGTGGTAGATACTGTTAGTGATTCTTCACTTCTTATTTCCTAGCTCATGCTTCTCTCTCTTTTATTATCATTTGTATCTCCTTTTATGATAATATTTAGCATGTAGGAGTGCTTTAGACACTCCCATAGTCCGTGTTGATGTTCTCCATGGTTCCAGCATCGAGCAAACATTTTGCAGATCTTTCTCTTGGAAGGGTTCGCGACCCAGAGAGAATGGCCCTGTCGTAGCCCTTGTTTGTGGTTCGGATGCTTAGCCTCGTTCAATCATGTGGATTGGACTGTAGGGAGCTAGAGGTCACATTGCATAATCCATGTGGGAATGCATCGTAGTGGGAGTGATCCATTCTTGCAGAGTGAGATGATTTGTCTATGTTACAAGGAGATCTTATCTCCTTGTATATTAGACAAAGTCTAATCTAATGTTGAATTTGACAATTGGCTCTAAGAAGTGTATAGGACTTCTTAGAGTATGGTCAAATCAACATTAGAGCTCTGCTAAAAAGAATGTGACTGCATGTGAGGAGATATCAACAAGGGAGAATTTTTCTATGATGAAGAAATAACCAAAGAGTCAAGACAATCCATTAAAGCAGTCCCAAAGAAAATGGAAGGAAATAAAGAGCACAACTGCCCCAACAAAATGGGTAAATTGACCCTAGAAGACAAAGTGACAAGTCGGCTTGAAAGGTAAATAAAGAATAAAATAAAAGTACAAGCCGACCTAATTGTGGAAATTTCTAGTCAACTGAAGAATATAAATAGAAGTGTTCTCACACTTCATTTCACACATTCACAACACATCTTCTCTCAAGTGGTGTGCACTTCTCAAGGAGGACTAGCAAAAGTCACATGAAGTAATTTTGGGCTTTTCTATTATTCTCTTGGAAGAACATCTACCCTCGCTAGGGTTTATTGTGAAGGAGGACAAATCCATCTTGTGCTAGGGTTCAACTTCATGATTGGTATTATTCTTGTATTGGATTAATTTATTATGAGAAAAGTTTGCTGGGTTTTCTCCCTGTTTGGGTTTTCCAGGGTGTCTCTTGTGCATGGTTATCTTTCAGTGATTCTTGTTTATTTTCCATTGCAAATAAATGATGCTATAATTGTGGGATGAAATGATTTGTGAAATTAAAAGTTGAAAGAGATGAAAATTATATTGCTAAGTTAAAACAATATGGTATCATAGCCGTTCTAAATAGATGCCATTGCCAGAGATTGTGTATGCCCTAATTTGGAAACTAGGGCTTCCAAGTTTGGAGACTTCTCTCCATAGATTGGATTGAAAAGGAGCATTGTGGAACTCGCCCTAGGAGGGTGCACCTATCTGTGGAAGCATATTTAGTTTCGTGAATTTTCAGTTTCGACCTAATTTCTATTGGAATCGAGAAATTAAGGCTTTTAGTTTCTACCACTTTTGACCACAGATTGAGTTTGAACTTAGCATTTTGGAGCTCGCCCTAGGAGGGCGCATCTACTTGTAGACTCATTTTTCACATTTGACAATTTTCAATTTTGACCTAGTTTCCACTAGAGCCGAAGAATTAGGGCTTCCATTTTTAAGCCTTTCTAGCCACATATCAGATTGAGAAATAGTGTTTTGGAATTTGCCGTAGGAGTATCTGTGGAGGCAAATTTTAGTTTTGCCAAATTTCAATTTTGACCTAGCTCCTGCTAGGGTTTTAGAATCAGATTTTCAGATTTTGTCAAGATGGTGTCCAGAGATGAAGACAGATTTGATGAAGATTGGAAAGAGTACTCCTAAGTAATCTAGAGTTTTAACATGAAAGTGTTTTGTAGCAGATGCCAAAGGAATTCTTTCCATAATAGGTCGAAAGAGGATCTTGGACCTAGTACTTTCAGATATGTGTAGGGGCATCCTTGGATGTCTCCTTGTACTATGTGGCTGTCATTGGTGATCTACTTCAACAAGTTTCAGAAGGTCAGAAGAAGATCAAGGTCGTCAGATCAAGCGATGATGTAGAGTACCCTCCCAGAAACTCCAGTGATTTCTACAAGGAGGCAAAGATCAAGAGGGAGCTGTTATCACACAACTTGTAGTTGCCCCTAGTGGTATCCCATCCGGGACGGTAGAGGAGACAGGCAACTAAAGAGGTGACCCAAGAGATGCCACGGTTCCCAATGCAAGGTGGGAGTCACGTCAACCGAGGCACTCTTCGCTTTAGGTCAAGGTGTAACAAGACCTAGGGGGAGACCCTATAACCAATCACAGTTGATTGGACCCAAACAAAGGTTTCTAAGGATGAGTAAATGATGAGTTACGGAAACCAATGCAAGGATAAGTGGACCTAGGAGTTGAGGTATGGTTGAAGGTGGTGTAAGATATTGTTGGTGTTTCAACCTACGTATCGTTTAGGCCACATTGTTTGGTATGTTGTCAAGGTGTGATACCATGTGTTTGCACAAGTGGGTCTTGTTTTCTTGGGAAGTGTGAAATGGTTCTAAGTAGGCCCACAAGGTGAAACTAGGTGTGAGGTTGGTACAATAGGTTAGATAAAGACTAGATCTATGGATCTAAGTTGATTCTAAGAGTACCCATGTACTAGATCTAGGGTTTGACACAATTCCCAAGGAGTGCGACTTGCTTAGAGGAGGACTAGTGCCTTGTTAGATGGGCTAATGGGGTCGAAAAGTATGTCAAAATGTAGATCGGGACACCTAGAAGCCAAGTCAAGTGGGCTAATTGAGATCTAATGGTTGGATCTTGCTAGATCTAGGTTTTTAATTAATGACCCTAAGTGGACCACAATCCCTTGAAACAAGGAATGCTACCCCTAAGGCGGATCGTGACAAAAAGATAGTCTAGACCTAGGTTTCAAGGTATGGCCGTTCTAAATCTCCAAAAATCTCAATCACCCACCTCCTAGAAGTGGACAAACTCACTTTCTCAAGGGAGTGCGATTTGCTGAAAGAGGGCTAAAAAGTCCAATGGCCACCAAACTATAGATCCAAGTAGCTAGTACCCCGATCTATGCATGTCCCAGAAATCAAGTCAATCCAAGGGCTAGATCTTAGTAGATCTGAGTTTTGAGGTGCTAAGAAGATAAAAAAGGGGGTCTTAACCCCTTAAAACATGGAGAGATGTCCACAAGGTAGATTTCACCAAAGTAAGAATCTGGGGGTAGGTTATCAAGTGTCTAGATTGCAAATCAAATGGGATCTCACCTACCCATATGCTAGATCTAACCAAACAAGCCTCTCTCTAGGAAGTGCGATTTGGGTTCAAGAGGGCTTTTTGCCTTGAAAAGTGTGTCAATTTTTAGCCAATCACCACCAAACTATAGATCCAACTAGGGGTGGATGCTATAGTGGTGGGTTTTCAATATCTCTTCAAAAGCAAGGCTAGATCTAAGTAGATCTAAGAAATACCAAAAATAAGGGTTTTAATTGATTAGGGTTTTTATGATCTAGAAATTATGGAAGATTCAAGGAAGTAAAAGATCATACCTCTTGGAACATACCTGGATGAAGAGATGGAATGCTAGTTGAGACGAGGATTACTTTGCCAAAGATCAAATGGAGAATTGTTGAAGCCCTCTTGCCAAATCGATTTTTCCAAACCACATGTGATTCCTTCTAACCTGTCAAGCCAAGGAGCAAAGCATCAATCAGTTTAACAAATTGAAGGTAGATACAAGCAAGAGAGAGAGAAACATAGAATAGTTGACACAAAGGCAAAACTACTCCCTGTTAAACCAAAACGACTTCTTCCAAGATTGAAGGGCAAGCCTCCCCACCAATTCGCCCTTGTCCAAAATTGCCCTCTTAACCTGTAAATGAAATATGGCAAATATGCAAGATAGCTACAATAGATCCTCCAGTGCAATGGACAAAAGCATTTACAATCGAAACAACTAACATCCACTCCAATCCAAGCATGTACTCCAAAAGATAGAAATTTTATTCCAAGAGCCAAGAGCCAAAAATCTCTAGATGATTTTTACAATGAGAGGCTCCCTCCTTAAATAGGATGGGGAGAGAGTACAATCATAACCACTTTTTACATGAGTGGCTAAGATTAAAAGATCATAAGATCTAATCAACGGCTAACAATAAATCATAACAATATATCACATGGATCACCCAACATAATGATAGCGCCCCCACTAAATGGTACAATAAGGGGGTGACGTCATTCACTAGAGAAATATAGGTGCCAAAATCCACCTCATGATGACTAGGACATGATAACATAAGCACATGGTGGGGCTAGGAGGTATCAATCCTTGCTAGCTCATCCCCAAGGCACAATAAAATAATAAAATATGTCCAATATAATATAAATGACCAAAACTGTCCTCAGAATCCATGACAGTCAAGCAGTAAATGTCCTCCTGTGATCAATCTGGGCATACCCACATGGTGAAAACTGACTGGAAGATAGTGATGCCACCCTGGAAGACCTCTGTGAAAACCAAATGCCAAAACCTTGCCTCAATTGCCCAAATCGATTTCCTCAGTGACCACTTTATCCCATTTTTTAACTGCCTCGGGAACTGTGAAAGTGCCAAAACTGCCTCCTAGGGTGCTAGCGTTGTCCATCTGAGCCCACTAGGCTCTCCAGAAGGGGGGGTAAATGGTAAAAACAAGTGGCTGGACCACCCCCTTCATCATCAGCGCCCTAGGTGAACTGGCCTCTCGGGGCCCCTGCTGCTCAGGCTGGGAAATCAGCCCCAAATCTAGTCAACAAGTGTAAAACTGCATCAATCACTGTCAGAAGTGCCCGGAACTGAAAGATAAGTGTCTCATTGGATCCAGAAGACCCAAATCCACTAGGAATGTGTACTCATACACCATGGGTTGCCCAAATGGGCCAGCTGTAGGGTCCACCATATATGGACAATGCATAATCTGCTGATCTGAAGAAGTAATAAAACCTGCTGAACTGGATCAATCATCATTTGCATCATATGTCCATCATATGATATCATCATCAAGCATGTGGGACCATCAATCATAATCAACAAGCATCTATACATGGTCCACATCATCATAGATCCCAATAATATACAACCAAGGATAAATCACATCAGTAGACTAAGACAATGCTTCTCTAATCATTCTCACAGCTAAGCTCAAAGTATAAATTCCATTCAGTGGCATTAATCAAGTTAACATATTCCGTTGTTATATAAAATTACTTGCACACTAGTTCAAATGACAAACTCACCCATTGGACATGGTCAAACTGCTAGTGAACGGTGAAGGCTAGGAACAAGGTTGGGCCAAGGGTTTGACTTATCTAACTTAACTCAAAAATACTTTGGATTGGGAGAAAGGGGGAAGCTACAAACTCTGTGTTGGACAAAATAACACGGGGGATGGCTGTGCCTCACAAATGGATAAGTTGTTCTGAGTGTGCTTATTCAACTTAGGCATCATGTCTACATCAAGTTGATCCAGGTTCATTAGGATCATTCAATTTTATTCCATGGCCTTTTTGGCCTACATAACTCTTCGGATTTCAGATGTGCTGAGAAGCACAACTAGTTGCAGCTTGCATCCAGGGCATGTTTTTTCAAATATATATATAAGGTCAGCAATTGTTTAGATATAGCTTTTAAGAACCATTGCTTTTTGGACCTTTTTTTTTATACTCTTCGCGGAGTATTTTTAGCTGTTCATCGCTCTTGCCCTTTTTTGTTTCCATGGGCGAATTTTTAAGTTTCCATAGGTAGAACATGAGCTTTCAGTTTTAGCCAACAACATCTCAAGTGACTAGGGGGAGTTCGAGCCAATGCCAAACATCGGGACAACCGACCAGAATGATTTAGGTCTACAATTCAACTCACCAAAGGCAAGTTTTGTCACCAACTTAGAGCCGAGACACTGAATACACAGGGATGCGGTCCAAACACAGAGGTAGAAAAATGGGGAAGTCCTCGGTATCAGAAAGTCAAATGAGACAAGTCAAGGTTTAAAGTCAAACAGGAAGGTCATGTATGGATGGAGTCAAGTGAATATGGAGCCCACACTAGCAGACAACTGGTGTCAGGAAAGACCATATCTACGTAAGGTGAAAAACCAGTGGTTTTGTTAAATGACCTAAATGTGCAAGCAATTGTCCATTTTATGATTCACAGTTCATTTTAAAAAAGTTTGCCACATCAGGAATAATATACCAAGCACATGCTGTAATCATGACTAAATCAACAAGATAATAATCCACAGTCAGTGATAACATATCCATAGATCATACAACATCATCAAAATAATAATCATCATGCACCATCTGAAACACTGCTGCAATACATCTCTAGGCACTGAACTGAAACTGTATGGGATAAAGGGTCACATCGGTCATCAAATCTGAACTCTCAAGGGTCAGCCTTGACACAAGGTCAAACACACATCTGAATAATATACTGCTCTGATCATGAGTGATCCAAAATATATAGCCAAGCTCTGGAATAATGGGAGCTTTGGAATGTGCAGATATCTGTTGTACAAGAATAGTAGCCCTGCTACTATGGTGTGATAACAGGAGCCAACAAATCAAACAAAGATAAGTACTTTATAATTTATGTGATAAGTTTTATTTACTCAAATTGAATTGTTATCTTTATTGATGAATAACATAATTGTTTAAATTAGTGTTGGTTAACCCTTGTAGACATTTCTGTCATGAATAGGTCTATTTTAAAGATTATGGTGACGAAGATCCATGATTAAGATCTACCCATGTTCTTATGGGAAGATGCGTCTAGTATGACGATTATACTCAGTTCAAGTGTCCTCACCAGATATTAGATGACAAGACTCCTGAGGTAGTATTCACAGGAGTGGTTCCTTGGTTGTTCAACATACACCCATGTGCCAAGGAAGAAGAAGACGAAGACGGTAACCTTCAAGAGATCTAGAAGGTTTCATATGGAGTTTGATAACGAGAAGCAGAAGATTCCGAACACATGTGTGGGTTTAGGAGTGTTATTTTTTCAACTTTTAATCAATAGTTATCTAGGATCTTACTGAGAGAATAACAAGCACAACATAAGCACAAGAGACACAAAGATTTTCCTCGGGGAAACCATAAAGGAGAAAACCCCACAACTTCCTCAGAGATAGAATGATCACCAATACAATGTTACAAAAGTAAAACCCAAAAATAGAAATGGTCTTCAACAACTTCTCTCTTCTCCACTTGTGCTAACTTGCCCTTCTTCTCACTAATGTGAATTGAGTGAGTGAGTGAATGAATCAAATGAGAGAGGCACCCTCTCTATTTATACTTTAACTTTCACTTGACCTTTACCCCAACTAGGTCGACCCCTAATTGTATTTGACTGGGCCGACTTCTCTAGGAGAGTCTAATAACCCATTTACAACTTAACTTTGGGGTTTAATGCCCCGACTTACAATGGAGGGTCAACCTCGATGACTTTACATGACCAAATACAATAATGACTTTCCCGACCGGAGGAATAAACATCTCCGTCGGAGGTACAATAATAAAATACAAATACAATATAAAATATGCAAGTGAATATCTTCCGAAGTTACAATTACATTAACACTCCCTCTTAACTAGGAAGGTATTCTCTTGACATAGTCATCAACACAAGTCTTCGTCACTGGATCAACAATGCTGGTACATCGTCATCAACACTGGATCGTCGTCATCACTGCTGCTGCAATCCTCGTCATCTCGACCATCGATTGGTGCTATCTCTCGGTTCTACTCTTCATAGGAAGTTCTACAGAGCCAGCCCTTTTTCATGCTGGATGTAGGCCTAGCCTCCATGTAGGTCTTCATAATCTTTGCGAGCAATCCATCAAGTAGGTACAACCCAGGACTTATTATATTGCCTCTGCAAAAACCTGCATCTCCTATTGTCGCCTCATCACGTCCAGATCATCTCAACGTCAACGGAGCACAACCTAGATGCACATCACACAACACTTGCATCAATTGACATGGGAAGACAAACCTACCACCATCCGAGAAAGGCTCAACACTTACATCAACGGCCATGGGAAGACAAACCTCAACCATGCCGGAAAAGCACAACACTTACATCAACAACCATGGGAAGACAAACCTCAACCATGTTGGAATGGCTCAGCACTTACATCAACAGCCATGGGAAGACAAACCTACAACCATGTCGGAATGGCCCGACACTTATATCAACGACCATGGGAAGACAAACCTACAACCATGTCGGAATGGCCCCAGCCCTTGCATCTGCACCATGGGAGGACACCCACCACCATGTGAGAATGGCTCATGTGCATCTGCGTCTTTCAGACTCATCACTTCCCCTTGGAAGGAACCTCGATCTGGAGTACACCAAGCTTCTCTCTGAAGTACTCAAACTTCACCCTGGCTAGCGGCTTGGTCAACACATCGGCTATTTGCTCGTCCGTCGCAACATACTGGAGCTTCACTGCTCCTCTATGCACCATATCCCTGATATAGTGGTACTTGATCTCAATGTGCTTCGACTTGTCATGGAACACCGGGTTCTCAGACAACTTCACACAACTTTGGTTGTCACAAAATATACAAGTCGCATCCAATTGGAGATCAAACAAATAAGACAGTAGCTTCCTAAGCCATACTGCTTCACAACTAGCCGAACAAGCTACGACATACTCTGCTTTGGCTGTGCTCAGTGCCATGCAGGACTGCATCCTGCTAAACCAAGAGATCACACCTGATCCCATACTGAAGCAACACCCCGAAGTGCTCTTCCTATCAGTGGCACTGCCTTCCCAATCTGAATCAACATGACCCTCCAGGTTAATCAGAATATGCTTTGCAGCAATTAAGTGAACATGTCTCGGATCTGTCAGGAACTGGCTCAATGTGTTCACAGCCAAGCAAATATCTAGTCTCGTATTCGTCAGGTACATCAAAGATCCAATCATCTGACGATACATCATGGCATCAACTGACTCTGATGAAGCATCACTCAATAGTTTCAGGTTCGATGCCATAGGTGTGGCCATGGCCTTGCAGTCCATCATCCCGAACCTCTTCAGGATCTCTATTGCATACTTCCCTTGTCTAAGGAAGATTCCATCCACACTTTGCCACACCTCCATACCTAGAAATAGTGCATCATACCCAAGTCCTTCATCTCGAACTCGGCAACAAGCTTCCTTTTTGTGTCTACAATAAGCCCATCCTCACCTGTCACAAACAGGTCATCTACATAAAGTAGAAGTATCACTGGGTTCCCTTCCTCAACCTTGTAGTAATGGTTGGAATCCGCTTTACTTTGGTAAAGCCCAAACTAGTCAGGAAGCTATTTATTCTTCCGTATCACGTCCTCGGCACCTGCTTCAATCCATACAAGGATTTCTTTAATTTGCACACATGAGTCTGCCTGTCACGTGTCTCAAATCGGAATGGCTGCTCCACATACACTTCCTCTTCCACTACACCATTCAAGACATCCATCTGGTGTACCCTCCATTTCATCACTGCAGCCAGAGCAAGTACTGTTCTGATGGAAGTGTATCTGGCTACAGGTGCAAATGTCTCCTCAGTCTATCCCTTCCCTCTGGGATAAGCCACGTGCCACAAATCTTGCCTTGTGTTTCTCTATGCTGCCATCTGTAGCATGCTTGATCTTGTAGATCCACTTGGAAGTCACAACAGACTTCCCTACTGGTCTCGGGACCACATCCCAGACATCATTCCTCATGATCGATTGGTACTCCTCGATCATGGCATCCTTCCATTCTTTCTTTTCTGTTGCTTCCTCATAGTTGGAAGGTTCCTTGTCAATGATGTCGCACAACAGGGCTACATAACTGGAATATGGCCTTGGTCTCTTGCTTTCTCTGTGCATTCCTTTTGGAGCGCCATATCTCTCTGCATCTTGAATTGCCTCTCGTACCCATGTTGGTTTCCTCTTGTGAGAATTCTTCTCACAGGGTGGATCTATAGGTTCCTGTGGGTCTTCCATCTCGCTGTCTTCATATTCTTCTGGGATTGCTTCATTCATTGTTGTGTCTTGGATCCTGGGTGCTTATGGTTTTTCAATGTCTTCATCTTGACTTCATAAATCTTCTTGAATGTTATAGCTGAATCATCATCGCTTGTTCTTCGAAACAAGTCTCTTGTAGTACACAATCTTTCCTATAAGTCAATTTAGTTGCGTGATTAGAAACATTTCATAATTTTTCAAAACAAATTCTTATGCATAAAGACATAGGTCACACAGTCATGCAACTATCTCAGCCAATGATTCAACACAACATTCATCCATATCTCGTATTCATACGGTAACTTCCTAGATGCCTTCCATCTCTACCAGAACATTGTTAAGAGTGTGCACTACTCCCAACATGTCAGCAAAGAGGTTTCATTCTAGATAAGTAGCAATGGGATGTTGTACAGTACCATAGGCCAAATACCCATTACTTGCATATTAGTAGTATCTTGTTCATTAATGCAACTTTTCTAACATGCATGATATACGTCCTAAATCTAGGAGCATAAGTATGTATATGACTGAACAATATTATATATATCAGATATACAAGAAATGACAATTCAAATACGTATCTTTGTTTGGTTGTTGGGTGGACTCCCTCTCAATCTTTGATTCCTTGCAGGAACTACTGGAGTGTGCTCCCTCTTGATCTTTTGCTTCCTTAACCAATGCTGAAAATGGATGAGAGGTTCTTCCATAGATTATTGATCTTTATTTGTTTTTCGAAGTCCAACTCTGCAGTAGCTTCTTCTACTCCTTTCATGTAATACTGAAAATCATCTTTAGTTTCACCTTATGAGGTGGAACCTTCTGAATGAACCCATGTAACTGGTTACCTTCATTACAATACATATTCTTCATCACTTGAATATTCTTCACTTTCTTCTTTGGTTCTCTTTCTTGCAGGTTCATCATCTTCCGCGATGTGAGCATGGTGTCTTTTCTTGTTGGAGCTACTTCTATTTCTGGGACAATCTCTGGAGTAGTGTCCCTTCTCATCACATGTATAACATCTAATGTTAGATAGATCTTTTTTGGATCTTCTGAAGTTCTCCCTCTGAGTTTGGTGGTGGTGTTTCTCTTTCTTACTGTGATGATGGTTCTCCCTCCTCTTGTTGTTATTCCTCCTGGAGTGTGCTGTGAGAGCTTGATCGTCGTTTGCTCCCATATTCTCTTCTTGAGCTACAAGTCGAGCTTCTTCTTGTGAGCATTCCTCCCACAACTTACTGAATGTGATTAACTTCCTTCTAGCACAAATCCCTTGAATGAAAGAGTCCCATGATCTAGGGAGACCATTCAAGGTGGTCATCACAATTTCTCCATTTTCTACATCTTCTCCCACAGCTTCAAGTTGCTCCTTGATTTGAGAGACCCTTGTAAAATAGGACTTCATGGTCTTTACATTTTGTATCTTCACATTCTTCAACTGGTTTCGCAAGGTCATCTTCCGATTTATATTCTTTCCTTCAAATAGCTTGGTTAAGGAATCAAACATCTCTTTAGGTGTCTTTACGGAAGACACATGTGGGATGAGGTGATCCTTAATAGAATCTACAATGATCCTCTTGGCCTTGACCAAGTTCTTCTTGTGTAAAGCTTTAGCCTCATCTCCCTCTAGAACTGGAACTTCTTCATTTACATATGTGTCTAGTTCATTCTCTTCAAGGATTAGTGTAATCCTATACTTCCATGCTCGGAAGTTATCAGCCCCTTCAAGCTTATCCTCAAGCTTGGTGTGGTGAGACATATTTAATGAGAACCTCAAATGGAAATACAAAAGATTTAGATCTTACCAATTTGAGATGCCCGGGCTGGATCTGGAGCTGGTTGGCCTAGTGTTTGTCAGAGAAACCCTAATTTTCCAAAGTTGGAATTTGGAACTTTTGGTTGGACAGATAGATGTGCCTCCTCAAGGCGAGTTGTCCAATGTACTCACTTCCCTAAATCTGTGAACATAAACCCCAAATATTTGATGCCCTAGTTTTCTTCTGGTAGTAGTGACGGGCCGAAAAATGAAAATTCTCGGAATTGAATTATCTATTCTCAGGAAGATGCGCTTGGATGAGGCGAGTATGCTGGTACACTTGGTTTCTGAAGATTTCAAAAATTCACCCTTGATAATTGACTTGCGAATTTTAGATCTGCAGTTTCTGGCTTTTTCTGGTTTTTCTGGTCCAAAGTCAAACTAGGGTTTGACTTTCTCGGATTTTTACCCACTCAAAAACTTCGATCTTGGTCTCTAAATTTCGATTTTGAGGAAGAGCACTTCCCTATGCTGATAACACCCCAAAATTCCACTTTTGTGAAAAGCCCTAATTTCCGGCAGTAGTGACGAGCCAAAAAATGAAAATGCTCAAAATCACTTTCTGCTTCGACAGAAAGATGCGCCTTCCTTAGGTGAGTAGCCTAGACTCTTTTTGTTGATGATTTGTGGAGACATCCAAAAATTAAGAAGCCTTAGCTTCCGTAGCTGCACAGTGTCTTCTTCTCAGGTTAGCTCTGATACCATGTTAGATTTTCAACTTTTAATCAATAGTTATGTAGGATCTTACTGAGAGAATAACAAGCACAACATAAACACAAGAGACATAAGAGACACAAGAGACAAAGATTTTCCTTGGGGAAACCATAAAGGAGAAAACCCCGCAACTTCCTCAGAGATAGAATGATCACCAATACAATGTCACAAAAGTAAAACCCAAAAATAGAAATGGTCTTTGGCAGCTTCTCTCTTCTCCACTTGTGCGAACTTGACCTTCTTCTCACTAATGCGAATTGAGTGAGTGAGTGAATGAATCAAATGAAAGAGGCACCCTCTTTACTTATACTTTAACTTTCACTTGACCTTTACCCCAACTAGGTTGGCCCCTAATTGTACCTCACTGGGTTGACTTCTCTAGGAAAGTCTAATAACCCATTTACAACTTAACTTTGGGGTCTAATGCCCCGACTTACAATGGAGGGTTAACCTCAATGACTTTACATGACCCAAATACAATAATGACTTTCTTGACCGGAGGAATAAACATCTCCATCAGAGGTACAATAATAAAATACAAATACAATATAAAATATACAAGTGAATATCTTCCGAAGTTACAATTACATTAACAAGGAGTGAGAATTTTGCATTAGGAGAGGAGTGTTTGGGGTTATGAGGCTAGGAGGGCCTTTAGAAGGGTCCAACACATGGGTTAGAGGGGTCAAACAAGGAGGTACTAGGATAGGATGGTGTCTAGGTGTGAGATTGCATAAAAATGTGTTAAGAGTCTCACATGAAAAGGGAGAAACTTCGAGCTATAAAGTTAATTAGAAATTATGAAATTAAACCCAAAGTTAGAGCTAGGGAAATGCACATCCAACCCTTTTAACTTATTAGTTCTAACCACAAACCCACGTTAATTATCATTTAACCATGTGCAAGAGGGATTTCTAAGACTCTAAACTCTAGTTGACATTACATAAGTGTCCATGGTGACTCAATACATGAGATGTGATAAATACATTGACTCTAGGGCTTAGGTGCTCAAGGACATATGGTAGAGGCACCTAGGATGTGCTCCCACATTGGAGGAGTTTATGAGTGAAAAAACATCCAAAAATTTACAACATAAAGATGTAATTTTTTTCAGTAAAAAAACACTGAAGAGTCTCCTGCCTTGGTGCAACCACCATAGCCGAGCTAATTATGGATTATGACTGGCCCTTTACATGCAAGAAACATCTCAATCACATAACCTTTACAATATAACTATGGACAATTGATACAATGATGATGCATTACAAAATTGGCTTAGACAAGCCAGACATTGGACCTCGTGCAATCTGAGGGGTAACGGGGCCCAGGTTTACAGCTCTTTGCAAAGGTTTCCACATGTGAACCATCAGGTTGTTGATGCAGAATTAGCCCTTTTCTGGGCAGTCATCTCAGCAAGAAGATGAATGAATCTTTGAGCAACCATTCCTCCGAGCCATAAAATATCCCTGGAGGCGGATAGTGTGTTAACAATTACAAACCATCATCCTTTTCTACAATTTGAGACAGTGCCAACTTGGGTGCTCAAGAGTCATCTATCACGTGACAGAGTAACATTGTGCTTCATGTGCTCTACTTGAGTGCTGAGAAATGTTTGAAACTTGTTGACTGTTGTCACCATGTTTCGGATGTCATGCTTTGGAGATCATCTATGAATAAGTCTAGAAGATTGAATTCAAAGAGAAAAAATCATGAATCACCAGTTATCAAAAGCAACATTTTCAGTCCAGTATATATATGAATTCTAGCATTTGTGAGGAAATTTTTAAACATAGCCATGTGTTGTTGATAGTTTAATAGTATCACAATTAGAGGCTCATTGAGGAATTCCAGCTTTATGATTCAAGAGTTTTGCGTGTTAACATCTTTGGTAAAATTTTGATGTCTGAATTGTAAACCATTACTCCTCTTCATAACACAGCCATATGCTGCAATTAGATTTTCCTGGCTTTATAGAACTCTGTTATCACTTTCATGTGCTTTTACTATTTACTATGATCCCTTGGGGCAACCAAACAATAAATAAGTTAAATAGCTTTTGCAATAAATGAGTTAAATAGATTTTGTAAGTGTAGGTCAGAAGGTTGGGAATGAGCTACTACTCCTTGAGTAGTGGGAAACATGCAAGCCCAATAGATGTGCTTATGATTGAGAGAGAATCAATGTAAAAGCTGCACATATCACTAAATTAGAAGAAAATTGTACTCAAGTTTCAATCTCTAGTAAAAAAAGATTTCTTGCAGAGAGTTAGGCCTTATAAGTTTTTGTTGCAATTTATTATGTCATAAATGAAAGCAGAGGATGACAAGAGTATTTTGGGAATTTCAAAATATTTTGGAATTTTCTATCATTCACATTGGTCAACAGTCGCTGCCTAGCAGTTGGCTAAATATCTTTGTGCTGCAACTTTCATAGTTGACTATTTGCTTCTTTTTGAGACATAGCTAGTGCAAAATGTTTTTTGAAACAAGGCATATGGTAGTTCGGAATGAATGTAAGTTTGAGGGTAAAGTGGGTGGAAATGTTCTAGAGGTTTCCGTTGCAGTTTTTTGCTCATCTAGGGCAGTTTGTCTCTTTGGAATATATCTCACAATTAGTCTAGAGAAAAGAAGAAAGGTTGCATTGCTACATGCCTAGTTTTGATGATGGGAAAGGTTGAGGGACTTGTTTGATTATCTTGAAGTGTTTAGAGTGTACTAGGATCAAGGTCCGTGCTTCAAAGGATTTAAACAATTGTACAATCTGAACAAACCTTGAAACTTTACTCTCATTAACAACCCCATAGGAGAACCACAAAAATATAAATTTGATAGGGCTAGGTATAGACAACATCAAATTATTATTAGCTAAGACCTTGGTAAAACTTGCCTCATTGTCAAATAGTGAATTCCATCAGATGTTTACTTCTGCAATGAAAAATGTCAAGATTATTACCTGCCTTCCTCGCAACAGAAAACTGAGGAATAATCCAAATCAAAATGTTATATTAAAATCAAGCAGTTTGCTTTGCCATTCATTTATCTTCCACCAAAGTACAGAGACCATATTAAAATCAAGCTGTTCAATCTGTGAAAACAGCGGAGCAGATTGGCTTGGTGTTTAGTCTGGTTAACCCATTATCACATCTCTTCTCAAAATGAGAATTACATTTTTTAGTTGCATGATGGAACAGTGTCTTCAAATTTTAATGGAGTTTCCAATTTGGAATTTTTGTTGTTGTCTATTCAATTAAGTTTATACATTCGTTTAACCAAATGCCCTTCTGTAAAGCAGCTCAATGAAATATGCCTATGCATTCAATACAAGTATGTGAATTGATAATTTGGTTTGATTTCTTACTACTTGGTGATGCAATTGAATATGTTCATGTCTCACATATTGAATAAAGAGTATGAGATTTTGAGAATTTGGTTGGATTTATTACTACTTGGTAATGCTGATTGATATGTCTGTCTCAAATATCTGGATCTAGTCTGTTGAAGTTTTAGCGTTATTGATTCCCTTGATTTACTCAGGAAGCAGGAATAAAGGGAGTGGACAGCAAAACACACTTGAAGCTAATCTTAAAATGGATGAAAGAGAGACGGAGATTGAAACTGTTATGCAATCATGTAGGACACAATAAACAATTTCTGTATGTAAGTTGGTTCATGAAGCCTGCAAGTATAATCAGTGCGCTGAGTAAACATGCTTCAAAATCAAAAGCTAGTAAGCCTGGAAGTATAATTGGTGAGCCAAGTAAACAGGCTGTCAAAGCAAAACCTATCTATCCTGTCTTGAAAGAGCCAGGAGCTCATGCTAGCTGAGTTTGCTTCTATGACAGTATCCTTTCATGCATTGTACAGAGTAATTAGTAGTGTCAGTGTAGATGCAAGAATTTTGGGGTATTGGAAAATATTTTTCAATTGGGTTGCCATCTCCTGAAACAAAGTTATTTGGTTGAGCACACATAGATCTGCACGTCTATGCAGTTATTGAATATCTGGCTATTTCAGGTGCGAATTTGGTTAAGAATCGGGGTTTGCAATAAGTTTCCTGATCCACAACCAAGAATATTGCTTTATTCCTGCACATTTCTTTTTGTCTGTTAATTGCATGGGTTGATCTCAAATTATTGATCTGAAGCTCTAGAGTGATAATAAGAGGATTAATGTGGATTTTTTTTCTTTTGAAGTATTGGCAAAATGCTTTGTATCAAAGCAACAGCAATGGAACAGTGATAATAAAAGTGAAGATGGTGAACACTGAGTTACATTTCATCCAATTTATCTTTGAGGTTGTGTAACGCTAGTGCCTTGGAGAGGTAGAAACTATCAAAGAAGAAAAACTGAGTTTGTTATATTGACAAGGAAAATCCACTACTAAAGAGAGCAATAATCTAGATTGCATATTCATGATGATTGATCGAGGAAGACCTTAAATGAAGGAAAAGTTCAATAACGGTAGAATGTGCAAGAGCATGTTAATATTGGAATGCTAGCTAATTTTTAGATTCAATTTGGAAGAACCAGTATTCAAAAGAGGTGCATTGAACACTTCAATAGCTACATTGAAGACATCAAATTGGTTGAAAGTTTAGAAGTTTGGCAGATTTCAATCAATAACTAATATTGCCAATCAATAGCTCTATTTTTCAAGTTTCGTTGATGTTTCAATTATCATTGTTCTTCTGCATTGCTAGTTCTTGAGATGTATTAAATTGCTGGTTTCGACTCAAGATGTATTGTATTTCTGAGTTCCATCGACTTCCATTGACCACCAAGAGGGGTCTATCTTTTTTAATACCCTTTGGAATCTAACCGTCTTTACATCTTTCCCTTATAGATTATCTCTCCCATTGCCTTTTCTTACTCCTTTGCCCTTTTACTCGCTTTTGCACCTTGGCACTTCCATTTCTTTGGTTTGGGTGGTGACATTGCTTGATGCCTTGTTGAAAGAATCTGCAGGCCTTGTATCAATAGAAAGCTTAAAGAACCTTCTACTCTTTTCCATACTAAACAAGATATTGATTATGCTTAAATTATGTGTAAGTAATCTATTACTGTCTTCAACTTGAATATCATATTGCAGAACGCTTGCAATTTATGTTGAGTAATGTTTTAGCTATCACGCAATCTAGCAATGTGAGTGCATTCTTAATTGTTTTGTCTAGATTATATATTATGGATTGTCTAGACACATTGCTCTTGTGCTTTTGAAATGGTGTATACGTGGGAGTGTTCCTCTCAAAAGAGTAATTACTGGCATGTGAAATTTATGTTGCCATGTTAAAGATATGTTATAGAAGTTGATTCAGGGAAGAATATTAAGCTAAGCACTGAATGTTGAGTGCTTTTAGTTATTGTGTATTTTGCATCCTTATCACTAGTAATTTAAATGATTGACACTATTAAATGTAGTAGGCCTATTAAGCAGCTTGCCTGTTTGCAACATTGGTTGGATAAATATGGTCATCTACTCTAGTAAGTTTAAAAGCAGGTCTTTAACAAAGCATACATTGTGATTGTGATGTTGATTAGGAAGAATTGTTCAACGGGGAAAATAAATGTTTAAACCTATACATAATATTCCATGTCATAAATCTTGTACATTCATTATATCTACTATTTTTTGTATAGAGCTATCATGGGGATGTGTTTCTTCCTAAAATTATTTTTGTAGTTTGTAAGGAACTTACCTGCTTTATTTCTCTACCATATATAATTATCAACCAATTTCTTGGAATCGATGGTTTTTTAATTTTAGCATTTTTTTAATTATCTTAGAATTAGATGCCACAGAAAAATTGCTGTAATTGGTAGTCCTTCAAGGTTTTAGCTGTTTTTGTGTTTACATATTTCAGTTCACATGGAAGGCCTACCAATAATCACCTTGAGGTGTGTTAAACTTTTTTTTTAATAAATATTTCATACCCAAAACCATTGAATTTTGCTTTGAAGATGGAATTTTTTTTTTCTTCATTTGAACCTTTCTACATTAATCATTATCTTTTCACCTTTTTATCTTGTACTAGATTCCTCTTTGCTATTGAAAAACTTTGTAATTCTTAAAATTCTCTTTACGGGAGGATATTTCTTCTATTGTCATACATTAGACTGCTTTTTCAATAGTTCTGTTATTGCACATTCTTTAACCTTGAATAGAGATTCGACATATCTTCTTTGAAAGATTTTCAAGATTAAATCCTTAGCTTATATTGGGGATTCTAATCATTCATTTGTAGTTGTTGGGTTTTAGTAAGAATGAAGACACCACACACTTTGATAATCCATTTGATTTGATTATTTGATCAAAATATTAATGCCACTAATACTTTGACAGAGGATGAATAAGAGACCTTTCCATTGAGTTGTACATTTAACAAGCATGCCATCGGATAAAAGAATCATTAGATAAAGGTGCTGTAGAGAAGGTGATATGAGCAATTTGACTTGGAATTGAATAAGAAATGAAAATTATCACTTGTAGCCATCTCATTGAGTTGTACATTTATCACTATGAAATTTAAAAGAGTGATATTTCTTGATGCATAAATTATAGGTCTGTATGACTGATTTCTATCTGGATGCATAAATTATAGGTTGATTGTTTCTTAATTATTTTCCCCTAAATGTTTCTATCTCGGATTTTATATTAATTGTTTTTTATTTTTATTTTTATTTTCTTCTTCGTATTACTTAATCATTTCATTAGATTTTTTATTTTTCAATCGAGAAAAAACATAATTTATATTTAGAGTTGAATGGAGATCACATTTTTTTGAAGCCCCCACAACACTTGTTCATAGACAAAAATACCAAAAACCTAAAGAAATGTACTCCTATATCCAACTCCCACATCCCTTGACTGAATTGAAAACCATTGGCTACAAAATGGGCCACATATTAGAGTTTTTAGACATAATGTCTGCAGTCTATATGGCACCATTGTGATTAAAACTAGCCCCCCCGGAGATCAGGTTCAACCCAACAAGTTATGCCAATCTTAGTGCAGACGTAGATACGCAAATACAAGTGCAAACATAGCAGCAACTAAGTTGTTCCAAGGTGTAGAGCCATAGAATATAAAATTCCGTAGGGCTTATAGATCTAGGAGGAGCAAGCCGAGCATCCAGAGTCCCAGATCCAACCATGGAAAGCTGTGGATACCCACCTATGGCAGGGGCTATAGTAACAACGAAAGATATTCTAATTGTATTTGTTTATTATATTATTATTCCTCCTTCGGGAGATGTCATTGATGTAATTGGTCATGTAAGAGTCATTGAAAGAGTCAATGTAAACCCTCATTTGTAAGTCAGGTCAATAGTACCCTCAAGAATTATATTAAATAAGTTATTGAGTCTCCCTAAGTGGAGTCGGCCCAGTCATTTAGGGGAAGTCGGCCCAATTAGGGTAAAAAGTCACCCAACCGAAGAATATAAATAGAGTCGTCGAATTCCTCATTTGGTATCACTCTCACTCACTCATTCACTCAAGTAAGTGTGCAAGAGAGAGGAAGAAGTTCGTTGGTGGAGAGAAGTTGTCGGGTATTAGGGTTTTTACTTTGTCTTGGTGAATTATATATTGAGGAAGTTTTGCGGGGTTTTCTCCCTTGTGGTTTCCCCGAGGAAAATCTTGTGTTCTTTGTGTTGTTGTGCTTGTCTTTCTTTCAGTGATCCTATTGTTGCAAATGTTATTATGCTAAACAAGTAAAAACTTTACATGGTATTAGAGCTAGCCTGAAAGAAACATTGTGTAGTTGCTGCAACTGCAGAAACTAGGGTTTCTATTTCTGGGAGCTCTCTCCATAGATCAGTTGAAAAAGAGGGTGCATTCAACTTGCCTCAGTAGGGTGCATCTTTCTATCGAAGCATAATTCAATTATGAGAATTTTCATTTTTGGGCCTACCACTACAGTCCAAAGAACTAGGGCATCGAGTTTTTGGAGGATCTGCTCACAAATTTGGGAAATGGAATACATTACTCAACTCGCCTTGGGGAGGCACATCTATTCCTTCAACCACTTTTTCAAGATCTCAAAGTTGAAAAATTAGGGTTTTTCTATCAAACCCTAGGTCAAGCCAAAAGTAGTTTTATTGGTAAGTACTATCTCTCTCGATTTCCATTTGAGGTTCTCATATTATCAAAATGACAAACAACACCAAGCTTGATGAGAAGCTTGAGGGAGCTAAGTATTTTAGAGCATGGAAATATAGAGTCATGCTCATTCTTGAAGAACATGACCTAGAAGGTTTCATAAAAGAGGAAGTTGAAGAACCAGAAGGAGATGAGTCCAAAGAAAAATACAAGAAGGATATGATCAAGGTCAAGAGGATCATAGTTGACTCTATCAAAGATCACTTGATTCCTCAAGTGTCTTCAAGGAAGACTCCAAAGGAAATGTTTGATGCATTGTCCAGTCTATTTGAAGGAAAGAACATCAACAAAAAGATGACCTTGAGAAATCAACTCAAGGCTGTGAAGATTCATAAATCAAAGACCATGCAGTCATACTTCACTAGGGTATCCCAGATTAAAGAACAATTAGAAGCTATTGGTGACATGATAGAAGAAACAAAAGTTGTGATGACCACCCTGAATGGTCTCCCAAGGGAATGGGAACCTTTCGTTCGTGGCTTATGCTCTAGAAAGAAATTGATCAAGTTCATAAAACTTTGGGAAGAATGTACAAGAAGAAGAAATAATAGCAGTCAGAGAAGAAAAGTTAAATGACAATGAAGACCAAGCTTTGGTAGCTCATACCAAAGGAAAGAACAAAAGGAAGGATCGTGAACATTCACCTAGGAGAACCCAAAGATTTCAAAAGAACAAAAGGACTAACAAAGACTTCTCATCCTTTGAATGTTTTACTTGTCACAAGATGGGACACATTGCAAGAAATTGTCATCTTAAAGCTGGACAATTCAAGAAGAAAAACAAAAGATTTCATGCCCATGCAGTCGAAGAAGATGAACATGATGATGAAAGGGAGAAGCCTCTTACAAGTTGAATTCCGGAAAGTCCATGAAGATGAAGGAAGTCCTATATGTCCCAGGTTTGAAAAAGAATCTCCTTTCTATTTTCAGCTTTAGATAAGAAAGGTCTCAAAGTTGCTTTTGTAGATGGTGAAGTCCTCATGTGGCCAAAAGGGAAGACAATAGATGATGTAGTTGTGATTGGAATTGAAGGAGGACTCTACAAATTGAAGGGACATGTAGATTCAACCCTAATAGCTAGTACCATGAGTCCTTGTGAGTTGTGGCATAGAAGACTCGCTCATGTACATTACAAAGCATTACCAATAGTGAGCAAAGTGGTGACAGGATTACTAGAAATCCAAGTTGATTAGGAAGGAGTGTGCAAAGGATGTGCACAAGGAAAGAATACAAAGAATCCATTTCCAATCAGTGACAGTAAGGCGAAAGGCATCTTGGATATTATTCATTCAAACATTTGTGGACTAATGTCAACTACTTCTCTAACCGGGTATGTTTATCATGCTTCTTTTATTGATGATTATTTCCGCAAAATGTGGATTTATTTCTTAAAGAATAAAGATGAAGTATTTGGAAAGTTCAAGGAGTTTAAGGCTCTTGTGAAAAACCTCTCTGAAAAGAAGATCAAGATCTTAAGGTCAGATAATGGAGGAGAATTTACATAAAGTGAATTCATAAATTTATGTAAAGAAGTTGGGATTAAGAGAGAGCTTACCATTCCCTATAATCCCCAACAAAATGGTGTGGCTGAAAGAAAGAATAGATCTATCATGGAAGTAGTAAAAGCCATGATCCATGATCAAGATCTACCTATGCACTTATGGGCCGAAGCAGCTAGAACCACAGTCTATGTGCATAATAGAATCTCTCACAATGCTCTTGGTAACAAGACTCCAGAAGGGATGTTTATTGGTGAGAAGCTTGAAGTCAGTCACCTGAAAATATTTGGTTTCCCAGTATTCCTTCATATTCCCAAGGAGAAGAGATCAAAGTTGGAACCTTCAGGACGGAAGGGGATATTTGTGGCATATAGTGAGCAATCAAAGGCTTACGGAATCTACATCCTAGGATATCGTCAGATTGAACTCAGCAGAGACGTTACATTTGACGAGGATGCAACTTTTAGCAAGTCTAGAAAGAATCATGAGAATGAGGAGGAGGATGAAGCTCCTAGAATTATAGAAACTAACAACACACCAGTAAGAAATGTTGAAGAAGAGCACGTACCAGAGGATCATGACATGACAGAACCTCAAAGACCTGAGGAGTCACCTCATGAGATGATTTCACGAAAAAGAAGACTAGCTTCGGCACGGGAAATAATTCAAGATGTAGAAAAGTAAGGTGCTCCAGAAGGTACATACAGAGAAAGTAAGAAAACAAGGCCATACTCCAGTTATGTAGCCTTGATGTGTAACCTCATTGATGAAGAACCTACATGTTTTGAAGAAGCATCAAAGAAGAAGAAATGGTTAGATCCCATGGTTGAAGAATACCACTCCATCATAAAGAATGATGTTTGGGATGTGTTACTAAGATTGAAAGACAAGTCAGTAGTATCTTCAAAGTGGACTTTCAAAACAAAGCATTCAACAGATGGAAGTATTGAAAAATAAAAGGCAAGATTCGTAGCCCGAGGGTTCTCTCAAAAGGAAGGAATTGATTATGAAGAGACTTTTTCTCTTGTGGCTAGATACACTTCAATCAGAACCGTACTTGCTTTAGCAGTTAAGATGAAATGGAAGTTACACCAGATGGACGTAAAGACAACTTTTCTGAATGGTAAGATAGAAGAGGAAGTGTACATCGAGCAATTAGAAGGTTTTGAAACAGATGACAAGAAGACACATGTGTGTAGATTGAAGAAGGAATTATATGGGTTGAAGCAAGCACCCCGAGCATGGTATGGAAATATTGATGATTTCCTGATGAGCTTGGGCTTTACCAAGAGTAAAGCAGATTCCAACCTTTATTATAAGGTTGTAGATGATGAACTCATGATATTATTATTGTATGTGGATGATCTATTCTTGACAAGAGAAGATAAGCCCATCAGTGAATGCAAGAATAAGCTTGCTTCCGAATTTGAGATGAAAGACCTTGGCATGATGCATTACTTTTTAGGTCTTGAGGTGTGGCAATGTCCAGACGAGATTTTCCTAAGTCAAGGAAAGTATGTTGTTGAGATCCTAAACAGATTTGGGATGATGGATTGTAAGGCCATGCCTACTCCGATGGTAACAAACTTGAAGCTCTTAAATGATGCTTCATCAGAGACAATGGATGTTACATTGTACAGACATATCATTGCCTCATTGATGTGTTTAACAAATACAAGACCGGATATATGTTTTGTTGTGAACACTTTGAGTCAGTATATGGTGGAGCCTAGACATGTTCAATTAGCTGCAGCAAAATATGTGATGAGATACCTAAAGGGTACATTGGATTATGGACTCTAATATGTATCATATAGTGAGTTCAGATTGCACGGTTATACAGATTCAGATTGGGAAGGAAGTGCCGAAGACAGAAAAAACACTTCAGGATGTTGTTTTAGTTTGGGATCATGTATGATCTCATGGCTTAGTAGAAAGCAGACTAGTGTTGTGCTCAGTACGGAAGAAGTTGAATACATCGCAACATGTTCATCTTGTAGCGAAGCAGTTTGGCTGCGCAAGATGTTGACAGGATTGTTTGATGCCGAGATAGATGCGACTGATATCCTTTGTGATAATTAGAGTTGTATCAAGATGTTAGAAAACCCAGTGTTCCATGATAAATCGAAGCATATCGAAATGAAGTATCACTACATCCGGGATATGGTGTAGAAGGGAGCTGTAAAGCTCAAGTATGTTCCTACAGAGGAACAAGTTGTTGATGTATTGACTAAGCCTCTGTCTTGAGTAAAGTTTGAATAATTTCGAGACAAGCTTGGTGTGGTCCGAAAGGACCTCCCTCGAAAGAGGGAGTAGTGATGATGATGTGGTTTCCTGGAGCCGTGGTGTGGAAACTCAGTCTAGGATTGGTATGTTTGTCTGACAAGGCCTGTTTGATCCCGAAAGGGATTGGTATGTCAGCCTGACAAGGCCTGTTTGATCCTGAAAGGGATTGGTATGTCAGCCTGACAAGGCGTATTTGATCCTAGGGGGATTGGTATGTTTGACTAGACTTGTTTGGTCCGAAAGGATTAGCAAGTCAGAGAAGGCCTGTTTGATCCCTAGGTAGATCGCTATGTCTGACTAGGCTTGTTGGGTCCGAAAGGATTAGCAAGTCAGACAAGGCCTTTTTGATCTACCACAGTTCCCACTGTAGAGTAGTTCCAGATGTACACTGATGTTGTTCCAGCATTCACATGCTGATGATAGTGATGTTGTTCCAACATTCACATGCTGCTGATGATGATGTTGTTCTAGTATTCATATGCTGCTAATGATGTTGATGATGTTCCAATAGTTCCTTGTTGATGATGATGATGTCCCAACAGTTCCTTGCTGATGATGATGTGTTGATGATGATGATCTAGCAGTTCCATATTGATGATGATGATGATGCTCCAAATATATGATGTTTCAAAACTTTCTATGACATATAGAGATTCACCAGTCAATTGTATAGTTGTTGACGCTAATGTCAGTAGAATACCTTCCTAGTTAAGAGGGAGTGTTAAAGAAATGTAACTGCGGAAGATATTCTAATTGTATTTGTTTATTATATTATTATTCCTCCTTCGAGAGATGTCATTGATGTAATTGGTCATGTAAGAGTCAATGTAAACCCTCCTTTGTAAGTCGGGTCAATAGTACCCTCAATAATTATATTAAATAAGTTATTGAGTCTCCTTAAGTGGAGTCAGCCCAGTCAGTTAGGAGAAGTGGCCCAGTTAGGGTAAAAATTCACCCAACTGAAGAATATAAATAGAGGATTCAAATTCCTCATTTGGTATCACTCTCACTCACTCATTCACTCACCTAAGTGTGCAGGAGAGGGGAAGAAGAAGTTCGTTGGTGGAGAGAAGTTGTTGTCTTGTCTTGGGGTTTTTACTCTGTCTTTGTGAATTCTATATTGAGAAATTTTTGCGAGGTTTTCTCCCTTGTGGTTTCCTTGTGGAAAATATTGCGTTCTTTGTGTTGTTGTGTTTGTCTTTCTTTCAGTGATCCTATTGTTGCAAATCTTATTATGCTAAACAAGTAAAAACTTAACAATTTTCCTTTACCTCCATCTTGTATCCTCAAATTACTCCATAAATCCGCAAATATACCTGAAATGTAGGTTTTTGTTAATAGTTAAATAAGCTATTATTAACCAAGGCAAATCATTTGATTCCTTTTTCTTGAGCCATCTTCTCAAACAATGAAGCTTGAGGAGTTCGTGGATAATCTTATCTCCTTCATTTTGCATTCGGCATTTTTCCTGGTGATGCTTTGAAGTGACGGAAGACTCTTCACTGTATCCATGGTAAATGACTTTCATGTGCTAGTTTTATTGGAATTGCAATTAGTCGAGTCCTCTCCGCATGGTCCGTGAAAACTGTAGTCTCACACAAAGAGAGTTGCAACAAATTTTGTGTTACATGTAAACCATTTGCATATATTTTTGACCGATAACTTGCATTTCAGAATTCTTTTCCATATTGAAGAGACCTATATTTTCAATCGAGTTGCATTGAAGGCTTATTTCTCCAAGTGAGTGTCTGTAAAATATTGTATCATTGTATTGTTGAGTTCTCATGGTGTGGAGCTCCGTTCTCATCTTTTAATG
The DNA here is from genome assembly GCA_027924585.1 of Larix kaempferi. NCBI lineage: Eukaryota > Viridiplantae > Streptophyta > Pinopsida > Pinales > Pinaceae > Larix > Larix kaempferi. The sequence continues at coordinate 3,188,578 of BSBM01000241.1, read as the reverse complement.
AAGAATTGCGACCTCAATCTATGCCTTGAAGTTGTTGCGACCACAGTTGGGAGCTGCGAATCAACTTACTCTTTATTGAGAGTTGCGTTGAGGATGCTGGTGCACTGTGGAAACATGTGTATTGTGGAAGTTTGTGCTTTACATCATATCTGGTGAAGATAAGAGTTGCATTGGGTCTCATTTTTTAGAGCTGCATATCAGTTTTTGTGTGGAGAGCGACTCATATTTGGTAGAAGATTCATATGTGTGGAGAGCGTTGGTGCGTGAAGTTTGAAGCAACTTGTGGTTAAATTCTCGACTGAAGGTGAAAAATGCTCTCATCAATGTAACTATTTTGAAGTGCATAAACTACATCACATGTTTCAAGATTGTTCCTTGGCTTCCTGTGATTGTATGGTGAGAGGCATTATGAAAAGTTGCAGTTGAACCTCCAGAGAATATTTGAAGTTTGCAGCCTATTGCTACAACTGCTCCAAAAGAAGAAATTGGAGAAGCAGATCATCAAAGAACTCAGGTATAGTAGATTTTTCAATTCAACCGTAAAAAGTGTAACTTGCAATTAGTGTTTTTTTGTAAGTCCTAGTATGTTTTTGGTACTTGCATGTGTGTTTTTGTACAATACCAAAATTGAGGAAAATTTGAATTGTATTGTATGTGGGTGCACTCTCGGCTGAGTTCGACACCCTTTTCTTTTAAGTTTGAATCTGCTGAAACTTTGCTTGTAAAGGGAGGATTTGCAAGAAGCCCTCTATCTAATTGAGTCCTTGTACTTGGTCCTACCTGCACAAGGAGGCCTCAAATTGTCTTCACTATGTCTAATACAGAAGAAACATTAGAGTTGTTAAATACTGTAGTACGTTTAGCTGCAGATGACTTAATCACAATCAACAGACACACTACAAACTGTCATAAATCAACTACATAATTTGAAAGCCATTGAGGAAGATGCACATCACAGGAATCACCATTTTGAACTAGTGCTTGTTCATAACAACCCCTTGTTTGAAGATGCTTCCTATCAGCTGCTAGAAAACAGTGAAATCATGTCATATTTACAACCTATTCATATTTCCAGATGCCAACAATGTGACAGGATTGACCATGTGAAAGATCCGTGTTTTGATCTTCATCCTTGTCGCCATTGTGGGAAGCGCAACCATTCTTCAGATTGGTGTGTGAAGTTGAAGAAACCTGCAAGAGTGAAACTTGCAGCAGATTATTGTATTGCTTCTTACTTTGTACCTGACATGGGGGAACATGATGTCAGAATTCAACTTTCGAAGCCTTGTCCTTCTGACAACAAACAATTACAGCCTTCCTCAAGTAAGTCATATCAAGCAAGTCTGATCCACAGTGAGTTTGGACAACCACCAAAGTCAGATATGCCACCAGATTCTGATATGCATGTATTCTGAAGACATAATATATATACATGACATAGAGTACTCATGTGTTTTGTGTCTAGTTGTGACACCATGATACTCTCCTCTCCTCACATTGTTCTTGACAGGGGGGAATGAAGAGCATCAATAAAAAGCGAGACAGAACAAGCGAGCCTGTAAAGAGCTATGTTTGACTGAGCTCCAGAGTTGGTGGTCATCCTTAAACCACCAGTATCGAGAGCACCTTATATTAGCAGAAGCATGTGCACGCTTCTAGCTAACTTGGCAAAAAGGTTGTCAAGATGGAAATGTTCAACTAGTTGTTGTTGTTCACTTCCTGTCAGCTCTCAAGTTGGTTTGTGGTCATCCTAAAACCATCATTCTAGACAGAACCTCTGAGCCTTCGAGCCAAGTTCCAGGGAACATCTGAGCAAGTATTATCGCTAAGTTCGAAAGTTTGTGGTCAGCATTGAACCACACACATAGTAGAATATTTCAGCCTTCTACTAGCCTATTTTGGTTGATGGTCAACCTAAAAACTATCCCTTTAGAGAGCTCTTGTATTTAGCAGAAGCATGTGCAAGCTTTTAGCTAACCTTCTTAGTAAATGATGTTCTAGATGGAAATGTTCAACTGGTGGTAGTTGTCCACTTCCACTTATTCAACTCTTTTTTTTTTCTTGGACTCATATACACCCTTCAAATTAAGGAGGGATTTGTTGGAGCCTAATCCTTGGTGTTAGGATTGGTGTGCAACATTCATGTGAAAATAAGATTAATGGTCATTAAGGGTAGACCAAGAGTCACCCGGGAGTCCAAGAGACCACTTGGAATTCGATATCCAAGGGTCACTTCTCATTGTATACATACATTAATTAATGAGAAGAATAGTGCGCTTTCACGCCTATCTTTTGTCTTCTTGAGTTAACTACTTATGTGCCCTAGCTGGCACCTTACACAAACATTGGGACAACTAGTCGATTGCTTTGTATCCTTCCATATTTGTAATCATAGAAAGATCTTAGTTTTCTTAGGGGCCTCTATTTTCCATATCTTACCACCACAATACTTATGCTTGTGTTTTACAAAAGATCATTTCTTAATAGCCTAATCTTTTTTTCAAAAAAAAATAAAAATAACTTGATATTCAAGTAGAATCAAAGTTAAATATCCTTTACAATAAGTTCAAGAGCTGTTAACAGGAGCCAATTGCCTTCCTCTTATATCTAAACAAAGATGAGAGGAAGCAACTTTCTTTATAGAGAAACATGAATCTAAGACTTTCCAAAACTTATGCCTTGTTATCCAAAACCAACAGTCTAGCAAACTAGTCCAAAATTACTCCATGAAGTGTTACATACAGAGCCTAAAAACTCAAGAGAACAAAAAAATAGGTGCTGAAATAAACTACTAAAGGAAACTAATGGAACCTTTAGAGAACTGGATTTGATGGAGATAAAATCATAGAACTCTTCATAAAGAAGTAGGCCTTTCGAGTTTCCCACTACTTTCTTGGAAAGTTCATCCACCAAAGTATTATATGAGAAATATGAAAAATGTTGAAGTTGCTTATCAACATTTTTATCCTGCTGCACCAATGTTCCAAAATAAAAACCTGGAGGGTAGAACTGCCCATTTCCTAGCCCACAATAATCTTGGAGTCACCATAAACTAGAATCACCTTAATATTTTTCTAGGTGGAAAAAGTTAATAGACCCCAAAGAGCTAATAATTTAACTCTGGTGTTGGTCCCAGAACCAACACTCATCCTTAGTAAAAAAAGATGATTTGAATCTCGCTGAAGTACCATGCCCCCACCACAATGGTAATTTTTGGAAGCATCATAAAAAAAACCACAAGGCATGATTGAACTAGTGACTGGAACCTTTAGGTATCGAGGCTTTTCCATTGAGGATGGATTAAAGTATTCTTTAAAATAACTCAACTCTGAATGCCCACCTATACTGGCATCTGACAATGATCCTAAAAAACTAAGGAATTTTTGGCCCTCCATAGTTCCCACATGATAAAAAAGGGAAAATTTTTGTATAAGGGATAAACTGAAAACCAACTTAACAGATTCTCCTCAAGATATGGAAGGGTCCAACTGAATTGGATTTGCAATTTCTAAAGTATCTAGTCCCAAACCTCATGACAGAAGAGAGTCCACAAATAAGTGAGTTATATCTTCCTTTGCAGATTTACACAAGATACAATAATTTGGGCCAGTAAAACCTTTCTTCATGAACTTGTTATAAGTCAATATCTTCGTTTCCAAACACAGCAAGCTAAAGCATTTGATCTTCATGGGAATAGGCCATTTCCATAATTTCTTATACCTCCAATGATTCACTACATCTCTAGAAGAAGTAGAGATTGCATCATGTGTCTTTCGTAGAGATCAAGCTTGCTTTTTATCCTAGGCCCAAAATAAGCAGTCTGCCTCCTCTTTATGTTTGATCCCAATGTGATTGAGTCCTGCAATATATTGTGTCCATTCCATAACATGTTCACCTATTAACCCTAGATCAACAACATAATACCAATAGTTGCAAGAATAAAAAATTGCAAGAGCAGATCTAACATGCGCAAGTTTGATCAAACCCAAAAAGGAGACCAAAGAAGCTGAAAGTTTATAAAAAGTCTCCCCCCTATAAAAGGGTCAATTCCCAGAACCACATTTTCACCATTCCCAATATTCCAAGAAAGCCATGAGCCAAACCAGTGAAAAGTCTTGGTAAATGTTAGGTTGCCCACTGGGAAAATAGGCAGTTTGGCTTACACACACAACCAAATACAAAATGAATGACAAACACAAAGACAATTGAAGAGGCGTGAACACACACTATATTTTCTCATTAACCAAATGTACATATATATACAATGAGAATTGTCCATTGGGATTCATATTCCCAAGTGGAATCTTGGACTTTTGGGTGACTCTTGGTCTACCCTCACAATTATTGATATTCTTTGCACGTGAATGTGCACACCAATTCTAACACCAAGGATTAGTCTCCAACAAATCCCCCCTTAATATGAAGGGTGTATATGAGTCCAAAAAGAAGAGAGATGAATAAGTGGAAGTGGACATTTACCACTAGCTGAACATTTCCATCTCCAACATCCTTTAGCAAGAAGGTTAGCTAGAAGCTTGCACATGCTTTGCTAAATACAAGAGCTCTCTGAAGGGATGGTTTTTAAGCTGACCATCAACCAAAATGGGTTAGCAGAAGGCTGAAATCTTCTACTATGTGCATGGTTCAATGTTGACTACAAACTCTTGAACTTGGCGACAACACTCGCTCAAAGGTTCTCTGGAATGGTTGGGATGGGCTGACACCAAACCAATTGGAGAGATGAAAACAAGAAGTGAACAACTGCAACTTGCTGAACATTTTCATCTTGACAACTATTTTCCAATTTAGTTAGAAGTTTGCACATGCTTCTGCTAAATGAAGGTTCTCTCGATACCGGTGGTTTTAGGATGACCACCAACTTTGGAGCTCAGTGGAACATAGCTCTTCACAAGCTTGCTTGTACTCGTTTGCTTGTTACTGATGGTCTTCATTCCCCCCTGTCAGGAACAATGTGAGGAAAGGAGAGTCTCACAGTGTCACAAATAGACACACAACACATGAGTACTCTATGTCATATATATATCCTGTATTTAGAATACATGCATATTTGAATTAGGCATCTCTTAATCTAGTGGCTTCCCAAACTCACTATGGATCGGGCTCGCTTGATATGACTCACTGTGGATTAGGCTGTGAGTGTTTATTGTCAGAAGGACAAGGATTCGAAACTTGATGCCTGGCATTATGTTCCCCCCTGTCAAGTACAAAGTGAGGAGAAGAAGATGTCTCAACTGCAAAATGTGTCAATACTCGTGAATGAACTCTCCGGTATGACTTATAAATCTTCTTGGTTGTTGATGACCATTACCAAGAAGCGATCCACCCATAATGAATCTTCTCTCTTGCAGGTTTCTTCAAACTGAAGCATCTGTTTGATGTGTATGTTTTCCACATTGATTACAAGGGTGAATATCAAAACAATGGTCTTTCATGTGGCCAACTTGATCACAGTGTTGGCATGTCAAATTCTGAACTAATGTGGATGAAGATGAATTCTCATTTAGAAATCCAACACTCTGAAACTGGATGGGCTTGGAGAAGTCAAGAATGTGAACTGTCACTTCCTTGTCATATCCAAGGTCAGTTCTGTGCTTGTTATGGTTGATATCTTCCCATGGTCTAATGATGGGCTGGGAAGGAACAAGCAAAACCTTTGCATGCATGTTTTCATCTTCATTTTCTTTCACTTTTGATGGTGTGCCACTAATTTTCTCATGTACTTTTGAAGTGGCATCATTCTGTGTATGATGTTGAATAGAATCATGAAGGGGATTCTTTTGAACATGAACAGGTTCATAATGTATTTCTTCTTGTTGAAGCTGCAACTCAAGTTGTAGGAAATCAATAGTGTCTTGTGAATCTTTTACACAATCTTGAATGTGAGTGAGTGTAGTCCTATCAACCATCACAGTGTTGTCGACAGAGAATAGAAGTAGAGTGTTCAGTAACTCTACAAGGCCATTTAATCTCGCCATTGAAAACTCACTCAAATACAAAAGGGCTTCTTGCAATTCCATCCTTTTATAAACAAAATCAGAGGATGAAGGGTGTCGGTCTCAGCCGAAAATGCACCCAACTAAAAAGCAATTCAAAATTGACGCTTACAAATGAACAATTGCAAATATTAAAGTGGACTTACAAAAGCACAGTGCAAGTTAAAATATGAACGTGAATGGTCTTCAAATATCAATGGTTTACCTGAGTTATTGTAGATATTCCTGTGTCATCAAATTGTTCTTGTTGTCTACTCCCCACGATCCTTCAAATCTATGTAGTAACAATATCTCTTACACAGCTGAAGTGTGCAGTTTTCTATACTGTAGCTCACTCTCCAATGCATCAATAGGCAGCTCCAATTTTCAATGCCTCAAAGCATCTACAGGCAGAGCGCAGTCTTTAAAAACTGCAGGTTTTCTTCCACTTCCAATCACGGGCAGTGTTAAACAATTTGATTTGCAGTCACCAACACTTGCCACTCAGTTAGGAAAATGGTACCAGGTTCGATCCCCTCTAACATCAATAGCAGTCGAATTTAAAAATATATCTGTCTTAATTGCTTGACAGAACAATAGTGTAAGTCTTGAATAGTCTCACTGACAAAAAGAGCTGGAGCAGAGTGATTATATTCAGGATGACCCCTACCTCGCGCACCACTTTGCAATATATATATATATATATATATATATATATATATATATATTAGTTTGCAGCTATATAATATGCACGATATATGTGAAACTTCAACAACAAACCTTCCTTACGCTTCTACAATGTTGCACCCCATCTCCATGAAGCCAGAACAATCTTCACCAACATACAATACCCAACTGTAATAATATCCAGTGGCTATAGATCAACTTAGAAATTAAACACAGTCCCCTCCTTCACTCTTTAGCACAAATTAGAGTTTCTGCAGTCTTCAATATTTGGACATTTGTTCTTTAAGCTTCGGTCCCACTCTCACCGGTGATAGAATTATTACGCCTGGACATTTGTTCTTTAAGCTTCGGTCCCACTCTCACCGGTGATAGAATTATTACGCCAGCATTCCTGTCGAGCTACCCAATATCTATACTATAATTCTGAAACGTAATGGAAATATATTCACCAGCTTGTAACATCGAGCACATATCCTCACATTTCAGACGATGTGGAAAGAATGGAATATGAACCTCCTGAAAACGATGGTCCACCTTCACAGTTTATTTTCAAGCTCTACCAACAAAAGACAAACACCAACAACTTTGCAACAACCCTAACAATATTTAAATCAATTAAATGCATAAAAAGGACTCCATGAAGAGGGATACGAAGAGAACATTCACCACCGTTATGAAGAGAGAGCTCCACGTCCAAGGCAACAATAATATCAGGATCACTCCATGTATGAAATTAATGCTCGCTTGTTGCTCAAGTTTACCACTGGGCCATTAGACAACATATTTCTTGTTATATTTATGTGTGACACTAGAGCAGTTTCTATTGAACACTATTCCCACCAGCACGCTTTCAGGTCGTGGGTTAAAACCGCAGGTCACAACAGTCGAGAGTACAATCGTGTGAAACAATAGGCACATATACTCAGTGGTGTAGAGAAAAGAATTTTGTATTGTGAGATTCCCACGCACAGGTAGAGAGAAATCAATATACCAAGAAATCAAAATAGTTTAAGACAGCTCCACTCAACTTCACACTTGGTCTGATGAATCTCCACGATAAAGCTTTATGCAATTTAAAACCTCAAGACAGAAAATACCTCATTTCGCTTTGCATATTTCAATGCAATAGCTCAGTCTTCAATGCAACAATGAGTAGAGAGTAGTCTCAACAGTCTTTAACGCAATACGCAGCTTCAACGTGCTAGGGTGGTCTTCCATGAGATGAGATATCATACCTCTAGTTATCAAGATCCAGCGGTATCAATATACCAGTCTTCTTGTTCAAAGCATACAATATCAAGAGTTCTCACGTGGCAGGTAGCCTTTCAGTGCCTGATGGTTCATATTCTCTTCATATTCTTCCTTCTCTCATGATTCTGGACCGCCCGCCATTCATGAGCAATACTAAGATGTGGCACCCCTTCAACGTGTATAACTAGCAGCCTGGCGAGCTCTTCAAAGGCGTTGGAGATGCGTTGAATGTCAATATCAAAACTATGCCAAATTGAATCTTCACCAGTAACTGCACAGAACTCTTCATCAATGTACTAAAAACTCCACACAATCTTCAATGGTTCTCACACACAGTTCCAATCTCCTGCGAAATGCTCTCATGCAATGGTCAATGCTTCAACTCCAAGCGTAGGTCTCAGTCGAGAAGAGGAGAAAAACCTGACCATGTTATAGTAAAAGGTTGAGATACTCTTAACAATAGATGCCTGTGAAGACCTCACTACAGTACTGAGATGATGAGCTGAGTAGAGAGTGAAATGAGCTCGAACACACAATATCCAAGAGGTAAGGAACATATAAGCATACACATCCAAACCCTGGGATGGCTTCCAACCCTTCTACTATGCTTGTTTCTCCCCACAGGCCTACAAAAGATTATGCTGGAGCCTTATTGTTCTAGGGCTAGCCAAGTGGACAAGAACCTCTCGCTCGGTGAATTGCTATGAGCTTCACCGTAGATGGATAAATACCAAAGCAATGGCGCGCATGCAGTCAAGAAACCAAATTTCAATCTCGCAGTGCAGCAACAATCTATTGGCAGCTCCACGTAGCCTTGGTTCAATAGTATTCAATCATACTAGGTCACGCTTCTGGATAGAGTATAATCGCAGAGGTAATCTTCAAAATGGTCTCGCATCTCATGCATCGGCAATGAAATGGAGTAGTCTAGGGTTCTTACGCGCAACAGTGCAGGTGGTAAGAAGAAATAGTTGAGAGCCAGCAGGCCATAGAGCTGGCAGGCAAAGGTTGGAATGTAGTAGAAATTAAACATAGGCCATGGGGCTCACAAAGCTCTGATACCACTGTTAGGTTTCCCACTGGGCAAATAGGAAGATTGGCTTACACACAGAGCCAAATACAAAATGAATGACAAACACAACGACAATTGAATAGGCATGAATGCACACTATATTTTCTCATTAACCAAATGTACATATATATACAATGAGAATTGTCCTTGGTTTTCATATTCCCAAGTGGACTCTTGGACTCTCTTGTCTACCCTCACAACAATTGATATTCTTTGCATGTGAATATGCACACCAATCCTAACACCAAGGATTAGTCTCCAACACTAAAAGCACACCAAATGTTTTTTTATAGCCTAATCTAATATAATATTTTCTAGAGGCCTTATCTTTTGTTCATGCCAAAGAGTCAACCTCATCCTTTAATCTAATATGCCCCTTAGCTCTACTACTAACATTTTCCACCTTTCGTTCGATTCACCCTCCAAGTCTAGATATTGTGTTGTTTTCCACTCTTGGTTCAATATAGATGTGGAATTAATACCCTCAATTTGATTTAAGTACTAGCCTAGATCCAAATCCTAGGCTCTATAAAGCGCCGAAAGGGATCAAATCTCCTGCAAACCTTTCCTTGAATAGCTCGTTGAGTGCAATACCTGAGCCACCTAATCCTAAGCTCTAAAGTCTCTAGTTTAAGTCTCATATTTACTTTTTACTTTGTATTATTCTTTTTTGTTTATGGCCGACATAATATTTATTACTTTTTACTTTGTATTATTCTTTTTTGTTTACTTTGTATTATTTTGTTACTCGACAAACTCGACAAACACTCTAAAATCTCATATTTACTTTTTACTTTGTATTATTCTTTTTTGTTTATGAACGACATAATATTTATCACCCAATCCTAAGCTCTAAAGTCTCTAGTTTAAGTCTCATATTTACTTTTTACTTTGTATTATTCTTTTTTTTTTATGGGCGACATAATATTTATTACTTTTTACTTTGTATTATTCTTTTTTGTTTACTTTGTATTGTTTTGTTACTCGACAAACTCGACAAACACTCGACAAAAAACACATGTTACAAGATCTCCCTCATACTGGGCTGTAGAGCGCCTCTCGACGCAAAAAGAAACCTTTGACATGCAAGTGAGCGATGAGATCGGGATGTAATATGAAAACTTCAACACATCAAAATAGAGCTTGCATCTATTCTAATTTGTACACCACTCACAGCCGTCCAAGCCAAGTTACTTCTAATCATGGAAAAATATAGAACTAACGCTTTCCATTGATTTGATACATTCATTATATTTTCCTTGGTGTTGGAATATTTTATATTCCTTGGAAGGTAATAATGTCTTTGTATTATGTTGAAAGATATCCACAATCTTATGTAAAAGAGTAATACATTTATCCCATATTCATTATGGTAAAATATACTCTTGATATTCATTATTATATAAAGAGATGTTATTATGGAGAATTATATTATCCCACATGTAATATGTGAGAGTAATTCATCCTCATCTCTTGGTATATAATAGAGTCAAGGGATTCTCTCTCATTCATTCATTCGCGAATCATTCATCCATTGTGGATCATATCGTATTGGGGTTATTGGTATTGCTCTTTGTAAGCTTGGAGGAGATATTCTGGAGATAATAGAAGACTATCTTTTCGTGGACATAGCCCAATTGGGTGAACCACGTATATCTGGTGTACTCTTTTCTCTTGTTATCTTTTAGTTCTTATTTACTGTGATATGTTATTGTTTGCATATATAGGTAAACTAGTTTAGTTAGATCCATATCTCTAACATGGTATCAGAGCTTGTTGCTATGATCTAGCACCTTCTATTGCTTTCAAACAATATTTTATCATTTGGGCATTGATTATTTCTTGTAGATTTGCTTTCTATCTGGTAGCCATTATGCTTTTCTTCAGATCTGGGCATATTTCTACAGTTTTTTTATTTCTAACCTTAACCTTGTTGTGTAGATTTTTGTAGAAATTTTTCAAGGGTTTCTTGATGTTGTTTTTGTAGATCTATATGATTTTCTGATTCTCCTCAAGGAGATCTATCTTCTGGTTGTCAAAACGACAATTTTTGTCCAAGTTTGGTAGACTTTGTGCAGGTTTCCGTCTTCGGTAGATTCGACACTATTTTCGGCCTCATAACTCGGTCAAATTTTATCGGATTTTTTATTATAACATGTTTTTGGAACTAGAAAAGTTGTTCTGGATCCACCATGCGTGGACATAATAGAATTCGGGGCCTTCCGGTTGCCAAAACAACAACTTTCGTTAGTTTGGTAGACTTTGTGCAAGTTTCCGACTTCGGAAAATTCGACATTGTTTTCAGCCTCATAACTTGGTCAATTTTTATTATAACATTTTTTGGAACTAGAAAAGATGTTTTGGATCCCCCTAAACGAACATAACAAAAGTCTGGGCAAGTCTGGGCACTCAATCAAAAGGGTTGTAAGTAAAAGTTTCTCTTTCCTTTACTGTTTTTCTAACTGTGTTTTTTGCAGATTTAGATCAGTAAGGTAAAGTATTTAAGTTTTATGTTATTCATCTTTTGCATTTAGGTTTTGCTTTTGTCATGTTTATTAAGAGATTATTTATTGTTCTTGGTATATATTTGTCTCACATTTCTATATGGAAACATTGACATCTTTTAATGGCATGGATATCCATTATTTTGTCATGATGATAGCTATAAACCATCTAATGCTTAATATTTTTTAACAAGACACTTAATAACTAATTTGTTCTTTTTTGTTTAATCATGTTGATTTCTATCATGCCATGTTTATAAAAACAATTTTATAAGAACAATCTCATATGTGTTATTTTTTTATCATTATTTGCTTTATTTATATGTTATTGCTTACCTTTGTGTAAAAACATTTTCATTGTTTTATAAGTAATATCTTTATGATCATTATATGCTCTTGCTAATTAAATTCTTGAGTAAAGTCAATTTTTGAATCTATGTGATATCATAATTTTTTGGCTTGTCATAAGTTAAGTTATTTAATTGGGATATAGTTTCATTTTCATGTATTACAGAGATTGTATATAGTTCTTGTGCTATTTGTCTCTAACATTCCTATATGGAAGCATTGACATGTGTTGTTTGTCTCTAACATTCCTATATGGAAACATTGACATTTCCAGGGCATTTCATCTCTTGCATATTTACATAGTGTTAACAAGAAATGAACCCATGACTAAGACCATTAGTGACTTGTCATTTCATAATTTATAAGTGATATCATGAGTTGATCATAATTTGCGATATGTTGATCATATTAAACATTTTGATTTATTTTCATGTCATGTTTATTTCGATCATCTTTTACTCAATATTTATATGGCTTTGAGCAATCTTATCATCTTGAAATATTTATCATGAGCACCTTGTTCTTGTTGCAATGGGATTTCTATTCTTATGATTGCAGAGGTTATATTGTTCTTACTTGTCTTTAACGTTCCTATATGGAAGCATTGACATTTGCTTTTTTGTCTCTAACGTTCCTATATGGAAGCCTTGACATTTTCAAGGCATTCATCTCTTGCATATTAACATCATACTAATAAGAAATGCACCTATGCTTAAGATTAATTGCTTGATGACTAAATTTTCATATATTTAAGTGAAATCTTGGGTTCACTATTTATATGTTGTGGCTGACACTTAATGTGTAAAAGTAACTTCATTTTCCTTAATGAGCAAGTTAATCTTTAATTTGATCATATTATGTTGCCATCTTTTTATATGATGTTTGCTAACCTTTGGTGTATAAGCATTTTCATTTATGTATGAGCACCTTTATTTTATGATCTTTATATGCTTTAATCTTGAAAGTTCTTGTGCAGATAAGTTCTCTGTTTAAGCTTTCATCTCATTCAATACATATTGAAGCACCATCTTCTACTGTTAAAGTTGTGATGTTCATCTGTATGATATCATTTTTGATGTGTAGACCATTGGGGTTTTGTTCCTTCGATGTTTGAGGTCTTCTACAAATATTTTTATTTGCACCTTGATTGGAAGAATGTCTGCTATCCGCTGTGTATTGGCCATCTGGGTATTTTTGTACATTGTTGTGGTGTTCTTAGCCACATGTTCTGTTGTATGATTCGTCAGAAAGTACACTGGTGTGGATGTTATATAAGAGTTCTTCAACTATCAGTTATGGTTGTGATGATTCTTGTGGTGATCTAGGCATATTGTGGATCTAGTAGCCATGTTGGCTTCTCTTTAGATCTGGGAACCTTGTTGTTGGATTGCGTCACATGTTCTCGACATCTTGTGGATCTAGTAGCCATGTTGGCTTCTCTTTAGATCTAGGCATCTTGTTGTTTGTATTTCATCGTACAACCCGGTTCATGTGCATGTTCATGATTTGGTGAGAAGTGGTTGTTCTTCATCAAATTCCATCAGCCGAAGTGTTTTTCTTTTGCAGCTTTGGTTCTTCTGGAAGTTGTCATCAAGGGGGAGCAGTAATGACTCCTTCCTTCCTTGTTAGTAGGCTTTTGTCCCAACCATTATTAAGGGGGAGTGTTGGAATATTTTATATTCCTTGGAAGATAATAATGTCTTTGTATTATGTCGGAAGATATCCACAATCTTATGTAAAATAAACATTTATCCCATATTCATTATGGTAAAATATACTATTGATATTCATTATTATATAAATAAATGTTATTATGGAGAATTATATTATCCCACATGTAATATGTGAGAGTAATTCCTCCTCATATCTTGGTATATAATAGAGTCAAGGGAGTCTCTCATTCATTCATTCGTGAATCATTCATCCATTGTGGATCATATTGTATTGGGGTTATTGGCATTGATCTCTGTAAGCTTGGAGGAGATATTCTAGAGATAATAGAAGACTACCTTCCCGTGGACGTAGCCCAATTGGGTGAACCACGTATATCTGGTGTACTCTTTTCTCTTGTTCTCTTTCAGTTCATATTTATTGTGATATGTTATTGTTTGCATAGATAGGTAAACTAGTTTAGTTAGATCCATATTTCTGACACTTGGGACTTTTAACCAAATGCAAGAAAGTTCTTTGTACTATGTACCAGGGTAAATTTTAAGAACCTACCCTAACTTTCTATGTATAATAAATGGGTGAATCCTCATGATATATAGGAAAATATGAAGACTATTTTCTCAATGTTATATTATATATATATATAATTTTTTTGTGAATCTCTCATTGAATTATATAACTTTGTAAATTCTTGGCGAATATTTTACTAAATTATAAAACCCTGTAAAATATTGGCGAAGATTTTGGAAAATCTTTCGACAAGTTTCTCCTTGGCAAGTCATTCCCCCCTGCATGCCCAATTACGTAGCTATAAATGAAGTCCCATCCCCCGAGCATGATGCCCCAAACACCCTTGAAAACAATATTTCCGCATCGTCGATCGCAAGATTCACAATCCCCATGTTTATTAGGGAAACTTTGGATTTTAGGTGATGGGATTTAGAACTCTCCTAGATGCAAATGGGTCTCTATAATACCTTATGGTAAATATCAACTACCCTTTTCGTGTGGACATTAAGCAACTTGCAAAATGAGATTCAACACATAAAATCTGGACAAATGTAACTTCGAATTCGATTTCCATGTTCGATAGAAGGTGAAAAAACTCCTAGCAATTTCCATTTATGGAAATCAGGGGCTAATGGGAGCTACCTAGTGATTTTTGTGGGCTAACAAAGGTTTAAATCCATATTTAGAAGGGCTAAATTGTTTTGTCTTGGCTCCCCTTTTAAAATTCGATGGGTCTAACCTCCTATTCATTAAAAATAAGTAAATAAAATGTGGGCTAATCATACCTAATGGGTGCTTAATAAAAAATTAGCCCATTAAAAATTTTAAAACCCCTAAATTTATCCCATGGGCTAAGATTAGCCCCTAAAATTTTCCATGCTATGTACTTATGTCCAGTTTTAGAAGCTAAAGATTTTACAAATAATAGAATATGTTTTAAACCCCAACCACCCATGTCCTTTGGTTTGGCTATATTTAGCCACCTAGTTAGATGAATCTCTTATCTTCCACTTTTACCTCCCCATAAAACATTAAAACAAATTTACCTAAACATTTCTAGAGCACCTTTTGGGATGAAAACAAGTGAATGCCAATACACAAGGATATATTTCAATACGTGATTTAGTAGAGTTAGCTTACCACCCCTCGAGAGCCATCTATGGCACCAATGAAAAATTCTACCCTCTATTCTTTCAATTAGCCAAGCCTAAACTTTTTTTCCATATATGTTATGATTGAGAGAAAACCCATATACTCTAAATTTTTTAGCAATTCAAAATATCTAAATGAGATAGAGTATCCAACCCAAGATCCACCTTCTCCCTTAGGCCACTGAAACTAAAAGTAGGCTTCTAGGAATTCACCTCCATACCAGTTGTCCCACACAAGATGATTAGAATATTCTATAACTTCCTTTCCTCCCTTTCAAAGCCATTCGAAAACAATATTATATCATTTACAAAAATGTGAGTCAATAATACATAATCTCTCTCTATTCCTTGAATGTTTCCTTTCCTTTTTCCTTCCATGACAACAATAATCAGATACTCAAATCCCTAGTTACCAAAAGAAACATTAGGGATACTCAAATCCCTAGTTACCAAAAGAAACATTAGGGAAGATAAAATACATCCTTGTCCTAAATCTATAGATAGTTTGAAAAATATAGATTCTGCCCCATTAACCAATACATCAAAGTTAGATTTGACACATCTCATTATCCAATTCACAATTGTAAGATTAAAACCTATATGCAACAATATTTATTTTAAATACAACCAATTAATTTTGTGATAAGACTTTGACAAATCCAATTTTATGACCATTACTAGCAACTTTTTATTTGTAATAAAATGCAGTGCCTCTCGACCAATTCAAATAGCATCATGAATTTGCTTGCCTTCTAGAAGCCCAAACACTCCTAATAAAATCCATTTCATTCTCACAGCTAAGACATTTGAAATTATTTTATAAATACAATTACAGAGTCGTGGGTTTGAAATCATTGAAAGCATCAAGTTTATCTTTGTTCAAAATGAGTACAATAAATGTAGCATTAAAGCTTCCAAGCATCCTTGTAGAATTTTTGACTTCTATAAACCTAGTTAAATCCTCTTCCACCAGTAAACCAAGTAAAAATTCAATGGTTCGCCCATTAGAGTTTGGGCTTTTGTCTTTCTTAAAAGAGGACAACATTGTCATTAATTCCACCTTTGTGAATGCCTCTAGGAGATTCGCATTTCACTCTTCTATGACAAACTAGGAAAATAAGGAATAGAATTTGCCAATTTTTGCTATATTAACATGCTCAAGATCCTTGTAAATATTTTGAAAATGTTTAACCCCTATACTAGCAATCTCTTTATGGTTTCTTACCCATGAACCCTCATTTATTATTTACCAAATCATGTTTATTCTCTTCCTATGGTTTGCAAATTAATGAAAATATTTTATGTTCTCATTTCCATTCTCTAGCTTGGTTGCCCTACTTTTGCATCACCATTCAACATCCCTATTAGCCAATATCCTCCACACCTTACTTTCTAACTCATTCAACCTCATTCTTTTTTCTTCATTGAAGACTCCTCGTACATTATCTGCAGGAATGCTTTTTATTTCTTCCTATGTCTCTTTTAACACCTTATCTATGGATTTGTATCTTTCTATATCCCAATCCATCACCTTGAACTTAATGTTCTTCAAGGAATCAACAAATTGTACACAAGTTGGAGACCCTAAATTACCATGAAACCCTTTCTATTCCCTTTCAACCAAGTTTTGAAACTCTTCCTCCAACCCACTAGAGTTAAATTTGAAAGGATTGGAGGGCTTGTCATCATTTAAATCTAATTGAGGATAACGGGACTATGATATGAACATCCACCACTTCCAACCCATGACCTAGATTTGTCAAACTTCCCCCTAAGATTCTTTGTTAATAAAAATCTATCCATTTGCTCAAAAACACCACCATCCTTTAGTCGTTTTTTCATCCATGTTGGAGTAACATTGACTTGTTTGATATTAACAAAACATGTATGCTAAAATATATACATGAAGAAATCCCCTAATCTATTATTTCTTGTTGAAGATCCCCATATCTCAAACTTGTTCCATGTAAAATTGAAATCTCCTCATATGACTATTAAATATTACTTCAAAATATCTAGATTGAAAAACTTCTCCTAATACCTATGTGTCTAATCATAAGGCCCAAATACATTAAAAAAGAAGAAGAAGATGCCCAAAATTTTGTCATAAACCTAATGCAAACAAAAATCAGAGATAGATTTGACCTCCAATCAATTACAATCCCTCCAAAGTTACCAACCACATCAATTGCAATGAACTCCTCATCTTTGAAGCACGATCTCAACATGCCAATAATCTTATCCCCATGCCCCATAGTCTCTTGTAGCATAAGAATGTTGAGTTTCTCAATCTCAACATTATGGATAGGGCCAAATTCTTGGAGGGATTTCCCAACCCTCTAATATTTAGAGGCATAATAATCATTTTACTTTCTTATTAAGGGGTTGTCCCACTCTAACAAACCTTGTGATTTTTTAATTTTAATTTTAATTTTTCATATTGCAGTTCTTTCCAAGCCTTCTCTTGAGTTAATTGTATATATGACATTCTTCCTACAAACAAATGTTGAGGTTCCTTTAACTCCATCAATACCCAACCCCTAAGTCTGAGTCCCTAGCCACTTCTTTCCCCCTTTCTAAGTCTTAAATGATTTCAGGTTGAAACTTTCATACCCTCTTCAACATTATTATAATTTAGGTGGATCTTAAACAAGTTATGCAACTTGATGAGAACCCGACATTGTTCTCATTTTTTGGGAGTCAATTTTAGTAGCTACTTTACCTCCATTTTAGAATGTGTGTATATTGGTAGCACCATTTTT
The DNA here is from genome assembly GCA_027924585.1 of Larix kaempferi. Lineage (NCBI taxonomy): Eukaryota > Viridiplantae > Streptophyta > Pinopsida > Pinales > Pinaceae > Larix > Larix kaempferi. The sequence continues at coordinate 3,170,629 of BSBM01000241.1, read as the reverse complement.
CATTTTGAGTGATTTTTTTTTGCGATTTTGAAACTTCTTGTTCATAAAAAACTATAATTTTTATTTACAAATGCCTTTTTTCAATTTTTACAAAAAAAATATACATTTAGTAGCTAATTATAATGAAAAATTATATACATTTTTATTTTATTTTTAAAATTTTAAAAGCTAGTTAGAATGAATATATATATATATATATATATATATTTTGTAGCTTATTCTTTAAATTTTTATTTTAATTAAGTCATTTTTATGGGTAAATTTGTAAAAAAAAGTTGAAAAAAACACAAAAAACAAAAAAACAAAAAATAAAACTTAAAAACAAAATAAAAAACAAATTTAAATTTAAAAACTAAAATTTTAATGTCTAAAAAAATTAAAAAAAAACCCTCCCCCTCTGTTCCCCGTTCCCCCTCCCCCTTCTCCCCATTCGCTCCACCTCCCCCCCCTTCCCTACCCCCGACACCTACCCACTCATCCCTCTTTCTAGCGGCCACGATTATGAGAATCGCACCGCCGCGAAGGGGCAGTGGAAGCGTTGCCCCTTTGCGATTTCGAGAATCGCGGCCGATGGAAGGAGTGATGAGTGGGAAGGGGTCGAGGAGAGGGTAGAGGGAGGGGCGTTGCCCATTTGTGATGACATGATTCCAAGATCACGACCGTTGGAAGGAGGGATGAGTGGGCAGGGGTCGGGGAGAGTGGAGAGGGAGGGGCACCGCCCCTTCGCGACGGCGTGATTCGAAGAATCACGACTGCTGGAAGGAGTGATGAGTGGGCAGGGGTTGGGGGTGGGGAGAGGGAGGGGCGGGGAGAGGGGGAGTGAGGGGAAGGGGGAGGGAAGGGGGGAGGGGGGAGTAGAGGGGGAGGGAAGGGGGGAGGGGGGAGTAGAGGGGGAAGGGGCAGAGAGGAGGGGGGTGGGTTTTTTTTTTAATTTTAAAATTTTAGTTTAGTTTTAAATTTTAGTTTTAGAATTTTAAAATTTATTATTATTTTTTTCTTTTTCTTTTTAAATTTAGAATTTTGGTATAAGTTTTCATTTTTTTTGAAGTTTGTTTTTAATTTTTTTATTAATTTTTTTTTTACTTTTTTTTAAAGGAAATGTTTAAAAAAAATCAATTTAAAAAAAAATGGTTCAAATTTGTTCATAGTTTTTCTAATTTTTTTAAATGTTAATTTTTTTAATTTGAATTTTTTTTAATTTTTTAATTTGTGTTTCATTTTGATTTTTTTTAACTATTTTTTTGGATTTATTTTAAAAAAAAATTGTTTATAAATTTTCTTTTAAGCTTGTAAATATTTTTTGAATTTGGTTTTTGGATTTTTTAATAAATTTTGCGTTTTTGAATTTTCACCTTTTTATTTTTGAATTCTGTTTTTTTTAAGTTATTGTTTTTAAAATTTTAACCTCAAATAAAAGTGACAGTGATTTTAGGAGGTCCACTTTTCAATTTGGGGTCGATTTAGGGTTGCGATTGCAACAATACAACCCATGGTTTCCATAAAGTTGTAATTTTAGTCCCCCCCACCCCCCAAAAAAGGGGGGGTGATATTGTGTTTCCTCCCTTATGCGCCCAAATATCATAACTTCTATGCTTTATGGTTTAATATATCATTCTTTTATGAATAATATCATAAATTCTTTTATTTTATATGGAAAGAGTGGTGAAATCATTTCTCGAATAATTTGTGTTTAACTCGGTGCTAGTTTTTTATAATGTTACTAAGAGTTTTAATAAATACAGTTTTAAATTATGATACAATGATATAATAATGTCTTTTTTTGAAAAAGTGTGTTACCGGTAGAATTAGTTTTCAGTTTAGGGCTTGATTTTAAGGTTTTTGTAAACAACAATAAGGATTGTTTTGGTCCATATCTATATTTTTAACCACAAAAAAGTGGTGCTACCGGTAGCTGAACTTTTTGATTCAAAGTTGTTTTTTGGTTTTTTTATGCAAAAATATGAGTTTTTATGGCTAGAGTTCTCATTTTGAGTATAAAATTCTCGTCAAGTTGTATAACTTATTCATATTATTGGAATCATAACTAGCCTAAGAGCAAGACCAATTATCTTTACGAATTGAAAGGGCAGTAGAATCGTCGTTGGAGGAAAACCCTCCCAATCCTTTTTTGTCCTAATAATCCTCTTTAGATTAAACACCAAATCCATAGGGATTTCTGAAAACTTCTCATCTCGCCATTCACCATTTACAACTTTACTATTGAGAAGGTTAGGATATTTTAAAAGGGTCTTACCTCTTAATTCGTCCATTACCTCAGTTTTCTTTTGCATTGTGTCCTCAAATTGAGATGACACCTCCTTTGAGATAGGATTCACTTTTAGATTATGTTACTTTGATTTATCTTCTATATCTTCTCCTAAACTCTAATTTTATACTTGTGAACCTTGAACACACTTTTATTCATTCAAAATTGGTTGACCCTCAATAAGAACAACATCTACTATTTTTGATATGGCATTTGCACTCTCAGACGTCCTCCTCCAAATCCTCTTGACAAACGAATTATGACAATCTCTTGCAATGTGACTATGCACATGGCACCAAGTGCAATAGAAGGGCACATTGCAATAATCTAACACTTGCGCGCAAGTTCTATGCCCCTTTTTCATTTTGACACACACCAACAATGCATCTTTTATATCAATTTTCACTAAAAATATTTCTAATCCTATAAATCCTAGATTTGAAAGAACATATGTTGAAATTAACTTCCTCAACACATTCCTTGATTTCTCCAAAAAATTATATGTCCAAAACTCCAAAGGAAACCCTAACACCATCACACACATAGGGATTTTTGTTACGCCTTCAACCCTAAGGTTAAACATGGATTCTAGGGTTTCAAAGAGAAGAATGAGGAGCCCCATAATCAACTTCCTTGAAGGATTTTACTAAGTATTTGCCTCATAATGAAATAAGAAACCTAAACCATCCTTGAGCCATTATGTAAAACACTAGACCATAAATGATAATCAACCCCCGTACGTTTTGCGTCCAAGTAATTAGTGTATCTACAACAATTTGCCTCTTGAATAATTTGTCAATTAGAGCCTTACCCATATAATCTATGAATTGATCCATTGTTAGATCCTCACTAACAACCATATTAACCCTTGAATCATGTTTCCTTATTATTAACCCTTATGTGTTTCTTTGAGATCCATTTTTAATGAGGGTTAGCACATTGCTCTTGATGTTTCAAACCTCCACTCAATAGCTCCAAGTCCAAACTCCCCCTACAAACCCCACCCCTTTAGACAAATCTCTAAAATAATGATCATTATACTTTGATGCCTTTGCATGCACTTCAACTAAGATAACCTCACACTCTAGACACTCCTTATCCCTTTTATTCAATGATACCACCCAATTGATACATGTCTTTGGGTGCAATGGTTTCTTACTCTCCAATCCAGTTGGCAGAAACCCTCCTTTTGACCTTTCCTTCAAAACAAATCCCAAGCCTGCTAGATAGATCTAGAAAATGAGGCGAGTAGAGAACCCCATCAATGTGCTTGATGTTGAGAGATTTTGTGATATTATCACAGAGATCTAGAGACAAAGATAAAATTCACACTAAGTCTAATAGAGATCAAAAGAATTGAGCAGGAAAAATAGAGAAGAATAAATCGTGTTATAACACAAGAGAATGAAGAACAATTGGAAAAACTTCCATTACATATATTATTAAGTAAATGTGTACATAAATAATACATGTCCAAAGGAGAAATTCGTGATCCTTAAAGGCATAATGAATTCACACATGTGGCAAGCTTAGATAGGAAATATTCCCATCACTATACTAGAGAACTAGTTGTAACTCCTGATGGTAGCCTAAGTTGGCTAGTTAACTGAGTCTAACTGAGTCTAACTGACAATAGGTAGGCCTAAGGGTGCATTAGGGAGTTAACTAAGTCTAACTAATAGTGTAATAGCGAATTAGTGATTTGTTGTGGTCATCGGGGCTCAATAAGTACTCAGACTCATGAAATCAAGGACTGGTGGTTAGTTAACTAGTGGTGATTGAAGACAATCACCTTAAATCAAGGTAACTAACTTAGATGCTCCTAAAATCATGCATGAGGGTGTCTTTGAAATTCAATGATGTAACCAAGGCGCTCCAAGTGGATAAGAAGGATAATGATGGCCAAAGTTAAGCTACGGGGTGGGGGGGAGGGGAATAAGGACTAGGTGTTAAGAGACTCTCCTACCACTGCATGGAATGCATGCAAAGCATGGAAAACCAATATGAGATGGTTAGAATATTCCAATACCCCCCCTTAAGCTTGACTATGTGAAGAAATATTAGAAATAGGGCCCTGGTAACTGAGACCAAAGGTCACCCTTTACAAATTTATTAGTCCATTTAAGTGAGGAAAGAGGGAAAACCTTGTGGGAACAAAACCCCCCCTCCAGATGGACATGAAGCACACCAAAAAAATATTAACTGCTCCAAACTAAAGTAGGTGTGATGCATGAATAAATGCCTGTAGGTATCTTCCTCTTGGGAAGAAGTGGTTCATGCTCCGAAAACATGTGCTTGAATTCTCCTTTAGTGGATGCAAGTGAATTTGGAGGCTCTCTGAAATTTCTCTTCAGACCAAACATGGTGAGAACAAATCGAAAAAATATGAATATCATCCCGGAACTTGAAATTCAAACTAGATGAGGTAGGATCAAATCCAAGAATGTGTAGATGGTTCTTTGATATCTCCTTTGAACCAACGTAAGTGAGATAAAAACCAAATAAACCATGGCATGATGGTGGTGGCTTGGACTTCAAAAAAACTCCAAGTGAGAGGAGCAAGTGTCCAAGCGAATACAAAATGTCTCCAACTTCATTTGTAGCTTGAGGAAGTGTGCATTTGATGATTATGGAATAGGGAGTCGGCATGGAACCAAGAATGATGTATGCATGAGCTCCAAAGATTGATCTAGCCTCCAAAACATCCAATAGATCACAATCTTGCACATCAATAAGCTCATGGGAAGTAGAGAATTCAAAAATCTCTTCAACCTCTAGAGTAGTAACTGACATATCTTGCTCAGAATTTGAAATAAAAGACACTGAGAACATGAGTGAGGAATGGATAATCTCTCCAAAAGGATCAAGTTCATTAGTTGTATATATTTCATTTGCATCAGCTACATGGGAATGGGACAATTCAAAACTGTCTTCAACTTCTAGAGCAAGAGAGGAAGGAAAGTCTTCAACAAAAACTTGAGCAGTTGGATCTGCAATTTCTTCTTCATCTTGAACAACTTCATCATGAGAGATGCTTGAGGTTGAGACATAATCAGAGAGAACACTTGAGGAGGTATCGTTGGGATTGTTCTCCAAATGGCTAGCATGATCCTCTTCCTTCTTCCTTCCAAATTCTCTATCCAAATTGGTCCAGAGATCACTTGGATATTCAACAGTATCAATGAGGTATTGCATACTAGGAGACATAGCAATACACATTGCTCCAAAGGCTCTGTCACAGTCATTTATCCAATAATTCTCCTCTTCATAGGAAGCAAAATCTCTCATAAAACTAATACACATATCAAAAAGACCTTGTCTCTTCAGATATGCTATCATATTTGGTTTCCACTCATCATAGTTGAATGGAGAGAGAGGAGGGTCTGCTTTCAAATTCATGGAAAATGTTGTAGAATACCTGCACAAAAAAAACCTAAAAAAATCCCCAGAAGATTACTTTTCTCAGCAAAGCTCTGATACCATGTGAGATTGTGTGAGATTCTCACAGAGATCTAGAGACAAAGATAAAATTCACACTAAGTCTAATAGAGATCAAAAGAATTGAACAGGAAAAATAGAGAAGAAAAAATTGTGTTACAACACAAAATAATGAAGAACAATTGGAAAAACTTCCATTACATCTATTATTCAATAAATGTGTACATAAATAATAGATCTCCAAAGTATAAATTTGTGAGCTTTATAGGCATAATGAATCAAGAGATGTGGCAGTATTAGATAGGAAAGATTCCCATCACTAGACTAGATAACTAGTTGTAACTCCTGATGGTAGTGTCAGTTGGATAGTTAACTGACTCTAATTGAGTCTAATTGATAGTAGGTAGGCCTAAGGGAGCATTAGGGAGTTAAATAAGTCTAAATAATAGTTCAAGGGTGCATTAGTGGGTTGTTGTGGTCATCGAGGCTCAATAAGTACTCAGACTTATGAAATCAAGGACTGGTGGTCAGTTAACTAGTGGTGATTGAAGACAAGCGCCTTAAATCAAGGTCATTGACTTAGATGCTCCTAAAATCACGGATGAGGGTGCCTTTGGACTTCAGTGATGTAACTAAGGTGCTCTGAGTGGATAAGAGGGCTAATGATGGCCAAAGTTAAGCTCTAATGGGGCAGAAATAAAGACTAGGTGTTAGGAGACTCACCTACCACTGCATGGAATGCATGCAAAGCATGAAAAACCAAGATGATATGGTTAGAGTATTCCAATAGGTGTGAGATTCCTTTGCACCAGTTAAACCCGCATAACCATGCTCGAGGATGTAAACCTTGGTACATGCCCCAAATGTCCGCCCCCTCCATAGGTTCTTTAGAATAATCCAAGACATCTCTCCATTGTTCAACCCATGCCTATGAATTCTCCTAATTCAATTGTTTTATCTCCCTAATCATAATTTAGAATCCATTCAATTCGATTAAAATAATAATTGCACATTTTGACATATAAATTGTAAGAGCTTCATCTTTTGAAGATAATACATGTTTACTATTTTACCATCTCATAATGTAGTGATAATTGGTTTAATTTGATAATTTTCTTCACAATCATAGAGATGATATTAGTATTTAGGGCATTTAATATGCAATCGAAACAACCTTCTCTTTTTCTATACATTGTCCTAAATGTTATGATAGCATGCAATAAGTGTAAAAGTAATGATTACAGCTTAAAGCCACTCTTCCATGAATTTTAGCCAACCATACATTATAATTCTAATTTGGATGCTTTATTTTCCCATTAGCTCTTTTGTTGTTATTTTATTGTCCCATGTAATGTATCATGATCGCTAATTTGTAAATGCAATATGTTTGCATACTTTAGAAACTTAAAATAATTCTTTTATTGTTATTTCAATGTTTGTAGAAGGTTTAATGATTTCATTGTTACATGTAATTTGTCATGATTGCACCGAGACAAGTGAGGTGCTCTCAGCCTAGTATGGGGGAGATGTTGTCACATTTGTCAGGTTTGTTGTGTTTGTCATGTTTTTCATGTTTGTCACATTATGTGACATAACGTTCCCAAAAATAAAATAAAAAGTAATTAAAAAAATTCATGTCGGCTCATAACTCATCAAAAATAAAAAAGTAATTAAAAAAATCCATGTTGGTTCATTAAAATAAAAAAATAAAACCAACATAGATCTCTCTTAAACTAGATCCATTAAGGACCAAGAGAGAGCCAATTTCTTAAGGTGTATTTTTTTTTAATCGTAAATTTTTCACATTTAAAAAAATTACACCTCAAAAAATCGGATCCCTCTGGGTGCTTAATAGATCCAGGTTTAAAATGGATCTATGTTGGTTACAAATATGTAAATGTAATATGTTTGCATACTTTCCTAGCTTAAAATAAATATTTTATTGTTATTTGAGTGTTTAGGGAAGGTTTAATGATTACCTTTGGTCTCTTTCTAGTTTCATTTTATAAAAATAAATTTATTTTCCTAATTATATTTTCGTAGGATTGATTTTAATTGGTTTAAATTTTATTTTTTTGATATATGCAAATAATTTAATTTTGTTAGTTGTAAACTTTAAAAAATAATAAAAATAAAATAATCATTAGTCAATTTGATATCCTTATCCATTGTTTTGACATCCTTCTTAATTTAATAATTCGATGCTCACTACTCACTGTAGTTGAAGCCTTCTCACATTAGCATGGGAACCACATCCCTTCCCTCCTTTCCTTGTTGCTACCACCCTCCACCTGCATGCTTCACTTGGTAACTTTCGTGCTCCATATTCAAATTCAAGAAGCAATAGCAGTTTTAGTATCACCAATAAATTCTCCCTCCTTTTCTTGTTGCTACCACCCTCCACATGCATGCTTCATCTTAACTTGCATGCTCCACATTCCAATTCAAGAAGCAATAATGGTTTAAGTATCACCAACAACTTTAGGAACATGTTTATATATTATTTACAAACAAAAGGGTCTTTGTGTTGGATGTCTTCCTTGTAGGTATAAGTTTCCTTGCCAAGATATATCGTTCCAATGAAGATGGGTTCGCTTCCAATGAAAATGGGTTCTTTTTGGAGCACCACCTCTTAATGATTCCCTTTTCGAGTACCATTATTACACTAATGAGTAGGACCTGCAATGAATTTGATATTTAATGCAGAAATTTCTCTTGCTTCTTCCCTTCACCCCTCACTTTCCTTCCCATTGATAATGTATTAGCTGTGATGCCACCAAGAATTTCACGACTGAACTCAAATTGCAAGGGTTGGTTTTTTTTTTAGGACTGACCATATCTAATTACATAGCCATTTATACCTATCTCACTTGCTAAGCTAAAGAAAGAAGGTTTCACTCAAACAAGTAACTAGAGTTCTTGGGTTGGTAACCCATTATTCCCCTAAGATAATTCTTGTTTGAATGTGTATGTTAATATTGCAAGTGTAATGATGTCTAGTGTGATATCGCAAGATGTTATGACATCTTATCTAACAAAGGAAGGCATAATTCTCTCTATCTTATGTAAAATGATTTATCACGCATGCATCATGGAGTAATATTCTCATATTAACATTCATTATATAAGGAGGTGGAAAATCATATATGCCACATGTATTATGGGATGTAAATCTTCAATACCTCTAGCTATATAATATAGGTGAAGGAGAGCCTTTGGTTATGTTGAATGTTCAATGCTATTGTGGATAACATTGTAAAGCCATGAATAGGAATATGTGGGTGGAGCTTAAGTATAAGATTGGATATTTCTGAAGAATAAAGAAGATCATACCTTCTCGTGGATGTTTCCCCATTTGGGGTTTTATCATATATATCTGATGCACTATTTATGTTTCTCTTCTCTCTTACTTACTATTTGAATATTTGGTACTTGTATGGATAGAAGGCTAGACTAGTAGATTCTTGCTATTGATTTTTACAAGTCAGTAATGTTATTGTTGTATGTTTATGCATATTTCTCAATATTCTAACAATTATTTCACTAGGGAACCTTGTATACTTTTTCTTGGGATGGGAATCATCCCCCCTACTTCTAAATGGTTGATAATCCCAATATGATATCTAACCCAAGCACGTTAAGCCAAACTTACCTAAAAACTCTGACAACTACATAACTTATATGTAATTGAAAAAGGTGACATTTACATAACTTTCGCCATTAATATTATTATTGGAAAAAAATGTTATAGTGAGCCAATGGGCCTCCACTACTAGAAGTGGAAACTTAGAAATGTATAGCACTTCTCCCTAGCAATGTTGGAATTTACCAACAACATTACCCTTCAAACTAATTTTTATGGCATTTAAGGTTTATATATCTCTCATCTCAAAATGTATTGTCTAAAATAGTACCCTTCGAAGTTTTCTTAAAACATTCATCATTTATTTCATTAAAAAATATAATCTTAAAAATCATTTTTATTAATTTATTGAGATTTCTTTTAGCCAACAACAAATATTTATATACCACTTCAATTCTATAATGTGGTTTTTTATCATCTATTTTTCATTTCCAATTTCCAAATTTTAGAGGAAAAGTGGTACTTCACCTCATTTTGAGGATGGTAATCAAGTTAAACTGGATTTTGCAAAAGCTCGAGGCTTTGTCAACATAGGGCTTAAGGCCATCACAACATTATACTTATTTAAGAGCTCAACATGTCACTTGAGAGAATTGAACCTTGATGGGGAGGATACAAATCATTCATTCCAACCACCCAAGCTAGACCCAATTGACAAATAAACTACAAGGTTATCTAAATATTGGTTATGTTCGATTTGTCTTGATCATCATATTTGTTGTAAAGAGAATCCATACTTCATGTATAGAAAATGTGAGGGCCAAGAACTGATGCTAGAATGATAAAAAAGCATCAAACTTATTATTGAATTGGACCTACATATTGAATTCCCCATTAATATAATTTTTTTATTATTCTTTCCTTCATTGTCATGCCCATCATGGGTGAACCTCAATGTCATTCAAAATAGTCCTCTCTAAGGTCATCCTTGATGAACCACAACTTTGGTAACATCATGTAACATGTTCATGAAGTAATCCCAAAAAATTTCATGGCTTGCACAATTCTATGAAGGAATCAACTTTGTTACATTAAACCTCACAACATTGTTTGTTCCTTATAGGTCAAAAAGTTAGAAGTCAAGTTGTTTGCCAACTAGCTTCTCAAACACACCAATGTTCATACAAAATAGTAGATGTAACTTGTTAAGGAAAATCATGCAAGTGATTCGTGGTGTGGTGCAAATTAGGGATTGGGACAATTACTATGCCAATGAACGACCACTAAAATTCAATTTTAATGATTTAATATTGTAATTATTATTTACCTACTTACCAGTTTGCACAACTTCATGGGAATTTATATGGAGCCGGTTGTAGCCTATAATATATATATATATATATATATATATATATATATATATATATATATATATATATATATATATCATGCTCTACTAGTTGGTCAAGAAACCACCATGGTATGGCTTCTCCAAGTTGAATGATTCATTTGGATGCACAAAAGTTAATATTAATTATTGTAAGTAGGAATGTGGGAATAAGAGTTCATTGAATGTATGCACCATGTGTCTTGTTGAAGGAAAACCAATTATGCATATTAAATAGGTTTCCACGCATCCTCCTTCCTATCATCTAGTTCCTTCCAATTCAAAATTTATGTTTATTGAAGACTAGTGATAACACATCTTAATCATTACTTCACTATACATTTATGTCTTGACATCATAATTATTAATACTTACTAATAACATCATAATTACTAATAAAACTAATGCCATTCTGAAACACATGTCAACCTTCAAAATTATGTTCTGGACTATCATTTGATCATTTAGTAGGATGGTTACAAAAAAATTAATCATATTCCATGGGAAATTTGACTATGAAATCCCAACCCTAATCTCAAGCTACATATGATGGGATGTTGTTGGAGTTGTAGAGAGATAGAGAGAACATGTACAAAAATTTAGAACATTGTTGTTTAATTGTATCTTCCAAAACTAAAACTTCGTAGAAGACCCTTATTTCCTTGCCCCTTCAAAGCTTGAGCTCAAGACCTTTCATATCTTCCAAATGATCTCTACTATATAAAATTGGTCTGCCTTTCACAAAGACGCTATGAATTTTATTTGCCTTTCCTCCACCATTCCTATGTCCGTTGAAAGATAGGAATTGCATGGAAAAAACCAAATAGAATCGCTACTCTCACACAATTACTAAGGGATCAACTCAATCATAGTGTTATAATTATTGATTATGTATGTCTCAATAGCTTTGTGAATAAGATCCAATATAGAGACACATTATTGGAATCGTCCACTCCACTCCATATTCATTCAAGATGCTCCAAATTGTAGATAGGGAGTTGTTATGACATGTCACACTTCGTTATTAGGGTAGGTGTTAACACCAAAAATTCGTACACATGCGACATTTCGGTGATTCATCCAGTAAAGCGTCATCAACATAAAGAATGCATCTCACCACAGGCATCCTTAATAGATACAGAACACATCATGATTCCACAAGTGCCAAGAAACAACCAAAATAAGGGGTAGCGTGGGTATTACACAGTTGACCCACGCTATAGTGAAGGTTACCTGAAAAATGGACGTGCTACACCCAGATGACTTTTCCTTTGATAGTCGTGCTATAGTAAAAACGGAGGGACCACTCACACCCAACGAAACATTAAAGACTCAATCCTACCTAAGTATCATAATTCGGATCCCCACACACTTGGGGGAATTAATCAACCCCCCTTATGTACCTTGGAACTAGTTGATGAAGGAGGAGAGTTCACATTTGGATCTAGTTGTTTGATGGCCACCTCTTGGCCTATAAAAGCAAGCCATTGGCATGCATTTGGTAGAGAGAAATTAGAGCAAGGTTATGTTTCTAGATTTGAGTTGGAGCTTCCTCATAGCCCACCATTTCCTACCATTGTGAGCATTCCCAAGTTTTATTTCCACCTACCATCAAGGGGCAAGTGTTTCCCTCCATTGTTCTTCCATCTACTTAGCATTTAGTTTGGACAAGAAAGGCCCCTCTAAGGGAGATTGTTGGCTTCCCTTGAAGCCTTCACCTCCTAGGTGTTTTGCAACTATTCCATTGGAAAATACAAGAGTGGTTTAGCATATCTTTGGTTGTTGTTGGAGTTTGCATCTTTCTGCCATCTCTTTCATTTTATTTTCATCAATAGTTTTATGTTTGGATGTGAACTACACTAACAATCTCTTGCAGGATCACTTGGTGGAATACCAACCACCAAAAAAGGGGCTCCAAGGACTGAAGCCTTGCAACAACCTACAAGGCTTATCCCGTCACAAGTGGAAGAGTGCACTTGTGCAATTTTTTCCATAACAGTTCTAATGGAGACCATACTATTTTTTGTTCAATTATTTTTAAACTAGGTTGTTTTATGCTAAGTATCTAATTCTAGGTGTTTTTCACTTGCAGGAGAGTAGGTATTCCACCTCTTGCTTCCAGAATTTGGCCTCATCACGGCCATAGGTTATTTTTTTACGTAGCCACGTGGTTCCCGACGTCTCTTCCGCGCTAACAGTGCGAAATCGACTCTGACATTCGCGGGTTGTTGACTGCTTTCTTGGGCAGACCCGGGTTTTAATGAAGCGCAGCAACAAAACCCCTTGGCGCACTGGCCCTCCCGGCAACGAGTTGCGCAGCAGCTCGAGGTCTCACCCGAAGTGGCTATGGGGGGGTTAAGGAATCAGGTTTCCTTAACCTGGGTGACGCGGAGATTGCTCTTCCTTGAATGGTTCCTCAGATATCGGCGGTCGGATTTTCCCGCAGGCCGCTCGGCGCAGCTGCGCGGATTCCTTCCTCGGCAGGCCTACTGCGCAGTTTCTCCTCTCTAGCGCAGAAGGCAACTATTCCTTGCGTCGACGCGCTAAATACTTCCTCGCCCTTCACATCCAGCGCAGTAACGCAGTCTTCTCTCGCAGCAGCGACCGCGCGTTACTACTTCTTCGGTACTTAACACTTATAGCTATCAAGGGACCTTTCCAACTCGCTCAAACAGTCACAAAGATAATACAGGAGTCTTGCATACACAGATAATGAACTCTAAATAGTTATCATTCACGCAAACATTATAACAAGAAGATATATGTGAAACTCATCTCCTCAAGGAAAACCACGTCCACGGGAGTTTATATTAACCAGAAAACCATAGAGTTATACAATATGCTGCGCACACAGCTGCAGCCTTAGATCTTTACAGGAAACTCCACGCACACAGCTGGGAGCCCTTCTCTTCACTAGTCTCTTCTCTATAGAGATTACAAAGGCGCAGACGTCACACAGACTGTCTGGCAACTCAGGGATTAGCTCCTCGGCTATCCAATTCTATTCTAGTGCTACACACAGTAGAAACATACCAAAGGACAATCAACACATGATCTATCCTCAAGAGTGTCTAACTCTTACTTGCTAACTTTCTCTCTATCTAACATCCAACTTACTCTAGCTAACGTTTATCCATTACAATTGTTCATATATATAGGTGGCCATGGCGGTCGCACCTTTACAAAACTGTGGGCCTTTCCCAACAGTGGTTCCCAAAAACCCTAACCACGCACATGGCTAGGTGTACTGTAGGCGCCGCTTGCAGTCATGTCGCCGCTTCCTGCAGGCTCCATGAATTCCGGCGCAGATTGTGGGTATGGGCGATTGTCCTTCGCCTTCAATGCTCTGGTCCGTTGCTCCTCCTTGATCCGAGCAACCATAACTTCTGTACTTAGCCTTTAAATGAGGGTAGCTGAGCCCTCTACTCCATCGCCTTATTTATTATGGTAGCTGAGCCACCTTCTTTCTTCGATGACGTGCGCGCGAGCTCCGCGATTTCCGGTCCATAATCTTTACTGAGCTTGTCCATCTGGCACCGTACTGCGCACCGTCTCCTTCTTGCCCAAAACTTAGTGCTTGTTCCAAAATTAGCACTTTCCTTTCATACTTGTGTCTTTTCCCCAAAATTCGCAGCTTTACCGCAGCTACGACCTAGGCTCCAACATGCCCCTAACACTCACTTGTGGCTCGCCCTCGAGCCACTCGCACTAGCGCGTGGTCGTTTGATTTGCGCATCTGCTTTTGCTTGAATCTCCGCGAATGTTTTCTGCCACTTCGCAATAGCGGAGTCCAATTCCTCAATACACTCATCAGCTGTTTGCACCGTTTCTGCGGTCGCTTCGTCTTTAGTGAGGGTATCAATGATCTCCCGAGACTCAGCAATGTCTTTAATTTTTGTCTCAACCTGGGCAACGATTTCAGCATACTCATCCATGAATGGATGAATGCTGTTGGTGAGCTTCTCATCTTCAGTTCTGAGCTTGTGCAATTGCTGCTGCATTTTGCGCACTTCGCCCATTTTCTTCATTTTTGGTAGGCCTGTTAGGGCCTTAGCTTCTTCATTGAGAACAGTGAGAGATTGTTCTGCAGCTTGCACCTGTTCTGACAGTCCCACTTTAAAAGGGAGGTTCACAAGCTCTGTCCAAGCTTCCATAGCCTGGTTCATCAGGTTCTTGGCTTCCTGTACCCGATCTTTCATCTGTGTGGAAGCTCTTCTCAGTGCTTCAAATTGTACCTGCGCATCATCCGTAAGATGCGCAGCAACGCGAGCTTCTAGCTCAGCGATCTGGGTTCTATGGCCTTCTGCCATAGCAACTATTTCTTGCTCCAGGGTTTTCGCCCTTTCGCCAATAATTTGAACTTTTGTAACCAGAGGGAGGTCTGGTTGAATCTCGCAAGTCGGCAATAACTGGGCAATCTCATCCACTGCGTTTCTGATACCGATGTCTTGCGCCTCATAAAGTGCAAGCTTCTTAGAGGTATTCTGATGGATTGCCTTCAACTCTAACTCCTGCGATTGCAGTCTTTGATTTTCCTGGAATGTAGAGAGCTCTCTAGCTCTCAACTCGAGAGAAACTTTCTCCTGCACTAGCTGTAGAGTCTCTATAGGAATTAGAGACAAATTAATTTCAACGGGCCCAACGGCGCTTACCTGTAGTGCAGCTAGCGGATCTGGAAGTGTCATGCTGGTAGGCGGAATATGCACGACAGTATGCCTTTCAATGAGTTCTTCAACTCGCTCGGCACTTGGAATTTCTTGTGGCGCCTGCGAAGTAGATGCTGGCGCATGGGTCTGCGCAACTCTTCCTGCGAGACCTTTTATTTCCACAAACTGTAGGTCTAGAGCACTTCTGATATGAGCGTGCGCATTGCGCAGCTCGCGAAATTGCTCATGTATGTACTGGTCGATCCCCGAGGGAATAGCCTCAGCGGGATGCGACACTTTTTGCTTCTTGGTGGCTGGTTCTGTGGATCCTTCGTCACTTCTCTGCTGACGAGCTTCCTTGCCCTTATCCTTCTCTTTCGTAGCGGCGGTTGGCAGCGCGGATGCGAGATCGGCGGCCTCCCTCCACTCATCCGACCAAGACTTGATGGTTTCTTCAACATCCTCGGTGGTCATTCTGTAAAGGCCTAGCGCCCATTCATCTGAAATGCCTCAAGGGCGGAGGTAAAGTTGATGTAAGTTGGCTGTAAAAGCCAACTTCCCGTCATATAACGTGGCTGTCTCCTCGCTCAGCCTTGGCATTTCTTGAATAGTATCTCGGAGGAGATAGTAGTACTCACAAAAGACAGCGCGATTCATCTTGCGCTTCGCGGGATTAGGGGAATCCCAGAGGTTGATGTAGCGCATGCCGGCAACCTCTCCTGCGCGGCGCGGAAGGAACTGAGTATTCGGGGGCTCCTTCCACCCAACGAGAGCGCATAAAACTAGAAGCCATGAAAAATGGAATGATTGGGCTGCATTGTCCTGCACATTCAGGCAATCAGCCAAAAAAGAATTCAGCAGAAAGAGAGACCAGTTGTACTGCTCTCCCTCCGCAGCTGCGATGGCGAGCTCCACGACAGCTCCAGTAACTTCCTTCGGTCGGCACTTTGTGAGAAGTCTGCCTGCAAGCAGACTTCCTGTAAATCGGAGTGCCTCATCTTCTACTGCAGTGAGGTCATAAGCCCGACCTCCTCTTGTTAAGTTGTACTTCTGCACCACCTGTGCAGTCAATTTTCTGTCCTTGTCCTTTCCCGCAAGATGAATATTGGGATCCTTACCAGCCTTAGATAGACCAGTAATGCGGTGAATTAAATCAACATTTAGATCAATTGGCCTCCCGAGCCAAAGGTAACCTCCATGAACGCATGATAGCAGTGTTTTAACAACTGCGTTCGCTTCATTGCTACGCCCAAAGTGCGGTAGCTTCAACAAATTCAAGAGTCCAGGGCGCTCAAGATTTGCTGCAAATCCCTTCGGGATGAACTCGTCAACCTTCCTGGTGGGATTATGCACTATATCCAGATATCGGTCTGGCTGGAACTGAGGGTATGTCTTATAGTCTCCGAGGTTGAAGTCAGAGAACTTGACCAGTGGAATGTTTCCCAACAGTTGCCCTTCTACCCGCACACTAGCCGGTAGTGGCGGTAGCGGAATAGGATACTTTGCATTCTTCGGGATCTGTACTTCTGGTGCATCATCTGGACGCGGCGGAATATAGTTTGCCATGGTCGCCAACGGCTCTGGAACAGGTTCTTCTGGCTGTGATGGCGACGCTCTTGTAGCCGGAGATTGTCTGGGATCCTGATAACCAGGATGTACATAAGTCGAAGCTGTGACTGGAGTAGTCATGCCGAAATCTAATCCTCGGAGCAGGAATTGACGAACAACTTCTTCAGTTGACAGGTTCTCCGTCGTGAATCTATGTAGGGAACAAAAACTTTGGACAGCAAATGGCGGACCTTCGTAGGATATGGACGCTGAAAACAAGGGAAAATACTCTGCACAACTCGGCTCTGAAAACAATAACTTGGATTCGTAAACAAGATAGCAACTCGAGGAAAGTAACCCAAAAATTATAGAAGTGTGAGGTATTTATAGCCAGAGGTGAGTAAATGCGACCAAGTGGGATAACGTAGCTATAGGCGGCTATAGATGAGTTGACAACACGCTATCCTCCTTGCCGTAGCGGTGCATTTAGTGTGATTGACGGGTTCTGACAGCCTTCCGGGAGAAGCTAATGCTTTCGGCGCCAGAGTTAAATGCAAATCTTTCGGAGATTAAGCCGAATCCGTCAGAACGGCTAGACTTAAATAGCGTACTTATCCTTCATTTATTCACACGCGGCTACATAACTGCTGTAATTCAAATTTTCGGCGGGTCATTTCAACTTAGGAAACTGTGCCTCTAGGGGTCCACAACAAAACTTTTTCAAGCGGCAAATTATCAAAGGGAACTCCGCAAGAGCGATAGTTCAACGGTCCGGGGAGAAGCTTCACAAGAGCGCAACTATGTTCGCTCCAACCAAACTTTAGGCATGCGCGGATGTTTCTAGGAACTGCGCAGGAAGCCGGAGACTGGGTGTCTCGCAACTTCCGTGTAGACTGAATGCGGTGCCTCTTTCAACTACACTGGGCATCTGCATCTCTTTCAGCAAAATATTAGGTCGACAGAGCGGAGTGGCCGTCGCGATAAAGCTTGAGCCGACTCCCGTTGATCATTGTAGGTAGTAATTCTCCATCCAGCTTTGCAAGCTGAACTGCGCCTCCGTCTGTTATTTTTATCACCTGAAAAGGGCCTAACCAGTGTACACGAAACTTGCCTGGGAACTTGGTAAATTTACTGTCATAGAGGAGTACCAAGTCTCGTTCCTGAAAGACTTTATTCTTAATATGCCTGTCATGCCAAGCTTTCTGTCTTGCCTTCTGTACCTGTTGATGGAATCCGGCTAAGAGTCTGTCTTCTTCTAAGGCAAGCAGTTGCGAAAGTCTTTCATTCATAGTATCAGGATCTGCCATTTCTGTAATTTGCGCAATTCTAAGGCTAGGAATAATGTATTCCATGGGCATAACTGCTTCTTGTCCATACACCAAGCTGAAAGGTGTGTGACCTGTTAGTTTCTTACAAGTGGTTCTGTAAGCCCATAATACAGCTGTGACTCTAAGGTCCCAATCATCTCTTTGTTGATTACAGATCTTCGTCAGGGCATTCTCAATAATTTTATTGAATGCTTCCACCGTACCATTAGCTTGAGGATGGTAGGGTGTACTCTTATGGTGATTAATTTGAAATTCTTCAGTAAGGGCCTCTATAGTCTCATTGAGGAAATGTGTACCCTGATCGCTCATGAGAATCACTGGACATCCAAATCTAGTGATAATATTCTCAAAAATGAACTGTGCGGCCGTAGCAGCGTCGCAGTTCTTAACTGGCTTCGCCTCAGCCCATCTGGTGAGGTATTCAGTAGCTGTAATGATGTATCTTGCGCCAGTTCTTTTTCGTGGTGGGTTAATAGGTCCTACAAAGTCAATGGCCCATTTATCAAAAGCGCGCAGTGTGATCTGGGGTCTTAGCGGCATTTCATCTCTCCTTGAGGGTTTTCCTGTGCGCTGGCACACATCGCAACATTTACAGAATTCCTTAGTATCCTTGTGCAATGTCGGCCACCACAGACCTGCGGCTAATATCTTTTGTGCAGTCGGCTTTCCTGCGAAATGGCCTCCTGCGGTACCTGAATGCGCTTCTGCGATGATAGAGTTCTTTTCATGTGGTAAGATACATCTGCGCAAAACTTCGTCAGGGCCTAACTTATACAGCTGGCCTGCTATCAAAGTGAAGTCTGCGGCTCTAACAAGAAGTTTCTTTTTCTGCTGGATTGTAAGCTCAGCCGGTGCTTGCCCGGTAGTGAGAAACTCAAGAATATCAGAATAATATTCGTCTGCTGCTTGAATAGAAAACAACTGTGCGTCAGGCAGATTGTCCTCCAGACTCGTAGGTTCCTCTCCTGACTCTATCCTGGATAGATGGTCAGGCCCTGCATTCAATCTGCCTAGCTTTACAATAACCTCGAAATCATACTCTTGAAAGAGCAGTAGCCATCTGCAAATTCTTCCTCCTAACACTGGTTTATTGACCAAATATTTCAGAGCAGAATGGTCAGTATACATTTTAAAGGGAGCTCCTAACAGGTAGTGTCTGAATTTCTGTAGGGCATACACCATAGCTAATCCTTCCCTTTCTGTAGTGGTGTAGTTCTTCTCAGCTGTAGATAGCTTTCTGCTGGAGTAAGCAATCGGGTGATCAATACTTCCTTCTCCAGACTGTGTAAGCACAACCCCCAATGCTATAGAAGAAGCATCAACATGAACATGAAAAGGTTTTCTCCAGTCCGGGAAAACTAGAATAGGCGCTGTGATCATCTTTTCTTTAAGTGTGTCCAAGCTTTGTTGGCATTCCTCTGTCCATTGGAACTTCGAATCCTTTTTCAGCAATCTCTCCATAGGTGCTGTGATCTTTGCATAACCCTTGATGAATTTTCTGTAGTAACCTGTATGTCCCAATGTAGTGCGCAATTGTTTAACTGAGTTGGGCGCAGGTAAGTTAGCAATGATGGCAACCTTCGCAGGATCCATCAGGAGTCCTTGTCTGCATACAATATGTCCCAACAAAATACCAAAGGGCGCACAGAATATACATTTTTTCAAGTTAAGGGAAATCTGATGCTGTCTACATTTTTCTAACATCATGCGCAGATTTGCAATATGGTTCTTTAATAGGCCAAATACAGTCCAGTCATCAAAATAGACTTCTAGAAACTTGTGAATGAATTCTTTGAAAACAACAACAACAACTCTAGAGAAGATAGCAGGTGCGTTTTTAAGACCAAAGGGCATTACCGTATACTGGAATGAGCCCCATTCAGTTGCAAAAGTAGTCTTGTGGCGGTCGTCCGGAAGGATTCTGATCTGATGATATCCCGAGAAACCATCAGTGAAGGAGTAAGCCTCTTGTCCTCCAACATTATCAAGTACTTCATCTGTGAAAGGAGTGGGAAATGGATCGTGCGCTGATGCATCATTGAGTTTGCGCAAGTCGACACAGATTCTTATTTCACCTTTCGTTTTCTTTTCTTGGACCACCATAGGACTAATCCAATCGCTTTCCTCTACTGGCTCAATAATACCTGCTGCAAGCATCTTATCAATTTCTTCTTTGACTTTTTCTTTGTAACGTGGGTTCAACCTGTATGGGCGCTGCTTTACTGGCTTGGAGTCTGCTTTCAGAGGTATGCGCATCACTCCTAAGTCTCCTAGGATGCCTTTCATTTCTGTGAACTTGGTGGGAAAGATATCCTGGTAGTCACGTAATAATTCTGAAACATGTCCAACAGTTTCATCATCCCAATAATCTCCTATAGAAGCAAACTTTGGTTCAGCTTCTGTACCAATGTTAATCTTCTTGAGCTTGATGTGTTCTGTGATGGCAGGGATGTCAAGCTCAGGACCTTTAATATTGCGCGTCCCTTCTGATTCTGGGATGTTGATGTTGCGAGGATCGTCCTCCTCCTCTTCAGCGGTGAAGTTATAGCATTCCAGGGCATGTTCTATCTGGACAGCCCAATCTGGTTGGGAATATTCTGATAACGGGCATTCTTCAAATATCTTCTTTTTAATACACTTCAGAGCCTGATCAAAACTTGGTTGCTCTGATTCAAAGCTGAAGGTAAGTTGAAAACTTTCTATCATAAGAGGCCACGTGAAAGTGCCTTTCCGCAATTCTGTTTCAGTATACCAGTTCCTTGGAACTGTATCCAATGTGTGGATGAATAGGTGAACCCATTCATCTGGCGGAATATCTGACCATTGCTGAATGCATGCTTCAATGTGTGACCTAGGGTCACTCTGTCCCTCATATTTGCGCGACACTTCTGCTGTAGTGTCCTGGAATCTGCGCAGTATCAATCTGTGACAGTCTTGCCATGTGTGAATATTCTCCTTATGCGCAGCCCACCATCTTGCGGGTGTAGCGCGCAATGCTATATCTAGTGCCTGTATGCGCTGCGGTTCTGGAAGCTTTTGTTCATATTCCTGTAGGAATTTAGTTACTTCGGTTAGACCATCAAAAATTGGAGTGTCAGTTAATTCTGTGCCAATCCATCGAATGGATTTAGTCATCATTGCGCAACGTCTTGCAGAAACCTCATGTAAACGATTCTGCCAGTTTTCCAATCCTGTATCTGAGTCTGATGTGCACGAGCTATCGCATCGCCAGCTGAGATGGCCATCTGCTGTGGGGTTGACATAGTCACTGTGATTAGTGGTCATTTGGTACAAACTTTCCATGTGGCGCGCTTCCTCTTCTGCGTGAATGGGTTCTATATACCTTGGTCCTTGAATAGGATCAAGTGGTGCGATGACCCTAATCTGGTCATCCTCAAAGGTCATCTGTCTTTTCTTCAAATTAATGACAGCCAAATTGTCTAATGCCCAGTCTATTCCTAAAAGTGCTGGGTATGGTCTACTATCGTCCATGATTTTGATTACCTCAAAATATGCAGAGCTTCTAACTCCTTCAATATCAATAGGTACATTGGGTAATCTGCCCAATGGAGAGACTCGTTGCTGATTTGCGAGTCTTAGCTGGATAGGGGATCTCGTAAGCTGAGGGCTTCCCATCTGTTCCCATGTCTGCATAGTGAGAACATTGGCTTCGGAGCCCAAATCTAACATGACTTCATCCATTTCAAATGCTCCAATCTGCGCTGTAAGCCTCATCTCTTTTCCAGTTCTAATGTGACTCCTAATCTGGTGAACAGCACACTGCGGTGTGTTCATCGAAGCAGACTGTTGGCACTGATCCAACAGGTGTTGGAGTTCTAGAGTTGCCTTTTCATTGCGCAACAATTTTAAACATTGTCGCAGGAACGCATGAACACTGCCTAGTGCATGCTCGTCGTCAGGCCTTCCAGCTGTAGTAGCCTGTTCTTGTACCAGGTTGTCTTGTCTTAGCACTTGCGATCTAATATTGTTCTGCGGGATTGCGGCAGAACTTGAAGTTCTCGGATCTGAGAAATACTCTTGAGCTTGCTTGAATGCTTCTTTTTGCTTCTGCAGGTTAAGTGGGGCTGGTTTAATATTAGCGCGGCGCACCCATTGCGTTGCTTGCTTTCCCATTCCCATCTCTTGCGCACCAGTGGTTGCTCCACTGCGTGTCACTATATTAACTGTAGGGTCTGGTTCTCTTTTTTCTGCTGCAATCAACTGAATATTTTGATTGACCTGTGGGGTCTTTGGTTGCATCTTAGCCTGTAACTGAGGGCATTCTTCAATGAGATGGTCAGAAGATTTACAATACCTGCAGAGGGTTGTAGGATTTTGGCAATCCCTGGCAAAATGACCTTGTGTTCCGCAATTATAACAAGTGATCTGTCCTCTTCCACGACCAAAATTTGTTGTGCGTCCGCGTCCCCTGTAATTTCCTGCTCGGGCGTCCCGAGTTTGGTCATAAGGTGGACCTACTGTGGGTCCTGGTGTCTCTGCTTGTACCCTATAAACATCATGCTTCCTTTCTATCATAAGATCATATGCTCTACAATTGTTCTCATCATGACCTACTGATTTACAGAAATTACAATATAGATTCTTTGGAGTTTGTACATATTTCTGAAGTAAGTGGCATTCTTGTGGTCTATGACCTCTAGTTCTACAGATTTCACACCAAGGCCCTTGTGCCTGTGGTAAAGGGTTAGGTGCTCCAGTTGCAATATAGTCTATAAAAACGGGACAATGGTCCTTTGAATGACCTTGGGCTTTACATTTTGTACACCAAATTTCTTCCTTAATCTCCTTGCCTTTCTTAATATCATGCACTTGCAAGGTTAAGTTTGCTAATTGGTTCTGTAAATGCGCAACATCGTTGCTTGTTCCCGCAATAGGCGAAGCTTCTAGTTTCATAGCCATCTCTAGAGCTTGTTCCTGAGTATTGAGATTCTGTTGCATAAGAGGAAGTCTAATGTGTGGAAGCAGCGCAGCAATGAACCATTCTTTGTGCTGCTGTGGTGCAAACTCGAAGCTTACTTGATCTATCAAGGCTTTGAACTTCTGGTCAAAGTCCCATACTGATTCTGTAGGTAATTGTTTGATGTCTTTGAGCTCTGTTATACACTGTGATTCTGATTTAGGTTTCTTAAATTCTCTAATCATAGCATTTCTCACCTCAGCAAGCGTTCTATTCTGTGCTGCTGAGTATTTCATGAACCAAGTCAAGGCTCTTTCTCTTAGTGTGGTTGCTAACTGAACCAGTTTAACAGCATCATCATTAATTTGCTTAATTGTCCAAATAGCTTCACATAAGAACCAGTGCTGCTCAGGGTCTTCTATCCCTGTTCCTCTAAAAGTTGGTAGCTTCATGTCATCACCCATCCTTCTTGTGTTAGGTTGAGGTGAGGCTGCTGTAGCAGTGCTTCTGGGCTGGTTAAATAAAGGTGGTACAGAGGTACTGGAAGTACCGTGTGGGCTACTAGAAGGTGTTACTGCGGGGTTATACTGAGCTTTGTCTGGCTTTTGCGGTGTAAAAGGGTAATAAGGGATATGAGCACTCTCTTGTCTTTCTATATGGCTTGGTCCAGGGACTTGACTATTGTCTGGGCTAGACTCAGAAGAATGTTGGTCAAGGCCTACTTTATACCGTTTTCCACTACGAGTGCAACCAATAAGTTCAGGATCGCTATCAGAATCTACGGACATTACTTGTCTATGCTATTCATCAGAAGTAATACATAGCTTTCCTTTTTCATACAGAAGCATTTTAATCCATAAGTTCAAAGAATTTAAGAACTTACCTCTGTGTACTTGGAAGAAATTCCTCTCAGCTTCACTGAAACTTTTTCTTGTATCTACTGCAAACTCGGTGATGAAACCTTTCAATAGACTATTCAACCAAAAGTCTACTGCGCGGGACACAGGATTGTCTATCCGCTTCACAATACTGACTAGCTCAGGCGTCCAAGCGACGGGTCGATCAATATGCACAGTAGGCCTAGAATCTGCTAACTTGGCTATCCAAGCGTGTAACTCCAGTGCAAAGGTAACAAAGAAAATTTCGTGAAGGTCAGTGTAAATATACTTCTGTAACCAGTCTTCTGTTTGGAGCGTAGAACTTCTATTTTCTTGTTCAGCGAACTCTTTAGCCTTTAAATCAAACCAGTCTCCAATTTCTTTAGCTGTAGGATTCCAATAACACATTTGTCAACTGAGCAAGTCTCAGTGTAACAGAACCTTTTGCTGGATTCAGCAACAATCTCAGATGTCTTGGAAATAATAAGTCTCACAACAGTAAGTCGCAAGACAACGGAATCAGTTGTTGGCTCAACAACAGGGTTCAAAGCAACGGAACCATTTGTTCTCCTTGATCTCGCGCATCGGCTAAATAACAAGTCTCACAATAACAAGGTCACTAGGCAACGGAACCATTTGTTGGCTCCTTTCTTTCTCTAGGTTGCGCGTCAATCTCGCACATCACTGAAATAAGAAGTCTCGCTCACGCGGCAACGGAACCATTTGTTGGCTCCTACAGTATCTCACACATCGCCGAAATAACAACTCACAGTAATAAGTCACAAGGCAACGGAACCATTTGTTGACTGCTTTCTTGGGCAGACCCGGGTTTTAATGAAGCGCAGCAACAAAACCCCTTGGCGCACTGGCCCTCCCGGCAACGAGCTGCGCAGCAGCTCGAGGTCTCACCCGAAGTGGCTATGGGGGGGTTAAGGAATCAGGTTTCCTTAACCTGGGTGACGCGGAGATTGCTCTTCCTTGAATGGTTCCTCAGATATCGGCGGTCGGATTTTCCCGCAGGCCGCTCGGCGCAGCTGCGCGGATTCCTTCCTCGGCAGGCCTACTGCGCAGTTTCTCCTCTCTAGCGCAGAAGGCAACTATTCCTTGCGTCGACGCGCTAAATACTTCCTCGCCCTTCACATCCAGCGCAGTAACGCAGTCTTCTCTCGCAGCAGCGACCGCGCGTTACTACTTCTTCGGTACTTAACACTTATAGCTATCAAGGGACCTTTCCAACTCGCTCAAACAGTCACAAAGATAATACAGGAGTCTTGCATACACAGATAATGAACTCTAAATAGTTATCATTCACGCAAACATTATAACAAGAAGATATATGTGAAACTCATCTCCTCAAGGAAAACCACGTCCACGGGAGTTTATATTAACCAGAAAACCATAGAGTTATACAATATGCTGCGCACACAGCTGCAGCCTTAGATCTTTACAGGAAACTCCACGCACACAGCTGGGAGCCCTTCTCTTCACTAGTCTCTTCTCTATAGAGATTACAAAGGCGCAGACGTCACACAGACTGTCTGGCAACTCAGGGATTAGCTCCTCGGCTATCCGATTCTATTCTAGTGCTACACACAGTAGAAACATACCAAAGGACAATCAACACATGATCTATCCTCAAGAGTGTCTAACTCTTACTTGCTAACTTTCTCTCTATCTAACATCCAACTTACTCTAGCTAACGTTTATCCATTACAATTGTTCATATATATAGGTGGCCATGGCGGTCGCACCTTTACAAAACTGTGGGCCTTTCCCAACAGTGGTTCCCAAAAACCCTAACCACGCACATGGCTAGGTGTACTGTAGGCGCCGCTTGCAGTCATGTCGCCGCTTCCTGCAGGCTCCATGAATTCCGGCGCAGATTGTGGGTATGGGCGATCGTCCTTCGCCTTCAATGCTCTGGTCCGTTGCTCCTCCTTGATCCGAGCAACCATAACTTCTGTACTTAGCCTTTAAATGAGGGTAGATGAGCCCTCTACTCCATCGCCTTATTTATTATGGTAGCTGAGCCACCTTCTTTCTTCGATGACGTGCGCGCGAGCTCCGCGATTTCCGGTCCATAATCTTTACTGAGCTTGTCCATCTGGCACCGTACTGCGCACCGTCTCCTTCTTGCCCAAAACTTAGTGCTTGTTCCAAAATTAGCACTTTCCTTTCATACTTGTGTCTTTTCCCCAAAATTCGCAGCTTTACCGCAGCTACGACCTAGGCTCCAACACGGGTACGCGCAGGTTATCAGTTCACAACCCACACTACATTGCTCATTTCGACTGCGTGGTAGGTCAGTACATTACCTGCGCTACCTGCACATCTATTTTGTATTTACCCACGTTGTATGCGCGACTGAGTGTGGTTTATCCGCGCTACTATTGATTATTTTCTTTTTATCTGCTTAGTTTAGTTTGGCATCCCAATTGTTGCTTACTAGTGAACTTAAATTAAGGCTAATTCACCCAATTACTTAATTTTTAGTAATTAGTGCACTTAGACCAATATTAGGAATTAAAGAGGACATCTCTCTCGAAACTTAACTAGGTAACCAACTTCAAGTCTTTCAACGGGCTTCATTGTTGCCACTAGTATTCAATACCATTTCTTGTTTATGCATCAATCGACATGTTGTTTTTAGTAGTATTACTAGTGTAGAAAACACTTTTTGCAGACAAGCAAGGAACTAAAGACATTTGTTGCCCGAAGTATGCTCTTCACCTCACACTTCATGTGAGCTTGGTGAATCATAAAAATGGTGAAAAGTGTGAAATAACTCAATTGCACACTTGTCTTTTAGTTAGAACATTTGATTTTGCAAAGCGCCACTAGCATCTCTTAGAGTTAAAAGCACATATTGCTTGATATACTCTTTTAGTTAATTTGTCAATAGAATCATTTGTTTTTTTATTTTATCACGTGTTTGCTCCACTAGCACACAATAAGATGCCTAAAAGCTCTTCCAATCCAAGTATGCTCTTGACCTCGCACTCCGTGTGAGCTTGGTGAATCAGAAAGGTAGGTATTGTGAAATACCCCTCTTACACTCCATAAGTGAAACATACAAACCCCTTAAAATCAGCATTGTAATTGTCTTAACCAACTAAAATCCTCCACAGGAGGTCACAATTTTTTTTTAGTTAGGTAGGATTGATTGGGATAGGCATCCATTAATGACCACCAATCTAGTTTCACTAGGACTATTTTGAAACATAGCATTGTTTTCTTTTAGGGTACTTACAGAAATCCCGCTATAAGCAAGTGTTAAAATAAAACTCAGATCATAAGTGCACTGTGACCAAGGAGGTGAAATCCGAGGTATAGCTTCCCTGCTCTCCCCTACGAGCCACTCAGATTTTTGTAGGGAGAAGACACTATACCATGTAGGCCAAACCACTGATCCACACTTGACACAAGGTAACTTAGTGACCCAACTTAGGATATCACCAAGGAGCAATTGTGAGTGCAATTGACTCCCGAAGTTATCTATTTCCGTTGGGAGGTGTTGCCAACTCTTCTTGATTGGATCATTGGCCCCATCGCTGATAGAACTAGCTCTTTGTTACCTCCACTAGCCGATTGGTGAGTGGATACCATTATCACCATCAATTGTGATTTTGGGAGGCCCAGTTACATTTGAGAGGAAGGACGTTCATTCTTCTAGGGAATTTACATTTATTTTCGTTTAACTACAAGTTCACTAACTTGTAATAAAAAGAACCTACATGTGGGAACTCATGCACTAAAATCAATATTACACATATCACTCACTTATCGCACCATTTTGCATCTATTGTGGTTGGCATATTTGTGCATTTGTTTAAATTGTGTTTATTCCACTATCACTCTCATATTAACACAAATCCTTCACCATTGAGGAACAAAACAACATCCTAAGACAGTCTCGTAGACTACAAAGACTATCCCCTCTCTTGAGGGGTGTTTTCACACCTTCCCCTCGTATTGCACGCGGAGAAAAATTCAAGTTGAGGACGTTCCCAAGCAGCATTGATAGGATCATCTGGTCGATGCCACGCCATGTTGGGCACATTTTCTCCCCTCGTAGAATCTATTAATTACACCACTTCTTCCCCCATCGAAATTAGTACCCCACTAGCTTCTCCCCAAGGAGATCCCTTGGATCCCTTTGACCCATCCTCTCTCATAGGAGGTCATCCGTTGTTTACAACATGACTTGGGTCTCCCCCTTGTGGAAATTACATACCAAACACAATGGAAAGACCCGTTGTCCCTACCTTAGCATTTATGGCTAGTTTAAATCTACCTAATTTGGTCAAACTGAAAAATGACCCCATTGCTCATGATGCGACATGGTCGGCTATGCCAGACAAGCTTCCTTATGATATTCCCAAATTTGAAGGAAAACAAGGAGACGATCCCGCCAACCATGTTACGTCTTTCCACCTATGGTGTTCATCTAGCAACATAGTGGATAACCCCGTGAGGCTTTGCCCCTTCTAGCGTACCCTCACTGGAACGACAACAAAATGGTGCGTAAACCTAGAAAGTGGCACTCATTCCACATTTGTGACATTGGCCACCGCATTTCTTACGTATTTCCAACTGCCAATCCAACATGATCTAGTCCTCGAAATTCTCACTGAGTTTCGTCAAAATACTTCCACCCACATCGTGGACCACATCCATGAGTGGCATAGATGTCGCACACTATGTAAGATCGAAATACAACCTCCCTTTATATTGGATTGGTTTATCAAATCTCTCCAAACCACCATAGACAAAGTTGTTTCCACCTCCATGCCGCAAAGCAAGGAAGAAGCTATTCTGAAAGCACAACATTTCGACCTCATATATACACAGTTTGGATACCCTTACACAATCCTCCCTGATACCCCGCGACATTGGTCATTGGATCCTACACCTTCATGCTCGTCACATTCGACAGACGGGATTATTGGGTCCATTTCCCATTTAGGAAAGGTTACTCCCACCACATTGGTTCCATTCAATATGGTTCTGTATTACCCATCCATGCCACCTGCTTCAATACCCCCTACGCCGGTACCAACACCATCAGTTGGTCAATTACAATATGGACCATACAGTCCTACATACCCAAACATCATCCAAACAATGACGGTTCCTACACCGCCAATGGCATAAGTCGCTCCTACATCCACCTCTTATGGAGCGCAAACGACATTCATCCCACCGGCAATATATAATCCATATTACCCTTTCCCATGCTCAACTAGTCAACAACCTTCCCCCCACATGGGCGTTAATCTCAACTTACTTATGTTCAACACGCTCAACGATTTGAGAAATTGAACGCCGCAAACCCCCATAATCCACAAATTTAGGGGAAGAAGAAAGGTAAGAATAAGCAAAATCAGCAGCCGAGACAAGGGGGCAATCCCACTCCACAGCAAAACCAGAATATGGGTGATCAAAATGTAGGGACTAATAATCCCCTGAAGCAAGGGAAGAAACCCCCCCTGATAACTAATTATAGATGCTCCATCTGCAGTGATTATGGTCATTACACACATCATTGTCTTCTTCTCCCTGACTGCCAACAGTTAATGGAATCTAAAAATAATATGGTGAACAACCCTCCTCAGGAAACGAATCCTCCCCAACCACAAACAACTTTGTTACAACAACCCTTCACCAATCAAGGGGCAGTTACACAAGAACAAGATCCTCGCCCACCGCGCAATGGCTCTTTTCAAAATATCTATATGTTGGACGTTAACCTCCAAAACTGAGCCAAAGGTTATGATGGGCCTTCCACCACCCAAGTGGAATACATTTCTATCCCCTCGGGGGGCCATCTACAGATCCCTTGATCGAACATTGAAAAAATCCCACGGATTCCAAAAGTTCCGCTACAGCGTACCCCTAATAACCCTCACATGAAAGCCACCCACAATTACAATATTGTGGATGACTTGGCTCAATCCCCGGCATCCATGTCCACGTTGGAAGTGTTACAGTCTTTCCCAACACAACGGAAGGAATTAATCAACGCACTCGGTTCGGTCGACCCATTCGACTCACACCTCATGACCTTTGATGTTGACAAAGGTGATCCATGACTACCATCATCAGTCCCATTCCAAGTTCCAGTTATGGTAAAGAATGCCATGATCCATTTCTATATCATCGACGAAGTGACATCCACCTGTGTCATGTCGACCAAATTTTGGAAACGATTAGGATCCCCTGAGTTGGTCCTCTCATCTATCTCTCTTCGCGCATATGATGGGAGACCATCCCAACCAAGAATATTGTACCAAAATGTCCCCAT
Organism: Larix kaempferi; assembly: GCA_027924585.1. NCBI lineage: Eukaryota > Viridiplantae > Streptophyta > Pinopsida > Pinales > Pinaceae > Larix > Larix kaempferi. The sequence continues at coordinate 3,140,333 of BSBM01000241.1, read as the reverse complement.
AGAGCTAGGGGGAAATATGGTTATGATCGATATTGAAGTAATCGACACTAAGCTCGACTACAACATCCTCTTGGGGCATATTTACATGTACTGCATGAAGGTGATAGCCTCCTCAATATTCCGCATCATGATGTTTCCCTTGGATGGGAATGTAGTTACCCTCAACCAACTTAACTATTATATCCCTAATACCACAAGCAATCCCTATAACGTCCTACCAACCATATTGGGTGATGATCAACCATATGTTGAAATTTCCCTTGGTATGTATAAGGAATCCAATTTGTTAGGAACATATTCAGGATCACCACCAAAGATCCCTACATGTACCGATGGCCTAATGTGCACAATTTTCACCATGAAAAATGGAGCTGCCTCAACCTCAACACTGCCATCAACACCACCTTTGATCCATGGCATTGAACAAACATTGAGTCCATTGGTACCATTGATTTTCCAAATCCCATTCTTGTATCTCCCCATGGGTGTACAAGGGACGCTAGTTATGGATCAATTAAACCTACCTGGGATAAATTTGGGAATACCAATATGGTACCTCACGCCACCATACCCAGATATGGCTTCTAAACCAGTCATCCATTGTGAGTTTATCCCTGTTTCGGCTAGTATGGCTACAAGGCCAGTAACGCACCTAGTTACGACAACCCAACCTATGACATCCACAACTACCCCACAATTGCTTGTCGCTATGATCGCCAATGGGGGAACCAAACAAACAAAGTTGAAATGTCCCCTATTACCAAACCAGACATCTAATTTAGTAGAGACTAAGAATCCTAAAGAAGGGGGCATCAACCATCAGGAGTTAAAAGCCTTAGTTATGTCCAACACTCCCATCCAAAGGGTCACACTACTGTGTTCTCTTTGCGGGCAGCAAGGCCACGCAACCAATCTATGTACCACTCTACCAAAGCTACAAAATATGCTTAACACTCTTGTTAGCATTATCGACGCTCCACCAACAGTGAAAGGGGGCACCCCTTCCTTGCCCACATCTAAGTCCATAACATTGCGTACGAATCATGCATATTCCATTTGTGCTCAGCATGGGAACTATACGCACCATTTCCCCGAATTCCCTCGATATTCAGAGGCGTTGGCAACGATCTGTCTCACTCAAGTAATGATTGAGGAACCTCGCTTCTTAAACAAGGAAGTAACATCCATTAATGTGATCACTACATCAACGGCACCATCAGTCACCCCTCCCATAGAAGTTGCCCCAACTGCAGAAAATGCAGTAGAGCCTGTAATGTCTCAAGACCCAGCTAAACTTACGGCAACACTGTCACACAATGAATGCTCATCATGTGGACACTCCACCCATATGCTCCCTACTAGCGCCATCGCATGCATAGTGAAGCAAATCAACACTCAAGAAGACCAAGAACGCTTCCGTCCACGCGTACCAAGACCTTGTCGATATTGTGGAGAGACCATCCATTACTCCTTTTAGTGCCCCATTTTGGGCGTCGAATGACAAACACATCTTGAACTGATGAGAATACAAGATTGATTACAAACACTTTATGTAACCCTGCAAGCGTCACTAACCAAGGAAGTAGTACCGACCTTCCCAGACACCATCGATGATGAATCTCCTTTAGTTGGTGTTCTCACTTGTAGTGATTCCTCATCTTTCGACAAAGACGAAGACCACCTGCAAGCATTCCCAAAAAATTAACAACCAAGACAGGTGGTTTGTACCCCCCCAGGAACAAACAAGACACCCGACACCAACCGTTGATATTCTTATTTTGTGCCAAAATATTTACTTTCGTTTCACACTATTTCGAATTAAGAAAGTAAAATACCTCTCTTTTTCAAATACATATGGCCTCCCCAACAGATAGCTACATCGGTTATGCAGATGGTGCCAGTCGATGGTCCAAACATCTTGCATATGTTTCCTGGGTTATATATTCCTCCTCCCATACACTTCACCACACCGACGGAGTATGGTTGTGGTCATTAACAAACAACCAAGTTGAGTATGATGCCGTAGTAGGTCTCTTAAGTGACGCCATACACTTAGGCATTCACCATTTGCAAGTACACCTCGAATCCCAACTTGTCGTATGACAGTTGAATAATATATTACGGGTCCGCAACTCGCTCCTCTTCCAAAAGTTTGTGTACGTGTGCCTTCTCATTCGACAGTTTGAAGCCATAACTTTCACACATATAACAAGAAACACCAATGCATTCGCCGACTCCATCGCCAATGAGGTATTGAATTGGCATCTAGTACATCATCAAGCTGCATAACCTTGCATACCAATCATACATAAAAATGTCGATGTGTTTCATCTATGACTACACATACATATATCTCATCATCATAAGTCCTACAGTTGATAACACATGCCCAAAACAAATATGCTAGTACTAACTACTACATATGCATCACATCAACATATAGGCAACATAAAGCAAAATACATATAATCACATACATATAGAGACACATACATCATGTACCACAAAAAATGCTATACATATACATATACATATACATATATATATATCATCAAAAATGTTTTTCATGTACAAACAATGGCCCTCATAGGGCATATACATAGGTAGCCTTATGGGGGATACATCAAAAACCCACCTCCCATAGGCCCATAAAAAATGTATACATACAAAAATGGGCTCAACATCCCTATACATAAAGAATCAAACTCCCTCTCCCTCCACTCCACATTCCGAACGTTTGCCATTACTGCTAAAAAAACACTTGCACATGGAAATGCTCACCCATTAGCCATATAAACTCATTAGCGCAGACTTTCATAAAAAAATGCATGCATAGCGCAACATTTCACAAAATATTTGTGCATAGCGCGGCCGAAACACTACTCGGCCGCTCGTTATTAGGGCACAAAATTTATACATTTTGGTCGCTCATATAGCGCAACTGTTCGAGGAACAGACGCACTACAACCAACGCGCAGCCGAAGTATATATCTCCTTCACTACGCGTGGAACCGTTCATTTCTTTTGCGCCAGTGAGAGCGCTACACCACACGTGATTTTCATAAAATACCGTGCTAGGACAACACCCGTTTTTCCCAAAATCTCGCGATATCGTGCAGGATTTTCTCAAAATATTGCACGGTAGCCCTAAAATCAAACCCCCCTACCTAGCCATCCATGGAACCCCCCTACCTAAATCTACCTGGACAAAATCAAACAATCAAAGGGTGAGGCATACTTAGAACTCGCGGCTCGCTGAATGGTGCACTTGATCTCCCATAATCACTCGAAAGGTACTCTAGGAGGTCGGTGGCACAAAGTACAAATGATCTCGAAAAGTGGGCCCCACACCTATTTTATACTCATTTGACCCAAACTTCGAACTGATGCCACAGACAAATCGTAACTCCATTTTCAAAATCATTCACACCACGATGATCAACACTTTGAGCTATTCAACATGGAACCAACCAATCTAGATTCCCACCAATGTCATCGGGACATGATTTTCCTATCCAAATACCTCACATGTACAAGATGTTTTGGTTATATGGTTTTATGCACTATAAATACCATGGTTATGTCCTTTACTACACTTGGGTATGTGCGTCGTATGCACAGGACCACGATTAGGACAATATGGAGCTTCTCGTTTTTCCATAATAAGATTAAGAATCCAAGCTCTAACAACAAGAGGCATGACCCCACCACAGGTATCATCCCAAAACTGGCATATAAACACTATTTACCCTCTGTTTATAAAGCATATCCCAATATTCCCTCCGATAACCATAGGATCCCCATCCATGGCCTTGATGTGCCATCAACATCATTACTATGAATAGCATGTCCCCCCATGGGTGTGTGCACTATTACCATCCCCATCATCAATTGAAACCCATGATGTCGACCCCCCACAAGTCAGGAATCTGAACAAACTTGAAATGACCCTCCCTTAGAGCATCATCTCATAATTGTGCATTTACTCCACCAAGCAGACACATGTCAGATTCCTTGGCACATGTTACGAGAATGATTCACATATCTCCCTCATACCTCCATGAGCACTTTATCCTACGTAATATTCCTTGTATCATGACCCCCAAAAATACACTCATGCACCCCCCCACCCTTTGAAATAACCAGTTCCATTCAGTTACCTTGCAGGCATACACAACATGGCATTGTTTCATGGGGCACCCGTCTTTGTGTTTGCAAATTAACCCTCACTTCATCAATAGTTTTATGTTTGGATGTGAACTACACTAACAATCTCTTGCAGGATCACTTGGAGGAATACCAACCACCAAAAAATGGGCTCCAAGGATTGAATCCTTGCAACAAACTATAAGGCTTATCCCCTCACCAAGTGGAAGAGTGCACTTGTGCAATTTTTTCCATAAAAATAGGCATCATATTCATGGTCAATCATGTGTAGACGGGGGCGGCAGGTGCGGGGGGGGGGGGGGTAATTTTTGACCCTGGAGGAAATAAATTAGTAGATTTCTCTTGGGGACTCGGTATTAGCACCAACAATCAAGCAAAATGGCTTGCCTTGTTCTACTCTCTAGAATTAGCAGTCACCCTCAACATGAATCGCCTTCAGGTTTATGGGGACTCCAGGCATGTTATTCAAGTTATGAACAATGGCAATTCCCTAAAGAATGACAAAAATCGGAGAATTCAGAAAAGAATAAAACGTCTTACTCTTCCAAAGGACATACTCTATTACCATGTGCTAAGGTATCTCAATGGTATTGCTGATACATTGGCCAACGATGGAGTCAAGTTAGAAATGGGGAAAGCAATCCTAAACAATGCTTTAACATACCACTTTATTCCCTAATGGACTCGAGGTCTAGGCATTCTCCACTTTGGAAAAGATTAAGGCATAATAGCCCAAACTCTCACGGTGATATTGGTTATGGTCTCTGCCCTCTCCACCGCCATAGCATGGTTCGAATACCTCACATCACTCCACGTGCTCACCTCGTGGCGGGTACAGTTCCCACGCCTATGCATTTATCAACCCAGGCGACGGTAGTTGATATTGTTTTCAACATGGATAACCCTCCATTCGATGCTCTCGGCCCGGCTCTGCAAAACCTCTGTCTCTCTCAGGAACCCGCAGTGCTGTTAGCAGGCAGTTATCTCCCGGCTGAATGCGAAATGGACGGCGTCAGGCAGGCGATTGTTACTCTGAGTCGCCTCACCTCCGATATCAAGGTTTACCTGTCAAGAACTTATGCTGCAGTGTGCAACACAGACAACAAAATTGATGAACTCGTTGTGGAAGACAAATACATTCATTCCAGGCTATCCTGCTTGGAATCGCGCATGGAGGATATTGATAGAAACATCATTGAACTAATGGGGAAGCTTGACAGTGTTAAAAATGACACCTCTGCTCTTGTATACAAAACGCAATGTAGCTGCGTACAGGAGGCTCCTACAGTGAACCTGGAAATGGCAGAGGCGGCTTCAGTCAACCAGCAGAACTATGGATAATGGCATTCCCTTGCTTGCAGGTTCTCCCAGTTGTTTATTTTGAATGTATTTTTGCCTTAAATTATGCAATCAGTTTGTGAGGGTTTACCCCACCAGTAATTATAGATTTTTTAGGAATTCTGATAGTAAAGAACTCCAGGGGACAGACTCTAAAAACCTCTGTAATTTTCCCTCTCTAGATGCAGAGAACTGGATTTTGCCAATGTACTGAATGGCTATGCACAGCCTTTGTTAATACAACCTTTTTACCTGTTTCTGTTTAAAAAAAAATCATGTGTAGATATCAATAAATGTAATTCTACACCACTTACAAGATGTGATATGTGGCTGCTATTATTGATTAATAGCCTTTGACAATTGTAACTGAGTACACAAAGTACTCTACTCCAAAAATAGAACCCATAGTAAGTTCCATATTTTTGAGCCCCTTTTTTTTCATTTAGGAATCCAAAGCAGAAAAGAGATAGGAGGTTTCTCCATATGAATACATATCAATGGGAGTTAATGGGACCTCTTCACATGACAATAAGAAGAAATAGAAATAACCTTCCTTCAATGTCTTCTTTCTATAGCCTACCGTGGATATCAAAAGAAGGGGAAGAGTCTCCTCTCTTAAAAAACACAAACTTTGTTGGATTTATGATATATTATGTTACAATAATATAAAACATAAGAAAACAAAAATAACACTAAAATACAACATTACGTGGAAACCTTGTTGTGCGCAAGTAAAACCACAGGGCAATGGCAGCTTCAATTTTATTATTACTCATAATTGTTTTTATAATGCTTTCTTGTATAAAAACATGTATTAATCTTTGGTTAAACATGTATTAATTATTGCATGGTTATATACATTGTTAAAAAAAATTATATAAGTATCAATATATAATTAAAGTAGAGTAAAACTAAGCATGATGTTTCCCACTAAGAAAAAATAAATCACTAAACTCTAAACCATATTTTAGTGCAGGTTAATGATCCTTTATTGTGCCTATTTTCTCAAGAGATTTCTAATGAAAAATAAATCTCATGTTATAATATATAAAAAAATGCAATTTCCTCATGGTCGACATGTCCAATATTTCTATATCTAGATAAGTTTGTTAAATAATATAAATTTATTAATTGCATTATTGAAGACATTGTTAAAAACTAGCAATTGTTCCTTATGATGTAAATGAAGAAAAATGTCATGTATTAAAATGTAATATGTATTATGGAGGAGGATCAACATGTTTGGACCATCAACTTTTTTCTAAGAGATGATTAATAATAATCCCAATGACTTAATCAATAGTTATTATCTGTAAATTACCTAAGTGTAAGTGATGACACATATACTCTAAATTATCTTATGGTCAACTAGTAATAATCTCAATAGTTTAATCAATAGTTATGACCTCTAAATTGAATTAAATGTAAGTGACAAGTACATACTCTAAACTTTCATTAAGTGTAAGCGAAGACACATGATATATGAAATTAATGTACAAAAAGCTACTTCAAAAGACTATTGAAATTTAAAATTATTATTACAAGAATTGGAGAGGGATTACCTTATTATTAGAAGCATGTTATCCTCTACATCAATTCTCACATCTTCTTTCCCAACATTAGCATGTCCACCTATAAATTCAAAGCATCCATTTCTTCCATCACACCCTGATAATTTCTCAAAAGAATCTGAGAAGAAAAAAGAAAACAAAGGGAACAAGCATAAATCATTCCCCATATTTATGTTTAAACATACCATTGAACTGATTATCACAAATCTAATCCATGGTAGTAACATTGGAAAGGAAATCCTCCTAAATGGGGCCCAAATCCCTACTCCATTGCCTCCTCTTATCCACATCAATCCCATGTTATTTCTCTCCATCCCCATTGGTTGCACAACACTACATTTAGTAGGCCATCACTAGCACCAACATCTTTGGGCAAAACATGGTGAGCAATATGGCAACATTGGCCTTGATGTTGGATGGGGGTGATGACCAACTAAGGCAGACCCACATACATCCTTGGCTATGTAGCACGTACTCTACAACACATCTTGTCCTTTCCTATAAAGAGTGGGAGAAATGTAAATTTGCAATGTGGACAATGCCATGGTGAAGATCGTGAGGAGCTATAAAATGTCCCCCTTCTTTTTTGTCTATGACTTGACTATTTTCATCCAAACAAGATTGGTGTTTTTATTAAATTTCTTTTGTTTACAAGAGGACACATATTCTTCAAGAAAAAAGCTAAATATTTTAATAATAACGTGCTTTAGAATTAATTTAGAATGCGTTTCATTAAAAATTTAAAACCCTGCTTTAGAATTAATTTAGAATGCATCTCTTTTAAAAATTTAGATTTAGATCTAACCAAATACACATTGGTTATATAAAATTAATTTGAAAGATAATTCATAAAAAATGAATACAATTTTTTTTTCATATAAATATTATCCACCCAAAACTAAAATCCAATCAAGCAATATATTGGAAAGGAATAAACCTCTCAATGGGCTATAACAACTTTAACGACATCAAACTAAGAACTTATACCTATCATACCCTTAAATACTACTTTGTTATTTGTTCACTTCACTAAGTCCTAAGCCAACATAAATCCACTTTATTCAAGGCATGTCTTGTGTGAGAAACCCAATTCGAAAGGATTGAGGTTTCGTAAATAATGTAATTAATAAATGAATAAGAAGATGAAGAGTCTCCGTAAGAATTCAAAGAGTTGTTGGAAGATGAAAACCAAAATGCATAAACAATATATAAATAAGTGATTTCTACCTTGAATAAAATCATCCGGGAGTTATTCTGATAGAGGTATTAGAGCTCCATAACTCCTGCTACATGTTCACTAGTCTACCTGCCATATTCTATGTCTGCCAAAACTGCTAGCCATTATTCTATGCCCTCTGATCTTCAGGCCTGCCGACTCAGCTCCAAAAAATGTTCTGTGATATTCATACCTACGTATTCAGTTTTGAAGATCCTCCCCTCTGCCAGACTTGTAACCTTTGCGTGGAGCCAATCTAATCCCTCTTCTCCGTGTGTGAGATCATCCACTATTGTTGCGGGTGCATAAACCCTAATCCATTGAAGTGGTGTTGCGTTAGGGCTGTGTAGAGACTGTGTGCATTCTTTGGAGGGTGTCCCATTTCTGAGAGATGCACACTATTGATATTGGAGCTGTGTGAATGTTGTGAAGTGTTGAGAGTGGGATATGAACCCACGATACCACGGCCTTGTGGACTGGTGAGTCGTACTCTCCTTTGGATCTACAACATGAAACCTATCTTTGTGTTGAATTGAAGTGTGGACTATGTTGGAGCCGTCTCAACTGGTGGTTTCGCTGTGTTGAAGTGTAAACCCTAAACTCTGTCATCATGAAACCATTGTATTTTGTAGAGACCAGTGTGAAGTTATTGTTGTGTTTGAAGCTTGCATATCACGTGTTTCTTGAAAGGCCATGTGGTCTCTCTCATAGTGCGCCCTTTATGTTGCAAAAGTACCAAACCTTGTGATTCCTAGGGGCGGATAAAACATTAAATGTGGTTCTTAGTCATTTTATTAAATTGAGAAGCACTTTATATTTTTTAAGTCATTTTATAAAGTTTGCTCATGTTCTAATTTTTAAGTGACTTTATGAGAAATAAAGTGGGTGAAATTAAAAGGCTCATTAATCTACTTAAGAGAAAAGTGCATTAAATTCATTTAATAAATTATTAATGAGATTTTTATGTGAGCCTTAGATCTCATTGAGTCAAGATCTAATCTTGGTCATTGATTTTGACAAAGGAAGTTTCGATGAACAAAAAGGGAGAGGTTAGGGATTGAAGGTATCCTTATTCACTTTCACAAAGACGTTTTGGAGAAGAAGAAGTGAAGAGCAAGAGTGAGAAAGAGAGAAGAAACCATTGAAGAATTTTCAGGCTGAGGATGAGCACGAATTTCAAGAGGAAGGGAACAAATTCCTAGAAAAAACTGTACAACAGTAGGTACATCAATAAAGGAGGTCGTACATGCACGAATTTAGAGGAGGCCATACTGTATTTATTGTAGTCCATACAAACTGAGTTTGGCACACAATTCGAGGAGTCTGTACAACATTTATTGCAGGTCGTACAACACAGAAATTGAGGAGGGTTCCATTAGTGCTAGCACGCATTTCTAGACATACCGTATAACATTAAATTCTATCCGTAAAACACAGAAATCAAGGAATTGAATTATGGGCATGATTTTTGAGGTGTACAACAACATTAATTATTCACGTGTGGGTCATACTACTATCAGGAGGGTACATATTTTTTGCTGAAGTTTGGCACACTTTTTGAGATGAAAAGCTGAGATAAGTATTGTTGTTCTGTTTGTTTAATTTGTTTGAAAGAATAATTTTTTTTTTCCCTATCAGGTTTTCCCTTTGGGGTTTTTCCTGAGCTAATTTGGCTAAAATTTCCAAGTCTTTATAATTTTTGGTTTGGATGCCATTAAAATTTTTGAGTTGTTAAAAGGGTAAAATATTTCCATGTGTTTCAAGAAAGATTGAATTTTCATGCATGTAAATCTAATTTGCAGCTATGGGGTTTGGGCATTAAACTTCATGTGAAAACCATAACTTGAAACCTAGTTGGGAATCCTAAATTTTTCATGGTATCAGAGCGGAAATAAAGAGTTGAAATAAACCTCTGAGAGAAATTTCAGACTTGGAAAAGAAGGGAGAACAGTTGGTTAGTGAAGGAAACAATTTCTTGGACTAGTTGGGGTTATGGCCACTGGACTTAGAATAGAAGATAGGTTGGATGGGGCAGTTAATTTTAGCCCTTGGAAGGCTAGAATTGTATTGATTATGGAAGAAAACAAACTATGGGATATAGTCAACAATACTACAACACATCCAATCACAGTTCCTACCGATGCTACACATAAGGTTGCTTTTCTCAAGAAGGATGTAAAATCTAGAAGGATCATACTTGTTGCTGTGAAGGATCATACTTGATGCCATGAAGGATCATGTGATCCCACACATTACACGGAAATACCATGCATTTCATATGTGGACCACCTTAACTAATGTTTACCAAAGCTCAAATGAAAACATAAAAATGGTATTGAGAGAAAAGTTGAAAGGCATTCACATGAATAAGGGTGAAAACATGGCTTTATACCTTACTAGGATCACACAGGTTAGAGAAGAACTCGGAGTAGTTGGGGAGGTTATGCAAGGCAGTGATTTGGTATGGACATAATTCAATGTCATGACAAAGCCATGGGGTATATTTGTGGAGTCTATAGTTGCTTGCGAGCATATGCCTTCCTGGGATCATCTTTGGGACGAATTCATTTAGGAGGAGACCCATAGAGGGTATGTATAGGGTAGATTGTCTCATAGTAGGGAGGATGAAGAGAATGTGGCATTGGAAGCGAAGGGGAAGAAAAATAAGTTCAAGAAGGGCCCTAAGGGTGGGTCCAAGCAGTAGAGTGGTGAGCAAAAGAAAGACATGAGCAAAGTCAAATGTTTTGCTTTCCAGAAGTTTGGACGCTATGTTGGACAATGTCCGAACAAGAAGAATAAGAAACAACAGACGACGGGAAAAAATAACATTGATGAGTTTGATGCACGATTTGAGGGAGAGTTTAATCTCTATGCTCGTGGTACAAGGAGAGCATCTATCACCAACAATGATGTGGAGGATCATACAGAGTATTACTTACTAGTTGGTCATTCATTGAGTGCTTCCACCAACGTACATTGATAGTGGGACTTCGATCCATATGACAATGGGGATTCGAGCCATATGACAGGTGTTCGAGACATGTTCAACGAGATGATTGAGATTGACTTGATTTTGGAGTTGGTGTTGGGTGATGATACTATTGTGAGAGCAGTTGGGCGTGGGACTGCCAACTTTTAGAGGGAGTCCATGGAGCCCTTGAATTTGAGGGATGTGTTGTACGTCCCTGGGATGAAGAAGAACCATGTTTCAGTTTCCATTATTGAGGATAGGGGATTTGGAGTCTATGTCCTATATGGGAAAGTGTATATCTTTCCCAAAGCAGCAGGACCATCTGTTTCATATGCCATTGGAGTTATATGTGGGAAACGATACAAACTTCTCTTCCATCCTCATCATGCATTGGACCACACTAGCAGTAGTAGTGAATTGTGGCACAGGAGGATGGCCCATCTTCATCATTCATCTTTGAGGTTGCTGAGGGAGATGAATATACGTTTACCACAGTTCAACACAGAGTAGAGTGGTGTCTGTAGAGGGTTTTCTTTGGGAAAGTACACCAAGGCTTCTTTTCCAAGCAGTGATAGAATATCAGGAGGAGTACTTGATCTGATACATTTTAATTTATGTGGAACCATGTATTTTTCTTCGTTGACAGGTTTTTATTACTATGTCACTTTCATTGATGATTCCTCCAGAAAGACCTGGATCTACTTCCTGAAAAATAAGAAATCTGAGGAAGTCTTGAAGAGGTTCCAAGAGTTCAAATCTCTTGTGGAGAACCAAACAGGGAGGAGGATTTGTACTCAGATCAGACAAGAGGGTGAGTATACCTCCAAGGATTTTGATGAGTTTTGTAGACAAGAGGGGATTAGGAGGCAGTTGATTGTTCCATATACTCCAAAACACAATGGAGTTACCGAAAGGAAGAACAGAGCTATAGTGGGAGAAGCTAGAGCCATGCTGCATGATCAAAGTCTTCCTTTATTTCTATGGGATGAGGCTTGTGGTATTGCTATTTATGTGCAGAACAAGAGTCCACACCATGCCTTGGGGTGTAAAAATCTCAAGGATATGTTCACTGGGAAGAAGCCTGAGATAGGCCACTTCCGCATATTTGGATTCCTTACATATTCTCATGTCCCTTCTAAGAAGAGGACAAAGTTAGAACCCACTGCAGAGAAATCCATCTATGTTGGCTATGATGAGACTTCGGAGGCCTTCCGCATATACCTTCCTACACAGAGGAAAGTTGTGGCGAGGAGGGAGGTGAGATTTGAGGAGGAGCGGGCCTTCAGGAAGTCTTGTGAGTCACAGATGGAGGAGTAGCAGGTTACTACTCCACAGGTGACAGCATATTAAAGTTCATCTAGTCAGGGTTCAGGGTCACAAATTCCAAGGGTGACTGGTCCACATGTTTAAGGATATTCAGGTTCAGGGACTCAGTCTACAGATACTTCTGGTACACGGATAGGTTCTCGGGTCACAGGTTTCACCTTCACGTGATTCGGGTTCACATGGTTTTGGTTCATCAGGCACAGGATCTCAGACCACATGTACTTCTTTAGGTAGATAGTTTCCAGCTGAGGATGTTCAGGAGGAGGGCCTTCCACTGGAAGCCACTTCTAGGAAGAGAAATCCAAGTTGGATTAAAGAGCTTGTGAAGGAATCTGAGGGTCTGTGGGTCACCCAAGAGAGCGGTCATAGAGAGTAGAGCACCATAGATATTTTCCAGTTACATGGTGATGGTGACCATCATGCGTGAGTTAGAGCCTTCTACTTTTGAGGAGGCAACCACACATCAGGTTTGGAGAGATGCCATGATTGAAGAGTACAATTCCATCATGAAAAATGATGTGCGGGAGATAGTTCTGAGACCAGAGGGGAAGTCAGTTATGGCTTCCAAGTGGCTCTACAAGATCAAACATGCTGCAGATGGAAGTATTGAGAAGTACAAGGCTCGTTTTGTGGCCCGAGGTTTCTCACATGTAGAGGGAGTAGACTATGACGAGACATTTGCGTCGGTTGCTTTATATTCCTCGATCAAAGCAGTGATCTCCATAGTAGCAGAGATGGGTTGGAAGATCCACCAGATGGATGTGAAGACCACATTTCTCAATGGTCTTTTACAGGAGGAGGTGTACTTAGAGAAACCATAGGGATTTGAGGTTCATGGGAGAGATTATCATGTGTGTAGGCTGAAAAAGGCCTTGTATGGACTGAAGCAAGCTCCTACAGCTTGGTATCGAGGATTTATTATTACTTGTTGTCGATTGGATTTTAGAAGAGTGAGGTTGATCCCAAGATTTACTTCATTGTGGTTGGAGGTGATCCGCTCATTCTTCTTCTATATGTTGATGACTTGTTTATCATATGAGAGGAGCATCTTATTGAAGCTTGCAAGAAGGATCATGCTTCAGAGTTGAGATGATTTATCTTGGGTTGATGCACTATTATTTGGGGATGGAGATTTGGCAGGAGGATGGACATGTTTTCTTGGGGCAAGGAAAATATGTAGCTGATGTTCTGGGGATATTTCAGATGGAGGGATGCAAACCGATGTCCACACCTATGATCACCTACTGGAAGAAGCTTCATGCTTCTGAGGGAGAGTTGGTGGATCTTACCTTATACTGTCATATCATAGGATTGTTGATGTATCTGATCAACACCAGAACAAAATTGTGTTTTGTGGGGAACACACTCAATCAGTTCATGATGGAGCCTAGGAGAGTGCATTGGATAGCCACAAAACATGTGTTGAGGTACCTTTATGGGACAGTGGACTATGGTCTGAACTACAGGAGGTCAGATGGAGTTGGTTTGTTTGGATTCACAGATTCAGATTGGGCAGGTAGTGTGACTGACCAGAAGAGCACTTTCGATTTTTTCTTCAGTTTGGGCTCGGCAGCAGTGTCATGGTTTAGTCGAAAGCAAACATCAGTTTCATTGATTTCTATAGAGGTTGAGCATATGGAAACTAGTCAGGCTAGTTGTGAGGAATTGTGGCTTCGCAAGTTGTTGGTGGACTTATTTTATCAAGAGTTGAGACCTACAATTATTTACCGTAACAATCGGAGTTGCATCAAGCTCTCTGAGAATCCAATATTCCATGATAGGTCAAAGCATATAGAGATCATATATCACTTCATCGGAGACTATGTTTAGAGGGGAGCTATTGAGTTACAATACATTTCCACTGAGGAGCATGTGGTTGACAACCTAACAAAATCTTTGGGGAGAGGAAAGCACATTCACTTCAAAGACAAGTTGGGGGTTGTGAAAAACACCTTCCTCTATAAGAGGCAGTGTTGAAAAATTACCAAGGCAAGTTTTTTCCACCTTGTAATGCCTATGGGTGGATAAAACATTAAATGTGGTCCCTAGTCACTTTATTAAAGTGATAATCACTTTATAAAGTTTGCTCATGGCCTTTTTTAATTGACTTTATGAGAAATAAAGTGGGTTTGAAATTAAAAGGCTCATTAATGTACTTAAGATAAAAATGCATTAAATTCATTTAATAAATTATTAATGAACTTTTTATGTGAGCCTTAGATTTCATTGAGTCAATATCTAATCGTGGCCATTGATTTTGACAAAGGAATTTTCCATGAACAAAAAGGGAAAGGTTAGGGATTAAAGGTATCATTATTCACTTTCACAAAGATATTTTGGAGAAGAAGAAGTGAAGAGAAAGAGAGAATAAACCCTTGAAGAAAGTTCAAGATGAGTATGAGCACGAATTTCAAGAGGAAGGGCACAAATTCCTAGACAAAACTGTACAACAGTAGGTACATCAATAAAGGAGATTGTACATGCACAAATTTCGAGGAGGCCATACCGTATTTATTGCAATCCGTATAGACTAAGTTTGGAATGCATTTCAAGGAGGCCATTCAACATTTATTGCAGGTCATATAGCACAAAAATTGAGGAGGGTTATGTTAGTGCTGGCACACATTTCCAGACAGGTTGTACAACATTAAATTCTTGCCATACAACACAGAAATTGACGAACTGAATTATGGGCATGATTTTTGAGGTGTACAACAGCATTAATTACTCACATGTGTGGGTCATACTGCTGTCAAAAGGGTACATATTTTATTGTTGAAGTTTGGCATGCTTTTCAAGATGAAAATATGAGATAAGTACTGTTGTTCTGTTTGTGTAATTTGTCTGAAAGAATAAAAGACTCTCTCTCCTATCAAGTTTTCCCTTTGGGGTTTTTCGTGAGCCAATTTGGCTAAAATTTTTGAGTCTTTATAATTTGTGGTTTGGCTTCCATTTAAATTTATGAGTTGTTAAAAGTTGAAAATATTTCCATGTGTTTCAAGAAAGATTGAGTTTCCATGCATGTAAATCTAATTTGCAACTATGGGGTTTGGGCATTAAGCTTCATGTGAAAACCAAAACTTGAAACCTGGTTGGGAATCCTAAAATTTTCACTTTATGTTGTGGATGAAGACACCACGACATTCTCAAATTGAGACTTCATCAACACGTGGGCCCTATGCTAAGAGGTGTGTTCCCTAATCACTTAATCCTTAGCGGTGCGTGGAGCATCTTCCTCTTGTGCATGGTGTTGTGGGGAAAATTGCACAAGGGTGCATCCCTCCACTTGGTAAGGGGCTAATCCTTATAGGTTGCAACAAGGAATCCATCCTTGGAGCCCCTTTGGGGGTGTGTTCATTCTCCAAATGATCCTGCAAGTGGTTGTTAGTAGAATTCAAATAAAAGAAATAAAATTAAACAAAACATAACAAAGAAAATGGGGGGAGAATGAAAACTTAAACAACCAAATGCATGCAAAACCACTTTGTATTTCCCAATGGTCAAGCTATACAACACCTAGGAGGTGTGGGATTTAAGGGAAGCCAACATTCTCTCTTAGGGAGGTCCTTCTTTTCCAAACTATATGCTAAGTGGGTGATAGAACAATGGAGAGAAACTCTTGCCCCTTGGAGGAAGGTGGCAAGGGATCTTGGGAATGCTTACAATAGTAGGAAGAGGTGGGCTATGAGGAGGCTCTAACATAAATCCAACAACATAACTTTGCTCTTCTTTCTCTCTACAAAATGCATGTCAGTAGTCTCCTTTTATAGGCCAAGAGGTGGCCAAGAAACAACTAGATCCAAATGTGAAACCATGCACTCCATGAACTAATTATAAGGTACACCAAGGGGGCTATTTAATGCCACCAAGTGTGTGAGGAGCCAAATTTGGGTTGTTGGAGGTGATGGGGATTTCAAGAGCCTTCATTACACTGTGGGAAGTAGGTGGTCCCGTTGTTTTGACATTCGCGTGGTTATCGAAGGGAAATCCACATGAATATCACGTGGGGATTGAGTTGATAACATGTACTATAACGTAGGTTAACAATGGTTCAGCCACACGACCTCTTCTTTTGACTGTTCCTGGGCACTTTTCAACTCATGTTTCCTTTTGGATTTATTGAGGATGCCTTTGGTGACCTGGATTCTTTATGTTAATGACGCCTTACTGTAAGAATCGTCGAAATGTCAAATATGTGCGACATTTAGGTGTTAACACATGGTTACATCTCATTTGTGGATCTGTCGAAGAGAATGGAGTTCTTATATTTATCTTCAATATCACCTACCTAATGCTTAGTGGAGACCTGCACATGAAGCATTGTAAAGCTATAGTTTTTTTCCCCTAAAGAATTGTGTGCTACATGTATATCATTATTGACTCTTCCCTTGTTGATGGTTCTACCACTAAGTACAATTATGTATTGATAGGAGACATGTGTAGTAATAAGCTTTAAAGTATTTTCCTTCTTGGAGATAATTGTATTGAAATTTGAATATATTGTGGTTACTGAGAATATTTTTAAGAATATTGTAAAAGGTGGCAGAGACATAGACCTGCACCTTCTCTTGTTCTCCAAAACTACTGTTAATTTGCAAGTTAAGCAGATCACTAGTCGACGAAGATGTATTCATTGGCATCCATAGTTGGAGCAATACTCACTGGCAAAGATAACTATCTAGAATGGTCAAGGAAGATCAAAGGCACATTCGTCTACAAAGATATGTGGCATGGAATATGTGAAGGCACCACCATCAAAACAGATGTTGGCATGACGTTGAAATCTAACCCAAAGCCACCAACACCAGAGAAAGAATGAGATATATAGACCAAAGGCAACAAGGAATTGGCAATGATCACTGCAACAGTAAGTGAAGAGGTGAGTCGACGCATATTTCCTGCAACATCCTATTTTGATGCCTTGAAAAGATTGAAAGATTTGTATGACTCACATTATGAAATGGAGGTAATTCAGTTTATGTTGAATGTAATATACCTAAATAAATATATTACTATTATTAAATTATTAATTATTATTTTATTAATCTAGTTTATTAATTATTAAGATGTCGTGTCTCCCAATGAGAAGACACGACTATCCATCCTATGGTCATATAAAAAATTGACCATTACATTGTATTATCACTATTCAATTATAAAAAAATATATATTTATAAATAAGACTCCAACATATAAGGTTTTATCCTTACGAGTGGTATCAAAGCTCTACGCTCCTCCCTCATTCATTTTTCTCCGACATTCATTTTTCACTCCCCTCATCACCCTCACGCATTCCTCCCCACTCTCCACACTGTCCCATCTCACATCTAGCATTCATCTTCCACCCTCCACTCCTACACCTCCGTTGTTGCGTCCATCCTTCATAGTCACTGTTGCGTCCATCCTCCTCCCCTCCACACCCCTCCACGTTGCAATCCCATGCCTCTCTTCATTTCAACGCTTCTCCACACGTCCCACTTCATTCCACACCTCTCCAATATCCAGCATTCCCTACTACCCACCATCCCTTAATCTATCACCACTCCACCTATGTGCATTACTCTTCCAACATCTCACATTTCCATCCTTCATCCACCAACTCGACACTCCCTCCATTCCCTCACGCCGTCCCTCCATTCCTACACACTCATACTTTCATTTTTCCCACTCCACTAGCTCGCCCTACTCTCTCTCTACATCTCTGCTCCCGCTCCCTGCATGCCTGCGCCTCTCGCCATCCACCCTGCTCTACCTTCCATATCTGGCTCGCCTCCTTCTCAATCGTTGCGCCCTCTCTCCGGCACCATCCAATCCAGTCTACGCAGCTCCAACACCCCCCCTCCACACCCATTGCTTCTCCTCTCTGGCATCAATCTCCTACGATTCCCACTTCCCCCACAGCTTCACTCCAACGCTCTATTCCTCCAACCCCCGCGGCCCTTTGCACCTATCTCCATCTCCTCACGCGTTATCTTCCATATCTCCCCCACCTCACCTCTACTACATGCCCCCCCTTACACTCACCATCCTTCCCCTCCCTCACACACCGCTCTCCTCATCTCCAGCCAACCTGTACTTCATCCATCCCTCATCCAGCACCTTCAGTGTTTCCCTTAAGCTACAATCCCTCCTACCTCCACACCACGCCCATCCATCTCTTCCCTTACTCCCCTACCCCACCATCTTCCTCGTGCGCCCTTCTACACCACGATCCAACCACTCCGTCACCCCTCTTCGTTGCGTTCAATTGCTCCAACGCATTCCGCCTCTTAGCATCCTTCTACACGCATACTCCCATCGCTACTTCTATTCGTGCCATTCTACACAGTTTCTCTAACAAAGTTTCCCGTCTACATCTGCCCTTACACTCTCCATCCTTCAAAAACCCTCATTTCATTCACTTCAAAAAAAATTTATAATAATATTGTTATTTTAAAATAATAATAATTATTATAATATCTAAATTTTGAAAAAAAACTATATAAAAATTTATATATAGTTTTTATACATATTATTATTATAAAAATTCAAAAAGAAAATTGAATTCTTTTTGAATTTTTTTACAAATTGGAATCAGTGTGTTCCTGTCATTCAACAACAAGATCCTTATTAGCTCGTTCCAAAGACCTAAAAGAGATGAAAAAATTGAAGTCAAAGATATAAAAAGGATCCAGGCTAAAGAAATAAAAAGAAACCAACATGAAGAAATAAAAAGCAAGGGCTATGAAGACATTATCAAATTAGTTGAAGAATTGAAGTTGATGATAACACAACATCAAGAAGAAGCTGCAGTGACTCCTGAATTCTTAGGTCAAGAAAAGTTGGAAACTGCATCTGCACCCATGACAGAGGAAGCGACTGAAATCACAATGGAAGGAGCAACTGCGTCTTTTGGGTTCCCAAGTAAAGAAGAACTAGGAACTGTTGCGACTCCTAATTGTTTAAATAGAAATGAGCTTGAAGTCGCTACTACCCCCAGAAAAGAAGGAAAGCCACATTGACCTCCTTGTTATATTCCTCCTCACAAAAGATCCAGGCCCCCAGATTCCAAGAGGGATAACAAAAGACATCCCAACTACAAACCTCAAAATGCGATACTTAGTCAAAAATATGCACGTCTTCTGGAATTTCGTCGTGGTTTCTTACAAGGTAGGGAAGTAAGTCACATTAATGCACCAATCGAAAAGTCTATAAAGATGTCCAGTGGTACTCAAGGA
Organism: Larix kaempferi; assembly: GCA_027924585.1. NCBI lineage: Eukaryota > Viridiplantae > Streptophyta > Pinopsida > Pinales > Pinaceae > Larix > Larix kaempferi. The sequence goes on along the minus strand of BSBM01000241.1, from coordinate 3,120,528 downwards.
CAAACCATAGACCATGTTGGGATTCCTAGTCAAAGAAAAGTACATGATAAGGAAGACGATGAAACATAAGTTGTAGAGGACAAGGATATGAAAGATGAAGATGATATCGACAATCATGATGTCAATACCAATTGTAAAGATAATGACGATATCATAGCTTGTAATAATAAAAATATCGTTGAAAGGGAAGTCAATGTCAGTAACAGTTATGAAAGAATTGAAGTTGTAGAAGGATACAATGATGGAAATAAAATCACTGGAGATGATTCTGATCACGATAAAGTAGAAGAAGGAAATCGAGAAGATGTTGTGACACATGAAGAGACAAAAGGATTGTTAGTCCAAGACGAGTGAATAAATCATTTGAAAGATCTCAATCAAACACAAATTAAGGAAACAAAAACATTGAAAGGTGTTTCAACCTTAAAAGTGCATGACGAATTTGAAAATGAAGACACATTAACTAGTCAGAGTGAAGTAAGTACAATGATAGTAGTTTCCACTATAGATAAGGAAACCATACCAAATGTAATTACAAATACAACCATGTTTGAATACCCATTGTTCAACTCTAAAGAAACTATATATAAGATAAAAATCAACGTTATTCCCAAGCATGCAAGAATACTAGAATTGTACATGACAACACAAGATCTTCCTGAGAACATCAAATTAGAAAATCAAAAGAACTCCAGCAAATTAGAAGCTCAGAAGAATACTTCATATAGTTGTTATGCGTTTATCTACAGAATCATATGCATGAAAAGATTTGAATGGAAATGCGACCAAATATTTCAAGAACTACTAAACCGTGGCTCCATTATTCGTGGAATAAATCCAGTTGCAGCATGCTCATAAGAAAGATTCGTGGACGAATCTTTTCAGATCGGGATGACTTGTAATATACTTAAATAAGTATATTACTATTATTAAATTCTTAATTATTATTTTATTAATATAGATTATTAATTATTAAGATGTCGTGTCTCCTAATGAAAAGACATGCCTATCCATCCTATGGTCATATAAAACATTGACCATTGCATTGTATTATCACCATTCAATTATCAAAAATATATATTTATAAATAAGATTCCAACATGTAAGGTTTTATCCTTACATTGAAACTGTTCAGTTTATAAGTGAAGGATAATGATCCCATGATGGTTGCATATGAGATCATAGCAATCATGCATAAGATTCAAGCCACTAGCATGCAACCGGACCTTCCACTTGCTGCCTTTGTCAAGTCCCTCCATCCTACACATTCACACTACCTTGAATCAATTCAAGCTAGTGATAAGTTCAAGGACCTCACCTTCGACACCTTGGTGGAGAAAATTGCAGACAGAGAGAAATCCTCTGGAAAGAAGATCAGTGATCCCTCTAGAGAGACCCTTTGCTTTGCTCAGAAAGCAAAGAACTAGTCAAAAGACTCTTCCAAGGAAAAGAGAAACATAAGAGGACGAGGAAGAATAAATTTTAGAGGCAGGGAGGGCAGAAACAACTCAAACATAAGACCATACTTACAGTGTAAGCACCGTGGGAAGAATGGACATGAAGCAAATCAGTGTTGGGCTCATTAGGAATCCATCAAAGAAATACATAACAAAAAGAAAGAAGACAAAAGTAAAATCCAAGAGGTTTGTAAAGCTCATGAATATGATCTTGAATCACGTCTTCCTCTTAAATCTATTTTATCTTTCATAAGGGAAGATGTTATTTTCCAATTGGCATATTTTAACTCCAAAACAATATTTTGTTCTATGCTTCCACAAGAGTGGGTACCATAATTACTTAGGGTCAACTCCTAATTCCATATTTAATTTCCTTGGGAAGCCTGTAAATGTTTTATATAGATGAGGGATATAGATTATTAAATAACATAAATTCTCTTGATATTATTAAACTTAGATAATTGATGTATGACCTTTGTTAATATAATCTTTGCAAGATAAAATATCGTTCCCCTTCTCCAATACTTCATAGATCATATAAGCAATGAAAAAAACCCTCTTTTGAGCCTTGGGATTTGACGATGAACTTGAAAATCCACCTACAAACGCTTTACACCCAATCACTCATGATAATGCTTACATCCTCTATCTTACCATAGCTATTGGCACAGAGTTAGTTTATTGATTCTTGTGATGAACTTTGGTGAACATCTATAAAATTCTTTACAGATCTAATTCATATCAATATAAATTTATAATCTCTTTTTCCGATTTGCATATTCTAACTCCAAAACAATATTTTGTTCTATGCTTCCACAATAATGGGTACCATAATTACTTAGGGTCAACTCCTAATTCCATATTTAGTTTGCTTGGGAATCATGCAAATGTGTTTTATAAAGTAAATATATAGATTATAAAATAAGAAACATAAATTTTCATGATATTTATGTCGTAGGGGTTTCACCACGAAGGTGCATAACTTCCATGTCAGCTAGATTCCTTGCTCATGGAGCGAATGGAATCATGTCAGGTGGATGGTTATGTTTCGCTGCCGCGGCTGCCTACACTAACGTTACCTCCAAATAGTCCAAAAATGCTTCATTACCCCGATGTGATTCTGTAAATTCTCATGCTAGATAAGTCCAACCAGATACTCAGCCGTAAGTGGCGTACCTCTCCAATGGTGACATTCATGGCTGGCGCAGTGGGATAATCTGTGGGCGCTGGGTTGATGATGGAGCGAATGGCCTTCCCGGCTACATACTCGGTGGTGACATTCATACCCGGCAACTGGGCCTCGGCGACGGTGACACCCTGCTCGCCCACAATGTTGTGATCTTCTGCCAGGCGGTCGACGGCACACAGAGGAAAGGCGTCGCCGCAATAATGCAATCGCGGCCGACATGAGGGGGCTCTACAAAAATCATATATTCAATTAAATAGAAAGCTATGTTCTTAAACAATTATCTTTGAGATCTGATAAAACTTCCTGATGAGACTACTGAAACTTATGGCATTTCCAGGACAATGAGTTTTGTGGTGCAGGAATATTTAGCAAGGATGCTTGCTCTTCGTCGCTTATACATGTCTGCAGTCATTGCGGCTTCTACTGATACAATAAAATAAAACTCCCATAGCTCATGTCGTATCACAGCAGCATCCATTGCAGACCATCTTCCTATATAAAATAGTCCCCCACTTGATAGCCATGATAATCGTGTATGATGGAAATACCTCGTTACTGGTGCTCTGGTATAATTTCATGCTTCTACGAGTCTCTTCGTAATGTGAGGAAAGTTCAAAAGAAACAATACTTGAGCTTTGAGCTTTGTCCACGGAAGAAATGCGAACCTCAGACTGCATTCGAGCGTTCTCAATGCACGGGACATGTCTAATCTGTATTTTCCCGCTTGCTATTATCCGCAGGTCTGTGTGTCGCTTATTCGATGTGCATAGCCTGTATGAGGGTGTGGCGTTATTGTTTTCTCCTTCCATTCACTATCTTCGGTGCAGGAAAAGGAAGCATTCACTATCGGTTGGTGGCACACAGAGGGAAGGTGTCGCCGCAATAATGCAATCGGTGACTGACATGAGGGTGTTCTGCATGAGGGCTACGTCGTGCAGAGTGATGGGATGCACCGCCATACCAGTGGCCACTCTTCAACACATCTCCATATGTTATGGGCTGCGGCAACAACTCTTGGTCGTGATCCCTCCGGCAAAATTTTGTTACATTAAATCTTATGAAGCATTTAGCTTATTTCCAGCGATCGGTGATTTTAGTGTGTTTCGACCAACTATTTTGGCAGACTTAGGTTAAGCCCACGACCGTTTCGGTGGAGTTATGTTAAAAACATAAGCATAATATCCATGTTTCTTTAACATATAAAATAAGTATTATATATATATATATATATATATATATATATATAACAAACATATAAAATAAGTATTATATATATATAAAACATACATTAAATTTTATGAAGCATTTAGCTTATTTTCAACGATTGGTGATTTTAGTTTATTTCGGCCGACTATTTCGGGAGAGTTATGTTAAGACTGCCGACCGTTCCCACTAACCGTTTCGGTGGAGTTATGTTCATCCTATCGACCTTTTCGGCGGAGTCATGTTAATAGTGCCGACCATCTTAAAAAACCCTGCGACACCTAACATTTTAGAATTTAGAATTTGAGTCATAAAAACTCCGAAATATTTATTCTAAATTTTTGTTTATTTTTATTATTAGTAGTAGTAAGAAATCAATCTACTTTAATTTCTATTAGTTTTCAATTTTATTTCAAGCTTTTTACAGTTTTGTAAATTGATAGAATAATTCTTATGTTTTAAAATTTAAAATAAATATTTTTATTATTTAAATATAATTTTATATTTTACTGTTGGTTAAAATTTATGATTGAATTATTTGATTTGATTTGAAACACATTTTTCAACCAAACATTATTTAAAAATAAAATAAAATATATAATACATAATACTCAAAAGTGTCTTATGAATTAATAACAACATTAATAAGATGTAAATAAATAATTTTAAAATTAAAAAAAAACATTAAACAGAACATTGCTAAATGTATTGAGTTAATGTCACTAACAATCCTGATGCAATAATTACAAAAGCTCAATGACTATTCTCCTCTCGATAACATACAACGCTTCTCTACTTGCATTATGAGCGCGTCTCTACTTGCATTCGTTCATGCGATGATATTATTTCTCTATTTTGACTTTGGAAAACCACTGAAAATACAACATTCCCAAAATAACAATGATTACTAATAAACATTTATTTATTTTTTCTTTTCAAGAGAAATATGCTAAGGTCTCAATAGAAGAAGCTTCGCCTTATGGGCACTTTAATAAACATTTAATTACTTTTGATTATATGAATGCAATAATAATTAATTAAATATTATATTTTGGAATATTTATAAAAGTTATTTAATTTTTTTATGGATTAATTTTATTTATAATATCAAATTTAACTTAAATTAAATTTGATTATATCAATATAATAATTGATTAATTGATAGGTTACTATTAATGATTGTATTTCTATCTGCAAAGCTCTGAAACTTAAGAGTATGTGGAGAGGTTTATTTTGTAATTCTCTTTGGTCGCAAGTGCTTCATTTCAAATATATAAAACCTGATTTTATCAGTTGGCTGAGAAAACCAAAGTTGATTTCCGGTTTGATGTCTCCAATTTGGAGAGGTTTTCTAAAAGTATATGACTGGAATGCAAGTGATATCTGCTGGAGGGTAGGTAATGGATGTAGCATTTTTATCGGGGTAGACCCTGTGCTTGGTTTAGAGGAAAGCTTCAGATTATCTGATAATCTGATCTCAAAGTTGAATAGTTTGGGAATTCATACTTTAAATGATATTTATGATGATTATCATTCTAGTGCTACTGGTAATGGATGGCTGGAATCATTACCGTGGATGAATCGGGAACAGGTATTGGAGTGGGATCGCTATATTCAGGCTATCAGAGCATCTGGCATTACGCTTTCGGGCTCCAATGATAAGTTAATCTGGGTTGGTAATTCTAAAGAAGGGATTGTTACAGCAAGTTCAACTTATAGAAGGATTATTCAATCTCAATGTATTTATCCGTGTCAATGGTGGTATTCGATGATATGGAAGTGGTCAATTCCAATGAAAGTCAAATGTTTCCTCTGGCATGTGTTAAATGGTAGCCTTAAAACATGGGATAATTTTATCAAGCGCGGGTGGACAGGGCCTGGCTGGTGCTGTTTATGTCAATTAGGTCCAGAATCTGCAGAACACCTTTTTATGAGTTGCTCTTTTATGCAATCTGTATGGAATTTATGCTGTAAAGAGCTAAATTTGCAGTCTATTTGGGATGATAAGGATTTTGAAGCTGGATTGCACAACTGGATTAGGGGAAATAAGAAACCCCTATTTCTCCCTATATTTACTTCTTGGGTCATTTGGTATGCAAGGAATGAAGTTATTTTTCATAACAAGAAAGCAGATCCTGTGCATTGTGTTAATACTGTTTGCATGATGTTACAGAATTATCCCGAAGAGGAATCAGGTAAACAAGTTATTAGGGATTCAACCTTTTCTTATGTGGTCTCTCAACCTATTTTGTTTTTTGATGGGGCTGCCCAGGATGGATTGTGCGCGGTAGGTGGGGTTATCTATATAAATGAGAACCATTACTATTCGCTTAGACTCAATGGTGGAAGAGGAACTAATATGAAAGCTGAGGTGATGGCGCTATGGATGGGGCTTAAGGTAGCAAACTCATTTGGATTGGAGAATCTCCGAGTCTTTGGAGACTCTCGGGTGACTATTAAGTGGGCGTTGCAGGAATTCAGTATAAATGTTATTGATCTAAATTATTGGTGTCAGCGAGCTCGGCAGGAAATTTCAAGGATGAGTCAGATTACTTTTGAACACATTTATAGGGAACACAACAATCATGCTGATCGTTTATCGAAAGATGCTTTTGCTGGTCCTGTTGGTGTTCTCTTTTGGGAGGAATGGTTGGATGCCTGTCTGAATGACAGGGGTCATTTAGACTTCTTTTAAGATATTTTGTAATTAGATTTTTGGCATGGAGCTCTATTTTTGGATGTAAATACTTTAGGATAGACGATTATATATTTGTCATAACTGCAGGATGATATCTGTTTATGGGTTGGATATCATGACATCGGATATTCATACTATCTTTGTACTATTTGATTCTATGGAATAGCAATAGTACGATTTTTTTCTGCTGGAAAAAAAAATGATTGTATTTCTATGAACATTTCAATTTTTTTAAATTTCAACATTGTTTCGGTTCTTTTTTATTTCTAGATTTTGTTAATTATTTTATTTATTTATTATTAAATTTCTATTAATATTTTATTTTAATTTTAATTTTTAAAATCTACAAATCAAACTATAATAATTTATTATCTAAATTAAATTATATAATTAATATTCAAAGAACAATTAAATATTAAACATATAATTTTAATATTTCAAAGATAAAAATGTAAATTTTATGATATATAATTTTTATTTACTTTTATAAATAATGTAAATTTTGATTAATTAAATATTAAAAAGTATTTACTTTTATTTAATGTAATATAAATATAATTTTAATATTTCAAAGATAAAAATGTAAATTTTATGATATATAATTTTTTATTTACTTTTATAAATAATATAAATTTTAATTTAAAAATAATTTAGATAAATATATTGTGTTATTTATTTTACAAATAATTTTTATTAACATAATTTTTAAAATTAAATATAATTAATGTAATACTAAAAAATTAACATTGCTTTAAATTTTGTTTAATAAATCATAATCTCAAAATTAGAATATAATATTTTCTTATAAAATATCAAAATGATTAGTATTAATTAAAATATATATTTATTTTAATTCAATATAAATATTTAAAAATATTATTAATTTTCTATAAAAAAATATATTGATATTAAAAATATTACATATATGAATATACTTGCAATATATACAAATATAATAATTCATTTGTAAATATTTTTGCAATATATACAAATATAATAATTCATTTGTAAATATTTTTTAATATTATAAGATGACTTATTTTCCCTAAAATTGCAATATAATTGTACTTTTTAATACTATAAGATGACTCATCTTTATTAAAATTACAAAATATATTGTGTTTATTTTTTAATACTATAAGATGACTCATTTTATTAAAATTACAAAATATATTTTGTTTAATGTATTGATATACATACTACAATGTAAAAGTTTTGGCTATATACATTATTAATGAAAAATAAATAAATAACTTCTTCAAATCAAATGATATTGTATATTTCGTAACAACTTCTCCATAGTAATTACTATATTTGATTCTATAGAGAATGAAGTTCGTAACAACTTCTCGGTGGTGATTACTTTATTTGATTCTATAGAGAATGAAGTTCAAAGGACCTTTTAGATGATATTGTATATTTCGTAAGAACTTGTTGATGTTGATTACTCTATTTTCTTCTAACGAGAATGATGCTTAAAGGAACTATTAAAATTACACTACCAAACCCTCATAAGAGGTTTATACACTCTAAATTACATAATTAGGACACATCATTTATCATCAAAGGGATTATTTTTATCTCCAAACCATCATGACTTTGCGACCCATTCCTTGTACTTAAAAGCTCACATCATGAAACATGATACTCATAGGACAAATATTTTATTTATAGGGATTTTTTGGTTGTTTTGAATCTCATTCCTCGCACATGATCCTTAGCTATCCATGCTGAATTACTATATAATTTAACATCATTTGACATCTCATTACTATATAATATAACATCATTTGTCATCTCATTCAATACTTTCTAGGCATAAAAATAGAGTTAATGGCTTATGAGACTCATTTTAAGAACAAGTATTGTGTTACAAAATAAGACTATAGGCTAGGAATTATCATTAAATAATATTAAATAATAAAGAAGTTAGGTTAAAAATGAGAAAGAATTTTTTTAACTATAAATAGATACAAATATGGTAATAAAAATGATGGTTTGACTAAAGAGGTTACCAAAGTAGTAATTTTTATATTAAATTTGTTTTGGTATTGTTTAAAGAGAGAGATTTGGAAGAAGGAAAAATTAAAAAATAAAGATATAAAATATAATATGATATAATACTAAGTTAGAATAAGATGTAATGATGAAAATTTAAAATACTTATTTTAATAATTAATTTAAAAGAATAAAATATAAAATTAAATTAAAATTAAAAATCAAATTTATAATTAAGAATGAAAAATCTTATACATTGTAAAAGCATGGATTAAAAAAGTTTAGAAGAAAAAGATTAAAGGTAAATAATGTTAAGATTCAAAGATTAAATAATAGGAGGTAAAGAGCAAAATAGAATGAAGATTAGGGGAGAAAATTTCAAAGGAAAAAAACACAGAAAAAATGTAATAGTTCGAGGAGAGTAAACCAATAATGGGGGAAAACATGAGGGGTTAAAAGAGGAGAAAAATGACAGAAGTTAGAGAGGAGAAAAATGACAGAAGTTAGAGGGGAGGTTGGGAAGCAGGAAAAATGACTGAAAACGTTTCCATGGTTAATTCTTCGGTTTGCCACCCCAATCTTTCCATGTTCCATAATCCACACATGCCTTCTTGAAATAGTTTTACCATCTCACTCACATGGTTTTCCACATACAACTAAGTTGAGATGTCATCCTTAAAATATGCAATGGCGTTTCACCCGAAACCCATTTCCAAAGCATGGGGTCCTTCCCATGGAGTTTGGCTTCTGCAGGTCATCACATGTGGTCTTCCTGCAATGTGTCTTCATGGCACACTTATCAAATAGCCAAACAGTTAGCATCATTTAACAATAAAATTCAAATCCGATTTCACTAATCAGTCAATGGCATTAATAATTAAATTCAAGTATGAATTTGCAATTCTGTCTATTACAGAAATTGATTTGCTTAGCCATGAGTTTGTTCTCATATCCTTTGGCTCTTGCCCATGGTACATTCCAATCTTCATCATGGACTTACCCACATTTTCCATGCCCAAAACAATCTACCTGAAATCTGAAACTTCAATCAGCCCAATGCTTTGTAAGTCTCTATGCATATAATATTTCATTGCTGCAACAGTCACTGAAGCATTTTCAGAATTATAACACTCCATAATTCAAACACTTCCAGTTGTTAACATCTCAATATCACCAAAACTCATTTAATTCATGTGAATCATTATCATACTAGAATTGTAAGGTACAGTCACATCATTTATGCAATTTAAATGAAAATCTCCAATATTCATTACTCAATAATCTTTAAATTTATGAAAAATCAACAATGGAAATTCTCCCGTCAATGAAAACTTAAAAATATATCCAGCAAAACGATCGATCGGCTTAACCATTTCTCCATGAAACGGTCGGGAGGCTTTGCCTTTATCCAGAATTCAAAGGCTCACGTCTTCTCAATATATATTCTTGAAAATTGAATAAAATTCGTTGCACGTGTTTGGATGCCTGTGGTGCCTTCTGTTAAGTGGATATACACGTTCGATGCTGCCATGGCGAAGGTTTAGGCCAAAGCGACATTGTGCAGACACGAGTGCAGTTTATTGTTACAGGGGCTGCCATGCATCCTTGCTTAATACACACGGTTGTTACTCACTAAAACATTCTCATGTTTATTTTCTAATATGGTAGTGGCCAAGCTCATATTCAAAATAGAGGGTTAACAACTAGGAATGGAATGACCTCCCAATGTATGGAGGGATTTTTAATCATGATTTATAGTTTTATTTGAATTTTTGAGGATTTAGGTTATTTTAAAATTAACAAAATATTTAAAGCATTATTCTACCCTACCATGAATTGAACTTAGGTTATGGTGTAATTGATCGTGTAATTATTAATTATTAATTGTTTATAAAATTAATATGAAATTTGTAATTAGAAAAAAAGTTTGTTATTTTATTTTAAAATTAATTAACTCCAAAGTATGACTTTTTCAAAACCCTTAGAAAAACACAAAAAACATTATTTTACCATGTATCGAAGTTTAGATTACGGTGGCAATTCATGATGATTTTTTTTTTAAAAAGGCAAAGAACATTGACAACGTCGGCACGACCCAGATTTTGTGAGGAAGGCTGTCGCCGAGAGGATTGTGCGAAACATTCATGTATTGAAGCTGGGGGAATTGGTAAGCTTGGTAGGGATTCCGCCCGTGAGATTATTCATCGATAGGTCTGCGAAAGTTAAATTGGATAGCTTTCCAACATATAGAATTTCAACATATATATTTTTCCCTCTCATAATGGTGCCGGTGCATTTAGTTTTGGTACACATCCACCCCAGCATATGCATGGCCCCTCATACAATAGTCAAAATTGTAGCGGTGGCACATCATTTTCATATGGTACTTTTTTGATAATTTGTTGGGATTAGTTACAATCTAAACTATCAAATATTTTGCAGGGACATGTGCATGGGTGGACAGTAATTCCCACGGCTGATTTTTTCTCAAAGCCTCATACTCGGCAACCATAGTTGCTTCCCATTAAGTTTATTTTTGGCTGATTATAATTAAACATATCTTTTCCGGTGTCGACCTTTATGAGAAGAAAATCGAATGGAAGATCTTCAGTGAGCAGGATCGATTTCAACAAGTGCTTTCTTGGAGAGCTCTAACACCACCCATGCTCTGGGCATGGAGCTATGATGTTGTCATATCTGCTGGTTGTTACTATATGGGATATTTGGTCTAAACCACTCTCTGGGGCTAGTATCAATCCGCTTAGAGACATTTCACTTGACCCACCTTGGAAAGGGAAAAAGACAAGGGTGAGACACTCGCTTAGAGTCAAGAGGGTAAAAATGGATAAGTGGGCAGACTCCTCTAATATGAATGGGAGTGATCGAGTCTGCATTAATATAATAGTACACAAATAGTCAAAGTGTATATATACGAGTGCAGGAATTTCTCCACATAAATTAGCAACGGACTAAGACTCCCCTTCATGTAACATACCAAATAACTTAGGCTCATCGATATCAAGGGTATTAAAAACTACTATGCAAACAACTAATCATGATGCTTTATTGGTTGCTCTTCAATAAAGAACCAAAATTGTTTGTCAGACAATTCCTTTGTTGTAATAGGTGAGTACGACGACTACTACTTCTCATTTGAAGGCACATACCTAAGGATGTATGGGGGCACTAAACCTCCTTATCTACTTCCCAAGTATGCTACATATTTCATTGTGCATAAAGAAGCCATAAGACAAGTCTTCATCAATGGAATTGGTGACTTTTTGCATCTTAAAAAAAAAAATCTTACCCACCTTTACCATTCAACATTGATTCATACAAGTTCCAAAAAATTAGAGTTTGTGAAGCCTTCGTTTCCAACTTGGAAGCTTTTCACTTCGGGACTATACTTTTTGACGTAAGAAATGACAACAAAGGTAAAGTGGCAAAACATTGTTCTTCTTGCAAGATCACTTTTGAATACTCAGATTATTTCCCGGCAGATGAGGAAATATATAAAAGGGTCAATAATGCGAAAGAGCTACACAAAAAAATATAGGCCAACCATGCACCTACTTCTATCAAAATTACAACCCAGGAAAAGGAAGCAGAAATACATATACAAAGGGAAGAATCAATAGAGCAACAAAATAAAGAGGAAACATAAATACATAGCCAAAATCAATAGGCCAAAAGGGTACAAGAAAAACAAGATAAAGAGGAAGCAAAAAGAGTAGCAATCGAACAACATCAAAGAGAGGAAATGAAAAAATTGCAAAACGAAGAAGCCCGTCGTGCAAGAGAAACTAAAGAAAATCAAGCTCTGGAAGAACAGATCAGCAAAGAAGAGCAAGAAAAGATCCAACCAGCTATGCACAAGGAGCCAACAAGTCCACAAGTCAATAGTCCAGAACCCATGGACACAAACGTGTTGAGCCCACTAATTGGAGACCACTTGCCATTTCCATAGCTTGAGCTTATGCCATTTACCCCATCCAAAGAACATATAGTGGCCCGATTGGACATGTTTTCTTTTATTCAAAGAGAAAGACCATAACACGACGGTCAGAAAAAAGAATGAAAATGACCCCTCAACCAAATCTTGTCACCGTCGCAGAAAACACACTTGTAGAAGGCACCCAAAAGGACCCCAAATTCACAGCCTCCGTGAATGTCGCAGTTGCACAAGCAAGTGCTAACAATGTCGACAATCTGCTTACCACTATTGAGCGAAACAAAGAAAAAATGTTGAAACTCAAGGCCACCTTGGTAAAGGAACGTGGAGAGACCATTGAGTTAAACACAAAATTACAGGCCACATTATTTGAGAAAGACAAATTACTAGTTGTGTACAACAACCTTAACACATAAAAGGAAGCATTGACTGTTCAGTTAATGATAATGGAAGGGGAGACAAATGATTTTCAAGCAAAGCTTACAGACTTTGAAACACATGTATCAATGGCGAACGACAAGGCCAATGAATTGAATACTCAAGTAGATAAGTTGTTGAGAGATAAGGAATCATTCATGGAACTGTTATGGGCACAAGCATGCAGTCTCAAACTGTCAAAAAACACTCTTTCAACAAATCTACAATATCAAACAATTCATGGCAAGGATGCAGGAAATTGTTGCAAGCTCAATAGTAATGCATCAACGTTTGATTACTATTGGCAACAAGCTTAACAAACAGTTAACTTGGAGAGAAAATAACCCAACATTTCCTCCTCACCTCCCTCAAAAAACACTAGTGACCCTGAAGCTTGATATTGCACTCCTTGAATTTTGCAGGAAAGCCACTAATAGACTAAATGCCAAGATTGATAAAACTCTTGAAAAGTGCACAAAATTCTATGAGGAAATCTATCAGGTTCACCATAAATGCCAGCTCCTTATGGCAACCAATATTGATGAGCTACCCCCCAAGAATCAGCAAATGGCAGAACTCCAGCAAGTGTTGCAATCAAACCTGGACTACATCAAGAAAATCGATGCTCTAATAGAAGAAGACATTGACTTCTATGTAAGGCAAACATCTACACATCTCATTTTCCTTGAGGCTACTTGTAAGGTTGCACCAACAAAAGTTGCAAATATAGAAACATAATTGTCTTATCATGAAGTGTCTCTAAAACTATTAAATCCTAATGAATATAATATCATAACTGAAGCAGCTACTGCATATGTACAATACTCAAATGAAAACTTTGCCTACTATTCTCATTTTTGCAATTTCACCAAATAACAAATTCTTCCATGGCTATATAGTGGCGAACCAACCCTTTTTGTTGTTCATCTATTCTTCTTTGTCAATGAAAACAAATTTCCCTTCTTGAGAAATGTAATGTGTACTTTTCAATGGATATTATTGGGATTCCTTTTCTCTAAAAAACCTCAATGCTTGTTCATATTTTTGTAACAGTGCTATATTTTACTATGTTTTTAGTTCAATGCTTTTCAGTTTCCTTGTTGGCAATGGCTTTTCAAGCTAAGTTCATAATGGATTATCCCAAGCAGTAGTGATATAAATACTAATCTCAGCTGATTTGTAGACTATGTACTCTCTTTTACATTCATAAAAACAAAGAAGCCAAGCAAAGCGACCTCTCCTCATCTACCTCCACGTTGAATAAATACAACCTTTATATTGAGAGCTACCACCACTTATTGTGTTGTAAGTCTGCATTTTATTGTGCTTTGTTGTGAACTATCTATACTATCAGAAGACGTGTGAATCCTTGATGCGGTGAGAGTCATTGATAACCAGTTACTTTCCTTGGTTTATTAGTGGTTTTCAGAAGATTAATTCATATTGTGACAGGTTTGTTCACCTTTACATGGTTGAGAAGCATGCAAAGTTTTTATTGTGGACTTGAAATCCTCAATGAGAGGAAAGAAACATATATGGGTTTCCCACTGTATCTTCCATTCTTGAAGCAAACATAACGAAGATTCACCACTCCTATTGTGTTGTAATTCTGCATTTTTATTGTGCTTTGTTGTGAACTATCTAAACTGTCAGAAGATGTGTGAATCCTTGATGCGGTGAGAGTCATTAATAACCAGTTACTTTCCTTGGTTTATTAGTAATTTTTAGAGTATTAGTTCATGTAGTGACAGGTCTGTTCGCCTTTACATGGTTCAGAAGGATGTAAAGTTTTTATTGTGGACTTGAAATCCTCAATGAGAAGATATAAACATATTTGGGTTTCCCACTATATCTTCCATTCTTGAAGCAAGCATAACGAAGATTCATTTACAACTTAAATTGTGACACTATCAAAAGCTGGTCCATGAAAGAGTTCTATACCTATACTTGTATATGGAGATTCCTAAATTTATTGCTACAACACATGGCATGAAAGCAAACTTTTGTTCACAAGTAGTTTGTGCAGTTTAGGAGCTATTATAATCATTGTTTTCATTGATATTATTGCAGAATTATTTTTTCAAATTGCTTATATATTCCAGATGTAGTAGTAATCTCTAGTGTTGAGATTACTAATACAGAGATTGTGAGAAAAGCAATTGTAGTTGACTCACTGTGTTGATGAACTTAACATTATTTTTTGTTATGGGTTGAGTGCCCTTGTCTTTGTAATATGAGATTGTTACAAACTTTGCTCTTTTCCTACCAGTATCATTCGCTACTTGTGCCTATGTTTTTGTTCCTTCTAACTTTCCTCTTTTCCTACCGGTGTTCATTTTTGCCCCTCAAGAGGCAAATGCTAGTATTAAACTCAAACAGTTGATGTATGACCTTTGCTACTGTAATCTTTACCAAATACAATATTGTTCCCTTTTCCAATACTTTATAGATCATATAGGCAATGAAAAAAGACACTCTTATGTTGGTTTTTGTCATGAACTTTGGTGAACATCTATGAAACTTCTTTATAGGTCTAATCTAATATATCCAATTCATATCAATATAACTCCATAATCTCTTTTAAGATAATCCATTATATCTTAATTCATATCAATATAACTTCATAATCTCTTTTAAAATATGAGAATCCATGTATTAATGTTTTGATAAACATATTAATTAAAGTCCATGTATTCCTTTTGCATGTGATACTAATAAATTTTTTTGTGTGAGGGTGGTTGACAAAGAATTGATGTAAAATATTTGAATTTAGAATAATATATAATTACCTCATTACATTACATTTATGAGGTGGCGTTCAAAGTCAAAGACTTGTCACATCATTGAATGATTTCTTAAAAGTTTAGAATGTTCATGATAGAGAATTTCTACACGAATCTAGATAACCATAGTGGGTCTTGTTCTTAACAGCTTTCAAAAAGACTAAGGAAGTTGTAATATACACTTCACCAATATAATTATCGCACTTGACATGTGAGGGTGTGATTAGAGGGAAAAACTTAACCACCAGTGTGATTTCTTGTGTTCTCTGAGGCAAGTGTGGGAGTGTTGTTGGATGAGAACATCCAATGTCCTTTCCGCATTTTCCTCAAGGGACGCGAGAAGTCTTATTGGTGCTTAATGTTCATCATGATTAGAGTTAGTAATGAGCAAGTTCTTCTTATTGTAGTGTTTATCGAATTAAGAGGAATAATGCTCCTTAGAGTTTCAAACAATTTTTTTATAATATGATTTAAAATGGATCACAATACAATTTGTTGTTTATTTTGGTATTTTTTGAGTGAAAAATTGAAGTTATTGGCTATAGGGTTCATTTTGGGGCCATGTCTTGTTTTGGTTATTTTGGGTCTAAAAAATTTGAAAGCTCATTTGAGGCATTAAACAACAAACTTTGGGGGTCAAAGCTTTGTGAGCAATGTTCTCATCATAATTGTGATATTGTTCTATGCATCAAGAGCTTTACGCCAACACAAAGATCACCCCATTAGAGTTCATATGAGGGATTTATGCCTCATGCAAGTTGACTTATCATGTTTACCACCATGGTACCAAGTGGATGCCACATCAACTCCCATTAATTGCACATATGGAGCTAGTCATGCATGGACTTTCAAAAATATTCTAGAGGGTTCAAAACCCTAATCCTAATAAGGTTTTGAGGCATGCAAAAATTCTAACCCTAATCCTAGGTGGCTATAAGGACATATTAAATACATGGTTTCTAGGAAAGGAAGGGGTTCCATTCTTATTGTATTGATTATTGCTCTATACTTGAGCAAAGCAATGGAGTGAGATACTGGAGCATAAAAGAGGAAGTGGAAGACCCTGTAGCAACCAGATAGGACATAGTGTCTATGGAAACTCCATAACAAATTCACCTTTATTTGTATTTTCATTTCATTAGTAAGAGGAAAAGAGAAAGGCATAGTCCTTTCTGGTTGAGTTTCCCATATTAGGCTTCTTAGGGTACATCTTGTGTTCATTGTGTGGATGGTGCATTAGTCATTTTAGCTTGTTTTATTTAGTCTCATCTTATTTCAATTTTGTGTGTGCTAGGTTAGTAATATTAAATATTAATCTTATGTAAAACATTGCATAACAAGAGTTAGAATAAACTTGTAAGAAATGTTGTGGTGAACTATTCCATTGGAAAATCCATGGTAATTTACAGATTGTATTGGTACTATGACAAATTTCTTTGGGTTTTTTTATTAGAAATTATAGAATCCAAGAATTGGCATAAGAAATAAATCTCAAAACCCTAGCCATGGTGGATGAGCACAATAACAATCTAAGGTATGATTTAGATGATAGATTTTCAAAACTAGAAGTACAAGTCATTGATATCTCTCATAACATGGTGATCTTCATGGCAATTATAGAGAGCAAGGTTGGACTTTTTTGCGAGTTTGGTAGCTCTAAATCAAAATTTGGCTTGGACAAGAAATCTAGAGACAATAAATATTGAGAAAAGGATCCCCAAAAGGGGCTAGAGAAAGAGAGACCAAGTTCCATCATTGTTTTTCTTGAACCTTTGTTTAAAGTGGAAGTGAAAGTGGAGATCAAACCCTAGCAAGGTGAAATTGATGTTGTTAATTGGAATCAATGGTTGCAAAAATTATAAGTCTATTTCATTGTTCATGACATACGAGAAGAGAAAAATATATCATTTGCTCAATTGAAGTTAGAGAGCCATGCCCAAACTTGGTAGGAAAACCACACAAAGACACTTAGGCTAAAGGGTAATCATGTATTAATTAAGTGGGAGGTGTTTAAAACACTCATTAAGTCTCAGGTACACCCTATTAGGTATGAAGAGGACCATTTTATTTGTCAGAATTACTTCTAGTAGAAGTAAGGGAAGAGTGTTGAAGAGTACACCATTGAGTTTAGAAAACAAGCCATTGAGTTAGGTTTATCTCTCCAGAAATCGGATGTACTCCTCAAGTATCTAAGTGGTCTCCACAATCATGTAAGGAGGCAAGTGATGCTCTTTAAACCTAGGACCGTTGATGATGCTTGTGTACAAGCATAATATATTGAGAATATATACAACAAAGAAATAAAAAATAGGTGGTTCCAAACATAAAGAACACTAGGACACTTCTAATGAGGGAAAGAAGAAGCGGAAAGAAAAGGATACAAAGAAAACAACTTTTGGACATCAATGCAAGGATACAAAGAACCATTATAACTATTGTAATATTGGTGGTCACACCAAATATAAGAGTTGGAAGATAAAATATACAAAGTTGAATCCAAAGAACTATAAGAAGGATGCCAGGAAGAAGAACATGTTAGCCATGTTTTTGGACAACCACATAGAGAGTAGCTTAGATCAAGATAAAAATATTGTTTGCATTACAATGTAGAAGGAGGTGAACCTAAGTAGCAACCATCCAAATAAAGAGAAAGATATGACTAATTTGTTCCATATCAATATCTAGGTTAAGAAGACAAAGGTGGATTCTCAATTTTATTCAGGTTCACGGGCCAACCTTATAACAGAGGATTTGGTAAGCAAGATTGGATTGGGAGTTTATGACCATTCACACTCATACCCATTAATATGGGTAAACAAGGTTGCATAATTCATGGTCACTAAGCAACATATGATCAAATTTTATATAACTAAAAACTATATTGATGAAGTAGAGGTAGATGTAGTACTGGCTTGATGTGTGTGGTGTAGTGTTTGGAAACCCCTACATGTACTTGAGGAATGAAACCTTCATGGGGAGATAAAACCAATCCCATCTTATCAAGGATGAGAAGTCATTCATCATCAATGTGTAGAATGGCAAATCCAAGATTCTTTGGTAAGAGATAACCAAACTAGGAAACTTATTAGGTCAAGTACAAAGTTTGTATTTCTCTTTCTGGAAGAGAATCAACAAGGAGACAAAACAATTATGGGGTTGTACTAAAGATAATAAACATTAGTTGGAGGAGTTTTTGTAGGAATATAGAGAAGTGTTACAGGATTCTAAAGGATTAGCACCTA
The DNA here is from genome assembly GCA_027924585.1 of Larix kaempferi. Taxonomy (NCBI): domain Eukaryota; kingdom Viridiplantae; phylum Streptophyta; class Pinopsida; order Pinales; family Pinaceae; genus Larix; species Larix kaempferi. The sequence continues at coordinate 3,101,589 of BSBM01000241.1, read as the reverse complement.
AAGGGAAGTGGAGCATGAGATATAGTTGTTTCCTAACTCCCCAATGCCAAACATCAGACTATACAAGAAATCCATATTGGAAGAAAATGAAGTGAAGAAAGTAAAAACAATTGCATCAACTATTGTTATTGGGAGTAATTCAACCAACCACTTCACCTGGTGGGTCACCTATCATCATAGTACCAAAGGACGGGACTTGGGGAATGTGTATCGATTATAGTTATTTGAATAAGAACACTCGCAACAATTGGTACCTTTTCCCAAGATTGATGACTTGCTAGATTAGTTGTTGCATCGAGAGTAACAAGGTGCTTTACAAACCAGTATGGGGGAGATGTTGTCACAAAACGTAACGTAATGCTATGCAATGTTACCAAATATAAAAAGTAATTAAAAAAATCCATGTCGACTCATATAATAAAAAATTAAAGCCAAATAAAAGATAATTTAAAAAAATCCATCTCGGCTCATAAAATTAAAAATTAAAACCAATATAGATCCATTTTAAACCTAGATCTATCAAGCACCAAGAGGGATCAAATTTCTTGAGGTGTAATTTTTTTTGGACATGTACAAAGTTAAAAAAAAAATTACACCTCAAGAAATTGGATCCCTCTCGACGCTTGATAGATTCGGGTTTAAGATGGATCTATGTTGGTTGCATGCCAAGTACTTCATCAAGTTGTATTAAAAATAACGATATCACCAGATACAAATAAAAGAAAAAGACACCTAAAAAACCACTTTCAAATGAAGCGAGGTTTATATGAATGGTTGGAATGGTTGGTAATGCTTTTTGGTTTATGTAATGCATTAATTGCAATTATGTGTTTAGTAAATGATGCATCATGTCCCTTTCTGGATTCATTAGTAATAATGTACTTAGATGATATATTGTTTTGGCGATGACCTATACCAACCCATTATTAATTCCTTCGTCAAAATGGCATATCCATAATGTAATCTCAATGGCAGTAAATGAATTAACTCGACCTAGGAAGAGCATATCTCACATCTCACATCTCACATCTCACGCATATCTCACAACAATTGATGGAAACATTAAGAAATGTGAATTTGCTCGATAGTCTTTAATGTATTTGGGGTATATGATTGCTAAAGGGAGCAAAATATAGATCCTATGAAGATGGAGGCCATCGTCAAGTGACCAAATTCCACAAATGCCACTAAAATTAGGAGCATTGTGGGGGAAACACAATACCCTGGATATCTTATTGCATCCTTTTCAGGTGTGGTTTCACCACTACATACCATAACAAGCAACAACAAGAGTTTCTAATGGGGAAAAATCAACAAAAGGCTTTTGAAGAGCTAAAATGAAAGATTGGTTGAGCACGTTCATGCATTACCCAATTTGTAGAAGTCCTTGATCTTACAATGTATATAGGGAGGTGAATATTAAAGTCAATGTCCATTTAAAGCTAAGTGAACTATTCATGTTTTCAATAGAAACGTATATTGCCATTACAAAGAACTAACTAATTATTGAAAGAATAGATAGACTAAAGTTTCTAATTAAAAAATTATATTATATGAACCTCCATTCTATGAATTGCTTATGTTAAAGACTAAATATTATAACTCTCAATTTTTTTAATGTCATATCTAATATGGATAATTTGTTTCATTTTACCTTTTATGCGTCTTCTTATTATTATTGATTTTTTACATATACACATATTAAAAGAAAATATCAAGACAAAATCAAACACCCAAACATATAATCTCCCAATTCAAGGAGGCATAAAAATAGACTTTGGAGTAGATGTTTAAAATGCAAGTGTCATATAACGACCTTTTTTTTCACCCAAAAAAAAATTCTATATTTCATTGAAATATAAAATAACATCACTATCCCAAATACCTACCCACCTTCAAAATGGAACAAAATCAGGATAGTCAGAAAAAAAATCCAAAACCCCATGAACCTACACTAAACCACAAGCCAAAGTCCAAAATTTCTATATTTCATTGAAATATAAAATCACATCACTATCCCAAATACATACCCACCTTCAAAATGGAACAAAATCAGGATAACTAGACCAAAAATCCAAAACCCCATCAGCCTACACTAAACCACAAGCCAAGGTCCAACTATACCAAAGACAAAAAAAACTCCCAACACTTAGCAAGCTATCCTTCATATCAAGGCCATAACCATCAATTCAATTAACTTCCTTTTCAATTTCATTTATTTCTTCAATTATGTTGTTTTTTTGTTTGTTGGCAAAGTGGTGGAACCTCCCTTGACTAGCAAGTTTGCCTTTGGCTAAATAACCACGAACCAGGGGCATCTAAGCCATCAAAATCACTCGGGGATCGCACCCATCCTAGACCGCACCAACCCTTAACATGGTTGGATTTTTTGGTATCCACAAGCTTAGAACCGATGACCTTTCCACTTAGGGGGTGTCTTAACCTACCCCGCCACCAACTGTTCTACATCTCACGGACTCCTTCAATTATATTGTTGTTTCCTATTAAAATATCAAAATGATCCTTTTTGAAATCAAAGTCTTTCTTTTCTCATTCTCTAGCATTAAAAGTTCAAATTACTACAACTTATTGAAAATGGACTTATACTAGTTTTTATATGCTTACATTATACAAATGTCTTAAAGCATTAGCTAGAAATTTATGGATATTATCTAACAATCCACATGGATGCATGCTACATATTATTTTATATCTAGAATAATTCATTCATAAATTTTAAAAAGTTTTTTCATTAGTATTGGTTATTTGTAGTCTTTATTAATGTGGTTTTTATACAAAAGGTTTTATTAATATTAATGAACGGTATCATTTGTGTATGTTATCATTAATGATAAGTACACAATTTTATTAATAATATTATTTTGTGCAATTTACCATATTCATATTAAAATTAATTTATAATTCTAAAATCTCAATCAATAACATATATATATAACATTTTTTTATAAACTAATAGTAAATTTTTTTTCTTTTTAACCTAACACTAATACCTTTTAACCTAACACTAATACACACAAGTTTTTATGGTACATAGACAACTTATAAACATATATTTGCCTTTTTATTAGTATATATATTTTTAATTAATAAGAATATATGAATATAAGTTTCTTTAATATACATTTTTTTTCTTTTGACTTAGCACTAATATATATAAACTTTTGTGTTTACCCAAACTATATATACATATATATATGCCATTTTTTTATTTTTATTGACATACGTATTTTTAATTAATACACTATATTTGGATTATTTTTTATCAACATTTTTTTTGTTCGATTGCCTGTCACTCGGGACCTGTAGCAATGAACTATTGGTTAAGAACCGCAACCCAGGGGAATCTAAGCCGTCAAATTCACCTAGGGATCGCACTTGGCCTGGGGCACACCAACCTTATGATGGTTGGATTTTTGCATGTATCCTCCCAACTAGCTCACCCCTAAGGGGAATTGAACTCGGGTTGCCCTGCTAACGAGACCCACACCTTAATTGAATGAGCTAACGTCTTAATTTTTATCAACATGTAAGATATAATTGCACATTATTATTTATACTTATTTTTATTTTTACAAAATTTATTTTTAAAATATTATACACCTTGAAATTTATAATAATACACATTTAGTTGAATGGTTCTACAATATATATATATATATATCAAAGGAAACAAAATTAACTTGTTATTCATAAGAATCAAAGTTACGTCAGTCCTCATCAAATGAACATGATAGCGCTAAGATGTAGCTAAATTATTGTCTATCCAACCAAAATCAACAATACAATACTACTAAAAACAACTGCATAGCATGCATATAAACCAATGATCATTACATCCACCTCACAACCACCAAGCACTTCATGCTGTTACAAACTTTCTTTTCACTAGCAAAAGACCATCTATTTCAGAAAAAAACTTCACAAAAATACTCCTGACAGTGCAAAAAGGTTCTAAAAACAGAGATAAAACAAACATCAATCAAGAGTTCATCAACAAACTCCTCAAAATGTAAAAGTCCATCCATAACCCCAACAACCTTTTTTGAGAGGCTATTTGCATCCTTGTTAAATTCCCCATGGATATGCGTGAAGGAGATATAAAAAAAACTATTAATCTGATTTCTTACTCTATTAATCCATTGTTCAATTGCAAGGACATTCAGATCAGAGAAACCACTTTCCCAATCAATGATAGACTTAGAATATCCCGTGACCTGTAGATTGTCAATTCCTCTTCTCTTAGTAAACAAAATAAGGCACCAAAGAGCTATGAGCTTTACTTTAGTATTAGTCCCGAAACCACCCCCCATCCACAACTTGATAACATGACCAACTTTAATACTTAAAGTCATACCAGCACCACAAAGGCCATATTTCTCTGCTCCATCAAAAGAACCTGCATGAATGCTAACAACCAAACTAGGCTTGTTAAGTAGCCTTGTCTTTGAAGCCTTCTTTTCTTTGAAATATTCCAGGAGATTTGATATAATTCTTGTACATACCAAATTAACAGAGGGATTAATATTTTCAAAGAAATTATGTGCCCTCTAGACTTCCCAAAACATGAACAAGGGAAGTTCTTTAAACTGTACATTGGCATGAAACCAACTCATGTAAAGACAAGCTTGCAAATCAAGTGCACCCCAATTATACTGAAATTTTTCCACACAAATCTTCCCATGTCATCCTGATAAAACAACAACGAACAAAAATATGAGTAATGGATTCCATCTTGTAATACCCCTATTTTGGACTTTGAACCCCTATGATATTTTATGCTAAGTATTATTTCATTTATACTTAGGAAATGTTAGAAATCTGCTAAAGAAGTTTCTATTGACCATGTGGACCAGCACATTAAAAGAGGGAGTCATAGTCCCCTAAGGTTGGAGGGAAAATGCCACTTAATAATAATAATAAAAAATTATTATTGGAGACAATTGGAAAACCCTAAAGAAAAGAATTGAAAGATTAATGAATTAAAAGAATTCACATAATGAGGAAAATTCCCCTAAGAGAATAAAAGGTGAAAACTCATTGAAAATCTCAGAATTCATTATGCATCATTCACAATCTCATGAGCTGAATACACAAGAGAAATGGGAATGGGAAAACCTAAACCTAAGACAATGAATGTTGGTGAGGGAGGACAGATTTGGGAGAACCAAGCTGGTCTTGAAGCCAGGTGATTGAGTGCATATTTGGGAGGACCAATCTAACTTAGATCAGGAGAATTCATATAGTTTGGTATGAGCTTGGCCACTTAATTGTGTGCAGGTAGGAGAACTACCCCAAGTTTGCAGGAGTACTGCATTTACCTGAATACACTGTGATAATGATTCTCTCCATGGCTATGGCTTAAAATCCCTTGGAGCATCCTGGAGCTCAAGAGTATTGAGTTGGGTGTTGGGTTGCTTGTTTCCTTTTGACATATCCTGAATAACTTGGGAAATAACTAGTTACGGGTAAAAAAAATAAATACTCTACCTGGGGGACTGTGAACTCAGCTCGGGGGTGACCTGAGAACAAGGAGAACTTGTTGGTCAAAGGCTGGGAGGTTTGGGCCTGGCTCCACTGGTCATCAGATTCAGATAAGTGTTTATAATCTGACTTGTAGAGTATTTGTTTTGGATAGTATTTATATATGTGTTTCTGAATATATTTGATTCACGATTGAATGGCAAATGTATCAGATTTAACCATATATGTATTGTTCTTGATTATTCTGAGCTTAAATCTTAGCTAGAAAATTAGATCTTTGTTATGAGTTATCTTATGATCATTTTTATAGATTTGCAATATTTATATTGTGGGATGGATGTGATAATATCTACATTCTAATGGCAGTAGATTTACAGCATTAAGACCCTCTATATAGTTATAAATATATGCAACATCAAATATAATAATGATATGAATCATGTGCTAACCTAGGGTTTGTTGAGACATGTTTACATATTGCAGGTGTTGTATTTTAAATATATTCCAGCATTTAGATGATATCTCATGCTTTGCATTATAATGTTGTAAATAGGGTTGGCAGATAAACCTGAAGGTTTAAATGCCTAGCCCATATGTTATTAACTCTTATAAAGTAGAGTTTATTTCAGAAAAGATAAACCCTGATAATGTTGGAGTGCAAACTTGTTATAGTTCTGAGTTACTATGTTGGACAAAGTTTGTATTCTATCTAGATCTGGTCATAATAGACTGTATGCATTTAATTGGCATTCCAGTTTGAATTGTTGAGCATTGAATAAACTATACATTGCTATATTTCTAAGTTAAATATATGCCTGAATACTATTATGAAATAAATGGTTAATGCTTATGCAAACATTGTGGTAATGCCCATTATTAATATGAATATGAATGTAAGTGCCGATGGCGTTATGCGACCCAAGCATAACCTAGGTCACCAAACCTATGTATATACATATAGATTGAATGCGTTTTGAAGTGCAGAAGGGATGAGTGCAAACGATTCAAGTGCTTAAGGGTTTGACCCTTAGCGTGGATGCTATAATATTAATAGATGATATTATACCTTGAAACATTCACCTGTGCATTTTTTTTATGACCTGGCGTTTTCAACTATTGCTAAATAGTAGATTGAATACATTAAAATGAAAACGATGCTGGGCATAAACGAAGTTCACATAATAATAATCAAACATCGCAGCATATAAACACAGTTTGTATGATAAACATTGATGAAGAAAGAGACAGCGTGTCGATGCTTTGAAACATTCATTTGTGCATACGATGGGCAGGCTAAACGCCTCTACCCTAAACAGTATTAATGCATGAATTAAACACTATATTACAGTATGCCTTTTGAATGCAAAGGAAACCATGGAGGACGCATGTGTTGAGTGCGAATCCTTCTAAGTGAGCATTAAATGACGGCTTCAGAGCTTACATTGCTAGTAATGAATTGGCATGCTCACATTAACTTCATGCATTTAAATATTAACATTGTATGCATCTAACATCTAATTGATAAGCATATACAACAGCGAAGTTAATTGTTTATATTGCATATGAATATCAAGTGTCGAGGGCACCTATACATTTAAAGTATGTAAATCCAAAATACATATCATTTAAATAACCATACAGACTGATGAGATTTGTAAAAGGGTTTTATAAAGTCAAGTTGGGCTTGTGAAGAAGTTTCATTAAGAAATCAAATCTTTAATCATATACACAGATAGAGTATGGAACAACAAAGGGCGTGGTGTCGCCACATTAATTACAAGAAGTTTGGTGTACATAATCCCGACGCCTCTGCCAGGGGCAGAGTGTCGTTGGGTAGCTTTTCAAACTACATATGACTGTGGGGAATCCCACTACAACTCTTGGAGTGCACATTAACCCTGCTATGACAGTGGAGCAGAACAGAGGTTGCGGAGACGCTCTCATAGACTGGCTATACGCCTCTATCCTTTCGGCCAAGGGCCATGCTCCTAAAACATGCAAACGAAAGTAGGAGAAACCCTAATCTCAACCGACAAGCGTTTTAGTAACTTTTCCCCCACCAACGGGGTGAACCAAACCCGAGGGAGTGGGATTGGCGAGTTACCTGTTGAGCCAGCAAGTCACCACGACCCCAACGTTCGCTACAAGCTCGAGGGAGTGCTTCACTCCACCACACGTCGTTGGTTTCCTACATAGAAAAACGTGGCGAGAGGTCAAACCACAAGCATAACAACTTAACCATAGTGAATAAAAGTAAACAAAGCAACGATGAGACCGAAGAAGAAGCTAGTTGAGTGACGTTACCTGGTGGAGCAATGAGTCGCAGCACAAATCGACTCCTTTTGCACCTGTCAACATGGCAATACAAAGGTCAAACCTGGGCCTTTAAACTTGCAAAACATTAACGTAAATGTAACATGCAGTAAGCAACGACATTGTAAAATGTAACGATGGTGCAAGCAGTAACATATCACTTACCCTGTATTGTGTTCATGCCAAGTATGGTAACAACTGGTGCAGTATGCATCTGTGGAAGCAAACCGCCATGGTTTGGCTGTAGACCTCCACCATACCCTGTGCAGAGCCGAAGCTCACGTCACAGCCGAGCAACAATGAACCAAATGACACGTGAAGGGCTATCAATATTGGATACCAGAGTGAGCAAGTGGATACCACTACTGCCGGTGAAAGGAAGAGTTAATGCAGGCATGGAGATGATTGGGCGTGAAAATACAACGCCTGAATCGACGGTGCTAAATGCATCACAAACTCCCATGCATGGTCCCGGATCATGATCAATGACTCAGAACAAAGGAGGCTGTTAATGCTTTGTAGAGTTGGGTGTATGGTACGCCCCGACATAACTCTCCACTGACAGAGTTCCATAAATGGGACGAGACATCGTGTATACCACGTCGACCAGACTGTAAACGCAGCATGTGTACAAATCTCCATCCATGTGAGCACCATTACCTGCCAACAAGGCAGCCCGAAGTGGGGTTAAAACATTGAATTGGATTGGTAAATCCTAAGTGGCGTAAGCCACAAACCACGTTGGCCACCGGTGGGAGTGAGCCTGCTTACAAACAGTCTGAGTCATATGTCCTTGTCCACGTTTAATGCCAAAGTTGAGCTACGTTCATTCGTAGGCTCCTAGTATTACCACCGCGGCAGCACGATTATCTCATACGATTGTGTGTTGATCGGTTTTGAACCCCAAACATTAAGTGTTGACGCTATGAATGTGAGCCATGTCGAGGTGGTAGGTCGGCTTCCATTAACGACCACATATATTTCATTAACATTGTTATATGTTAAATGTACGCATTTAGCCTTAAGGTTAATGCGTTTAAATGTTTATTATGTTTATTATTCCATACTATATGCATAGTTGGAGTGGCGCTTAAACCTTGTAGAGGAGCGCTTTAATATGTATAAATATATATAGACCATTATATATATTGCTAACCACTTGTATGTATAAGTTTAGGTTGTGACCCCGAACTTTAATATGTATAGTGTTAGTTTGTATAATTCGAATTGCATGGTAGTGCAAGTGTTGGAAATATTATGTCATAATATTAAGTATGATTTGGTTCTATGTTATGCAATGTATTAATATTAATATATAAGTATGTAATTGTATATATATATATATATATATATTAATAGCCATGGTTGTTCTAGCCTATAGTTGTTAATTGTTTTATTAAAGAGCTTTTGCATTATAGTACCTTAACATATATGAGTATTATATTAATGTAGATCATTAATATAAATTAATGTGTAAATATTTATATGTATATGTAATCCATACATATGTACTTCAAAGGAGAGACTTGGAACTATGTCCATTAAAGTATTAATGATGATATTAGTTCGGGATGGTACACCTATGCTTAGTATTAAATACTTATAGACTATAGTATAGGCTGAGTAAGCTGGAAAAGATGCCAGGTTTGGAGCGTAATTGTTTTAATACTTACATATGTACCAAACCTTAGTCTAAATGTTATACGTGTACCGCCTAGGCATGTCATAGAGTGTTACACTCGTGGTGCAGGTAGGTAGCATGTGTCATCATGTCGGCATAAAGTACCTCTACGTCACACACGTGTGTTGTAGTACGTCCGTGCCATGACACTTAAGACGTAAGGGTGCGTATAGTCTGAAGGACTATAGCACTTCGGTAAAGAACCACGACGAGCAATGTGTGACAGCTTTACGTAATTTGTTATGCTTCTGATATGTTTTTGTAAGTATAATTATTACCTAGTGGTGTAACTGCAAACAATATTGAAGGGTCGTGGGCCCATGCAAAAAAAAAAATTGGTAAGAGGAGACATGACACATCTCACTTTTGCATAGAACACACATACTTGGGCCTTTGAATCCCCTTTTAAGAAAATGTCCCATGTAAGTATTTTGTTTTCAAGGAAAAAGCAATTAAAACACTTTACCTTCAAAGGAATTCTCCACTTCCACAATGAATTGACCCACCATTTAGGAGTAATTGAAAGAGCCTCAGTTGAGGATTGCTTCATAAGCCTTCTTTGCAGATACTATCCCATTAGAATTTTTCTAATCCCATACTATCTTATCCCCCTCATTCCTAAAAAAAATACCCGCTCTAATAAGAAGTAAGACATAGTTATCCCATTCAACCGCAAATACACTAGTCAGGTGCAAGTCTTTAGTTGTTAGCCAATATGGAAATTCTTCACCAAACCAGTCCCTTCTCCTAACCTGAGCAATGACCTGACTATTTTTGCTATGAAGTAAAGATAATATAGAATCAAATAAAGCATAATTACCTTCATCACGAATGAATGGATCAATACCCATAAACAATTGAGTACCATGGCCAATCTTCCATGAGAGATTTTCACTTAGTAATGTATAAAATTTACTCATATTTTTCCATATTATCGAAGCATTAGAGACTTTCTTATTAGGCTTCTGAATCCATTGAGTGACATACCAACACTTAATATACTTTGTTTAATCACCAAACTCCATAACCCATCCCTAGTAATACAATGCCAAAGAATTTTCATACTTAGATCCAAACTGAACCAACCCAAATGTTTTAATCCCCAACCTCCCAATTTTTTAGGAAGTGATAAGCTTTCACGAGAAGAAAGATGGAATTTTTTGTTTCTCATATTACCTGCCCAAAGGAATTGAAACATTCTTTGTCTGATAGCCACACAAATGGAGGAGGGAATCATAGATAGAGAAAGTCAGTACACCGAAATACTCTCAAGGATAGATTCACCAATACAAGTCTTCCACCTAGAGACAAATATTTGAAGGCCCAATTACTACTACTTCTTTCAACTTTCAGAATTAACCAGTTCCAATCCTCTTTTCTGTAGGAGTTTGGCTTCAAATAATAGCCCATGCATTTAAAGCCTACATCCAAGTCTTCCATTTTATAGGGAAAAGTTGACCAATTTGTTCCTCGATCCTTGGATCAAAACTAAAATGAAGAAACAATGGATTTTGAGGACTAACTGCCATTCCCAAAGCTAAACAAAAGGAAATGATTAAGTCCTGGAAGATGGCCCAATCTTGAAAAGGCTTTTCATGTTTGGCTGAGATGATAAGTCTGCTAAGCCCCTCAATGACAAGGAGAAAAAGAAATGAGGGTAGAGGACAGCCTTGTCGAAGACCTCTGCTAGAATTGAAAAATCTTGTTGGAAAACCATTCACTAGAATCACAAAATTAGCTGAAGTGATACATGCCATAATCCAATTTGTTACATCCGCTGGAAGAACAATTTGGATCAATACAAACTTCAAAAAGGACCAGTCAACCCGATCTTGCATACTCTTTGATTTGATAGTATGGAGACATTCTTGAGCTACTCCCACAGCATCAATAATCTGTTTGTTGGGTTAAAAAATAAATTGTCTTTTAGAAATATTTTTCTCCAAAATAGACTTGATCCTATTCGAAATGACCTTAGTAATGACTTTAAAATGGTAAATATAGACACACGCATTTATCATACTTTAGTTCTACCAACCAAATCTTGTTCGGCCAAACCCCAACCTACGAAGGACAAGCTTCTCTCTTTCAAAAAAATACGAAAAGCTTCGTGGGTTCAAGACCTCAACCTTGGTTCGAGAGCAATAAACCCTTGGAGACCATCGTTGTGTCGAGGAATTTGGTTATGCTGTCCGGCAGGGATAACGGGCTGGGATTGGATTTGGAAGGCAATTTGGGTTTAAGCTTTGAAGGGCATCGACACGTCTGGCATGGGATATTTTGACGAGGCTACCATAAATGTTATTAGGGCTAAACTTGAGCGCCTGCCGAAGGCCCTCTGTCTAGGTTCTCGAAGTTATGATGCAGAGGTACCCGCGTTTGGCCATCTCTGCCATCAAGAACCGACCACCATACAGGTAATTCTTGGAATATGGTTCAGGTTCCATTCTCTTTGAAGAGACCATCTTTCTGCCCAAGTGCCCACCACCGATGGAAATGGATTTGTTGATTTTGTGTGAGCAGAATATTGTGCCTGCAATTGAAGTTGTCAAGGTATTTACCCATTAGCCGGAATCACAATTTCTGAACTTCGGTTATATATATCTCACTAGTGTCTGCAGCAGAGCTTGGTTTTGTAGTTCACAGAACCATGATGTTCATGTGTTTGGCTGTTCTTTCTATCGTGATCATTATATACTCTTATTTAGTTGCATCTTTAATAATCTATAAACAGGTTTACTGTGATTCAATGTATGTGGGTCAGCTTAAACAACCGAAAAACATGGATGATTTCTGTATCATCAGATATATTCGATTCCTGGAAGAGATAATCCCTGTTCACCGAGGCACCAATCATTTCAAGTTGATAGAGCCCGTCAAATACTTTGGCCGACATTGAAACCTAAGGATGGTTTTTCTATCAGGATGGTTCTCCTATAATCAATCAATAGGTTTGATTAGTTTTCTTGGCCAGATCAATATCGAGATCTAAAGATGGGTTTCTTAGTTTATTTATTAATTTTCAGTTACGGTGTAATTTGGCTTGATTTTACTCCATTCAACGATTCACCCATTTAAATTTTTTTGTGCTATATAAGGTTTGGTTATGTATATATGCCTCGGCCCTCAACATTCTTCACCACCCTGTATTGAAAGCCAGCCTACGGATAAGGAGAAGGTTAGAGAAGGCGAACCAGGACCAGAGCTTCAACCCAAGGTTAAACTCGTCGTCTTTTTTCCTTTTTTGGATTTATTTGGGTTATGGGTTACTGTAATTAAATATATTCTCCTTCGAGCTTCGAGCTTGATCCTGGAGGCCTTTAATGATACAGACCTTAGATCGCATTGGCAACATCTGGTTATGCTAAGATTAATGTCACTAGTTGTTTTACCCTCCATATTCTCTAAATCTTCGCGTGATAACAATGCTTTCTTGAATTCATAAATGTTGTTCATGAATCCTGCGATGAAATTCTCTCACGCTAGGGTTTAAGTTCAGACGCCTGCTGCTGCTGCCATGAGTGCCCCTGGGGGTGGGGAGACTGCTCCCCCCCTGCCGAACTCGGATGAGGAGGCTTTCAGGCTTCTTGTCAACAAAAGAGGTAAGAAGCTCTCTCCTCCAGAACCTCCGAAGTTCATCAAGAAGCTTGACGCGATACCAGAAATTGCCTTGCTTGAAGATCAGCCCATCAAAATCGCCATGGCTTTGGCGAATCGAGGATTAGTAGGACAGTTCATGGGGCTCTGGCCCTCAGCGAAAACCACCGATGATTGGATCCAAAGGAATTGGAATCCCAACCTGAAGCATGGAGTGACCTATTATCCAATTGGGAGGGGATTTTTTGTGTTCGAATTCATCTCGGAAGAAGACCGTGACTTGATTTTCAGAAATGGTCCATACTTTATCGGTACTCAAGGCTTGTACTTAAATAGATGGGCTCTGGACTTCGACCCCTCGGTCGATGTCCCCAAAGAAGTCCCGGTGTGGGTCAGACTACCCAACCTACAAATTCACTGCTGGAACTACGAATCACTACAAAAAATAGGAAATGGAGTAGGACGTTTCATCGATAAAGCAGACAACAAAGGACAATACACCTGCGCTAGAATTTGCATAGAGGTAGATCTTGAAGCTGGTCTCCCGGAAGCTGTAAAGTTAACCATTGGAGCATGGACACATTATCAAAGACTCGATTATGAGCACCTGTCCTTCAAGTGCAGATTCTGTCAAGAGCATGGCCATTTCCAACGGAATTGTCCCAAAATGAAAACCTCCGAGAAAGAAAATATAGAAGGATGGCAAAAAGTTAAGAGAAGCAGATCAGGCCCAAAGTCAAAAGGAAATCGAGCACCGGATCCAACAAAGGAGAGCAATCATAATCCTGAAAGCCAAAAAGGACCATCGAATGCCCTGGGCCCAACTGAAACGCCGGATCCTGATCAAGAGCGAGAACTAAATAAACATGCAAGTGCAGATCCGCTCCCCACGGCCTCCTCTGGAGAACCCCCAAAATCCCCAGAAGAGCATGTAAGCCTGGGATCAAAATCTGGAACGGAATCCTCAGATGAAGGAGATACAGAGTCGAGCAGCCTCCAAGGAACGCCTGAGAGACCTCAGAGAGGACGGAAACCTGAGAAAATGAAACGGGCAGAACAATCCTACAAGGACGTGGTGCAGGGCTCTCAACACACCATTCCTGAAATGATGAATACTAGATCTGGGAAGAAACATGGCAAGCCTCCGAAAGGAGGTCACCCCCCCCACTCAGGTAGATAATGGAGTACATCTCCTGGAATTGTAGAGGACTTGGAAGCAAATTAAAAGAAGAAGCCATGAGAGACCTTGTTCGAATGGCAGGGCCAGAAGTCCTCCTAATCTAGGAGACCAAACTGGAAGAAGAAGATGACTTCTTCGAGTAAGTAATTGTTTCTGGAAAAAAGGTCCAGGAAGAGATGTAAGTGCTAGAGGGGCATTAGGAGGACTAGCGACCTTCTGGGACTCTTCAAAACTTGACCTAGTAGATGAAGAAAGTACCGATCATTGGCTATTTACCAAGTTGCTGCATAAAGATTCCGGGCATCAAATTAGCTTGTTCAATCTTTATGTTCCTGTCTTAATTTCAGGGAAAAAAGACTGTTGGGATTCCTTAAAGACCTTCCTCAACCTCCAAAAACCTGAAAACATTGTTATTGCTGGAGATCTCAATGTCACCCTTCTGCTTGCCAAAAAAAAGGAGGCTCTCAAGTCCGAGACCCATCCAGGGAATGGATCGAAGATACCATCCTTGAATGGGATCTAGAAGACATCAAACCCGAAAGAGGGAAGTTTACCTGGACAAACAAAAGATTAGGACCCGGCCATATAGCTGCCTGTCTGGAAAGATTCTTGATCCAATCCACTTTCCTGACCTTGGGTCTTTCGGCTACCTCCAAAATCCTTCTGAACTACACCTCTGACCACAAGCCCATTTCGCTTTCTCTCTCCACTGGGAAAAAACTGGGCCCTATTCCCTTCCGGTTCAACCCTCATTGGTTAAATCAAGAAGGTTTCCATGAGCTTGTTGCCGACTCTTGGAAAAGAATGGTCTACAGATCCCCCTTCTTTGTCTGGGAGGAAAAGCTTAGAAGACTCAAACGTGACCTGAAAGAGTGGGCAAAAACGTTAAGCTCCCCCATGGCGGATAGGAATAGAATACAAAGAGCGTTGGAGAGGCATCAGTTAGCCCTTGAGGACTCCCCCATCAACCCAACGTTGCTCTTCCAGGAAGATGACTTGCAAAAGGCTCTTCATAAAGCCTATAGAGTGGAAGAAGAATACTGGAGAGTCAAATCTAGATCTCTCTGGCTTCAGGTAGGAGACAGAAATACTTGTTTCTTCCACAAGCAAGCACGGGCCAGGAAAAACTTCAACTCAATCAATGAAATTCATTTCCAAGGGAAAAGTATCACGGAGTTCAAAAAAATTAAAGAGGCAGCCCACTCTTTTTTCAAAGAGCTGTTCACAAATCCTGATAATGCTTTCTCAGACAATACAAGCTATCCATTCACGGTGATCCCGAGCTTGGTAAATGAGGACGACAACAGAAAGTTGAATACCACGGTGAATCTCCAAGAGATCAAAAAAGCTATCGATCACATGGAGGCCGATAAAGCCCCTGGACCAAATGGCTTTACAGCCCGGTTTTACTCCTCTTGTTGGGACATCATAAAAGACGACCTCTTTAGAATGGTCAAAAAGTCCTAGAACTGTGCCAAGCTTGGGGGAAGCACCAACTCCTCCTTCCTAACCCTCATTCCCAAACAAAAAGGAGCAAAGGATTTCAGCAGATTCAGACCTATATCCTTATGCAACACTGGGTACAAAATCATAACCAAAGTTATGGCTAACAGGTTAAAAATGCTCCTTCCAAAGCTGATCCCGGAAAATCAAGGAGGATTTGTAAAAGGCAGGCACATCCCGGACAACATCATTTTAGTCCAAGAGGCCATCCACTCAAGTTGCAAAAAGAAGGAGAGAGGTATGATCGTTAAACTTGATCTAGCAAATGCTTTTGACAGAGTCAATCATAATTTTCTATTTGTTGTATTACACAAGTTTGGTTTTAACCAGAAGTTCTCAAACTGGATTAAAGCTTGCATTTCATCCCCTTGGATAGCTCCCTTGGTAAACGGTCACCCTGCGGAGTTCTTCCAAGCTTTGAGAGGGTTGAGACAAGGCTGCCCCCTCTCTCCCTTACTCTATGCCATCCAAGCTTCAATGCTAAGCTTCCATTTAGAAAAGTGCCTTCAGATCATATCTCTTTCAGGTATTCAAATGACCCCCAAGGCCAAGAACATCAATCATGCACAATTTGCTGATGACACTCTCCTTCTTGGAATTGCCAACATCAAAACTGTAAGACACTTCAAAGCTGAACTTGACATCTACAAAGAAAACTCTGGCAGTAAAATAAGTCTCCGCAAAAGTAAAATATATGGTTGGAACTGCACCCCGCGGGAAATGCTGGACATCTCAAGGATTTTAGGTATGGAGGGTACCGTCACGTGGGATACTATTAAGTACCTAGGCATTCCACTTTTCAAAGCTACTCCTCGAGTTAGTCACTGGTTACCTCTTCTTGACAAGCTCCAGGCTAAAACCCAGTCTTGGGGGGCCAAATGTCTAAACAAAGCTGGGATAGTCATCCTAATGAATTCGGTTCTCACTAGCCTCCCTACCTACCAGATCTATGCTCTTCTCGCCCCCAAAACCATAACCAACAGAGTTGATGGATTACTCCGCCAGTTTGTCTGGGAAGGAGGTCGCAATTGTGAAAGGAAGCTCCACTTAGTAAATTGGGATAAGGTCAAAAAGCCCAAACAGGAAGGCAGTCTGCAAATCAGAGACGTGGCAATCCAAAACCTGGCGATGGGGGGCAAGATCTTATGGAATATGATCACTGGAAAAGCCACTTGGAGCAAGCAAGTTCTCTGCAGAAAATACTTTCATGGCCACAGGGACATATGCTTAGATAGCCCCCCTAAAGCCCAAAAAGGATCTCCGATCTTCACCCTCTATCTAAAAACCCTTAATCATTTCAAAAAAAATATCACCTGGATATCGGGGAATGGGAAGAGAATTAAAATTTGGGAGGACTCTATTTTGGGTTCTCAGCCTCTAGCCTTCCGGGAAGACCTTGCTAACATCAAAAGCTGGCTTCTAAACAACAATTGTAAAACTCTTTGGGATATTTCGAGCTGGAACTCAGATGATTCTGCCTCTTGGAACAACTGGTCTCTTGGGGACATCCCTGACAGACTAAAAGATGAAGCCCTACTCCTGCTTGAGGAACTCCAAGGGAAATCACCAAATCGAGCCAGAGCTAAGGACAAAAGAGGATGGGGGACCTCCTCTGGAAAATACACAGCGGCAACAAGCTATGATGCTTTTCAAGCAATTCCCTAGGTTCCACCGGACCCAAGGCCTTGGAAATCTCTTTGGAGCTTCCCTCCGATCCCCAAAATAGACATCTTCATTTGGACAACGTTGCACAAAAGCATTCTGACTTCAGAAAACTTAAAAAAAAAGTGTTGGGAGCGCCCCTCTCGTTGCCCGCTGTGCATGGCTGATGAGGAAACTGCAGATCATATATTTATTCTCTGTGTATTCTCAAAAGAAGTATGGGGGATTCTTTCAGGAGCTTTATCCCTGGATCTACCACACTCAATTACCGAACTTCTAAGTAACTGGATGGCCATCTCTCCGTTCTCTCTAAATAAGAAAGCTCTTCTTAAGTTCTGTTGGATGTGGATTCCTAAATTTATTTGTTGGAAACTGTGGCTTGAAAGAAACAACAGAGTTTTCAAGGAAGAAAGAAGAAGCCCTGCTCAGGTAGCCATCAAAATTAACTCTATGATCAGTGAAACCCTTATAGCCAAAAACTCTCTAAAAAACGCTACCTCGATCAACCCTGATGAAGAACTATGGCTTAACAATTTCACCTCAAGCTGCCATAGTGGAATAGAGATCAAAGCCCCCCAAAGATCCAGCTGGGAAATTAGGCTGGAGGAACAGGAGTTCATAAAATGGAGGTCTTCTCTGGAAGAGTGGTGCTTATTCTTTGACGGAGCCTCGAAAGGGAATCCAGTCCAGGCTGGGGGAGGAGGAGTACTGATTGATCCTATAGGAAGAATACAGATGTCATATGCTTGGGGACTAGGCTCCACTTCAAACAACCAAGCAGAAATCCTGCCACTTTGGCAGGGGCTTATTTTAGCGAAAAACCTTAACACACAGGACATTGTGATCTTTGGGGACTCCAGAATAATAATTCAAGCCATCAATATGAGAAAGACGCCGTTGAATATCCTTCTAGCTCAGAGATTTAAAAAGGTGAGCCTCCCGCTGTCAAATTTAAGAAGTGTCAAGGCGTACCATATCCTCAGAAACCTGAACACTATGGTGGATGCAGAAGCAAATCGAGGGACACTGTTAAGCAAGAGTATCAGTCACATTAATGGGGAAATCAAATCTCAGCGATTTCCTTAATTGCAGGCCTGTGGCATCGATCAGAAGGACCCACGTGACCCGGACAGATGCACCTGTAAGACACCAGTAGCAGACAATTCCTACGGAGGGAGCCACGGGAATTGAGTGAATTCACAAAATGCGATTGCTAAATGCATTACCCCCAAGATTGGCTTGATTCCTCATTGATCTCATCCCAGTCTTTATCTCCAATTTATGTTCTATTGACCTCTTAAAAGGCATGAGAAAGAATAATTTTGGCCTCGTTCTCCAAGACTACTCCCTCGATTTTAGAATGGATAGCAACTCTAATGGCTGATCTGGATCTTGTCCAGAAGACCATTAAGGACCGGCGTTGAGATTCTCCAATAGTCTTCTCAGGACCGGTATTGAGAAATGCAGCTCCTCTCAGTAATGCGTCTAAGTTTAATATTTGGTATAGAGCCAAGCCCCTCAGAAACTATATTTATGATTCTGAAGATATATTTTGTAAGCCATCGGATGCAACTCTTTGATAAGCTAGCAACTATGGATAAGGTTTGTAAAGCCCCTAGTAGCTCATTTGCCAGACATTATTCAATTCATTTAACCGTTTTTGTAAAAAAAAAAAGATTAATGTTACTAGCAGCATTGTGAAATTTTATGCTAATATAACTTTGGAGAACACACCCTAGTCTTATCTTGCAGTGCTTGTCCATGGGCATTTTGAAGGCCCAATACAAAGACACTGTTAGGCTAGTTGAATTGTAAAGACCTTCATTACCATTTTTGAAGCTGTACTTTTCATGGATCTTAGAATTCTGCTTCCTAGTTAGATGTACTACTGAATCGTTTGATATTGCTGGGGAACCCATCAACTGCAGTTCGTGGATTGTGGGTGGATTTGATTCTCAAGTTGATTGTGTTCATGCTGCATTTCCTTTTTTTCATAATTGACCGTTTAAACCTTGTGGTTTATTGGAAGTCTTTAATTGCCTCCTTAATACTTAAGTGACACCACCTATCAAGAGGTGGGATGCCGTTTACAATCTGGGGCATGTGATTGATCTTGTCCTTCATGCTCTGTGGTTTTGCATATTCCCATACAACCAGCCACGACACAGTTTGATCTTGTCCTTCATACATTGTCACCTACAAATAGTTCTTTTCATATAATTGTTGTCCAATATTCTACGTTTTAAGATCATCAGTTTATTATGTATGACTACCCACTAGCTTCTCCTTTTCATTGTTCGCATGCTTCTTTTGTTTTTTTACAGGCTGGATTTGCAGGAGATGATGCTCTTAGGGCAGTGTATCCCAGTATTGTAGGTCTTCCACGCCATACTGGAGTCATGGTTGGGATGGGACAGAAATATGCTTATGTAGGGGACAAGGCTCAATCAAAGAGAGGTATCCTTACTTTAAAGTACCCAATTGAGCATAGGATTATAACCAACTAGGATAACGTGGAGAAGATCTGGCATCACATTCTATAATGAACTTTGATTTGCTCTAGAGGAACACCAAGCACCTTGAATCCTAAGGCAAACGGGGAGAAGAGAACTCAAAGTATGTTTGAAACCTCCAATGTGCCATGATCTGGATTTTGAGGGCTGAAATCTAGAAGGCTTGAATGTCGAGAGAGGAGAAAAAACATACAAATCTGCCATGAAATTACATGGATGAAAATATATGGATTAAATACACCACAAAAATATGAGAAAGAGAGAGAGAGTTGGAGAAGAAGGATTCCATTAAAATGAACCATTACATGCAATGAGACCAATTTTGGGACCTCTCATTCTCAATCTAAACTCTCTTCCTATTGCCTTTTTATAAGGTGTCTTGTTGATGAAGTCAACTTTGATTAGGGTTAACTCCATCAATTACATGTTCATAATGCTTCTTTTGACATTTAATACAAATATGGACTTATGTTTTTACATCCGAACTTAGACTATACGCCCCCCTAAGATTAAGATCAATCGTCCCCCCTTACAAAATGGGTCCCCATCATTTCACCCATGATAACAAAACATAAGACCATGTTATGTTTATCATACCAACATGTTTATAGTTTGTCAATTGCCGATGAAAGAAGGGTTTTGTGTGGTTTACTTGTAACCTTGGGTCCGTGGATGACCCATAACTATGGGCAATGACAAGATTGCTCTTGGTCCCAAATTATAACATGTGGGTACATTAGATGACCAGTAAATTACATGGGTAAAAATAAAGAAATTACAATAGGATTTAATAAATTCAAAAATTATAATTTACATGAAAATTTATGATTTTTGGGGTTGTGGTTGTCTCTTTGCAAATTTATTCATAACTTCCTCTGCAGGTGATGAAATCAAATTTCGTCGAAAACCCATTTGAGGTATCGACGAGATCTTTCATTGATATATGAAACTTGCTTTGATGTATCTCGTGGAATGAGAAAATGTCCACCGAAACTCAAGATTTGCGCGGTTGCATTATTATTCAGACCTATGCTACTTCAATCATGGATATCTCATAACCAGGAAACAAAATGAAATTCCGCAAAATATCCATTTGAGTTGACTAAAAAATCTTTCCAATGAGATATGGTAGAGTCTCTGAAATGATTCGTAGAGGTCGCAACATCTATGTAAAGTTTGCAGAAGAGGGTTGTCCTCCATTCCATCCATGATCGTGCTTTTTTGGCGGCTATACAATAGTGGGAAAGCTGAGAAAGGGCTGGAATGAGGTCTCCCAAGCTTCTAAATGTTGCATGCATGTTTTTTTAAGCCATGCCATGGCCGTATGAAGCTGCAATACTGTTGAATGTGAGAGTGTTGAGTGCAAAGAGCCATAAAGGATGCCAAAGGTTTGTAGAGTAGTATTTGTAAATTTTTATTCTCTGACCCCAACCTAGTTTCAAGTCTCAATAAGTCATAGTTTAATGCCCAACCCAATTTTGCTGCCCCGAGAGAATATATAAACATAAACAAACATTTATAACTAGAAACACGTGAAGTCTTTTACTCATTTCGGATCAACAATAATCACACACACACACATAAATAATTGATACTGAGATTTTGGTCAATATGACCATGGAAAAACCCTTGCGGGAAAACCAGTGAGAGAGTAGAAATTCTTTATTATCTCAAGCAAATTTACAATGAAGTACAATAAAAATTCTTCCAACAATCACATAGACATATCTCTGAACCTCCTGCCTTAAAGTTCGTGCTCGATAGTAGTTGGATGTTTTGGGATTTGTGCCCCTCTCTTTTGTTGGATGTCTTGGGATTTGTGCCTCTCTCTGTCTGCTCTTTGACTTGGGTTTCACACCCCTCTATTGCAGAATTTCCCTCTCAACAATTTTCCCTCTCTCAGTCGTTGGTGAATTCACTCTCTGAATCCGCCCTCTCTCCTCCAGTAAAGTGCTCCCTCTCTCTGTGTTCACTCTCTGAGCTCTCTGTGCTTATTGCAATCTCTCATATATCCAACCTTTACCCCTCTTCTCTCTTTTATAACACTTCAGTGCCTTTTAGGCTTCCAAATCCCCAATTTATTTTTCATGCAAAAGTTACACTTCCGCATTAAAAAATTACACTTTTTCCTTAAAAAATTACACTTTCGCATTAATAAAAATCACTTTTAGCAAATATGAAGAAAGGGTAAGGTCTGGACAGAGCACTTGTCCTCGTTAAATTTTTCAACACTCCCTCTTAATGAGGAAAGTGTTCTTCACCACTCCCATCTTGTCCTTGAAATAAACAAATGTGCCCTTCATTAGTGACTTCGTGAGAATGTTTGTTGAATAAATTGTCATTGATGCCAGCAGGTGTGTGTCGGTGTGTCTTGGTGCCCCTTGAGGAGCCCCTGAGGGTTAAGAATGTATCAGTGTCTAAGGAGACCTTTTGACCTTGTCCAAGCCCAAGTCTGAAGCCCTTGGAGCCCTTGGGACATTGCCAAAAGCCCTGTACACCCTGTAGAGTGTTCATGTACCCCTAAGTTGTCTTTTGGTTCCCCAGTTGTTTCTTCAGGGTTTCCCAGTACCACAACCATGCCCTATTTCACTAGAATGTGTCCTTGGTGGGTTGAAGAAGTTGCAAGAGTCCAAATGACCCTTTCAGTGGTCATTTGCGTTTTATAGAGGTCATGATACCCTAAGAAAAGCCTAGGCACCCCACACCTTGATGGTCGTGTCTATAATGCATGTGGCAACCTTGTTGACCTAACTAAAGTCCCCAAAACCCTTTACCTTGGTCCCTAAGCCTACATTCTACTCTATTCCTTGCCCTTAAAACTCTAGTAATACCCCAACATTATACAAAGATCCCCTATACATAAAACACTAACAAAACTTGTAACCTTAAAAGATAATTAAAATATTATTAATAAATTACTTAAACCCTTACCTTTTATTATGGTTTTGTATTGTAAAACAAATAAACTGAATACTAAATAGGAAAGAGTTTTGAACACTTAAAAGCCTACTCGAAACATCCATCTATAAAGATTAAACCTTTTTGAATTAAAACTTGTTTTAAATTAAATACCTAAAAACCCTAACCTCTCTTTAATTTTAATGAAAACTTGCTTTAATATCAAATTAAAACTTTAATTAATAAAACATTCAAATATCTACCCTCCTAACGGTCGGCCCCAATTTAAAATTCAATTTCAAATTAAAATTAATAAAAATAAAAATTATTTTGGAAGGTCGGCTCAAATTTTTTTTGATTGAAAACTACTATATATACCCAGTCAAACCTGTCATTTTGTGTGTGAAAAATTCGTATGAGCTCTGCAATTTCGTGACTGAATTTTCGTGGGTATAACAACAGCAAAGAAGGATCTGTTTTCCATTGTAGCAGCAGAAGTATTTTTGCAGAATTTTTTTTGGGTTTTTGTCCTTCTTCCTTACCAGCATTTGAAGCAGAAATCCAAGGCAGAATTGACTGAGGAAATTCGTAGAGAAGGAGCTGATATACAGTGGAAGATAGGAGGCACCCGCTGTTAGGATATTCCTATACTCCATCCTAGTTCCACCAGTATTTTGATCATTTACATTTTCAATCATGCATGCACTTTTAGGGTTTGCATACATCATTTAGGGTTTGGATGCATTCCAGTCATCAATCCCAACACCTAGCCCTCAGTTAGCTAGCCCTCAGAGCTTCCTTCCACTCAGTTTCATCCCTCCTAGCCTGTCATGCGCCCTCCTTTCACCTACTGCATGAGAAGGGCACCTTTCTCACCTACTAGTCCTGTTTACTTCAGTTATCCACCAGTCTTTCCTTGATTTAAGGCCAGACTGACTCGTCACTGCTATTAACACTCCGATTGACCTCCGATGAGACATCACTACCTGTTCTGACTCCAATTAGCTCCTCATGCGCCCTCCACTGAGCCTCCTTCATTCAGTTAGTTCCAGTTACACTCAGTTACACCTACCACACTTAGTTAGACTCAATTTGACTGATGGTTGACAGTTACTTGAGCATTGATGACTCCACTGATGATGAGATAGAATACTAGTTGTGCTCCGATGACACTCCAGTGATCTTTTGATCACTCCATAAAGGCTAATTCGAATTGCCACCTTAGGCATTCAAATCCTCATGCATTATACTATTTATTTGTCCATATTGTGATTAATTAATTAGTGTGTGTGAATTATTTTTGCTTCTATCCGAGTTCTACTGTATTATTATTCTGTTGCTCATTATACTGCATTGACCACTCTTCTTCTATTTACTTGCTTAATCAATTACTTTCATGTGAGGTATACATCATCTCTTAGATATGTTGTGAGGATTTTCACACCCGCAGGAAACAACAGAAGAAATTTTCAGGCAGCTACAACACATTTGACAACAACAGTTAGGCAGACACTGTTCCGAGTTTTGGCCTTGTTTGAGCATACACAGTCCAAGTTTATGCACATTCTGGTTGTTGACATTGTTTGAAGTCTCCCACAGTCCAATGCATGATAGTCTAAATTGAAAGCCCGAGTTTGAAGTCCAATGCTTTGAATATCTTGACAGTCTCAAATTTGTGCTACAAAGGGGTGTTCTTCTTGTAAGGTATGTAACACAATATGATATAGATGACAGTGACAATGATGTATAGTCAGCAGTAAAATTGATGCAGTAACTAAATGATGCATGATACACTATGATGATGTGATAGAGATGCACTACTTGATGAACAACAAATGTATGTATGTACAATGATGTAGCAGTACTACTTGATGAATAGTTATTGTGTTTTGAAAGTCAAACGTCATGACAAGTGATGTGGTGTACAATGATGCACATGTACAGTTTGTGGCGGTGAAATGACATATTAGTAATTTGATGTACAATAATTATACAGTGATGACTTGATAGTGACAAAGTACTAAGTTATGAGCAGAGGTTATCAGCAGTGAGTTCATTGATTGGGTATGACGAGGTGTACAAAGATGTACATGAGTAGTCTGTGGCAGTGATATATATATATATATATATATATATATATATATATATATATATATATATATATATACAATGATGATTTGGCAGTGATCAAAGAGTAGAGGTTATCAGCAGCAGGAAGTTCAGGGTTTGATGTTTGACAGGTCCACAGGTTCAACAGTCCTCTTCTTCAGGGTGGCAGGGTGGTGCTAGGGCTCACAATTCTGTGAGTTGAGCTGTTGCAGCAGCTCGTCAGTTGCAGCTGACGAAGCCTAGGGGTTGTAGCCCCTTCCAGTTGTACCTGGAGAAGTTGTATTAAATTTGTAACCCCAGTTGTTGCTGGGTCAAATTTTATCATAAAAGGCTTCCGTGGTTTTACCCCCAGGACTTGGGTTTCCACGTAAAAATCTTGTGTACTGTGCTTCTTGTTATTTTTCATGAATGTTGATGATATGCTGTTATGATTGGTGATTAGCAACTTTCTCTTGATTAAAATGCTATGATTATTGGCAAATACTAATTCACCCCCCTCTTAGTATTTCAACAATTGGTTTCAGAGCGGGTTCCTTCAAGAACAGTCTAATCACTGGAAGGAAATTATGGGCAAGTTTTCCAAGCACAGTGAAAATGGAATACCCATGTTTGATGGGATGGGATATACCTTTTGGAGTATACGAATGAAATATTTTCTGCTAGCTCAAGGAGTACAAGTATGGAAAATAGGTGAAAATGGATATAAAGTACCAACACCCCCACCAACAGATCCAGTTGAATTAGCTCGTTATGATACCAATTCAAAAGCCACGAACCATATTTCAAGTGCATTGGATGAATCGGTCTTTGTCAAAGTCATGCATTGTACTTCTGCCAAGGAAATGTGGGACAAGCTCAAGACCATCTATGAAGGTGACAAAAAGGTCAAAGAAGCCAAACTCCAAACCTACAAAGGACAATTCAAACATCTAAAGATGAAGGATGACGAGGACATTGCAACCTATTTTCTTCGAATTGATGAACTTGTAAATACTATCAGAGGCCTAGGTGAAAAGATTGAAGAATCAATTGTTGTTCAAAAGATACTAAGAACGCTTCCCAATAGATTCAATCCTAAAATCTCAGCCTTGGAAGAAAGGACTGACTTGGATACCATGACAGTAGACCAGCTACACGGGACACTTGTGGCTTCTGAAATGAGATTAGAAGATTTAGACTCACCTAGAAAAGAAGCAGCCTTTAAAGTTTCCTCCAAGCAAGCAATGAAAGACAAACACGTCAAGAAGGACAATTCAGAAATAAAATCCAAATCAAAGACAGCATACCACTTCAACTGCAGTGATGATTCAGATGATGAGGAGACAACAAACTTCATAAGAAAGCTCAAAAGAGGCACAGGTAAGTACAAAGGTAAGCTACCTCTTAAGTGTTTTTCATGTGGTAAAATAGGTCACTTTGCTTCAAAATGTCCCTATGCAAAAGACTCTGATAGTGATGACAGTTTCAAGAAACATAAGAAATACAGGAACTTCAAAGGAAAGAAAAATGGAAGGTTTGCAAAGAAGAAAAGTCTCTACTCTAAAATAAACACCATCTCATCAGATGAAGATTCTGACAGTGACTTAGATAGTGATAGTGATTCGGACAGTAGCAGTGATAACGAATAAAAAAGGCTACTCTTCATGGTTGTTGATTCAAAAGATTTAGATGAGATCTCCGAAAACAAAGAAGAATCTGATTTAGAAGGTGAAGTAGACCTTGAGGAAGAATTGATAAGTGCTTTGAAAGAGCTGAGAAGAGAAAGGAAAAAGAATAAACTACTTAAAGGGGAGATACATGAGTTACGAGAAAGACCTCAAATATCTGAAGAAGCAGATCAACTCATTCAAAGTCTAACTATTCAATTAAAAGAAGCTAAAATAATTCAAGACAACCTCAGAAATCAACTAGAAGAAAGTATGAATGAAAGTGAGAAACTAATGGGAGAGATAGTGACTCTAAGAACTCAACTACAAAAGAAAAATGTGAGTCAAGGCTATGACAACAGTTCCAAGATACTTGATTAGATCATCAATAATAAAAATCCATACCTCGACAGAACAGGTCTTGGTTATAAGAAGCATAATGATGAAGTTTCAAGTTCCAAGACAGCTGAAGATAAACCATAAGTTATCAAGGACCTTGTCATCCAGGAAGTACCCATATATCAGCCAAAACAACAATCGGAACAGGCTCTAGTTGAAGATGAACATGTTAAATTGACAGCACCTCTAAGAACACCATTTCAACCTAGACAACCAACCTCAGAATGGACTCCAGTTGAAAATCGAAGTTTCAGATGGGCAGCACCTCCAAGAAGACCATTTGTTCCCAGGTATGAATATCCGTTTTATGGTTATTGTTTTTCCTGCGGAATATTTGGGCATAAAGCTATGAATTGTTTAAAAGGAAGATATGCAGAAAACAGAAACAGGTATGAAAATTCTAGATGGCAACGAAACAACAACAGTTTTTCTCCTTTGGATTCTGAAGTTGAATGCCAGAAATGCAACAACTTCAGGCATACAGCCAGGAATTGCAGAATGACAGTCCCTCCTACAGGCATTAAACAGGTATCAACCAATCAAACGGGTGACCAGCGAAAAGTATGGATAAGACAAAAGAACAATCTGAATATTCATGAATGTGGGATAGATCTTCAAGCTCAAGCTCAAACCGGTAGCAACAAATGGTATGTTGACAGTGGTTGTTCTAGACATATGATAGGTAACAAAGGTGCTTTCATTTTTCTTGAAAAAGATAAAGGATCTGTCTCTTTTGGAAATAACAAATCAGCAAAAGTTGTTGGAAAAGGTACAGTAAATCTTGGCGGCAAAGATACAGTAGCAGAAAATGTGTTGTTTGTAGACAGTATGAAGCATAATCTGTTGAGTGTTAGCCAAATGTGTGATCAAGGACATGAACTTACATTCAACTCAAAGACCTGCAAGATAAGAAAAGAAGGATCAGGAAAGTTAGTGGCTACGGCTACCAGGACTCCAAACAACATATATGTTCTGGATGAGATCAAGGAAGAGAAATGTCACCTAGGAAAAGAAGATGAGAATTGGTTATGGCATAGAAGAATGGTGTTGATGTATATGTAACTTCGGAATGTATTTCACATATATGTATATTGTATTCCTATAGAGATGGTATTATTCCTCTATAAGGAAGTGTCGTCATTTATATTGTAAGTGTCGTAACTTATACTTGATGGGTTATTAGACCACCTTGTTTGGGGTCGGCCCTGTATAAGTCATGTGGGTCAAAGGGTTATTAGACCACCCTATTGGGGGTCGGCCATGTGGGTCATAGGGTTATTAGACCACCCTATTGGGGGTCGGCCCACTCAGCATTATGTTATGTGGTTAAGTTCGAGCCGACATGAGTTAGGTAAAAAGGCAAGTCAAGTCAAGTATAAATAGAGTGCGGGAGGCACTCTATTTACTCACTCACTTCACACACATGCTCTCAAGGAGGAGAGACGCACTTATGGAGGAGGAGGATTGCTGCTAGGTTATGGCTATCTCTATTGGTTGGTTGTATCATTTCTCTATCTATCTCTGAGGAAGTTATTGGGGTTTTTCACCTTTATGGTTTTCCCCAAGTAAATCTTTGTGTCTCTTGTGTGTGCTTGCATTATTGTCTCCATGATTGATATGCTGTAGATATGCTGTACATGTTGTTCTCTCAGTTAAGATCCTAGATCATATTGAAGTAAATTCAGAAAAATTTAACATGGTATCAGAGCTAGCCTGAAAGAAGGCATGATATGGCATGTATGACACTTGTTGCACTTACGATGCTAGGGCTTGATATAGCAAAAACCAGTCATCGTAGCACTTTCGCTATAAATCCGTTTTGACGAAGTTTTCGGATCTGAAATTGTTACAGGCCGAAGCTAAGATCTCCAGGTATCTTGTGTCCAAAGGAAAACCTCTAATTCGTTGTACTTTGTGATTTATGATCTGTACAATATAGGGTTTCTGCCTCTTCCAGATCTGAGTCAAAATCAGGTGACCTTGGGAAAAAGGTCATAACTTGGGCTAGGAAGCTCCAAATGAAATTTCGTAAAAAGTGACAGGTATTACACAGTCTGTACTATCTCAGAAAACTTTTTCAGAGGCCGAAGTTGAACCAGTGACACGTGGCACGCCGTACAAGTTCGCTCTACTGTTTTATCCCATAAACAGGTCACGTTGCGACACTTGGCATAACTCTCTCTCAGAAAATCCAATTGAGGTCAGACCTGTCAGGATGGAAAGATGACAGGCCGAGCTATCTCAGAAAACTTTTTCAGAGGCCGAAGTTCAAACAGTGACATGTGGCACGCCGTACAAGTTCGCTCTTCTATTTTATCCCAAAACAGGTCACGTTGCGACACTTGGCATAACTCTCTCTCAGAGAATCCAATTGAGGTCAGACCTGTCAGGATGGAAAGGTAACAGGTCAGACTATCTCAGGAAACTTTTTTCAGACCCTGTGGATCAAAAAATTCGGAGTTACACCAGAAACAATCAGGTACATATTTCTGTCAAAACAGAATTATTTTTTGGTACCTTCATTCATGGCTTCCGGAATTTAGGGCTTTGAAGAAAGTTGGAATTTTTGTATTCGGAGACCACGGCTGAATGCTACTCATCAAAATAAAAATTTAGAGACCAAAATCAGAATTTTTGGTTGGGCAGAAGGCCGGTCTTGATCAGACCCTAGTTCGGGACTTTGATCAGAAAAGTGGAAAATTAGGGCTTCTGTAAAAATGGGAATTTTTGAAATCTGTGACCACAGCTGGAAGCTCCTCAGAAAAATAGAAGCTTAGAGATTTGGATCAAACATTTTGATGGGGAAAAAGAGTGGGCTTCATCAAACC
Organism: Larix kaempferi; assembly: GCA_027924585.1. Taxonomy (NCBI): domain Eukaryota; kingdom Viridiplantae; phylum Streptophyta; class Pinopsida; order Pinales; family Pinaceae; genus Larix; species Larix kaempferi. The sequence continues at coordinate 3,071,758 of BSBM01000241.1, read as the reverse complement.
CCAGTTCAGGGTCACGTCCAGTGAATCCGGAAGTTTCAAAGGCAAAATTGAGGAGTGAAACTTTGCAGTCTTCAAATTTTGAATATACCAGCTTGATCAGCTCATCAAGACACATATTTCTATCCTGTCAGAAGGTTGAAATTCAAAGTTTGAATTTTTGGGGTTTCTCTGACAAACCCATATCCAGCTCCAGGTCCAGTTCTTGCAAATCAAGTGGATTGGGTTAATCCCAGAAGAAGATGGATTGATCATCTGCATGAGTGAAGAAGTTCCTGTTTCAGAGGGAGATGAGGCTAAGGCCTTACATAAGAAGATTACAAGCGATCTCAACAGGTATGACTCATCAAGGTATGTTTCGATATTTGTCCATGATTAAGTTTATGGTATGTTTGTCTTCATATTATTACGGTTAGTACAATTTTGATTTTAGATTTGTCGTTTCACCTTAACAAAATTATGAATGCATGATAGAAGATATTCATTGGTTAGGGTATTGACACTTATGATTGTACTAATGCATTATGGTGTTGTATGAGGTTTATGTTGTCTACTAACATGAAAGGTACACCAAGAAAGACAAAGCATGTTCCAGTTCAAGAACATATGATCATGATGACATGAGGATAAAGACTCATCCATTGTCATGGATCTCATAGAAGATCCATTTACGAGGTATGTATAACTTGGTTTTATAATGGCTAACCTATGAGATATACAGGTTACTAGCACAAGTCATTGAAGAAGAACAAGAAGACATTATGCGGGTATGTTAGACATAAATAGCTAGCATGCTAATCCAGGTATGTTTTTCCTATATCAAGCTAAAATCCTACCTTGTGTTAGGATCTTATACTGTTGTTGATAATAATTATTCATGAAGTCATAGGTTTGAATAATCATGGTTGGATGTATATTATTATAATTGATGATATGACTAACCAGAAGAATCATGAAAGTATAGGCTTGAATAATCACAGGTTTTATGCATTTTATATCTTATCTTGATTGATGATTCAACTAACCTGAAGAGTCATAGGCTTGAGTAATTACAGGTTTAGACATGTTATGTTTCTTATGATTTGACTAACCATAAGAATCCTTGAATGCTCATGCTTATTATTTCTGTTTGAAATGATCATGACTATACATGCTTGAGATTATTGTGTTTTAATAGTATACTAATGAATGTATGATTTTATATGAGATCACAAGGATAACACATTCATGATACTAATAAGCATGCATAGGGACCAAGGATGAATATGAGTTCAAGAACAGGTAATTCAGGAAGCAAAGATCAAGAGGGAGCACACTCCAGTTGCTCCTGCCAGAAAGCAAAGGAGCACACTCTAGTTGTTCCTGCAAGAAAGCAAAGGAGCACACTTCAGTAGTTTCTGCAAGGATGCAGATATTCAGAGGGAGTTGATCATCTCTCTACATTTCACAACAGAAAGGTGTAGAAGAAGCTACCTCAGATTAGGACTCCAGCAGCTCCTGCAAGGAAGCAAAGACTCAGAGGGAGTCCACCCAACGAACAAACAAAGATAAGTATTTGAATTGTCATTTCTTAAATAATACTGTTCAATAATGTATATACTGATGTTCCTAGAATTAGGTTGTGTATTATGCATATTAGAATAATTGCATTGATGAACAGTATACTACTAATATGCATGGGTAAGTAGCCTATGGCACTGTACAACATTCCATTGCTACTTATCTAGAATGAAACCTCTTTGCTGACATGTTGGGAGTTGTGCACACTCTTAACAATGTTCTGGTAGAGATTGGAAGGCATCTAGAAAGTTACAGGATATGGATAAATGTTGTATTGAAGCATTGGCTAAGATAATTGCATGACTGTATGGCATATTTCTTTATGTGTAAGAATTTGTTCTGAAAACTATAAGATGTTTTCTAATCATGCAATTTAACTTGTTGTGTAGGAAAGATCATATGCCATCTCCTACAAAAGGACTACAACATTTGTTCCAGCAAGAAAGATATCTATTGAAGATATTGAAGTTCCCAGGATCTGGGATGAAGAAATGGAATGCCATGATCCATAGATCATGAAGAAGATGTTTGGGATGCAGTCCCAAGACCTGACAGGGAGTCATATGTATGCAGATTGAAGAAAGCCTTGTATGGCTTGAAGCAAGCTCCCAGAACTTGGTATGGTGAAGATAGATTGATTGCCGACACGCAGCGGAAGCTTACTACCGAGTTCGAGATGAAGAACTTGGGGATGATGCACTATTTGTTTTTGGCATGGAGGTGTGGCAAAGTGCAGATAGAATCTTCCTTGGACAAGGGAAGTATGCAGTAGAGATCCCAAAGAGGTTCGGGATGATGGATTGCAAGGCCATGGCCACACCTATGGCATCGAATCTGAAGCTTCTATGTGATGCTTCATCTGAGTCAGTTGATGTCTCTATGTATCGTCAGATGATTGGGTCCTTGATGTACCTGACGAACACGAGACCAGACATTTGCTTTGATGTGAACACATTGAGCCAGTTCCTGACGGATCCGAGAAGTGTTCACCTGGTTACTGTAAAGCATGTTCTGAGGTACCTGAAGGGTACAGTGGATTATGGGCTCAGGTATGAGGCGAATCAAAAGTTTAACCTGGAAGGTTATGTTGATTCAGATTGGGCTGGCAATGCTGCAGACAGGAAGAGCACATCTGGGTGCTGCTTCAGTATGGGATCAGGTGTGATCTCTTGGTTTAGCAGGAAGCAGTCCTGCGTAGCACTGAGTACAGCTGAGGCAGAGTATGTTGCAGCCTGTTCAGCTAGTTGTGAGGCAGTATGGCTACGGAAGCTACTATCTGAGTTATTTGATCTCCCGTTGGAGGCTACTGGTATCTTCTGTGATAACCAGAGTTGTGTGAAGTTGTCCGAGAACCCAGTGTTTCATGACAGGTCAAAACACATAGAGATCAAATATCACTATATCAGGGATATGGTGTAGAGAGGAGCTGTGAAGCTCCTGTATGTTGCAACAGACGAGCAGATTGCAGATGTGCTGACGAAGCCACTAGCCAGGGTGAAGTTCGAGTACTTCAGAGAGAGGCTTGGCGTTCTTTAGATCGAGGAAACTTCGAGGAAGAAGTGATGGACACATTTGCTGAAGCCATTCCAAGCATGTTGGAAGGAGGATCCTTCACATGGCTGTGGATGTAAGCGCTGGATAATGGGCATCAGGATGATGTTCTGGTTTCTGCTGGATATGATCAGCTGGATCATTTTTATGTATGTGTGTACGCATCATGTTGGATGCTGGATATGATCAGTTGGATCATTTTTATGTATGTATGTACGCATCATGTTGGATGCTGGATATGATCAGTTGGATCATTTATGTATGTATGCATCATGTTGGATGCTGGATATGATCAGGTGGATCATTTATGTATGGATGCATCATGTTGGATGCTGGATATGATCAGCTGGATCATGTGTATGTATTTTGTATATGCATCATGTTGGATGCTTGGACCATGTATCTGTATATGTATCAGGTGGATACATTGTATGATCAGGTGGATCATGTATGGTGATATGTATCATGTATCAGGTGAATACATTGTATGATCAGGTGGATCATGTATGATGATATGTATCAGGTAGATACTTGGTATGCATCAGGTGGATGCATTGATGATCAGGTGGATCATGCAGCAGGATGTTGCAGTGATGATCAGGATGATCATGGATGATGAGCTTCAAGATGTTGCTCCAGATGTCATGCAGCAGGATGTTGCAGTGATGATCAGGATGATCATGGATGGTGAGCTTCAGGATGTTGCTCCAGATGACATGCAGCAGGACGTTGCAGTGATGATGATCAGGACGATCATGAGTACATCAGGATGATGTATGGTGAGTATCAGGTTGATACTCTGTGGCCGTGGATCAGGTTGTGCAGATGAGCATGTCTGGGAGATCCTATAGGTCAGAGTTGTGTACCCGTAACAGCCTGGGATGCTCTTTCGAGACATTGCTCTGGGAGGACATGTAATTTGTGCCCTGGGAGATCTCAGGTCGGAGTTGTGTACCCGTAACATCCTGAGATGCTCTTGCGAGGTTTTGTCCTATGGCATGTAATTTGGGCCCTGGGAGATTTCAGGTCGGAGTTGTGTACCCGTAACATCCTGAGATGCTCTTGCGAGGTTTTGCCATGACCACATGTAATTTGTGCCCTGGGAGATTTCAGGTCGGAGTTGTGTACCCGTAACATCCTGAGATGCTCTTGCTAGGTTTTGTGGTGGACCACATGTAATTTGTGCCCTGGGAGATTTCAGGTCGGAGTTGTGTACCCGTAACATCCTGAGATTCTCTTTCGAGGTTTTGTGGTGGGGTCACAGGTAATAGCGCCCTGGGAGATCCTACAGGTCGGAGTTGTGTACCCGTAACATCCTGGGATGCTCTTTCGAGGTTTTGTGACGCACGTAATAAGTCCTGAGGATTCCACAGTATGGCCAGTGATGACGAAGACCTGCAGGTGGTGGGCCTACATCCAGTATGAAAAAGGACTGGCTCTGTAGAACTTCCTATGACGAGTAGATTCAGAGATTGATTGAGATAGCAGCAGCAGTGACGATGATGATGACTCGATGACGATTATCCAGTGACGATGATCCAGAGAAGATGACTTGTGCTAGAAGAACTGTGCTGAGAAATACCTTCCTAGTTAAGAGGGAGTGTTGATGTATATGTAACTTCGGAATGTATTTCACATATATGTATATTGTATTCCTATAGAGATGGTATTATTCCTCTATAAGGAAGTGTCGTCATTTATATTGTAAGTGTCGTAACTTATACTTGATGGGTTATTAGACCACCTTGTTTGGGGTCGGCCCTGTATAAGTCATGTGGGTCAAAGGGTTATTAGACCACCCTATTGGGGGTCGGCCATGTGGGTCATAGGGTTATTAGACCACCCTATTGGGGGTCGGCCCACTCAGCATTATGTTATGTGGTTAAGTTCGAGCCGACATGAGTTAGGTAAAAAGGCAAGTCAAGTCAAGTATAAATAGAGTGCGGGAGGCACTCTATTTACTCACTCACTTCACACACATGCTCTCAAGGAGGAGAGGCGCACTTATGGAGGAGGAGGATTGCTGCTAGGTTATGGCTATCTCTATTGGTTGGTTGTATCATTTCTCTATCTATCTCTGAGGAAGTTATTGGGGTTTTTCACCTTTATGGTTTTCCCCAAGTAAATCTTTGTGTCTCTTGTGTGTGCTTGCATTATTGTCTCCATGATTGATATGCTGTAGATATGCTGTACATGTTGTTCTCTCAGTTAAGATCCTAGATCATATTGAAGTAAATTCAGAAAAATTTAACAAATGGGACATGTACATTTTGATAATCTGGTCAAGATCAACAAGAAGCAAGCCGTAAGGAACATGCCACAGATTACAAAGCCTTCCGACACTATCCGCAAGCACATTCAGCATGGGAAACTTACGAAAGCCAATTTCAAGACAAAAGAATACTCTTCTACAAAACCCTTAGAGCTTGTCCACACTGATCTATGTGGGCCAACCAAGAATAAAGGATTGGATGGTGAAGAATACTTCATGCTGCTCATTGATGACTACTCCAGGATGACATGGGTATGCCTTCTTAACAAGAAATCAGAAGCCTTTGAATGCTTCAAGATCTTTAAAGACCAAGTTGAAAACGAAACAGGTAAACGAATTAAGTGTCTCAGATCTGATAATGGCGGAGAATTTACATTAAATGAATTTTATCAGTATTGTGAAGAAAATGGTATAAAAAGACAATTTTTAGTTTCCAGAACACCTCAGCAGAATGGAGTAGCAGAAAGGAAGAACATATTAGTGTTAGAAATGGCAAGAACTTTGTTGAATGAAGCTAAGCTAAGCGAAAAATTTTGGGCTCAGGAAGTACATACAGCAATCCACATTATGAATAGAGGATTGCTCAGAAGCAACAGTGATAAAACTCCTTATGAGCTATGGACAGGAAGAACAACTAATGTTCAAGACTTCAAAGTGTTTGGAAGCAGGTGCTACATCAGAAGAGATGATAAGAAGATTAGAAAATTCGAATCTTGTGTAGATGAAGGAATATTTGTTGGGTACTCATCCACAAGAAAGGCCTACAAGTGTTACAACTTGAGATTAGGTAAGATAGTGGAAAGCATCAATGTAAAGATTGATGAATTGAGCTTGCCAAAATGTCAGGAAGACTCAAAAGATCTTGATGATAAAGAAAAAGAAGATGAAGAAGATGATGACGATGATGAAGTACAAGAAGAAGAAGAACAACAACACAGAAAAATTCATCCAAAAGGTACACAGGAACAACAAGTACAGGATCAGCAGCAAGAACAACAAAACTCTCCTAAGAATTGGTATCAAAAGAATCATCCACAGGAATTGATCATTGGTGACAAAAACGCCGGCATAGAAACCAGAAAAGAACGAAGACAAGTCCGAAGACCAGAACAAGTATATTTCTCACTATTATCTACAGTTGAGCCGAGTAACTTTGCGGAAGCCAGTACAGATGAACGTTGGGTCAGAGCCATGGGAGAAGAACTTGATCAAATCGAGAAAAATGAAACATGGGAACTTGTTCCTAGACCCAAGGACAAAAATGTGATTGGCACAAAATGGATTTTCAGAAATAAGTTGAATGAAGATGGACAGGTAATAAAAAACAAGGCAAGATTAATTTGCAAAGGATATGCTCAAATCGAAGGGATAGATCTTGAAGAAACATTTGCTCCAGTTGCCCGAATGGAAGCTATAAGAATGATATTGGCCTATGCTTGTGCCAAAAACATTAAAGTGTATCAAATGGATGTCAAATCAGCCTTTTTGAATGGAAAACTAGAAGAAGAAGTCTACATTGAACAACCAGAAGGATTCCAGCTATCAGCAAACAAGGACTATGTGTGCAGATTAAAAAGGGCTCTATATGGTTTAAAGCAAGCTCCTAGAGCTTGGTACTCTAGATTAAACAGTTACTTGCATAAACAAAGCTTCAAAAGGGGAACTGCAGACAACAATATGTATATCAAGATTGACCATGACAACATGAAGTGTATGTTGATGATATTATCTTTGGTAGTGATGATGATACTATGAGCGAACAATTTGCCAAGGTTATGCAGAATGAATTTGAGATGTCGCTACTTGGTGAACTGACCTTCTTCTTGGGACTTCAGATATCACAATGTGAAGAAGGCATCTTCATCTCTCAGACCAAGTACATTAAGGAAATGTTGAAGAGGTTCAAGATGGAAGATTGTAATCCTGTAAGTACTCCTCTGATCACCGGTTGTAAGCTGAGCAAGGAAGATGAATCTAAAGAAGTTGATCAAAGGCTCTATAGATCAATGATTGGTAGTCTTCTATATGTAACAGCCTCAAGACCAGATGTGATGCAAACCGTCAGACAAGTTGCCAGATTCCAAGCTGCTCCAAGGGAAACTCATATTACAGCAGTTAAAAGGATCTTCAGATATCTCAAAGGCACTATGGATTTTGGACTTTGGTATCCAAAAGGAAATGAGCTAACATTGATAGCTTATTCAGATGCAGATTGGGAAGGATGTATTGACGATAGAAGAAGCACCAATGGAACAACATTCTTTCTAGGCAATTGTCTAGTATCTTGGTCGAGCAAAAAGCAGTCTTCAGTGTCCTTATCAACCGCAGAAGCAGAATATATAGCAGCAACAACATGTTGTACTTAGATTCTCTGGATGAAGCAAACTCTGCAAGACATACATGTGACATGTGATGAGCCAATTCCAATTTTATGTGACAATACAAGTGCCATCAGTATCTCCAAGAATCCAGTTATGCACTCCAAGACCAAGCACATTCCAATCAATTTTCAGGCAGCTACAACACATTTGACAACAACAGTTAGGCAGACACAGTTCTGAGTTTTGGCCTTGTTTGAGCATACACAATCCAAGTTTATGCACATTCTGGTTGTTGACATTGTTTGAAGTCTCCCACATTCCAATGCATGACAGTCTGAATTGACAACCCGAGTTTGAAGTCCAATGCTTTGAAGATCTTGACAGTCTCAAATTTGTGCTACAAAGGGGTGTTCTTCTTGTAAGGTATGTAACACATTACGATATAGATGACAGTGACAATGATGTACAGTCAGCAGTAAAATTGATGCAGTAACAAAATGATGCATGATACACTATGATGATGTGATAGAGATGCACTACTTGATGAACAACAAATATATGTATGTACAATGATGTAGTAGTACTACTTGATGAATAGTTACTGTGTTTTGAAAGTCAAACGTCATGACAAGTGATGTGGTGTACAATGATGCACATGTGCAGTTTGTGGCAGTGAAATGACATATCAGTAATTTGATGTACGATAATTATACAGTGATGACTTGATAGTGACAAAGTACTAAGTTATGAGCAGAGGTTATCAACAGTGAGTTCAGTGATTGGGTATGAGGAGGTGTACAAAGATGTACATGAGTAGTGTGAGGCGGTGATATATATATATATATATATATATATATATATATATATATGCAGTGATGATTTGGTAGTGATCAGAGAGCAGAGGTTATCAGCAACAGGAAGTTCAGGGTTTGATGTTTGACAGGTCCACAGGTTCAGCAGTCCTCTTCTCTAGGGTGGCAGGGTGGTGCTAGGGCTCACAATTCTGTGAGTTGAGCTGTTGTAGCAGCTCGTCAATTGCAGCTGACGAAGCCTAGGGGTTGTAGCCCCTTCCAATTGTAGCTGGAGAAGTTGTATTAAATTTGTAACCCCGGTTGTTGCTGGGTCAAATTTTATCATAAAAGGCTTCCGTGGTTTTACCCCCAGGACTTGGGTTTCCACGTAAAAATCTTGTGTACTATGCTTCTTGTTATTTTTCATGAATGTTGATGATATGCTGCTATGATTGGTGATTAGCAACTTGCTCTTGATTAAAATGCTATGATTATTGGAAAATATTGATTCACCCCCCTCTCAGTGTTTCAACAATGTCTGCTACCCACTCATCTGTAGACACATACTGAAGCTCAACTGCCCCCCTCTAAACACGATCCCGGATGAAATGGTATATGATCTTAATATATTTCGACCGATCATGAAATACTGTATTCTCCATGAGTTTTATGCAACTCTGATTGTCACAGTAAGCTCACTAGCATATTGCGAAGCCAAATAGCCTCACAACTAGTTAGACTAGTTGTTGTGTATTCTGCCTCTACAGAACTCAGTGCTATTGACTTCTATTTCCTGCCGATCCATGACACTACTGTCGAACCCAAGTTGAAAACACCCAGAGGTGCTTTTCCTGTCCACTACACTACCTGCCCAGACAGAATTTGTATATCCAATCAACTGTATTCCATCCCCTCTCCAATAGTTCAGTCCATAGTCTACTGTACCTCTAAGATACTTGAGCACATGCTTTGTTTCCACCCAAAGCACTCTCTTGGGATCCACCATATACTGGCTCAATGTATTGACAGCATCACATAGATCTGGCCTAGTGTTGACGAAATACATCAACGATCCAATAAGCTAGTGGTACCTATTGGGATCAACAAACTCACTCTCAGAAGCTACCGACTTCTTCCAGTTGGTTGTCATAGGTGTGGCCATAGGCATACAGTCCTCCGTCTGAAATCTCTTCAGAATGTCAAATGCGTATTTTCTCTGTCCCAGAAAGATATGCCCATCCTCTTGCCAAACCTCTATACCCAAGAAGTAATGCATCAATCTTATGTCTTTCATTTCAAACTATGAAGCAAGATTGCTCTTGCAGTTGGCTATGAGTTTCTTTTCTCTTGTAATAAACAAATCATCCACATACAATACTAGAATGAGTGGATCCCCATCAAACACAATGAAGTAGAGGTTGGGATCTGCCTTGCTCTTCTAGAAACCCATCTGTTGCAAGTAAGTATATGTCCTCGAATATCGAGCTCTCAGAGCTTGCTTCAGTCCATACAGTGCCTTTCTTAGTCTACATGCATGAGATTCTCTCCCATGCACTTCAAATCCCTTTGGTTTCTTATTGTACACCTCCTCGTATATAATGCCATTTAGAAATGTTGTCTTCACATCCATCTAGTGGATCTTTCAACCCATCTCTGTTGTAATGGAGATCATTGCTCTAGTCGAAGTATACCAAGCAACTGGAGCAAAGGTCTCATCATAGTCAACTCCCTCTACCTGTGAGAACCCCCTCGCCACAAATCGAGCCTTGTACTTCCCAATGCTTCCATCCGCAACATACTTTATCTTGTAGAGCCACTTGGAAGTCACCACTGACTCCCCTTCAGGTCTCGACACAACCTCCTAGACATTATTCTTCATGATGGAAGCACACTCTTCCACCATGGCATCTCTCCAGACCTGCTCGCCTGTTGCTTTCTCATAAGAAGATGACTCAAGATCACTAAATAGATACCATAGCTAAATAGCACAGTTTTCCACCACAACTAAATAGCTACAAAATCACTCTGGCACCTTACTCTCTCATAGTCCTCTTGGGAGTCCCCACATACTCTTGAGCTTCCTTCAAGGTATCTTGAAGCCACTTGGGCTTCCTCTTCCCTGAAGTAACCTCTTGTGGAGGGAACTACTTCTTCTCATCCCAATCTACTGCCTAACACTGTGTACTTGATGAAGTAGCACCAATGGTCTGCGACCCTGAAGCTCGTGAACCTGTAACCTATGAACCTACAATTGGGGGACCACTGCCCTATGGTCATGTACCTGTACCCGATAAAGCTATAATCGTTGAACTTGTTACTCCTAATACCTGTGACCCTGAACTCTGTGAAGCTGAACTCTGCAATGTACCATCCTGAGGTGTAGGAGCTTGCTGCCCCCCCCCCCCTCTCTAACTCATGTGCACTTCCTGAAATCCATGTCCTCCTCAAATCTCACATCCCATCTCATAACCGCCTATCTTCGTGCAATAATGTATATGTGGTAGGCCTTTGAAGTCTCATCATACCCAAAAATCCTAAAGTGCCCAACCTCAGGCTTCTTTCCTGTGAAAGCCTCTTCAGGAGTCTTACATCCCAAAACTTTATGGGAACTCTTGTTATGAATGTATACTGCTATGTTACAAGCCTCTACCCAGAGAAAGAATGGAAAACTCTGAACATGTAGCATAGATCTCGTTGCAATAGCAATTGCTTTATTCTTCCTCTTTGCCACCCCATTCTGTTGCGGGGTGTATGGTACTTTCAACTGTCTCTTGACTCCCTCTTGTGCACACAAATCATTAAACTCCTTGGAGGTATACTCACCCCCATTGTTTGATCGCAACACTCAGATATTCCTTCCTATTTGGTTCTCCATAAGAGCTTTAAACTCTTTGAACCACTAAAGAACTTCTTTTGATTTTTTTCTCTTCAGAAAGTAAATCCAAGTCTTTTTGGAGAAGTCATCAATGAAGGTCACATAATACTCATAATATTTCAATGATATAGAAGACATTGGATTGCAAAGGTCAGAATGTACCGAATCAAGTATCCATGTTGCTTTGCTATCACTGCTTGGAAAAGCAGTCTTGGCATACTTTCCAAGTGCACACCCCTTGCATACATCACTATGCTCCATGTTAAACTTTGGCACACTTGTCACCATATATCTCAATATCCTCAAAGTTGGATGGTGCAAATGGGCCATCCTCCTATGCCACAAATCACATAAATCACAACTGTCTGTACTGCTGCTATGTGCCAAGGCATGATACAGATGAAAGCTGAGTTTGTATAGCTTTCCACATTGGACACCAATCTTCACTGTTGTAGTGTCATTGGATCCCTTAGGATGAATGAGTATATGCCCATCCTAGAACAATACTAAAAATCCCTGATCCTCAATGGTGGAAACTGATATCAAATTCTTCTTCAACCCAGGGACATACAAAACATTCCTCACTGTCATGGACTCTTTGGACTCCCTCTAAAAGGTGACTATCCCTCGTCTAACTGCCTTGACAGAGGTGTCATCTCCAAGTATAACCCCGAGATCTAAACCACTCTTAGTGAGATCTGTAAAGTATCCATGAACACCATTCATGTGGCTAGAGGCTCCACTATCTATGTACCAAAAAATGGTAGTAGATGCACTCAATGTCTGACAAGTAATTAGGGAAAATTCCTTTTCAATCATAGTGGAATACTCTTCCACATCTTGCTGAAGTCAAAGAATGACAATTAATAAGGGAAAATTCCTTCTCAAACTTTTATGCATACTCATCAACTTCAATTGAAGTTGTAGTCTGCTGCTTCTTCTTCTTCTTGTTAGGACACGCTACTGCATAGTGCCCTATTTTATTGCAGACAAAACACTTTACCTTGCTTATATCTTTTTCTGCTCACCTTGCTGCTTCGCCCCACCCTTGGGACCATTCTTGGACTTCTTTTCCTTTCGTTGCAAGTGCCACATCCTCCTCATCATTAATTGTAGATGAACTCCCCTGGACATATCATCTTCAGGTCTCTTCCTGAATGAAGTCATCCCAAAGACGATCCCACTTGGGAATATTTTCTCTTGCCACAACAACCTCAACAAAAATAGCATATTACTTGGTTACCCCATTCAAAGCTGTCCTTGCCAGTTCATTGTTAGCAACCACCTCCCCAATCGCTCCAAGATCATCTCTAACTTGCGTTATCTTGGTAAGATAAGTGGCAACGTTTTCAGTCTTGATCATTTAAATGCTCTTCAGTTTCTCCCTCAGTACCATCTTTCGATTTTCATTGGAACTCTATAACGCTTAGTTAAGGAATCCCACATATGATAGGCATTCTCCTTACCTGTCACATGCCGAATCACATGTTCCTTGATGACATCAAGGATGATTCTTTTGGCCTTTATGTTCTTTTTGGTGTACTTAGCCAAAGTAGTAGCATCTGTAGGCTCTGTCATAGGTTTCACTTGTGTGTTGTTCACAATATCCCATAACTCACACTCCTGTAGAAGCAATACTATCCTCTCTTTCCATGGACTGAAATTTCCAGCCCCATCCAGCCTGCCTCAACTCTCAAAGCCATGATTTTCACAATTGAAATACAACAAATCCAAGTTCTTCCTCGATAAACAAGTTAACCCTCTCTTTCACAGATATGATCTCTCTCATGTGTATATTGCTTCAATCTTTCAACTCCACTCTGATACCATATAAATTTGTATTCTCTGACCCCAATCCGGTTTCAAGTCTCAATAAATCATATTTTAATGCCCAACCCAATTCTACTGCCCCGAGAGAATATATAAGCATAAACAAATATTTATAACTAGAAACACATGAAGTCTTTAACTCTTTTTGGATCAACAATAATCACACACACATAAATAATTGACACAAATATTTTTGGTCAATATGACACTAGAAAAACCCTTGCGAGAAAACCACTGAGAGTAAAAATTCTTTATTATCTCAAGCATATTTACAATGAAGTACAACATAAATTCTTCCAACAATCACACAGACTTATCTCTGAACCTCCTGCCTTGAAGTTCATGCATGATACTAGTTGGATGTTTTGGGATTTGCACCCCTCTCTTCTGTTGGACATCTTGGGATTTGTGCCCCTCTTTGTCTTCTCTTTGACGTGGGTTTCACACCCCTCTGCTGCAGAATTTCCCTCTTAGCAATTCGCTCTCTCTCTCAGTTATTGGTGAATTCACTCTTTGAATCCACCCTCTCTCCTCTAGTTAAGTGCACCCTCTTTGTCTGCTCACTCTTTCAGCTCTTAGTGCTTCTCAAAATCTCTCATATACCCAACCTTTGCCCCTCTACTCTCTTTTATAACACTTCGATGACTTTTAGGGTTCCAAGTCCCTAATTTAATTTTCATGCAAAATTTACACTTTTGCATTAAAAAATTACACTTTTTCACTAATTAAAAATCACTTTTATCAAATATGAAGAAAGGGTGAGGTCTAGATAGAGCACTTGTCCTTGTTAACTTTTTCCATAGTATGGGTTGTTGTGGAGGTCATAGAACCTTCGGGGACAACATAAAAATCTTGCAAATGTTGCAGGCCAATGGATGTAGTGAATCTATGTATGGATGCTCCTGCAATGGTGAACGAAGATCCGAGGGCAAGAAACCCTATAGTGCCTGTGGACCAACTGTGATGCTTACAATGTATGGCCCAGTAAATGGATTCCAAGAGTACCAAAAGGAGGCTGGTGATTGCTGCAAATTTTTGAACCTGCAATATGCTTTAAACCCTTGTTCCCCTGGAGTGATTACCCACTCTGATACCAATGATTTAGATCTTGAGCATTGAGATCCAGAAGGCTTGAATGTTGAGAGGAGAGAATGTTGATGTATTTGTAACTTCGGAAGATATTCACTTGTATATTATATTCACTTTGCAAGTGTCGCAAGTTACATTGTAAGTGTCGTAACTTATACTTGATGGGTTATTAGACCACCTTGGTGGGGTCGGCCCTGTGTGAGTTAAAGGGTTATTAGACCACCCTAGTGGGGTCAGCCCAATGACAAGTGGTAATGGGTTATTAGACTCTCCTAACGGAGGTCGGCCCAGTTAGAGTAAAAGGCAAGTAAAGGTAAAGTATAAATAGAGAGGAGCACCTCTCTATTTATTCATTCATTCACTCACTCACTTCGCATTAGTGAGAGAGAGGAGGAGTGCGCACAAGTGGAGGAGGAGTAGCTGCTGCAGACATCTATCTTTTGGGGATTCATCTTTGTGATCTTTGTATTGGTGCTTATTCTATCTCTGAGGAAGTTGCGGGGTTTTTCACCTTCTTGGTTTTCCCCGGTGAAATGCTTTGTGTCTCTTGTCTCTTGTGTTTGATATGTTGTACATGTTGTTCTCTCAGTTAATATCCTAGATCATATTGAATTAGATGATGAAAAAATAACATGGTATCAGAGCTAGCCTGAAGGAAGGCATGGTATGGGATTTATGACACTTGTTGCACTTGTGACAAATTGGAAGCTAGGGCTTGGTATAGTAAAAACTAGTCATCGTGGAACTTTTGCTATAAATCAGTTTTGGAGAAGGTTCAAGATCTGAAAATTTTATAGGCCGAATATGAAATGTTCATGTACTTTGTGTCCGAAACTCAGCCTCAAATTTTTTGTACTTTGTGAGATATGATTTGTACAAGTTAGGGTTTCTGCCTCTTCTAGAATGCAGCCCTAAACAGGTGACCTAGGAACAAAGGTCATATCTCGATCTAGGAAGCTCCAAATGGAATTCTGTAAAACGTGGTAGTTAGGGAACGGACTGTAGTTTCACAGGTCCAGGTTTCAAAGTCCGAAGTTGAAACAGTGACACATGGCACTCCGTACAAGTTCGCTATGTTGTTTCATCCCATAAATAGGTCACGTTGCGACACTTGGAATATTTCTCTCTCAGAGAATCCATTAAAGCTCAAACCTGTGGGGTTGGAAAGATGATAGGTCATTCTACCACAGGCCAAAGTTTCAGACCCCGAGGATCCGAAATTTCATAGATACATCAGAAACAATATGGCATATATTTCTGTCCAAACAAAATTGGATTCTGAGCACTTTCATTTTTGGTTTGTCACTGCTGCGGGAAATTAGGGTTTCTGCAAAAGTTGGAATTTTTGGAATTTGAGACCACGGATGGATACTCCTCATCGAAATTGAAATTTAGAGACCAAGATTGAAGTTTTTGGTTGGGTAGAACCCTGGGCTTTATCAAACCCTAGTTCAGGATTTTGACCAGAAAACCATAAAAACTAGAAAACCAGAATTTGACAGAAGCTGTAGATCCAAAAATCGCAGGTCAATTTTGAGGAGTCAATTTTTGTATTTTTCAAAATCTGAACACACCAGCTTGCTCGCCTTAGTCAATTGCATCTCCCTGTCCAGATAGAAGTTTGAAATTCCAAGTTTGGATTTTTAGGGTTTCTCTGACAAACCCTAGCCAACCCCAGATCCAGTTTCAGCAAATCAAAGTGGATTGGGTTAATCCTAGAAGAGAATGATTTGGACACCTACATAAGTGAAGAAGTTCTAGTTCCAGAGGGAGATGAGGCTAAGACCTTACAAAAGAAGACTACAAGCAATCCCGATAGGTATGACTTGAGGAGATACAGGTATGTTTTGAAATCTGTTCATGATTAAGTTTGTCTTCATATTATTGAGGTTAGTACAATCTTGATTATTTTTAGACTTGTCTTATCACCTTAGTAAAAGTATGAATACGTGTGAATGATAGAAGACATTCATTGATTAGGTTTATGACACTTATGATTGTACTAATGCACTATGGTGTTGTATGAGGATGATGTTGTCCGCTAACATGAAAGGTACATCAAGAAAGACAAATCAAGTTCTAGATCGAGAACATATGACCATGGTGACATGAAGACAAATACTCAACCATAGCCATTGATCACATAGAAGCTCTACTTACGAGGTATGTATAATTTGGTTCTACAATGCTTA
Source organism: Larix kaempferi (assembly GCA_027924585.1). NCBI lineage: Eukaryota > Viridiplantae > Streptophyta > Pinopsida > Pinales > Pinaceae > Larix > Larix kaempferi. Next base: position 3,055,280 of record BSBM01000241.1, on the reverse strand, counting down.
ACTTACGAGATATGCAGGTTACTAGCACAAGGTCTCTAAATCATTGAAGAGAACAAAGACGACATTGTTTGGGTATGTTAAACAAGCATGATAATCCAGGTATGTTTTTTCCTATATCAAGTTAGAATCCTACTTTGTGTTAGGATCTTAGATAAGTATACTTTTGTATGATTGATAATGATTATTCATGAGGTTATAAGTTTGAGTAATCATGGGTTTATGCATATTATGCTTCTTAGTTTGATTAATGATATGAAAAACTAGAAGAGTCCTATGGTCATATAAGAATATGCAATTAGAATATGCATAAAAGTACTGCCTGAAACCTTGAATACTAACGCTTGTGATAAATTACCTGTATATGAAATGATCAGGACCATACATATTTAGAATCATAATGTTTTGATAGTATTGAGATTATATTAATGCATGTATGATTATGTATGAGATCTTGAGGATGACACAATGATGACACTAGTGCACTTAAGCATGCATAGTGGTCCAGGATGGGTTAAGTTCAAAGGTAGATAATCCAGGAAGCAAAGATCAAGAGGGAGCACACTCCAGTAGTTCCTGCAAGGAAGCAAAGATCAAGAGGGAGCCCACTCCAGTAATTCGTGCAAGGAAGCAAAGATCGAGAGGGAGTCCACCCAACAACCAATCAAAGATAAGTATTTGAATTGTTATTTCCTGTATATATGATTACTTAAATGATGTTGTTCAGTCATGTACATACTTATGTTCCTAGATTTAGGATGTATATTATGCATTTTAGAAAAGTTGCGTTAATGAACAAGATACTACTAATATAGTTATGGGTAAGTGGCCTATGGTGCTGTATAACACTCCATTGCTACTTATCTAGAATGAAACCTCTTTTTTGACATGTTGGGAGTAGTGCACACTCTTAACAATGTTCTGGTAGAGATGGAAGGCATCTAGAAAGTTACCGTATGAATACGGGATATGGATGAATGTTGTATTGAAGCATTGGCTAAGATAATTGCATGACTGTATGACATATGTCCTTATGTGTAATATTGTGTTATGAAAACTATCAGATGTTTCTAATCATGCAATTGAATTTGACTTGTAGGAAAGATCATGTACATTCTCCTACAAAAGAAGGACAACGACATTTGTTCCAGCAATGAAGTTCAAGAAAACTACCTATTGAAGATATTGAAGAATCTGAAATTCCCAGGATCTGGGATGCAGTAATGGAAGGATTCCATGATCGAGGAGTACCAGTCGATCATGAAGAATGATGTCTGGGATATGGTCCCAAGACTAGTAGGGAAGTCTGTGGTGACTTCCAAGTGGATCTACAAGATCAAGCATGCTGCAGATGGTAGCATAGAGAAATACAAGGCAAGATTTGTGGCTCGTGGCTTCTCCCAGAAAGAAGGGATAGATTATGAAGAAACTTTTGCACCTGTAGCCAGATACACTTCCATCAGAACAGTACTTGCTATGGCTGCAGTGATGAAGTGGAAGATACACCAGATGGATGTCAAGACAAATTTCTTGAATGGTGTAGTCGAAGAGGAAGTGTTTGTGGAGCAGCCACTCGGTTTTGAGACACATGACAGGGAGTCACATGTGTGCAAATTAAATAAAGCCTTGTACGGTTTGAAAAAAGCACCCAGGACATGGTACGACAGGATTGACAGCTTCCTGACTAGTTTGGGCTTTACCAAGAGTAAAGCGGATTCCAACCTTTACTACAAGGTTGAGGAAGGCAATCTAGTGATACTCCTACTCTATGTAGATGCCCTGTTTGTGGAAGGTGAGAATGGGTTGATTGTTGATACGAAGAGGAAGCTTGCTTCCGAGTTCGAGGTGAAGGACTTGGGTATGATGCATTACTTTCTAGGTATGGAGGTGTGGCAGAGTGCAGATGGAATCTTCCTTGGACAAGGGAAGTATGCAGTAGAGATCTTGAAGCGGTTCGGGATGATGGACTGCAAGGCCATGGCCACACCTATGGCATCGAACCTGAAGTTATTGAGTGATGCTTCATCATAGTCGGTTGATGCCACGATGTATCGTCAAATGATTGGGTCCTTGAAACACGAGACCAGATATTTGCTTTGCTGTGAACACTTTGAGCCAGTTCCCGACGGATCCTAGACATGTTCACTTGATTATTGTAAAGCATATTCGGAGGTACCTGAAGGGTACGGTTGATTGTGGGCTCAAGTATGATGCGAATCAAAAGTTTAACTTGGAGGGTTATGTTGATTCAGATTGGGCAGGCAGTGCTGCAGATAGGAAGAGCACTTCGGGGTGATGCTTCAATATGGGATCAGGTGTGATCTCTTGGTTTAGCAGGAAGCAATCCCGCATAGCACTGAGTACAGCCGAAGCAGAGTTGAAGCACATCGAGATCAAGTATCACTATATCAGGGATATGGTGCAGAGAGGAGCAGTGAAGCTCCAGTATGTTGCGACGGATGAGCAGATTGTAGATGTGTTGACCAAACCACTAGCCAGAGTGAAGTTCGAGTACTTCAGATAGAAGATACTTCAAGGAGGAAGTGATGGGACACATTTGCAGGAGCCATTCCAAGCATGGTGGTAGGAGGATCCTTCCCATGGCTGTGGATGTAAGTGCTGTGTGATGAGCATCATGACGATTCTCCAGATGATATGCATCAGGATGATGCTGTGATGATGATCAGGATGGTCATGTGATGATGATATGCATCAGGATGATGCTATGATGATGATCAGGATGATCATGTGATGATGATATGCATCAGGACGATGCTATGATGATGATCAAGATGATCATGTGATGATGATGTGCATCAGGATGATGCATTGTATGATGATCAGTATGATCATGAGCATCAGGATGATGCTTCGTGCGAGGATGATCAGGTTGATCATGAGTATCAGGGTGATACTTCGAGGCCATGGATATGTGGCAGGTTGTGCAGTAGCATGTAATAACTCCTTGGGAGATCTGATAGGTTGAGCAGTAAGCTCGTAATCAGTCCTGGGATGCTCTTTCGAGGTTTTGTGAGGGAGGCATGTAATCAGTTCTGGAGATCCAATAGGTTGTGCTAGGCACGTAAAAGTCCTGGGATGCTCTTTAGAGATCTTGTCGGTTTTGCTAGGCACATAAACATTCCTGGGATGCTCTTTTAAGGTTTTGCTTGTTCACATGTAATCAGTCCTGGAGATCCGATAGGTTGTGCTAGGAACTTAAAAGTCTCGGGATTCTCTTTAGAGATCTTGTCGGTCGTGCTAGGCACATAAACGTTCCTGGGATGCTCTTTAAAGGTTTTGTGAAGGCTGCATGTAATCAATACTGGGAGATCTTGCCGGTCTTGCTAAGGCACATAAAGGATCCTGGGATGCTCTTGTCAGGTTTTGTAGAGGCCCATAATCAGTCCTGAGATTCCACCTCTATCAGGCCACTCGCAGAGATGATGAAGACCTACAGGGGGCTAGGCCTATATCCAACATTAAAAAGGGATGGCTCTATAGAACTTCCTATGACGAGAAGAATTGAGAGATAGCACCAGTGCTCGAGATGAAGAGTACAACAGCAGTGACGATGATGCTCCGTGATCCAGTGATGACGATCCAGCTCCAGTATTGAAGACTTGTGCTTATATGTATTGATGACCTGTGCCAAGAGAATACCTTCCTAGTTAAGAGGGAGTGTAGATGTATTTGTAACTTCAGAAGATATTCACTTGTATATTATATTTGTACTTTATTGTATCCCCAACGAAGATGTATTATTCCTCTGATTGGAAGTGTCGTCATTTGTATTTACAAGTGTCTCAAGTTACATTGTAAGTGTTGTAACTTATACTTGATGGTGTAAGTATCGTAACTTATACTTGATGGGTTATTAGACCACCTTGGTGGGGTCGGCCCTGTATGAGTTAAAGGGTTATTAGACCACCCTAGTGGGGTCGGCCCAATGACATGTGGTAATGGGTTATTAGACTCTCCTAAGGGAGGTCGGCCCAGTTAGAGTAAAAGGAAAGTAAAGGTAAAGTATAAATAGAGAGGAGAACCTCTCTATTTATTCATTCATTCACTCACTCACTTCGCATTAGTGAGAGAGAGGAGGAGTGCGCACAAGTGGAGGAGGAGTAGCTGCTGCAGACATCTATCTTTTGTGGATTCATCTTTGCGATCTTTGTATGGGTGCTTATTCTATCTCTAAGGAAGTTGCGGGGTTTTTCACCTTCTTGGTTTTCCTCGGTGAAATGCTTTGTGTCTCTTGTCTCTTGTGTTTGATATGTTGTACATGTTGTTCTCTCAGTTAAGATCCTAGATCATATTGAATTAGATGATGAAAAACTAACTGAGAGAATATATAAATCGACCATTAAATGAATCACAAGAACATGGATGAAATTACATGAATCAATTACACCACAAAAATATGAGAAAGAGAGAGTTGGAGGAGAAAGATTCCATTAAGGTGAACCATTACAAGCAATGGGGCTAATTTTGGGACCTTTACTTCCTAATCTAAACTCTATTCCTATTGCCTTTTTATAAGGTATCTTGTCGATGAAGCCAAATTTGATTAGGGTTAACTTCTCCAATTACATGTGCATGATGTTTCTTTTTGCATTTAATACAAATATGAATTTATGCCTTTTACATCTGAACTTAAACTGTAATCCCCCCTAAGATTCAGATCATGTCAGCCATGTATGTTGCCATTCAGGCTATTTTGTCCTTATATTCAAGCAAGCGCATAATTGCTAGGTGTACGAAATAGCACAATCTCTTTACAAAATCTTATACTAGGCATGTTTAATTGCCTATCATTGTTAATGACTTAAATTTGTGATGAGTCCACACACACACACGCACACACACATAAACAGTATGGGCTCCAATTCCTATGAATTTTTCCAGCAAAGTAGTGTTTTGTTGGTGATTTGAGGAGCTTGGATTTAATGGTGATTTTGGTTCCCTTTTAAATAAAGCTATACCTAGAATGCCATTTTTCACTATGCATTGCTTGTCATTGACTTTGGAGATGGCGTTAGGTACATTGTGCCAATTTATGAAGGATATGCCCTTCCACATGCTATTCTTAGGTTAGATCTTGTTGGAAGGGTTTTGACAGATGCTTTAATGAAGATCCTTATCAAAAGGGACTACTCATTCACCACTATAGCATAGTGTGAAATTTTATGTGATATGAAAGAGATGCTTGCTTATGTGGCCCTTGACTATGAGCAAGAACTTGAAACAACCAATAGTAGTTCATCACAAGAAAAGAGTTATGTGTTTTCTAATGGATAGGTCATTACCATTGGTGCCGATCATTTTATATGTGTTGAAATAGGTCATTACCATTCGTGCCGATCATTTTAGATGTGTTGAAGTTTTCAATGGGTATTCATGATACTACATACAATTTCATTATGAAATGTGATGTGGACATCATAAAAGATCTCTATGGAAACATTGTTCTCAATGGTGGTTCCACCATCTTTCCTTGTACTAATTGCACGAGCAAATAGATCATTGCACTTGCTCCCAGTAGCATGAAAATAAAGGTGTTGCACCTCCCGAGAGGAAGTATAGTGTATGGGTTGGAGGATATATCTTGGCATCTCTGACACATTTCTGTAGGTGATTCCCAATTTTTGACATGTTGAGATTTGAGGTTCTTGTTTGGTTTTAGTGGTATCAAATATGACTCACAATTTTATGAGCACATTTTTTTTAATTGCATATTAACTATATCTTTGTTGTATTTGCATGTACATGTGGATTGCCAAGATCGAGTATAGAAAGTGTTTTTAAGCAGTTTTTTTTATTGATTATGGTTTATAATTTGGTCTTTAGATAGTGAGGGTGGAAGCCAAGATTAGTGAGATTATGTTTTATTATCATGTTTTTAGGAATTGAATCTATATAGTTGATTTCTAGAAATTCTTAAGGACAATTTTCTCATATATGTTTAATGCCATTGTCATCAGGAAGCATCTTTGTTCTTATGCCCAGGTTTTGACAATAAATTTGCTCACCATTGTTCTTTTTGAATTTTGTAATGGTAATTAAGGAGATAAATTTATTGTTTTATATATATATATATATATATATAGTGGTCTTGATTATTTTTTGAGATTTTTGGATTTAGTCCATGTTTAAATTATCAATCTAGATGGTATATTTAAATTTTTTTATTATACTTTTATTTTAAGGTCAATTCTATTTGGATTGCAGCTTATGCAGCCAACTCCTACAATTGCTTATCCTAAATATCTTGAAAATAGAAATTGTTTGTAGAAAATAGTCTCTTTCATGCCCTTTTTATGCTCTTTGGGCAAAGTTTGTGTGTTGCCACTTCAAAATATGTGCTTTACTTAATAAACTACAAGGCAAGGATTGTGCTTCTCACAACCTAAATATATTATATAATAATATAATAGTGTGTTGAGTTAATGTGAACTATGAAATATTTATATGATATAAAATATTCACTGATCTAAAAAATCCTAAAATTTCATTTTTTTTGTTATATCTAGCTTCTAAAAAACACCTCACTTCTAAGGGGAGATGCAAGTTGATATGTTATGGAATGGTCTTGTTGCAATGAGGTAAGTCAATATGCTATCATTCTAAATGTTTCTTGATAAAGTCTTAAAATACGCCAAATGGCAAGGAAATCTATGCTATGGTTCAATCTATTAAGAAATGGAAGCACTATCTAATGGGTAAGGAGACCATCATCCACACTGATGTGTAAAGTAAGCTTCAACAAACCAGACACTACAATTGGATAATTTTTTTGCAACAATTTGACCTTATCTATCAAATATTGTGCTAATAACTTGGAAAATATGTTTCAAGGCCACATACATCCAAGATCACCACTCTAGGTACTCTTGTGCACATGGAGCATTTCACCTACAATGCTTACAAAGAGGTATGCATAGAAGATGGGGACTTGAAGGAGTTATTTCAACATCTGCAAGGCCAATTTCTTGTAGAAGAAGGTAGGAACAAGGTTGACCATCATCTCCAAAATGGGTTGTTCTACAAGTTGGACAAGCTTTGTGTTCCCAAAGGTAGAAGATTGCAACTTATCAGAGAGGTTCACACCTCCATAGTTGCAAAGCATTTTGGTGTGGTGATGAACACATAGAGGTATGCATATTGGCCTAGTGTAAGACGATGTAGTTAAGTTGATTAGAGGATACATACTTTGCTATATCAACAAACCCAGTAATATGAAACAAGGTTTATACCATCTCTTACTTTTACATAATAGATCGTGGGAGAGCATTTCCATGGATTTTGTGGGTGGTTTTCCAAAAATTGGGAAGGGGCATGATTATCTATTTGTAGTGGTTGAAAGGTTTGTAAGATGTGCATTTCGATGCCCTAAAAAAGATAATTTAGGGACAAGATGCAACCAACATGTTCTTTGAAAAACATCTAGGTGCAATTTGGGATATTAAAGAGCATTTTCTTAGATAGAGATACCAAATTTCTCTATACCTTTTGGACTACTCATTGGGAGAATATGGACATCAAGTTGAAGAGATCAATACCTTTCCATCCTAACATATGGGTAGATGGATGTATTAAATATGACAGTTCAACTTTTGATGGGTTATAATGAGAAGCGTCCAAGGACTTGGTATGAAATTTTGATTTATATCCAGCACTCTTATAATGGAGTAGTCCACATTTCTACTAGTAAGTCCTTTTTTGAAACTTGCTTTGGATATTTGCAACCTTCACACTTATATGTTGTATATGGACAAGGAGTGAGGGAAGACACCATAGGAGAAGCATTGAATATTGAAAAAATGATTGATAAGATTAGGTAGATCCATTTGCAAGTATATGAGACACTGAAGAAGTCACATGAAAAGTACAAGGCTCGATATGACTAGCACATAACTGAAAAGACATTCAAGGTGAGACAAAGTCTAGTTACATCTAAACAAAGAAAGACTATAGGGTCATAGTAAGAAGATCAAGGCTCTATGTATGGTTCTTTTGAAGTGTTGGGGAAGGTAGGTGATAATGTATATACTTGGTGTACCCACATAGATGTGCATTTATTCAATAGTAAACGTTGAAAATATGAAACTTTATGAACCTTCCATGTTAGATCATGAAACTGATGAGCAAGGTTTACTTGCCATAGAGGACTTAGCACTAGAAGCTTGGGCATGGTTAGTAGATGATACAATTTTTTAGAAGTTTAGAACATGTAACACCAACAAGATCATTTGCATTTGAAGGTTGATACCCATTTGCCTAAATATGAGACCTGATGGGTTGGCTAAGCTCAATACCATCAGGGTAATCATAATTGTCTCACTGTATATTCAATTCAAGGGAAGTATACCCTAGAAACCCTCGCTTTCCCAAGCAAAATAACAACGAAAAAAATCCCCAAGTAGTGATAAACCTTGAATAGGTCCAGTCTAACTTGTCATAGGCCTTCTACAAGTCAATCTTGAGAATGAAAGCATTAATCCTTTTTTGTTTCACAGAGTGTAAACACTCTTGAGCAACCCCCATAGCGTCCAAGATTTTCCTATTCGACAAAAAACCAAATTGTTCCTTCAATATACATCGGCCCAGTATAGGTTTAATCATCTCAACAATGATCTTAGTGATGATCTTATAGAACAAATTACACAAAGAAATTGGGTGATGATCATTAAAGTATGCAGGCCTATCCTTTTTGGGAATGAGAGTGATGTAAGTAGTATTGAGACTGCTAGGAATAAATTCCTTCCTCCTAGTTTCATCAATCGCTTCTGAGACCATACAACACCAACCACCTTTGAACCCATGCATCATCATATAAGGTTTGGATCACCTTAATTCATTTCCTTTGATTTACCTCTTGAAATCGATGCTACTACTATTCTCCACTAGCTCAAAAGCATATTTCTTATACTTGATAGTTTTTTATAAGTAAAACCTTGTGGGATCCCCACTCTTCCCCATATTATTTGAATGGAGGGTGGCTCACCGCCAACCACAATAGCAACTAGTAACTCATAGGGACTCAGTCAGAGTTCACTTGACCCAAACTAGAACGGAAGGCCTCACAATGATCTCCACGTTGAAAAAGTCCATTTGAGCTAATGTAACTATCCTATTGGGATAAATACCCTAGATCTTATCCTTGAACTATGTGATTAATTTGATGGTTTATAAGTGTATATATACACAAATTGCGCTCACTCCCCTTAGCCTATGCATTGTCACACTAATGTTGACCTAGCACCTCCACATATTTGCATACCCATGCCTCCTCCCTATGACTATCTCATCTTCACTTAGGGTAGGAATTTGGGAAAAATCCCACCCATAAAAAATGATGGTTTCAACATTAAATACATAAGTTTTATTGATTTCTTCGTTTTTGTGACGGTTAATATGAAATATAAGCCGTATTTGACAAAAAAAAATAGCCCATAACGAGCATTTTTCCTGTCAAATTCCAGCCCAGACTTCACTATCTTTGTTGTTTTCTATATTGTTTCTATCACGTAGAATAAGCATCCACCTACTCATATTTGACTCCTAGATACCCTACAAACAATTCCCTCTATCATTATTTAAAAAGACTCGCTAATCCTTACATCAACCTTGATTCCCTCGCTCTAACATCTTGATACCCTACGATCATTACATATGGAAATATGTTTGTTGCATAAAGCATGTCTACTTATAGATGCCACACACTTGAGGAATCCTTGAGGCAATAATTACCCCCTACATATCCTAACTAGCTACTTCATCCAAGCATATATTTATTTTTACACCAAACATACCAACACAATGCAGTGAAGTAAAACGTTGCATGTGAAGCTTCCACAAATGGTACAACATAAATGCATGTGAGATTCCACTAATGGTACAACATAAGATTCATGATGTGATAAGGACATGATATAAGTCATGGAAAAAATGTAGATTTGATAGTGCACCATGACATCATTATCGTGATTTCCTATGCAATGAATCTAAGGTTATGTCTGCTTGTCACCATCAATCCCCCACCGTTAGTATAACAACCGGTCTAGCACAATGTCTTTATGTAAATTTATCGTGACTCCTTAAGGTATTTGATGTGATAGCTTTTTAATGGTTTGAAAAGTGATAGGACTTCCAAGGATGGATACATCACAAATCATGCCAACTTTCACTCCCCTTAGAATTGTGCACTTGCTTAGCTACCAATAGTTAGCCATAAGAATCTTGTAGGATTGTAATGTCAATGCAAGAGTGATGCACAATTATGATTTGGATGAGGCATTACACGTACTTTCACACACAAATTTCAACACAACACATGGGACTCGATGGATAAGTAAATTTCAATGCAACACATGGAACTCGATAAGGATCTCATAATTCCATAAATTGATGAAATGGAAATTGGTCATGGAAGCTTCTATCCTCCACGTTCATGTGATTCAACTGCTGCTACTCTTATTCATGATGCATATTATTTTGATTGGTTGGCAACATATTACTTTAGATTGGTTAGCTCTCATTGACTATGACTCGATGCGTTATGTATGCCCATTTCATATATGATCCATTTCATGCTCTTTACTTTTCATACAACATGCGATGATACAGCACATGGCATGTTTATGACTTATGACCCTAACATATTTGCAACTCGTGTAATCTTAATGCACACCCTAAATGCTTGTCCCACATTTATGGGTCTAAATGAAATGATGGAATTATTGCCTTTGTTGATTCTTTAACAACATTTCATCAATTGCTTATGATGCAATCACCACACACTTCCAAAGATTAATGAATTGATTTGAGATACATTAGCTAGTATGGTTGTATTGTTCATAACATTATGTTAGATTATGTTAGGTCAAGGTTAAAAAACAATGTTTATTACGACAAACCAACTTGTTTTTATCAACACTTTTAAATGTTGTGTCAATTTTTCTAGTTGATTCAGTTAAGGTGCGGGTTTCGTTTTCTAGGTGACTCGAGTTCAATACCCTTACTGTGACTTAGTTGGGAGGAGGCACCCAAAAAATCCATCCATGTTAAGGATTGGCGTGGTCCAGGACAGGTGCGATCCCCGGGTGATTTTGACGGCTTAGATGCCCTTGGGTTGCGGTTTCTTAGCCAATGGTTGAAATGCATTGGCCCCGAGTGACGGGCATTTCTAACAAAAAAACACACACTTCTAAATGTTGTATTATTGCGATGCTATTTGAAACTTGACTCTATGCTTGGAGAGTTGATTGTGAGTCAAGTCTTAATCTACCATTGTTTTATCTACGTTATGGACATCGTTTTATCCATGTTGAAATGTTGATATAGCAACATCTAAATGTCATTTCAATTGCCCAAAGGTTATTTTGGGGTGTTGATAAACCATAATTTACATTTATGCATGGCCATACTTTATGCAATCAGATTAAAACAATATACCTTACCCCAAGGATTTGTACCACTGTTTATTAAACTAGAAGCATGCACCATGTCATTCTCTATTATGTTATGCAAGGGCCTTGTGATGGTCGAGTATTATTAAAGGTGATTCATAACCAAAACAATTGAATTCTATAAAGAACCATGCATCCCTAATTAAAAAACATCTACCCATCAATGATGGGATTTCTTGGTCAAGGCATCAACTACTCTAGATCAATTCATAAATCACCCATACTTTAAAAAAATAGTTCCTCATTGACTTAACATATTATGTTGGATTGTAGAAAATGTGAAGCATGCTCTTTGTGTCAATAATGTTAACTATAAAACAGGGCACTTTAGGGTTATATGTTTATGAGATTATAGTGGTCATGGGTTAAGGTCAATTAGTGATCAAAGGTTATATGAGTTATGGTTAGTGGGGGTATATTAGTTAGGCGTAGCATTGGTTTGGAGTTTGTGTGTATAAGGGGTTTGGAATTAAATTCAGTTAGGGATTAGTTAGTTATAGGAGTTAAGGTTTAAGGATTAGTGAGGTTCTAATAGATAATGATTATAGTTGATGAGGGGTATTTGTGTTTATAGGGGTTTGGGGTTAAGGTTAATTGGGTGTTGGCATGGATATAATGGTTATCCATGTCCACTTCCATGTCCTCTATGTTCATTCCCATTTCACTTTGGTATTTAGGGTTGGTGGATCCTACAATATCCTCTGTGATGAAGTTAGACGTGTATTGTGGCATGCAAGTTTCCATCATAAGTTGGAGATAAGTCACTAAGTGAAGGATCTCTAGATGGTACATAGATTGAAGGAAGAGGAGGATGGATTACATCCTTCGGAAGATGCAACTACTCCAATATTCCATTGACTAGAGATTTTAGAGCTCAAAGTTGTTGTGTCTAGGTTTAGGTAATGGCAATGGGAGACAATCATGAAGGTAGAGAATTCCTTGTACACTTCCCTAAGCTAGTAACAATTGAGATGCCATCTCAGTAGAACAATAATACAAAAAATGGTTCTCAATTCATAGTTTTTGTTCACATTCCTCTTGCCACTGGTTCCACCTAATGGTGGAATTCACCAGGTAATCAACCATTTTGCACCTTTAGAGGATGCATTGGACCTACCATAGATCACACAAAACACAACACCTATGTTGACAATGGCACTGACCCATTTCAATATAATGGAGAGACAACTCTGATAGACACCATAATTATACCAAGGTTGTGTTAACCAAGACCTTGAAAGACTTCATTGTCATAACTTTATAAAAACTAGGAACAAAGACAAAAACCACAATAGAATGCCCTTCTAGAATCATCTCTATAGTAACTACACATTTGAAGACTTGCATGCTTGAAGTACCATGTTTAATTTGCACATCGAGAAGAATCATAGTATGATATGAAGTGGGTTGAAGTCTTAACTCCTCATCCTTTTAGAGATGCATGAGTGTATATTTGTGTTAAGAAATTCCTTGTCATTAATGCAAGTATTATGGAAATAGTGTGAAGGTTAACAAGTTACAACCCCCATTTACCTTTACGTAGCCTTTACCAAGTTTCACTCCTACATTGGCTTGGACATCTGCCAATCCATTATGAGATCTTAATACCTAAAAATAAGAAATATTTTCAAAGCATCAACTCAAAAAAAATCCTCTGTGTCAAGCAATATGAATTAATTTTTTCAAAGGAAGTTACCGATGCATTGATTGAATGATGACGAAGTCACCAATAATTGTTTACTTAGTCATGCCTTTCTCCTTAATCATACTAAGACATTGGAAAACTACTAAAATGTTCGCTTCACTATTGGATGTTATGCCAAATCCCCATGGGACCTCTAATTCTTTTTGTCCTTCAAGGTTGAAAATAACACATACATCCCCAACCTTGTATTAGACATGGTGTTAGTGGTATATTTCTCTCTCTATTGTGTAGCAAGGGTTTTCCACTTAACATGCATCAACACATGTTGATATCCATTTTTTTTTAAATGAATACAAATACCTACCTCTAGGCACAAATGCTATGTAAATAATTCATGTTTGGGTTGTGAAATTATTATAACATGTATCTACTAACTTCCAACCATTAGAGGTCAGTGAAAATTATAAGGGAAAAAATTAGCCCATGGATAAATTTTATATGTTTTTTTCAAAAAAAGATTTGCCAATTTCCATTTTTTTCTAAAATGATTTGCTAAAATTCTATAGAATAAAAACTATTTTACTCTAAATATCGCCAAAATTGTCTACAAACTATATAAAATCCTTATAAATTTGAATATTACAACAAAAATAACACCAAACATTTTATGGTTGGAAATTTAAGAATTAGTAAAATTCACAAAAGTTTCTACACCTTAAAAAATTATTAAATTTTTTAATATTAATTAAAGATCACTCCTATTTTTATCCATATAAAAAATTTGAAATTTAAAGTTAATTTCATGTTCCTTTAATGACCTACTAGGACAATCATTATTCACCTTCTTCATATTGGTTTCCTACTATCATTGTTAACTTCAGAACAAATTTTTACATGTAAAATAGGTTTGACCAGGCTTCCGAATGGTATTCCATTGTGAAAAGTTTACTGGGAGAAGTGGCAAGGATTAATGAAAATCTACATTTGTTTGCATGATTAGTTTTAGGAGAATACGATGGCACTTATATTTCTTACATTCATAGTTTCTCTCTCTAAAATATAATGGTTGATTTGTGACGTAAATTGTTTATGGTTTGCTTTAAAGTTAAATGAAGTGCAAACAAATAATTTATGTGCCATATATTTCAATACATGCTAAGTGACACAACCCTTGAGAAATTGATTAATGATAAGAAATCAATAGTTACATCACCAAATGGATTATCTATGTTTTATTTAATATTTTTATTTAGGTAATTAAAATCTATTTAACAAATAAATCTTGTAATATTTTATGTACACAAACATGGAACACGCAGTAATTTTTTTTTTCTTATTTTAAATACATAGATAGTTTTTTTGTAAGGGTTGAGTTAGGAACATAGGTCCTAGGTTTGGAAATTTTGGAAAATAATTTTTTTGGTGTGCATTTTGATATTAATTTAGAAGAATTTGTAGGCATATATCTTTAGCGGAAATTGTATGTTCGAGTGGAACTGTAATGATTTAAATTTAAAAACTATAACTACTTTAAGGTTTGTGAAATGTAAGTTACAAGGTTGTAAATTTTTTATTACTAAAAATAATGTAAGGTTTAAGGATTGAATCTTGTTTGGATGAAAATGTGTCCCAAGTTACATATGTTTTTTGAAAGACGATTTTAAAATTTTAATATGATAAAATATTGATTACTAAAATAGCTACATGTTTCCATGCTTCCTTCGTTGTAATTTCCTTTGACATTTCATTTTCAACAATATTGATTTCTTTTCAAAATTTCATTTCAATTTTTTCACACCAATTGTGCACACATTTTTCACACCTTAATCATTTATTCTTGGTTCATCAACCCAAGCTTAGCCACCTAAATCAACAATTTAATTCTAACCAACTAAATTTCTCACTTGAGAACCAAAATAATTTTTTAGTTAGGTTAGGATTGTGGATAAAAATCCAAATATTTCTCCATATTCATTTACATCAAGACATAGTTGTTGTCCTTAAGGAGATTTAAAATCTTTTGTATCGGGTGTGTTATATGAGTACGAAGGACAATATTTTGCTCTCCCAGTCGATTTTTCCTAGTTGCCAACGCGTTTTGAGTCTACCCACGTTTTTCTGGAACTGGTAGAAACCCACTGTTGGGAACTTCACTGTATAGGCATTTTTCTCATGCCCAACACTTATGCTTTTGATGATACATGCACCCA
The DNA here is from genome assembly GCA_027924585.1 of Larix kaempferi. Lineage (NCBI taxonomy): Eukaryota > Viridiplantae > Streptophyta > Pinopsida > Pinales > Pinaceae > Larix > Larix kaempferi. Next base: position 3,039,963 of record BSBM01000241.1, on the reverse strand, counting down.
TCTCTTAACAGCCTGAGAAACCCAATTGCTGATTGGCTTGGCTGATTTTGATATACCTTTGGCTATGTGAGAGCCTGTTTTCCCCTTTTCCTTGTGGAGATCATGCCCAGCTCGGGGGGTGGCAGTGGTGCTGAGAGATTGAGGAGCACACTGGCCTATGGTTGGGTGGAACGTTGCAGAAGCGTAGCTGGTTGCTTGGGAACTACTTGGTTTAAGATAAGTATTCTCGTTTGATAGTTTGATATTGCTCAATTGATGACTGACATGAAAATCTGGAATGTATGATGGACGTGTGTTAATTCTGCACATCATTTACTTTTGCTGTGTTTGCTTAGATTTGTACATCTGCATGCCTGTCTTTTTATATATGTGGATGTTTTATTTAGTAAGCATCGGGGCAAATTGCCCGGTTTAAGCACAATGATCCTCTCTATCATGCTGGTATGATAGGAGGGGACATTACACTACGTGACACAATGCACACATAATACTTTACCATGTAGACTAGGTTGCACACACAAATATAGATCGTTGCATGATCCACGATGTAATTTCCTTTAACTACTACGCGTCTACCATCGTGTAGGATAACCACCCTATGGTAACTTTGCTTGCAATGACAGATCACTGATTTTCTGCAGAGTTAGCCCTACATGTGTGATGATGCATCATATACAAAACATCTGTCTATATGGAAGCATTTCATGAATTACAATATCACATATTCAACACTCCATACCAAGAATCATGATTACTTCTAAGTAATTCATATTCACAGTGATTATTTACATCATGCATCTTATCATATCAGATCAACATTCATACACCATGATGGAAATAACAACAATGAAACATCAAGTAAACACTTAACTTGAATGAAGATTCTGCGAGCAAATAACTGTGCAAGAGAAACATTCCACCCAACTGTAGGCATTTTGTCTAGCATATACTCTTTATGCTAAGAGGCCACCCCCGCATTGGGCATGATTACCTTAAGGAAAGGGGAATTATCCAATGCTCACTTGCAGTCAACTAGCCACAAGGCCAAGGCCAAGGCATGATTATCTACTATTATTTTTATTTAGCATTCTCTTGTTTCCATGTGTAACATGATTTAATGTGTATATCAATGTTGTTTCATTCTTTCTTTATAGATTACTTTATGTAATCATTTAAGAGTTCATTATTAGGTGTCTGAGTATGATTAAAGAGTTAATTACAATGCATGCATGCTTCTGTTGAATGTATTGGATTAATTTCTAATGAATGTATTTAGCTATCTAAATTGTGGCTATTCTAGTGAATGCATTGGATTAATCTATGATTTGATTTGAGAGTAATTTCATATTCATGGCAACACTTATATGTCTTTATTTGGGTGGAAGAATGGCTTGTTTATGTTCCACTTATTTATACTGATTGTAACAAATAGATACTCGAATTCGTGAATTTGAATGCAACAACAATAATTGGTTGTAGAAACTTTATCCATGATAGATGGAGAAAGTTTGGATGATGGTAGTCAAAGATGCCCAACTCAAGGTTCATAATCAAAGTTAGAAATGGGAGTCTCTCACAATATACCAACTCTTCTAGCACTCCCATTTCATATTTTTCTTGTTGTGTGTAGTTCTATTTGTTGACCAATGTTGAATTTCCATTTTTTTGATGCCATGTCCTTTGTTATTTTAATATTGATATTCCTTTGCAGATATTGGGATCACGAATTGAAGTCATCATCTAATTGTCTTGAACTTTGGGAGAAATCTCAATTTGATCCATATGCCCTTCCAAAACCTATAAGATTTTTTCTACAATCTATTTTCCATGTTTGAATTCCTTCTCTTAATTACATAATCTTGTTTTTTGTTATCTTCATTTTTGTTTTGTTTCATTTGTTGATATAAACCAATGGTCATGCCTTTGATTGCTCTTGTGAATGTAAGATTTTAAGATTGTTGTTAAATTGTATTTAAGCAAGTTCCTTAAGCTCGAGGTTTCAATTGATAAATTATATCTTCATGCCATAGGATAGGTTGATATAGGATACTGTCAACACCGTAGGGGTATCTAGTACCACAATTGGAGCCATTTGTTACCCCATTTTTTGGTACCCCTCTAAAGTTGTACAGAAAAAATCTTCGCATACAAATAGATCAATGTCTCATCATAAAAAAAATCTAAATGTTTGAAGGAAAGGATCATGTATCCCTTGATGATAAGGTTAAGTGACATAATTACACAAGTTAATGTAAGAGAGGATCAATAAATTATAGCCACACCTCCTATCTTAACCAAAAACAACCCACAAAATGGGTGAAGTATCTCTAGATAAGAAAAGTACACCAACATATTTACAATGGAAACCTTATACGTCAATTTGACCTATAGAGAAGAAGCTAATGTAAGAATAAACATATCATAATCCCTTTCTCCCTTGCTTGAAAAAATCCTTGTACTTGGCTTATAAGGGTTTTGTCCTTCACCTCAATTTTGATGAAGTCTAATAATATAGATTTTTCTCTAACTATTTTTTAATATAATATTCCCAAAAATATGCTAGAAACCCTACTAATGGAGCATTATCCTTCCAAGGCCACTTTTGATTGGTCGAGAGTGTATAACGGTGTCAATCTCCATGTGTCATCCGATCTAGCTCATGCTTTCTCTAAATGAACCCTTTATACCTTGAAGATGGTGCCAATTGCTACATGTCTCATACATAATGAATGATATAAGTAAAATCACACATTCCTTTACCAATGCAGGTTCCTTAACAAAATAGTCATGTATCAAAGTCAAAATTATAATAACTAAGTAAACAATTGAATGCATCTATCTTATATGTTATATGCACTATTATATTATAGGAGATGTACACTAGTTGTTTCCAATTAAGAAGAATGTGATGTAAACATATATTCTCTACAATTTAGGTATCCCTTGGTATGGGAACTTAATAAATTCTATCAATTTTTTGCTTGGGGTTAGGTTTGTATTAACATGATAGTTCATAATTCAAATCACTAAAGAAATTAATATCTTATTGGAGGGTTATGGGAATTGGCCTATAAAGGTTTTGTCCTTCACCTCAATTTTATTTTTACCAATGGATGAAGTCTAATGATATAGAGTTTTCTCTAACTATTTTTTAATATAATATTCCCAAAAATATGCTAGAAACCCTACTAATGGATCATTATCCTTCCAAGGCCTCTTTTGATTGGTTAAGAGTGTTTAACGAGGTCAATTTCCATGTGTCATCCGATCTAGCTCATGCTTTCTTTAAATGGACCCTTTATACCTTGAAGATAGTGCCAATTACTACATGTCTCATACATAATGAATGATATAAGTAAAATCACACATTCCTTTACCATGGATGGTTCCTCAACACAATAGTCATGTATCAAATTCATAATTATAACTAAAGTAAACAATTCAATAAATCTATTTTATATGTTATATGCACTATTAAAGTAAATAATTCAATAAATCTCTCTTATATATTATATGCACTATTCTAGGAAATGTATACTAGCTATTTCCAATTAACATGAATGTGATGTAAATATTATATATTCTCTACAACTCATGTATCCCTTGGTATGGGAACTTAATAAATTCTATCAATTTAAATACAAGTTTTTGCTTGGAGTTAGGTTTTTATTAACACAATAATTCATAATTCAAATTACTAAAGAAACTAATATCTTATGGGAGGGTTATGGGAATTGGCTTATAAGGGTTTTGTACTTCACCTCAATTTGCCCTTTACTAATGGATGAAGTCTAATAATATAGATTTTTCTCTAACTCTTTTTGAATATAATATTCCTCAAAATATGCTTAAAAAACCCTACTAATGGAACATTATCCTTCCTAGGCCTCTTTTGATGGTTAAGAGTGTTTAATGGGTCAATCTCCATGTGTCATCCAATCTAGACATGCTTTATCTAAATAAACCCTTTACGTCTCATACATAATGACTGATATATAAGTAAAATCACACATTCCTTTATCAAAATAGGTTCCTTAACACAATATTCATGTATCAAATCCATAATTATAACTAGAATAAACAATTCAATGAATCTATCTTATATGTTATATGCACTATTATTGGAGATGTATACTAGCCGTTTCCAATTAAAAAGAATGCGATGTAACTTAATAAATTTTATCAATTTAAATAATTTTTTATAATTTTTTTTTGAGATTAGGTTTGTATTAACATGATAGTTCATAATTCAAATCACTAAAGAAATTAATATCTTATTGGGATTGGTTCTTTCAAAAGTGTTATAGTGATATAGGTTTTATGGATTTAATGGCCAACCTTACCTATTGCCTCAAAACATGTCAAATGTTCTTATTCCTATCGAATTTTATAGACATGTTCTAGTATAACTTGTTGATATGAAAGAACAACAAAAATATCATTCTACGCTATTATTATAGTCCGTTCTGACTTTCGAGAAACTATAAATTATTTCTAAGAAAGTTGATAATATGTATTGGGTGGCATACAAGCAATGAAATTCTATGAACATGTAAATATATTTAATAGGCATGTAGAGTGGATGAAGCATGCATAGCTACTAGGCTCCGAAATATAAATAAGAAGAGACATTAAAAAATAGAGAAGAAGATTATGCATAAGTGTCCCAAATTATAAAAGGAACATAATTTTATAAATCTCATAACATTATCTTGTTAGGAAGAGTAGATATGGAATTCACTTATTTATTACAATGAGGAAGATCATTTTGCTTGAGTTTAATCAGTCAAGTTGTGGTTGGTAAATCTTCAATGGGATAGAATAAAGATGGTGGATAATAGGAAATAATTCTTGGTGCATGTATGAGCTCATGACACTTACAAAAATATATCATCACTATTGTTGAGCTACTACAATCACGAATCATCATTATTTTTTTACTTTAACTCATAATTGTAGATAACACCTTGTTTTCCCTAACAATGTTTTCCAAAGGGAAAATTTGAAGAATTGCGAGACATAGATTATATAGTAAAATGCACCCCTTAATGTCAAGATATTTACATCTAGGTGTTGATCCTATGGAATAGATTTCAAAATTCATTAACTTAAGACTTCCATGCCATCTAGTTAGGTACTTTCTAATTGTTAGCAACTTCTAAGTCATCATTTTAATGAAGCTATTAATGTTGTTAAAATGATGTTTTGGGGAGAGATTGATATCACCACTCAATCAACATTGATCTATGAATGGTAGGCCTATGGCCCATACATTTCATCAACACAGATCCTCCATAGAAACAAACATTGCTTCTTTGCAATCTTTGTTTAAATTTGGGGTTTTGAGTTGAGTTCCCTTTTTATTCCTCGGAATGAAGGCTTTGTATTTAGATATGTTTTTTATTTATTTTTATATCTTTGGTTTTTTCTTGTATTTCCAAGGCCAAGGATTAATAAAAAAATGCAAGCACCCTATTGTTAATGGCTAGCAAAGAAACAACTTTGCTTTTAAACTAAACAAGACATGCTAAAATTATTTTGATTACTCGGTTTGAGTTATTTATATTGTGTTAAATTAAACAAGGCACTCTGCTTTTTTTATATGCATTCACAACACTCTAAATTTACTTCTAATCCAATTACACAATAATTGTATTATGCAACCCAACTCTCTATTCTACAATGTGAATGTGCATATACAACACATAAATTAGTTACCCCTTGCTTTAATCCCTCAACATAGCCAACATCAATTTAGTTTATTCCTAGTAGTTTCTCCTAATACCAACAATCACATTCCATGCAAATGGAATTAAACTTAATGTTCCTCAAAGTCACGCCTCATAGCTAATTGACCAAGTGGTCACAACTAAGAACAAACTAATGCACATAGGCTTGGAATAGGTAGCTTTGCAACATTTGAGGAAAAAATGGTTGTAGGTGTATTAAATTACTAATGCCCCTAGACTCCATTAACAAGAAACAAACTATGGGAATTCAAAGAGGCGATTACAAATATAGTTACACAATAGGGGGAAAACACCCAATGGACCCATGGCATAATAAGAGTGGTGTAGCTAACATTCAAGAAACCATATCTTATACAATGGGATCACGCCTGAAGGAGATCGAGCTGAGTAGACCTACGACCCTCCTGGCTCTGCCGGCCTCTAGCCACAACTCCTCCTTTGTGCTTTGGTCCTCCTCACGCTTGCTCGAGTTTCTGGCTCCAACTCTCAATTCGTCCCTTGGCCCCTTCTAGGGCGCCCACATGGCCTTGGGAGCTGAGAGCCTCCCTCCTAAGCTCACTGATTTCTTAAAATTAGTTTCTGCTCAAGGAAAGAAGCCAATCTCCTCCACTCAGAAAAAAGTTCATAAGGAAGTTAAATGAGATCCCCACTGTTGCTCTGCCGGTGGATCTCCCCTGCAAGACAGCCCTGAACCTGGCGGAACGGGCACTAATCGGTCAATTCATGGGCTTATGGCCTTCCCCTAAGACCACCGAAAATTGGGTTCAGAAAAACTGGAGACCATTGATCGCCGAGGATGTTAAATCCTTCTTCCTTGGTAAGGGATATTTTGCATTCGTCTTCGAATGCAAGCGGGATTGCGAGCTTATCTTTAGAAATGGCCCATACTTCATGGGGCCGCAAGGTCTCTATATGAATAGATGGAATCCGAATTTTGACCCAACCGTGGATATCCCCTCTGCTGTTCCTGTTTGGGTGAGGCTGCTCGACCTTCCTCTCCATTGTTGGAATACAGAATCCCTGGAAGCAATCGAGAATGCCCTAGGAAAATACATCGATAAAGCCGACCGTAAAGATCAATATTCATGCACGAGAATATGTGTCGAAGTGGATCTGGAACATGGCCTTCCGGAAGCAATAAATCTCAAAGTAGCAGACTAGTCGCACATCCAAGAACTCGATGATGAGCAGATTCCCTTCAAATCCAAGTTTTGCCACGAATATGGTCACTTCGCATGATCATGCAAAAAGAAGCCGGTGGATACAGATTCGAATGGGAAAAAAGAGTAATGGACAGTCATCCAAAAAAACAATAGAGTAGGCACGAAATCTCATTCAAAAAGTCCAAATCTACAGAAAACAGATCAGCAACATCAAGATCTGACAGCCCCGAACAACAGGAACAACTTCAAATCCCTGGAGTCAGATGAGATCCAGGAAATCCCCGAGGCTGAAGAAGAAGGAGAAATTCGTGAACAACAGGAAATCCATGCACTCAGCGGGACCCCGAAAATCCATTGATCCCCTCGCCACAGAATACTCCTAGCCCCACTAGTTCTACTATAATTAAAGAAACCCCCTCCTATGCTGAGATCACAAAAGCAAGAACCCCAATCTCACCCTCCTCTTCAGAAGAACCCTTCGACAAATCCAACAAAAAATTGGGTCGAAAATCCACCAAAAAACTGAGGGAAGAAGAAGCAGAGCGAGAGAAAGTCCAAGGCTCCCAAGCAACAATAGATATGGTTTTCAGCAGAAATACCAAAACCGGGAATGCAGGAAAGAAATATGGGGACCTTTCAGGAGGAAATCCCTCCTCCATATTCAACCCTAAATGATGAAGTTCGTCTCCTGGAATTGCAGAGGGCTGGGCAATCCCTGCAAGGTAGAAGCAGTCAAAGATCTACAAAAAATTGGCATGCCTGATATTCTACTACTCCAGGAGACAAAACTCGATGATAAGATAGTTTTAGCTATTGGAAAAGAACAATGGAAGCATAACACAGGTTATGCAGTAAGTGCCCGAGGAGCATCAGGAGGCTTGGAAACCTTATGGTCCTCGGACAAATTTCATCTCCACAATCAATTTGCTACGCAACATTGGATTTATACGGATCTCACCCATCTGCAGAGCAATAAGCAGATCAGCCTTTTCAATATTTATGTGCCAAATATTCATTCTGAGAAAAAAGAATGTTGGAGTTTACTAGAAGATTTTCTGGATGTGTATAGCCCTCAAAACATAATCTTAGCAGGTGATCTGAATATCACCCTATCCAGAGATGAAAAGAGAGGAGGCCTTAGTGGGAATGACTATTTCAAACAGCAGGTAGAAGATATTATCCATAATAGGGATCTCATCGATATTAAGCCAAAGAAAGGGAAGTATACATGGTCCAACAAACGACTCGGTAAAGGGAATATCATGGCCAGGCTGGACAAATTCCTTGTCCACAACAATCTCCTGACTGATACACAAATCATCCCCTCTAGCATTCTAGCCAACCTTGCCTCTGATCATAAACCTATCCAACTCCATTTTAATGATCTGGAGGAACTCGGCCCCATCCCATTTCGGTTCAGTCCTCAGTGGTTGGATCATTCAAGTTTCTGCTCTATTCTAGAAAAGGCATGGAGAATCCCCATCATAGGCTCTCCATGCCATGTATGGGAACAAAAATTAAAAAATACCAAGAAACCTCTAAAGATTTGGGCAAAAGCCAATTTCCCATCCCCAGCTGAGCCCAGAAAGATTGTCGTGGGAGTCTTAGAAGATATTCAATGGGCTATGGATGACCATCCCATTGATGTTAAATCGATGCATGAGGAAACAACTCAACAAAGCAGAGTTTATCAAGCCTTTAGAAAGGAGGAAGAGTATTGGCGGCTAAAGTCAAGAAGTACGTGGCTAAAGTCAAGGGACAATAATATCAGATATTTACACAAGCAATTCAAAATAAGACATACTGGCAACCACATTGATGAGATCAAATTGGAGGATGGCACGATCTACAAAGGTAATGATGATATTAAAATCGCTGCTCATGCACATTATTCTGCGTTATTTGCTGAGGATGACAGGGTCGAAGGTGAAGAGGAGTGCTCTCTTCTGAAGCATATCTAGAATAGCATCACACTTGAGGAGAACTTGAATATTCTGGAGCCATTCACTGATCAAGAAGTGGTCAATACAATCAGCTCATTTGACTTTGATAAAGCCCTGGGCCCCGCCGGCTTCTCCATACATTTTTATCAAGCTTGCTGGGAATGCATTAAAAAATATTTTATGAGAATGGTAAAGAATTTTCATTCAAAGGCTAAGATAGGTGGAGGCACTAACAACACCTTTCTGTCCCTCATTCCTAAAGATACAAACCCAAGCTCCTTCAGCATATTTAGACCAATTTCCTTATGCAACGCCTCGTACAAGATCATAGCCAAGATGCTGGCGTCCCGGATGAAGCCCTTACTCAACAGGATGATCTCGGAGAATCAAAGCGGCTTCCTGGAAGGGAGACAAATTTTGGACAACATCATTCTCGTTCAAGAAGCTATCCACTCAAGCAAAGAAAGAAAGGAAAAACGTATGTTAATCAAGTTAGACATGGCCAATGCATTTGACTGGGTCAATCACTCCTTCCTTTTCAATATTATGTCTCATTTTGGATTCAATGAAACCTTCATCCGGTGGATTGCAGCTTGCATCAGTAATCCCTGGATTGCCCCATTAATTAATGGCCGTCCTTCAGACTTCTTCCAAGCATCCCGGGGCATTAGGCAAGGATGCCCACTCTCCCCTTTCCTGTACATTATCTTGGCTGACTCCATCAGTCGGAAATTAAACCATGATCTTCTCAATGGCACCCTCCCCGGCCTTCAATTGACCTTGGACTCCCATCCTCTCAATCACACATTGTTTGTAGATGATTCTTTATTCGTTGGAGGAGCCTCATCCTTCATAGCACGCAAATTCAAGCAGAATATGAACATGTATTGCAAGGCCTCCGGAGGAATGATTAATCTTGAGAAAAGTGTTGTTTATAGTTGGAATACAAACAACTCAGTGGCTGCAAAAATCAGCAGAATACTTGGCATCAAGGTTTATAATCACCGGGAAAAATTCACTTATTTGGGTCTACCCATCACTTACGGAAACTCAAAGGTTGGAACATGGGACGATACGATCAACAAAATTAAAAAGAAAATCATTAGATGGGGAGGACACTGGCTAAGTAAGGATGGGAAGCTGATCCTTGTGAAGTCGGTAATCTCCGCCACGCCTATATATCAGTGTTCTACAGTCCTAGCGCCAAAAGGAACAGCAAATCAGATTAGTAAATTAATGAGAGATTTCCTTTGGTCAAGAGGGAAAAACAATGGGGGAAAAAAAATTCCACTTAGTGAATTGGGAGACGATTAAGAAGACAAAAGCTGCAGGAGGTCTACAAATACGATATCCTCGTCATGCAAACTTGGCACTGGGTGGAAAGATATTATGGCAGATTCTCCACAACAAGCGGAACCAAATTAGCCAAGTGTTCAGGAAGAAATATCTTAATGGAGACAATCTAAGATGTTTAGATCAAAAGCCCACCTCCAAAGGCTCAAGCACTTGGTCCCTATGCAAAGAGGCCTGGGATTTTTTCTCAAAAGAATTATACTGGGTACCTGGCAATGGTAAGAAAATAGATATATTCAAAGATAGAATTATGGAAAATGAAGCAATGCAAAATAACCATGAATTAAAAAATATTGCAGACTAGCTGGCCCAACAAGGAATCACAACTCTAAAGGATTTTAGCTGCTGGGATAGTCATGGAAATTGGGATAGCTGGAAAACGTTAGCTATTCCTGCAAATCTTGAGGCAACCAAAGACATTCTTATTAAGAATCTGAAAGGATGCGCCCCTTTGCACTTATTGGCCAGGGATGATCGAGGCTGGGGGCCTACAGGCTCATATACGGCTGCCCTTGGGTACAAAGCTCTGCAAAAGAAAGAAGAAGCAATAAATGACACATGGAAAATGGTTTGGGACACATTCGAACTCCCGAAAATCAATTTCTTTACCTGGAATTTAAATCATTGTAAAATTCTCACCGGTGAAAATTTAAGTAAGAGAGGTATACATGGGCCTTTTGGGTGCACTCTCTGCCAGAGCAACATTGAAACTTGTAATCATCTTTTTTTGGATTGCCCCTATGCTAAGAATGTCTGGAATTATATGCTCAGGGATCTCAATATCACCATGCCCATCTTCACTACCATCACTCAACTCTTCAAAGAATGCAAATCTATCTATCCCGCTCCCCTGTCCAAGGATAAGCTCTGGTATCATCTATGGATCTCCATCCCAAAATATGCATGTTGGAAAATCTGGACAGCCAGAAACTAGGCAATCTTCCAAGAAAAGAGTTGCAACCCCATACACACAGCAAGCCAAGCTAAAGGATTACTACTCGAATGCCTCAATCACTCTAAGTTCAGGCTAGATCAACCCTTAGCAAGGTAGAATTGGAGTGGATAGGAACTAACGGACCGCAACCAAGGTATGTGCCCCATCAAAGACTCACTCCAGCCTGGAAAATTAGACTCACAATTAAAGACTTCCAAGAATAGAGAAAAAATCAGGAGTTGGACAGCCTTCATTTCGACGGTGCCTCCAAGAACAATCTAGGTGTTGCAGGAGCAGGTGGAGTCTTGTGGAATAGAGATGGGAACGTAAGATTGATGTATAGATGGAGCCTGGGCAATAGCTCAAACAACCTCACTGAAGCTTTAGCCTTGTTGAAAGGCTGCCAGATAGCTAGAGATTAGAATATTGTTAAGATTCAAGTGTTCGGGGATTCTTTGATCATTATCCGCGCCCTCAACACTAACACCAATAGCAACAATCTTCCACTCAGCCGTATCATTCAGCGAATTCGTCATATTTCGGGCACCTTCACCTTGTTCAGGTCTTATCATATTTTAAGAATCTTAAACACTGAGGCAGACAATGAAGCTAATGCTGCTACTAGTCAACAACAAGGCATGCTCAAGCTCTCCAATTTGGATGCTGAATCCCAACATATTCCTTGACCTTGGAAATATTATAAGCAAAATTTCATCTGTTAGCTCGATTATATTGTTTGAATGGAATAATCATCACATTCTGCCCTTAATCTTCCATTACAGAGCATTTTCACTATGCTTAGCCATGAAGATTCACTGAATAGTGAGTCTATGCTTCTATCGTGGGTATCAACTTGTCAATTGAATTAAAAGGTATACTGTGCGAATCTTGGGAGAAAAGAACTCGTAGGAATTGGAGGATACATCTTCACGCAGAGATGGAAATAGTGATAGCATAAGCCTTAAGCTCAACATTAAGATTTCTTTGAAATTCTTTGAAGTTTAATTAGCAGCAGAGGCACGTCTAGAGGAGGAAGTTGACCGTGTTTCAGTTGGTAGTTTCGTGATGAATTGGGTTAATTTAGAAGCAGAGCAGAAGTCATCTTGGAATAGATTTATGACCAATTTTATTTTCAATTTCAGAAGGCAGAAGGCTCGCTTAGCAGCACTACGAATGGTTTTGATTCTGTAATGTCCCCATTTTGACCCCCTTTGTATTAAATCGTAAATGATGTAAATATTGTAATTTGATCATGGTGAGGAGCTCAAGGCCAAGGCCCCACCATTGACTTAGCATTTTGTATCGGCAATTAAAAATAGATGCCTATGGTTCTTGTGCGAGATGGGCACAATGTAAATAAGACATCATGTAAATACGAATTTTAATGAAAAAACCCACAACTAGCTATGCAATGCAACAAAACGATGGGGCATGATTCTACAAGGAATAGGGAGGGGAAATAACCAAACCCTTGAGCCACTAGGGTCAGCCCATGTGTCAATAAGAAAACCCATGAACTCTTAACTATCCATTTTTGTCCCATGCACCCAATCATTTAATTCTTCCAAAGATTGGTTGGGGCAGTTAATGTCTTGGGATTGGAGAAGTATGGCAGTCAGATTTCGTGCATGGGCAAGCCATCAACTTAAAAATCGTATTTTTGGCTTGCTGGGCAAGAAAACCGCCACGAAATGCTGCCTAAGGAAATTCTTCATCGATTACGTTCTTCCTCTCACGCAGACTGAGCTCACTGAAACTTATCCTCACGTTTTTCACCATAACCCTGCGTTTTTCCATGCCCAGGAACTCGTTTTTGGTATTGTGCAATAGCTGGGGAAGGAGGGACGCGAATTGGGACTGAGGGAGAGGTCGTTTTTGCCCTGGGGCATTTTTATGGAATGGGTTTTGCTCTCCCAATCGAATTTTCCAAGTGCCCATACGTTTTGAGTCTACCCACATTTTTCTGAAGCTCAGGAAACCCCATCTCATGCATCCCACTGTTGAAACATTTTTCTCATGCTCAGCAAGTGTAGTTTTGCTGTTATGTGCATCCTTGTTTTGATGTGAACCTGTGAGAAAGAAACTGGAGTGGTAGTGGACATAATTGGCTTGATAAACCTAGTGTAGGGAGTAACCTCTCAAGAAGATCAAGAGGGCTGGATACTTTTCTATGCACATCCTGAGAGCACTAGAAAGGAAGGTATGGCTTGAGGGACTGTGTGGCAGTGAAGAGAATACTTCGTTGTGTTGGGTGTGTAGGCATTGTGAGTGCCAAGCTGAATAGATCTGGGAGAGGTACCCATAGCTCTGTGGTTGAGCTCACTAGCTTAGCAATTCTTCCCTTCCATGTCCTAGCAGCCTGATAAACTCAATTGCAGATTGGCTTGGCTCATCTTGGTGTATGCTTGGCTATGTGTGAGTCTGTTGTTCCCTGGTTCCTTGTAGAGATCATGCCCAGCTCGGGTGTGGCAGTTGTATCAATAGGTTGATAAGCACAACTGGCCTATGGTTGGGTGGAACGTTGCAGTTGCATAGCCAGTTGCTTGGGACTATTTTGTCAAGATAAGTATTCTCTTGTATTTTTAACTTTGCAATTATTCCTTTGATGAATAGCATGAATGTATTATGGATGTGCTAATGAATTTACTTCCGCTGTGTTTTCAAATGATTATGCATTTCCATATGATCTTTCAATTACTTGAATACTTAGTTAAAAGCTCCATTTTAAATTGAATGATTGTTTACTAGGTATGGGACTAGATGCCCGATTTTAGCACCATGTCCTCTTTATCCTGCTGGTATGGTAGGAGGGGACATTACAGATTCAAATTTAACAAGCTCTTTCAGATTTGTCCTCTTCCAATATTTGAAGCAGAACCTGATCCCTGAGCAATTGAAATCAAGTTCACTCTTAGCATGATTCATCAACAGAAACCTCAGCGTAGTGTCTTGGCATGTTCAACTAATTTTTCAGTATCTTCAGATTGAGCATTGGATCTCCCATCTAAATACATCACCAGCATATTTGGAATTAATTCTCTTCAGGATTAGAGAAAGCAGAGCATCAGAATCTCATGCATCAAAGCAGAAATCTTAAACCTTTTTTCAACATTTGAAGCAGAATGACAATATGATATTCTTATGAAGCATCAACAGCAATCCCAGCGCAGTTTCTGCTAGTCTTATTCAACATTAGCAACCTCAGAAGGACACTATGAATCTTTCGAATTGCTCAGAGAATTATTCATCACAACACTCAACAAATTCTTTCAGCGGCATCTTCAGCATTTCAGTAATTCATTCATTCTATTTATTTGTAATAATCTTTCTCAGAATGAGATGGAAGGCATTTTAACATCCAATAGTAATTCATTCATTCTATTTATTTGTAATAATCTTTCTCAGAATGAGATGGAAGGCATTTTAACATCCAATAGTAATTCATTCATTCTATTTATTTGTAATAATCTTTCTCAGAATGAGATGGAAGGCATTTTAACATCCACTCACATTTCTTTCAAAGGTGGTCTCCTCAAACTATGCGAAGATGAAAATGATAATAGCTAATTTGGCCTCCATGTACTTTGCCAATTTGGATAAAACCATGGCTCCTTTTTTTTTAATATACAATATACGTTCTTGTTAAAAAAAAAGAAACCATATCTTATACTAGTAATGGAGTGGAGAGTTATGGTGCCAAGAGGAATATATCTATTGTTGTTGGTTTTCCCAAGTTGGGTTTCCAGGGTAAAAACATCTTCTTTATTGTGTGTGTGCTTGCTTCTTCTATGCTTCTTATGTGTTTTAAATCCTGATAACTGGTATTAGAGCTAGAAAGAGTTTTATGATGCTTGGAGCCATGGAGAGAGCATTTGGGATGAACTCTTGAGCTAGGAAAGGACTTATAGTCATAATGTGGCACTTGAAAAAAATGCATGGAATGGATCTATGTGAAATAATATCAAAAGAAGCACACACACATAAGATAGAGGAAGATGTAATTGGCTCACCATATTGTAAGAATTTTTTTATGGAGTTTGATTTAATCACATTGTAAATGGGAATACGACTGTAAGGCTCGTTTAGGCATGCATACACTTGGTTTATTGGGTCACCTATGAAAAATATAGACGTAGATTTAGGTAGACTAAAGAGGGGGGATGTTGTATTCCCGGATAATGATCAAAGCTTTGAGGGGGGTTGGTCTTTACCCCAAGTCAAGTTTAAAGGGGGGAATGTTAGGTTAATCTTGACTCGATTAAATACTCAAAGATAGGTTGACCATTGTTGGTTTATGAGCCCATGGTTTTGGGTGTCTCATAGTATGTTCCCATGGTATTGCATGTGAGGAATCCTACTTGAAGGATTGATTAACTCCATTGTATATTGCCTAAGAGTGGCTAGTGATGGTTAGTGGCCATGCCTTGGCCAAAGTGGTCAAATGTAATAGATTTTTTATTGTTGTTTTCTTGGTTTTGGGTTTCCAGGGTAAAAATCTTCTTCTTCATTGTGTGTGCTTTCTTATCATGTGTTTTAGAATTCCCTAGCAATAAGTATTAATTTTTTTTATTTTATGTTGGAATGAATTACTACCACAATAGTAGAAATTATAGATGAATACATTCACAACTTAAATCAAATTTAAAAAACAAACAAACAATGGAACTCAATTTCTTGAAGACAATGGTTGAATTAATAGTGCAGTGAGCTAGTAGCAATTATTATTGACATAGGCAGTGTTTAGTCGTTAAACTTGCAATGCAACTAGAATAAAAAATAGAACCACCACACCCATGCCATTTAAATATACCATGACAATAAAGATTTACCTTGGGAACCCAAATGGGAAAACTTGATTTGATGGGGATTTTATTCTTCCTCAGAAAATGGCTATAATGATGAGCTATGCACTGTCAAATTAGATTATGATTCATCCTTACTTGCACATTTTGTAGATGGATTTGACTCAAAGAAACCTTTGATATTTCAAATAGGGTTATTCTTCCAAGTCTCTCATGCTCTACTATTGATCTGCTTCTTCATTTTCTCTCAAGGTTTCTTCTCCATTAAATGCTCTTCTTCTTCACAATCTTCATATTTTATGGGTTGTATTGGGAGGCCAACCATCACAATGGTTCATTTCAAATTTCAAGATTTTTTGGAATATTCACCCAACTTTGCAAAATAATTAAATGCTTCAATGGATAGGAGTCTGTGTTATGATTTCCTATAATTATTATTAGAATTTTGAAAATTATTAACCTAAATTATAAAAAATCTAACCCTAATTCATTATATTCTAAGCCCTAATACTACTCTCTTCCCCTCTGTCTTGTTGGCTTTTAAACATTTGGAATCTGCCATATTGATTGTCATCTTCACCCCTATCCTTCTCTCAGCTTTCTTCCTCTTGATGATGATGATCCTAGCTCAAGGATCGAAACCGATCGACAATGCTCAAAACTCATAACATAGACTCCTATGCATTGAAGTGTTACTGCGTAAAAGATGAATTCCTTAATAATTAAATGCTTATAACAAATTTTTACAAAAGAGGTTTACTTAAGATGCAATTCAGATCAACCATATTAACATAATGAAATGTACATATACTGACATTATTTACTGAGTATTTTGATATATTGATGTTTACAAAACGATGTCACAATTTAAGTAATTAAAAATTGGATGATTTTTTGAGTGGATTTGTTTTGATGTGTAAACGCCAAAACAAAGTCGTATTAATGTTATTTTGACCCCAAATCTAGTAGTGTGTTCACATATGGTGCTCTTGGTTTCTTTTTGAAGCTAAGGAAATATTTGACATTGAATGAAGTATTATATGGTATCATGCACCAATATGTTACCACAAACCACCATACATATGCCTCCAGTAAAGGTAAATGTGATCAATGCATCCTCCTGGCCACAATTACCTTGCAAAATTGGATTGATGATAATCCAGGTACAAAATCTTCCATGTGCACTCCATTAGACCATGAAGCTTGGCACATGATAGAATTTTGATGTTTTTAGTGTGGTATAAAGGATGTTCACTTCCATGGTTGGAAAAAATAGGGATTAATAATGTCAAAGCTTTTTATCTGAGACTTTGTATTTGAGCATGTGAATACTTCATATAATGCTTTCCATGGATGGAACTCCAACCTTTGTTTACTCATCTTGAATATTGGAGATTGTGAAAAGAACAAAAGTATTTTTATTTTTACTTTTAGAAGTAACATAATTTATGATGCATCTTCAAGCAAATTTAAGCATTAGAATGCAATATTGGAGTTAAGTATGGTTGTCCTTTATCCCTTACCATTTTTGGAGTTTATATTGATTTTGTTGAAAACTACATAGATGAAGCTAGGTGCATATGCACTAACCTTCACTACTACACCATTCTTCTTCTTTAATATGTTAATGACACTGCCATCTTGGCCAAGCATCTTTTAAACCTTGAAAAGCTACAGAGTGTCCTTCAAGAATTTTGCTCGAGTTTAACAGTGAGCATTGATAAAACCAAAATCACGTTAATAAAATCCAAAAAGTCAACCAATTTTGAAATTTATTTGAATAACCAACTTTGAGGGACGGTTAACTCTCATAAACACATAGGTGTCGATCTTAATTACAATTTTAATTGGAACCTTAGCATAGAAAAAAAGAATATTTAAAGGATGGAAGGTATAATATTATAGATCATAAATCACTATAAAGACATGAAAATTTGGGTTTGCGATAAAAAGAAATCACTTTTCTCTAGCCTCTTGAGGGCAATGATCCTTTATGGTTGCGAGGTTTGGGGTGGAAGCATATCTTTAGAAACTTCGAATAAAAATGAGCAAATCCAAAAACAATTCATTACTTACAATTTCAAAAAAAAAAAAAAAAAACTATACACCCTACCTCATTCTCCTCATGGTTTCTATTATATTCCCATTGAATGTGAATCCCTAAAATGATATACTCCAACAATGACTTGTCTAACCTTCTAACTCCTCAAAACTATGACGAGCTGAGACGCTTCTCTCTAAGCTTTTTGAGCATAGAAATAATATTTTAAAATAATCCAAATTATTTATTTCTTTTTTTTCTCTTAAGATCCGATAGACCATTTTTTATTTCAATGGACGTTAAACATCATCATCATCATCATTACTCTATAAAAACTCAGTTTGGAAAAACTTGACCAATACAAACTTCCTATAATTTCCTTACAATCACGCTTAACCCATCTTTAACTTAAAATACATTAGATATAAAACTATGATAAATAATTACATGCCTGAAAAAAACTAACAATAATTAAACTAAAAGCTAACTCACATACACTTCATAGAGAAATTGAAAAATGAACTCTTTTAAAAACTTGGAGAAAAAGACTCTGGAATCCATACAACTTAGAAGAGATTAAAATGAAACTCATTTCTTTTTAAGATGTACTTTGTCAACCATATTAAATGTGCTTATATTGATATCTACCATTACAATTTGTTTCATAAAATTTTAAATTAAAACAATCTAATTAAATTCCAAAATTTATTTTACATCTAAACTCAAAACTAAACAAATATATTCACAATTTTTATATTTTATTCATTCTATGTTTATCTTTAACTTCCATAACTTTAAAAAACATTTAATTATATAAAATTTTAAATTAAAACCATCAAAATTAATTCCAAAACTTTATTTTACATCTCTCCGATTTTATATAAATATCTTCACAATTTTATTTATTTATTCATTCCATCTTTATCTTTAACTTCCATAGCAAACATTTAACTATATTAAATAAATAATAATAAGGAGGCAAAACAGCAAATAGTGATAAACCCTTTGACATATAATCTCAAATAATAAGATACGTATCATCATAATATTAAATTGTATGATTATAAGTATTAATAAATAAAATTTATGACTATAAATATTAATTGAATACTACCCCAAGGAATATTTTGAAAACGTGTTTAAATACGTCATAGAGGCCGATCTTATCGAATATCCACCTAACCCATTATAAGAATTTTAAAGCAAATGTTATATGGAACTACTTTAAATCCGTGCACTTAATTCCACATATAGCATACACGTAAGAATCTTTACTATATTTCTATATTGTGTTAAATATAATCTTTACTAAATTTGTATAATGTGTTAAATTTAGAGATTTCTTTTCCCAATAACGTGGAGGATTATAGTTCGTTCACCGACCAATAATTATTAAATTACAAGATTATATTCACACCAAATTTTTGAACAGGTTTTAGAGAAAAATATGTTTTAATGTTTATCTACAGTAATTGAATTATTTGTTTGATTTATGAATATATTTATTTGCCTATAATAATTTATAATTAATTGGTTAGCAAGTCATTTTGAAAAGTGATTTTTGAGAGAAAGGGGTGGTCAACATTTGTGAGCTCTACAAACTTTTGATCGTGAAAGCATTAAGGCCTATAGTTATATAGTTATGTGTATATGCGTCATATGTTGAAAATATGTCTTTTTTGTTTTGATGGATATTTCAACTTTGTATGAAGATCATAAGTCTCTTTTGAGATTTAATACTTTGTACTATTTGATTCATAACATGAATCCATTAGTATGGTTTTTTTCGCTGAAAAAATAAGAAAAGAAAAAAGTGATTTTATGAAACTAAATTAAGTTCCGAGTAAATTAACTCTATAAAGAGGTTATTAATTCTATTTTTTTTGTTTGTTTTAACTAGTTTGAAGAATAATTTCAACGATAGTTCAAGTGAGTCATTCTTGTCTACTTGCTTTGTAGGGATGGAAGAGGGGCTACACGCTTTGGCACGAGATCAAAAATTGGAGGCCACGTGCATCAATGCAAAGCTGGAGGTCCTTGCCTGTGCTCCCACTGGGAAAAATCTCAGAGCAGGTCAACCGACACTCGGCCCGTGTTTTGTAGGAATCCTAAAGTTGTCTAGCAGGTTGCAAAGCAAGAAACTTCAGGCACTGGTCCCTCTTATGTTTTGATTTCAGATGATGATTGAGTGGTATCTTAATTTAGAGAATTCTCAGGATAATTAGTAATGTTTTTCTTTGTTTTTGAGGTCATAACCCCTAGCTCGTGGGGGAACAATGCTCATATTCTTCTAGATGAAAAAATTATGTCATAGTCTATTAGTTGGGGGGTTCCTTTTGTAATTAGGCTATTATCAATAATTATGCTCAGTTGGGTCATAGTCATAACATCTTTGCAATCTGGAGGCAACAATGGACATACTCTGCATTTTTTTTTTCGTTTTTTGGTTTAATATAATTTTCAAACTTTACAAACGAAAAAAAAAACTAGTTTGAAGAAGAAAATCAATATAGCCAAGATAAGAATGAAGTCTCATGAACTTCATGATGTTTGGACAATTCTAAAGCACAATGGGTGGAAAGGATTTATCATCTCTGAAAATGTTGAGGATGAAGGTCACTTTCTTTTAGAATGCCCCGCAAATCTCAATTTCATAATCTTTGATACAATACAAACCTCTCTAACCTTCTAACTTGTAAAAACTATGATGACCTAAGAATGCTACTTTCTAAGCTTTTTGAGTATAGGAATATTTTTTTACATAAATTCTAAAAATTGTTTTCCCTTGAGGTTTAAAAAATCAAATTGGTCTAACTTGTAAAAACTAGGATGACCTAAGAATGCTACTTTCTAAGCTTTTTGAGTATAGGAATATTTTTTTACAGAAATTCTAAAAATTTCTTTGTTTTCTCTTCAGGTTTAAAAAATCAAATTGGTCTAACTTGTAAAAACTAGGATAACCTAAAAATGCTATTTTCTAAGCTTTTTTAGTATAGAGATATTTTTTTACAGAAATTCTAAAAATTTCTTTGTTTTCCCTTAAGATTTAAAAAATCAAACTGGTTTAAGGGGACATTAACCACCACCAACACCATCATCAAATTATTATTTCTTTTTTCAATTATAAAAACAAATTAAATTTCAAATAAATTAATTTTTTGTTTTTGTCACATGTTAATTTATAATTAATTTTCATTTTGTAGTGAAAATTCATAACAAATTTGATTAGCAAATCACTCCATGAAAAATCCAACCAAGATACCAACCCTAACCCTATTTGGAAAACTCCCACCAACCAAATTGGAGGGGGAGTTTGTAACCTCTTTGCCAAATTGGAGGGGGAAAAATCGATTAAAACTCTAATGTTGAAAGATAAAGTTCAAAAAATAATAGGATCACGTGCTAGAAAAAAGTGCCCATGGTCAAAACAATATAGTAGCCTTTTAATTTGCGTTAGACTGCCAGCGTGGGCCTCGTGCCACTATTTCATAGGAAGGTTCGAATTTCACAAGGCGAGAGGGGGAAACCATTTTGAATTAAAATAATATTATTCCAAAGGCTGGGTGGGGACTCCGCCTCGAATTCTCTCACCGTTCAAAATAAATACGTGTCACTTTCGCGGCGGCGTGTTGAGCGCTGATTTGGCCACGTTCACGTGCATTGCGCGGTTAGGCGGGGTTAAAATAAAAAATTATCTGTCAGCGCAGCGTTTAACATCGACACTAGGCGCTGCCGCAGCCTGGGCCGTACACGTGGCATATAAGTCGAGGAACGGGGTTCCTAACGCTACCGGGGCTCTAGAGCTCAAGGGCGCCTTTATTATTCGCGAGCAGCGAGGAGGAATTCTCCGTTAATTTTATGCGAGCAGCGCCGGGAAATATGTTTTGGTAGCTGGAATTTTACGGTGACTGGAACTGGAACGATCGATTGTATGGAGTACTGGAACAATGAGGCAGCAAAATCGTATGGAGATCAGAAGGTATAAAATTGTTGCAGAGGAGATTCGGGTCGTCGGAAAAAGGCCCCGCTCGTCTTTACTCGACACGGCCACGGTGAAATCCTTCGTTAACTCCGGCGTTGAGAATCCCCGGAAACGCAGTGGTAGGGCTATTTCGGACGATTCCGGCCAGAATCCGCCCGGGCCTGAGGAAAATTGTCGAATAGCAGAGCCACGACATGGGGGCGTTTCGGTTTGTGGCAGGCGACGGGAAATGGAAGACGCAATAACGATCTTGCCGTCGTTCGCCGACGATGGGCGTTTACATTTCTTCGGTGTCTATGATGGCCACGGTGGGACTCATGCGGCGCTTCTTTGCAGGGAACGATTGCACTGTATCTTGACGGCGGAGCTCATGTCGGAGCCCGGGCGCATGGCCGTACTGATCGAGGAAGCGCAGTGGGAGCGAGCCATGGTGTCGGCTTTCTCGCGCATGGACGATGAGGTCGGTGGTCTGTGCTCTGACAACGATTCGAAGACGCCGCCCGACACCGCTGGTTCGACGGCTGTCGTGGCAGTTGTTGGTTCGGAGCAAATCATCGTGGCTAACTGCGGGGACTCTCGAGCGGTTCTGTCACGCAAAGGCGTGGCGATGCCGTTGTCTATCGACCATAAGGTATATATACACACATATATTTTGCATTGAATATGTATTTGAAAAAAATGTATATATTAAGAAAGGTTTTTAATTGCAGCCCGACAGAGAAGACGAGATGGCCCGTATAGAGTCTGTTGGAGGGCGAGTTATATTCTGGAATGGCTATCGTGTTATGGGAGTCTTGGCCACGTCAAGATCTATTGGTAAGTAACCGATTTTTTGCCATATACTCATTGAATATATGCTTTCTCGTTTCTTTTTTTGGATTCTGACGCATTTGCGATGAATATATCGCGGCGTCTGTGCAGGGGACCGTTATTTGAAGCCGTATGTGATTCCTGAGCCGGATGTAACCTTGAGTCGCCGGTGCCCGGACGACGAATTTCTGATTCTGGCCAGCGACGGGCTCTGGGACGTTGTGTCGAACGAAACGGCCTGCGACATTGCTCGGAGATGCCTGGACGGGCGCCTTGTACGGAAACGCGGCAAAGGTTTGGCACCGGCGGCGGCGGTTGTCGACGAAAACCCGGCGTCCATGGCCGCTGCGCTGCTTACAAAACTGGCGTTTGCGCGGGGGAGCTCCGACAATATCAGTGTCGTGGTTGTCGACCTGAAACAGCCGGTCGTCGTCTAAAAGGCGACGACGGCGGCCGCTGCCGTGTTTATTTTGTTCATAAAAGTGATTTAATTTACAAGTACAGGTTTTGCAGTTATTTATCAGCGCGTTCTTCGGTCGTTGTTGTTTGTATATTTTCTTTGTAAATACGAGATTAACATCAAACATTAAGTGTCATTATAACATTTTATGTCCATGATTAATTTGGCTACCAAGCGATGAAATTTTATAGCGACCAACCTATGAACATGTTTTTCAAGGTTATGAACATGTTTTTCAAGGTTAGTGTCGTCGTCCGTCTTAACATTGTTGAAACTTTGAGATTGAGATTGATGTTTGCATCGTTGAATTTAAATTATGTAATTGTAATTAAATGGCTTTTTAGAAATTGTCTCCACATGGATTTTTTTGGGTATGTTTTGTGGGTTGTGTATCTATGTGATGTTATAAGGTATCTTGTTGTATTTAGTAATTTTGGTTTAGTGTTGTGTGGATTATGTTTAGCCTATGATGGTTATTGGTGGTTATTGATGTCATGTGATTTTGTTGGTGGTTATTGATGTCATGTGATTTTGATCTCTTGTTTTGTTAGTTATGTTTACTTAGCCTATGATGGTTATTGGTTATTGAATTTATGTGATTTTGATCTCTTGCTTTGTTAGTTATGTTTACTTTATGTTTAGCTTATGATGGTTATTGGTGGTTATTAATGTCATGTGATTTTGATCTTTATGGTTGTTATCAATGTGATGTTATATGGTATCTAAAATTTTGGTGTCATGTCTTTATTTGTGTTGTATTTAGTTTAAAGTTGTTATCCATATATGTGATGTATGGTTTTATAAGGTATCTTTCCTTTTTGTGTTGTATTTGGTTTAAAGTCCTTATCCATGTAATGTTAGAAGGTATTTTGTTATATATAAGTTATTATGAATGTAATGTTACAAGGTATTGCAAGATTTTTGGTGTTATGCTTTTCCTTTTTGTGTTGTATTTAGTTTAAAGTTGTTATCCATATGATGTTACAAGGTTTTTTTTAGATATAAGTGTAAAGTTGGTTTTGGGTACAAGTTTTTAAATTGATTTGATAACGTATTTATCTTATTATTAGCATTGTTGTTAATGGTTTTAGTAGCATGCTTTGTGGGTTGTTGTTACCTTATGGTGGTTATCTATGCCATGCTCACAAAAGGTAGTTTTGGTGTCATGTTTTTTGAGTTGTGTTTATTTTAGGCAAATAATAAGCATTCTATATGGGATTAATTAGGTGTTGTAGGGTTTTGACAAGTTTGACATAATGATTGTGTTTCTAGGATTCATCTTTACCTACATCTGTTCCATATCATCCATCCATTTATCCCATACCATCCATGTAGCCTTTAAAAGCAAAATCAATCATAGATTTGGAAGGAAATCAATTAGGAGTTGTCTAAAAATTCAACGATTTGGCTTCGACGAAGTGTTTTCACCGGAATCCAGTGTTTTTTATTTTGCAAAATCTAAATTTAACTATGTTTTAATGGCTATTTTGATGATAGAAACGGATTCAGCACCATCAAAAACCCGCGGGGTACCCAAAATTTCAAAGTTTGAGAGTTGTAATCAAGAGCTTTAAAAAATTTTGTCGGATTTTTTCAAAATCGTGCCAGAAAAATCATTTTTTGTTTTGTTTGAAATTGTAGAAGTTTTAGACTACTCATATATATATGTGTGTGTGTGTGCCTTATAAGTGAGATCTATTCATAAACCCAAAAGTAAGTATATACTTGTATACATATCAATATATATATATATATAGGTATATATATAATGTATGCTAATGTATATATTAATATACATACATCCCTTGTAAGTGAGATCCATTCATAAACGAAGAAGTATTTACTTATATATATTGATATATATACTAGTGCATGAAAATGTACATATTAGTATACATCCATGTTGGTATGCATATATACTAATAGATATATATGAGCACGCATTATTATATATACTAGTGTAGATATTGGTATGCATGCATGTTGCTATATATATATATACATACATACACACTTTTGGGGTTATGGATGGATCTCTTTTTGGATGGCTATGGATGTATGATATGTGGTAAATGTTTGTTGGGATATTTCCTAAAAACTAAATAATTGTGTCTAACTTCTCAAACCCTCTAATACTATTAATTAGTTTGCCATGAGGTGCTTATTGTTTGCCTTTACCTCATGATTATCCAATGTGATGTTATTAGGTATCTTCTATATTTTACAAATTTGGTGTCATGCTTTTTGGTTAAAGGTTGTTATCCCTCAGATGTTATAAGGTAACTTATCATATTTGACAGTAGAGTTGTCTAATAATTAGATTATTTGGACCCATATACTACAAGAATCTATCACATCACGACAAAAAAATCAATATATTACTAAAATAGGTCTATAAAGTTTAATAGTTAGACAACTCCTTGTACAATCTGGAAGCCAGCTATGGGTGCAAGTCTCTAGATTGATTTGATAACATTTTCCTTCGCACTTGATTTGATATCTATCATGCCTTGTGGGTTGTCACGCCTTGTGGATAGTATAGCTTAAAGTTATTATCCATATTATATTACAAAATATTTTGTTATATTTGGTGATAATCATATAAATGATTTATATTATATTACAAAATATTTTGTTATATTTGGTGATAATCATATAAATGATTTATGTTAATGATTTTAATAATCTCTCATGTATTCTAATTCTCTTTCATTATTCGTTATTCTCTTTAATTATTCATGTTAGTGAACCTCTACACTAGTTAAAGTTATGTAGTTAAATTTTCTTCCCAAATTATGCTTTATTTTTTAACCATAAATGAAATCACATGTACGTATGATATATAAAATGAAATTAATCTATATGGCATTCATAAGTTGGTAGTGAAATATGTTGTTTTTTTTATTTTCTTAAAAAAATGTATTTTTTATTTAAGAGGAACCAAAAATACAATCATTAGATGCTCTAAGCACAATAAAAAATGTGTTTTTCACAGTTGTTTAAGACCTTCCCTACAACTCTTCACTAATATAGATTCTTCTGAGCTAAAATACATATCTCATCTTATTTAGTATAGATTCTCCCATCCAAGCTATTGATAAACGTAGATAAATTACAAAGCTCATACATATAGAAGATTGACATATTACATATCATATTATAGAGTCATAGGTCACATATATTGCACTACCTAGTACCCACAGAGTGATCATTTATGATGTCTTCCAAAGAGCATTGACTTTTGGCAAAAGAAGATCGTGCTTTGAAAGATGATCCACAATATTGTCTAATTGCTCGTAGACATGTGTATAACTAATCATCTAGAAATGGCTTGAGGTGTCCTTCAACTACAAAGAAAGAGGAAGTAAGGCATTGTTTTGAATATGCAAACCATCACTCATCCAATTTGTGACTAGTAGAGAGTCTCCCAAGACCTAAAGATGAACAATACCCTTGTCCAAAGAAAGTTTGAGCAAAAATAAAAGTGCTTTGAAATCCCCTAGATGTTGGTCCCTTGACCTAGATTTGCTTTTACATAAGTAAAATGATCATAAAAAAGGTAGATGGTAAAACCAATTACATAGGTTGAGACAAGACCTTGACATGCCCCATTAAAAAAACCTAAGCATAAGATTTGCTCATTTGAACTACTCCCAGTATTCTTTGAGTATTAGCCTTTGGAATACACTTATAATGAGCTAGCAAAGAAATTACCTAGGATGCTACCTAGAAGGGAGGGATGAGATTCTCTTCAAATAGAATTGAGTTCTTGGCCAACCAAATACCCCACAAAACCAAGAGAGGAGCGACCATAAGGTTATTCAAATCACTATTAGTAAACCATTCCAAAAAAAAACCTCCAAATTACCCTTTCTCCAATGTTTACCTAGTAGAGCCTCCATTTCAGACCATACCCCATTGCACCCACATATAAGACAAATACCCGGGCCTATCATGTTCCTATCTTGCCCTATCTAGTTGCAACATTAAAATCCTAGATTAACTCATCTGCGACATTACTTATCTAATGTGGGCCATTTCAAGTTCGGCTAGAAAAAGATCCCAGGCTTGCACCATATCATCCTCTCAAACCATGGTTAGTTGCCTTCAATCACCATTGATTCCATAGAGTAGTTCCAACTGGATTTTCAACCAAGTCAAGCGTGCATCTACCAATTATCTACATATGCTGTATGAGATTCTCAAGAAAGAAGATACTTCTACCACAACCCCATGTTACATCTGCCCCAACCCTTACCTGAGCCCCATATCCAACCCTCCAAGCCAAAAAGTTTCCAATTACTAAAAAGGCAAGAGTCATAGTCTTCTAGTAGCTGGAGACAATTTGGATGCTCTTTATTGTGGGAAAAATGGCCCAAAAGTGGGAAATCCTTCCTTCCCTTGCAGGTTGTATGCAAGGAGACAATGTGAGTTGATGGTTAGTAAGTCCAATACACAATGTTGAAGCTATTAAAGGAATATCAACACATATAATGATTATTTTGAAGATAAAACTTGCATCAATGAGATAAAAACACAACAAAGAGATGAAATTCAACCAAATGTTTATGTCCAATGGAAAAGCTTGAATACAATGGTGTCACCTAGGAGAATGTTGCTTTCAAATGGTACTAGCCAACATTCCCTTTGGGAGGGTCCTTTGATCTCTCTCTCTCTATGTGCTTGCTAACTAACTTGGGATGATGAAGGGAAAATACTTGGTTCTTGAGGAAGAAGCTAAGTGAGCTTGGAATGCTAATTGATGATAAGAATGAGGTTGAAAGATGATTCTCTCAAGTTGATTTTTGCATCATAACTTTGCTCTTAATTTCTCCTTATGAAATGCATGCTCATGGATTCCTTTTATAGGCCAAATGAAGGTCCACAAACATCGAGTTCTTCATGTGAATGCTCATGATCCTAATGAAATGAATTCAAGGTACAAGTATGGGTCTATTGAAATCCCAATCATGTGAGGGAAGCCAATTCAAATTCCTTGTAGCCAAAATGTGGTTGAAAAGCTTTGAATGTGCCATGAAATTTAATGGTTTGTGTGTTGGTACACCCATGTGGTTTTCAAGGGATTTTTCATGCGATTTCATGCGGGTTGTCTTTCACGAACTTGCACGCCACATAATTTTCCTTTGAAAACCCACGTAGATGACCAAAAGCATGATTCAGTCATTTATTTCTTTGTTTCATATGTTTATTTTGTTGATGAAGAAGTCCCGTGAGCTGCATGTTCTATGTCAATGATGTTTCTCTGTAATAATCTTCGAAATGTCACATGTGCGAAATTAGGGTGATAATAGATTCCCCTTGATGTGTGAGGTTAGGAGGGACCCATATAGCTGAAATACATCATCGTTTCTTTCCCTCATGTTGATATCCCGTTATGGTGATAAAAAGCAAGCGATTGTTGAGAGGTCAAAGGTATCACATGGGGGAATGTTGGCGATGACCAATGAAGTGCAAAACTGTTGGGTGACACATATAAATTATTTTATACAAAAAATACATGCATTCGTATTCTTGTGATAATTTTTTTTGAAGTAAATTACAATAAGAGAATATTGAGGGGTCTAATCTTTGAACTATTGAGGTAGGGACGAATGTGGCCTCGACCGCTTCTGAAGTAGATGTGATTGGTGTATTGATGGTGTGGCAATGAGTCCCGATGGTGTCTGGGAGTTTCTGTGTAGCAACCTGTAGGGAGGGCGAATTGTTGATGATATTGAATAACCCACTAGGGTGGGGGACTTGAATAACGATGAAGGTGCCGAGTGGGGAACTTATAGTATAATATTTGAAAGTCTTCATTCATAGCTAGGAACGCTGATATTGTTGAAATGTATGACTCACCCTAATGTGAGAAAGGATTTGATGTTAAGCATTGGGGAGAATATTGAGGCAAGGAGCAATGGTGACTCTTCTTGCGTAGTCTGAAATTAACCTTGTTTGATGGAGGGGTAACCAAAGTATAATTAATTCTACTGTAACTCTTATAATAGGTTTTGTTGAAGTCGATGAGAGTGGTGCATATAGTGAGAGGTGGATCTTGCTGATGAGGACCAAGAACATATTGTAGTTGAAGGGGGTGACGATAGACTCAAGATGAGACAAGCTGGTAAGCGTGGGGCTCATGAATTCCCTTGATAAGAGTATGAATGGGTAAATATTTTTTGGCAACAATATTTAGCCAACATAGTAGGGCGATTCAGGGTCAGAAAGGACCGATGGACTAAGTATACTATAAAGTGGATATCAAGTGGTATTTTCAAATTGGAATGAGTAAAATGGATCATGTAACAGGATGAAAGTGATAATAATGAAGGTGCTTATAGGTAGACATTAAGTGGCACAAGGTGATTACATCGATCATGGGAGACCACAAATGTTGTTTCCCAAAGAATAATTAATGATAACTAAAGTTGTTCTCTCATTTTGTGTGTGTCGGGAAACTTCTTTTTTACAAATGAATAAAAGAATGATGGAAATGTTACAAACAAGAAGATGGGTTCCCAATGAGTACATACCATGTAGAGCGTTCCTGTGGGGATGGTCAAGTGCCAACAATGTTATAGTTAGAAGGAAGGGCCCCATGGTGGGTCTTCTTGGGAATCAATGAGATGGAGATGAATGAAAATGGTCTACTAATTGTTGTGGGGATGAGGGATAATTTGTGAATCATAACCATAATATGTCGTGGAATACATAGGTGTAGTTAGAAAAATGCAAAGAGGGGGAGACATGTGGATTCCTTGGTTAGATGGTGAATGTATTCCTTGATCTTAAGCTAAAGTGACATGGGGGCTTGATACATGGGGTTGTAATGGCATGAATGCCTTAAGGATATCAATGGAATAACTAGATATGTGCAACATATAGAGAGGTGATACTGAGCCTATATGCAAGGTTAAGGAGATATACCTGGTAAGGTGGCAGTGAGACAATGAGTGGTTATTTGAAGCTTTTGACCAAAATCATGCACACATGAAAAAATATCATCATGTAATATTGTACATGATAAATAATTCAATGGTGCAAATGTCATAAAAAAATGGTTAGATGTACCTAAGAAAATGGTAAAAAAATAGGGTCTTTGTCACATACCCCAATTTTGCAAAAATAATGTAATTATTTTATTAATATTCCTGAGACATTATGTTAAATTTAATGCTAAGTAGGAATTGATGACTCAGCAGAGTCACCAGAAATGGAATGTAAATTCTGAATATTTTATTTTTAATAAATAAATTATGGAGACAACAGCATGGGAGAGTTGTTAAAAGAGGTTACTGGTCTAACTGGTGGATGGAACTAGGTGGAAAGACAAAAGACAAGTGGCAGCATCCTCAAACACTTCCTGAGTTGCAGGTGGCAACCTCCCTATATTTTGGGGTCATGATTCCCCAAGAAAGTGGAATCTGAGCAGGTGGCTCATTAATGACAGTTAACCCAACTAAGACCTAGGAAATCTTTTAAATAGTACTCAATGAACTGAGCTGGGGGTTCAGCATTGTTCTAGAGGGAGAATACATTCAGGTGAATGCTATTCAGGAGTCCCATTGAGGAAGTGGGAAAAAAAAGTAAGGAAGTGTTTTGAGTCAGGAAGTTGCAGTAACTTGGTTCCAGTGTAGCTGTTTTGGCTGAGGGAATTGTTTGGCTGCACCTAGTTCCAGCCAGTTAGACAAGAGCGAGCTCGGGGGTCCTGAGAAGTGTTGTCTGGGCACTCTCCAGGAATTGGTAGGGAGGAACAGCCTCCCACTGCTGTTATTGTCTACCATTGACACAGGTTCTGCCATTTTTCCTGTTTATTGCTTAAATTTAAATGTAGAATGGACTACCTCATCTGTGTTTGAACATTATTTATTTCAGTAAAGATAGCCTCTCTGTATTGTCATTTGATAGAATTTGCAGAACTAATATGTCTTAGAATTTCCCTATTTATCACACAGATCGAGTAATTATTTTATGCAGGAAATGTTTGTGATTATACAGTAATAAAATATTATGGTGACTTTATATAGATTTATTATTAAATAGTTAAATAATAAATATAGAATATTTATACAGTAGTTATTCCTGTAATTACACATATTAAAAACAATTATAGGAATAGGCATATAAACAAAATTTAGAATTACCGTGAAATATTTCCATAGAGAAATTAACAGGTATAAATTCTAGCTGAGCAAATATATCAGTTTATAATGGTCTCATGTTCAGTTAAACCAGAATACAGGTTATTCTCTGTATCAATCTATAGGTGAACAAAATTATTATAAGTAAATTTATCTATATTCAGAACATATCTGACTGTTATCGATTCTCCATAAGTTGCGAATTGCATTGAGTTTTCATTTTTAAACTTTCCCATAAAATCCTATTCGATAGAATCTTAGTCAACACAAACACATAAACTGTAAATCAAGAATAGTGGCGAAAGTTGTTTTACTTAAAACCTATTTCTATAGTATTTATAGCCAGGATGATTTCAACAGAGTTGACAGCGCTATTTAAAAGACAAACGTATTGACTAGCTCGAAGCCGAGTCTTACAACATAGAAAAATTCATTGTGCCTTATCCAAATCTTTCCATTATCACCAGCATAGGTTACTGCTCATTATCGAGCTCATTTTACATGTAATACACAGCACTGTTGAGGTGTTTCCATAATAATAGTCAAACATCTTAACATACGCAGAGAAGTTATCATCGAACTCAGCCATTGTTGGATTTACAAACCCTACTATTAATTATTGACCAGGAGATATTGTCACCGTATGTAAACAAAAAACCAAATTTTTACAACTCGTTCCCAGCCACAACAGAACTTAAACACTTCTCATATTTTCTCATATATTTTAACCTGGGAGCGAACCCCAACTTGTCAGGGTTAACAACATTTTATTTATCTATCACAGAAAGGGTAGTGAACCCCAACACTATCATTAACACTCAAAACCAAAGAAAATGCAGAGAACCAATACATTGTTATCACCTACAGCCGAGTTATCATTTTCTGAAGGTATCCAAGAAAACTTAAAACAAACCCATAACTAAACAGTGTGTTCATTAAGAAAAAACGTAGATAATACACGGCCACTTGACAGGCCAAACATTACAGTATTTTTTTTATAACTTCTACAGGGTTGGGTAAAACCCTATATATATTCAAAATATAATGACAATTAACAACCCCAAGGCCGTCATAACAGACTGAGCCTTAGTTTGTTCCTCGTAAAAATGCCAGGGTATACAAACCCTATCTACTGTAAGCAAAAAGATTAACACATGTGACTGTTTTCATGTTCACAAAAACGACAACAACCCAGTTACAAAGGAGGTCCTTCCAGACATAACCCTAGCAAAACAAAACCAACAAAGGGAGATACCGCCATGGTATAACCAGGCTTACCCGGAGGAGCCAGCGCTAGTAATGAAGCCTCGTACACCTTCAGGAGCGGTTATGACCTGCACATTACAAAGTGACGAGTATTGTCAACATTCATTTTAAATATAAACAATCTTTTGCAAAACAGAAATCTACGAAACCATTGATATTTCTTACCTGAGCTATCGGAGGAAGCAAACCCAGTGGACAACCTGGTAGCCACGAGTTGAGCCAGGTAGCAAAACCTCATCATATTCTTCAGAAGGATGAGCAAGGAAAACTTCGAGTTCCTCTCTATTGATTGCCGTGACAGGTAATAATTTGAACAAACCCTTAAGCTGTGAATGAACCAGTTGGGGAGCACGATTTAAAACCCATTACACGACCACCTCATGGATAAAAACAACAAAGAAAACCCTGACTCTAACTCACACCAACAACAGTATAAGACTGTAAGTAGCATGCGACTTAAACACAGTGACAGCAAACGACACCAAGATGCCCAATGAAATGTAGCAGCCGCCTGTAGCAGAAGCATACAGACTTTTAAACCACCCGAGAAGCATACAGACTTTTGAACCACCAGAGGATAAAACTACGTGACCATAGCCATAAGAGAATTGCAAATTTACAGTGCCTTACTGAACGAACTCAGACATGAAGGGTTTCTCTCTTACAACCCGAGCCCGAAGGCAGAGACAATGACCAGGTAAGGGTTTCAAGACAGGTTTATATATCACCAAATGCAAGGATGAGATCCATCCACGTAGCCCTTTAAATTATCAACTTACCTTAGGTCGACTTCCTATAGTTCAGCTGCAGCTCAAATCATTGCTCATCAATTTTATATCATAGCATGGATAAAAGTCTTATTCATAGTATATATTATCACTATGATTGATACACAATCATCGCGTAGTGTATGTCATGAAGACGAGCCATCGATAGTTTCGAAAGTATATTATATATATCCCCTACAATCATTTAAAAGAGATGTAGTCAATTTCAAAACTAGAATTCCTCATAGTTTTAACATTCTCAATATTACCTTGGCAATATATTTGGATACATCGTTGATTATATCAGATCTTATTAACATAATTCTTCCATCACCATTGTTAACAATCAAAGATGAGATTAATAACCTATAGTCTTGTGATGTATGGATATAAATCCATCTATAATTCCATACATTGAACGTAGATTAAAAGCAAGGGACAAAGATTTTGGCATGAGTTAAACTTGGTGAAATCATAAAAAAATTACTAAGTAGACAATGGTTCATAAATTATAAATGAAGATATTAGAACATCGCTAGAGTTATCACAACTCCAACTCATACAAATAATAAGTGGTCACAGCCATAGTCACGATTGATAGCTGGCAGATTATCACATAATGCTAACGCTACGTCATGCATACAAGGAAAATATTACAAACAACTTGCTCCAGTGACAGTATACAGCAGTAACGAAGAGTCATTGTCACAACGCAATGAATATGTCTAAGAGATTGTAATTCATCGAAACGCCTACTGATACTATCCAGAATAAGAGAAATCATGTCGTGCAGACTATCAACTATATATCAAGCATAAATTTCATGGAGATTATAGGAAAAGAACTCTACCGTCTTACACGCGACAACCTGTAATAATATTCAAATCTTCTCTGAGTTTTATAATCCAGGAAAAAGAACTTGATGCTTATAAAATTTAATTTACAGTGATCCATACTTTACCTGTGTACCTTTGAACAAAAGACGATTTATGCATTAGCTCGTAAGCTAAGTAAGCCAGTCAGCTATGGCCAGTTCTCCCTTTGAAGTTGAGAACAAAAACAATCAATAACAAAAATCAAAACTCGCATTAGTATCATAACAGATCCTTTTTAAACAAATTCACGATCAGTTAATTAAAATAAACAGGACCAGGAATGCAAATTAATTAACAATTATTGTTATAATAAAAATTTTAATTTTTTCAGAAATTCCGGGTTCTGACATGTGGTATCAGAGCCAGGTTCAGACATTGGGCTTGGATGTGACTCCACTAACTTCCGCAAAAACGGTGACCATAAAAGAAAATTTAAATATATATATAAAGTACTAACTTATATTTCTGTTTCATGACACAGAGCAGCAAAATTTCCTTTTCTGAATTTTACAGGCAGGTATGGAAAAACTAGGAGAATACGTTGAGCAAGAATCTCCAAACACCGTGACAAGACAGATGTCAAGAGAACCTGAGACAGAAGAGGTAATTGCTCACACCACTGAGCTGATGCAGACCATAAAAGGTTTAAGGACAGAGATAGAAACAGTCAAGAAGGATAATGAAAGGATTATAAAAACTCAAGAGCAGTTAAATCAACTATTGATAGAAAAATTTCAGACAGAAGGAAGGAGCAAACGAGCTGACTCAGAAGAAGTTAGTCATCAAAGAGGGTCTAAAAGGATGAAACCAGCTAAATCTGACAGCAGTTCATCATCTGAAGAAAGAAAAGGACAACACAGTTATCACACTAGCAGTGACAGCAGTGAAGCTGAGCTGCACAACAGAAGGAAAAGGTACAGACCTTATGAAGAGATTTCTGGGGAGTTTAAGAAGATAAAGCCCCCAACTTTCAATGGAGAATCTGAAACTGGAGAAGAGGCGGAATCCTGGTTATCTGGGATGAGAAAATATTTTCAGATCTATAATTACTCAAATCAGCTGAAGGCACGAATGGCCATCTATAACCTTTCTGGAAAGGCGGACATATGGTGGCAATATCTGAAAAGAGTCAAGGGGATTAAAGAGAAAGAAGTTAATTGGAGTACTTTTAAAAGATACTTCAAGAAGAAATTTATGTCTGAACAGTACTATGAGGAGAGGGCCAAGGAATTTTATGAACTAAAGTTAGGATCTATGACGATGAAGGACTTAAACAGTAAGTTCTTGAGTCTGTTACGGTATGTGCCGTATTTTGTCGAAGAGAAACCAAAAATACAGCGATTTCTTAGCTGTCTGTCATACCATATCAAGGACAGAATTGAATATGACAACCCCAAGACACTGGAAGAAGCTATGCGAAAAGCTAATTTCTGTTATGAATAGAATAAAAAGAAAGAGGGGATAGCCAGCTGGAAAGCCAAAAAGAATAGCAATCAGATCGAATACAAGAAAAAGGAGTTTGTCCCTCATAAAAGTTTCAAAAATAGCAAAAACGGGAACCACTTTAATGGTAAAGGTTTCCAGGGAAACAAAAATGGAGCTGCCAATCATTCCAACAATTTCAAAGGCAGCAAGGAGGCTTCTAACAATCATGGCAACTACACCAAAAACTTTGAGCGAAAGGAACCTGTCAAGTGTTGGGAGTGTAATGGCCCACATTATGCTTCAGTTTGCCCAAATAGAAAGAAACAAATCAGCAATATTCATACGGTTCAAGATGAAATGACTGTTGGAGACTTTGCAGGGACTATGCCCCGAATAAATGCAGCGTTGGAAAACCGCCAGGCTGACTACCAAACTTCCATGGTGGAAGTAGGAGGTATGATTCATAAAACCCCTGTAACTATTTTAATAGATCCGGGTGCTAGTCTTAGTTATATTTCACCCCAGCTGGTAGAAAAATGTAATTTGACTGTTGAAAGATTTGATAATTCTTGGTCTGTACAACTAGCTACTGGGGCAAAAAGGAAAGTAAACTGTTATGTAAAAGAATGTATTTTAAACATGAATGATTTTAGAACTACAGTTAAATTAAACGTCTTGCCACTTGGCTCTTATGACATACTTATCGGAATGGACTGGTTGGAACAACATAGGGTCGTTTTAAACTGTTTTGATAAAACTTTTAGATGT
Source organism: Larix kaempferi (assembly GCA_027924585.1). Lineage (NCBI taxonomy): Eukaryota > Viridiplantae > Streptophyta > Pinopsida > Pinales > Pinaceae > Larix > Larix kaempferi. The sequence continues at coordinate 3,003,480 of BSBM01000241.1, read as the reverse complement.
GTAAACAGTAGTGGACAGCCTGTAACTGTCAGGGGTATCCCTAGGAAAACAGTAGTTAGGCAGATTTCTGCCTTACAACTTAAAAGGGCAGTCAGAAAAGGGTGCAAGACCTATGCTGTAACTATTACAGATGAGACAGATAAGTCTGAAAGCAACCAGAAAACAATAGAGAACATCCCTGTAGTCAATGAATTTATTGACGTTTTTCCTGAGGAAATCCCAGAATTACCTCCCAAGAGGGAGCTAGACTTTACAATTGAGCTGGTACCAGGTGCTGTTCCTAGTTCAAAAGCCCCGTATCGTATGAATATTTTGGAGCTTAACGAATTAAAAACTCAGTTAAAAGAGTTAATAGACAAGAATTATATTCAACCCAGTGTATCCCCTTGGGGAGCACCAGTAATTTTTGTTAAAAAGAAGGACGGAACTATGCGACTTTGCATAGATTACCGTCAGCTGAATAAGATGACGATTAAAAACAGGTATCCGTTACCTCGTATAGATGATCTGTTTGACCAGCTACGTGAAGCTACGGTGTTCTCTAAGATCGACCTGAGATCGGGTTATCATCAGGTGAGAATTAAAGAAGAGGACATTTTCAAAACCGCTTTTAGAACAAGGTATGGACATTACGAATTTGTCATAATGCCATTTGGGCTTACTAATGCCCCAGCTGTCTTTATGTGCTTAATGAACAACATAATGTACAAGTACTTCGATAAATTTGTTGTCGTATTTATCGATGACATTTTAGTTTATTCTAAGAATGAGGAGGAGCATAAGGAACATTTACGTATAGTCTTACAAGAACTGAGAGAGCAGCAGCTCTTTGCGAAATTCAGTAAGTGTGACTTCTTCAAAGACGAAATCCAGTACTTAGGACATGTAGTCACTAAGGAAGGGATTTCAGTTGATCCTGAAAAGATTCGAGCGATTGAAGAATGGCCAGTACCAAAAGATGTAACGGACGTTAGATCTTTCATGGGAATTACCGGTTACTACCGGAGATTTATTGAAGGCTTTTCAAAAATAGCCAACCCAATCACTTCTTTGCAAAAGAAAGGCAAGAAGTTTGATTGGAATGCGAAGTGTGAAGAAAGCTTCAAGAAACTTAAGACTTTATTGACAACTGCGCCTATTCTCAAAATAGCGGATCCAAATAAAGATTTCGTGGTTTGCACCGACGCTTGTAATAATGGTTTAGGCGGAGTACTGACTCAAGAGGGACATGTCATTGCTTACGAATCTAGGAAGCTGAAAATTCATGAAAAGAATTATGCCACCTATGACCTAGAATTAGCTGCTGTAATCCATGCTTTAAAGATGTGGCGACACCACTTAATAGGCAGAAAATTCACTTTACTGACTGATAATAAAGGTCTGAAATACCTTTTAGATCAGCCTAATTTAAATGCAAGACAAGCCAGGTGGTTGGCATTCTTAAGTGAATACGAGTTTGAAATTCAACACATAAAAGGGAAGGAAAATAAGGTGGCTGATGCCTTGAGCAGAAATGCAAAGCTAAATTTTATATCAGCTAGCAGCACCTACACTTCTGATTTAAATGAACAGTTGGCTGAAGGGATAAAATTAGATGAAAATTATCAGCATTTACAAGTTGCAGCCAAAGAACAACCCACAAAAAGTGTGATAAAAGGGTATAGTTTAAATGAAGACGGATTTTTATTGTTTAAAGACAGGCTGTATGTTCCAAATGCACCTAAAGTTAAACTGTTAATTCTAGACAAAATTCATAAAACCCCTTATTCCAGGCATCCAGGCTACCAAAAGACTGTCACCATGTTGAGAAAAGAATATTTTTGGCCTAATATGAAATCTGAAACAGCTGAGTATTTAGCTAGATGTTTGGACTGCCAACAAGTGAAAACAGAACATCAACATCCAGCTGGATTGCTGCAACCTTTACCTATTCCTAGCTGGAAGTGGGAAATAATCAGCCTGGATTTCATTACGGGTTTACCCAAAAATCAACATCAGAATGATTCAATTATGGTAGTGGTAGATAAATTAAGTAAATCAGCACACTTTATTCCTGTTAAAACCACATACAAGGCTGCAAACATAGCAGATATCTTTCTAAAACAGATTTTTCGATTACACAGTATTCCAAAAATTATTATATCGGACAGGGATCCTAAATTCACAGGGAATTTTTGGAGATCCTTGTTCAAAGGATTAAACACAACTCTGAATTTCAGCACCTCTTTCCATCCTCAGACGGACGGACAAACTGAAAGAGTTAATCAGGTATTAGAAGATCTGTTAAGGATGTATGTTAAAGATCAACCAGGTAAGTGGGAGGATTATTTACACTTAGCATAATTTGCATATAATAACAGCTATCAATCATCAGCTAAGTTTAGTCCTTTTGAAATTCTGTATGGACGAAAATGTAACACTCCTATCTCTTGGAGTAATCCAGTAGATAGATTAGTGTTAGGACCTGATTTATTGAAAGAAATGGAACAGATTGCGAAACAAGTGCAGGAAAATTTGAAGATTGCCCAGGATCGGCAAAAGAGTCAAGTAGATTTGAAAAGAACTCCTAAAGAGTTCCAGGTAGGTGAACATGTGTTCATCAAGGTAAGGCCAAAGAAGAGCTCCCTAAGATTAAGTTGTGCAAAATTAGCGCCACGTTACTGTGGACCGTTTGAAATTTTATCTAGAATCGGTCAAGTTGCTTATCAGTTAGCATTACCACCAAATTTAAAAGTACACAATGTTTTTCATATCTCTGTTTTGAAAAAGTATGTTCATGATGCTACTCATGTTATTGACTGGAACATTGTACAGGTAGAACCAGAAGGGGAAGTTCTGGTGGAACCAGATTGTATCCTCGGGAGGAGGGAAATTACGCTGCGGAACCGCATAATTGGACAGCTGAAGGTGCAATGGAAGCACCTTAGTCCTGAAGAAGCTACCTGGGAGCTGGAAAGTAAGATGCGGGAAGCATACCCACATCTATTCCAGCAGGTGGCTGAAGATAAAGAATAAGTAACATCGAGGACGATGTTACATTTTAAGGGGGTGTGTATGTCACATACCCCAATTTTGCAAAAATAATGTAATTATTTTATTAATATTCCTGAGACATTATGTTAAATTTAATGCTAAGTAGGAATTGATGGCTCAGCAGAGTCACCAGAAATGGAATGTAAATTCTGAATATTTTATTTTTAATAAATAAATTATGGAGACAACAGCATGGGAGAGTTGTTAAAAGAGGTTACTGGTCTAACTGGTGGATGGAACTAGGTGGAAAGACAAAAGACAAGTGGCAGCATCCTCAAACACTTCCTGAGTTGCAGGTGGCAACCTCCCTATATTTTGGGGTCATGATTCCCCAAGAAAGTGGAATCTGAGCAGGTGGCTCATTAATGACAGTTAACCCAACTAAGACCTAGGAAATCTTTTAAATAGTACTCAATGAACTGAGCTGGGGGTTCAGCATTGTTCTAGAGGGAGAATACATTAAGGTGAATGCTATTCAGGAGTCCCATTGAGGAAGTGGGAAAAAAAAGTAAGGAAGTGTTTTGAGTCAGGAAGTTGCAGTAACTTGGTTCCAGTGTAGCTGTTTTGGCTGAGGGAATTGTTTGGCTGCACCTAGTTCCAGCCAGTTAGACCAGAGCGAGCTCGGGGGTCCTGAGAAGTGTTGTCTGGGCACTCTCCAGGAATTGGTAGGGAGGAACAGCCTCCCACTGCTGTTATTGTCTACCATTGACACAGGTTCTGCCATTTTTCCTGCTGTTTATTGCTTAAATTTAAATGTAGAATGGACTACCTCATCTGTGTTTGAACATTATTTATTTCAGTAAAGATAGCCTCTCTGTATTGTCATTTGATAGAATTTGCAGAACTAATATGTCTTAGAATTTCCCTATTTATCACACAGATCGAGTAATTATTTTATGCAGGATATGTTTGTGATTATACAGTAATAAAATATTATGGTGACTTTATATAGATTTATTATTAAATAGTTAAATAATAAATATAGAATATTTATACAGTAGTTATTCCTGTAATTACACATATTAAAAACAATTATAGGAATAGGCATATAAACAAAATTTAGAATTACCGTGAAATATTTCCATAGAGAAATTAACAGGTATAAATTCTAGCTGAGCAAATATATCAGTTTATAATGGTCTCATGTTCAGTTAAACCAGAATACAGGTTATTCTCTGTATCAAGCTATAGGTGAACAAAATTATTATAAGTAAATTTATCTATATTCAGAACATATCTGACTGTTATCGATTCTCCATAAGTTGCGAATTGCATTGAGTTTTCATTTTTAAACTTTCCCATAAAATCCTATTCGATAGAATCTTAGTCAACACAAACACATAAACTGTAAATCAAGAATAGTGGCGAAAGTTGTTTTACTTAAAACCTATTTCTATAGTATTTATAGCCAGGATGATTTCAACAGAGTTGACAGCGCTATTTAAAAGACAAACGTATTGACTAGCTCGAAGCCGAGTCTTACAACATAGAAAAATTCATTGTGCCTTATCCAAATCTTTCCATTATCACCAGCATAGGTTACTGCTCATTATCGAGCTCATTTTACATGTAATACACAGCACTGTTGAGGTGTTTCCATAATAATAGTCAAACATCTTAACATACGCAGAGAAGTTATCATCGAACTCAGCCATTGTTGGCTTTACAAACCCTACTATTAATTATTGACCAGGAGATATTGTCACCGTATGTAAACAAAAAACCAAATTTTTACAACTCGTTCCCAGCCACAACAGAACTTAAACACTTCTCATATTTTCTCATATATTTTAACCTGGGAGCGAACCCCAACTTGTCAGGGTTAACAACATTTTATTTATCTATCACAGAAAGGGTAGTGAACCCCAACACTATCATTAACACTCAAAACCAAAGAAAATGCAGAGAACCAATACATTGTTATCACCTACAGCCGAGTTATCATTTTCTGAAGGTATCCAAGAAAACTTAAAACAAACCCATAACTAAACAGTGTGTTCATTAAGAAAAAACGTAGATAATACACGGCCACTTGACAGGCCAAACATTACAGTATTTTTTTTATAACTTCTACAGGGTTGGGTAAAACCCTATATATATTCAAAATATAATGACAATTAACAACCCCAAGGCCGTCATAACAGACTGAGCCTTAGTTTGTTCCTCGTAAACATGCCAGGGTATACAAACCCTATCTACTGTAAGCAAAAAGATTAACACATGTGACTGTTTTCATGTTCACAAAAACGACAACAACCCAGTTACAAAGGAGGTCCTTCCAGACATAACCCTAGCAAAACAAAACCAACAAAGGGAGAGACCGCCATGGTATAACCAGGCTTACCCGGAGGAGCCAGCGCTAGTAATGAAGCCTCGTACACCTTCAGGAGCGGTTATGACCTGCACATTACAAAGTGACGAGTATTGTCAACATTCATTTTAAATATAAACAATCTTTTGCAAAACAGAAATCTACGAAACCATTGATATTTCTTACCTGAGCTATCGGAGGAAGCAAACCCAGTGGACAACCTGGTAGCCACGAGTTGAGCCAGGTAGCAAAACCTCATCATATTCTTCAGAAGGATGAGCAAGGAAAACTTCGAGTTCCTCTCTATTGATTGCCGTGACAGGTAATAATTTGAACAAACCCTTAAGCTGTGAATGAACCAGTTGGGGAGCACGATTTAAAACCCATTACATGACCACCTCATGGATAAAAACAACAAAGAAAACCCTGACTCTAACTCACACCAACAACAGTATAAGACTGTAAGTAGCATGCGACTTAAACACAGTGACAGCAAACGACACCAAGATGCCCAATGAAATGTAGCAGCCGCCTGTAGCAGAAGCATACAGACTTTTAAACCACCCGAGAAGCATACAGACTTTTGAACCACCAGAGGATAAAACTACGTGACCATAGCCATAAGAGAATTGCAAATTTACAGTGCCCTACTGAACGAACTCAGACATGAAGGGTTTCTCTCTTACAACCCGAGCCCGAAGGCAGAGACAATGACCAGGTAAGGGTTTCAAGACAGGTTTATATATCACCAAATGCAAGGATGAGAGCCATCCACGTAGCCCTTTAAATTATCAACTTACCTTGGGTCGACTTCCTATAGTTCAGCTGCAGCTCAAATCATTGCTCATCAATTTTATATCATAGCATGGATAAAAGTCTTATTCATAGTATATATTATCACTATGATTGATACACAATCATCGCGTAGTGTATGTCATGAAGACGAGCCATCGATAGTTTCGAAAGTACATTATATATATCCCCTACAATCATTTAAAAGAGATGTAGTCAATTTCAAAACTAGAATTCCTCATAGTTTTAACATTCTCAATATTACCTTGGCAATATATTTGGATACATCGTTGATTATATCAGATCTTATTAACATAATTCTTCCATCACCATTGTTAACAATCAAAGATGAGATTAATAACCTATAGTCTTGTGATGTATGGATATAAAACCATCTATAATTCCATACATTGAACGTAGATTAAAAGCAAGGGACAAAGATTTTGGCATGAGTTAAACTTGGTGAAATCATAAAAAAATTACTAAGTAGACAATGGTTCATAAATTATAAATGAAGATATTAGAACATCGCTAGAGTTATCACAACTCCAACTCATACAAATAATAAGTGGTCACAGCCATAGTCACGATTGATAGCTGGCAGATTATCACATAATGCTAACGCTACGTCATGCATACAAGGAAAATATTACAAACAACTTGCTCCAGTGACAGTATACAGCAGTAACGAAGAGTCATTGTCACAACGCAATGAATATGTCTAAGAGATTGTAATTCATCGAAACGCCTACTGATACTATCCAGAATAAGAGAAATCATGTCGTGCAGACTATCAACTATATATCAAGCATAAATTTCATGGAGATTATAGGAAAAGAACTCTATCGTCTTACACGCGACAACCTGTAATAATATTCAAATCTTCTCTGAGTTTTATAATCCAGGAAAAAGAACTTGATGCTTATAAAATTTAATTTACAGTGATCCATACTTTACCTGTGTACCTGTGAACAATAGACGATTTATGCATTAGCTCGTAAGCTAAGTAAGCCAGTCAGCTATGGCCAGTTCTCCCTTTGAAGTTGAGAACAAAAACAATCAATAACAAAAATCAAAACTCGCATTAGTATCATAACAGATCCTTTTTAAACAAATTCACGATCAGTTAATTAAAATAAACAGGACCAGGAATGCAAATTAATTAACAATTATTGTTATAATAAAAAATTTAAATTTTTCAGAAATTCCGGGTTCTGACAGTCTTGATGAAGTTCCATGGGGAATGAAACAAATGATACCATGATGAAAAGCTTGTGATCCTAATTACACTGGTTTTGACGGCTTGTTGATTGGAGTTATGGATCTCCTAAATGAGAAAATGAAGTTTGGGGCAAATGGATATATATAAGGGCGGGGATCACATTTTGAAAATCATTTTGACCGTTTGAGTTGTGTTTCCCTAAACTCTCTTTTGCTGATTTTGGGTGACTGGACCAATGGTTTTCAAATATGTGAGTTCTAGGTAAGCCACCATCACCTCCTTGTCATTCTTATCCATTTGTTTTTTCATTTAGGGACCCTAAGAGATCATCCTTATGAAGTTCCTTGGGGATTCAAACAAATGGTATGATGATGAAGAGTTCATGATATTGATCGTGATGGTGTTGACGAATCATGGATTGGAGTTAAGAATCTCCTGAAAGCTAGTTGAAGTTTGGGGAAAATGGCTATATATAGGCGTGGGGACCACATTTTGAAAATCATTTTGACCGTTTGAGTTGTGTTTCCCTAAACCCTCTTTTTTATTATGGACAACTGGACCAACGGTTTTTCAATCTGTGAGTTCCAAGTAAACCACTATTACCTCGTCATTTTTATCCAATTAGTTTTTCATTTAGGGACCCTAGGCGACTGTATGGAATCCCACAAGAGTTTTCCATACAATCACGTGGGTTTTGAAGGAATTGACATGTGGAAAAGTGTAGAAATTCCTTCGACAATTGTGTGCCACATGGGATGCAGAGCTATGGGTCTACACGACAACATTGCACGACTGTATATACTAATAGTTGCATGGTCACACGTCTGCTCATTGTATTTCCCACATGTGAAATGACACAACCACTCACTGGGAGGGGTTGTGCTTCACACGTGAGATGCATGTGCCTCCTGCAGTAGGTGAATGTGCCTCACAAGGTTTTTTCTTTTTTCTTTTGTTTTACTATGGATGAATTAATTTTTGAATACTTTCTCACCTTTTTGCTTGGTTGGTTTTGCAAGTCATACTACAATATGGCTATTGAGTGGCGTGAGCGCCATATCAATGCCTTGCAGGATGTGGTGGCTCGACAAATTTAGGTTTGACAATGCCTAAACAAGGTAGAGCTAGTGAAATATTGGGATTGTCCCCTGATGAGGTTCAATGATCATCTCCTGAGGGAGATGATAGATGTGTGGAGCCCACAACTAGGGTGTTTTATAGTGGATGGCAAGAGGATCACTCTCGACTGTTTTGACATCTATTTTTTGATTGGTTTATCGATTCGAGGAATCTAAGAGGAGACCTAACCATCATTGAGTGGGAATTTGACTATGGATCAGTTGGTTTCTCAGTACTACAGGGGAAACCTAATGCAAAGAAGGATGGAGGTATCCTTCTCTCACACATTGTTGATCTAACCACGAGGGAAGTGGTGACCATGGTAGTTTGTGTGCTGGTAGCGATTATGAGCCACCAGATTTATGGAGGCCAACTTCTCCTTATGGAGAAGGTCTTGGTCAACAGGTTGGAGGTTACCTGGGTGCACATGTTGGTTGTCAACATACATGCAGGGGAACAACAAATTTTGATATGGGTTGATCTTATGCTCCCTTTTCTTTGATTCGTTCCCTTCCTTGAGGCCACTTATTGTTGTACTTGTCTAGGGGCCGAGGGAGCCTTGTACGGTTTTTCACAAGCACTATGATGCCTTATATTTGTTGTGGCCAGGTGGGCCATGTGTTCACTCTGAACTAACTAATGGTGTGGAGGTAGCAGAGGGGGCTCGTGGAGCGGTACCGTTGGTAGGGGTATACTTTTGAGGAGGCCCCGATCTCTCACCTTGTGTTCGTTGTGATGGGTGGGGACCCATGGGTGAATAAATCTTGTATCATAACTTGTTAAGACTTTACTTTCGTTTGTTGATTTCATGCATGTTTAATCTATTGTAAGTATATGTGAGATACTCACTATGTGATGTTGTTTTTTGGTTGCAGATATGGGACCCATCCCTCCTCCAACTGGCGCTGCACTGATTGTTGTAGGAGTTGATATTGGTTGAGCTTGGTGTTGATGTCATCATCGAGAGGAGGTCTTCCCTTGGGAGGGGGGTGGAGGTCGAGGTATTGATGAGGGATCCTTAGCAGGGGTAACCCCAATTATGTTGGTTATGCCGAACTTGAGAAGTGTTTTGTGGTCACCCTTGAGGGCATGGATGAGCAAATGTGGGATGATTTGGACGATTGGCTGGTCAATACTTGTATCCATATACTAGAGGGTGTTAGCCTTGGGTGGAATATGATCTTGCGGTGAGCATGCATTGTAGGTGAGAGTCACCATATGAAGATGGAACGGGGAGCCATAACAGAAGCCGGTCCCGAGGAGAAGGAGTAGTACCACCCCCCGCAGTAGTGGGTATAGTAGCTAGTCCACCACCGCCACCACCAATAGAAAGGGAAATGGTACATCCAAAGGCCATGGTGCCTCTAGCCTTGATGGTTCCTCCCCCTCCTAGGATGTGATGGTTTGTTTATGTATTTTTTCTCATGCATATGTGATGTTGTATGATGATAAACACAAACTTTTATTTCCTTTCATGAAAAGTGTACTAATCAATGTGATAAATTTCAATCCAAAACTGATTTTTGATGTGGTCAACAAATGTATTAGAACTTCTAGGGACATGGATGAATGTAAGGGTTTCAAATTATCAAGCCAAAAGTTGCACCTGTAAGTACTTTCAGAAAAGGCATGGATCACGAATGTGGAAGACATTATTGAATTGGGTGACGAGGAGTTGAGAATCTAGGTGGATGTGGATATGGAGAACAAGGAAATCAATGGCATCAACCAATAATATGATGACAACATCATATTCTTCTTGGTTGTTAGTGGCTTGACAGAGTCATGCACCACCAATGTGGAAAAACGTATGTGTTGGGGTGTAAATGGAAAAAGAAGCTGATGCGAGATTCTTTGACCAATGACTTGATCCGTCGACGAAGTTGACATAATAGTACGTATTTGAAGTCATATACAAAGGAAAAACTAGTTTTTGAGAAACAATTAGTCTGGAAACAATGAAAAGCAAAAAAAATAAAATTATGGTGTACCTATAATGTTTGTTGAAATATGATGGTATGGGTTAGGGATATAATTATTCAAGTACATCCCATTGACATGGCTATTAAGAAGACCTCCTTATGGGATTCTTAGCCCATATGCACCCTTGGGAAGGCATCACTTGACGATATAAGGTCCTTTTTGAAGGGGTATTAACTTACATGGTCTTGGGTTAATGTCATTTTTTGCGTCAAACACGAGGACAAGGCCACCTTCGCTAAAAATGTGAGGAAAAACTTGGTAATTGTAATGATATTTGGATCATGCCTTCATAGCCTCATTTTTCTATAATGATATGCGATGTTTCTCATTGAGGTGTTCCAAAGAGAGTAGGCATTGCTCAAGGGTGGGGGTATCAGGGAGTAGTTCAACAATAGTTTGCAGGGTGGGAATATCATACTTTATGGGTAAATATGTCTCTATGTCATAAATGAGGCGAAATGGAGTGAATCTTGTGGCAATTTTGACTAATTCTATGTATGCCCAAAGTGTAGAGAAAATCATGTGATTCCAAGTAGTCTTAGTGTTGTTAACTGTCCTTTGAAGAATGGTTTTGAGGACTTTATTGATTGCCTCAACCTATCCATTTCCTTGTGGATAGTATGAGTTGGAAAACATATGGATAAACCCCAACAAGAAATATAGTTCTTGGAAGATCTCATTTTGGAAATGAGTTCCGCTGTTAGATACCAAATGTTTAGGAACACCAAATCATTTGATGACGTCATTAAAAAATAATCGAGCGGTAGTGGCACTCATGTTATTGAAAATGGGCATTGCCTCAAATCACTTGGTGAAGTAATCGATGGAAATGATGATGTACTTGTGGCCATTGATGGAGGTGGGCCGACATTCCATGAAATCAATTCACCATTTGAACAAGGGGTCAATCGTGATGATGGGGTGCAAAGAAGCTGAAGGAGATTGGGTCTTGCAGGAAAAGATTTGATAGTTTTCACATAATTTGATCACATGAATATAATCTTTGAAGAGTGTTGGCCAAAATTATCTTGCGCGAAGGATATTTTGGGTGGTGGCCAATCTAGACAAGTGGTTTCTGCATGTGCCATTGTGACAATCATTTAGGTCATGCTCGACTTCCTCATGAGGTAAGCATTTCCATAGGATGGTGTCAGATAATCTCCTATAAATAACGTCTAGTCCAATGAGGATATAGAAAGGGGCCCGATGATATATACAATGATGGTCATCCCGTGAGTGGTGTGAAGAAAACTTATGCAGGAATAGATATATGAACATGTCTTCATACTGGGGGTCTTTAGTGGAAATTACAAACAAGTGTTTGTTAAGAAACTAATCATTTACTAGGTTTCCTACTACAAGAACTAGGAGATCAACTAAAATTCGGCGAGGGATAAGAACTTTTTACTTTGGGAATCATAAAATCCACGTCAATTTATTAGAGGATAACGACTCGACAAGTGAATTTACCATTGATAAGTCACCAAATTAGTGTGTACTACATCATGTTGGAGTTTGCGATGATGTTGGAGTTTGCGATGATGATTGTTTTGTGAAGCAAGTGGTAATGGTGTAGTTTTTGCACTGAGAGGATGATAGCCTAGGCCAGTTTCTCATCATGACTATAATTAATCAGTGGTCTTGATAGTGTTTTACTAATGTAATAAATTACATGTTCCTCATGGTTCTCACCTTCTTGAATTAAGATGTCAGCCATTGAAGAGGGGGATGCCAAAATGTAAACAATAAAATATTGATCAAAGTTGGGTGGGTCTACCAAAGGAGTAGAGTTGAGTTCCTTCTTTAATGCCTTGAAGGACTATTGTGCTTGGTGGTCCCATTGGAAGGGAGTGTCCTTTTGAAGGAGACATGTAACGTGCCTGTTATCCTCAATCCACCATAAAGACTATGGGGTACTCAAATTATATATATGAATTCACCACCTATATCCAATTTCGTTTCTCATTAATTCATTCAATACAACAACAGAATACAAACATATGGTCACCCAAATGATCATATGCAATTATTAATAACTACAGACAATTTATAACATGAAACCATTCATAAAAAGCCAAGCAATCCATTCACATATACAATCATAGTAGTAAATTGAACAGTATGAAAACACATATTTAACCATGGCATTCATACATAGTTAGAGACTTATATTTTAACAAATTGTTCTCCAACTGGTTATAGGTGAAGGATGTTCCTCCCAACCATAGGATCCATCAATCCATATATTTCTTTGACAGAGCCACCCTCGATCTGGGGTTATCAATCCACAAGGGAAAATATCTTCCCCAATACCTCTACTCAACTCAATCTCTCATGCAACCCCCCGGTGCAGAAACCGCCTCCATAGTTGTTCCAATCCTCAATTCTCCTTCCCCATCAACCTACATAGTGGTAGCAACAAGCTCTCTTCTATGAGATATCAGTCCCTCGGGAAGCCTCCAGTTCCCTTGTATCACTCCAACATAGGTTGGACAGGAAGTCTTCGAATTGGGACTCCATGTCACAAGATGTAGGCCAGGTTCCTCTTATGCACAAATTTATTCTCGGGGTCAATGGCATGAATAGTTCACCTATGGTATCTTTGGTCCTCGTTCTCTCAGGTATCAATATCAGGGAAATTCCAAGGCAATGGAAAGAATTCCCGATGATGGAATTTGAATGGTTTGAATGAATGAGGAATGAATCCCTCCCAAGCTTAAATTCTCACTTTTATAAGCATGTTGTAGATTTCCATGTGGCCACTCCATATGGAACCACTTTTCCCCTCTTAATCCCCTATTAAGATAATTAAATACTGCTTTATTTAAAGCATGACTCTTAATCATGGTTAGGAACTTTGGGTTAAATTGCGAAGGATAAGGATATAAGCTAAGCCCACTAGGGTCATTTCCCTTAGCACAATATCACTTCCCCACTTTTGAATCATATCAACCCATCTCTTCTTCGTCCTTCTTCTTTTATAGTCGTCAGATATTTTATATTAATATCAAAATGTACATATTTACACTGTCTTGGTCATCCTATACCATTTGTTTCTGGCTTCTAGTATTTTGCATCAATATTTTACAAAATTACATTACAGGGTCAAACTGGGGTATTACAAGACGCAAAAATTCCTGTGCTTGTGTGGCATAATTAGGGACAAAATAATAAAGGAAGTTGGCTTTGCGTTGCAATATTTGTAATTGACATCATGTCTTTGGTGGGGGCAGTTCAAGGATAGCTCAAAATTTCAAGGGATCAATGACGATCCCTTGTTGAGACACAATGGAATTGATCAATCATCCCATTCTAACACAAAAAATGCATTTGAGGGGGTTCAAACATATGTTGAACTAACAACATCGCATGAAAGTGATAGGAGATAGTTTATGTGGTCAATACTTTTCTTGGATTTGGCCATCAAGTCATCGAGGCAGGCTAGGATGATTTGTGCTAAGTCATTGAAGACATATGACATATCATATTGGAATGTGGCATTAGCATGTTTAAGTATGAATGGCATGACACGATAGGTGAAAGTGCCCCATGGTGTAGTAAAGGCTATTTAATATTGATCCTATTGGTGGATTTGTATTTGAGTGTATCTAAAAAATCCATTCATGAATGATAGGACTTCATGTCCAGCACAAGCACTAATTACTTGGTCAATGAAAGGTGTTGGGAAGTTTTTTTTTGGGACATGACTGATTCAGATATATAAAATATATACATACACGAATTGTGGCTCATTTTTTGTTAATAGGTACTGGGTTTGAAATCCATGATGTGTAAGCAATAAGGTAAATTAATCCCGCTTGATGTAATTTCTTGATTTCTACTTTGATAGTGGGAGCTTTGGAGTGGGAAACATCAGTCCATATGTCGATATGATGTTCGAAAATGGAAGTATCAAGTCCTGACATTTTTGCAGACGAATAGGAAAATATATCGCTAAACTCTTGGAACAGTGTTTTGTAATCACTAACCTCTTCTTGAGAACAAGAGGCACCAAGTGACATGTTTTCTATAATGCCGGGAGTGACTGAAATATCTACCTTACTGGTTGGTGATATGTTGGCCATGTTGCCTTCTTTGAAAGCATCAGGGGAAATAATTATTTTTGAACCAATCGATGTGGTCCGGAGGGATAAAATACTTGGTTTAGATAGAGTATTGACCAGCCATCTTGGTTATGGGTGTGTCCTAGGGCATGAAGTAAGAATGATGATGCATATCATCCCATGGTGTCTCAAGAGAAGTCATAGCTTCTAATATGGCTTTGTCTATGTGAAATAGGTGATCAATGAAGTCATTTGGAACTATGGGTCCAAATGTGATGGGGTTTGGAATGTGGTTTGTTGTGACGACAACTTGTTGCAAAGGTGCCATGTCGACTATACTGGACAAGCCCAAGGGCATCATAATCCTGTCTACTGATGGATTATGAGATGAAGGGATGGATGTCAAGGTATTTACTAGTGATGTACTAGTGTTAATTCCCATTGATGGTGATAATTTGTCATTAGTCATAGAGGTGTTGGACAATGACATGTAAAACATGTCTGAATGTCCAGTCATATCTTGTGACGGAGGGAATATCTCTTCCTATGGAAAGACTTGCAAGGTTGCAAGAGGGGGAGATATGCGATGTGGTTGAATTGATTTCATACAGTGTAGTAATTGTTCTTCTATAATTTGGGACATCATAATGAGTAATGTATCAACAACCCACATTGCCTACAGGGATGGTGGGCTAGTTAGTTTCCAATGTATGGGCCAGAGATTGAATGGTTGTAACACCCCCAGTTTTGACTTGGAATGTATTTAATCAAAATTATGTAAATGATGTAAATATGCTAGTATGGATTCCTAGTGTGGAGCTCAAGGCCAAAACCCAACTAGTGAATGACTAGGCATGTGTGACATATATATTTTTATTTGGACCTTATGATTGGCTTATCATGCCAATTCAAAATGTATATAAATATTATGTTGCAAATTAATAAAATGGTCCAAGATGGCTGTGTAAAGAGCACTAGAGGGGCTATGATTCCACCAGAGGGGAAGGGGAAGGGGGCCTATGGGAAACAAAATACTATGTTGCCATGTGTCAACCTTAGAACTCATCCAAAATATGCCATAAGCCTTAAATAATCCAATTACCTTCTCTTGACTATTAAATCCAATCATTGAATGCAAATGTGAGGTTGGTGGGAAAAGTCACTTCATGTAGTTATTGAAGCATGGGGGTTGTGACAATTATGTCAGCTGCCAGTAGTCCTATTTTTTCTATGGCCAGAAGTTATGTCAGTTGTATTTCCACCCTTACCTCATATCCTTGGAGTCAACACTCTTTTGATCATTCTCTCATGCATGCTTTCTACACTACGTAGAGTTTTTCCATTGCTGTTCATGACCATAACCAGACTGAGTTTAACCCAAAATTTCGAATTGGGAGACAAAGCTACATTTTTAGAAGGGAAAATAAATTGTTGTAGGTGAGCATGGAGGTTGGGAAAGCTAGAAACATTTACCCATTGAGTTCTGCTAGTTTTGGATGCTTAATAAGCCATGGATTAACATTGCAGGAGGTTCTCCATTAGCATACAACAGGTTGGACTCTTACTGCACACACTGGTAAGCATTGTAAGGTTTGGATTTTGTAACATCCCAAAATCCTATACACTTCTAAGAGGAAATGGGGAGAATTTTTTTTTTTTTTTTTTTTAAATCAACATGCTATCAATATCCATACAATTGTCAAGTCACCTACCGAGGTGAATAACCTTTAGACAATCATATACATAACTTTACTACAATATGGAAAAGTTCTTCCAAGCATAAATGCATGCAAACCAAGTTATTCTTTATAACATTATAAAGCAAATGCTAAGTAGAAAATCACTTTCAATCTCGGATACAAATTTGGGCAAGAATTACCACACAATTTTGAACTTGGTCCAACATATGAGAATACTCCTTTTACATAATCAATTAGCCCCATAACTCGATGTTATCTTTAACACAACACTCTTAACTAGAGTCATTTAATATCAAAAGCATGCCTACGTATCATAAGTCTCATATAATTATAAACCAAAATATGCACCTATCTTTCCATATAATGACGTGCAATACATTATATAAATGAACAAAAGATACATCACGGTGCGACTGCTTGTAGAGTAATGAACTATTTCGATACTCACACATTCTTGGTAATTATAACATTAAATACAACGGTGCACGGCATACATTCATGGGTTAGATTCCATCCCATACAAGGATACTCATTCATTAAGCTACATACTTAATGGACCTTTATAAAGCTTGTCGACACATCATTAATGCATGATGAAAACCCTTCGAACACATGAGCATGTCAACCAAATCATATTCAACCTTATGGTGTCGTAATTCATTAATAAGAAATTCACCTAACCATGAGATGTAAATACACCTTAAATCTCATCATAAGTAAATGAAGACAAAACCATACATCTATATAATAATTTGAGAACATAACAAGCCTTTCTCTTACACCTAAAGAATACTAAGTAACCCATAAACTATGTCGAAAGGTGTAATAATAACCTTAGGATCAGTTGGCCAGGTTATAATGGCTATTCTCTTTTACATCAATTGCAAAATGTATACCGACATGTTCTCTTTCACCCATACCCTTACGTAGATCATTATCAAATGCAAACTGATTTAAGGTAATGTTTCATTCATGGTCCACATAATATTTTACACATTTATTCCAATGCACAAGAAGCTCATTCATTCTTCTATGCATTCACAATCACATGCTTGCACATTAACATAATTTCTACTATATGTTTTCACATCAAAGACATGGAATTATAAAACCTTAAGCATGTGTATTATACTATTTCTCCCTAGAGTTGGCATCATACAAAAATCTCCCTTTTCAACAAAAGGTAGCCTCTTTCTTGTGGCTATTCAACCATCAACTTTACGTGAATCCATGAATAAGTAAACATAAACCTTACTTGCATTAATCGAATAAAATCAAGATATGATTAGATGAATTAATAGGGACATATCAATGCGTATGCTAACTTCACAAGCATACTTCTCTTACCACCTTGGTAGAATTGAAGGATGGTTATTCTTTCTGTCGTCTTATTCCTGTACTCATCATACTTACAACATTGCATTAGTACTGTAAAACATAATACATAAACTCTAGATATCTTTTCATAAATCACAATACATTAAATTGAAATACAAGCATAAATATTTGTTAAGGGGGAATATTGTGGGAAATGCAACGTTCCACCCAACCGTAGGCTCTTCGATGACCTATACTCAGTTCATCCGAAGGCCACCCCCGAGCTAGGCATGGTGATCCACAATTAGTATAGAGAGTCTTAAGTCTCGTCACCCTAGAACTAATCACACACAGCTCTAGAGGTTAATGCAGTACACATGCAAGTCAAAAGGTAGTACTCCTACCTAGACACTTCTCTTGTCCTAACCTCGTGCATAGCCATGGTTTCGTTCTCAGCGGACCCAAGTCTGTACTCCAGACTTGTCCGTCTATGCCCTATGGCATATGCATGTGTAAACCGACTGCCATTCACGACAGTCATACCATAAGCAAAATAACAAGTGCATTCGACAAGCCACCCAAGCATTCGACATGCACTCAAGCATACAATCATGCAATCATTAGATATCATGAGAACACAAGCATCATAAATGTTATATGAACACAAGAAAAGCGTTCGACATGCACATAATGCATTCGACACGCCACCACAAGGTATCACGCGATACAATCATCATAAACTATGTGTATGAACATAAGAGATGCCATCGACATACAAAAATGCATTCGACAAGCCATCAAAGCATAATGAAGTACTAACATATCATGAACGGGTGTCAGTAAGGTTCCCGATTTCATTGGACATGCCACCTATGCATTCGACATGAACTAACAAGGTATCACGCAGCACAACAACATAATTTACGTGCATGAACATCAATATGCATTCGATACGCAACAATGGGCATAATGTGCTACCAACATTAAATAGGTGCATGCAGACTTGATCAATGTATATGAAACTCAATGCAATTGACATGTAAACCAATTCCTTCTACTTTAAACAACATTTACAATTTTCTAACATCATGAGTGTACATACAAAATAAATCAATGCATCCATTGCATTCTACACGCTACATATAGACGTAATGTGCTACCAACATTAATTTCTATATATGTAAGCTTAAATTAGTGTAAGAAATTCAATGCATTATACATACACAACCATGATATGACCTTTATATATTTCTTGTCTATATGCCCATACCCAATGCATACAAATATACATACCATAATCCTTTTGTACAATACTCATAACATATAACCATGGTATGCAATATATACATAAGGTGTAACCATTTCATAAAACATGTACATATAGATTTTAAAACCTCACAATTCTTAAGCAATATATCTATATATATATGTATATTAAACAAGTTCAATACCTACGCAACTCAATGGATCAAATCATATATATATATTTTACACCCATGTATGAATTACATATATATATCTCGATGGTGTGCACGTACTCCTTGCATACAATATATATATGATGTAGCCATTTCCTACAACCTATAAAACATAAAATCTTTATGCTATATATATATATAGTCTCATCCATTTCATACCGTTTACATAAACAAAACGTGACCAACGTATAAATTTTATATATGTCTTAACCAAGGCCATACAAGTGACCTCCCAACTTGGAGTGCACCAGCATGAGGCTCGCCTATCCAAACATACTCTGCCATTGAAGGAGGGAAGTTAAAATACTACATCGATAAATGATGACAGGTTCATACATGGAAACGAACCGAATCTACGGGTTTGTGTGGGTCGATTCCCACTGGAATCGAACCGCCCAGCCCATCATCAAAATATATAAATCCACTTATTAGTTGTAAAGGACAGGGTATAAGCCCAGCCCCAAAACATAGCATATACAGAGAATGTAAACTCGTTTTTAACCACAATGCACCATTTCTAGCATGCCCAAAACATTTTTATCAGCACACTCAAGCCTGCAATACGTTTTCCAAACTTGCAATCGGAGTTGCAGAGATATAAAACGTTTTTATAAGTCAATGGACACCAAGTAGACGCATAAAATGAATTTCTCAGTCAATGGACACAAAACAGAGCATAAAACGTATTTCTCCCACCAATGGGCACACCAGGATGCAATAAAATGGATTTCTCCCATCACTGGGCACACACAGATGTTAAAAACGTTTTTGCAAATCAATAGATGCATACATAGACTCAAAACTCGTTTTCCAGCCACACATTCCAACTAAAACGTTTTTGTAAATCAGGTGGATGCATACAGAGCCTCAACACTCGGTTTCCAGCCACACATTCAAACTAAAACGTTTTTGTAAATCAGAAGGATGCATACAGAGGCCTCAACACTCGGTTTCCAGCCACACATTCAAACTAAAACGTTTTTGTAAATCAGAAGGATGTATACAGAGCTTCAAGAATAAGTTTCCAGCCACACATTCCAACTAAAACGTTTTTGTAAATAAGTTGGATGCGTACAGAGCCTCAACACTCGGTTTCCGGCCACACATTCAAACTAAAACGTTTTTGTAAATCAGAAGGATACATACAGAGCTTCAAGAATCGGTTTCCAGCCACACATTCCAACTAAAACGTTTTGGTAAATCAGAAGGATGCATACAGAGCAATGAAATCAAACACGGGGTTTGGGTCTCTCCCCCACTTAGATGCAACCAACAAAGAAGCCTTTGCTCCTCAATGCAGCAAGCAAAATGTCCCCTCTTTCTCAACGCCACCAGCAGAGTGTTGTTCTTCACCCAGAACCAAAGAGTGTAGAAACTCTCCTTTCGTGTGAGTTTTTCCCCCAAAACTAGGTCAAACTCTAAGAAGAAATATAATATATTAGATACTTGGTTAGCCATTAACCTAAAACGTCCTCCTCATAAAAGGGCGTATTCCTAAGTCAGAAGTATTCATTTCTTTGTAGTATATAAACACACAACATAAAACTATGTTCTCATATCCAAATATAGATATGTATGTTTCTCCAAGTATTTTATTTTCTCATAAAATATATAACAACATACCATGTATTAAATATATCACAACATAATATATTTTTTTACAACCTAAAATGTATTAAAATAATTCTCCAAACTATATATATATTTATATATATATATAAGATATGTGTATCATATATTCAAAATATATATATTAGCCAACATATCTATGAATGCGTGTATATATATATATATATATATATATATATATATATATATATATGGTTTATGCATTTATAAAAGCATACCCAATATATATAAATACACATGTAAATTACTATGAATGCAATTTACAAATGTCTAAGCACATAATAAGTACATTTGCATTTTGACATATAAATGAAAGTCAAAAACAGCATAAACATTAAATTTAACTTTTCTAGTTAAAAAGTACATACACACATATATATTTGTTCTCACATAAAATCATAATTATACATACAAATAATTTATATGCTTATATATATATATATATATATATATATATATGTATATTTTCATATGCTCATATAAAATATATGCACATAAAATGTAATTGCATAAACATATAATAAATATATGTTATCAAATAAAAAACATATTTTTAATTAAGATCATGTACACACACATTAATATTTTTGGCATTAGGCTAATGCTTAATGCTTTGTAATCGCATAAATGAAATATATGTTTCTCCACCTAAACATATAGGAGTATAAGCATACCGACAAAAATATACCAAACACAATTTAACTTAACTCGACTTCAAAAGCTAAACCAAGCCAACGACCACGACGTCGTTTACGACTTTAAGACTTATTTACTCTCCCCCTTGAGGTTCACCATGCCCTTTTTCACTCTTGGTTGCATTGCAGGAAATTAGTTTAGGCTCTAAATAATGTCATCATGCAGATAAACAAAAAAAAATAATTAAAAGCTTTTACCAGAGATGGAGACATCACAAAACTCTCCCTCTTGGAATAACACCATTCTCGGTGTTGTGTCACTTTTTGCACTATTTTACCTATGCATCTTTCTTTCTTGCATTTATACCTTATGCAACCACAATCTCTTTCCAATATATGTTAACGATACAAAAATCTTATAACAAAACATCACAAAGATACGGTTTTTATACTTGCAATGCTTATCTCCCGCATCGCTATGCTCCCTATCTTGGGAAATTGCAATTACTTTGCAATGTTGGTACCAGTCCCACTCGGTTCAAATGTTAGTTGCATAATATAAAACATAAAACTTTGGAGCCACATGCTCCCATGCATAATCATTTACTGTTTAACATGCTTGTTTATTCAACTTGCACTGTCTTGCTGACATTCCTGCATGTTAGTTTACAATATACACATATTAATTTTTGCAATGTGATATTAAAGTTTCTCAACTTCGTCCTGAAACTGTATTCACCGAAACACAAAGATAATTAGCACCCGTAAGTGCTTTCATTTTATCATGCAACATACACAACTGCCACACCAAGTGACCATATCACATCTAATGTGTAAGAAAACAATATATATGCATAATGCTATCAGTATACTGCATACAATGTTAAACTAAAACATCACATGTACTTCAATCTTTTTACCATTAACTTTAACATTTTAATTGAGAAACCACTCTATGACACATTCAAGTATCTCAACAATACAAAATACATCATAGTATTTTCATTTCAACTTAGCTATTCATTAATTTACATATACATGAATTTAAATAAACATATTTTTTCCGCAAAATTTCCATTTGCGTACCTGTGGTATAATCATACCAGTCATAGCATCGTTGAATGTATCAGCAGGTGATCTCAAGATTTTTCATTCAAGCCCTCTCGCTTGAATTCTGGAAAATTTCTCTTTCCCCTCAAGCCCTTTTGCTTGAGTCCAAGACAACTCTATTTCCCCTCAAGCCCCCTCGCTTGAGTCCAGGAACTCTGTTTCCCCTCAAGCCTCCTCGCTTGATTCTGGGAAAACCGTTTTCCCCTCAAGCCCTCTCACTTGAGTCTAGGAACTCTCTTTTTTTCCCTCAAGCCTCCTCGATTGAGTCCAAGAACTCTGTTGCCCCTCAATCCTCCTCGCTTGAGTCCAGGAAAACCCTTTTCCCCTCAAGCCTACTCGCTTGAGTCCAAGAAAAATATTTTTCCACTTAAGCCCCCTCACTCGAGTCCAGGAAAAATATCACGCCTTCTCGGCGTGTACCAAGCACAAAATGGTACTCTACACCTCCTCGGTGTCATGCCCCTCTGGGCGTGCATCATGCACATGAGGATGCCCAACACTCACCCAATACTCCTGAGTTCCACAGTGCTTTACGGACTTTGACGATGCCCAACACTCACCCAGTACTCTTGAGTTCTAGAGTGCTCCAGGGACTTGTTCGTCACTAAAATCATGGAACCACCTCTAACAGCTATTCAGGGTAACACAGTGCTCCTGCAAAATTGGGGTAGTTCTCCTACCTACACACAATCAAGTGGCCAAGTCATACCCAACTGTAGGTGTTCCTTATGATCTGGACCAGTTTGGTACTCCAAATCTGTCTTCCATCACATGTCTTTAGGACCAGTTTGGTTCTCCCAAATCTATCCTCATTTGTCTCAGGTTGTTGTTCATGTGAAGGTGAGGGTGTTGTTTTAATTTTTAAGTTAGTGTGCCATTTTAATTGTCTCTTGATACTCTCAAGATTTCCACTTTCTAGTCATAAGGTTTCATGTGCATGTAACAATGTCTCATAACATTGCATTGACGAACCCCTTGGTTCTCATTGTGGCTTTCATGCTATTATCATGGCTAACTGGCTTGACATCACAAGCTGCAAGTTAAGCCTACTGCACATAACCATATATGAAATGTAACAACCATATAAAGGCATTCACTTACAGTGGATTTTTTTTTGCGAAGCTCTTTTGATCTAGTGATTCTCTCGCCATTGATCCACTTTGGCTCTTAACTACCAAGCCCTTGCTTCGTGCAATCAAATTCCCCGCACACAACAACCAATTATGCATATTAGTCAAAGCCTCATGGATGTCAATAGTCAATCACAAAAACATAATCATAATAACATTTTACATGATTCATATTTCATTGCAACTCAAAGTCTATGTTGCAGCATCAAACATAGATGACCCTATAGGTCCTAGAGTAGGAACCATTGCTTTGATACCATATGTAACATCCCAAAATCCTATACACTTTTAAGAAGAAATGGGGAGAATTTTTTTTTTTTTTTTTTTAAATCAACATGCTATCAATATCCATACAATCCTCAATTCACCTACCAAGGTGAATAACCTTTAGACAATCGGATACATAGCTTTACTGCAATATGGAAAATTTCTTCCAAGCATAAATGCATGCAAACCAAGTTTCTCTTTATAACATTATAAAGCAGATGCTAAGTAGAAAATCACTTTCAATCTCGGATACAAACTTGGGTAAGAATTACCACACGATTTCGAACTTGGTCCAACATAGAAGAACACTCCTTTCACATAATCAGTTAGACCCATAACTCGATGTTATCTTTAACACGACACTCTTAACTAGAGTCATTTAACATCAGAAGCATGCCTACGTATTATAAGTCTCATGTAATTATAAACCAAGATATACACCTATCTTTCCATATAATGACGTGCAATTTATTATATAAATGAACAAAAGATACTTCACGGTGTGACTGCTTGTAGAGTAATGAACCATTTCGATACTCACACATTCTTGGTAATTATAACATTAAATACATCAGTGCATGGCATACATTCATGGGTTAGATTCCATCCCATACAAGGATACTCATTCATTAAGCTACATACTTAATCGACCTTTAGAAAGCTTGTAGACACATCATTAATGCATGATGAAAACCCTTTGAACACATGAGCATGCCAACCAAATAATATTCAACCTCATGGTGTCGTAATTCATTAATAAGAAATTCACCTAACCATGAGATGTAAATGCACGATAAATCTTATCATAAGTAAATGAAGACAAAACCATACATCTATATAACAATTTGAGAACATGACAAGCCTTTCTATTAAACCTAAAGGATACTAAGTAAACCATAGACTATGTCGAAAGGTGTAATAGTAACCTTAGGATGATTTGGCTAGGTTATAATTGTTATTCTCTTTTACATCAATCGCAAAATGTATACCGACATGTTCTCTTTCACCCATACCCTTACATAGATCGTTATCAAATGCAAACTGATCTCAGGTAATGTTTCATTCATGGTCCACATAATATTTTACACATTTATTCCAATGCACAAAAATTTTATTCATTCTTCTATGCATTCACAATCACATGCTTGCACATTAACATAATTTTTACTATATGTTTTCACATCAAAGACATAGAATTATAAAACCTTAAGCATGTGTATAATATTATTTCTCCCTAGAGTTGGCATCATACAAAAATGTCCCTTTTCAACAAAAGGTAGCCTCTTTCTTGTGGCCATCCAACCATCAACTTTATGTGAATCTATGAATAAGTAAACTTAAACCTTACTTGCATTAATCGAATACAATCAAGCTACGATTAGATGAATTAATAGGCACATATCAATGCATATACTAACTTCGCAAGCATACTTCTCTTACCACCTTGGTAGAACTGAAGAATGGTTATTCTTTTTGTCGTCTTATTCCTGTACTCATCATACTTACAACATTGCATTAGTACTATAAAACATAATACATAAACTCTAGATATCTTTTCATAAATCATGATACATTAAATTGAAATACAGGCATAAATATTTGTTAAGGGGGGATATTGTGGGCAATGCAATGCTCCACCCAACCGTAGGCTCTTCGACATCATATACTCAGTTCATCCGAAGGCCACCCCCGAGCTGGGCATGGTGATCCACAATTAGGATAGAGAGTCTTAAGTCTCGTTGCTCTAGAACTAATCACACACAGCTCTAAAGGTTAATGCAGTACTCCTGCAAGTCAAAAGGTAGTACTCCTACCTAGACACTTCTCGTGTCCTAACCTCGTGCATAGCCGTGGTGTCATTCTCGATGGGCCCAAGTCTATACTCCAGACTTGGGCATCTATTCCCTATGGCTTATGCATTTGTCCACCGACTACTGTTTATGACAGTCGTACCATAATCAAAATAACAAGTACATTCTACAAGACACCCAAACATTCGACATGCACTCAAGCATACAATCATGCAATCATTAGATATCATGAGAACACAAGCATCATAAAATCTGTATGAACACAAGAAAAAGCGTTCGACATGCACATAATGCATTCGACACGCCACCACAAGGTATCACGCGATAAAATCATCATAAACTATGTATATGAACATAAGAGATGCCATCGACATACAAAAATGCATTCGACAAGCCATCAAAGCATAATGAAGCACTAACATATCATGAACGGGTGTCAGTACGGTTATCGATTTCATTCGACATGAACTAACAAGGTATCACGCGGCACAACAACATAATTTACGTGCATGAACATCAAGATGAATTTGATACGCAACAATGAATTCGATACGCAACAATGGGGCATAATGTGCTACCAACATTAAATAGGTGCATGCAGACTTGATCAATGTATACGAAAATCAATGCAATTGACATGTACACCAATGCCTTCTACGTCAAACAACATTTACAATTTGCTAACATCATGAGTGTACATACGAAATAAATCAATGCATCCATTGCATTCTACACGCTACATATAGACGTAATGTGCTACCAACATTAATTTCTATATATGTAAGCTTAAATCAATGTAAGAAATTCAATGCATTATACATACACAACCATGATATGACCTTTATATATGTCTTGCCTATATGCCAATACCCAACGCATACAAATATACATAACATAAATGATGACAGGTTCATACATGGAAACGAACCGAATCTACGGGCTTGTGTGGGTCGATTCCCACTGGAATCGAACCGCCCAGCCCATCATCAAAATATATAAATCCACTTATTAGTTGTAAAGGACAGGGTATAAGCCCAGCCCCAAAACATAGCATATACAGAGAATGTAAACTCGTTTTTTACCGCAATGCACCATTTCTAGCATGCCCAATACATTTTTATCAGCACAATCAAGCCTGCAATACGTTTTCCAAACTTGCAATCGGAGTTGCAGAGATATAAAACGTTCTATAAGTCAATGGACACCGGGTAGACGCATAAAATTAATTTCTCAGTCAACGGACACAAAACAGAGCATAAAACGTATTTCTCCCATCAATGAGCACACCAGGATGCAATAAAACGGATTTCTCCCATCACTGGGCACACACAGACGTTAAAAACGTTTTTGCAAATCAATAGATGCATACAGAGACTCAAAACTCGTTTTCCAGCCACACATTCCAACTAAAACGTTTTTGTAAATCAGGTGGATGCATACAGAGCCTCAACACTCGGTTTCCAGCCACACATTCAAACTAAAACGTTTTTGTAAATCAGAAGGATGCATACAGAGCTTCAAGAATCAGCTTCCAGCCACACATTCCAACTAAAACGTTTTTGTAAATCGGAAGGATGCATACAGAGCAATGAAATCAAACACGGGGATTGGGTCTCTCCCCCACTCACACGCAACAAGCAAAATGTCCCCTCTTTCTCAACGCCGCCAGCAGAGTATCGTTCTTCACCCAGAACCAAAGAGTGTAGAAACTCTCCTTTCGTGTGAGTTTTTCCCCGAAACTCCCAAAACTAGGTCAAACTCTAAAAATAAATATAATATCTTAAATACATGGTTATCCATTAACCTAAAATGTCCTCCTCATAAAAGGGTGTATTCCTAAGTCAGAAGTAGTCATTTCTTTGCAGTATATAAAAGCACAACATAAAACTATGTTCTCATATCCAAATATAGATATGTATGTTTCTCCAGGTATTTTATTTTCTCATAAAATATATAACAACATACCATGTATTAAATATATACCAACATAATATATTTTTCTACAACCTAAAATGTATTAAAATAATTCTCCAATATATATATAAGATATGTGTATCATATATTCAAAATATATATATTAGCCAACATATATATATATATAAGGTTTATGCATTTATAAAATCATACCCAATATATATAAGTACACATGTAAATTACTATGGATGCAATTTACAAAATTCTAAGCACATAATAAGTACATTTGCATTTCGACATATAAATGAAAGTCAAATGCAGCATAAACATTAAATTTAACTTTCTTAGTTAAAAAGTACATACACACATATATATGTGTTCTCACATAAAAGCATAATTATACATACAAATAATTTATATGCTTTTAATATATATATATATATATATTCTCATATGCTCATATAAAATATATGCCCATAAAATGTAATTGCATAAACATATAATAAATTTATGTTATCAAATAAAAAGCATATTTTAAATTAAGATCATGTACACACTCATTAATGTTTGGCATTAGGCTAATGCTTAATGCTTTGTAATCACATAAATGAAATATATGTTTCTCCACCTAAATATATAGGAGCATAAGCATACCGACAAAATATACCAAACACAATTTAACTTAACTCAACTTCAAAAGCTAAACCAAGCCAACGATTACGACGACGTTTACGACTTTAAGACTTAATTACTCTCCCCCTTGTGGTTCACCATGCCCTTTTTCACTCTTTGTTTCATTGCGGGAAATTAGTTTAGGCTCTAAATAGTGTCATCATAAATAATTAAAATCTTTTACCAGAGATGGAGACGTCACAAAACTCTCCCTCTTGGAATAACACCATCCTCGGTGTTGTCACTTCTCGCACTATTTTACATGTGCATCTTTCTTTCTTGCATTTCTACCTTATGCAACCACAATCTATTTCCAATATATGTTAGCGATACAAAAATATTATAACAAAATATCATAAAGATACGGTTTTTATACCTGCAATGCTTATCTCCCGCATCGCTATGCTCCCTATCTTGGGAAATTGCAATTACTTTGCAATGTTGGTACCAGTCTCACTCGGTTCACATGTTAGTTGCATAATATAAAACATAAAAATTTGGAGCCACATGCTCCCATGCATAATCAAATACTGTTTTACCGTGCTTGTTTATTCAGCTTGCACTGTCTTGCTGACATTCCTGCATGTTAGTTTACAATATACACATATTAATTTTTGCAACGTGATATTAAAGTTGCTCAACTTCAGCCTGAAACTGTATTCACCGAAACAAAAAGATAATTAGCACCCCTAAGTGCTTTCATTTTATCATGCAACATCCACAACTGCCACACCAAGTGACCATATCACATCCAATGTGTAAGAAAACAATATACATGCATAATGCTATCAGTATACTGCGTACAATGTTAAACTAAAACATCACATGTACTTCAATCTTTTTACCATTAACTTTAAAATTTTAATTGATAAACCACTCTACGACACATTCAAGTATATCAACAATACCAAAATACATCATAGTATTTTCATTTCAACTTAGCTATTCATTAATTCACGTATACATGAATTTAAATAAACTAATTTTTGCCACAAAATTTCCATTTGCGTACCTGTGGTATAATCATACCAGTCATAGCATCGTTGAATGTATCAACATGTGATCTCAAGATTTTCCATTCAAGTCCTCTCACTTGAATTCTGTAAAATTTCTCTTTCCCCTCAAGCCTCCTCGCTTGAGTCCGGAAAAACCTTTTTCCCCTCAAGCCCTCTCGCTTGAGTCCAGGAGTTTTATGTATATGTGTTCTCACATAAAAGCATACTTATACATACAAATAATTTATATGCTTTTAATATATATATATATATATATATATATATATATTCTCATATGCTCATATAAAATATATGCACATAAAATGTAATTGCATAAACATATAATAAATATATGTTATCAAATAAAAAGCATATTTTTAATTAAGATCATGTACACACACATTAATGTTTGGCATTAGGATAATGCTTAATGCTTTGTAATCGCATAAATGAAATAAATGTTTCTCCACCTAAACATACAGGAGCATAAGCATACCGACAAAAATATACCAAACACAATTTAACTTAACTGATCGACATCAAAAGCTAAACCAAGCCAACGACCACGACGACGTTTACGACTTTAAGACTTAATTACTCTCCCCCTTGTGGTTCACCATGCCCCTTTTCACTCTTGGTTGCATTGCAAGAAATTAGTTTAGGCTCTAAATAGTGTCATCATGCAGATAGAAAAAAATTAAATAATTAAAATCTTTTAGCAGAGATGGAGACATCACAGATTTATTGAGAGAACTGTGGATCAGTGAAGGGAAATTCCTTCCTTGTGTTGTGTGGGTTAGTTGGAATGAGTTCCATGGCTCCGATGGATTAGTGAGACCCCTGTAGAGCTCTGGTTGATATTTTTGGCTAAGCACAGTGAGCAAAATGGGTGGTGGCCTGAGAGATATAAGCCTGTGAGTGTTTCCTTCGCCTTGGTGGCATCATAGCCCAGCTTGGGGGTGGACTCTCAACAAAAAGAGTATATGCTAAATAGAGAGCCTATGGATGAGTGGAAAATCGCTCTTACACAGCTAGTTGCTTGGATCTTCTTTGTTGAAAGATAAGTATTATGATGTATTTGATGTGCAATGATTTTTATTTATATGCCCGTGATGATTATGCTTGAAATTGCATGTTATGTGTGTGTGGATCAATTTTATTTCTGCTCTGTGTTTTTATTTCCATGTCTGCACATGCATACTAGATGTTGTAATTTCGTAAATGGTGGTTGGGGCAAAATTTAAAGGCTCCAATTAAGTTAATGTCCCCTCCTACTGGCTGGATTGAGGTATGGGGACGTTACAATGGTTATGGGTGTCCGACTTAGGTCCATGATGGAGGGGATCATAAGAGCACTATGAGGATAGACTAGACATTGATTGGGCGGTGACACCTCCTCTATTGATGATATAAAGTTAATGGCGACATATTCAATGAATTTTTTTTGGGAGTGACGAATAATAGAGAGGGTAGTTTGAAATCTAGGGAGATCCAGATAGTGATGTGTGTAGTGACCAAAATGAGAGTAGATAGTGCAAAGATCATTTGTGCACAATAATTTTCTCTTCAGTTTGAGAGGCTCTACTTTTAGAGTAGGATAATTCCCACTACCGATGAGTTTGAGGATGTGAGTTAGTGTGGATAGTAGGTTTCTAAGCTATGCCAATGTTGGGCATAGATTGGTAGGGTGGTTTATTGTGTCACACAAGGCACATGGTGGGGAACTTATGTAGGTGGCTTTATGATTTTCATCACTTCTTTGTTGGAGGCTTGATGATCCCAATGATTGATTTGGTGGGGACCACTGGTTGTGCCATGGGATCTCATATGGTGAGACATTAACTAGAGTAATTGGTGTAAAATTCTATGGTAATATGGTTTCAAGTTTATTTTAGGGAACATGGGTTTTTAATACCAAACAAGAGTTATGAGTGAAATCCTAGACAAAGTGAGGGTGGCCATGACTGGCATTCATTCTATACCTAAAGGAGGGAAAATTAATGGTACTTTGATTAATAGTGCCATCGATAGGGGAGCGAAAAGGAATGTTACTTCAACGATTGGTGGCATTGATGGGGGAGGGGGATGGTACCATTTTCAATAGTGGGTACTACCGTGCAAGGGGGGGGGGGGTAAGTTGGTGCCTCATACTTTTTTACTTGTTTTAGTTGGAGAGGATGTGAAAGTAGTGGTAGAGTATGGTGGTTCATCTAGATGCGAGAAGATCATACATATGAGGCCATCTGTAATTGATAGCATGAACAAAGGAGATCCAACATATGCCCCCAACAAAGAAGAGTATTTGTAGACACCTAGTCCTATCTCATTGAGAGATTGGGGGTATTTAGTTCCAATGGTAGGAAAAATGATGTCTATGTTTTTGGAGGGGCATTTTTTCGTAGTATGTAATTTGTTCAAGGGAGACTACCTTTATGCTATGGTGGAACATCTTGACCCAAAATACTGAAGAGTCTAATACCCTCATGGATACTGAAGACTAAAGAGACTACGTCCTAGGATGAGGATATTGTAGTATAATTATGCATCAATGAATTCAAAATCAAGTAGGATCATCTTTCCCCCTAGTTTAATAGCGACATTTTGATAGAGACCTTGTGGTTGTGAAAGGTGCCAATCATAAGCTCGGAGGGTGATAGAAGAAGGTTCAAGATGCGGGGATCTTAGTTGCTTCCAAACATTTGTAGACAATGCAAGTAGACGCTCCTTCATCGAAAGTGCATCGATGAATGCTAATTTTTTTTATGGTGACAAGCATTTGAAAGGTGATTGATGATGGTAGTGGGGGTTCACAACTACCGAGGTAAATGAAACCAAGGGATCGATGGCAGCTAATGTTGGTAGTAGAGATTTATTCTGAGAAGGACAGGACTAGAGGACCTCTAATGTGGACATAATAGCGAGAGACTAGGCCAAATCATCCATTATGCTATAATTATGTGCCACATTCATATGGGGATTGTGATCGATGCGTCAAATAGGTGGTTTTGGTATCATGAGGATAGGGTCACTACTAGGATGTGGAATTTGTAGAGAACCAATGGTGGAAGCTAGAGAATCCTATTGCTGAGTGGGTGGGTACTCTGGAATTCCATAGGATTGGTTGTCAGTTTATAGATGAATATCTCCAACATTCATGTATATGTTTTGATAGGAACCTTCTCTAGTGGGGGAAGGGTTTTCCTGTGTCTGAGTGTTTTGCTCAGAAACAACAGTTTGGTTGGCGAAGGGGTGTTGTAACACAACTTGTTGGGGGGTTGTGGCATTATTTCCTTGGGTAGGGTTGTGCCTGGTTGTTTTTTGGCCTCCAAAATTTGTTGATACTAAGGGATTAATGGGTAATGACGGGTGTAGTGGCCATACTCACCACACATAGTGCAAGCAAAGTTCACCCATTTTTTTTGTTTTTGGCTTGTGCTAGTGGGTTATTAATTTATATGTTTTGGTTTTGGTTATCGACAATATAATTCGATTGGTTAGGGGGGTTTCCCCCTTTCCCTAGAGTTTGGTTGTACTATTTTTTCTTTCCTTTCTTCTTTCCATTATTAAATGGATTAAGGGGGATGGACACATTCAATTGTTTGAAATGTTGAACTTGTTTAATGGGTGAAGGTTGAAAAAAATTTACCCTTGCTTGAGCCATGAGGTGAGAACTGGGTGGTTCAAGGAATGAGAAGTATGGGTTTTGTGAAGGTACAAATATGTAGTGATTAGGTGTCCCATATGAAGTT
The DNA here is from genome assembly GCA_027924585.1 of Larix kaempferi. Classification (NCBI taxonomy): domain Eukaryota; kingdom Viridiplantae; phylum Streptophyta; class Pinopsida; order Pinales; family Pinaceae; genus Larix; species Larix kaempferi. The sequence goes on along the minus strand of BSBM01000241.1, from coordinate 2,970,549 downwards.
GGTGTAGGTTCCTAAGAAGCCACGGGGTTGGGTTGCATAATGACTAGTTTTTTCCCCATGTCGGGAAAAGTTGTACTGTATGGCCCATATGTTATTGGTCCAAACGAAAAAAGAGGTATGCTTTGAGGGATGTTGATGACCAAGGATGGAGGAGGAACACTCCAAATTAAGCTAAGCGTAAGGGATCCATATGAAGTGGGTGTAGTTCCTTGATGGGAAACTGTCCAAAAAATACTGTTGGCCATATGTGACATATCGGGGTTGGTTTAATCTAATGACTGATGGTGAGGAGAATTGGTATGATGGTATATAGAAACCCTATCTAGGCATAAATTAGATCAAAATGTTGGGCTTTAAGGATGGATTCATATTTAGTTTGTGGCATGGTTGTCGTGATGTCTTTGGTGATTGTGGGTAAGAGGGAGTTAAGGAACTAGTCAAAGAAACATTTGGGTTGGATTTTGATTTTACACAATGTGCACCACCAATGCCATTCATGAATGTGGTCAGTGATATGCGTAGATGTGTTCTATTAAAAATACAAACGAATCTTGAATCCAAGGTTGTGGCAAACTGGGAGCTGAAAGTAGGTAAAAAACATAGTGACAATGGACCAAAAGGTGGTATGTGTTCCTATTGGTAAGTTGACATACCATTTAGCATCTTATCCAATTGTTCAACACAACATCCATCCATATCCCAAACATACTTGGTGACTATTTGGATGCCTTCCATCTCCACCAGAACATACTGTGAGAAGCGTGCACTATTACAGTATGTCAACAAAGAGGTTTCATCCTAGAATAGTTCCAACAAGGGCTCATGGGTTGTTGTGCGGAACTATAGGCTACTAACCCAACATATATATGCATTACATGAGCCTACTTCTCTTCAATATTAGTCATCCATAAAAGAAAATTGTATCACATATCTACGCATAACTGTTGTGAACATTATCCTAAACATTCAAACATTTAAAGAATAACTCAAAATACAAATACTTATCTTTTTTTTTTTGTGGGATCCCTCTTGATCTATGCGTCCTTGCAGGGATCACTGGAGTCCTTAGATATTTGTCTTCTTTCTTGGAATCCCATTGAAGAAACTACAGGTTGGATCTTCATACATCACCAATGGAAATCTCCTCATCTATAGATAATGAAATCATTGATGTACTAGAAGAAATACTCCTTTCGACGGTCATCATCTTATATATTCCTTGACTTCTTTGGTGAGTCTCTTCATCAAAATCAGCGGTTGAGGCATGGTGTTTTATCTTTTTCGATTCAGGACACTAAATGGCATAGTGACCATGCTTCTTGTTAACACGTAAAAGTCACACACATGAGACATTTCAACGATTCATCCAATAAAACATCATCAACATAAAGAATGCATCTCACCACAAGCATCCTCAACAGATCCAAAACATAGTATGAGTCCATAAGTGCCAATAAATAGTCAAAACAAAGGGTAGTGCGGGTATTACACAATTGACTCGTGCTATGGCGCAGGTTACCTTAACAATGCCCGTGCTACACCCGCGCGGATTTTCCTTCGATAGCCACGCTACTATCAAAATGGCGGGACCACTCACTCCTAGTAGCGCATTCAAGACTCAATCCTCCCCAAGGATTAGAATTCGGCTCCTCACACACTTGGGGGAATTAATAAGCCCCCCTTGTGTACCTTGAAACTATGAGAGTTCACATTTGAATCTAGTTGTTTGATGGCCACCTCTTGGCCTATAAAAGGAATCCATTGGCATTCATTTTGTAGAGATAAATTAGAGCAAGGTTATGCTGCTGGATTTTGAGTTGGAGATTCCTCATAACCCACCATTTCCTACCATTGTGAGCATTCCAAAGCTTACTTGCCACCTACCATCAAGGGGCAAGTGTTTCTCTCCATTGTTCTTCCATCTACTTAGCATTTAGTTTGGACACGAAATGCCTCCCTAAGAGATATTGTTGGATTCCCTTGAAGCCTTCAACTCATAGGTGTTGTACAACTATTCCATTGGGAAATACAAGAGTGGTTTAGCATATATTTGGTTGTTGTTGATGTTTGCATTCTCCCCCCATCTCTTTCATTTTGTTTTTATCAATGTTTTCATGTTTGGATGTGAACTACACTAACAATATCTTGCAGGATCACTTGGAGGAATACCAAACCACATCAAAATGGGCTCCAAGGACTGAGGCCTTGCAACAACCTACAAGGCTTAGTCCCTTACCAAGTGGAAGAGTGCACTTATGCAATTTTTTCCACAACAGTTCTAATGGCGACCATACTTATTTTTGTTCATTTCTTATTAAACTAGATTGTTTTATGCCAAGTAGCTAATTATGGGTATTTGTCACTTGCAAGAGATCAAGCATTCCATCTCTTTCTTCCAAAATTTGGCCTCATCACGACCCCATTTACTTTTATGCAATCGTGCGGTTCCCGGTGTCTCTATTGCGCTGATAGTGTGGAATCAACTCAGACAGTCGCACGCATAGCGCAAGTTACCAGTTTTAGACCTGTGCTACACCGCTCATCTCACCCACACAGAAGGCTAGTGTATTACCTGCACTACAACGGGTATATTTTTTATTAACCCATGCGGTCTGCATGACAGAGTTTGGTTTAGCCGTGCTACTATTGTTTATTTTCTTTTTATTTGCATAACTTAGTTTGACAACCCAATTGCTGCTTACTGGTGAACTTAAATTAAGGTTAATTCACCCAATTACTTAATTTTTTTGGTAATTAGTGCACCTAGACCAATATTAGGAAGTAAAGAGTACATCTCTCTTGAAACTTACCTAGGTAACCCAATTTGAGGCTTTCAACGGGCCCCATTGTTTTCATTAGTATTCAAGACCATTTCTGGTTTATGCATCAATCGACATGTTGTATTTAGTAGTATTGCTAGTGTAGAAAACACTTTTTGCACACAAATAAGGACCTAAAGACACTTGTCGCCCGAAGTATGCTATTCACCTCGCACTTCATGTGAGCTTGGTGAATCAAAAAAAGGGTGAGAAGTGTGAAATACCTCCATTGCACACTTGTCTATTAGTTAGAAATATTTGATTTTGCAAAGTGTCATGAGCATCTCTTAGAGTTAAAAGTATGCATTACTTGATTTACTCTTTTAGTTAATTTAATGATAAAACCATTTTTTTGCTTTCATCACATGTGTTTGGACCACTAACACACAATAAGAGGCATAAAGACTCTTCCAATCCTAGTATGCTCTTCACCTCGCACTTCATGTGAGCTTGGTGAATCAGAAAGGTAGGGATTGTGAAATACCCCTCTTACACTCCATAAGTGAAACATTCAAATCCATTAAAATCAACATTGTCATTGTCTTAACCAACTAAAATCCTCCACGGGAGGTCACAAAACAATATTTTAGTTAGGTAGGATTGATTGGGATAGGAATCCATTGATTCCCACTAATATAGTTTCATTAGCAATATTTTGAAACATAGCATTGTTGTCTCATAGGGTACTTATAAAATCCTGCTGTAAGAAAGTATTAAAAGAAAAACCGGATCAGAAGTGCGCCGTGACCAAGGAGGTGAACGTCGAGGTATAGCTTCCCTACTCTCTCCTGCAAGCCACTCAGCTTGTTGCAGGGAGACGACACTGTACCGTGTAGGCCGAATGACTGATCCACACTTTATGCAAGGTATCTTAGTGGCCCAACTTAGGATATCACCAAGGATCAATTGTGAGTGCAATTGACTCCTGAAGTTATCTATTTCCATTGGGAGGTGTTGCCAACTCTTCTTTATTGGATCATTGGCCCCATCGCTGGTAGAAATATCTCTTTGTTACCTCCACTAGTCGATTGGTGAGTGGATACCATTATCACCATCAATTGTGCTTTTGTGAGGCCCAGTTACATTTGAGAGGAAGGACGTTAGTTATTATAGGGAATTTAAATTTATTTTATTTTTAACTACAAGTTCACTAAACTCGTAATAAAAGAACCTACATGTGGGGACTCATGCAATAAAACTGACATTGCACATATCACTCACTTATCGCACCATTTTGCATATGTTGTGGTTGTCATAGTTTGCATTTGTTCAATTGTGTTTTTCCACTATCACTCTCATATTGACACAAAGCATTCACCATTGAGGAACAAAAAAACATCCTAAGACAGTCTCATAGAATGCAAGGCCTATCCCCTCTCTCGAGGGGCGTTTTGACACTGTTCCCCCGTGTTACATGCGGAGGGAATTCAAGCCAGGGTTGTTCCCAGGAAGTATTGATAGGGATCATCTAGTCAAAAGGACAAGCCTTGCTAGGTACATTTTCTCCCCTCATATAATATTTTAACTACACCACTTCTTCCCCCATCGGAAGTAGTCCCCCGCTGGATTATCCCCACAGAGATACCTCAGGTCCCTTTAACCCATCCTCTCTCATAGGAGGTAAACTCTTGTTTACAACACCACCTGGGTCTCCCCGTTGTGGAAATTACACCCCAAATAGAATGGAAAGACCAATCGTCCCTAGCTTACCATTTATGGCTAGTTTAAATATACCAGATTTGGAAAAACTGACTAATAATCCCATCGCTCATGATGCAACATGGTCGTCTATGCCTGATAAGATTCCTTCCGACATTCCCAAATTTGAAGGAAAACAGGGAGACGATCCAGCCAACCAAGCTATGTCTTTCCACTTTTGGTTTTCATCTAACAACATAATGGATGACCCCGTGAGTCTTCGCCTCTTCTAGCGTACCCTCACCAGAACGAAAACAAAGTGGTACGCCAACCTAGAAAGTGGAACCCATTCCACATTTGTGACATTGGCCACTGCATTTCTTACGTACTTTCAACTGCCAATCCGACATGATTTAGGCCTCGAAATTCTCACCGAGTTTCATCAAAATACTTCCACCCACATTGTGGACGAAATCCACGAGTGGCGTAGACGCTGCACACTATGCAAGATCGAAATAAAGCCTCCCTTTTTGTTGGATTGGTTTATCAAATCTCTCTAAACTGCCATAGCTAGATATGTTGCCACCTCCATGCCACAAAGCGAGGAAGAGGCCATTCTAAAAGCACAACATGTCGACCTCATATATGCACAATCCAACTACCTTTGCACAATCCTCCCTGATGCCCCTCAGCATCAGCGTGGGATACTACACCTTAGGGCTCGTCACATTCGGTGGATGGGATTATTGGGTCCATTTCCCATCTAGGAAAGGATCCTCCTACCACATCGGTTCCATTCCACATGGTTCCATATTACCCATCCATGCCACCTGTGTCGGTACCCCCTACACTAGTACCAACACCATCAGTTGGTCAATTACAGTATGGACCATATATTCCTACCTACCCAAACGTTATCCAAGCAATGACGGTTCCCACACCGTCAATGGCATAAGCCATTCCTACGTCCACCTATTGTGGAATGCAAACTGCATTTATCCCACCACTGAGATATAACCCATATTATCCATTCCCATGCCCAACTGGTCAGCAAATAGCCCCCCACATGGGGGTTAACTTAGTTCAACCTTCTTATGTTCAACAAAATCAACAATTCAAGCAATTGAAGGCCGCAAATCCCCAGAATCAGGGGAAAAAGAAAGGTAATAACAAACCAAATCAGCAGCCAGGGCAAGGGGGAAATCCCCCTCCTCAACAAATATAGAATACAGGTGATCCAAATACAGGGACGAACAACCCCCCCAAACAAGGGAAGACCCCCTCCTGAGAACCAATTATTACTACTCCATTTGCAGCGATTATGGTTATTACACACATCATTGTCCTCTTATCCCTAACTTCCAACAGTTAGTAGAAACCAAAAATAAGATGACGACGAACCCTTCTCAGGAAGAGAATCCTCCCCAAACACAAACCACCGTGTTACAACAACCATTTTCCAATAAAGGGGTAGTGACACAACAACAAGACCCTCTCCCAATAGGTGATGGATCTTTTCAAAATATCGATACACTAGACGTAAAACTTCAGACATGAGCTAGAGGTTATGATGAGCCTCCCAAACCCCAAGACGTTCCTACTCAGGGGGCCCTCGACAGATACCATGCCTGAATACCGAACAAATCCCATAGATTCTGAAATTTCCACTTCAAAATACCCCTAATAACCCTCACATGAAATCCACCCATAATTATAGTATTGTGGATGACTTGCGTCAATCCCCTGCGGCTATTTCCACATTAGAGGTGTTACAGTCTTTCCCAACACGGAGAAAGGCATTACTCAATGCACTCGCTGACATTGATCCATCCAATTCGCACCTCATGACCTTTGATGCTGACAAAGGTGATCTGTGACTACCATCATCAGTCGCATTTTAAGTACCAATCATGGTGAAAAACATCATGATCCACCGTTGTATCATCGATGAAGGCGCATCCACTTGCATTTTGTCCGTAAAATTATGGAAACGATTAGGATATTCTGAGCTGGTCCCCTCGTCTATTTCTCTTCGCACATATGATGGGATACCATCCCAACCAAGAGGATTGTATCAAAATGTCCCAATAGAGCTGGGGGGAAAGATGGTTATGATCGATATCGAAGTTGTTGATGCAGAACTCTAATACAACATCATCTTGGGGCATAGTTATATGTACGCCATGAAGGCGATATCCTCCTCAGTCTTCCGTATCATGATGTTTCCCTTAAATGGGAAGGTAGTTACCCTTGACCAGCTTAACTACTATGAACCTAATACCACAAGAAACCTTGACAATGTCCTACCGAATGTACTAGGCGATGATCAACCATATGTTGACATTGCCCCCGGTATGTACAAGGAATCCAATTTGTTAGGAGCGTATATGGGATCACGACCTAAGATCCCTACATCGGCCAATGGCCTAATGTGCACAATTTTCATCGTTGAAAATGGCGCCGCCTCCACCTCAACATCATCATTAGCACCACTGTTGAGTCATTAAATCTACCTGGGATAAATTTGGGAATCCTGGTGTGGTACCTTACACCACCCTTCCCAGAGATGGATTCCAAACTAGTCACCCATTATGAGTTTGTCCCTATTTCAGCTAGTATGTCTGTAAGGCCCATAACACGTTCAGTTACAAAAGCCCAACCTATGACATCTGCAACTACTAGTGCACCTTGACTCACAACTTCTCGTATTGCAGTTGAATAATGCATTCCATGTCTGCAACTCACTCCTCTTCCAAAATTTTCTGCACGTGCACCTTCTCATTCGATAGTTTGAAACCATAACTTTCACACACATATAGAGAAACGCCAATGCTTTCGCCGAATCCATCGCCAATGAGGTATTGAATTGACACCTAGTACATAACCCGACTGCATAACCATGCATATCAATCATACATAAATATGTCCATGTGTTTCACCCACGACTACACATACATGTATCTCATCATCACAAGTCCTACAGTCGATCACACATTCCCAAAAAAAGTATGCTAGTATCAACTACTACATATGCATCACATAAACACATAGTTAACATAAATCAAAATACACGTATATCACACACATACAGAGACACATACATCATGTGCCGCAAAAATGGTATATACATATATATATCTCATAAAAAATGTCTATCATGTACAAAAAATGGCCCTCCTAGGGCATATACATAGTAGCCTTATGAGGGATACATCAAAAAACCACCTCCCATAGGCTCATAAAAAATGTATACATACAAAAATGGGGCCCTATACAAAAAGAATCAAGCCGCCCCACCAGCTGGTGGATCTCAAGGTCCCAAAATGGCCAGTGGCTGCACATCCTCCCATCGCTCCAACTCGGTTCCCTATTGTGGCCGCTGTCGTGGAGGAGGGGTTTCTCCTCCATGCACCTCTCGTGCCATATGGCATGCTACCGCTACCTGCCACATGTCACGTCCCCTCTCGTCGACCCAATGCAAGGAAGGGAACATGACTACACTTCTGGGGATTTTACATAAACTCAACCCATTTCATTAGATTCATACAAATAAAACAAAGGTGTGTAGATGCAAATGAAATCAAACATGCACAATGGAATAAAACATCATCCACACACATTTCATATGCATTCAACATATCAATAACAATCATCAAATTAAAACATTTCAGAAGTAAATACACATAAAGAATGCTTGTCTTGATGGTAAAGTTGCCCCAAGCAATTAGCTATGTCGCTACAATGTTCCGCCTAACCATAGGTCTCTTCCTAGCTTGTATTCTTTCAGCACTCAGAGACCACCCCCGATATGGGCATGATTTCTACAAGGAAAGGGAACACTCAAGCTCATTCACAACCAAATAAACATTTCATCTAAGCCAAGCCAGTCTAAAACTGGGTTTATTAGGCTAAATTTGAACCCTCTTCATTTATGGATGCTTGCACTCAAGCTCAAGCCAAAACAATGGATACCCATAATTCATACCCCGACATACTCTTTCCACACAAAACAAGCACAATGGTTTGGCATGGATAAACAATTTTACAAAGGTATTTATGAAACAAGGTTCCCATTGGCTCTCCCAACTCGTGGCTCACCCAAAACAAACTGTGGGAAGGGGAAATTTGACCACATGGAGAAAACTGATTTCTCCCACAGGTTATGAGCATTCCAAATGGCCAAAAAGGCCTCAATGAAACCCCAAATCGAGCTCCCTTCCTTCCAGCACCTCTACAACACCAAAAGCGCCCTCTTCCCAGCTAGAAAACAAGGAAACACAAGAAAAATGTGGGGGGGGGAACGCCTAGGTAGCTCCAAACTCGTGAGAGAGAAAAAATGATGGGTGAAGAATGGCTTGGGGAGCAATTTCGTGGCTCTTTTCTTTCCCAAGAAGTAAAAAATAAATTTCCATGAAGGGTGGCTTGCCCATACCCGAATTTGGACAGCCATACCTCTCCATTCCCCAAGGCATTAACTATTTCAACCAACACTTGGGAGAAATGAATGATTGGGCACAAAATTCAACATGGGTAGTTGAGGGTTTGTGGTTTCTCTCATTTACACTTGGATTGGATTGATTGGTTCTAAGGGTTTGAATATTTCCCTCCCAATTCCTTGTAAAAATCATGCCCCCATCTCTTGTTGCAGTGCATAGCTAGTTGTGGGCATTTCATTAAAATGCATATTTACATGATATTTGCAATTCCATTATGCCTGGCTATCACGTAAAACATATGCATCACTAAATCGATGGCGGGGCCTTGGCCTTGAGCTCCTCACCACAATCTTATAACAATATTACATCATTTACATTTTAATGCAATGGGGTCAAAATCAGGATATTACAATCCCCTCCCCCTTGGAATAACACCGTCCTCGATGTTCCAACACTTAGGAATATATACCCACTTTACACATGTCCCAAAATTCATGAAATGTGGCAGGTCTGTCCCGCGTTTCATCTTTTTACTTTGAACTTTTAGGACCAAGTCCTTTGGATTCTACAAGCTTCTCCTGCTGGCTTTGCTCTTCTAGCTCTGCATGTGGGAATTTGTCCACAACAATCCCTTCCTTTTATTTACCTTCCAGTTGATCTACAAGTCTGGCATTTCATGGTTTCCTTCTTTCTTGCTGTCCGGGAAACTATTTGAGCAATATTTTCATCCAACCCCATAGGCTTTGGTCTGCTGCCATGGCCAATGTGCACAACTGGCTCTCACTTTGCTGGTAACAACTGCAATCAATGGCTTTCAATTTCTTACCTGTGAGATTCATCATGGCAATTCCTGTTAGGCCAAGCATAACACAATGTTAAAATCAGTCAATTATTTTCCCAATTGACATGGAAATTCCCTGCTTTACTCATGAGACTTCCACACTTTTCATGCTTTCCCAATATACACATGAACTCACTCATGTTCATCCCTTCACAAGAAATTTATTATTTCAACATTCGCAATTCATTTCAAGCAATTAAACACAATCTATTTTCAGCCATGACATGCACTCAACAATCTTCTGTTTCTGAAATGCATCAATAAAAAAGGAAAGGAGAAGAGTAAGAGTTTCCCCCTCTTAGTTTTGTTCCAATCCAGAGCTACACCATCATTGTGGTTTCATGTTCCTTAGCCTCTTTCACTTCAATGTGAATGCTTGACTTTCCCTTTCTTGGATATGACACTTAGTGTCTAAGGTCTGTCTAAGGCTTTTCAACTAGGGAACCCTTCCTCATTGTTACCTACAGAACCTTTGGCTTCTAGGACCCACACAAGTCCACTAGCACCATCTTTCCGTGTTGCTCACGCTGAGCTCTTTAGGACAGTCACATGTCCACATGTATCCCTAGGATGCCTTCATAGTCCTTGCTTCCAGCAATACCTACACTCAAACATTGAACCAATTCACATGTTTAGTTTATTTTCATAGGGTTTATCTCTAAACAAGAGTTTAAGAAATCATAACCAAATCATGTACACACATATATTCACATTAAATAAGCAAGAAGCTGCAAGATAACCAAATAATTATCTATATTGAATGTCTTCACTTTATTCCACATGATCCTTCTTTGCTTTACAAGCCTTGGATCACCCGTGGATACAATAACGAATGTCGGGCCAGCACGCAGGCTACTCCACAATCATTTGAATTGGCAATGCCAAGCCAGTACGTCGATTGGGTTTATCAGGCATCCCATTTAGCAATATGATAATCCAATACTCCGATTGGTTTGATCAAGTATTTAAGGAATGTTTGGCCAACACGCCGGTGATCCAGGTGGATATTGGTGGCCACCCACCTATTCCACTTGGGGCCCCAACATTGTTCTTTCAGTTTCCTTAATTATAGCACAACTTACTATTTTTAGCAGTTTCTCGGGTCCTAAACTTTCGGAGCCATTTTGAGGACCTAAATGACGTTTTTGGGGGAATCTTGCTCAATGAATGTCCACATTCGCATTTTCCAACGTAGTCCTTGGATAGATATTTCCAACGAGGTATAATTTGCGTGAAACGAAGATCGTATGCCAAAGTTACGGCACTAGGAAATTGATGTACCAATTTACCCCAACGGGGCCCATAGTTTGGCATGGTTTCATCTCCTAGGGTTAGGTTTTTGGATGTTTAGGGTTTTCCTTTGTTTCTCAATTATAGAGAGGCTTCGAGCCCCATTGTAAGCAGAGTTCAGAGGCCGGTAGCCACCACATCTCTTCTCAGAGATAGCTACCAAAGCTCTAGCTAGTTTATTTCCATTATGTCTGTAAGCATATTTCTGTTATGTGATATTAATGAAATGAAGTCTTATTTTTGATGCATCTCTGCGTTTATGTGTATTTATGTAACCCCTTGCGTTCCTTCATAAGTCCGTATCAGTGGTATTAGAGCAGGTCTGCTCTTTCTCAATCCTTCTTTTGCATGTCCCCAACGAGGTCGGGGTATAAGGAGTTAGGGCTCGACCTGGTTGAACCCTTGCAAGATCATCCTTGCAAACCCCGACAGCCACCCATGGCGGACGAAAAGAAAGACGAGGGAGAAGGAGATCCTATCAAAATATTGCTCGAGGAGGCCCTCGAGCAACAAAGGAACGCGATGATGGATAACTTTTCCCAGATCCTTCAACAACTTCCCAGTAGTAGCCACTCTAGAGGCGTAACCCCTTTCAAGGTACAAGTAAACTTTGACATTCCCATATTTGAAGGCCAAGTAGATGCAGATGTCATAGATAGATGGTTGAATCTATTAGAAGGGTATTTCTTGGTGCATGAATTTTCCAACCGGGAAAGGATTACTTTTGCACTCCTCAAAGCCGCCCACCATGTCAAGGACTGGTGGGAAACCTACTGTGAGCAGAAGGACGACAGGGAACCCTCTCTGTTTTCGGCCGCACCCACTTGGAATTCTTTTCGAGACACCATCAAGGAACAATATTATCCCGTGGGAAGCTATGAGGACAAGTTCATACAATGGACTACATTGCGGCAGCAAAGGGATCAAGATGTGCATGAGCTAATGAACCTATTCAATACCCTGCGCACAAAATTGGGTATCAAAGATTCAAAGAAACATTTGGTGCTGAAGTACCGCAGTTCCTCGACATCTCCTCGCATGCGCAATATATTGGTTTGCTTCCAAGATTGAGCAAAATTTCAAACATAAGAAGCGAGACTTTGGATCTGCGAATCAGAAGCAAGGGAAAGTTGCCTTCAAATTGCAAAACAAAGGACAAAGCCGAGAAGGGGTGGCCCAGGATAACCCGCCAAAATCGCAAGCAAAGAACAACACTGCGAAGCCAAAGAAGGACACGGGAAAGTGGTGTGAGTTTCATAAGAGCTCCACGCACAACACAAGTGAGGGTCGGGCCAAGCAGTCGCTGGTGGCTGAGTTGAAGGCCTCTGAATCAGATGCATGCTCTGACTCCGAACCAGAACTTGAAAAGGGTAATGACAGGGGTAAGCATATTATTGATGCGAAGCCCACCGTCATTGTTTCCACCATGAAGGTCCAGAAGGAGGAACCGGAAGATCCAGAGTAGGGGGAGTGCCTCTTCCATTCCCAGATGTGGGTAAAGGGTTCCGCGCTATGGTTCATTGTCGACAGCGGGAGCCAAAAGAACCTCATTTCAACAGAGGTCATGGAGCGGCTTGGATTTCCGACCATAGCACACCCACAACCGTACACCATTGGGTGGCTTCACCAAGGACGGGATCTCCGCGTTAGCCAACAGTGGCACCTCCCCTACAACACCAAGCCCTTCATAGATGAGGTATTACATGACATTGCTCCTCTTGATGTTTCTGATGTATTATTAGGCCAACCATACTTGTCGAAGTGACATGCTGTGTATGAGTCTCGACCTCACACTATTATTATTACATTGGGAAATAAGTTGTACAAGATACCGGAGGTAGCGTCGCCTGCCGCCATCTCTTTGGTTACTGCAAAATAATGCAGTAAACTCATTTCCAAAACAGGGAAATTTGTTTTCCTGGTAATCTGCCCTTAGGGAAAGAATAAGACTGTGGCCACGACCTCTAGACATAGCTCCTCCACCCAACAACAACAGATGGACAAGGTCATGGAGGAGTACGGGGACATCTTCACCTCACCCACAGGGGTGCCTCTGCACTGTCAGGTCAAGCACCCCATCGATCCTAGCCCAGGAGCGTCGCTTCCAAATGGACCAATCTATCGACGCTCTGTTCTGGAGAATGATGAAATAAAGAGGCAGATTCAGGAACTGTTGTAGAAAGGGCACATCCGAACAAGTTCATTTCCCTGTGGGAGCCCGATCGTGCTGGTGCAAAAGAAGGATGGCACTTGGAGACTCTGTATTGACTATCAGGGGCTGAATAAGATCACTGTCTGAAATAGGTACCCAATACCACGGATTGATGACCTTCTAGACCAACTCAGGGGGGAAAAATATTTCACCAATATCGACTTGAAGTCCGGATACCACCAGGTACCAATTGAACCGTCCGATGTGTCGAAGACTGCCTTCAAAGCCAAGTAGGGCCTTTTTCGAATGGTTGGGAATGCCTTTCAGGCTGACAAATGCTCCCGCAACCTTCATGAGGATGATGGATGACATCTTGCGGCCATTCACCAACTCATTTGTAGTAGTGTAGTTGGATGACATCCCGATCTTCAACCAAATGTAGGAGGAGCACCGCCACCACATCCGACAGGTCCTCCAAACAATGTGGCAACACAAGTTGTGTGCCAATTTGGAGAAGTACACTTTTGGCATGACCTAGGTTCAGTATCTAGGATAAATTATTGATGAGCGAGAGGTGCATGTGGATCCGGACAAGATCCAAGTCTTTCGGGATTGGCCAACCCCTACCACTCTAACAGAGCTCCGCAACTTTTTGGGTCTTGCCAATTTCTGCCGCAGGTTCATGTTGGGATTCTCTCATATCACTTGGCCCTTGAGCCAAGTCACCAATGGAGGGGTGAAAGCAAAATTATTTTTGTCTGAATCTCAACATGAGGTGCTCATCGAGTTGAAACATCGCCTCTTCTCTACCCTAGTGCTCACATTACCAGACTTGCAACAACCATTTGAGATCGAGACAGATGCCTCAGACTATGCTATTGGGGCAGTTCTTACTCCACAGGGATATCCAGTGGCATATCACAGTGAGACACTCTCCGACATAGTACAAAAGTATCCCACTTATGAAAAAGAGATGTATTCCATTGTGTAGGCTTTCCAACAATGGAAGCATTACATTTTGGGGAAGGAAACGATCATCCACACAGACCTGTGACCCCTGCAGTTCATGCAAACCCAAGGGAAGTTGCAAAATGATCGCCATCAAAAGTGGTCCACATATCTGCAACAATTTCATTTGAATATCAAGTACAATAAGGGAAGCATGAATAATGTTGCAGACTGTCTCATCCGACCATTGATCATGGCGTTAACCACCGTGCACAACTCTTGTGGGCACGCGACTTCTGACTGGCCACTTCTCTACAAGAGTGATCCAGAATTTGGCCACGCATACATGATGCTCTTAGAGGGTAAGCAAGTTCCCAATTTTCACCTCAAGGATGGACTGTTATGTCACCTAGGACACCTTTGTGTTCCTTCAAGCGAGCACACCAAGATGATTTGGGAAGCCCACTACAGTTGAGTCGCTAGGCATTTCGGGGTCGAGAAAACAGTGGTAGTACTGCTGAAGTATCTCTATTGGCCAAACCTTCGAAAGGATGTCAGGAATTACATCAGGTCCTACACTTCCTGTGCCATTGCCAAACCGACCATCAAGAAGAAACGCCTCTACACTCCGCTACATACCCCTAGTCGACCATGGGAATCCATCTCCATGGATTAATGTCAGGCCTTCATTCTACTAATCATGGCAACGACTGTGTTTTCATGGTCGTCGATAGATTCTTCAAGATGGCCATTATGGTGGCCTACAAGAAGAATATCACAGCAGAAACCACTGCTAAAGTCTTCTTTGAATGAGTGTGGGTACACTTTGGGATCCCACAGTCTATCATATCAGATCGGGACAGCAGGTTCCTCAGTTCATTTTTTGTCCATCCTTTGGTCGATGTTGGACACCAAGCTCACCAAGTCCATAGCTTTCCATCCCCAAACTGATGGCCAAACAGAGGTCATCAACAGGATGATCATACACATTCTGCGCATGTACAACTCAAAGCATCCACACACATGGGATGAGAGCCTTCCATATGTACAACAAAGCTATAACCGAGCTCTCCACATCTCAACCAACCACAGCCCCTTTCAGGTGGGCTTGGGCTTCCAGCCACTATGTCCCATTGATGTAGCCATGCCCTTTGCGGTCACTCCGGTTGATTCAGCTCATGTCTAATCGGAAGCTGACAAGGAAAACAACTTCATCGAGCGCATTCAGCACATCCGCTAACAGGTTCATGACATATTGGACAGAACTAATGCCAAATACAAGCAATGACATGATCAGCATTGGGTGCCACACAACTTCTAGGTGGGAGACAAAGTGTGGCTACATTTGTAGAAGGAGCGCCTCGTTGGACGCTACTGTAAGCTTCGGTCGCTCCGATATGGGCCATACACTATCGCCAAGGCTTTAGGGGACAATGCCTTCGAGCTCAGTATTCCACCATTCCTTGTTCTGCACCCCATGTTCAATGTGGATCGCCTTCGACCCTACTTTCCACCTCTACTGGACATCTTCGACATTGCAGAACAACTCACAGCAACAGAGTTAAACCCAGACTGTAGGGAACAGGCCACCACATATCTTATCATGGACACGCAAATCAAGAACACTCGCCAGCAATAGATCCAATTGTATTGGGTTGTCAAAGATGGCCAACTCCTGCACCAAGGCAAGTGGCTCACCAGGGACCAAGTTCAGCAGAAGTTTCCTCATATCATGGAGGAACTCCACGCAATGGGGAGCATTGCTTCTTAAGGGGGGAGGAATGATCTAGGTGGATATTGGTGGCCACCCTCCTATTCTACTTTGGGCTCCAACATTGTTCTTTCAGTGCTTTCAGTTTTCTTAATTATAACACAACTTACTATTTTTAGCAGTTTTTCGGGTCCTAAACTTCCGGAGCCGTTTTGAGGCCCTATAAGACGTTTTTTGGGGAATCTTGCTCGACGAATGTCCCCATTCGCATTTTTTAGCGTAGTCCTCGGATATATCTTTCCAACGAGTTATCATCTATGTCAAATGTAGATTGTATTCAGAAGTTACGGTGCCGGGAAATTGATGTACCAATTTACCCCAACGGGGCCCATAGTTTGACATGGTTTCATCTCCTAGGGTTAGGTTTTTGGAAGTTTAGGGTTTTCCTTTGTTTCTCAATAGTAGAGAGGCTTCAAGCCCCATTCTAAGCAGAGTTTAGAGGCTAGTATCCGCCACATCTCTTCTCAGAGATAGCTACCAACGATCTAGCTAGTTTATTTCCATTTTGTCTGTAAGCATATTTCCGTTATGTGATATTAATGAAATGAAGTCTTATTTCCGCTGCACCTCTGCGTTTATGTGTATTTTCGTAACCCCTTGCATTCCTTCATAAGTCTGGATCAGCCCGCTGCTCCACAACATTTAATGCCCAACCAATGCAACGACTGGATTTACGAAGCATTTATGGGGCCTTCAGGGTCCTTGCTTCCTACAATGACCAAGGTTTCCAACAAATAAATAGTAGTGTATTAGCTTGGTTGTCATAAGACTTGTTCATGAAATTTTCATTATTCGAAAATGAATGAAAATCAAATACTTATCTATATTGGGAAGTTCCTCGCTACTCCATAGGTTTCCTTCTCTACTTTACAGGCCTTGGATCACCTGTGGTGATCCGCATCGCAGTTAGCAATTCATCGACGTTGATGCAACTTCAACACGACTTCAACTCGACAGGTTATCTCCGACAAGTTCCGAACTCGACACAACTCTGACGAGTATCGACTTCGACACACCTCGACACATTCGCACCTTCGACATGTTCAGCAACGTCACAGTTCGCGACATCGACAAGCAACGTCGACATGCGACCAACAAATGTCGAACTTCGACAGACTATCTCTCTGTCTTCTAGTCAACTGTAACGGATGAACTGTTGAACCGTTCTAACTTCTTCTTTGTAACAGAACGTAACGGGAAGGAACCCAAGCATCTAAGAAATCTATATAAGCATGTATAATATTGTAACATACATCGATCAATAGATGAATCTTATCATGTATTAGACTTGTTTTACAGTAATAGAAGAACAGTTCACATTCCTGCATATTGTGTTTATCTATGTAGTGTAATCCTGATTTGCTCATTTTGCTTATTCTTAATTGCTTCCGCCATAACAGAGTCGACTCATTTAGTCGAACTGTTGTCCCCCTTGTGCTTCCTGGACACGATTTGGATCATTGGTATTAGAGCGGACTGAAATTTGAGCATTCAGTTTTCGTGCTTAATTTCTGCGTATACACTTCTCTCGAAGTTACCTGACTTATGTCGGTTCAAACTCGCTTGCAATCTCAGCTATCCAAGCAGACACTACCTCGAAATATGGCAGAAGAAACAGACGATAGACATGCAGCCGACGATACGTCACAACTTATTGAGCAAGCTCTGGCTCGACAACGGACTGAAATGTTCACCTAGTTCAACGGGATTCTCAACCAATTCGCTTAGACATCCTGAGGATCTTCGACGAGAAATCACTCCAATAAAATCATCCCCTTCAAAGTGAAAATGTATTTGGACATACCGAATCTTGAAGGTAAGATTGACGTGGAATCCGTTGACAATTGGGTACTACAATTGGAATCCTATTACGCTGTAAATCAACTCTCAGAAGCTGAAAAGATCACCATTGCATCCTTAAAGACGTCAACGTTCGTGCATTGCTGGTGGGAGAACCTCTCGACAAATATGGAGAAAAGCATATACCCCATCGACACATGGGATAAATTCGTCGAACACATCTGAAAGGAATTTTACCCGCCTAAATACCTCAAGCAGCAATATAAGAAGGGGCAGTAGCTAAGGCAATGGAAAGACCAATCAGTATAGAGTTACACCGATGAGTTCTATCGACTCATGGATAGACTTGGCGTCCAAGAAGAAGAGAAATTGCTTGTTCTGAAGTACGTTAACGACTTATCTCAATACATTCAGTAGGAGATGGAGTTTCTAACTACCAATACACTTGCAGATGCTCTCCACTACGCCAACAAATTGGAAACCAAGCAGAAGGGAAAAGCACGTTTCGTGACAAAGCTGACATCAGGACGACCACCCGATAAGAAGGCACCAACGACTTCGACAAGTCGAAATATTCTCAGCCGACACCACCAAAGCCAGACCATGGGAAGAATCCTTTTCACAAGAGGGAATGTAGCAGATAACCGATGACCAAAAAATGGTGTGATTACCACCACTCATCTTGGCATGATATGTCTAAATGAAAATAACAGAATACATTTTTGGAAAAAGTGTCGACCTCTGATGCATTCGACAAGACGGTGGAAGAATCTGATCCAGACACAACATACCTTTTAACCTCGACCACTCCAACAGGCTCGACTATCGTCGATGAGGAGGAATGAGAACCCCTGTTCCATACACGGATATGGGTCCAAAGCAACCCATTACATCTGATTGTGGACAACGAGAGCCAAAAGAACTTCATTTTTGAAGATCTCGTGAAGAAACTAGGCCTTGTTACCACTCCACATCCTCAGCCTTACAACATCGATTGGATGAGGAATGGAGAAGAACTTCAGATCACTTGACAATGCAATCTTGCCTACTCCATAAAGCCTTTTGAATATGAAGTACTCTATGACGTGGCACCACTCTTCGTAGCCGACGCCCTGTTTGGGAAACCTTACCTCTGGGATATACATGGAATTTATTAGTCACAGCCTCAGAAGGTGATTTTCAAAATCCGAAATCGATGGTTCAACATACCAGAGCGTCAACCTACATAGACTGTTTCACTGATATCTGCCAAAAAGACAAAGAAGCTCATCAATCATGCTCAAAAGTTCGCATTAATCATGATCAAGCCACAATATTCTAAGAAGACTGCAGCAACGAGTCGAGTCATCGACCAATGCAGTTCTCGACAGAAGTAGCAAGTCAATCATATTCTTGATGAGTACCAGGACCTCTTTCAAGCTCCAGATGGAGTACCTCAACATTTTTAGGTAAAACACTCCATTGAAATTGTTCCTGGTTCTTCTTTGCCTAACACATATGTTTATAGAAGATCCATTCTCGAAAATGAAGAGATTCGCAGACAGATCCAAGAATTAATCGACAAAGGTCATATCCGACCCAGCTCCTCTCCTTGTGGAAGTCTAGTCGTCCTAGTTCTGAAGAAAGAAGGGAAATGGCACATGTGCATCGACTATAGAGCTCTCAACAAAATATCGGTGAAGAATAGATACCCTCTGCCGCGGATAGATGCGCTCATCGATTGTCTGAAAGGTGCTAAATTCTTTACTAAGATCAACCTCAAGTCGGGATACCATCAAATTCCAATCGAGCCCTCAGATATGTGGAAAACTGCTTTCAAGACCAAGGAAGGATTGTTTGAATGGTTAGTCATGCCTTTCGGCTTAACCAATGCACCTGCGACCTTCATGCAACATATGGATAACCTTCTTCGACCTTTCATCGGAAAATGGGTTATTGTCTACCTTGATGATATATTGATTTTCAGTCGATCATGGGAAGAACATGTCAGACATATTCAAAAAGTCCCCGACACTCTCCAACAACATCGACTTTATCTGAACATGGACAAGTGCTCTTTTGCAATGAACAACATCAAATATTTAGGGTATGTAACTGACTCTACAGGCATTCACGTCGATCCAGAAAATGTACATATCCTCAAAGATTGGCCCATTCCTAGAAGCATTCAAGAACTAAGAAGTTTTCTTGGTTTGGTGAATTTCTATCGACGATTCATACTCAGCTTCAGTCAAATAGCCTGGCCCTTGAATCAATTGACGAAGGAAAACAGGAAAACTGTCTTCCAGTGGACAGCAACACAACAAGCAGCTTTTGAACAGCTCAAACACAAGATCTGCACTGCACTAGTACTTGTGTTACCTGATTTGCATCAGCCCTTTGAGATTGAGACGAACGCATCAGACTATGACTTGAGCGCAATGATCACTCAGTCTGGTCACCCAGTCGCTTTTAATTTCAATACTTTTAATGACACAGTTAGAAGATACTCGACGTACGAAAAAGAACTGTATGCCATTGTGCAAGCTCTCAAGCAATGGAGGAACTACATCCTTGGAAAGGAAACGGTCATTCATACTGATCATAAGCCTCTACAGTTCACTTCGACACAATAAAAGTTGCAGACAAATCGACAACCCAAGTGGATTAATTGCCTACAACAATTCCAGTTGGTGATTAAGTATCGGAAAGGTAAAGCTAATGCCGCCGGCGATTGCCTCAGTCGACCACCCATTACTCTCCTTTTGACAGTGATGAGTATGCAGGGATACGACACGACCACTTGGCCACAGTTGTATGAGGATGACAACGAATTCTCAGCAGTCTATCGACAGTTACAGACTAACAAGTTGTCGACCTCATACTGCAACTACTTCTTGAAAGACACCTTGCTATACAAGCTTTGACAGCTTTGTGTACCGACCGATGAGCACCGACAACAACTCGTTTGGGATGCGCACTACAGCAAGATTGTGGGACACTTTGGAGTAGCAAAGACACTTACTATTCTGTAGAAGTATTTATTCTGGCCTACAAGTAAATCTGACGTCAACAAGTACATTCCATCATGCATGGTTTGTGCCATTGCTAAACCTCCTAATTGACTACAGGGATTGTAGTCAATTAAGTATCGGAAAGGTAAAGCTAATGCCGCTGGTGATTGCCTCAGTCGACCACCCATTACTCTCCTTTTGACAATGATGAGTATGCAGGGATACGACACGACCACTTGGCCACAGTTGTATGAGGATGACAATGAATTCTCAGCAGTCTATCGACAGTTACAGACTAACAAGTTGTCGACCTCATACTGCAACTACTTCTTGAAAGACACCTTGCTATACAAGCTTTGACAGCTTTGTGTACCGACCGATGAGCACCGACAACAACTCGTTTGGGATGCGCACTACAACAAGATTGTGGGACACTTTGGAGTAGCAAAGACACTTACTATTCTGTAGAAGTATTTATTCTGGCCTACAAGTAAATCTGACGTCAACAAGTACATTCCATCATGCATGGTTTGTGCCATTGCTAAACCTCCTAATTGACTACAGGGATTGTATACACCTCTACCAGTTCCTAGTTGACCATGGCAATCTATTTATATGGACTACTTCATGGGTTATCCTACTACCAAACATCAACATGACACGATACTAGTAGTAGTCGATCGATTTTCCAAGATGGCCATTATCATACCATGTAAGAATACCACGACAGTGCAGCAAACCGCTCAGCTCTTCTTTACACATGTTTGGAAACACTATGGTTTAACAATGACCATTATTTCCGACCGAGATGCCAGATTCGTTAGCATATTTTGTAAGACCCTCTGACAATTACTAGACACATGACTCTCAATTTCGACAGCTTTCCATCGTTAGACCGACGGACAGACGGAAGTTGTGAATCGCTTGGTAGTACAACTGCTTTGCATGTACAATCATCAGCATCGATGATCATGGGATGAAATTTTTCCATACATCCAACATAGCTACAATCGAGCTCAACACAACTCTATAGGAAAGAGTCCATTTGAAGTCTGTTACGGATTTCAACCCTCAGCGCCTATCGAATTGATTAGCTCCTCGACACAGCCGAGTGACACTCACCACATCCAACGAGAAGTTGATAAAGTAGTCAAATTCAAAGATCATATATGCGACATCCAGAAGCAAGCACAAGAAATGTTGCACAAATAAAGCGAGAAAGCTAAGGCCCGACATGACAAGCATCATATTCCTCATTCATTCCAAAGTGGGGATAAGATTATGTTACATCTCAAGAAGGAGCACTTCACAGGCCCATTCAAGAAGTTGAAACCTTTGCGATATGGTCCATACAGTATTCTTCGACAAATTGGCGAAAACGCTTTCTAGATCAACATTCCTACATGCCTGGGTCTGCATCCAATATTCAATGTGGATCTACTTCGACCATACAATGCACCCTTGTTGGAACATAATGACTTGCAGATAGCAGAACCCAAAGACATCCATCCAGATGTTTAGGATCCTCTTCCTTGCGACAACATTGTGGGACAACGAGTACGCCATACAAGACGAACACAATTCCCTTGTTTCAGGTTGCCAAGGCTGGGAGGATCCCATCTCAAGGAAAGTGGTACTTTGTTACTGAATTGACTGACAAGTTTCCTCACCTTCACGAGCAAACAATGGGGTCCATTGTTTCTTAAGGAAGGAGGTCTAATCCGCATCGTAGTTGGCAAGTCATCAACGTTGATGCAACTTCGACTAGTTTCAACTTCGACATGACTTCAACTCGACAGGTTATCTCCGACAGGTTCCGAACTCGACACAAATACGACGAATCTTGAATTCGACACACCTCGACACATTCGCACCTTCGACATGTTCAACAACGTCACAGTTCGCGACATCAACAAGCAGCGTCGACATGCAACCAACGACTGTCGAACTTTGACAGACTGTCTCTCTGTCTTCCAGTCGACTGTAACGGTTGAACTGTTGAACTGTTCTAACTTCTCCTTTGTAACTGAATGCAACGGGAAGGAACCCAAGCGTCTAAAAAATATATAAAAGCATGTATAATATTGTAACATACATCGATCAATAGATTAATCTTATCATGTCTTAGACTTGTTTTACAATAATAGAAGAACAGTTCGCATTCATGCATATTGTCTGAGCATATTGTGTTAATCTGTGTAGTGTAATCCTGCTTATTCTTAATTGCTTTCGCCATAATAGAGCGGACTCATTTAGTCGAACTGTTGTCCCCCTCGTGCTTCTTGGACATGACCCGGACCATGTGGGGTGGATGTTTGGCCAGCACACATGCTTCTCCACAACATCAAGTACTTAATTCCCAACCAATTTACTCTCTAGATTTACCGAGCATTGGTGGTTCCAAACCAGTCCCATACCTGGTTTTCCATCTCCATTTTCAAGCCAACACATCCATCTGGGTCATCAACCAATGGAAGGAAATTTCACCAGAACCATTTCTAGGTCAAGGCTCTACTACGGAGCCATAGGAATCTCAGGGTTTCCAGTCAGTCTCAATATCCCACCTTACTGCTGACCCAATAGATATTTTATGCCTTCATCAATATCACCACACCTTCACACAACACAATCCTTCATACACACATCAACTCTTCATCCACACAAGGATGGCACTCCTTCTCTTATATGCAAACCAGTGGTTCCCTCTAGGAACTCTATAAGTGACTTTTTTCACTGCAGGCTAGTATGGCCCCACAATACCCACTCACATTACACAAGGATGATACCCCTTTTCTATCACACAGATCCTCAAGCCTATCCATCCCTTATAGTGTTCTTTAGTGTGAGCGTAGAAAGGTTACCAATGCCTGTACAATCCTCCTGAGTACCATTTCTTCACTTTTCCCCTTAACATGCAACACCAAATTACATATGTGTAAGTTGATAGCAAAAGAAGGATAAGCAAGCTCATCAATATTGTTGCTCTAAAATTGTAACCATATTTCATAACATTCACTATCAAGTATTGAAACACCAGGAATGAGTCCATTCCCTTAGGGTGTAGTCAATATTGACATCCCTAACATAACCCAGCACCCGAAAGGTATGCATCCCTTTCCGACGTGATCCATGTAGGCCCTAATCACACTCAAGCAGTTTGGAATAATAGTGAAATAATAAAACATGCTCTACATTTTAAATCTATTAACTAGACATGTATATTCTTAGTTAGGGTTATAGAATACTCATATGTTTTGCATATGTATATTTTCTTTATTTTTTAAGAATGGGGGCTCCCTTCTTTGTGTCAACAGGCCTTTGGTTTTCCACCCCAATATTTTCACGTTCCATAACCCACACATGCCTTATTGGCATAATTTTACTGTCTCACTCACATGGTTTACCAACATGTAGTTCAGCTGAGACATTATCTAAATTTACAATGGTGTTTCACTCGAAACCCATTTCCAAAGCATGGGATCCTTCCCATGGAGTTTGTCTTCTGCAGGCCATCACACATGGTCTTCCTGCAACGTGTCCTCTTAACACACTCCTCAAACAACCAAACAGTCAGCAACATTTTGACAATCAAATTCAAATCTAATTTCCCTAATCAATCAATGGCATTAATAATTAAATTCAAACATGAATTTACAATTTTGTCTCCTACATAAATTAATTTGTTTAACCATGAGGCCATCCTCATGTTGTTTGGCTCTTGTAAGTGGTATCACTTTGTCCATTATGGTTTTACACTTGTTTCCATAACATGAACATCCACCTACAACACATCCTCTTGACACAATTCTAGAGAATAAAAACAACCATTAGTAATTATTAGCCAAATTTTAAACCTGAAATTTACAAATCTATTTCATGCATAAGTTAAATTTCACAACCATGAGAAGCTTCTCATAACCTTTGGCTTCTGCACATGGTATATCCCGGTCTTTACTATGGACTTATCCTCATTGACATACTCAATACATTTCTACCTAAAATCTGAAACTTTCAATCAAAAAAAAATGTTGTGAGTATCTATGCATATAATCTGTTTATTGCTACAACAGTCACTGAAGTGATCTCAGAATTATAACACTCAATAATTCAAACACTTTCAACTGTTAACATTTTAAATGAAATGAAATATATATCTATATATGGATCATTATCATAATAAAATTGCAAGACACATGCACACTATCCATGCAATTTAAATAAACTTTAAATACTCATTGCACCAAGTGAAACGAGGTGCTCTACAGCCCAGTATGGGGGAGATGTTCTAACGTGTATGTACCATTACATGTAGTGTTACATCTAATAAAACGTAAAAAGTAATTTAATGTAAAAAGTAATTTTTTTAATTAAAAAAATTCATGTCGACTAAAATATTATGAAAAGTAATTAAAAAATAGATGTTCGTTTATAAAATAAAAGCTTAAAACTTAAACCTGGATCTATAAATCAAGAGAGATCAAATTTTTTTAGTTTAAATTTAAAAAAAGAAATACACCTCAAGAAATTGGATCCCTCTCGGTGCTTGATAGATACGGGTTTAAGATGGATCTATGCTGGTTACTTCACATTTCATGCAACTCTGGCCTTCCCGCAGAGCATCCTGGTAGCCCTTCAAACATGACTACCTTTATGCAATCTTTCTCCTGCATTCATAGTAGCTCATGAAATGATCTCAGAATTACATCTAATTCATCATTTCATCTATTATATAATTGCAATTAAACATGCATAACACAACCATGCATTCACCCAATGCATATCAACATGTGCACCCACACAGATGCATGCACACCTAAATCATTCACATAATCTTTTAATGTGCACTCACTCAATGCTTTCTTGCATGGATTCAGGAATACCACAATGTCATGTCATGCATTCCACTATGATGTTCTGGAAAGTATGGCTATTTCCTCAACACATCACCCAACCATCTCCCCAATCACTTGGTTAACTATTTGGGTGCCTTCCTTCCCCACCCGAACAACACGTCAGGATTTTACTCACTCCTTGGTTGTTGGAAAAGAGGTTTCATCCCAAATTAACACCAATAGGGATTTCATGGGATACTTGTGTAACACTATAGCATTACCATTCTGACCACATTATGGCCTTAACTATGACTATCTCATATGGCATGCACTACCACAATAGGACTCTAAGTCCTCACTTGCTTTGGTTATTAAACTCATAACCAACATACAAAAATGGCATGATATATTCTCATATAAATGCATTTACAATTCAAAACAACTAGATGGTATAAGGATCCTTGTCCTTACTACCCTATACCTCACCATACCATGTGTATGACATTAATATGGATGGATTCAACCTTATACGCATACCATTTTATGGTTATTAAATAAGGTTCAATGGATTCTTACCCAATTCCCTTTCAACACTTAAACAATTAGCATGAATAAACATTACCTGCATGGCTCTCATTAACATCTTTGATGTTACCTGATCAGTTGGCTTCCTGCAAGGATTTCACCATCCCACCACCAACCTCTTGAACATAGATTTGTTGCCCCAACCTTTCTTCATAAGGTTGTTGGTCATATGCAACAACATCATCCACATCTTTAGCCATGCTTCAGTTGTCTTTGGTCCTACAACCAATGCGAACACAACTAATTATTAGCAACCACAATAATTATCTTAACTGGCTCATTGCATATGTAAAACCTCACTATTTTACCAATATGCACAAACATTTTCACATGCACTGTGCAATGTCTATTAATATTCCAACGAGTGCATATTCACTTCATCTATCTAATCTCTTTCATTTCAGCATTCCTATGCCATAATTTTATGTATATAAAGCTCATACAATAGCAAGAGAGGAGTTAAGGAATTCTCCCTTTCCAATTCATGATTATAGCATGGAATTTCCTCTTCCACATCATAGCTTATCCAATTTCATGGCCTCTCTACCATGCACACAAGCAATTATTAGCTATGATCTTCTCACCAAGTAGCAATTCAATATATATATAAAAACGTGTATAACATTCATTCTTGCTACTTTCCAAAAATACAATTATTATGTTATAAACATAAATAGTTTAAGGTGAGAAATTTCTCTTTCATCCTCCATAATGGATATTACAACCAATTACTCTTACTGAGGATTCCACAACCCCTTTATGCAATTCATAGTGCACATTCCAAGCATAGAGAATGCCTTTCATACATTCAACGAATGTCTCTAGGGAACAACGGGGGTCAAAGGGGCTTTCCCCCTTGTGGCTACCCTGTGCACTACAGGGTGGGTTGAGGGTAGTGCCCTCACTTTGTTTTGTAAATATTTCCATTTCGCGCAATCTAGCGCATAATTTCAAGGCCTTTTTTCAATTTTTGGCACCTCAAAATATCCCTGGAAAACTACTCAAATTTCCTTGTTTCGGCGGACTTGTGAATTCTCGTCTGACCTGTTTCAGAGCGACTTCCAATTTTACTCTAATTGGCACACTTACCCTTTTCCTCTGACCGTTTCGGATTTCCATTTCTTGTCGATCATCGAACTCATCATTTTTCGTCGACTGTTTCAGAGCAACTCATGATTTGTCGCTGATCGGCGGACTCATCCTTTTCTGCTGACCATTTCGGCGCGACTCACGATTTGCCTCCGATCGACGTAACTAGTCGTCTATCACCGACCATTTCGGTGCAACTCGCGATTTGTCGTTGAAACGCGTCGTTGCAACTCAACGAAACTCGCCGAAATGCATCGCCGCAACTCAGCGAAACTTGTCGAAACGCATCGCCGCAAACTCAACGAAACTCGCCGAAACGCGTTGCCACAAATTCAGCAAAAATCACCAAAACGCATCACCACAAACTCAACGAAACTTGCCGAAATGCATCGCCGCAAACTCAACGAAACTCGCCGAAATGTGTCGCCGCAAACTCAGCGAAACTCGCCAAAACGCCCCTTTTTCGGCCATTTTTTGATTTCACGCCGAAATGTATCGACGTCTCTTCTGGTTTCTTTCCGACAGTTTCGGCACTCTTTCTGATTTTGCGCCAACACAGACTTAGCAGAAAACTCATAAACACTTAGAAAAAAAATTTAATTTGGAATTTTTTTTGAATTTTTTTTTTCTTAATGATCACTGCTGAGCAGGAAGCATACTTACCTCTACAAGTTTCCTAATTTGGCCCATTAGGCCCAATTTTGTAGCCTACGCTCTAATACCAATCTATCATGTCCCCTCCCATCAACCCAATGCAAGGAAGGGAACATGACTACACTTCTGGGGCTTT
Organism: Larix kaempferi; assembly: GCA_027924585.1. NCBI lineage: Eukaryota > Viridiplantae > Streptophyta > Pinopsida > Pinales > Pinaceae > Larix > Larix kaempferi. The sequence goes on along the minus strand of BSBM01000241.1, from coordinate 2,942,565 downwards.
TACATAAACTCATCCCATTTCATTTGATTCATATGAAGAAAACAAAGGTGTGCAGATGCAAATCAAATCAAACATGCACAACATAATAAAACATCATCCACACACATTTCATATGCATTCAACATATCAATAACAATCATCAAATTAAAAAATTGCAGAAGTAAATACACATAAAGAATGTTTATCTTGATGGTAAAGTTGCCCCAAGCAACTAGCTATGTCGCTGCAACATTCCACCCAACCATAGGTCTCTGCCCATCCTGTATTCTTTCAACACTCATAGACCACCCCCGAGCTGGGCACAGTTTCTATAAGGAAAGGGAACACTCAAGCTCATGCACAACCAAATAAACATTTCATCTAAGCCAAGCTAGTCCACAGCTGGGTTTATCAAGCTAAATATGAACCCTCTTCATTTATGGATGCTTGCACTCAAGCTCAAGCCAAAAAAATGGATACCCATAATTCATACCCCAACATACTCTTTCAACACACAACAAGCACAATGGTTTGGCATGAATAAACAATTTTACAAAGGGATTTACAAAACAGGGTTCCCATTGGCTCTCCCAACTCGTGGCTCACCCAAAACGAACTGTGGGAAGGGGAAATTCGACCACAGGGAGAAAAACCGATTTCTCCCACATGTTATGAGCATTCAAAATGGCCAAAATGGCCTCAATGAAACCCCAAATAGAGATCCCTTCCTCCCAACACCTCTGCAACACCAAAAATGCCCTCTTCCCAGCTAGAAAACAAGGAAACAAAAGAAAAACGTGGGGGGGGGGGGGGGAACGCCCAGGTAGCTCCAAAATCGTGAGAGAGAAAAATTGATGGGTCAAGAATGGCTTGGGGAGCAATTTTGTGGCTCTTTTCTTGCCCAAGAAGTCAAAAACGAATTTCCATGAAGGGTGGCTTGCTCATACCCGAATTTGGATAGCCATACCTCTCCATTCCCCAAGGCATTAACTATTTCAACCAACTCTTGGGAGAAATGAATGATTGGGCACAAAATTCAACATGGGTAGTTGAGGGTTTATGGGTTCTCTCATTGACAGTTGGCTTGGATTTATTGGGTCCAAGTGTTTGAATATTTCCCTCCCAATTCCTTGTAAAAATCATGCCCTCATCTCTTATTGCATTGCATAGCTAGTTATGGGTATTTCATTAAAATGCATATTTACATGATATTTTCAATTCCATTGTGTTCGGATAGCATGTAAACCATATGCATCACTAAATCAATGGCGGGGCCTTGAGCTCCTCACCATGATCTTATAACAATATTACATCATTTACATTTTAATGCAATGGGGTCAAAATTGGGATATTACACTGCATAATGTGCCTCCACGCTGGCCCACACTCAACTGGTAAGTGGAATGTCAAGTCCAGCTCATCATCCTCGAGGTTGGACTAACCCCACTCATCAATGCCAACAGTAATCTTTCCAAACCTCTACTCTAAGTCGGCTACCACAACCACCATATGGTCCCCGACTGTTGCTCCACCTGCTGCAGATCCTCCAACTCCGGCTCCTCCCGCTTCGATGGGACCACCCTTCGTTGCACCTACTCTTCCAATGGCCTATACATCCCCATTGATCATTTTATCTCTCCTCGGTATCGGCCTCCGAGGTGGCCTCACAAGACCAACATTTGCATCACAAAAGAAAAAACCGTCATTAGTACCTAATAAACATATATATATCATAAATGTGCAGAAATAAAAGTATGTACAAATATATATGCGTAAAGTACAAAACCATAAAAAAATACCAGTTGCATCAAAACCTCAAGAATGGGAATCTCCCGATCTCCTCAAAAGTCCATCCCTCTCCAAGGATATGTCTCTAATCAGACTATACATCCATCCCATACGTCCAGCACCTATGGCGTATAATAGGCCACCATGGGCCCTCCACCATCACAAGGCATAATAGGCCCCCAAAATGCCATCTGCAGCTCCTGTGGCCCCCTTGCTGGCACCACCACCTATGGCCGCAATGACGGGAAGCGCTCAAAGAAGTAGTATCACAACGCACTGCTGTAGAAGAAGGTGCATCACCCCTTACCCTGATGCAAATCTGTCATCTGCTGCATCATCGAATGTAACATCAGTGAACCCCACGCCACAGGATAACCAACGATCACCCTCTCTACTAGCTGAAGTTTCCCCCCTGTGATTTGGTTGGGTGATGCTATCCCCAATAAACGAACAATGGCTGTCACAATAGCCTCCACTGGTAGAGCCCTCAGGTGGCTCATTAACACTCCACCAGATTTCACAGAAATCTGGTCACCGCCGCAGTACCGATCCACTAATGTGTGGATGGAGAGGCTCCCTCACCCCTCGGGGCTTCAGTCCCATCAAGAAATAAATATCCTAAGTCATGATGCTTAGGTCCCCACCTCTTATATGGAACACTCCTCGGTCTGGGACCCACATATCTAAAATCCACCACAAGAGGAAATCAACTGACTGCATCAGAGGGCACTTGAAGAACTTCAAGAGCCCAACATCACGTAAGGCCTCGGTTACTACTTGGTTGGATAACACAACCGATCGAAGGTCATGATACTCTCTCTCTCTCAACTCAACATTTAGGACGTGCGCCATCACTAACCAACAACCATCTGCATAAGGAAATGATCACCCATCGGACTTGTAAAAACATTAGCATGGCCTTCTCTAACAATTCTACGCGTAGCGTGACATTTTACAAAATATCCATGTGTATCATGGTCGAAACACTACTCGACCAGGTGGAACCAATGCATGGGATGTAGATAGCTCAGTCGCATGACTGTTCGAGGAACAGTCGCGCTAAAATCAGTGCGTGGCCAAAGCGTATCTACCCTGCGCTAAGTGAGGTACAATACATTATTTCTGTGCTATAGAGCGCACTACATAGCGTGTGATTTTCAATCACTATAAGGGATCACCTCAAACTTAGTAGGGAGAGTCATTAGTGCTCCCTAACTAAGTGGTTTTCCCTATGCTCGACATCAACACATCATCACATCAAGGGGAAATGTACTTTTAAAGGTGGCAATGTTCACATTTGGAAATCATGATAGCAGTCTATTTGCTATGGTGAATCCCTTAGGTAGATTTACATACCAAGTTTACTCCCCCACCACAGTGGGTTCATTATGGTCACCAGTAGTTCTACTTCTTCAATATTTCATAGCAGATCCAGGGGAATTTACTCTAAAATGGATTGAAGCCACCTTCATCCATGTCCTAGTAGTATAGTAAAGTCGACACCTTTGTCCTCTCTCATTGTAATCAATTTGACAACATTTCATGAGCGTGGGTATGCCTGCCTCATTTGTATAAAAACTATTCTTTATTACAGCTCCAACGGTCGTCACCAATAATCTTCCACCATGGGAGAACCTTATTTTTTCCACATATGCTTCGTCCTACAGAACATGAGAGAAACACCAGAAAACATGATGCATTATCGGCTCTATAATACCCTCCAAACCTCATACATCAAGGGGCATTTGTTAACTCCTAAAAGTCGCACACATGAGACATTTCGGCGATTCATCCAGTAAAGCATCATCAACATAAATAATGCATCTCACCACAAGAATCCTCAACATATCCAAAACAAAACATGAGTCCATAAGTGCTAAGAAACAGTCAAAACAAAGGGTAGCATGGGTATTACACAGTTGACCCGCATTACCTGAACAATGCCTGCACTACACCCACGCGGCTTTTCCTTTGATAGAAACGCTACTCTCAAAATGGCAGTACCACTCAATCCCAGTTGTGCTTTAAAGACTCAATCCTCCCCAAGGATCAGAATTAGGCTCTTCACACACTTGGGGGCATTAATCAACCCCCCTAGTGTACCTTGGAACTAGTTCATGAAGGAGGAGAGTTCACATTTGGGTCTAGTTGTTTGATGGCCACCTCTTGGCCTATAAAAGGAATCCATTGGCATGCATTTTGTAGAGAGAAATTAGAGCAAGATTATGTTGTTGGATTTGAGTTGGAGCTTCCTCATATCCCACCATTTCCTACCATTGTGAGCATTCCCAAGCTTGCTTTCCACCTACCATCAAGGGGCAAGTGTTTCTCTCCATTATTCTTCCATCTACTTAGCATTTAGTTTGGACAAGAAAGGCCTCCCTAAGGGAGATTGTTGGTTTCCCCTAAAGCCTTCACCTCCTAGTTGTTGTACAACTATTCCATTGGGAAATACAAGAGTGGTTTAGCATATCTTTGGTTGTTGTTGAAGTTTGCATTCTCCCCCCATCTCTTTCATTTTGTTTTTATCAATATTTTCATGTTTGTATGTGAACTATACTAAAAATCTCTTGTAGGATCACTTGGAGGAATACCGAATCACATCAAAAGGGGATCCAAGGACTGAGGCCTTGCAACAACCTACAAGGATTATCCCCTTACCAAGTGGAAGAGTGCACTTGTGTAATTTTTTCCACAACTCTTCTTACAATTGTAACATTGGATGTGTGAAAGATCTTTCTTCCTCTTCTGTTCTGGAATTGGACTTGATCTTTCACCTTTGTCTTTTCTACCATAACTCTTCTTTCCCCTTTCTTTTCTTCTCTTGGTATGTGTAGCGAGAGCTTGGTTTTATTCATGAGAGGCACTAGAATTGTCTCTAGCTACAAGTCTGATCTCTTCTTCTGTACAATCTGCCCACAATCGTTCAAAATTCGGTATCTTGGATCTTCCACTTATGCTTTGAATGAATGGTTCCCAAGATTGATGGAGTCCATTTAGAGTCATCATGACTAGTTCTATGTCTGCAATAATTTCTCCAATAATGCCCAATTGATCCTTGATTTATGAGATCTTCATGAAATGGGATACAATAGAATCTAATTTGGTCATCTTGACATTTGAGAGTAGTTGTCTCAAGGAAAGATCCCTATTGACATTTGTGTTCTCAAGGCAAGAGCCCTATTGACATTGGTGTTCTCAAACAACTTATTCAAGGTATCAAACATGGATTTATATGTCTTCGTTTGAGAAATTTGAGGAACCAAATGATCCTTTACTGAATCTATTGGGATCCTTCTTGTCTTGTCATCAATCTTCTTCCATTGATCCCTTCTTCCTTCTTCTTTTGGTTCCGGTACTCCTTCTACAACAAATTTTAGAAGGTAATTTCTTCTAGAACAATGAGCACTCTAAACTTCCATGAATGAAAGTTTGAAGCTCCATCAAGCCTATCTTCAACCTTGATGCTTGTCATCTTGACTGAGAAGGAATACTACAATCTAGTTCAGAAACCCTAGCAGGAGCTAGGTCAAAATTGAACTTTGGATTCTTAGAAAAATGCTTCCATATATGAATGCACCCTCCCAAGGTGAGTTGAATGAACCACCTTTTCTCCAGGATCTGTGGTCAGGACAATCCAAAATTGCAAACCCTAATTCTTGACCCCGACAATAATTATTTCAAAATTGAAACTTATTAGAATGAAAATATTCTTACATAGGGAGATTCACTTTCCTAGGGAGAGCTCAACAATGCTAAGGGAAATCTTAATCTATGAATGGAAGAGGTGGAAACAAGAATCCCTAGTTTATGGTAGTAGTCTCTTTCAACACTGCTATGATACCATGTTAGGTTTTAAGATATCAATATAATTTTCATCTCTTTCAACTTAGAAATAAGTATAGGATCACTGAAAGAGTAAGTATGCACAAAAACAAAAATAGAGACACAATAGTTTACCTTGGGAAAACCCAAACTCGGGAAAAATCTAGCAAGCCTTTTTTACTGAGAGATTCAGTACATAATACAAGTACAACAAAGATAGGAGTGATGAAGATCACAAAGAGAAGGGATACCAAAAGAAGGATCTCCAAAATGTCTTCTACAACCCAAAATCGAACTTTCATTTACTTGAGCGAACTTGCTTGAGGTGAGAACAAATGAGGAGGGCGACCCCTCTATTTATACATGATTTTGAACTGACTTTTCCAATTGGGGCCGACTTGTCTATTTTACTGGGTTGACTTCTCTTTTATAATAATAAAAATGAATTTTATTTCTTTCTTTCTTTTGTAGGTCGACTTTAGATAGTAAGGATACCTCATGCAGCTACAACAACAACAAGTAGGGCATGTTGCATATGAGCTTTCATTGTCGTCTTGCATAAAAGTGCATAATGTGTTAAAATCATGTGCCATTATCAAAAATGTATGTGCCTGATCCTAACCACATTATTTATTGGTATTTGATTCAGGTGGAACCAAAAGGATATATCCTGGTACTACCAATGTGCATCTTGGACAGGAAAGTTATGTTGCTCCAGAACAAGCTACCGAGAAGGTAAAGTTCAAGTGGACCAATTACAACCCTGAAGAAACAACGTGGGTGCTTGAGGATGATATGCAAAAATCCTACCTGCAATTGTTTTGAAATCTTGGATGAAATTTTGTATATGTACATAGTTTTGATATGCACCACGTACGATGCATAAATTAAAGGGGAGGGGATTGTAACACCCCATTTTTTACCCCAACATGTAATGATGTAAATATGTATATAATGATGAAATGGCTAGAAGTTGGACATAAATGGTCTAGTATGACCAATATGATGTAATTATGTACATTTTAATTTTAATATAAAAACCATGACTATTGTACACAAATACGGACGAAGAAGAGATAGGGGGTTGTGATTCCACAAGAGGGGAAGTGAGAAGTGGGTTTAAGGGGGAAATGACCCCAATGACTTATAAGTTTTAAGTCATTATCCTTATTATTCCTTTTATGATCCTAAGTTTTATGAATCCATTTTTATTAAAGTACATTAGCTATAGATTTGAGTTAATTATCCTAATATTGGGCTTAGAAGGGGAAAAGTGAAATTCCCATTTATGATACTTATTTAATTCTCATAACCCATGCATGCCACCTGGATAGTTCTCAACGTGCATACCAATTATTGAGAAACTAGTTCATTCAATCATTCTATCAATCATTGAGCCCAACATTCTGTACTAGATCTTGGATTTGCACTCGAGGACAATTAGAATTACAAAGTTGTAAATGCATTTTAACCTAGGATATTGGTGCTGGAAATTGAGTTTCTATTGTGAGAGAACATGTCCTGCAGTTGACGTCCTTGGGTTCTCAGCACAAAGAGTTCTTGATCAGCCTATGGTTGATCCCTAGAAGGGAAATGGGGATCTCCCTAGGGACTATTAACTCAAATAAGGGGAACTCATTCCGTAGGTTGTGAAAGATGATGGGGAAGGAGTGCTAGTGGATTGGGATAGTTGTGGAGGGGGTTTGGCACCCGTGAGTTTGTAAAGGTATTGAGTTGAGTTTTACTTCTTGTGGATTGATAGCCCTAGCTTAGGGGTGGCCTCTGTTATAGATATACATGGTATAGTAGAGTGTCTATGGCTAGGAGGAACATCCTTTGTCTATAGTCAGTTGGAGGACATCTTAAGATAAGTTTATAATTGTGTATGAAATGACATGTATATATACTTGTTATGCATATTGTTTAATTTACTGTTATGTGAATATGTAATTTCATGTATTTCATGGCATGGTATGAGTGCATTCATGCTAGAATTTGCCTATATGTTTTAGTTTATGCACATGTTTAGTTTGGGAAACCATACATTTAATTTTCGTTGTAAATTTGATAATAAAATTATGAAAACAAATGAATTTGAGTATCAGTGGTGAATTTTGTAATTTATTTGAGTACCTTGTGGGCCCAAAGTTATGGTGAGGTCACTGGGTATGTGGTACACTAAGGGACCTAAAGACTCTTCTCCTTGAAGCATGCTCTTCATATTGCGCTCATAAAGTGACCTTGATGAATCATAAACATTGAGAGGTTTGAAATACCTCCCTTATCACACCTAAATCAAATTTGAACCTTTAAAATCAATTGACAACTTGAACCAAAATAAATTCCTCCACCAATAGGTAAAATAGCAATTTATAGTTTAAGTTAGGATTGTTGGGCTAGGCATCTAAGTGATGGCCCTCAATATTTTTCATATGAAACAATAGTGGTTGTTGACCTTTATGGAACTTTTAAATCCTGTTATAAGCGAGTGTGTCTAAACCCATATAAGAAAGCACATTGTCCAAGGACACTAAATATGAGCTTGAGTTGTTTTTGTTGTGACCACATCAAGCCACCTATATCTTTGTTGGGGTGACACTTGATCGTTCAAAGTTGAACCTATTATCCACACTTGACGTGTGTATCCTAGTGACTAAAAACTAGGATTTTTACCAGGTGGCATTTGTGGGATGCATTTGCACCTAACTCATATTTTGTTGGATATTGGAAATGTCACCTTTCCTTTCAGAACATAGCCCCAATACCCCTCATTATAATTGATTCATTAATAGATTCACTAGCCATCTTCGATGGGTTCATAACCATCCAACAAGAGAGATATTGGAAGGCCCATTGTTAATTTTTTAGATGAAGGATGATCAGTTAGATAGGATCACATTATTGTTTCTCTACATTACAAAGAACCCTACTTAATCGAGAACATTCATGTTAAAAATCCACATATATTCTCATTTGATAAACATTATTCACCATTTTTCATTGGTTATATGTGACCATCCAATTCTTTCATTTGTTGACTTTTAGTTAGTTCCTAGTTTTGCACATTCTTCCATCACATCTAGCACCATACCAAACCTACTACCTTCCCGACATTCTTTGAGGCTTCAAAATATCCTTCCCATCAGAGGAGCAATTCCTGCTACACCTATCCCCCATAACAATGTTTGGATCTACTATGCTTGGACATACCTTGCTCAACACCCTACTTCAAGGACTGATCCCTGGTCTTTCTGTGTCAAGTGGAGGAACTCCCCTGCGACACACGATGGTAGGGCCCACTCAAACAAATTTGTCATTTATGGCTAGTTTAAATCTCCTTGATTTATTTAAACTCATCAACAACCCTATCCAACATGACTCGAAGCACCATGGCCTCAAATTCCAGTTATTGTACCCTCAAAAATTCCAAAGTTTAAAGACAAACGAGGGGACTACCTATCCATCCATGTGATGTCATTTCATCTTTAGTTCTAGTCCAATAGCATAGTTGAAGACACCATCTGCCTTAGACTCTTTCAAAGAACCCTCAGAGGTACAACAACTAAATGGTGTGTCAACTTACCAACAGTAACACATAATACCTTTGGCTCCATTGCCACTATGTTTTTAACCTACTTTCAGCTCCTAGTTTTCCACAATCTTGGCATCGAGATTCTTTCATATTTTAATAGAACACATCTACGCATATCGTTGACCACATTCATGAATGGAATTGGTGGCGCACATTGTGTAAAATCAAAATCCAACCCAAATTTTTCTTGGACTGGTTCTTTAACTCCCTCTTATCCATGATCACCAAATACATCACAAAAACCATGCCACAAACTAAAGATGACTCCATCCTTAAAGCCAAAATTTTTTATCTAATTTATGCCTAAATAGGGTTTCTATATACCATCATATCTTATTCTCCTCACCACCAGTCATTAGATCAAACCAACCCTGGTACGTCACATATGGCCAACAATATTTTTTGGATGGTTTCCCATCAAGGAACTACACCCGCTTCATATGGATCCCTTATTCTTAGCTTATTTTGGAGTGTTCCTCCTCCATCCCTAGATGTCAACCTCCCTCAAAGCATACCTCATTTGTCGTTTGGACCAACATATGGGCCATACAATACAACTTTTCCAAACATGGGGGAAAAACTAGTCATTATGCAACCCAACCCCGTGGATTGTTAGGAACCTACACCAACTTCATATGGGACACCTAATCATTACAGGTTTGTACCTTCACAAAAACCATACTTTTCATTCCTTGAACCACCCAGTTCTCACCCCATGGCTCAAGAAAGGGTAAATTGTGTCCAACCTTCACCCATTAAACAAGTTCAACATCTCAAACAATTGAATGTGTCCATCCCCCTTAATCCATTTAATCATGGAAAAAAGAAAGGAAAGAACAAATAGCAAAACTAGACTCTAGGGAAAGGGGGAAACCCCCCTAACGAGTCGAATTATAATGTCGATAACCCAAACCAAAACATATATACTAACAACCCACTAGCACAAGCCAAAAAAAAACTTCGGGTGAACTTTGATTGCACTATGTGTCATGAGTATGGCCATTACACCATCATTACCCATTAATCCCTTAGTCTCAACAAATATTGGAGGCCAAAAAACAACCAGGCACAACCCTACCCAAGGAAATAATTCCAAAACTCCCCCAACAAGTTGTGTTACAACACCCCTTCTCCAACCAAAGAGTTGTTTCTCAACAAAACACTCAGACATAGGAAACCATTCCCCCACTGGAGAAGGTTCCTATCAAAACATATACATGAATGTTGGAGATATTAATATATAAACCCACAATCAATCCTATGGCATTCCAGAGTACCCACCCACTCAGTGGTAGGATTCTCTAGCTTCCACCACTGGTTCTCTACAAATTTTATAGCCCAGTAGTGACCATATCCCCATGATACCAAAACCACCTCTTTGATGCACCGATCACAATCCCCATATGAAAGTGGCACATAATTATAGTATAATGGATGATTTGGCCTAGTCTCTCGTTTTTATGTCCACATTAGAGGTCCTCTAGTCCTATCGTTCTCAGAAGAAATCTCTACTACTGGCATTAGGTGCCATGAATCCCTTGGTTTCATTTACCTCGATAGTTGTGAAACCCCACCACCATCATCAATCACCTTTCAGACAATTGTCACCATAACAAAAATTAGCATTCATCGATGAACTTTCAATGAAGCAGCATCCACTTGCATTGTTTACAAATATTTGGAAGCAACTAAGATCCCTGCATCTTGACCCTTTTTCTATCACCCTCTGAGCCTATGATTGGCACCCTTCACAACCACAATGTATATATCATAAAGTCCTTTATATTTATGTTGTACATTATCCTATTTTAGTCCTTTTACTTAAAGATAACGCTGATATGAAATAACAACCTCAATAATTATGGTTCTTAAATATGATTTGCACATGCTAATGATTGTATCATGCATTGCATGTACTCTTTTGTTGAGTGAATCAACAACCTTGTTTTCTCTGCCTTTAATATATTTGATATCAAACTCAAACTCACATAGAAATTCCATCAATCTGGATTGTCTAGCATTTAAAGTCTGTTCTCAAATAAATGTTTCATCCCACTATGATATGTTCTTAGCTCAAATCCCCCCCATGATATAACGTCTCCACATTTTTAATGCATGCACAATGGAAACAAGCTCCAAGTCATGGGTGACATACTTATTTTCATGCTCTTTAATCTTTTTGGACTCATAATAAATAACATGTCCACATTTCATAAGGAAACCAACAATTCCCTCTTGGAAATCATATGTGCAAACCACAAAAACACCATTTGGATCAACAATCTTAAGAATTGGTGTACTAGTGAGAAATCACTTCAATTGTTGGAAAATTTCTTCACACTTGGGTGTACATTCAAATTTGGCTCCTTTCTTCTACAATGGATGTGCCACTTTTGAGAATCCTTCTATGAATCTCTTGTATTATCCAACCAATCCCATAAAGGACCTTACCTTACTCTGATACATTCCTAGGTGTTTCCATCCTATAATGGATTCAATTTTCCTTAGATCTACTGATATGCCTTCTTTAGAGATAATGTGTCCCAAATACTAAATCTACTTATGACAAAAAAAATTTACTCAGCTTACCATAAATTTGATGCTATCTTAGCACTTGTAGAACCAATCTCAAATTATCTTCATGCTCCTCCAATTTGGAATAAATAAGAATGCCACCCCATTCATCGAATACATAAAGGTAGCTAGTGCATTTGTTAACCCAATTGGCAACACTACATACACATAGTGACCAAATCTGGTTCTGAATGTTGTCTTGTTGATATCTTATTCTTTTATCCTTACCTAATGGTAACTTGATCTCGAGTCTACTTTTGAGAAATCCTTGTTCCTCTTACTTGATAAAAAAAAACATCAATTCTATGAAGATTATATTTATTCCTCACAGTGACTTGGTTCAACTGCCGAAAGTCAATGCATAACCTCAAAGTACCATCATTTTTCTTCACAAAAGGTACTGGTGCTCTCCACGGAGACACACTTGGGGATATGTACCCATTCTTCAATAATTCTTCAACCTACATCTGTAACTCTTTCAACTTAGGTGTACTCATTCTATATGGCACTTTAGAAATTGGGGCAGCTCCAAGCTTTAAATATGCCTATGAATCTTTGTCCCAAATACTAAAAATGCTTATAATAAAAAAATCAATAGAGAATTCAATATCTCTTTCTGGTTTTAAACCAGGTATTTCTTCAATCACATCTGCAAATTCTTGTAATATTGGAAAGTCCTCTAAAATTGGATCGTCTTCCATTTTTGTTGCTTCAATACTACTTTGAAGTTTGATCCAAATTATAAATAATGTAGACCTGTATTTTCAATGTGTTCAGATCATTAAATCTATTACATAAACCCTTTTCCAAAAATTCATAAAAAATTTCATGCATACAAAAGAATTCTGGAAAATATCCATTTGACAATTTTTTTGTCAAATTAGGCTACATGCCCCTTTTCTATTAAATTTCTAGAAAGATAAAAAACACTAATTCATAATTGGATTCATTGTCCTTATTCTCCTACTTATCCTCTTTCTAATGACTGTACCCATGCTCATTTATGATATTGTAACTAAAGGTTACATCTCTCTAAGATCACAATTTTGGCCAATTTTACATTGTCCATGTAGCTGCACTTATTCCAAAGGACCAACTTTAGAGACTTGTAGAAGAAAATTTGTAAATAAATAGATTTTTTTTTTTTGTATCAGGCATTGACATCCCATATGAATGTGAGTACCCATACATTTCCAACACTCAAATATGATGCTCCATTCATATTTTATAAAATTATGGAATTGCCAACTTTTAACTTCCGCAATTCTTCCAGACTTGGATTTTTCATTGAAAACTACTATCTTACGAACTAAGCATTTCTGGAAAAATCATCTCTAAGAAAATTTGTTCAAATCGATGAGTAGGCAAAACGTCAAAATCAGAAAATTTTCCAGTTATGAGTTCTGTTGATGTATATGTAACTTTGGAATGTATTTCACATATATGTATATTGTATTCCTATAGAGATGTTATTATTCCTCTATACGGAAGTGGTTGTATTCCTATAGAGATGTTATTATTCCTCGATACGGAAGTTTCGTCATTTATATTGTAAGTGTCGTAACTTATACTTGATGGGCTATTAGACCACCTTATTGGGGTCGGCCCTGTATAAGTCATGTGGGTCAAAGGGTTATTAGACCACCCTATTGGGGTTCGGCCATGTGGTTCAAAGGGTTATTAGACCACCCTAGTGGGGGTTGGCCCAGTCAACATTATGTTAAGTGGTTAAGTTGAGGCCGACCTAGTTGAGTAAAGGTCAAGTCAAGTTAGTGTATAAATAGAGAGTGTGTCTCTCTCATTTTACACATTATATTCTCTCACTCACACTTTTGAGAGTGGCACACTTGTAGAGGAGGAGGCTTTACTACTAGGAGAAGACTATCTCTTGTATTCTGGTTGTATCATTTCTCTATCTATCTATGAGGAAGTTATTGGGGTTTTTCACCTTTATGGTTTTCCCCAAGTAAACTCTGTGTCTCTTCTGTGCTTGCATTATTGTGTCCATGAATGATATGCTATAGATTTGTTGTACATATTGTTCTCTCAATTAATATCCTAGATCAAATTGAAGTAAATTTTGAAAAGTTAACATGGTGTCAGAGCTAGCCTGAAAGAAGGCATGATATGGCATGTATGACACTTGTTGCACTTACGATGTTAGGGCTTGATATAGCAAAAACCAGTCTTCGTAGAACTTTCGCTATAAATCCGTTTTGGTGAAGTGTTAGGATCTGAAACTTTTACAGGTCGAAGATCAGATTCCCATGTACCTTGTGTCCAAAGGAAAACCTCTAATTCATTGTACTTTGTGATTTATGATCTGTACAATATAGGGTTTCTGCCTCTTCCAGATCTAAGTCAAAAACAGGTGACCTTGGAAAAAAGGTCATAACTTGGGATAGGAAGCTCCAAATAAAATTTCATAAATAGTGACAGATAGTACACAGATTGTACTATCTCAGAAAAAGTTTTTAGAGTCCGAAGTTGAACTAGTGACACGTGGAACGCCGTACAAGTTCGTTCTCCTATATTATCCCATAAACAGGTCACATTGCGACACTTGGAATAACTCTCTCTCAGAGAATCCAATTGAGGTAAGACCTGTCGGGATGGAAAGACAACAGGTCGGGATATCTCAGGAAAAATTTTCAGACCCTATGAATCGAAAAGTTCGGAGTTACACCAGAAACAATCAGTTACATATTTCTGTCAAAACATAATTATTTTTGAGCACCTTCATTCCTCGCTTCCGGAATTTAGGGCTTCGGAGAAAGTTGGAATTTTTGTAATCAGAGACCACGGCTGAATGCTACTCATCAAAATCAAAATTTAGAGACCAAGATCAGAATTTTTGGTTGGGAAGAAGGCCGGGCTTGATCAAACCCTAGTTCGGGACTTTGATCAGAAAAGTGGAAAATTAGGGCTTCTGCAAAAATGGGAATTTTTGAAATCTGTGACCACGGCTGGAAGCTCCTCATAAAAATAGAAGCTTAGAGCTTTGGATCAAGCCTTTTGATTGGGCAGAAGAGTGGGCTTCATCAAACCCCAGTTCAGGGTCACATCTAGTGAATCCAAAAGTTTCAAAGGCAAAATTAAGGAGTGAAACTTTGCAGTTTTCAAATTCTGAATATACCAGCTTGATCAGCTCATCAAGGCGCATATTTCTATCCTTCCGGAAGTTTGAAATTCAAAGTTTGAATTTTTGGGGTTTCTCTGACAAACCCTAATCCAGCTTCAGGTCCAGTTCTTGCAAATCAACTGGATTGGGTTAATCCTAGAAGAAGATGGAGTGGTCACCTTCATAAGTGAAGAAGTTCCTGTTTTAGAGGGAGATGAGGCTAAGGCCTTACATAAGAAGATTACAAGCGATCTCGACAGGTATGACTCATCGAGGTATGTTTCGAGATTTGTTCATGATTAAGTTTACGGTATGTTTGTCTTCATGTTATTACAGTTAGTACAATCTTGATTTTAGACTTGTCATATCACCTTAATAAAATTATGAATGCACGATAGAAGATATTCATTGATTAGGGTGTTGACACTTATGATTGTACTAATGCATTGTGGTGTTGTATGAGGTTTATGTTGTCTTATAACATGAAAGGTACACCAAGAAAGACAAATCATGTTCTGGTTCAAGAACATATGATCATGATGACACGAGGACAAAGATTCATCCATTGTCATGGATCTCATAGAAGATCCATTTACGAGGTATGTATATCTTGGTTATACAATGGTTAACTTATGAGACATGCAGGATACTAGCACAAGTCACTAAAGAGAACCAGAAGACATTATGCGGGTATGTTAGACATAACTAGCTAGCATGCTAATCCAGGTATGTTTTTTTTTCTATATCAAGCTAGAATCCTACCTTGTGTTAGGATCTTATACTGTTGTGTTGTTGATAATGATTATTCATGAAGTCATAGGTTTGAATAGTCATGGAAGTATGCATATTATGTTTCTTACCATAATTGATGATATGAATAACCAGAAGAATCATGAAGGTATAGGTCTGAGTAATCACGGGTTTATGCATTGATGATTTAACTAATCAGAAGAGTCCTATGATCAAATAAGAAGATACATGAGTAAAAGAAGACTTCCCTGAAACCTTGAATACTAATGTTTATTATCTGTGTTTGATATGATCATGACTATACATGCTTGAGATTATTGTGTTTTGATAATATTAAGATTATACTAATGAATGTTTGATTATGTATGAGACCTCAAGGATAACACAATGATGATACTAACAAGCATGCATAGGGATCGAGAATGAATATAAGTTCAAGAACAGGTAATCCAGGAAGCAAAGATCAAGAGGGAGCACACTCCAGTAGTTTCTGCAAGGATGCAGATATTCAGAGGGAGTTGACCACTTCTCACAATCCACGTCAAAATGGAGTTGCAAAGATTCAGAGGGAGTCCACCCAGCAACCAAACAAAGATATGTATTTGAATTGTCATTTCTTACATAATGTTATTCAATGATGTATATGCTTATGTTCCTAGAATTAGGTTGAGATAGTTGCATTGATGAACAGTATACTACTAATGTACATGGGTAAGTAGCCTATGGCACTGTACAACATTCCATTGCTACTTATCTAGAATGAAACCTCTTTGCTGACATGTTGGGAGTTTTGCACACTCTTAAAAATGTTCTGGTAGAGATTGGAAGGCATCTAGAAAGTTACGAGATATGGATAAATGTTGTATTGAAGCATTGGCTAAGATAATTGCATGACTGTATGACATATTTCTTTATGTGTAAGAATTTGTTCTGAAAACTACGAGATGTTTTCTAATCATGAAATTTAACTTGTTGTGTAGGAAATATCGTATACCATCACCTACAAAAGAAGGACGACAACATTTGTTCAGCAACAAAGTTATCTATTGAAAATATTGAAGATATTGAATTTCCCAGGATCTGGGAAGAATGCCATGATCGAGGAGTACTAGTCGATCATGAAGATGTTTGGGATGCAGTCCCAAGACCTGAAGGGGAGTCTGTAGTGACTTCCAAGAGGATCTACAAGATAAAGCATGTTGCAAGTGGTAGCATAGAGACTTTTGCTCCTGTAGCCAGATACACTTCCATTAGATCAGTACTTGCTCTGGCTGCAGTGATGAAGTGGAAGATACACCAGATGGATTTCAAGACAGCCTTCTTGAATGGCGTAGTTGAAGAAGAAGTGTATGTGGAGAAGCCACTTGGTTCTGAGACACGTGACAGGCAGTCATATATTTGCAGAACTTGGTATGGTAGGATAGACAGGTTTCTATCCAGTTTGGGATTTACCAAGAGTAAAGCGGATTCCAACCTTTACTACAAGGTTGAGGAAGGAAATCCAGTGATACTACTATGTGGATGACCTGTTTGTAACATGTGAGGATAGATTGATTGCCGACATGCAACGGAAGCTTGCTGCCGAATTCGAGTTGAAGAACTTGGCGATGATGCACTATTTGTTTTTGGCATGAAGGTGTGGCAGAGTGCAGATGGAATCTTCCTTAGACAAGGTAAGTATGCAGTAGAGATCCTGAAGAGGTTCGGGATGATGGACTGCAAGGCTATGGCCACACCTATGGAATCGAACCTGAAGCTTCTGTGTGATGCTCCATCTGATCTGGTTGATTATGGGCTCAAGTATGATGCGAATCAAAAGTTTAACCTGTAGGGTTATGTTGATTCAGATTGGGCATGCAATGCTATAGATAGGAAGAGCACTTCTGGGTGTTGCTTCAGTATGGATCAAGTGTGATCTCTTGGTTTAGCAGGAAGCAGTCCTACGTAGCACTGAGTACAGCCGAAGCAGAGTATGTTGCAACGGATGAGTAGGTTGTAGATGTATTGACCAAGCCATTGGCTATAGTGCATTTTGAGTACTTCAGAGAGAGGCTTGGTGCACTTCAAATCAAGGTTCCTTCCAAAGGGAAGTGATGAGTCCGGAAGATGCAGATGCACATGATCTTTTCTGACATGGTTGATATGTTCTCCCTTGGTCGTGATGTAATTGCTGAGCCATTTTTCACATGGTGGTAGATGTGTTCTCCCATGGTGAAAAAGTAAGGGCTGGAGCCTTCCCTGAATGGTGGTATATGTGTTCTCCCATGTCGGTGGTGTAAGTGCTGGATGATGTGCATCTGGGCTGTGCTTCGTGGACGATGAGATGATCTGAAGAGGACGATGCTATGATGATCAGGAGGATCATGGATGATGAGCATCAGGACGATGCTCCAGTTACTACTTTGTATATGTATATATGCATCATGTTGGATGCTTGTTATGATCAGTTGGATCATTTATATATATGCATCATGTTGGATGCTGGATATGATCAGTTGAATCATTTATGTATGTATGCATCATGTTGGATGTTGGATATGATCAGTTGGATCATTTGTATGTATTTTGTATATGCATCATGTTGGATGCTTGGACCATGTATCTGTATATGTATCAGGTGGATACTGAGATCATGTATGTTGATATGTATCAGGTGGATACATTGTGTGGATCATGTATCTGTGTATGTATCAGGTGGATACATTGTATGATCAGGTAGATCATGTATGATGATATGTATCAGGTAGATACTTGGTATGCATCAGGTGGATGCATTGTATGATCAGGATGATCGTGGATGACGAGCTTATCCAGATGACATGCAGCAAGATGTTGCAGTGATGATGATCAGGATGATCATGTGTACATCAGGATGATGTATGGTGAGTATCAGATGATACTTTGTGGCCGTGGATCAGGTTGTACAGATGAGCATGTCTGGGAGATCCTATAGGTCGGAGTTGCGTACCCATAACAGCTTGGGATTCTCTTTCGAGACATTGCTCTGGGAGGACATGTAATTTGTACCCTGGGAGATCTTCAGGTCGAAGTTGTGTACCTGCAACATCTTGAGATGCTCTTGCGAGGTTTTTTCCTATGGCATGTAATTTGCTCTTGGGAGATCTGGACAGGATGAAAAAGGCCTCAGATGCTTTAGCCAGGTTTTGCCATGACCACATGTAATTTTCTCCTGGGAGATCTAGACAGGATGAAAAAGGCCTCAGATGCTTCAGCCAGGTTTTGTGGTGGACCACATGTAATTTTCTCCTGGGAGATCTGGACAGGATGAAAAAGGCCTCAGATGCTTCAACCAGGTTTTGTGGTGAGATCACATGTAATGTGCTCCTGGGAGATCCGATAGGTAGAGCTGTGTGCTCGTAACAGCCTGGAATGCTTCAGCCAGGTTTTGTGATGGGTCACATGTAATGTGCTCCTGGGAGATCCGATAGGTAGAGCTGTGTGGTCGTAATAGCCTGGGATGCTGCAACCAGGTTTTGTGACGCACGTAATAAGTCCTGAGGATTCCACAGTATGGCCAGGGATGATGAAGACCTGTAGGTGGTGGGCCTACATCCAGTATGAAAAAGGACTGGCTCTGTAGAACTTCCTATGATGAGTAGATTCATAGATTGATTGAGATAGTAGCAGCAATGACAATGATGATGACTCGATGACGATTATCCAGTGACGATGATCCAGAGAAGATGACTTGTGCTAGAAGACCTATGTCGAGAAATACCTTCCTAGTTAAGAGGGAGTGTTGATGTATATGTAACTTCGGAATGTATTTCACATATATGTATATTGTATTCCTATAGAGATGTTATTATTCCTCTATACGGAAGCGGTTGTATTCCTATAGAGATGTTATTATTCCTCTATACGGAAGTGTCGTCATTTATATTGTAAGTGTCGTAACTTATACTTGATGGGTTATTAGACCACCTTGTTGGGGTCGGCCCTGTATAAGTCATGTGGGTCAAAGGGTTATTAGACCACCCTATTGGGGGTCGGCCATGTGGGTTAAAGGGTTATTAGACCACCCTAGTGGGGGTCGGCCCAGTCAACATTATGTTAAGTGGTTAAGTTGAGGCCGACCTAGTTGAGTAAAGGTCAAGTCTAGTTAGTGTATAAATAGAGAGTGTGTCTCTCTCATTTTACACATTCTATTCTCTCACTCACACTTTTGAGAGTGGCGCACTTGTGGAGGAGGAGGCTCTGCTGCTAGGAGAAGACTATCTCTTGTATTCTGGTTGTATCATTGCTCTATCCATCTCTGAGGAAGTTATTGGGGTTTTTCACCTTTATGGTTTTCCCCAAGTAAACTCTGTGTCTCTTCTGTGCTTGCATTATTGTGTCCATGAATGATATGCTGTAGATTTGCTATACATGTTGTTCTCTCAGTTAATATCCTAGATCAGATTGAAGTCAATTCTGAAAAGCTAACAAGTTCTTGGGTCACTTTTTTCTCCAAATTTTCAAAAACTAACCTTGTGTGCACCCAAATAGTGGATTTGATCAACATATATGCTTCACACCCTTTGGAATTTCACTAATTTCCACCTTGCTTATTCCTATGGCTAGAAAATGTCTGCACTTTAAAATTCTAAACCTAATATGAACCCCCTCACATCCCTTGGGTGATGGTATTCAAAAATCCCTATTTCCAATTTTCGAGAGAATTGCAGTAGATAGGCTGAAGTCCCTCTCTGGAATTTTTATGGTTTGTAACGTACTCGACAACCTCTTTTCACCATTGAGACCACGTGGTACTCAAATTCATATCCATATTTTAACATGGATGTCCAATTTGATTTTTCTCCATTCATTTAATTACACAATGGAATAATATATATATATATATATATATATACTCAAATTCATATCCATATTCTAACATGGATGTCCGATTTCATTTTTCTCCATTCATTTAATTACACAGCAGAATTATATATATATATATATATATATATATAGTGGCCCAAAACATCATACACATGTTATAATTTTGATAATTTCATTCAATATTATCTAGGATCACTAAGAGAATAACAAGCACATCATAACAATCACAAGAGACAATGGACACAAAGCATTTCACCGGGGAAAACCAAGAAGGTGAAAAACCATGCAACTTCCTCAAAGATAGAATAAGCCCCAATACAAATATCACAAAGATCCAACCCAAAAGATAGATGTCTCCAGCAGCTACTCCTCCTCCACTTATGCGCACTCCTCTCTCTCAACTATGCGAGTTGGATGAGTAAGTGAATGAATAGAATGAGAGAGTCACACTCTCTATTTATACTTTACTTTGACTTTCCTTTAACCCTAACTAGGTCGAATTCCTAAGGAAGCCTAATAACACTTCCACATGACTCATACAGGGCCGACCCCACCAAGGTGGTCTAATAACCCATCAAATATAAGTTGCGACACTTACAATAAATAATACTTGCGACACTTACAAATACAAATGACGACACTTCCGATTGGAGGAATAATACATCTCCATCATGAATACAATAAAGTACAAATATAATACATAGGAGAATATCTTCCGAGTTACAAATACATCAACACTCCCTCTTAACTAGGAAGGTATTCTCTCGACACAAACATTAATACATATAAGCACAAGTATTCAATACTAGAGTTGGATCATCATCACTGGATCACTGGAGTATCATCGTCACCGCTGTTGTACTCATCATCTCAATCACTGGTGCTATCTATCAATTATTCTCGTCATAGAAATTTCTATAGAGCCAACCCTTTTTCATGCTGGATGTAGGCCTAGCCTCCATGTAGGTCTTCATCATATCTATGAGTGGCTTGACAGAGGTGGAATCTCAAGACTAATTATGTGCATCTACAAAACCTTGAAAGAGCATCTCAGGATTGATTACGAGCTTACTGCTCAACCTATAAGATCTCCCCGGACTAAATTACAAGCAGACCTCGCAAAACCTCGAAAGAGCATCCCAGGATTGATTACAAGCTTATTGCTCAACCTATCGTATCTCCCAGGAATAAATTACATGCTACCTCACAAAACCTCGAAAGAGCATCCTAGGACTGATTACGAGCTTACTGCTCAACCTATCGGATCTCCCAGGAATAAATTACATGCTACCTCGCAAAACCTCGAAAGAGAATCCCATGACTGATTATGAGCTTACTGCTCAACCTATCGGATCTCCCAGGAATAAATTACATGCTACCTCACAAAACCTCGAAAGAGAATCCCGGGACTGATTACGAGCTTACTGCTCAACCTATCGGATCTCCCAGGAATAAATTACATGCTACCTCGCAAAACCTACCACATATCCACGGCCTCGGAGTATCATCTTGATACTCATGATCAACCTGATCATCCGAATCATCGTCCTGATGCTCATCACACAACACTTACATCCACAGCCATGGGAAGGATCCTCTTACCTCTATGCTTGGAATGGCTCTAGCATCTGTGTACCGTTACTTCCTCCTGGAAGTATCTTCAATCTGAAGAACACCAAGACTCTCTTTGAAGTACTCGAACTTCACCCTGGCTAGTGGTTTGGTCAACACATCTTCTATATGCTCGTCTATCCCAACATACAGGAGCCTCACTGCTCCTCTCTGCACCATATCCCTGATATAGTGATACTTGATCTCGATGTGCTTCGACTTGTCATGGAACACCGAGTTCTCAGACAACTTCACACAACTCTGGCTGTCACAAAAGATACAAGTAGCATCCAACTGGAGATCACAAATTAGACAGTAGCTTCCTTAGCCATACTGCCTCACAACTAGCCGAACAAGCTGTGACATACTCTGCTTCAGCTATACTCAGGTCTACGTAGGATTGCTTCCTTCTAAACCAAGTGATCACACTTGATCCCATACTAAAGCAACACCCCAAAGTGCTCTTCCTATTTGCAGCACTGCCTGCCCAATCTGAATCAACATAACCCTCCAGGTAAAACTTTTGATTCGCATCATACTTGATCCCATAATCAACTGTACCCTTCAGGTACCTCGGAATATGATTTACAACAATCAAGTGAACATGTCTAGGATCCGTCAAGAACTGACTCAAGGTGTTGACAACAAAGCAAATATCTGGTCTCGTGTTCGTCAAGTACATCAAGGACCCAATCATCTGATGATACATTGTGGCATTAACCAACTCTGATGAAGCATCACTCAATAGATTCAGGTCCGATGCCATGGGTGTGTCCATGGCTTTGCAGTCCATCATCGTGAACCATTTCAGGATCTCTACTGCATACTTCCCTTGTCCAGGATCTCCACTTTTCCACACCTCCATACCTAGAAAGTAATGCATCATACCCAAGCCCTTTATCTCGAACTCGACAGCAAGATTCCTCTTCGTATCAACAATCAACCCAATCTCACCTATCACAAATAGGTCATCTACATACAGTAGGAGTATCACTGGATTTCCTTCCTCAACCTTGTAGTAAAGGTTGGAATCCGCTTTACTCTTGGTAAAGCCCAAACTACTCAGGAAGCTGTCAATCCTATCGTACCGTGTCCTGGGTGCTTGTTTCAAACCATACAGGGATTTCTTTAATTTGCACACATGTGACTCCTTGTCATGTGTCTCAAATCCGAGTGGTTGCTCCACATACACTTCCTCTTCGAATACACCATTCAAGAAAGTTGTCTTGACATCCATTTGGTGTATCTTCCACTTCATCACTGCAGCTAGATCAAGTACTGTTCTGATGGAAGTGTACCTAGCTACAGGTGCAAAATTTTCTTCATAATCTATCCCTTCTTTCTGGGAGAAGCCACGAGCCACAAATTGTGCCTTGTATTTCTCTATTCTACCATTTGCAGCATGCTTGATTTGTAGATCCACTTGGAAGTCACAATAGACTTCCCGTATGGTCTCGGGACCACATCCCAAACATCATTATGCATGATCGACTGGTATTCCTCGACCATGGCCTCCTTCCATTCTTTCTTTTCTGTCGCTTCTTCATAACTAGAAGGTTCTTTGTCCATTATGTCACATAGTAAGGCTACATAGCTGGTGTGTGACCTTGTTCTTTTTCTTTCTCTGTGTTCCTCTTCTGGAACACCAAACCTCTCTGCATATTGGATGAGCTCTCTTTCCCATGCTGGTTTCCTCTTGTGAGATTTCTTCTCATGAGGTGGATCTACAGGCTCTTTTGGATCTTCTATTTCATGATCCTCTTCTGGAGTTGCTTTGTTCATGGTGGTGTCTTGTATTCTGGGTACTCTTGGTTCTTCATTGTCTTCAACAGGTTGCTTCCTTGATTTGATGTATGTTGAGTCTTCATCAAAATTCATATCCCTGCTGATGTCAATCTTCTTAAACCCTAGAAAGTAGATTCTGTATGCTTTTGAATTTTCACCATAACCCACGAATATACCCTTCTTTCTCGAAGGATCTCGCTTTGTCCTCTTTTCTCTTGGAACATGTGTGTATATTGGACAACCAAATATCCTGAGATGGCTAACTTCTGGTTTCTTACCGGAGAAAGCTTCTTCTGGTGTCTTGTTGTCAAGTATCCTGTGTGGTGTTCTGTTCTGTACATATACAGTTGTCCTCGCTCCTTCTTCCCATAGATGCATAGGCAGATCTTGGCCATGAAGCATTGCTCATGCTGCTTCCATGATAATTCTATTCTTCCTTTCCGCAACGCCATTCTGTTGTGGATTGTATGCAGTGGTCAACTCCCTCTTAATCCCTGAATCACTGCATAATCTTGGATTCCCCTGAAGTGAATTATCCACCATTGTTGGATCTAAAGGTCTTAATCTTCTTATCAATTTGGTTTTATATCAAGGCTTTGAATTCCTTAAACTTATCAAACACTTCATCTTTGTTCTTCAAGAAAAAAACCCAAGTCTTCCTAGAGAAATCATCAATGAAAGAAACATAATATACATACGCACTCAGAGAACTGGATGACATTGGTCTGCATACATCAGAGTGGACAATCTCCAAGATTCCTTTTGCTTTGCTTTCACTGCTTGGAAATGCCTTCTTTGTGTTCTTTCCTTTTGCACATCCTTTGCAAACACCTTCATGCTTTGACTGGATTTCAGGAAGACCTTCTACTGCTTTGCTTGCAATTGGTAGTGCTCTATAGTGCACATGTGCAAGCCTTCTGTTCCAAAGATTGCTTGGCTCCATGGATTCATGTATCATGGCTTATTCAAGTTGTCCCTTCAATTTGTACAATCCTCCCTCTTGCTCTCCAATCCCTACTGCATCATCTATGGTCTTACCATTTTTTCCACATAAGTACTTGGCCATCCACAAATGCAACTCTCATCCCTTTTGCATCCAAAGATGATATGGAGAGAAGATTCTTCTTAAGTCCAGGTACATATAGAACATCTTGCATCTTTAAAGACTTCCCAGAGTCTAAATTGTAGGAGGCTTCACCACTTCCTTTTATTGGGTATTGATAGTCATCCCCAAGTTTCACCTTATGAGGTGACTCGTGTTTAGATAGGTTCATAAGAGATTGTTTAAATCCTGTCATATGTTTGGAAGCCCCACTATCCATAAGCCAATCATTACACCCATGTGTAACAGTACCTATGAGAGTAGAGATTAGAACATATTCTTCATCACTTGAAGAGTCTCCACTTTCTTCCTTAGTCTTCTTTTTAAGATCATCCTTTGCAGCATGAGCATGATATCTCTTCTTGTTGTTGATAAAGCCTTTTCTTTTCCTGGGACATTCTGAGGCAAAGTGTCCCTTCTCATCACATATGAAGCATCCCAGATCTTTCTTCTCCCTTTGATGGTGGTGAGAAGATTTCTTGTGATGAGGTTTCTCCCTTTTGAACTTATTTCTCCCTCTTGAACTTATTTCTCCTGGTGTGAGCTATGAGAGCTTGGCCTTCACTTCCCATCTTTTCTTCTCAAGCCACAAGCCTAGCTTCTTCTTGTGAGCATTCCTCCCACAGTCTACTGAAGGAGATCAATTGCTTTCTTGCACAGATTCCTTGGATGAAGGAGTCCCATGACCTAGGTAGGCCATTCAAAGTGGTCATCACAATTTCTCCATTGTCCACTACTTCATCCACAGCTTCAAGTTTTTCTTTGATTTGAGAGACCTTATTAAAGTAAGATTGAATGGTCTCTCCATTTTGTATCTTTACACCTTTCAGTTGGTTCCACAGTGTCATCTTCCGATTTATATTCTTTCCTTCAAACAACTTGGTCAAAGAGTCAAACATCTCCTTAGGTGTCTTTAGAGAAGACACATGGGGCATGAGATGGTCTTTGATAGAATCTGCAATTATTTTATTGTCCTTGACCAAGTTCTTCTTATGTAAGGCATTAGCCTCATCTCCCTCTAGAACTGGAACCTCTTCACTTATGTAGGTGTCCAATTCATTCTCTTCTAGGATTAACCCAATCCTATACTTCCATGCTCGGAAGTTATCAACCCCTTCAAGCTTATCCTCAAGCTTGGTGTGGTGAGACATCTTAATGAGAAACTCAAATGGAAATAAAAGATTTAGGTCTTACCACTTGATTTGTTGAAACTAGATCTGGAGCTAGATTAGGGTTTGTTAGAGAAACCCTAAAAATCCAAACTTTGAATTTCAAACTTCTGATTGGATGGAAAGATGCACCTTGCTGATCTGATCAAGCTGGTATACTTCAATTTTGAAATCCCCAAAATTTGACCCCTCAAAATTGACTTTGAAAGTTTCAGATCTATACCTTCTATCAAAATCCAGTTTTCTGGTATTCTGGTCAAAATCCCCAACTAGGTTTTGATAATGCCCAGGGTTCTTCCCAACCAAAAAGTTCAATCTTGGTCTCTAAACTTCGATTTTTCTAAGGAGACCCCAGCCGTGGTCTCATATTCCAAAAATTCCAACTTTTGCAGAAACCCTAATTTCCCGCAGCAGTGACAGGTCAAAAACTGAAAATGCTCAGAATTGAATTATGTTTCGACTGGCCTTTCTTAGGAGAGTCAGCCTAGCCTCCTGCCTTTGATGAACTGTGGAGAGAAACCGAAAAATTAATAATCCCTAGATTTCGCAGCTGCACAGTGTGTTCTTCTTAGTACCGCTCTAATACCATGTTAGAATTTTGATAATTTCATTCAATATTATCTAGGATCACTAAGAGAATAACAAGCACAGTATAACAATCACAAGAGACAATGGACACAAAGCATTTCACTGGGGAAAACCAAGAAGGTGAAAAACCCCGCAACTTCCTCAGAGATAGAATAAGCCACAATACAAAGATCACAAAGATCAAACCCAAAAGATAGATGTCTCCAACAGCTACTCATCCTCCACTTGTGTTCACTCCTCTCTCTCAACTATGCGAGTTGGATGAGTGAGTGAATGAATAGAATGAGAGAGTCACACTCTCTATTTATACTTTACTTTGACTTGCCTTTAACCCTAACTGGGCCGACTTCCTAAGGAAGCCTAATAACCCTTCCACATGACTCATACAGGGCCGACCCCACCAAGGTGGTGTAGCTAGGGTTTTACCCCTAGCTTGTGCAAATGAGCACCTACTAAGGAGAATGGACTCCTTAGTAGCAGTTCAGTAAATGTAAATAATTAAGCTAAAACAAAAATTAAATTACTTCTAAAACATGCATAAAACATAAACAACAAATTTAAATAATGGTTTTTTTGTATTGAAATTACCTTCAATGTGAAGGTTTGATGGAGCCCTTTGTAGTGTCTAAGAGGATGCTCCAAGCTTCAATAAGCTCCTTCTCCTTCTCCAATGGTGGGAATGGGCCAAAAGTGGCTCTCAAGGTGAAAGTAGTTCAATGGTGAACTAGGGTTTCGAGAGAGATTTTGGCAGAGTAAGGGTGCTTGTGATTGTGGATATGGAATAAGGGATCTCCATCACCTATTTATAGTTTCTTGGTGGTGGAGTGCTGACCCATGGTTTTAGGAAACACATGGTTTTGGGCAGCTGTATAGGGTTTTTTCCTCCTTTTCCTCATTATTTTATATTTTTATTCCCTTTTTAGGGGATTTTGCTATTTTTGGAGGAAAAAGGGGGTTTTTTAGCCTTTTTAGGCTATTTTGGTTATTTTGTGGCCTTTTGGAGGTATTTTAGGCCTTTTGGAGGCTTTTTAATGGGATTTTTTGGGATTTTAAGGGAAATATGGTAGGAAAATGAACAAATGAGCCATATAATGTGGCAGATGAGGTAGTGAGCACTTTTTGGGTGTTAACAGATTGCCCCCTGATGTGCGAGGGCAGGAGCTCATCGTATGGCCGATGGACATCATAAGTCATGAATGGTTTTCCTGGGTGTGGAGATAAGAGAAGAAACAAACTGAAGCCCGGAACAACGATCCCGAACAACTGCAAGAACTAAAAGTACATAACCTCAATAATGGATGAGGAATCATCTGATCATATGGACGAGGCGGGCATACCCATGCTCGTATCAGGATATAACATAACAATAACAATGGGGTCCAAAAAATGGGGACCTGAAATATACATGACCTCAAATACTGACTGAGGTATAATCTCAATATATATGGATGAGGCAGGCATACCCATGCTCGTATCGAGATACATAGACAGAACTGTGAGGCCCGAAAAGGGGGACCTGTAAGATACATGATCACTGTGTACATCATAAGAGTCCAGAGGGTACACAAATCTGGGACATACTGCTGAGTTGATCATGTGTGAACTGGATAAATGGTGCACTGGAACAATCGACAGTGCTACTGAGTGTGGTACCAAAGGAACTGATGAGCTGCTGGATCATAGTGACTGGGGTCATACTCTCCATGGTACACTGGACTGGAACTAAAATGGGTACTCGAGGAAGCATATAGCTGGATGGCTTCCGAATACAATCGCCAACGCAGCCCGGACATCCACAGGAACATAGAACTGGGTGTTCCGAAGTGACTCACCAATATGCTAGAGTCGGGGGAAATCCGGGGTCTTCGACTAAAAACTGATGGAATATAATCCTACGCGATCCTCAACGATGCGATCAAGGTGCTGAAGTCGAGCATGTGAGGAACAACCACTCGGAGAGGCAATGATGACTCCTCTCAGAATGATCCGTAGGCACTTACCACAGATGGTGATAAGTCCAAGGCGTAGGGACCTCTGGGACTATCCTCTGGAATAGAGGAGCTGTCATCGACAGAGGGAGACCTGCAACCGTCAAGGCAATGATGTTTCCTTGACAGGAGCGCGAGGTACAAGACCGAAATGTGATAGTGCTAATGGCAGGACTGATAAACTGTGGGGGGACAACTGGGCAAGTAGAGTGAGTGGACTCAAACTTCCTTTGTTCAGAGTATGATAATGGGAATGATCTGGCAGCGTATGAAACTGACTGAGGGAAAAGGGATCATAGCTGTAATGACTCGGGGAGGGATGATTGGTCTGAGGGAGACTCAAGCTGGGGTAAAATGGCAGGAGACTGCAGAATACTCTGAACAAAGGCGACCTGATTGGGGGTGCTGCCGAGATGATTGATCATAGTGCCAGGAGGCACGGGAGGGCACTTCTCCATGGGTTAAGGAACTAGAAGAAGTGTGTGTAAAATGATACTGTCGTGTGGATTTTATGAGCCCAGGACAGTTCATGCTCGTGGTTGCTTTCAATTTTAAGGAGTCTGAAAGTGATAAGAAGACTCTGAAGTGATGGAATGGTACTGTCGTGTGGATTTTATGAGCCCAGGACAGTTCATGCTCGTGGTTGCTTTCAATTTTAGAGAGTCTGAAAGCAAGTAAGAAGACTCCAGGGGGTTGCTTTTTCGTAGATTTAGTCTCCAAGGCCCAAAGAAGCATAAAAGGATGCAATGAAGAACTCTTCTAGCCGGTGTGACTAGAGTATTCCTTTTTCGTAATTAGTCTACCAGGTCCGGAAAAGGGTTAAACTTATACCAGATAGACGCCCTTTCAGGTACTTTAGCGAGCATGAAAGGAAGCAAGATTGCTCGGCGATCTTTTCATTCTTTTAGGAGTCAGAAAAGAGCTTAACGGAAACTCCCTAAGTGCCTTTTTCGTAAAGGACTTGTCCGGCCCGAAAAAGGGATAAAATTATACCGAACAAAAGGAATGGCCAGGCAAGGAGGAAGTGTTCAATTAAGGATTAGTAATAATGACCAAGAACGAAGGTAGGGGGGGAACACTGGTGGGCCTCCTTGCGGGGTAGAGGAAATGGTGCCAAAATAACGAAACATTTGCAGTATGACAGGAGTGAATGGATCATGTAAAAATGTGGAACAATCCGATGGCGGCCGATGTGGCACGCAAACCGAGGCAGCAAGGTGTGGGGACACAATGTGGAAATTGTACCAAGTGAGAGCGAGAAATGATCTCAAGCATCATCACGAGCTCGGAAAAATGAATCCGGCGATATAAAGGATGTCAAAAACGGGTAACGGCCGATGTGGCACGCAAACCGAGGTGACGGGGGCATTTTGAAAAAATGCCCGAAAAATCTGGAGGTGAGAGCGAGAAATGATCTCAAGCATCATCACCAGCTCGGAAAAATGAATCCGATGATATAAAACATGTGAAAAACGGAGAACGGCCGATGTGGCACGCAAACCGAGGCAACTAGTGGTGTCGGGACACAATGTTGATATTGGTCCTAGTGAGAGCGAGAAATGATCTCAAGCATCATCACGAGCACGAAAAAATGAATCCGGCGGTGCAAATGGTGCGAAAAAATGGAGGGCATAATACTAGGTGTATCATGATGGCCCACGGGGGTAGAATACTAGGTGTATAAAATCAAATCTACAAGTGGTATGTGACCTCAAAAAATGGTTGAGATCACAAGTGTGAAAAAGTGAGCAGGGTTAATGATCTGCCCCCATGCTATGTGCATGGGGTTTGTGATTGTGGATCACAAATGTGTGGGTTTGAACAATGGGTTCATTGACGTGCTGAGATAGATGTGATGGGGTAGGTTCAAAATGATTGATCATGCCCCCTATCCCAGGGTCGAGGGAATCTATTATGCCCCTTGACTCAGAGGTGTCAAGGTGGTGCTGTTTCTGACGAACGGGGGGTACATCAGACCATGTGTCGATGTGGTGCTCTATAATGGCGGGGTCAAGATCGGGTATCTCGGTATAGGACCAGGCAAAGACATCACGGAACTCTTGGAAGAGTGTTGTGTATTCCTCAATCTCTTGCTTACTGCAGAGGGCTCCTAAAGTGATGAGTTCAGGGGCACGTTCGGGGGCAGCGATATCAATTTGGATGATAGGTGAGATGTTGGCCATGTTACCCTCCTCGAAGGCGTCAGGAGCAGGAATAGGGTCCTTGAACCAGTCGACCTTGGTGGGGAGGAAGTCTTTGGACTCAACTGTGAATTGGTTAGCTGTGCTAGAGGAGGATTCTTCTGGGATAAAATAGGAACGGTGGTGCATGTCATCCCAGGGGTAATCCGGGGCAGTAAAGGCCTCAAGAACTTCCTCATCAGTATGGAAAGTTGGCATCGTCAAATCGGTTGATGAGGGGGTAGTGGTTGAGGAGATCATATAGATGGTATTAATCTCTCCAGAAGGTGAAGAGTCTGGGGGGTAGATCTCCTCAATGGTAGGTGGTGCCGTCTCAAGATCCAGATTGTTCATCTCATAGAGAGCTGCTCTGTAATCCGGGAGATCGGGACAATGATGTGAATAATGCCCGTAAATACCGCATATGGCGCAGGAGTGGTTGGTACGTAGGGACTTATCTTTAGGCTTAGGCGTGGGGTTGAGTTCGACAGTTGGGATAGTGGGATCATCATCGAGCATCTGCATGTGCTTTTGCAATGCTGGTAACTGTGGGCATTCGTGGGTCGCATGGCCCAACTCGTCGCACAGCGAGCATTTGGGAGGAGCACGAAATACTGGAGGGTTTTTGACTATCTTTGGGGGTGGTACAGCAGTGTAAGGTTGTGGACCTCTTCCCCCAGTGGGTTTGGGAGTAGGAGGTGGAGTCGTGGAGGACGAAGGGGTAGAGACACCGGGGGGTGGCTGAGTGGTAGTAGCCATGGGTTGCACCGGTTGGAGGACGACATCGGGTGTCGGCGGGCGAACGGGAGGCGAAAGGTACCAGACGGGTAATCCCAAGGTTAACCCCAGGAGGCTAAGGGTAGCCATAACCGGGGCGCTTACTACTCCCGATGGAGGGACTAGAAAGGGGATGGTATGGATCGGTGTAACACCAATGTGGCTAGGTACCAATGGTGGTTTTGGCAACAAGGGTGGTTGATTATTAGTTGGTAGGTTGTCATGGGACAAGGTACATAAGTCAGACACTTCGGGCGTAGATGACGGAGGAGGAATAGATTGAAAGGTGGAGGTCATCGGCGCGTCTGAGTAGACTCCAGGCCCCGTAGAGGAAACAAACGAGGTGGTGGCACGAGACACAGGTTGTTCAACCATGGGGAGAACATTTTCAGGTGCCGCAGGAACACTGGGATCATAGTAGGTGAGCTGGTCAACCTTAACCACGCGTCCCTCATGGGGGAACATCATGGTGCGAAAGACGGAAGAGGCAACCGCCCGCATGGCATACATGTAGCTGCGGCCAAGTAACAGGTTATAATCCAATTGGGCATTGATTACCTCAATGTCAATGAGTACAGTTTTTCCGCCTAACTGGATGGGGACATTGGCTAGGAGGCCTTGGGGCTGAGCCGAACGACCGTCGTAGGCGCGTAATGCAGTGGTGGACTGCTGGAGAGGAGGGGATCCCAGCTTCTGCCATACGAACGTAGACATGACGCATGTGGAGGCACCCTCATCAATGATGCACCGATGGATGACAAGATTCCTAACGGAGACAGTAACTTGGAATGCTAAGCTGGAAGGTAGGCGTGGTTCAGACTGGTCTAAATCAAATGCCATCAAATTCGAATCATTTGGGTCAATTGCCCCAATGGCGGAAAGTAAAGTCTTGCGCTGGGAAGGGCAGTTCTTCAAGACTTCTAACGCAGACATGGCTGCGGGTGATTGGGCTAGATCATCTACAATGTTGTAGTTTGACGCAGCGCGCGCATTGGGGTTATTGTTGAGACGGCGAAGTGGGAAACGAGGGGCTTTTGCAGCGCCATCTATGGGAGGCGGAGGTATACGTAACGCCTGATCGGTGGGATGAGTGTTAGTAGGTTTATCCGTGGGAGGGGCTTCAGAGGTGGAGCCATATTGGTTCCGACGGGTCTGGAGGTTGACGTCGGCAGATGACATCATCAGCAGGTGATGGGTACCTGATTCAAACATGGGTTGATCAGGAGCAGCGTAAGTGATCTGTTGTTGTTGGGGCGCGTTGGCTTGAGGGGGAGCCAACGGCTGAGTATTCACTACGCCTTGGGTCGGTAAGGGGTTTTGCAGCACCAAAGGGGGTTGTTGAGGTTGGGGGGGGTTGGGCGGCGCTTGGGGAGCCGCATGCCCTTGGCGATGGGCCTCGTCAACCCAGAGTTGCCGAGCTCGCTCTAAGTGTGGGCAAGCATGTGTGTAATGGCCATAGACCCCGCAAATAGAACAAGGATGGTTTGTTCGCAAATTGGGGTTTTTAGCCTGCTTGGGCGGGCGATCAGGGTTTTGATTAGCGGGGGCTGCATTGTTGTTGTCGGGGGGATTCGCTGGTTGACCAGCTTGGTCTGCGGGTTGTTTGTTCCCCCGATTACGGCCCTTGCCGCGGTTCTGTTGGCCCTGGTTTCGTTGGTTATTCTGGTTTTGCTGCGGGTTCTGTTGGGCGTAAACTTGCCCTTGGGCAGCAGGTGGATTCTGAGGTTGCGCAGGTGCGGGAGCAGGCTGCGGTGGATGGTATGCAGGTTGAGGCTGAGCAGGTACAGCAACTTGAGGGGGTTGCTGATATGGCTGCGGAGCAGGTTGTGGGTTTGCCGCAGGGGCTGCCTGTGGCGGATAATAAGCGGGTGGGGCTTGTGAAGGTGCAGGGGCTGGGGTAGCCTGCTGATGGTAGTAAGGCTGAGGTGCGACTGGGGGGGCATAAGCAGGAGTCACATAACCGAAGCATTGAGGTGGACATGAGGGTCCATGGTGGTGTGTCATGGGAGCATAGGAGTTGGTTGCTCCAGACTGTGAAGTGGCCCGCGACAGGTCGGGGCCAGGGGTAGGTCGTGCTATAGAAAATGGTTGGGGATGGGAAGAAACACGACCAATGATACCGTCTGCAGCGTGGGATGCCCCCGGCGCATCGTGCAGGGAGGACTCACCGCGAGGGGCGTCGGGTATAATGGTATAAAGGTAACCCGACTGGGCGTAAATGAGGTCGAACTGTTGAGCCTTAAGGATGGCCTCTTCCTCAGACTGGGGTCTTTCTGAGGCCACATCCTTAGCAATAACAGGGAGAAGGGATTTGAGGAACCAATCTAGGAAGATACGGTCGTCTAGTTTAATCTTGCATAAGCTACGGCGTCGACGCCACTCATGGATGTGGTCCGTGATATGGGTAGCCGTGTTTTGTTTGCAGGATAAGAGGATCTCAACGCCCGCGTCATATCGGACAGGCAACTGGAAGAACTGCAGGAAGGTAGAGGCGAGGGAAGCAAAGGTGGCGTGGGTCCCATGTGGTTGCTCGATATACCACTTGGCTGCAGAGCCAGTGAAGCTGCGCTGTAAGAGACGGAGGCGAACAGAGTCGTCCACAATGGAGTTAGAGGAACACCATAGGTGAAAAGACATGATATGGTTTTGTGGGTCCTCACCGGCCTTGCCCTCGAACTTAGGGATGTCAGAGGGGAGCTTGGTAGGCATATGAGGCCACGTAGGGTCGTGTCGAATAGGATCGTTGGTCAATCTGGCCAGGTCAGGTAGGTTGAGGCTAGCCATGAATGGCAAACTGGAAGGAGGATGTGACACAGTAGTGGGTTGGACCAAGTTGGGGCCAGTGCCCCCAGGTGGAGGGACAAGATGTGGGGTGGTGCCCCCAAGTGGGGGAACTGAGGTAGTGGAGGATGGTCCAGCACCACCATGGGTAGTGTGAGCCACTGACGTAGTGGGGATAGGTATTCCCGCTGCGGGAATAGGTACCGTGAGGGGAACGGTAGATGGGGGCCCCATGGAGGGCATACCCAAAACAGGTGTAGTAACTGGTGTAGTGGTGGATGTGCCACCAATGGTCCCTATGACAAACGGAGTGGAAGTCGTGCCAGCCATGGGGCTAGTAGGGGCAGTGTAAGTAGGGTTCTCAGACTCTTCGTCAGAATCAGAGGTAAAGTAAGGGGCATCACTATTTGGTGACGGAGTCCTACGTCGCTGACGAGTGGAGTCAAGTGACAAGGCTCTAGACCTATGATGAATGGTATCAACAGATGATGATCGGAATCTATGACGGGTGGTGTCAAGAGAACCGTGCTGTGGGGGCTCGCCCCTGAGGCGCCGAGAATGTCTCGGGGACTCAATGGTGACAGATGGTGTCAAATCTCTGTGGGTTGAGGTGAGTATAAAAACAGCTCAAAAAATCCTAATGCAACCGAGTGTGCAGAAGGAGAGCTAAAAAGCAAGGCACTCAGGCCAACAACCAACTCAAAACACCCACTGCAGCAGCTGTGCTACAATAGGTGGAGTAACAACAAAGATGGTCAGAATACCAACAAGCAGCAGGTTTCCTAAAAAGAAAAAATGGTGGACTCACTAGACCAAAGGGAGGTAAAGGAGCATGCAAACACCTAACTAAAAGTATTCTGACTCAACTAAACATATCCTCTGCAAGGTGATGAAATCCAAGTCAGACAATATGAGTAGGAAAGCCAAGTGGCTATGATATCCCCCTACCGGGAGGGACACCGGGTAGTCAATCCTAGAAGAATGGCAACTAAGATACCACATTCATGACACGTCCAGAAAGGTGAATCTGCCGTTTAGTTCGTTGACCGCAATACCCCTATACAGGGATATCCCGCGAACCGCGAAAGGTAGCCCTTCGGTTACTGAATGGAGTGCGGTATTCCACTCAGGCCTCCGGAACCAGTCTCCCGACTTCAAACCTCCTAAGGGAGAGGCCCTCTGATAAACTGGTCGTGATCGTGCCAAAAAGTACTAGGGGATTTTGGTTCCCTATTTGGACAACAACTATGTCTCAAGTGAAAGTGACCGAGGGGTGTTATTGGAAGCCTATCCCCTCGACCCTACCTAACTACAATGATTCTTTTGTGTTCCCCAAGTGGGGTTAGAATGTTGGTTTACTGAGGTACTTTTTAAAGCTCACTTGATTTATGTGACAGAGTGTGTGCTCGTGAGGTGATGAACCCAAAAATAGAAGTGCCACAAGGGGGGCAACTTCCAACTATCAATAATACTGAAATTGAAAGTTTAACATGCAAAATTTTCTGAATTAAAAATAACGAAATTTTAAAAGAATTCTGTAAAGGGCACAGAAATTATGTTGCAGAAAGGTTGTAAGGTAGTGAGGCTGCAGGTGGGACAGAGGGCTATTCAGATGCAGAAAATTTTGCAGCAAAAGGGGCTGGGCTCAAAACAGGAAAAAAGCAGAAATCAGACCGTGGGTTTGTGGCGAATCGGAACAGGCAGACCGGGGGTTTGAGGAAAACAGACGCGGTCGGGTCGCGGCTTTCGGGCCAACAGACGCAGTCGGGACGCAGGAAATAGGGAAAAAGACGCAGTCGGGTCGCGGCAGAAGGGCTAACAGGCGCAGTCGGGACGCACGAAAGAGGCAGAAAGCCGCAGTCGGGACACGGGAAAAAGGCCGACAGGCGCCGTCAGATCGCGGCAAACAGGCTGATTAGCCACGGTCGGATCGTAGGTAACAGACTTGAATCCGTCGGCGGGGCGTCGGAAGCAGTCTGAGAGCCGCGGTCGGATCGTAGGTAAAGGCCTGAAAGGCGCAGTCGGGACGCGACTGCAGAGGGAAAAGACGCGGTATGCGGCGGCCGAAAGGGACAGCCGAAAGTAAAAAATTCAAAATGGAAACCAGAAATTCAAAATCTAGGGGAGTCGCCAAAACTGTAGCTAGGGTTTTACCCCTAGCTTGTGCAAATGAGCACCTACTAAGGAGAATGGACTCCTTAGTAGCAGTTCAGTAAATGTAAATAATTAAGCTAAAACAAAAATTAAATTACTTCTAAAACATGCATAAAACATAAACAACAAATTTAAATAATGGCTTTTTTGTATTGAAATTACCTTCAATGTGAAGGTTTGATGGAGCCCTTTGTAGTGTCCAAGAGGATGCTCCAAGCTTCAATAAGCTCCTTCTCCTTCTCCAATGGTGGGAATGGGCCAAAAGTGGCTCTCAAGGTGAAAGTAGTTCAATGGTGAACTAGGGTTTCGAGAGAGATTTTGGCAGAGTAAGGGTGCTTGT
Source organism: Larix kaempferi (assembly GCA_027924585.1). NCBI lineage: Eukaryota > Viridiplantae > Streptophyta > Pinopsida > Pinales > Pinaceae > Larix > Larix kaempferi. Next base: position 2,905,616 of record BSBM01000241.1, on the reverse strand, counting down.
GATTGTGGATATGGAATAAGGGATCTCCATCACCTATTTATATTTTCTTGGTGGTGGAGTGCTGACCCATGGTTTTAGGAAACACATGGTTTTGGGCAGCTGTATAGGGTTTTTTCCTCCTTTTCCTCATTATTTTATATTTTTATTCCCTTTTTAGGGGATTTTGCTATTTTTGGAGGAAAAAGGGGGTTTTTTAGCCTTTTTTAGGCTATTTTGGTTATTTTGTGGCCTTTTTGAGGCATTTTAGGCCCTTTGGAGGCTTTTTAATGGGATTTTTTGGGATTTTAAGGGAAATATGGTAGGAAAATGAACAAATGAGCCATATAATGTGGCAGATGAGGTAGTGAGCACTTTTTGGGTGTTAACAGGTGGTCTAATAACCCATCAAATAATACTTGCAACACTTACAAATACAAATGACGACACTTCCGATTGGAGTAATAATACATCTCCATCAGGAATACAATAAAGTACAAATGTAATACATAGGAGAATATCTTCCGAAGTTACAAATACATCAACAACACATTCACAACTCCTTTATTGAGAATTCAACAGGGAAGAAGCATACAATGCCATACAATTCCATTCATAGATATAAACATAAACATTGATTGAACAGTAAGCAAAAACATAATTAACCATAGCATTCACACACAATTAGAAACTTATCTTTTAAACCAAATGTTCTCTAATTGGCTACATGTGAAGGACGTTCCTCCCAGCCATAGGCATTATCATTCCAAGTCTTACTTTGACCAGACACCCCGAGTTTGGGCTATCAATCCACAAGGGATAAGTGTTTCTCATAGTTTCTACATATCCCAATATCACATGCAACCCACTAGTTCCTAATACCCCTCCACAGCTATCCCAATTCTCAATTCTCCTTCCCCACCAACCTGCTCAACGCTAGGAACAATCCTCCTTCCCTGAGTTAACAGTCCCTCGACCATCCTCCAATTCCCTTCTAGCGCTCCAGAACAGGTTGGGCAGGAAGTCTTTGAATTAAGAAATCTAGGGCTAAGTTCTAGGTCGTGATTCTCTCTCTCTCACCAGTCTACTAGGTTAATGGCATGCAAAATTCACATTCATCAATGGCTTCCCACTCCTTTGTCATAGCATCAAACTTAGCTCCCCAAGGTAATGGCAAGGCTCATGGTGAAGGAAAGTTGGAATGGTGGAATAGTAGAATGAACGAACCCCTCTCAAGCTCCAATTCTTACTTTTATAGGCATGCATCATATTTCAATATGGCCCATCCACATGGAACCACTCTTAATCCCCTTTTGCATAATTAAATAATGTTTTAATTAAATAAAGTAGGGTCCTAATCATGGCTTAAGAAAATATGGTTAAATGGATAAGGCTAAAGATATAAGTTAAGCCCCCTTGGGTCTTTTGCATTATCCCACTATGTCTTCCCCTCTCATGGATTCATATCCCTCCATCTATTCTTCATCCCTCTTCCTTTGCAGCCATTGGAGATTTTTATATTAATATTGAAAATATACATAATTATAATGTCTTGGTCACCCCTGACCATTTGTCTCTATATTCTAGCATTTACAACAATATTTAAAAATTTACATTACAAGGTTAAAATTGGGGTATTACATGGTATCTATAAATTGCATTGGAATGCCACCGGTTTCACCCAATCTTGATCAATTTTGCTCATGTTATGACCAAATTAATTTTTAGGCTCTAGATTTTTTTAACCTTTCTATTTTTTTGATGACGTGGCATGAAGTTGACATGGTGGGGTGATTACATGTCATGAAATTTGTTTGTTGATGTGTCACTGGTATGTGTCATCCCTTGGCATAACCATGTCACCTTCCACCAACCTCCATGTCACCATACCACCTGCCATTTCGATGTTACTCAATCCAACCCCCAATGGTGGTGTAAGCTCTTGACAAAAATGTTTTTCGAAACTACCTTGATGATCCAGAATGAATGTGGGAATGCATTTCATAGAGGTGATTTTGATTTTTTGGCTCATGGAAAATAAGTTAACCATCATGCATGTTCATGATCTAAAATGAATACAAGCCATCGATCTCCATAACCATCCAATGATATGATTTCCTCCTGCCTTTGCACCTTTATTCACATGCAGTCATGTGTGAAGTTGTATGATGTGGTTGGTATATGTCACACCCCCTCATTCATGTGGAAGCTCCACATCAGTTTGGATCCATGTGGCATTGGTGGGGCCTGCACCAAATTTCCAAAAACCTGAAAATTTTCATAAATATGTAGATTCTTATTTATGAGACAAGTAGCTATATGACATATACATGTGGCATATTTCCATAAAGATGTGGCCAACCCAAAATTTTACACTTGGACATTCCCAAGACTCGAAATTATTTTTTCAACCAACATAATTATGCATTCTTGGCTCTTTCCCCATATTGGAAAATTTCCATCAGTTAACATAACTATTTTGTTTACACTGATTCAAAATTTTTCCCAAATTTTACTAAAACTCATAAATTTTACCACAAATACTCTTTGAATTCAACCCACCATTCAAACATGCATTCAGTAATTTAATTACAAATTTGAACTAAATAAATATGGAGGAATTAAACATGGGTTCCCCAATATTTTTCTCATGCAATTTTCATCAAACACTTCTTAAGAAAACTGAAGCTCTGCTTGTAGAATTCAATTTTTCCCCATGCAGTCCTATTGTTGCAATCTATGGCACTAATACAACTCTGTCACACATTTAGTGACCCCACCATGCCTTTGGGGACACAAGGCACTCAAGTAACTTACAAAATTCACCATTGATACTCAAATTCATGGTTTTTCTTTATAAATTTATTATTAAATTTAGAACATAAATTGGATGTATGGTTTCCAAAACTAAACATATGCACATACTAAAACATACCTGCAAATTATAGCATGAATGCACTCATACCATGCCATAAAATCCATGCAATTAGATATTGACATAACAATAAATTAAACAATATGCATAACAATGATATATACATGTCATTTCATACACAACCATAAACTTATCTCAAAATGTCCTCCAATTGACTATAGACTAAGGATGTTCCTCCCAGTAGTAGGCACTCGGTTATATCAGTTCTCTCTATAATAGAGGCCACCTCGAGCTGGGTCTATCAATCCACAAGAAGGAAAATTCAATTCAATACCTCAACAAACTCATAGGTGTCGAACCCCCTCCATAATTGTCCCAATCCGCCAACACTCCTTCCCCATCCGCCTGCAAAACCCAAGGAATGGGGTCCCCTTCTCTAAGTTATATCCTCAATTTACTTTCATGGCTCCATCATAGGTTGACTGGGAAATATCCATGCCATGACTCTAGGGACCTCAACTGCAGGAGAAGTTCTCTCACAAGGGAAACTCAGTTCCTTAGCACCAATATCCTACAGTAAAATGCATTTACAACTCTATAATTTTGATTGTCCTCTAGTACAACTCTAGGCTCTAGTACATAATTATGGGATCAATTATTGATAGAATAATTGGATGAACTAGTTTATCAATAATTGATATGCATGTTGAGAACTAGTCAAGTGGCATGCATGGGTGATGAGAACTAGACAAGTGGCATAAATGAGAAGTCCAATTTCCCATTTCTAATCCCAAGCTTAGGATAATTAACTCAAAGTTATGGATAATGTATTTTAATAAAGAGGGATTTATAAAAATTAGGATAAAAGGAATAATAATGATAATGACTTAAACTTATAAGTCACTAGGGTAATCTCCCCCTTAAAATTCCCTTCTCACTTTCCCCTCTTGTGAAATCATGTTGATATGAAATAACAACCTCAATAATTATGGCTCTTAAATATGATTTGCATATGCTAATGTTTGTAGCATGCATTGCATGTAATATTCTGTTGAGTGCATCAACAACCTTGTTTTCTTTGCCTTTAATATATTTGATATCAAATTCAAACTCACATAGAAATTCCATCCATCTGGATTGTCAAACATTTAAATTATGTTTCTTAAATAAATGTTTCTATCCATTGTGATATGTAGTCTTAGCTCAAATCCCCCCCATGAGATAATGTCTCCACATTTTTAATGCGTGCACAATGGAAACAAGCTCCAAGTCATGGATGACATACTTCTTTTCATGCTCTTTAATATTTTTGGAATCATAACAAATCACATGTCCATATTTCATAAGGACTCCACCAATTCCCTCTTGAAAATCATATGTGCACACCACAAAATCATTATTTGGATCAACAATCTTAAGAATTGGTGTACTAGTGAGAAATCTCATCAACTATTGGAAAATTTCTTCACACTTGGGTGTCCATTAAAATTTGGCTCCTTTCTTCTGCAAGGATGTACTAATTGGACGTGCCACTTTTGAGAATCCTTCTATGGATCTCGTGTAGTATCCATTCAATCCCATAAATGACCTTACATATGATACATTCATGGGTGTATGCCATCCCATAATGGATTCAATTTTCTTTGTATCTATTGCTATTCCTTATTTAGAGATAATGTATCACAACTGAATTTTCTTATGATGAAATTTTTTTACCCAACTTAGCATAAAGCTTATGCTCTCTTAGCACTTGTAGAACCAATCTCAAATGCTCTTCATGCTCCTCCTACAATTTGGAATAAATAAGAATGGCATCCATGAATACAATGACAAACTTATCCAAATACTACCTAAATATACCATTCATCAAATACATAAAGGTAGCCGATGCATTTGTTAACCCAATTAGCACCACTACAAACTCATAGTGACCATATCTGGTTCTGAATGTTGTCTTGATGATACCTTATTCTTTTATCCTTACCTAATGGTAAGGTGATCTCAAGTCTATTTTTGAGAAAATATTTGCTCGTCTTAGCTGATCAAACAAATCATTAGTTCTATGAAGAGATATTTATTCCTCACAATGACCTTGTTCAACTACTAGAAGTCACTACATAACCTCAAAGTACCATCCCTTTTCTTTAGAAATAGTACTAGTGCTCCCCACACACTTGCATGTATGTACCCCTTCTTCAATAATTATTCAAGCTACATGTGTAACTCTTTCAACTTAGGTGCACTCATTATATATGGAACTTTAAAAACTAGGGAAAATCCAAGCATCAAATCAACACATGTACTTCTTCAATCACATCTACAAATTCTTGTAACAATGGAAAGTCGTCTAAACTTGAACCGTCTTCCATTTTTGCTTCTTCAATACTGCTTTGAAATATGATATGGATTATAAATAATGTAGACCTGTATTTGCAATGTGTTTAGATCAATAAATCTATCAGATAAACCTTTTTCCAAAATTTCATACTTTTTGTCAAATTAGGTTACAGGCCCCTTCTCTGTTAAATTTATGGAAAGATAAGAAGCAACGATTCATAATCAGATTCACTATGCTTATTCTCCTACTTATCCTCTTTCTAGTGACTATACCCATGTTCATTTATGATATCATAATTGAAAGTTACATCTCTCTAAGATCATAATTTTTCCCAATTTCACATTGATCATGTAGTTGCACTTATTCCGAAGGACCAACTTTTGAGACTTGTAGTAGAAAATTTGTAAATAATTAGAAAAACTATTGTATTGGATGTTGATATCCCATATGATTATGAGTACCTAGACATTTCTAACACTCAAATCTGTTGCTCCATTCATATTTTATAAAATTATGGAATTGCTAACTTTTAAATTTTGTAATTCTTCCAAACTTAGAATTTTCACTCAAAACTATTGTCTCACAACCCAAACATTTATGGAAAAATCGTCTCTAAGAAAATTTGTTCAGCCCGATGAGTAGGAAAAATGTCGATTTTTTTTTCTTCCAATTATGCATTCTTGGTTCACCTTTGTCTCCAATTTTCAAAAATTGATCCTTCTTGTGCCCAACTAGTGTCCATTATGGCGCTCATCAACATATCTACTCCACACACTTTGGAATTTCACCAATTTCCACCAGATTAATTTCCGTGGCTAGCAAATGACCGCACTTAAAAATTTCCAACCCATTCTAAACCCACACACATCCTCTAGGTGTTGGTCTTCAAAAACCCCTATTTCCAATTTTTGAGAAAATTGGAGCGGAATAGGTTGATGTCCCTCTCTGGAATTTATGTGGTATCCATAAATGGCATTGGAATGCCACTGGTTTAACCAAAATATGAGCAGTTCTACTCCTTTTGTGGTCAAATCAATTTTGAGGCTCTAGACTTTTTAAAGCTTTCTAATTTTTTGCTAGCGTGGCATGATGTTGACATGGTGGGGTGCTAACATGTCATGACACATGTCTATTGATGTGCCAATGGGTTTATATGTGCCACTCCCTGATGTGGTCATGACACCATCCACCGACCTCCATGTCAGCATACCACCTGCCATTTCGTTGTTACTCTTTCCATCCACCAACGGTGGTTTCAACTCTTGACAAAAATGTTTTTTTGAAACTGCCTTGATGAGCTAGAATGAATGTGGGAATGCTACGTCATATTGGAAATTTTACATTTTCAGCTCATGGAAAATAATTTAACCCTCGTGCATGTTCACGAGATGGAATGAATACGAGTCATCGATCTCCGTAACCATCCAATAGTTCGATATCCTCCTTCCTTTGTACATGTATTCACATGCGGTCATTTGTGCACTCTCCTGATGTGGCTAGTATACGTCACATCCCCTCATTCATGTGGCATCTACACATCATTTTGGATCCACGTGGAACCTCCACATCACACCATCCATGTGGCATTGGTGGGGCCTACACCAAATTTCCAAAATTTGAATTTTTTCGTAAATATGTAGATTCTTATTTTTGAAACAAGTGGCTATATGAAATATACATATGGCATGTTTCCATAAACATGTATCCAACCTGAAATTTTACATCTGGCCATTCCCGAGAATGAAAATTATTCTATCAACCTTGACATAATAGTGCATTCCTGGCTCATACCTCGAATTGGAAAATTTATATAGTTAACATAACTAATTTTTTTTTACATTGATGCAAAATTTTGCCCAAATTTTTCTAAAACTAATAAATTTTACCACAATTTCTCTCTAAATTCAACCCACCATTCAAAAACCCATTCAATAATTTAATTACAACTCTAAATTAAACAATGGAGGAATTAAACATGGTTTCACCAATGTTTTTCTCATGCAATTTTCATCAAACACTTCTTGAGCAAACTGAAGATCTGCTTATAGAATTCAATTTCATCCCATGCAGTCCCAATGTTGTAACCTTTGGATCTAATACCACTCAATCACATAACCAGTGACCTCACCATGCCTTTGGGGCCACAGGGTACTCAAGTAACTTACAAAATTCACCATTGACACTCAAATTCGTTTTTTTTTCTTCATAAATTTATTACCAAATTTATATTGGAAATTAAATGTATGGTTTCCCAAACTAAACATATGCATATATGAAAACATATAGGAAAAATTTATCATGAATGCATTCATACCATGCAATTAGATATTCACATACATAAATTAAACAATATGCATAACAATAATATATACCAGTGTTTTTCGGAACCAGACCACAACTGGTAAAACCGATTGGCCCGATCCATTCATAGGCCCAACCGGTCCAGTTAGGTGTCTGAACTAAAAAATCCCCAATTTTTTCCTGAATCGGTTATGAACTAGTTGGTTCCGTATAGAACCAAGCCAAAACCGCCGAACCAACCGGTTTTGACTGTTTCCATATGAAATTGACCAGTTCGTACTCTGTCATACCGCCACAATGGGCGAACCATGTTTTTTAAATTTAAAAAAAAAAAAAAACATAAAAAAATATATCCTAAATATTCTAACCTTAGCCTAGGCCCCTACTCATGTTATTTAAAGACCCCTACTCATGTATTTTGGTTCAAAACTCCAGAGATGAATTGCACTCGTTGTTATTTTGGTTACTTGCACCCATACTTGGTATATATATGAGAAAATTTGCATATTTGTGTATTAATGGTTTGGATTCATATGTCTACACATGTATGTGTGTGTGTGTGTGTGTGTGTTTTTACAAAATATGAATATTTTATGTATTTTTTGGTCAACTGATTTTTTTCCGGTTTCTGGTTTGTTTCACATTTTGGGATCTGCTGGTTTGATCACTACTTTGATTATGATAACATTGATATATACATGTCATTTCATACACAATTAGAAACTTATCTTAAAATATCCTCCAACTCACTGCAAACTAAGGACGTTCCTTAAAGCCATAGGCACTCTGTTATACCAATTCTCTCTATAACAAAGGACACCCTTGAACTGGGAATATCAATACACAAGAAGGAAAACTCATCTCAATACCTAAGCAAACTCACAAGTGTCGAATCCCCTCCACAGTTGTCCCAATCTGCTAGCACTCCTTCCCCATCATCCTGCACAACCCAAGGAATAGGGTCCCCTTCCCTAAGTTAACAGTCCTTCAGGTGATCGCCAAATCCCTTCTAGGGATCCAACATAGGTCGAACATGATCTCTTTATGCCAAGACTCTAGGGACCTCAACTGTAGGATAGGTTCTCTCATAAGGGAAACTCAATTCCCAATGATAGGATATTTAGACACTTAGGAGCAAGCACGCAAACCGAGCAAGAAGAGTAAAAAAAAACCCCTTCCTCATTCCCATATTTTACATACCTTTCTTTTAAAAGGAAAAGTGCATGCAATTTCTATTTTCAAGTTACTTTATTGTAAAAGTGCATCTCACTTAAATAATAAAAAATAAAAATACAAGTGAGTCACTTAAGTTTTTTTATTTATTGTTGCACTATTTAAAAGTAATATCATTGTAAAAATGAAATCACTTATTTTACAAAAGTGGTTCACTTAAAGCAACTTTCTTGTAAAGTGATTGTCAAAAGGTTCATCTTGGGAAGAGGGGGGTTCTTTTCTTTTGCTGGACATTCTCTAGCTGCCACGTCACTATTGGGGACATCTTCAACAGTTTCTTTGTTCAAGCATAACTTCATCATACAGAGTCAGTTTTCGGTGCCGTTTTTTTTTAAACCGACTATTTTTTCGAGCTCTTCACATCCAGACTATTGGTTTCTACTTTTATAGCCATTAATTTACAAATATGGCCACCCCTTGTGATATTCTACTTAACAGTTCCAACTATTTCTCATGGAAATCTCGTATGGAGGATGTTCTACGAAGTAGGGGACTTTTCAGAATTACCTCAGGGAAAGAAAAAGAACCCACTGATGATGATAAGAAAATAAAATGGGCAAATAGATGTGATGAAGCTCGTGGATTGATTGGGATGTCAATCTCTACTGATTTGCGATTCCACATATCTGGAATTGATGAACCTAATGCTGGTTGGGACAAGTTGGAATCTGTGTTTGGTAAACACAATGAAATTCGAGGTCACCAACTCAAAAATGAGTTGATTTCTTTAAATCCAAGTGACTTTTCATGCATTCAAGATTATTTATCTAAGTACAAAACTCTTAAACTCTTATGTGCAAAATGTAAGATTGAGAAGGAAGACAAATAATGCATTTATCATATTCTTTCCAAACTTGGACCTGCATATTCTGCTTTTGTATCTACATTTTACTCCATGAAAGCATCCTTGAATGCAGCTAGCTATCAAGAGCCTAGTCTTGAATCCTTTTGTGATTCCTTGATTAGAGAACAAGATAAACTCATTCATCTTGGAATAATCAACAATGTAGATACATATGCGAAAGCCTTATTGTCCCAACAGAAAGAAAAGTCCAAACCTCCCAAAAAACAAAAATTTTGCAATAATAAGTCAAACAAGGGTCCCAAACCCTCTCAATCAGCTCCTTCTTTAAAAAATGACAAAGGATCCAAGCCAAAAGGCAAGAAGACTGAGCGTCATTGCAACTATTGCGGGAAAGATAACCATGATGAATCTAAGTGTTTCAAGAAGATGGCAGCCTTGGAAGCAGCAATGAAGAAGCACCACATCAGCCTAGATTCGCCTTCAGAATCTGCCTCTCATGGACATGCACTTTGTGCTTCTGATTAGTCTTATAATGCATCTTCTTCTTCTACTTCGAATGAATGGCTCATTGATTCTAGAGCATCTTATCATACGGCTAAGGATCAAGCCATCTTTTCTACTATGCATGAATGTAACACCAAACAAATATTTGTTGGTGATGATAGATCTCCAAGTGTTGTAGGAGCTGGAACAGTTCTAGTAGATAATGGTCATTTTAGTGATGTACTATGTGTTCCAAGAATTTCCTGCAATTTGTTATCAGTCTATCAGATCACTCATTCTGGTGAAGGTAAAATTGTGACCTTTACACCTCACCAAGTTGTAATCAAGGATTTTAAAGATCCTCAACAGGTCCTAGCTACCGGAATTGTTGATGATATTACCAGTTTGTACAAGTTTAACAACTTTGGGTCATCACCTTTCCCTTCAGTTTTTGTTGCTCATAGTGATAACTTGAGCAAACTTTGGCATGAGAGATTTGGTCACTTAAATTATCACTCATTGCAACAACTATGTAAAGAAAATATGGTGACAGATCTTCCGATGGTATCTTGCAGAGATGGTGTTTGTTCCGGTTGTGTACTCGGAAAACATCATCGGGATAGTTTTGACAAATGTGCCTCTTGGCACGCCTCGGTTCCCTTGGATCTTGTGCATAGTCACTTGTGTGGTCCTCTTCCATCTGCTTCCTTTTCTGGTTTCAAATATTTCTTAACTTTCATTGATGATTACACCAGACGCACTTGGGTTTATTTCCTAAAACTTAAGAGCGAAGTATTTAACATGTTCTTGGCCTACAAGGCCCTTGTTGAAAAACAATCTGGTCATCAAATTATTAAGTTAAGATCTGACAATGGAGGAGAATATGTTAACAAAAAGTTCACTACTTTCTGCACTGAACAAGGCATCCAACAACAGCACATTGTTCCATATACACCACAACAAAATGGTGTAGCTGAGCGGAAGAACCGCACTTTAAAAGAAATGGCTAATTGTATGATCCAATCTAAGGGACTAAGTCTTCAATTTTGGGTTGAAGCCATTAATTGTGCAAATTACATAGTTAATCGCACCCCCACTAAAGCATTACAAGGTATAACACCGGAAGAAGCATGGAGTAAAACTAAACCTGATGTAAGTCACTTCCGTGTGTTTGGTAGTGAAGCATGGGCTCACATTCCGGATGAAAAACGGAAAGCATTATAGCCTAAAAGTGAAAAGTGCATATTTGTTGGATATTCTGAAGATGTAAAAGGTTGTAGACTTCTTCAACCACATTCTCATGATATAATCATTAGAAGAGATGTTAAATTTGATGAAAATCTCTTGGCCTGCGAGCCTAACTCGGCGATTGTGCCATCTTTGGCCTGCGAGCCTAATTCAACGTTTGTGCCTTCTTCTTCTTCTTCCAACTTCCTTGACAGCTTTCCAACTCCAATTTCTGATGATGACAGTGAGGATGAAAATCCACCTCCGCCTGCTCATGTTCCTCCAGTTGCACCAGCACAAGTGCTTCCTCGATGGGTCCGTTCAACATGTGAAGCAGCTGGTGATCTTGCCGGTGATCCTAGAGATCAACGTCGAACACGTTCTCAGTTTCAATGAGCCTCTTCTCTTTTGGCTCAAGTTTCCGAGAATCATGATCCAGAAACTTTTGCAGAAGCTTCAGGGAATCCAGATTGGGATGCAGCCATGGATGAAGAATATTGTTCCTTAATGGTGAACGATACTTGGGATCTTGTCCCTCTTCCAAAAGGAAGAAAACTTGTTAGATGTAAATGGGTCTACCGAACTAAGTATGCATCAGATGGAAGTGTTGAAAGACTTAAGGCAAGGTTAGTTGCCAAAGGTTTTTCCCAAGTTGAAGGGATTGACTACAGTGAAACCTTTGCTCCTGTCGCAAAAATGAACTCCATCTGCCTTGTTCTTTCCCTTGCAGCCTTACACAACTGGGAAGTCCATCAAATGGATGTCAAGTCTGCCTTCTTACATGGTGATTTATAGGAGGAAATTTACATGGAACAACCTCCTGGCTATGTTCAGAATAACTCTAGCCTTGTCTGCCGCCTTAAGAAATCCTTATATGGCCTTAAGCAAGCTCCTAGAGCTTGGTATGCCAAAATGGATAACTTTCTCCTTGACACTGGTTTTTCTAGATGTCATTCTGACTCCAATGTCTATACCAAGAAAGTAGGAAACCATCTCATCATACTTGTTCTATATGTTGATGACCTTATTCTTACTGGTAGTGACCCTAAGCTTATAACCCATGTGAAATCCAGTCTTAAACAAAATTTTGAAATGTCAGACTTAGGACATTTGCATTATTTTCTTTCTCTCCAAGTCCTGCAAACCAAAGAAGGAATCTTTCTTTCTCAGTCTAGGTATGCTTGTGACCTTCTTCATCGCTTTCACATGGAAGATTGTACACCAGCCCCTTCTCCCTTCCAGTCTGGAGTAAACTTTCTTCCACTTGTACTTCACCTGAAGTCGATGCCAACTTGTATCGTCAGCTTGTTGGTAGTCTCTTATACTTGACTCATTCCCGTCCTGGCCTTTCCTTTGCCATTGGTCGTGTTTTCCGTTATATGCAGACACCTCATGAAAGTCACTGGAAAGCAACTAAAAGAATACTTCGATATATTCGAGGTACAGTTCAGTTTGGGATTCATTACAGTACACGGGGGAAACCTTTGTTGGTTGGTTTCACTGATTCAGATTGGGCCGGCGATCCTGATGATCGAAAGTCTACTGCAGGTTATGTTTTCAGTCTGGGATCTGGACCTATTACTTGGGCTTGTAAGAAACAACAAGCTCTTGCTCTTTCTTCAGCAGAGGTAGAATATCGAGCAGCAGTTAATGCCAGTCAAGAAGCCTTATGGCTTCGACAGATCTTTTTAGAGTTTGGATTCGAGCAGCAGCAGCCTACTCCACTTTGGTGCGACAATCAAAGTGCCATCAAGCTTTCCAGAGATCCAATTCTACATCAACGCAACAAACACATTGAGCTACATGTGCACTTCATCAGAAATCTTGTTCATGATCGTGTTCTTGAAGTGCTATTTTTCCCTACAGATGATCAAGTTGCAGACATCTTCACCAAGTCTCTTACAAAAGCGAAGTTTTCTAAACTTCGATCTATGTTAGGAGTTCAGGAACTTGTCATTAAGGGGGGATAGGCTCTAATGCCTCCTTCCTTCTCCTAATAGTGTCACTTTTGTAAATCCTTCAATCCTATCCCAAGTTGTTCTTAAGGGGGGATGTTAGGATATTTAGACACTTAGGAGTTAGTTAAGATCAACTTGTGTAATATATCCGTTAGGGATAGTGTGTTTCTTTAGTATGCATTTGCAAATACTTAATCCAACGGTCATGATATGTTCCCGACATAGAGTGATCTGACGGCTCAACTTCTCTTAGATCAAACCTAACCTTGATCTGTGGCTTAACACCCGATTGGTCCATGATCTCTATTTAAAGAGCATGGAGGGTCATTGTTTAGTTGATCGATTATGAGAAGCCCATTTGTAACTTTCTTTCTTTGCATAATAAATTGTCCCATAGAAGCTATTTGGCTGGGGTCGTGGAGTGTTTCCCTCAAGAGGGTTTAAACCACGTCAAAACATCGGTGTGTTGATCTGTGATCTGTTTGTGTAAAGTGGTTGCTCTTGGTGTTCGGTCCTTTGGTAGTACCCTGTGTACCCGAACACCCAACACTAATATCCTAGGGTAAGATGCATTTAGAACTCTATAATTTTGATTGTCCTCTGGTACATCTCCAAACTCTGGTTCAGAATGATGGGCTTGGTGATTGATAGAATGATCGAATGAACTAGTTTCTCAATAATCTATATGCATGTTGATAGACAAGTGACATAAATGAAAAGTTCACTTTTCCTCTTATAATCCCAAGATTAGGATAACTAACTCAAAGTTATGACTAATGTACTTTAATAAAGAGGTCTTTATAAAGTCTAGGATAAAAGGAATAATAAGGATAATGACTTAAACTTATAATTCACTAGGGTCATCTCCCCCTTAACTCTCTTCTCACTTTCCCCTATTATGAAATCATAGTTGTTGGGTCATGGAATTTTCATCTTCTTACATCCTCTTTTCCCTATTTCTAATCCCATTTCTACTTACCTACGATCTCGTATTAATCTATTCTAATGCTCATATGTGGGATTTGGGATCAAAGTGTTTTCCATTGCGTTATTTTAGTATTTGTTGGGCCTGGCCCAAGTGGGGCATTTTTGTGAAAATCAAGTTTTGGTACTGCGAAGTTAAGGGCAGTAAGATTAAAGACTTTTTGAACAAGTCAGTTTTGGGAAGCTGTGAAGTTGAGCGCAGCACAACGTCAGAAGAGCTGCGAAGTCCAGCGTTGCGGAGGAGTACATCGTTGCGAAGAGCCCGATCTACGGAGATCCGGCAAGGCAGAAGGTGGACGAAAGATGGAAAGTATTCCGGTTAGACCATCGGCAGTCTATTTTTGGTAAAGATGCTCCATGATTACCAAGTGGTGGGTAAGGAGTAAAGCGGAGGAAAGCGACCGGTTGCACAAGCAAGGAACCACTACATGAACCGGTCGCATAAGGTCGTTATAGAAGGAACGACCAGGTGAAAGCAACCTGTTGGCATGCACGTGATAGGGGGGCTGATAGCGACGTGACCACGCGCAGAGGATGGCCACAATGGAAGATTCACTACCAGAAGCTAGCAGTCTAGTTAAGGGAAAAATGCGACAGTTTTGGGAAACCTTAGGGTTTTTGCCTGCATATTGTAAAGACATGACCTATGGGCATGATCTATAAATAGGCACCATTTTGTAAGGGAAAGGGTTTTTGGGTTGTTGTTCATCTCTCATGGTTATTGAATAGCCTTCATTGTATATTTTGAGCAAGACCTGTTTTGAGTCTACCATTGTAAAGGCTCTGCAAGTTGTGTGCGCAGAGGCCTATTGAGAGAGAAGAGAGTCTGCAGCTGAGTGCGTAGACTGGAACTATTGTACCCTTCCCAAATACTAATACAACAACAGTTCATGTGGACGTAGCTCCGATCCTAGGGGTGAACCACGTTAAATTCCTATGTTGTGTGATTGTTTCCATGTTTGCATCTGTGTATTTGCTTCCAACGAATGCTTGAGATCTTGCTTATCAGTTTATGTGTTTACTTTTATATGTATTCGCCATAAGGAATGAGATGGGAGTAATATGTTAATTTTCACTTATGTAGATGAATGCTAGATGCTTAATTATTTCTAAGTCTAAGTGAATGTATAAGCCTGTTGTATAAGCACTTAAGTCAATTGAGTCTGCGTTGTGCAACTCCATCGAAGCGCAGCACCGGAAGTGCACAGTACTTTGAGTTCCATCACTTTGCATAAGTCATAAGATCAATAATCTAAGGCAGTTGATGAGTAGGTAAAAAACTAAGTGTTATTTGTTGAAGCGAATTAAGTCTAAATAGGAAGCACAGTTATCTATTGCATTGTCCCATGTTGAGCTATTTATGAACTGCGCAGTCCTTGGATACGCGAGTTGTAACAAGTGTCTGGGATTGTAGAAGTATTAACCGTGATGAAGGTGATCGTCGTGCAGTCCTTAGTTTGTAGCATAGCCCCGCAACACGCTGCTCATTATATCTGCTTAAGAACTCATCATGCGGCTGTGGAAACCAGATTCCACAGTGCCCCCATAACTTTGCCTCGAGTGAGACCTCAATCTGCTCGTCGATTGTTTCCGAAAGGGCCTGTGAAAAGGGGTTTTGTTGGTTCCTTGAACCACAAAGAATCTGGGTCTTTATAGAAAACCTCAAGACAAGTATAGTAAGCTAACAAATGGTTCCGTTTCCACGCTAAGAATCCATGATGAGTTTCCACACTTGAAAGTAGTGATGTGCTCAGAAGAAAAGGTTCCGTTGATTGCAGAAATTTGGCATCCAGACAAGAAAGAAATCTGGGCTTGGTGTGACAAGACAGAAAGAGACTTTGCCAAGAAAGAAAATAGAGATCTACATCTCTCTGATATAGATAGGTTGAACAAATATCCATGGAAAGATATCCACGAGATTTTCTAGGCATCTTTTGGAAACGAGTTGCACGAGTGGTTATCGCAGCTCGCAAAGCGTAAGAACTGTTTCCCACCAGACATACCGACTGAGTGGACTCTAGAGCTCATTGCAAGGGTCAAAGAAACAGATAATCCATTTTCAAGAGCAGTCGAATTTTGGGTTGACATTATCCTAGAAGGCTTTGTGACAGAGTTCGATGTGGACACCCTGAAGTCCTACAGCGCAGCCGAAACAGAGTTTTTCAAAGGTTTTAGAGGTAAGTACCTGAACAATTTGAGTTTATCCATTAAAATGCTTTTAGCTAAAAAAGGTATTTTAAAAATGCAGTAAAGATTCCTAGCAATTTGAATCTGTAATGGTCAATAGCATTTATAGTGATTCTGACGAAGAAACGCATCATTTGAGGAGTGGAAAAATATATAAGTGTACCACTCAGAAGACTGGACTCCGCGTAGATATTGATTTACAAACTCTGCCTGATAGCCAAACTGCACCTTTATCCGCCACCTATCAACCTATTACACTGCAGAATCCACCCATTGCAAGTACCGCGCCTCCTATCTCTTAGAATCCGTCAGTTCAGAACCCTCCTATTGTTAATATCCCTCATCCTCAAAGTGTTGATACCAGTAACATCGCAGGAGCGAGTACTCAGATTATCTCAACTCACAATAACCTACTTCAGAACATTCTGCACGGTACCAATTTCACTTTTGCCGCTCAGAACCATGCGCAAAACACTACACCACCTAGGAGAAGGATGACTGATGATATCAAGCTGCCGATATTCAAAGGAACAGGTTTGGAAGACCCTGACCAGCACTGGTTTTTATGTGAAGCCATCTAGAGTGTTAAGCAGGTCCAGGATGATGCTGTGAAGAGAGCGCAGCTCGTCACTGCGTTCAGAGACAAAGCATTAAACTGGTTCATGAAGTACTCTCAAGGACATAATAGAACCTTAACAGAAATTAAGGCCGCATTATTGAGTGAATTTAAAAAACCAAAGTCAGAATTGCAGTGTATCAGGGAACTAAAAGAGATTAAGCAAAAACCTAATGAAACAGTCTGGGAATTTGAACAGAAATTTAAGACACTGCTAGACCAAGTAAGTTTTGTCATAGCTTTGCAGCAACACCAAGAATGGTTTGTAGCTGCGTTGTTTCCTCATATCAGATTGTCATTGATACAGCAGAAGGTGGCTTCTCAGGTAGAATCCCTGGAGATCGCGATGAAACTAGAAGCTTCACCAATTGGAGAAACTAGCACTAGGATGTCTCAAATTCAGACCCAGTTAGCTACCCTAACATTACAACTTCAGGATATGAAGAAAGGAAAATAAGAAAGACAAGAATTCTGGAGTACAGATGCAAAGGAGAAGGGCACACTAGAGAGAATTGTCCTTTATTTCAAGAGTACCTTAACAGTGGAGCCCTGAATCCACTAAATCAGAATCAAGCACTGTGGTGTGAAATCTGTAAAATACAAGGCCACAGGCCTGAAGACTGTTATCTGATACAGAAGTATGTGCGCACCCCTAAGAATCTATATTGCAATTTCTATAAATCAGTTGGACGTGATGAATCCAATTGTAGGGCATATGAGCTCAGGTGGGAAAGGAAACGAGACATGGATCATATGCGCGATAATGGAGTATACAGAGTACAAGAACAAACCCCACCGAAGCAAGATAATGCGCAATATGACCAAGGTTCATATAGAGGCCGTGGAGGATTCCGTGGGAGAGGAAGAAATACTGGTCCAAGACAAGGAAGGGGAAGAGGCCAGATGATCTGTTACAACTATGGCCAGGCAGGTGACTTATCTAGAGATTGTACCAATGAATGTACTACCTATAATTACTGCAAATATTTTGATCATGTTATTGAGCTCTGCCCACTGCTAATGGCAGAAATGCAAAAAAGAAAGCAAGATGCACTGAACCTAAACATTCAGTTGATCACATCAGAGAGAAGGCCTGTGGATCCAAGTATCAATGTAGTGACGCTACAACAGGCAAAGATAGAGGAGCAGAAGCTTCAACTTCTGGAGACTTTGAAACTAAGTAGACTCCTCTTGAAACAATTTGGATCAGAAAAGCTACTGGAAAGACACATGATTTCGATCTCGAGAAAAATAAAGGAGCATTTGAAGAAGCATGGGACATTTTCAAAGAACAACCACCTAGGTCACCAAGAATCCCCATTGCGCAATGAAATACCGCATATCGAGGATATGCCAGCGGCTTACGACAAAACATGCCATGCAGCAGAGATAGACACCTCCGTTGTGCAGTTCCTAAAGAGCTGCATGAAACTATTAAAGAGCCCAGATGCTATAGCAGAATTGCAAAAACTGTTATATCAGTATCAACCACGCAGCGAGATTGAAACTGTCCAGGGCGTAGTTCATCACATAGAGAAACACAAAAGAACAGGAAGAGAAATGTGACTTAGTGCGTAGATAGGAGACTATGAGATGGATGAGATCATTCTTGATCTGGGATCTGAAGTAAATGTATTAAATAAGCAGACATGGCAGCATATGGGGATACCAAAGCTGTTATGGTCACCTATAAAGTTGAGAATGGCCAACCAGGAGAAAGTCATACCTTTTGGAAGGTTAGCCAATGTTATTGTTGACATTGATGGAGTGCGAAGTCATGCAGACTTCAAGGTTATCGAGATTGTGGATGATAGTCACCCTTATCTTGAACTATTGGGAATTGACTGGGCTATGGATAACCTCGCCATCATAAACTTGAAAACAAAGAAGATGATATTTGAAGGAAAGCATCTCAAGGTCATCGCACCACTGGACCCTGCAAACGAAGACCGATACAGTGAGCCAATTCAAGAATAATCCAGAGCATAGGATCTTGACCGCCTTTACAAGATGACTGCAAACCAGGATGACTATATTAATCCCACTGCGGATGGAACAATCAATTGGCGATGTGACAGTTCTTGCATCTCAAAATATGATGCAGGACTGGAGAACTGGAAAAGCCATATGCATGAAGTATATGCAAGGAGATGCGCGCAGTTTACAAAGTCATTGCGATGGATTGGGAAGGCGGTAAGTCCAATTCCTACCTATGATGGTTTATCTAATGTTTATTCCTTTATCAAATAATATAATGCAACAATTGCAGAAGAACACGGCTTATCAGCGCTAGACATGGCATTGCGCGAGACACCTGCCAGATGGTGGGTTGTGCACAAGCAGACATTGACCACATAGGATCAGTGCAGAATCAAGATGCAGATCAGATTCGTTGAGAAGGTTGCGCTGACCTTTTAAAAATATAATGGACAGACATATCCAAGGGATCATATTGAAATCTGTTCACAAGCATGGAGGAGAGACCACCAACAAAATGGGTGCATCTATTTGTGCACATGTTGGAGGAACAAACTCCAAAGAAGTGGTATCTAGACATGGAGTTGCGCAGAGAAACTATATATTGGCCTACCCTAACTGCAAACTTCCAGAAGAGATTTAGTTTTGAAGACAAAATCCCTAGCATAAATGATGCTTTGCAAATTATTACGGAAAGAGTATTTAGAGCAGAATGTCCTCATAGAAACATGACATTAGAAGAATTCTTCGGAGAAGTACCTGAAAACCTATAGCCAGAGTACACGAAACAGATAGAGCATGCCCTTGAATTCTATAACCTTGCTGAAGAAGAAGATAAACAAGAAGAAAGTGATGAGGAGGACCCGCACAACATAAACATACCTGAGTCAGAAGGAGCACGCGACGTAGAGGGACCTCCGCTGGAAATTCGAGATATGAGCGGACCTGTAAAAATAAGGAAAGTGAACATTGGATCCAGCGAAGAACCGAAGTTCGCAAGTATTGGAGACTACTGGGATGATCAAACGGTCACGGAGATCATAGACCTGCTACATGAATATCAATATTTATTCCCAACTAAGTTCACAGAAATGAAAGGTATTCTGGGCGATTTAGGGGTTATGAAGATACCTCTTAATCCAGGCACGAAGCATGTTAAGAAAAGTCCCTATAGACTGAATCCACGATACAAAGAATGAGTTAGGGAAGAACTCGATAAGATGCTCGACGCGGGGATCATGGAGTCGGTTGAAGAGTCCGAGTGGATAAGCTCGATGGTGATCTAGGACAAGAAAACTAAAGGCGAGATCAGGATCTGCGTGGATCTCAGAAAATTGAATGATGCTTCGATGCCTGACCCATTTCCTACTCCCTTCACTGATGAGGTGCTCGATAACGTTGGAGGAAATGAGGCATATTCCTTCACTGATGGATTTTCGAGATACCATCAGATAAGAATTGATCCAGCAGATAGACATAAGACCACTTTTGCCACCAAATGGAGGTCTTTCCAGTACACATTAATGCCTTTTGGTCTGAAGAACGCACCTACCATCTTTTCTAGAGTTGTGGTCGTAGCATTTAAAGATTTCATGCATAAGTTTTTAGAAGCCTATTTTGATGATTGGACAGTATTTGGGTTGCTGAAGGACCATTGTGCAAACCTCAAATTGATGCTAGAAAAGTGCAGACAGCATCAAATTTCATTGAACCGGAAGAAGTGTCTCTTTTGTGAACCCTATGGAATTTTGTTGGGACACATTGTGTGCAAACAAGGCTTGATGATTGATCCTGTGAAGATCGCAGTTATTGTAAACTTGCTGACACCAAATTCAGTAAAGCAGCTGCGCACCACATTGGGCCATATAGGTTATTGTTGAAAGTTTATAAATGGTTATGCTTAGATAACCGCGCCGATGGAGAAGTTTTTGAAGAAAGATGCACAGTTCATCTGGAACGAAGAATGTGAACAGGGCTTTGACACATTAAAAGAGAAAATGGTAACTGCGTCGATCCTAGTTTTTCCAGACTGGGAGAAACCATTTCATGTCCATGTTGATGCTTCATGTATAGCATTGGGTGTTGTACTAGCACAACCAGGAGAGGGAGGTATTGACCATCCCATTGCATTTTTGAGCAGGAAGCTCTCATCTGCAGAAAAGAATTACACGACCACTGAGAGAGAGGGTCTAGCTATGGTCTATGCATTGTAGAAATTCAGTCACTATCTGCTTGGTGCGCACTTCTCTATGTTCACTGACCATTCTGCTCTGAAATACCTAGTCAACAAGCCAGTGTTAGGGGGGAGAATCTGCAGATGTTTGTTACTCTTTCAGGAGTATGACGTTGAAATTGTAGTTAAGCTAGGTAGTTTGAACTTAGGACCTGACCATCTATCAAGGATCGAGTCAGGAGAATAACCTACAAACCATGAAGACAATTTGCCTGATGCGCAGTTGTTTGCCATCCAGATAGTTGATGATTACTATAAATATATCATAGATTTCTTGACTACTAGATTGGCACCCATTGAGTTCACTACGCAACAGAAGAAGCAGCTGGTAGTGAGGGAAACAAACTTCACCATAATTGTAGGATAGCTATACAAATTGGGACCGGATGAAGTGCTGTGCAGATGTGTTTTAGAGCACGAGAATCCATTTATTTTGGCTGAGGCACATTCAGGTATATCGGGAGGCCACTACGCAGGGAGAGCTACTGCATAGAAGATATTGCTAGCAGGGCTATGGTGTCCTACTATTCACAAAGATGCAAAGGAACATTTCCAGAGCTGCGATGTTTGTCAAAGGATAGGGAAGCCGTCGCGAAGAGACAAGATGCCTTTGACCCCGCAGCTCACACTTCAGGCATTTGAGAAATGGGCCATTGCTTTTGTAGGGCCTATAAACCCACCGGGGAAAAGAACTGGTGCGAGATATATTATTACTACTACTAATTATCTCACTAGATGGGCAGAAGCAAAGATATTGAAGGACTGTAGCACAGTCACTACCACGCGGTTCATTTTTTAGAACAACCTTACAAGGTTTGAATGCCTAAAGATTTTGATGAGTGATCAAGGCACTCATTTTCTAAACAGAACTATTGAGGCATTGACAGAAGAGTTCCACATTCATCATCAGTGAAGTACGCCATATCATCCGCAAGCAAATGGAACTATGGAAGCTTTCAATAAAGTACTAGAGAATGCGCTAACTAAGATATGCAATGTGAATAGGGATTACTGGGATCTGCGCATTCCAGCAGTGTTGTGGGAATACAAAACTACTTGCAAGAAATTGACAGGCCATACGCCTTTTAGATTGGCCTATGGACAAGAAGCAGTGATGCCTATGGAGTATATTATTCCCAGCTTGAGAATAGCTGCATTCACAGGCATGGCAGATCGCGACGCACTAGGAGAAAGGCTTCTACACTTGGTTGGTCTGGAGGAAGATCGCTTCATCACAGGCTTTCACCAACAAGTGTAGAAATACAGAGAAAAAGCATGGAATGATTGCCACATCAAAAACAAGTCCTTTCAGGTAGGTGATCTAGTCCTCCTGTATGATAGCAAATTTATGAAATTTCCTGGAAAGTTTAAGATGCACTGGCTTGGTCCATATACTATTGTACATGTTACTAACGCTAGCGCAGATCAGTTAGCCACGTTAGTTGGAGATGACCTACCTGGATTAGTCAATGGGAGTAAGCTAAAGCCCTATCGGGATATCCCTACTTCGCAGAACCCTCTATAGAGTGCAGCCACGAGGCAAAAAAAAAGGAGAGAGAAAAAGAAAAAGAAAAAGAAAAGAAGAACCACGCAGCGCGAAGCTCAAAAAGGTAGCTGCACAGATCCAATGAAGTAGAAAAGAAGCAGGTTCAAAACCAAGAAGCTCGGCACGGCAAAGCAACTGTGTTGAAGTAGAGATGGTCCACCGCACGGTTCGATGTGACATTCCAAAAAAATAGTCGTTAGAATGTCGGTCGTAAATATAGTCGTTATATAGTACTTCTGCCAACGACCGCTCGAGCATTTAATGCAGAAATAGCCGTTATGAATGATTTAATGAAGGAAAGGACTCAAATCCTTGTTGGATTTGGCCAACAGATACCGCATTTAATGCTTATCTAGGAGTTGAGGGGCACGGATGAGGCTATCTATGCCTATAAATACTGATGTATTTGGACTCACGGGCGTTACCGAAACCCTTGAATTTTCTTGCGACCGATACTCTGCGATTCTTTACAGCAAGTTATCAGCAATCCCATCGTTCCGTCAAGAACTATCTAGTGAATGTTTGAGAGGTTCTCTATTGAGCAAGATTTCACAGTCCAGGAAACTGTGAAGGTGTTTAGATACGGAGGTATCGAAGGGTTGATGAGAACCCCTATCAAGAAAGTTATAATAGAACAAGGTCAGGCTTCCCGAGGATTACCAATACACGCTACAATAATGCAAGATAAAGGCAAACAACCAGTGGCACCGAAGATGAAGCCAAAAGTAATGAGTTCCACAATGCCACAAGTTCCACTAGGCGACAAGGAAATCCCACTGAAGTTAACCCCTGAGTATATCTCGTCGCGTGCCCAGGATGCATCGGCCATTAATCTATTGAAAAATGCCAAGTATGAGATTCCTCTCTCACCTATGTCGAAGTGGGAGGAAATCTATTAGGTAAGATCCTGGAATGTAAGTGGGAAGATTACAACCTGCTTCAGATGCAGAAGGACCCCTATGAGCCTAAGTATCCAAAGTTCCAGCCAAACCAGTACATGTGCTGGAAGAAAGACATCAAAGGCAATTCTACCTTGGTTGCAGAAACTTTGTTATCCCGAGTATTAGAATCGGGACTGCTCAACCTATTGAGACTCCCGCACTTCGACCAAATGCCATAGTTGAATGTAGTGGTGCAAACCCTGATGTCGTGCATCCACCAGGGATATTTGTGGCTTGATCGCAATATCGACCTGAACATTGACTTGATTCACCCGATCACTGGATTAAGCAAGAGCGACGAAGACCCAAAGCAGTTCTTTCAAGGAAAGAGCAGGGACAACGAGGTCGCCGCGAAGATGAAGAAAAAGCAAATTGTCGTCAAAGGAAAGAGAGGCTTTGTCATGGATGACATAGATGATGAGGCTACGCGATTATGAGAAAGGAAAGACCATTGGAAGTACCCGCGGGCGCAGTGCTACTTGGTGCAAAATCCGCGGAGGGAGGAAGATTCAATTGGTGTCAGTATTTGTTGAATGAGTTCCTAGAGGAACTGAATGATACACAGACCCATGGCGGTAATTTCCATTTTACATGGCTAATAGTATTGATTGCGTTCGTAGGATTGAAGGACCCAAAGGATTACGTTGGCGTAAGAACCGACAACAATGATTGCAGAGGAGCCTGTTATGCAAAACTTTGGGCGAACTTAAATTCAGAAAGACAGCACGCGACAATTGAAGTCTTCTACACTTATTATGAGAAGCTGCGTGAAGCCATCATCGTCACGTCGTGGATAACAAAAGAGGTAATGGCTAAGTACATTCACACTGTCAATTTTTATGCTAACATGCGTTCTATTCACATTTCAGCCAAGGCACAGAAGAAGAACCCTGAATGGTTCCCAAGAAGATACCACATGAATGAGGAAGACATTGATAACATTATGAAGGAATGGCCTGCTGAGTTTAGAGTCGAAGTTGTGGAAATCGAAAGTGACTTCGCGAAGAGAAATCCCATTCCTACACCCATTGTCGAAGCTGTGGATAGGGACAAGAAAAAGGAACGACGCTGAGAGTCCTGTGCAGCAGAAGGTACAGAAGAAGAAACAGAAAACAGTTAAGGGCTCGTCTGAAGCCAAACTCCATGAGGAGGATTACGAGATGATCGTGTCTATAGTAACATCGCAGATGGAAGACCTGATGACCAAAAAAGATAAAAAGAATGAGGCCATTCAATAGAGTCTGCAGAAGAATTTGATCACGCTGCAAGGAATTACAGAAAATATTGAAGAAGTACACCGCCGCTTACCCTTGCCGCGAGACTCAGAATCGGAAGGGAAGTCAGGAGGAACTTTGCAGCCGAAGACAGCGCAACTAGCCCTGACTTTGCCATCGAAGCTACGCATAGACAAGATGGATCCACTAAGTGTAATATTTCCACTGCGCGAGCAGTTAACTGTGGGTGACCAGGATATCCAGTATGTGGATGTAGACATCTCAGTTCTACCAATGGAGGGTCTATATAATCTGCAAGTGCAGGTTGTGGAGGAGATCCACGAGAGATATGTAGTTGCTCAGAACCAGTACCATGACTTAGTTGAAAACTATAAGAAGTTGCAGGAGTCAAGCTTAAAGCGATCCATGCAATTGCAAGATGAGCACGACCGCTGCATGAGACTAGAGTCCACAGTCACCATGGTAGTTGCGGAGATATCGAAATGCGATGAACAGCCAGACTCATCGGACACTGTCATTAAGATCGGCGAGGTGGTCAGTGATCTTAAAGCCGAAATGAAGGATATGGAGGTCAGTTACGAAGCAAAGATTGTTGCGTTGGAAGCACAAACTCAGCCGAAGACTCCACCTGATCAGCAACAACTGAGAACCGCAAAATTGAAAGCTGCGGCAGAAAGTATAGCCAGCGAAGTGGCTAAGTGCCAAACCTTGTTAGAGGAGATGAAAAAAATGTGTACAGCGCTTGAAGAAGACCAACAGTTGCAGGAACTCAAGAACGAGTTGAAGGACAAGCAAGCAGCATTGGAAATGCTAGAAGGAGAGGACAAGGCCCTACCGCCAAGGGATTGAATCAAGAGATTTCCAGAATTTAGAGGATTGAAAAAGGCACTACAAGAACTGCGAGATAGGGAGACCGAAATCGGAGATAAGTAGCAGACCCTGCAGGAGGAAGCCCACGAGCTCACGCAGAAAATTGAAGAAAAGTTGAGAGAGCTCCGCGAAGGATAGGATTCAATACAAAAGAAAATGGATGATGAAATCACAACTGATGTATTAGAAACCGTCAAACAAATTGAGCACGACACCAAGAAAGATGTTGAAAAATTGAATGCAACATACCAAGAGCTCGCTGCGAAGTTAGCTCCACAGGAGGAAGAACAACTAGGAGAAGTAGAAATTGAAGGTGGCTCGAGGATGAGCCATATGTAAGTGTTAGGGGCCTGTTGGGCCTGGCCCAAGTGGGGCATTTTTGTGCAAATCAAGTTTTGGTACTGTGAAGTTAAGCGTAGTAAGGTTGAAGACTTTTTGGACAAGTCGGTTTTGGGAAGCTGCGAAGTTGAGCGCAGCGCAGCGTCGGAAGAGCTACAAAGTCCAGCGTTGCGGAGGAGTACAACGCTGTGAAGAGCCTAATCTAAGGAGATCCGAAAAGGAAGAAGGTGGACGGAAGATGGAAAGTATTCCGGTTAGACCATCGATAGTCTATTTTTGTTAACGATGCTCCATGATTACCAAGTGGCGAGTAAGGAGTAAAGCGGAGGAAAGCGACCGGTCACACAAGCAAGGAACCACTACATGAACCGGCTGCATAAGGTCATTAGAGAAGGCACGATCAGGTGAAAGCGACCCGTTGGCGTGCGTGCAACAGGGGGGCTAATAGCGTCGTGACCGAGCGCAGAGGATGGCCATGATGGAAGATTCACTACCAGAATCCAGCAGTCTGGTTAAGGGAAAACCACGACAGTTTTGGGAAACCTTAGAGTTTTTCCTGCATATTGTAAATACATGACCTGCGGGCATGATCTATAAATAGGCACCATTTTGTAAGGGAAAGGGTTGTTGGGTTGTTGTTGATATCTCATGGTTATTGAATAGTCTTCATTGTATATTCTGAGCAAGACCTGTTTTGAGTCTTCCATTGTAAAGGCTCTGCAAGCTGTGTGCGTAGAGGCCTATTAAGAGAGAAGAGATTCCGCAGCAGACTGGAACTGTTGTACCCTTCCCAAAGACTAATACAACAATAGTGCATGTGGACGTAGCTCCCATCCTGGGGGTGAACCACGTTAAATTCATGTGTTATGTGATTGTTTATATGTTTGCATCTGTGTATTTGCTTCCAACGAATGCTTGAGATCTTGCTCATCAGTTTATGTGTTTACTTTTATATGTATTCGCCATAAGGAATGAGATGGGAGTAATATGTTAAGTTTCACATATGTCAATGAATGCTAGATGCTTAAGTATTTCTAAGTTTAAGTGAATAGGTAAGCCTGTCGTATAAGCACTTAATCAATTGAGTCTGCGTCATGCGACTCCATCGAAGCACAGCACTGGAAGTGCACAGTACTTTGAGTTCCATCACTTTGCATAAGTCATAAGATCAGTAATCTAAGGCAGTTGATGAGCAGGTAAAACACTAAGTGTTATTTGTTGAAGCAGATTAAGTCTAAAGAGGAAGCATAGTTATCTATTGCATTGTCCCGTGTTGAACTATTTCCGAACCGTGCAGTCCTTGGATGTGCGATTTGTATCAAGCATCTGGGCTTGTAGAAGTGTTAACTGCGATGAAGGTGATCGTTCCGCAGTCCTCAGTTCGCAGCACAGCCCTGCAGCGCACTGCTCATTAGATCTACTTAAGCACTCATCACATGGTTGTGGAAACCAGATTCCACAGCCCCCCCCCCTAACTTCGCCTTGGGTGAGACCTCAGTTTGCTCGCAGATTGTTGCCGAAAGGGCCGATGAAAAGGGGTTTTGTTGGTTCCTTGAACCGCGAAGAACCTGGGTATTTATAGAAAACCTCAAGACAAGTATAGTAAGCCAACAGTATTTTTCTTGAATTGATGATTAAACATTAGAAAAATAACATTTTTTCATTTATCTTTGGAAAATAGATGAGTTTGTTGATTGCTGCATAACCAATTGCCACTTGTTGTTACTCTAGTTGTTGTAACAACACTTGTTACAACTCCTATAATTGAAGATACACGAAGTGGGTACTCAAGATTTTTGGTATGAGGGATAATCAAGTCAAAATAAGCCTACCCCTAAAACACTCTGAATAACCCAGATTGTACCTTTTCAAAAATCAATTTTTTACTATTTTCTTTTACTCATGGTGTTGTTACTCTTGGCCATTTGTTGTTACACACACTAGACAATTTTGCTACTCACAAAAATCAATATTTCAAGAATATTCAACTACAATGATATGGTATGGATTTGGATTATCTTCAATCATACTGGATGGAGAGAATCTTGAAACTCTTGATAAGATTTGTTTTGAATAGTTAGCAAAGATCTTGGAATTAGCTTTGCACCGGTTTGAGATCCTAATTTTTAGCAAAGTTTTAAAACCACTTGAGGATATTTTGGATCTAGATTTATTATTTGTTATTTTAGTTTCATGCAAAATTCATGTATAAAAGAGAGTGCCTTCTCTATTCTATGGGAGGACTCTTGGAGCAATTGTCCAATTCATGATGGAAGAAAGCATAGTTTTGTGGGATCTTGTCTCAATATAGATTGTAGCTTTCTCATTTTCTTTTAGTGCTTGATTAGTTTATGTAGATGTAGCTTTAATTCATTTCCTTATTCTCGAGAGGCAGATCTCACTCCATGAGAAAAGGCATGGTATGATTTAATTATTTTTAATTATCTTTTTATGTGTGTTTATTTATTTCTGCAATTTGATTTTATGAACAATATTTTACTTCTGCAAGATAAGTTAATTCCTTTTACTTCCGGAAATAGATTAATCCTTTAATTCTACAAGGTATGATGTGTTTTTATCAAATTTTTCCAACACCGGAAGTGGTGATTCATGGAAATAGGAATTGCCTAATTCATACAAAGAGATACTTGGTGACGGCAAGGTCAAAGTAGCATGATCATTGTTCAAGTACATGAACATTGCCAAGAGTTATTGAGCCAATTTTAGATCTTTGAAGTGTGATGAGTGATGTGATTTCTTAGAAGCACATTAGACAAAGTAATGCAAGATATGAAGTTGTATCCTACATATATATTGCATGATAACTCGTAAGAGGTCTTGAATTTCAGGTTGATAATTAATGTTTAAACTTATTAATTACTATGGTAATTAATTATCCTAACATTTTTGTGTTGTTTTTGAGGAGTTATCAAAAGCGTAAGAGTAATTATGTTGATGTATATGTAATTTCGGAATGTATTTCATCTATGTATTTCATATATATTTATTGTACCCTTATCAGAGATGTGTTATTCCTCTATAAGGAAGTGTCGTCATGTGGATTGACAAGTGTCGCAAGTGTGTGTACTTGACGATGGGTTATTAGACCACCATGTGTGGGGTCGGTCCTGAAATATATATTATATTGTGGATGTATCTAGATAGACAAGTCAGCCCCATAGTGTAACTGGGCAAACAGGTTAAGTATAAATAGAGATCGGGAGATCTCTATTTGGATCAATTCGGAAAGACACACTTCTCTCACTCAGAAAGTGGCGCACTAGTGAGGAGGAGGATCATCTGCTCTAGGAGACTATCTCAAGTGTATTTTGGTTGTACTTTGGTTGAGCCATTGCTCTCTCTATCTCTGAGGAAGTTGTGGGGTTTTTCACCTTAGGGTTTTCCCCATGGAAACTCTGTGTCTCTTGTCTCTCATGCTTTTGATTCTTGTGATGCTTGTCATGCTTATTGTGATTGTTATGCATTGATATACTGTATATGTTATTCTCTCAATAAAGATCCAAGAGTATTGTGAATTAATGCTCAAAATTTAACATGGTATCAGAGCTAACCTGAGAAGAAGACATTTTGCAGTGACAGAAACTTGAGTTTCTTGTTTATTGGGTTTCTCTCCAAAGTGTTTGGAAAATCAGTATAGTAGATTGACTCTACTCATCAAGGAGAATCTATTTGTCCAATCAGAATTCAATTCTGAGCATTTTCAGATTTGGCCCTAAAAATTAGGGTTTCCACAAAAATAGGAATTTCTGAAATCTGAAGACATAGATGGAAGCTCCTTGCAAAAATCAAATTTTAGAGCTTTGGATCAAGATTTTTGGTTGGGTAGATCTCCGGGAAACTCAAACCCTAATTCAAGGCTCTCCCTAGTGAACCCGGGAGGACAAAAAGGCAAATCTAAAGGGTAAATCTTTGCTGATCTCAAATTCTAAATACACCAGGCTGATCAGCTCATCAAGGCGCATCTTTCTATCCTTTCATAAAGTTGAAATTCACATTTTGAATTTTTAGGGTTTTTCCAACAAACCCTAATCCGGGACCAGATCCAGTTTTCAGCATTTCAAGTGGTAAGACCTAAATCTTTTTTATTTCCATTTGAAGTACTCTTTAGGATGTCTCACCACACCAAGCTTGAGGATAAGCTTGAAGGAGCTGATAACTTCTGAGCTTGGAAGTATAGGATTGGGTTAATCGTGGAAGAGAATGAGTTGGACTCATATGTAAAAGAAGACATCCCTATCCCAGAGGATGAAGAGGCTAAGGTATTGCATAAGAAGAACTTGGTCAAGGCAAAGAGAATCATTGTTGATTCTATCAAAGACCATCTCATACCCCATGTGTCTTCTCTAAAGATACCCAAGGAGATGTTTGACTTTTTGACCAAGTTATTTGAAGGGAAGAACATAAATCGGAAGATGAACCTGCGGAACCAATTGAAAGGAGTAAAGTTTCAGAATGGAGAAACCATTCAATCTTATTTTTCAAGGGTCTCCCAGATCAAGGAACAACTAGAAGCAGTGGATGAAATGGTGGAGAATGGTGAAGTGGTGATGACCACTCTAAATGGCCTACCCAGGTCATGGGATTCCTTTATTCAAGGAATTTGTGCAAGGAAGAAGTTGATCTCCTTCAACAGATTGCGGGAAGAATGCTCTCAAGAAGAATCTATGCTTGTGGCCCGAGAAGAAAAGATGGGAAATGAATATCAAGCTCTCACAGCACATGCCAGGAAAGGCAAGTCCAAGAAGGAATCATCTCATAACAGGAAATTCTCACACCACCATTATCATAAAGATAAGAAAGATCTCAGATGCTTCAATTGCAATGAGAAGGGACACTTTGCTTCAGATTGTCCCAAGAAGGAGAAAGACAACAACAACTTCAACAAGAAGAAGAAGAATAACAAAAGAAGATATCATGCTCATGTTGTCGAAGAGGATGAACCCCCAAAGAAGAAGGCTAGGGCAGAAAGTGATAGTGATGATGACTCATCAAGTGAAGAAGAGTATGTTCTAATTTCCGCTCTCACAGGTACTATCTCCCATGGTTGTAATGATTGGTTGATTGACAGTGGGGCTTCCAAACACATGACTGGGTTTAAAGAATCTTTTGTAAATCTATCTGAACATGAATCACCCCATAAAGTGAAACTTGGGGATGATTATCAATACCCAATCAAAGGAAGTGGTGAAGCCTCCTACAACCTAGATTCTGGAAAATATTTGAAGATGAAAGAAGTCCTTTATGTAACTGGGCTCAAGAAGAACTTACTCTCCATCTCTGCATTGGATGCAAAAGGTATGAGGGTTTCATTTGTGGATGGCCAAGTCCTAATGTGGCCAAAGGGAAATACCATAGATGATGCAGTAGTGATTGGAGAGCAAGAGGGAGGTTTGTATAAATTGAAGGGACAACCTGAACATGCCATGGTACATGAATCCATGGAGCCAAGTGAACTTTGGCATAGAAGACTTGCTCATATGCACTATAGGGCACTTCCAATTGCAAGCAAGGCTGTAGAAGGTATTCCTGAGATCAAGACCAAACATGAAGGTGTTTGCAAAGGAAGTGCAAAAGGCTTTCCCAAGCAGTGAAAGCAAGGCAAAAGACATCCTGGAAATCATCCACTTAGATGTATGTGGTCCTATGTGATCTAGTTCTCTGAGTGGGTATGTTTACTATGTCTCATTTATTGATGACTTCTCTAGGAAGACTTGGGTATACTTCTTGAAGAACAAAGATGAGGTGTTTGGTAAGTTCAAGGAATTCAAAACCTTGATGGAGAATCAAACTGACAAGAAGATCAAAACATTCAGATCCGACAATGGTGGAGAATTCACCTCAGGTGACTTCAAGAAGCTTTGCAGTGATTCATGGATTAAGAGGGAGTTGACTGCTCCTTATAATCCACAACAGAATGGAGTTGCAGAAAGGAAGAATAGAACAATCATGGAAGCAGCAAGGGCAATGCTACATGACCAAGATCTACCTATGCATCTATGGGAAAAAGCAGCTAGAACAGCTGTATATGTGCAGAACAGAACACCCCACAAGATATTGGACAACAAAACACCAGAAGAGGTCTTTTCTGGTAAGAAACCTGAAGTCAGCCATCTCAGAATATTCGGTTGTCCGGTATACACACATGTCCCAAAGGAAAAGAGGACCAAACTAGATCCTTCAAGAAAGAAGGGTATCTTTGTGGGTTACAGTGAAAGCTCAAAGGCTTACAGAATATACTTTCCAGGGTTCAAGAAGTTGATGTCAGCAAGGATGAATATATGTTCAAGGACAGGTAATCCAGAAAGCAAAGATCAAGAGGGAGCACACTCTAGCAGCTCCTGCAAGGATGCAGATTTTATGAGGGAGTTGACCATCTTCCTACATTCCACCACAAAAAGGTGTAGAAGAAGCTACTTCAGCAGCTCCTGCCAAGAAGCAAAGACTCAGAGGGATTCCACCCAACAAACAAAACAAAGATAAGTATTTCAATTATCATTTCTTACCTATTTTTGTTTAAATAATATTATGCTTATGTTCCTAGACTTAGGAGATGTATTGTGCATATTAGAATGATTGCATTAATGAACAGTATACTACTAATATGCATGTGATGGGTAAGTGGCCTATGGAATTGTACAACATTCCAGTGCTACTTATCTAGAATGAAACCTCTTTGCTGACATGTTGGGAGTAGTGCAAACTCTTAACAATGTTCTGGTAGGGACTAGAAGGCATCTAGAAAGTTGTGGAACATGGATAAATGTTGTATTGAAGCATTGGCTAAGATAACTGCATGACTGCATGACATATTTCTTTTTGTGTAAAGAATTTGTTCTGAAAATTATGAGATATTTCTAATCATGCAATTTAACTTGTTTTGTAGGAAAGACCGTATATCTTCACCTACAAAAGAAGGACTACAACATTTGTTCCAGCAACAAAGATATCTATTGAAGATATTGAAGTTCCCAGGATCTAAGGTGAAGAAATGGAATGCCATGATCCGTCGATCATGAAGAAGATGTTTGGGATGTAGTCCCAAGACCTGACAGGGAGTCATATTTGTGTAGATTGAAGAAATCCTTGTATGGATTGAAGCAAGCTCCCAGAACTTGGTATGGTAGGATGGACAGTTTCCTATCTAGTTTGGGCTTTACTAAGAGTAAAGCAGATTCCAACCTTTACTACAAGGTTGAGTAAGGGAATCCTGTGATTCTACTCCTGTATGTGGATGACTTATTTGTAACAGGAGATGACAGATTGATTGCAGATACTAAGAGGAAGCTTGCTGCCGAGTTCGATATGAAAGATTTGGGAATGGTGCATTATTTCCTAGGTATGGAGGTGGGGAAGAATGCAAGTGGGATCTTCCTTGGTCAACAGAAGTACACAGTAGATATCCTAAAGAGATTCGGGATGATGGATTGCAAGGCCATGGCCACACCTATGGCATCGAATCTGAATCTTCTATGTGATGCTTCATCTGAGCCGGTTGATGTCTCTATGTATCGTCAGATGATTGGGCCCTTGATGTACCTGATGAACACGAGACCAGATATTTTCTTTGCTGTGAATACATTGAGCCAGTTCCTGACGGATCCGAGGAGTGTTCACCTGGTTGCTGTAAAGCATGTTCTGAGGTACCTGAATGGTACAGTGGATTATGGGCTCAAGTATGAAGCGAATCAAAAGTTTAACCTACAGGGTTATGTTGATTCAGATTGGGCTGGCAGTGCTGCAGATAGGAAGAGCACATCTGGATGCTGCTTCAATATGGGATCAGGTGTGATCTCTTGGTTTAGCAGGAAGCAGTCCTGTGTAGCACTGAGTACAGCTGAGGCAAAGTATGTTGCATCCTGTTCAACTAGTTGTGAGGCAGTATGGTTACGGAAGCTACTGTCTAAGTTATTTGATCTCCCATTGGATGCTACTGGTATCTTTTGTGATAACCAGAATTGTGTGAAGCTGTCCGAGAACCCAGTGTTTCATGACAGGTAGAAACACATAGAGATAAAATATCACTATATTAGGGATATGGTACAGAGAGGAGCCGTGAAGCTCCTGTATATTGCGACGGACGAGTAGATTGCAGATGTGCTGACGAAGCCACTGGCCAGGGTGAAGTTTGAGTACTTCAGGGAGAGGCTTGGCGTTCTTCAGATTGATGACACTTCGAGGAAGAAGTGATGGTCACATTTGCTGAAGCCATTCCAAGCATGTTGGAAGGAGGATCCTTCACATGGCTGTGGATGTAAGCGTTGGATGATGAGCATCAGGATGATGTTCTGGTTTCTGCTTTGTATGATCAGTTGGATCATTTATATATGTATGTATGCATCATGTTGGATGTTGGATATGATCAGTTGGATCATTTATATGTATATGTATGTATGCATCATGTTGGATGCTGGATATGATCAGTTGGATCATTTATATGTATGTACGCATCATGTTGATGCTGGATATGATCGGTTGGATCATGTGTATGTATTTTGTATATGCATTATGTTGGATGTTTGGACCATGTATCTGTATATGTATCAGGTGGATACATTGTATGATCAGGTAGATCATGTATGTTGATATGTATCATGTATTTATAATTGTATCAGGTGGATACACTTTGTGATCAGGTGGATCATGTATGATGATATGTATCAGGTACATACTTGGTATGCATCAGGTAGATGCATTGTATGATCAGAATGATCATGGATGACGAGCTTCAGGATGTTGCTCCAGATGACATGAAGCAAGATGTTGCAGTGATGATGATCAGGATGATCATGTGTACATCAGGATGATGTATGGTGAGTATCAGGTTGATACTCTGTGGTCATGGAATAGGTTGTGCAAATAAGCATGTAATTTGTGCCCTGGGAGATTTGTAGATAGTCTCTCGAGGTTTTTCCTATGGCATGTAATTTGTACCCTGGGATATCTGGCAAATGCTCTTTCAAGGTTTTGCTTGGGAGGACATACAATTTGTGCCCTGGGAGATCTGCAGATAGTCTTTCGAGGTTTTGCCTATGGCATATAATTTGTGCCCTCGGATATCTGGCAGATGCTCTTTCGAGGTTTTGTCTTATGGCATGTAATTTGTGCCCTAGGAGATCCGATAGGTTGAGCCGTGTGCTCGTAATCAGTCCTGGGATGCTCTCTCGAGGTTTTGCCATGACCACATGTAATTTGTGCCCTGGGAGATCCGATAGGTTGAGCCTTTTGCTCGTAATCGGTCCTGGGATGCTCTTTCAAGGTTTTGTGGTGGCCACATGTAATTTGTGCCCTGGGAGATCCGATAGGTTGAGCCTTGTGCTCGTAATTAGTCTTGGGATTCTCTTTCGAGGTTTTGTGGTGGGGTCACATGTAATAAGTCCTGGAGATCTGAACAGGATGAAAAAGGCCTCAGATGCTCTTTAGGGTTCTTGCTAGTCAAGAGACTCTTTTAAGGTTTTGTGACGCACGTAATAAGTCCTGAGATTTCCACAGTATGGACAGTGATGACGAAGACCTGCGGGTGGTGGGCCTACATCCAGTATGAAAAAGGACTGGCTCTGTAGAACTTCCTATGACGAGTAGAGTCAGAGATTGGTTGAGATAGCAGCAGCAGTGACGATGATCCCAAGAAGAAGACTTATCTAGCAGATCTGTGTCGAGAAATACCTTCCTAGTTAAGAGGGAGTGTTGATGTATATGTAACTTCGGAATGCATTTCATCTATGTATTTCATATATATTTATTGTACCCTTATAAGAGGTGTGTTATTCCTCTATAAGGAAGTGTCATCATGTGGATTGACAAGTGTCGCAAGTGTGTGTACTTGACGATGGGTTATTAGACCACCATGTGTGGGGTCAGCCCTGAAATATATATTATATTGTGGATGTATCTAGATAGACAAGTCGGCCCCATAGTGTAACTGGGAAAACAGGTTAAGTATAAATAGAGATCGGGAGATCTCTATTTGGATCAATTCGGAAAGACACACTTCTCTCACTCAGAAAGTGGCGCACTAGTGAGGAGGAGGATCATCTGCTCTAGGAGACTATCTCAAGTGTATTTTGGTTGTACTTTGGTTGAGCCATTGCTCTCTCTATCTCTGAGGAAGTTGTGGGGTTTTTCACCTTAGGGTTTTCCCCATGGAAACTCTGTGTCTCTTGTCTCTCATGCTTTTGATTCTTGTGATGCTTGTCATGCTTATTGTGATTGTTATGCATTGATATACTGTATATGTTATTCTCTCAGTAAAGATCCAAGAGTATTGTGAATTAATGCTCAAAATTTAACAAATTATTGTATTGGTTTTAGTTTACATATGGTATTAATATTTATAGAGTTGATTGTTAGATCCTCTAGGAGATCCCATACATAGTGTTTGGATTTTTTAAAAGTTAGTAGTATGAATAGAAGTGCTTTGAGTATGGAGAAACATGAGTGGTAAGGAAATAGGTAATAACCTAGAGGTAATATAAGAGGTAAGAACCTACGCATTCATTACAAAAATTTCATAGTGAGTTCCTACTCTACCGTATTCAAAGCATATAGTTTGCATGACTTAAATTAGAAAATTTTTTGGTGCAGTAAGAGCTACCAATATTACTAAGTGTGTAAATCATATTTGAAGGCAAGGGTTCTTGAAGCTCAAACCAATGATGAAGCTTACCTTCAAATCAAGGAGAAGTTGCAACAAGGAAATGTAGATGAAAAGTGTGCAGGATATCAGATTGGTGAGGATGATATTCTTATTTATCACGGTACCAGACTATACATTCCAAATTGTGCATAATTGAAGAAGCCTGTGATGGGTGAGATACATCAAATGCCATATTCTGGAAACCTAGGATATCAGAAGACCATAACAGAAGCAATAAAGCAGTACTTTTTGCATGGGATGAAGAAGTACATAGAAGAGTACAATGCTAGGTGTCAAAAGTGCTAGCAAGTCAAGGCAGAGCATCAACACCCAACAGGATTGTTGCATCCTTTGCCCATTCCGGAATGGAAGTGGGAAGTGATTTCTATGGATTTTATAACAGGTCTTCCAATGATAGTAAGGAAGAATGATTCAATCATGGTAGTGGTGGACAAGCTATCAAATTTAGCTCATTTAATTCCAGTCAAGTCCACTCATAAGACCAATGACATTGCAAATATCTTCATGAAGGAGATATTTAGATTGCATGGATTGCCCAAGGCAATAATTTCAGATCGTGATACAAAATTCACTTCCAATTTTGGAAGGGATTATTCCAGGAATTGGGAACTCAGGTGAAGTTTAGAACAACATACCATCCTCAAACTGAAGGTCAGACCGAGAGGGTGAATCAGATTCTTGCAGACATGTTGAGGATGTATGTGATGGATAAATCATCCAAGTGGGAAGACTACCTACACTTGGTAGAATTTGCATACAATAATGGACATCATGCATCATTGGGAATGAGTCCTTTTGAAGTCTTGTATGGCAAAGGATGCAGGACTCCAGTGAATTGGGAAAGCCCAGTGAATAGGGTAGTGCCTGGACCAGAGATGATCAAGGAGATGGAGCAGGATATTGTTAAGATCAGGAAAAATTTGAAGGCAAAACGGGACAGACAGAAGAGTTATGCAAATATGAAAAAGAGTGCATAAAGAATTTCATATTGGGGATCATGTTTACTTGAGAGTGAAACCAAGGAAAAGTTCCATGAAGTTGGGGAGTTGTGCCAAGTTCGCACCAAGATATTGTGGGACATTTGAATTCCTTGATAGGATAGGTCCAATTGCATATAGGATTGCATTTCCTGCTAACATGAAAGCTCATAATGTTTTCCATGTCTCTTTGCTTAAGAAATATGTACATGATCCTAATCACATCATTGATTGGAATGTGATACAGGTAGAACCCGAGGGAGAGTTCCAAGTGGATCCTATGTGCATCCTCGCCAGAAATGTCACTTTGCTCCGGAACAGAGCCATCGGACAGGTGAAGGTGCAATGGAAGCACCTTATCCCCGAAGAGGCTACATGGGAGCTGGAGGATGCCATGAGAGAGGCATTCCCATTTTTGTTTAGTTTTGAGAACATCGAGGACGGTGTTGTTCTAAGGGGGAGGGAGTTGTAATACCCTTATTTTGATTCTTAGGGTTTATTGGATTCAATGTAAATATTGTGTACATGCAATGTGTGTTTTCCCTAGTGTGGAGCTCAAGGACAAGGCACCACTAGTGGATGCTTAGGTTTAATTTCATAGGAAAGTAATTGAAATTTTGATTATCCATGTGCTATTAAGCCATGAAGTATTGTAAATGATGTAAATATTAAATATTGCAATAAAATACCAAGAAAATTGGCTAAGGAGGACCAATGAGAAGGGGCCATGTGTATCAACTAGGGAGAGGTGAGGGCATTGTGGGATTGGAACCCATGCTGGCACATGTCAAATTGTGAACCCATTGACTCCCCATGCTGACATTTAATTCTGTTGTAAGAGGGTAGTTGATAAAACCCGTCCATGAAGTCGATGGAGTATGGAGAATCCCTACGATCCATATGGCAAGGTATGGCTTTGTTTTTCTTACCCCTTAAACTACTCTACCGCCTAGGAATTAAATCATCATAATCCTTATCCCATTGTTAACCAACAACCGAATTCACCACACATTGCAGAAGCTAGTAGAGAGCAGAAAAGAGAAATTGTGATTCTGTGTATGCGTGAATTTGCAGAGCCGAGGATACAAAGAAACCCTACATGGGAAGTGAAGCGGGTTGGGGAAACCCTTGGATCATACTCTAAGATGATTTACAGAGTGTGAGAATCCCAGTGAAACCGTGAGAACACTTATATCTATTTGCAGAGGATCAAGTTGTGGGCAGAGCTTAGGTCGTAACCCTAAGAAGATCCTATCTTGAATAGTAGAGAAGAAGGTAAGACCTAGGGTTGGATCTGATTGATAAACCCCGTGAGGGAAAAAATCTCATGAAAACAACAATTGGACCTTTCTATGCCCACCCTAAATAGCACTGGAGGGAAGGGGCCTTGAGGGACTGTGCAGTAGAGAAGAGGACCTTCCTTGTGTTGGGTGAGGTAGGTAATGTGGGTGCCATGTTTGTTGAGTGATCTGAGATGCCTGTAGCTATGTGGGCGAGCTCATTGGCTTAGCAGCATCCTCCTTGATCCCTTGCATGCTTGATAAACCCAATTGTAGTTTGGCTTAGAATTGGGATGGAACCTTGACCATGAGAGAGCCTCTTTAGCCCTCCTTAGTATATACACAGCCCCACTCGGGGGTAGTCTCTCAACTGAAAGAGTATAGGTTGGACAGAGACCTAAGTCTGGGTGAAAAGTTGCTCTCACATAGGAAGTTGCTCGGGGAAGCTTTATTCCAAAGATAAGTGCTCCTTGTGGTGTTAAACAATGTTAATTTTCTCTATGATATGTTATGCTTTTTATATTCAAGTTATAGAATGAATGATTACATGGAATTAATCAATAGGAAACTATGTATAATCCTAAGTAGGAGGCTGAGTTCATGTCTGATTGCTTCATCATTTGCTTGAGATAATATGCTGCTAACCCCGTAGGCTGTAGATGTATTGAATAGCTTTGGTTTCATAGTATGTGTTTAGTTATGCATTGCATTCACCTTTAAGAGGGATTGCTTGGCCTCACCTGGACTAAGGGAAAGGACTATATGGCCCCTATGGTGTTTTCTTACCCCTTTGTGGGTCAGGTGAAGGGGAAATTCATAGCAGAAGGTGGGTAGAGTTCCTTGCATAAGGGTAAAATCATATAGAGGAGGTTATGGGAAAGACTTAAGTTGGAAAAATGACAAGGTTAGAGTCCTCAAAGGTGGTAGGGTGAAGGTTACAGTCCAGATATTTCCTACGATACCTTCCTTGTCCCATTTGGCCCAAGGATGAAGGAGTTATGAACTTGGAAAGTTGGTTGTACAGGGCATGGCTAGCTCAAGACCTTCCGCATCTGCATTGCGGAATGCAGAATTTGGGATCACATTTCTGTAGCGTTGGGCACTTTAGTGCTCTGCAGTTCCGAATTCCGCACTACGGAGTGCAGAATGCGAGGAAGAATTTTTGTAGCGCAGGATGTTTTAGCGCTCTGCAGTTCTGAATTCCACACTGCGGAATGCGGAAGTCGAGATCATAATTTATCGATGCTGGGTAAATGGGCACTCTGACTTTCCAAGTTCCGCATCGCAGATTGCGGAACTGCGGAATTCAGAGGGTAATTTTTCAATGTTGTGTATTTGGGAATCTGAGTTCCGAATTCCGACTGTGGATTGCAGGAAGGAGACTGCGGATTGCGGATCAAAGGCCATTGCGGCTGTGTAAAATCAGAGTTAATTGTTGAAAACAAATGTATCAGTAGTCTCCCATCGCCTCTAAAGGGCACTAAGGGGTTTGGGGACTTGACAGGGGTTTGGTATGATCGCATGGTTCAGTAGGAAGCAGACAAGTGTGGCACTCAATACAGCCGAAGTAGAGTATATGGCATCTTGTCCAGCAACTGTGAGGCAGTATGGCTTCAGAAGTTGCTTCCAGGTTTGTTCGATCTGGAGTTAGAGGCGACTTGTATTCTCTGTGACAACCAGAGTTGTGTGAATTTGTCTGAGAACCCGATGTTTCATTACAAGTCGAAGCACATCAAGATCAGGTATCACTATATCATGGATATGGTGCAGAGAGGAGCAGTGAGGCTCCAGTATGTAATGATAGAGGAGTAGATATTTGATGTTTTGACCAAGCCTCTATCAAGAGTGAAGTTTGAGTACTTCAGGGACAAGCTTGGTGTAGTCCAGATCAAGAGGGAGTGATGAGTAACATAGCACGTGTGAGAAACAAGTAGTCACGGGTTATGTGACATAATTGAGTCTCCTGGGTGTGTCTCCACTTGAGATGTGAGTTGTAGCAGGTATTCACGGGTCATGTGATGTAATTTAGTCTCCTGAACTACACCCTTGAGGATGCATTAGGTAGTCACTGTGTGTGATATAATTGAGTCTCTTGATTATAGTTCTATGTTGGACAACACACATGTGTCAAGACGCAAGTTTCATACCTGGGATGTTCTCCACATGAGGTGATGTGGTAGCAGGTAGTCATTGGTTATGTGACATAATTGAGTCTCCTATGCTACACTCACAAGGTTGTGTTGTCTCGATGTTGATATGTGACATGGTAGCAAGTAGTCACGGGTTATGTGACGTAAATGAGTCTCCTAGGCTACACTCATGAGATGATATGGACATGTGGTGAGGTAACGCAGGTGGTTGTGATATGCAATGTAATACACGCTCCTAGGATGGACCCACTGGATGTCTTGCTCGGTTCATGTGTTAGGAACCCAGGTCAACCCTTCTATTTACTTTTTTAGTATATTTTTGTTGGACGCATATGCTTTGTAAGTCGTCCTGTAGTATTTGTTGATCCATATTTTGTATTATTGTTGTTGGACGCATATGCTTTGTAAGTAGTCTCGTAGTAATTGTTGATCCATAGTTTGTATTGGCCCGTGGTTTGTATTGACACATGGTATTGACCCATGGTATTGGCGCCTAGACTTAGTATATAAGTTTGTGTTGATACCAATGAAGGTACCGTGAAGTTATTTGTATTGAGCTTGCTCAAAGGAGGTTTCCCCCTCGAAGTGGCCTGTGATCAATAAAAGCGATTCTGAGTTCTGTTATTTCTTCTATCTCGTGTATTTTCATTAATTAATTGTTGCAGGTTCTTCACATCATGATACAGGGTGAGGTAACATAGGTGTTCGTTGTCTGTGATGTCATGTATGCTCCTAGGCTGGACCCACCGGATGATTTGATGGTTCAAAACTTATAGTGATGTATAGATTTGAGAGATGTCAGAAGCCAATGGTCAGGGTACAGAAGTGCAGCAACTGGATGATGATGGTGACAGTAATAGAATAATACATTCCTTATTAAGAGAGAGTGTTGAAGAATGTAAACTTGGAAGATATTCTTATTTGGTTTATTTTTATTACTTGTATTGTACTTCCTTCGGAAATTATTTATGTTATATTTGATCATATAAAATTCATTGAAAGAGTCAATGCAAACCCTACTAGTTGTGTCGGCCTAGAAGAATCCAAAAAGAATATTTTATTGTACTCTAGACAATTCGAACTTGTTTGAGAGGTCAAGTTGACCCTATTAGGAAAAAGTTCAAGTCATATGATTAGTATAAATAGGAGGCTCTCCCTCCTCATTTGGTCACCTCACTCACTCATCAAGTTCGCACGAGTAGAGAGAGAGAGTCGAGTCTCTTAGGAGAGAAGAGTAGCTGCTATTGAAGACTTCTTGTTTTGGGTTACTGCACGAGGATTGACATTGTACTTTCTGACGAATCTATATTGAAGAATTTTTGCTAGGTTTTCTGCCCCATGAGGGTTTCCGAGTATAAATTGTTGTGTACTATTATTTATGTTATGCTTGTCTATCTTTCAGTGATCCTTTATGTTATTGAATTTCAAATTCTAACATTGTATCCCTACGATCTCCCTCCACTTTGCAACTCCTTCCTTCATCACCCTTCTCTTAACCCCTCCAATCCTGCTCCTCCTTACTATACCTCTCCCTTCGCTCCCCCACTCTACTCTATGCCCTACTCCCCTTTGACTTGCACCATCCCTAGCTCCTCCCCCTCTAAAGTGCTCTTTATATAACTAGCACTTTATCCATTCCCATCCTTCCCTGCTCACATCCACGCTCCCCTCCTCTAACACATGTGCCCCTCCTCTACTCTAACTTTCCCTTGTGCTCCCACCCTCCCATCCTGCACCTTACTCCACCCTCACGCACCAGCTACTATCATTCACTCTACACTCCCCGCCAACACATAACCATGTCTTTCCTCCTCCATATGTGACCTCGAGGGAGTGTATAGTAAGGAGAGAGTCAAGTCTCTTAGGAGAGAAGAGTAGTTGCTATTGAAGACTTCTTGTTTTGGGTTACTGCACGAGGATTGACATTGTACTTTCTGACGAATCTATATTGAAGAATTTTTGCTAGGTTTTCTGCCCCATGAGGGTTTCTGAGTATAAATTGTTGTGTACTATTGTTTATGTTATGCTTGTCTATCTTTCAGTGATCCTTTATGTTATTGCATTTCAAATTCTAACATTGTATCCCTACGATCTCCCTCCACTTTGCAACTCCTTCCTTCATCACCCTTCTCTTAACCCCTCCAATCCTGCTCCTCCTCATGTCTTTCCTCCTCCAACACCCCCCCTCCGATGTAGCTCGGGGGAATTGAACCTGGGACCTCAACTCTGATACCATGTTCGGGTACACAGGGTACTACCAAAGGACCGAACACCAAGAGCAACCACTTCACACAAACAGATCACAGATCAACACACCGATGTTTTGACGTGGTTTAAACCCTCTTGAGGGAAACACTCCACGGCCCTGGCCAAATAGCTTCTATGGGACAATTTATTATGCAAAGAAAGAAAGTTACAAATGAGCTTCTCATAATCGATCAACTAAACAATGACCCTCCATGCTATTTAAATAGAGATCATGGACCAATCGGGTGTTAAGCCACGGATCAAGGTTAGGTTTGATCTAAGATAAGTTGAGCCGTTGGATCACTCTATGTCGGGAACATATCGTGACCGTCGGATTAAGTATTTACAAATGCATACTAATGCATACTAAAGAAACACACTATCCCTAACGGATATATTACACAAGTTGATCTTAACTAACTCCTAAGTGTCTAAATATCCTAACATGTTCGGGTACACAGGGTACTACCAAAGGACCGAACACCAAGAGCAACCACTTCACACAAACAGATCACAGATCAACACACCGATGTTTTGACGTGGTTTAAACCCTCTTGAGGGAAACACTCCACGGCCCCGGCCAAATAGCTTCTACGGGACAATTTATTATGCAAAGAAAGAAAGTTACAAATGAGCTTCTCATAATCGATCAACTAAACAATGACCCTCCATGCTCTTTAAATAGAGATCATGGACCAATTGGGTGTTAAGCCACGGATCAAGGTTAGGTTTGATCTAAGACAAGTTGAGCCATCGGATCACTCTATGTCGGGAACATATCGTGACCGTCGGATTAAGTATTTACAAATGCATACTAATGCATACTAAAAAAACACACTATCCCTAATGGATATATTACACAAGTTTATCTTAACTAACTCCTAAGTGTCTAAATATCCTAACATGTTCGGGTACACAGGGTACTACCAAAGGACCGAACACCAAGAGCAACCACTTCACACAAACAGATCACAGATCAACACACCGATGTTTTGACGTGGTTTAAACCCTCTTGAGGGAAACACTCCACGGCCCCGGCCAAATAGCTTCTATGGGACAATTTATTATGCAAAGAAAGAAAGTTACAAATGAGCTTCTCATAATCGATCAACTAAACAATGACCCTCCATGCTCTTTAAATAGATATCATGGACCAATTGAGTGTTAAGCCACGGATCAAGGTTAGGTTTGATCTAAGAGAAGTTGAGCCGTCGGATCACTCTATGTTGGGAACATATCGTGACCGTCGGATTAAGTATTTACAAATGCATACTAAAGAAACACACTATCCCTAACGGATATATTACACAAGTTGATCTTAACTAACTCCTAAGTGTCTAAATATCCTAACACATTATACTTTCTGACGAATCTATATTGAAGAATTTTTGCTAGGTTTTCTGCCCCATGAGGGTTTTCGAGTATAAATTGTTGTGTACTATTGTTTATGTTATGCTTGTCTATCTTTCAGTGATCCTTTATG
Source organism: Larix kaempferi (assembly GCA_027924585.1). Classification (NCBI taxonomy): domain Eukaryota; kingdom Viridiplantae; phylum Streptophyta; class Pinopsida; order Pinales; family Pinaceae; genus Larix; species Larix kaempferi. The sequence goes on along the minus strand of BSBM01000241.1, from coordinate 2,860,680 downwards.
TTATTGCATTTAAAATTCTAACATTGTATCCCTACGATCTCCCTCCACTTTGCAACTCCTTCCTTCATCACCCTTCTCTTAACCCCTCCAATCCTGCTCCTCCCTACTATACCTCTCCCTTCGTTCCCCCACTCTACTCTATGCCCTACTCCCCTTTGACTTGCACCATCCCTAGCTCCTCCCCCTCTAAAGTGCTCTTTATATCACTGGCACTTTATCCATTCCCATCCTTCCCTTCTCACATCCACGCTCCCCTCCTCTAATACATGTGCCCCTCCTCTACTCTAACTTTCCCTTGTGCTCCCACCCTCCCATCCTGCACCTTACTCCACCCTCACGCACCAGCTACTATCATTCACTCTACACTCCCCGCCAACACATAACCATGTCTTTCCTCCTCCATCTGTGACCTCCCTCCTCCACGTTCCCACCTCCCTCTCTACACCATCCATCCTACACTACTACTACAAATTTCCCCCCTCTAAACCTTATTCCCCTCCAGCCACCGTCTCACCTCATGCCTCTCCCTCACTCCAATCATGAACCATTTCTCCGTTGGCATCCTACACTCGCCCCATGCATTCCCTACCCACTCCAATCCTCTATGTGTCTCCCTCTTCCCTATGACCACATTCCTTTCCCCTACTCCATCCTCATGTGCCCCATCACCTCCTAACCATGTCCCTTCCCTCCAATCCTCTTCAACTCCACCTTCTTGCTCCCACTCTTCCTCACTCTAACTTTGCTTACGCACTCGTCCATATTGCTCCACAAGTGCTCACCTGCGTTCCCTATCAAAGAATCCACCTCCCTGGACAGTCCCAACACACACAAATCCCCCACCTGCACACCCTTCCACGTAGCCATCTCATGCATTGCAACCATCTCCTCCCAACACTCCCTTCCAACATCATTGTTCCCTCACTTCCATACGCATGCCCTTCACCAGACATCGTTCTCTCCCAATTCGCACCCTCTATGCAATCATTCGTGGCTTCCCTCTTTCCCTTCTCCACCATTGCTAACTCCTCGCTCCAAACCATGCTCTCTTCTTATATGCAAACTCTGCTCCCTTCAGGAGGCCTCCTCTAAACCTCACTCCCCTCGCCCTAAACTCCTCCATGCTTTCCCTATACTACCATCCACCATCTTATAGGTTTAACACCATGATCCTCGCCAACTCAAAAAATATATATAATATTATTATTATTAAAAATAATTATTGTTGTTGTTGTTGAATCCAATCCATTTCATATATATATATATATATATATATATATATATATATATATATATATATATATTCCAGAGAAAAAAGTCAATAATTTTATTTATATTGAGAAAAGTTACATCTAGTACAGCCATAATATATATATATATATTGTTATTATAATATATTAAATTTCAAAGTTACACTTACATAAAAGGATCACATACATAAAAGGAAAAGCTTATTAAACATTTCCAAAGGAAGATTTAAGCTCTTTACATAAGGACCACTTTGGGGGTTCTTTGAACTTTTTGTGTCCATTTATTGTCAAAGAAAAGAATAGAAGTTGAAATCGTGAACCATGGAGTCTAGATCAAAATTACAAGTAAGAAATTTAGAAGATGAACTAGTTCGTTATCGAAAGGACAATAGAAAATTATAATTGCGATTGAATTACAAAAAATTCAAATGGAACTCAAAGAAAAGACAGTTTTTGACCAAAAAAATCATAATGAAGAGTTGTTTCCACAAATTAATGAATTAAAGGATGAAAAGCAACTCAATCACAAATTACAAATCAAGATATCAAGAGGAAATTTGACAAGAGTATAGTAGAAGGAGAAATAATGCATTTGAACAAACTCCTTATCGACAAAGATGAAGTAATTACACAATCCCAAAAGAAATTAGAATGTCAGATTCAAAATCGTACTAGCTTCAACAACAAATTAAATACCTACAACAACAAAACAAACTTAAAAATGCTCACAAATTAGATATTGCAAAGATCAATAAAACGATATTGAACTATAATGATGAGATCTTCCGGTTGAGAAATCATAATAAATTTCTAGTCACAAAAATCAAGAAGTTAAAAAATATTCAGAAGTTGGAACAAGCGAATGAAGACATCGAAGGGAATTTATTAGAAAATGAAGAAGAGGTTTGTCACCTTAGAAATCATAATCAAGATCTAATGGACATATGAAGAAGTTAAATGATGACGAGAATTCGCAAGAAGAAACGTTCAAGAAGCTTAAGAATGATAAAAAAAATTGTTGGAAAACAAGTTAGAGAAAATCCATAAGGAAGCATCTAATCCCTTGGGAAATAAAATCCAAGTTGTGGAAAAATGAACAAATACAGATCTAATCCACATCACAACTCAAGAAGATGTCAAACTAGTTGAAGAAAAAACATATAGGGATGTTGGAGTACAAACAATGGGAACTTCAAGCATACACACTAAAAGAAGTTCATCAAGTCACCAAACAACAAGGTGAGAAGAAAATCATATAATGAAATTAAACCAAGAAGACACTACAAGCATGATCAGGGAAAATAACATTATTAGAACTCTTTTTCAACATCCAAATCATAAATTCGGATATCTTAAACAATCAGAGTATCAATATTCCTTAGGTCGGGAACAAATAATGAAAAATAGTTATACAAGCGCAAATAAATCTCGTGATAACAGTTCATCTTGGAAGTGCAATGTTCCACAAAGAATTGAATTAGGATGGATCGATCCTTTTACATTTTGAAAATTTTGTTAAGTAATCAAAAGTTCATATCGTCCTGTATCATCAACTACGACAGAACAGAGAATGATGCGACAACATTACAAGCAATAAGTAAAGACATAAAAATTCTTCATCAACATGCTTTGAGAAAAAAGTATTTCTAAAGAGGATGGCAATGTTATGAACATAAATAACATTAATATTAATAATAATAATTAATTAATTAATATAATCAATTAATTAAAATTAAAGGACATGTCCTTGTATTTAAAAAGACATGATGGGATTATTTCTAAGGTCCACATATTGTAATCGTATTCATTATTACTCATTAAATTTTCTTATCCATTATGGATTACGGTTATTTGACCAATTCTTACGGATAGTTCATGTGTGAACCGGGTTGGTTCACAACACCTGATTATTTTCTTGATTCAAAGGTCTTGTTTCATCCCCATTTGGATCCCATCTACTGACGAGGGGTGGGGGGGCAGTGACAACCTTTCTATAGAATTCCCTGGTAGGGGTTCAAGGGCAGCGCTCCCAAACTCTGATATGCATTCATTTCTTTTGCTCATTCATGCAATTCTAGAAATTGCCCATATTGTCAACAATTTGACAAAATAGTCACTAGCACTTTTCTGCTCTAATTATCTATGGTGTATGATAACACCATTCAAATTATGATTATGTGTAATTATTCCCTACTAGGTAAGCTTTCCAATGCCTATCCCCATGCTCCATTCCAACTTAGGGTGTGGAAACTACGTTACTTCAAAAATGACAACTTTCACTACAATTCTGCACTCTTACACACAGTTGTATTTTGGTCTGGAATGCCAACTTCAGCCACCTGTGGAAGAAAATCTATGAGGAATCACGAAACATTTTCTATCGGGAGAAGTTAGTCCATATAACAAGGAACACTCAGCAACTTGCGGATCTCTGTTCCGATGCACCATTCATATTCTATAAAATTCTAGGTTTGACAACTTTCCACTTTTCACATTTTTTCAAAATTCCAAATTTTGGGCCGAACATGGCTATTTCCCATACGGTGCATTTCTGGAAAATATTTGTCTAACAGAATATGTCTGGTTTACTGAGAATATGAAATGCTGAGTTCAGTAATTTTCTTGAATCCGAATTATAGGGTCACTTTCAACCAATGCAAGCTTTTTAAAATTCCAAAAACGTGGCCTGGAGTAGTGCTTTTTGGACTTCTTGCACACCCCGACTCCACATCCTTTGGAGTTTGGCTCCAAAACTACAAACTTAACCCCGTTCCTGCTCCATGATTGTTCCCTTGCTGCACGAATTAATCTCATTCTCATGCTATGCACAGACTTCATATCAATTCCATTAACTTGAATAATTAACATTCAGAATTAACACATACAGAACGCAGAATGCATATAAATTAAACCACAGAGAATACTTATCTTTGAGATGAAGTTGTCCCAACAACTGGCTATGTGAGAGCAACGTTCCACCCAACCATAGATCTCTGTCCAACTTGTATTCTTTCATCTAAGAGATCACCCCCGAGCCGGGTTGTGTATCCACTAAAGAGGAACTAGATGGGCTCACTCACAGCCATGGTTTCACTCAACATCTATGTTAAGCCAACACACAGTTGGGTTTATCAAGCATACAAAAGACAAAGGAGGGCAATGCTAAGCCAATGAGCTCATCCATAGAGATACAGGCATCTCAAGTAAACTCAACAGTTATGGCACCCACAATACCTACCACACCCAACACAAGGAAGGTCCCCTTCTCTGCGGCATAGTCCCTCAGGCGTCCCTTCCCTCCAGTGCTCTTCAGGATGGGCATAGAAAGGTCCAGCTGCTAATTTCTTGAGATTCTAGCCTTCACTTGGTTTATCAAGCAAACCCAACCTCTAATCAGTCATTCGCACTTGGATTTCTCACAATTCTGTTATCCAATAACTCAATCCCGTCACTTCATTTCTAGGATGTAAAAACTGGGTTTTCCAATGGATTTCGGGGTATCTAATACTCTCAATTTTGCCCCAACGTTCATATCTATGGATCCCCCATTGGATTTCACTGTCAAATACCAATTTTGGGTGTTTATGGCTCTTCAAAACGTGGGTTCATGCAAAGTTGCGATTTCTGGTTTTTCTCATTGCTGGCAATTCGTAATGGATGAAAACTGATGTTGGGTTCTTCCACAATGGAATGGGAATGAGGAATAATCAAATCCCATGAGGTAGGGTGACTTATGGTACAAGAAAACAAATCCCATACTCTTCCATACGAATTGATGGGTTGTCCATGCTCCATTGAATCCATGGACTGAATTCTTCAACAACTTCCTTACAACAAAATTAAATGTCAGCAAGGAAAGTCAAATGGGTTCACATAATGACATTTGGTAGCATATGGTTCATCCCCACAGCCCCCCTCTCACCACTCCCTAGTGGAATACACATGGCCCCTTCTCATTCATTGCTCCCATAGCTAGATTTGGTATTTTATTGCAATATCAAATATTTACATCATTTACAATATTCCATGGCTTAATAGCACATGGGTAACAAAATATCAAATGCTTGTCCATTCTAAATAAAATCCTAACATACACTAGCGGGGCCTTGGCCTTGAGCTCCACGCTAGGGAAACATACATCGCATGTACACAATATTTACATAAAAGCCAGTAAATCACAAAGGTCAAAATTGGGGTATTACATTCCCCTCCCCCTTAGAACAACACCGTCCTCAGTGTTCTCAAAATTGAACAAAAAAGGGAATTCCTCTCTCATGGCATCCTCCAGCTCCCATGTAGCCTCATTGGGACTAAGGTGCTCCCATTGGACCTTTACCTGCCCGATGGCTCTGTTCTGGAGCAAAGCGACCTTCTTATCGAGGATGCGCATAGGCTCTACTTGGAACTCTCCCTCGGGTTCCACTTGTATCACATTCCAATCAATCATATGATTAGGGTCATGTACATACTTTTTAAGCAAAGATACATGGAAAAAATTATGAGCTCTTATGTTAGAAGGCAATGCAATTCTATATGCAACTGGCCCTATCCTATCAAGGACTTCAAATGGCCCACAATATCTGGGTGACAACTTGGCACAACTCCCCAACTTGAGAGAACTTTTCCTTGGTTTCACTCTCAAATAAACATGATCCCCAATCTGAAATTCCTTATGCACTCTTTTCAAATCTACATAACTCTTTTTCCTGTCTTGAGCTTCCTTTAAATTTTTCCTAATCTTAGCAACTTCCTGCTCCATTTCCTTGATCATCTTTGGTCCAAGTACTATCATGTTCATCGGGCTGTCCCAATTCAATGGAGATTGGCATCCCTTGCCATACAATACCTCAAATGGACTCATCCCCAAGGATGCATGATGTCCATTATTGTATGCAAATTCTACCAAGTGTAGGTAATCTCCCACTTGGACGGTTTATCCATCACATACATTCTCAACATGTCTTCAAGAACCTGATTCACCCTCTCTGTTTGGACATATGTTTGAGGATGATATGTTGTACTGAAATTCAATCTAGTTCCCAATTCCTGAAACAATCCTTTCCAGAAATTGGAAGTGAACTTTGTATCACGATCAGAAATTATTGCCTTAGGCAATCTATGTAACTTGAATATTTCTCTCATTAAAATATTTGCAATGTCATTAGCCTTGTGAGTGGACTTGACTGGAATAAAATGAGCTACCTTTGATAGCGTGTCCACCACAAGCATGATTGAATCATGCGTCTTCACTGTCATGGGAAGACCTATTATAAAATCCATAGAGATCACTTCCCACTTCCATTCTGAAATGGGTAAGGGCTGCAACAATCCTGCTGGATGTTGGTGCTCTGCCTTGACTTGCTGGCACTTTTGACACCTAGTAATGTACTCAGCTATGTCCTTCTTCATACCATGCCAAAAGTATTGCTTTCTTACTGCTGTTATAGTTTTTTGATATCCTGGGTGTCTAGAATATGGCATTTGATGTATTTCATCCACCACTAGCTTCTTCAAATCTTCATTATTTGGAATGTACAGTCTATCTTTCTAGATGAGGATATCATCTTCACCAAGCTGATATCCTGCCCACTTTTCATCCACATTACCCTGCTGCAACTTCTCTTTAATTTGAAGGCAAGTTTCATCACTGTTTTGGGCTTCAAGAACTCTTGTCTTCAAATCTGATTTACATACACTTAATGCTGCAACATGGAATCTTCTGCTAAGAGCATCTGCAACCTTATTCTCCTTCCCTTTTACATGCTTAATTTCAAATTCAAATTCACAAAGAAACTCCATCCATCTAGCTTGCCTAGCATTCAAGTTTGGATGATCAAACAAATACTTCAAGCTCATGTGGTTTGTTCTAAGCTCGAATCTTCTTCCCATCAAATAATGTTTCCACATCTTGAGAGCGTGTACTATGGCTTCTAATTCTAAATCATGTGTGGCATAATTCTTTTCATGCTCTTTTAATTTTCTTGACTCATAGAAAATCACAAATCCTTCTTGCATGAGCACTCCACCTAGCCCTTCAATGCAAGCATCTGTGCACACTACAAAATCCTTCTTTGGATCTGCTATCTTCAAAACAGGAGCGTTGGTAAGTAGCTCATGGAATAATTCACATAGCTGCTATGAATTCATTTCTTTTGCTCATTCATGCAATTCTGGAAATTGCTCATATTATCAACAATTTGACAAAACAGTCACTGGCACTTTTCTGCTCTAATTATCTATGGTGTATGATAGCACCATTCAAATTCTGATTATGTGTCATTATTCCCTACTGGGTAATATTTCCAATTCCTATCCCCGTGCTCCATTCCAACTTCAGGTGTGGAAACTACGTTACTTAAAAAATGACAACTTTCACCACAATTCTACACTTTTACACAGTTGTATTTTGGTCTAGAATGCCAACTTCAACCACCTGTGGAAGAAAATATATGAGGAATCATGAAAACTTTTCTACCGGGGGAAGTTAGTCCATATAACAAGGAACACTTAGCAACTTATGGATCTCTATTCCAATGCACCATTCATCTTCTATATAATTATGGGTTTGACTACTTTCCACTTTTCACATTTTTCCAAAATTCCAAATTTTAAATGGCTATTTCCTAAACGGTGCATTTCTGGAAAATCTTTGTATAACGGAATATGTCTGGTTTACTAAGAATATGAAATGCTAAGTTCAGTAATTTTCTTGAATCCGAATTATAGGGTCACTTTCAATCACTGCAAGCTTTTCAAATTCCAAAAACGTGGCCCGGAATAGTGCTTTTTGGACTTCTTGCACACCCTGACTCCACATCCTTTGAAGTTTGGCTCCAAAAATTCAAACTTAACACCGTGCCTGCTCCGTGACTGTTCCCTATCAGTTTCAGCTCAATCCGACCTTCGGACAAGCATCGAGACACTGATTTATAAAAGCTATTAATTCCAATTTTATGCCAAATCGAAGCATAATGGGCTCGAGATCCTCACTGGACCTTCCATGGCCTTCGTTAATGACCTCAAAACGCCACTAAATTCATCCAAATCCGATTCCGCAGGCTCCTGTTATCCAAAAATCAATTTTCGAGCTCTATACTCGTTTATTTTATTTTATTTTTTTTCGCAACACACAGCCCGCAACCCGAAATGCGAAATCGAGATTGCGGAAACCAAAATGCAAACTTTTAAACTTTTGCGTTCCTGCAACCCGCAACCTGAAACTCAAATGCAAGATCAGGATTGTGGAAACCGAAACACAATTTTTCAACTTTTGCGTTCCCACAACCCGCAACCCGAAACCCAAAATGCAGCATCGGGATTGCGGAAACCAAAACGAAAATTTTTAAACTTTTGCGTTCCCGCAACCTGCAATCCAAAACACGAAATGTGGGATCGAGATTGCGGAAACCGAAACGCAATTTTTTAACTTTTGTGTTCCTGCAACCCGAAACCCGAAATCCGCAGCCGTGGAACATCTTCGTCCCTGCAACTTGCGGGGTTCATTTATCCCTCGTCCCTTAACCAAATGATATGAATCTGGTACCATTGGAAATCTCTTGCAGATATCTATGCACCTGTGTGAGCCTCTGCCACATCTGAGAACTCTAACCTAGCCATTTTTCCAATAAAAAATGCCACCCCAAACTTCACCAATGTTGCATTAAAACATTATGTTACTTGCCTATAACTCACAGTTTGGCCCAAGCATCCCCAGTTCTGCAACATGGGCTCTGATACCACTCTGTCACATCCCCTTCCATCAATCCGATGCAACAAGGGAAACATGACCAACATACCGGGCTTATTGGCAATCTCAGCCCCATACATTACTAAGAAATTCATGGATAAATAAAAACTTCTGTGTGCATATTCATACTCATTATAAACACAGCAGAAATAAACATATTTGCACACACACAAATGGTAATGCATCAACATATCTATCACAAGCAGAGGATGATTCATTCATGCAGGGAATTAATCTCATTCTCATGCTATGCACAGACTTCATATCAATTCCATTAACATGAATAATTAACATTCAGAATTAACACATACAGAACGCAGAATGCATATAAATTAAACCACAGAGAATACTTAAGAGCAACGTTCCACCCAACCATAGATCTCTGTCCAGCATGTATTCTTTCAGCTGAGAGATCACCCCGAAGCTAGGTTGTGTATCCACTAAGGAGGAACTAGATGGGCTCACTCACAACCATGGTTTCACTCAACAGCTATGCTAAGCCAACACACAGTTGGGTTTATCAAGCATATAAAAGACAAAGGAGGGCAATGCTAAGACAATGAGCTCATCCACAGAGATACAGGCATCTCAATTAAACTCAACAGTTATGGCACCCACAATACCTAACACACCCAACACAAGGAAGGTCCCCTTCTCTGTTGCACAGTCCCTCAAGCATCCCTTCCCTCCAGTGCTCTTCAGGGTGGGCATAGAAAGGTCCAGTTGCTAATTTCTTGAGATTTTAGCCTTCACTGAGTTTATCAAGCAAACCCAACCTCTGCTCAGTCATTCACACTTGGATTTCTCACAATTCTGTTATCCAATAACTCAATCCCGTCACTTCATTTCTGGGCTGTAAAAACTGGGTTTTCCAATGGATTTCATGGTATCTAATACTCTCAATTTCGTCCCAAAGTTCATATCTATGGATCTCCCATTGAATTTCACTGTCAAATACCAATTTTGGGTGTTTGCAATTTCTAGTTTTTCTCACTGCTGGCAATTCATAATGGATGAAAACTGATGTTGGGTTCTTCCACAATGGAATGGGAATGAGGAATAATCAAATCCCATGAGGGAGGGTGACTTATGGTACAAGAAAACAGAGCACATACTCTGCCATACGAATTTATGGGCTGCCCATGCTCCATTGAAGCCATGGACTAAATTCTTCAACAACTTCCTTACAACAGAATTAAATGTCAGCAAGGAAAGTCAAATGGGTTCACACAATGACATTTGGTAGCATATGGTTCATCCCCACAGCACCCCCCTCACCACTCCCTAGTGGAATACACATGGCCCCTTCTCATTCGTTGCTCTCATAGCCAGTTTTGGTATTTTATTGCAATATCAAATATTTACATCATTTACAATATTCCATGGCTTAATAGAACATGGGTAACAAAATATCAAATGCTTGTCTATTCTAAATAAAATCCGAACATACACTAGTAGAACCTTGGCCTTGAGCTCCACGCTAGGGAAACATACATCGCATGTACACAATATTTACATAAAAGCCAGTAAATCACAAAGATCAAAACTGGGGTATTACATTAACTAATTTTGTGAATACATTTAACAAATCAAAATATAGAAGCTCAAAATTTATTATAAAGTGATTCATCCATATTTTTATGATCTTAATAAACAAAATAACAAACATTTAAAATACACATATTGTCATTTTGAAAATCCTATACTTCTGATTTGACAAATGAAAGTAAGCTCCAACATATATTGAGTTCATTCATCTCTAGCATTACTAGAATTAGTTATCACACTAACTTAAAAGGTGTAAAGTATCCATGACAGGGTTCGAACCTGCAATCTCACACTAACTTAAAAGGTGTAAAGTATCCATGACAAGGTTCGAACCTGTGAACAAGATTGGTGAAAATTATAATCATAAAATATTATCCTCTTCTATAACATAGAGGGGAGTCTCATTTCCCACTCCATAAATTTTATTTCTGTTGTAGACACGATAGAGAATAAGCCTTTGGTATTTTGAAAATATCTCATTTTAGTAGGGTTATTCAAATTTGATTTCCATCATGATTCATAAGTCACGACTTCTTTACAAGTCAAGGACACATTTTTCAAAAAGTGACAAACTTGGAAGAAGGTTGTATGTAAGTGGAAAATTCCATTAATATTATTACCTAATTTTTAATAATAATCGAAAATATAAGTTAATGTTTATTTTGTTATATTTTAAAAAAATAATCTTGGGATATATATAAAGTTTAAAGAGTTAACTTAATCAATAAATGTTAATGTTGTTGGGTATTTGGCTATTTTCATGTTACCAAGTCTTCCTTTCAAATCCACATGGGCAATGTGCACTAGTCTATTCTAACAAGCTTACTAGGGACGCAATACATGAATGTGGAGAAGCATCCCTCGAGTTTCACCACTAGGTTTTCCTGGGAAAATATGCAATCCACAAATGTGGATATGCATCCCTTGATAGGTTTCCTTGGAAAAATGTGATGATGAGAGAGAGATGCCTTGAGTTTCTCCACAAGGTTTTCTTTGAAAAATATGCACCCCACAAATGTGGAATAGCATCCTTTAAATATTTTCCTTAGAAAATGTGTGTGTGGGAGAGAGAGATGGAGAGAAAGAAATTGTGTGAGAGAGAATGCGTGAATAGAAAGAGGGAGACAGGATAATTGTTGGTTGAAATAATGATGTATAGGGCAAGGTACTGTGCTTTGTATATACATGTGAGAGAGAGAGATAATGCCAATTTGATGATGCTTATTGTTTAATATATTTGTGATGTAAGATATTGTGATTTACTTTATAATTGAGAAGTGATGTGTCTGTGAACGAGACAAAGAATTTGATGACGTCGTTTCATATATTTGTGATGTATATGTTGAACTTTGGTTGTCATTGATGTCAACTGATTCAATTAATTGTCATTGATGTTAACTGATGTCAAAGAGGTTTCAGCATTCTTGTGCCAGTTTGAAGAAGTATATGAAAGATACTTTGAAGAAGTATGTGGAAGCCACTTTGAAGAAGTATATCGAGATGAACATCAAGCATATCCATTTTAAAGAAGTACATAAGGAATACATCCAGCAGGACTCAATACCATCAAGTTATAGTTTTTCAAAGTAAAAACTAAATTTGATTGGACAAAGGTTCGGGAGTGCACGAGCAAGCCAAAGAGTTAATTGGAGTGCGCAATAAAGTCAAAGAAATGATTGAACAAAGTTCGGGAGTACGCAAGCAGCATGGAACAAAGGAGTGGTCGTTCAGTTGAGCAAGTCCATGAATGCGTGCAAGGCTCACCAATCGAAAGAAGCTCTCAATTGTTGAAGAGCGCACAAGCACCAAGAAGAGTGTAGCAGTTAAAGATATCATATGCACAAATTCCACAGGAAATGGTACATAAAGGGCGCAAGACCACATTACAAGGATAAAAATCCCACTAAATAAAGGACCATATATGCGCAAGACCCACAAGAGATGACACCTCAGCGGTGCAGAAGATGACAAGTGGTGGAAGCGTGAAGTAAGAAAAATCGTGAAGCAAAGAAGAAGGAAAGTCACAACCAACTTGTGGACATACAATCCATGCAAGACATGTATAAATAAGAAGCAAGTTGGATATTTGAAGTGAGCTTGAAGGATGAAGATCATGTAAGTGAAAATATGGAAGATACGGACTTATAGTTTTTGGGGCATCAAGGGCTCACGAAATCATAACAGCATGATCTAGCAGAGAGTCAAGTGCGCACAAGCAAAGGAATGGAATAGCTGATGGTGCACAGAATGATGTTGTGAATCTGTGACAGTTGTGCGAAGATAGAAAGACGGAATAACAGAAGATGCGCAAGTGCATGGGGACTAAATGACAGAATCACAGAAATCATGCAGATAGTCACAGATGTTCTAAGACGGTAGCAGAGAGACAGACCTAAACTATATTTTTTGATGCGCGAAGTGAATAAGTTTTTTTCTAATGCACTAAGACTGGGTTGAAGTGTGCGAAGTAAGGCAGACCATCATATGCACAAAGACAGAGTTACAGCACAGTGAGAAATGCACATCATGACGAGGATGATTTGAGACAAGTGCATTAAATCGAAAGGACGAATCATATGATGCACAGAAGGTTGCAGATTGTCTAAATTTTGTTGCATCTAAACAGAATGGACATATATTTGAGGGTGCGCAGTTCCATCTAATACTGGTGCACAAAGTCAGAACAACAGGTTATCAATTGATGCGCAGTATCAGTTGACATTGCAGATGCGCAGTAGCAGAATGGAGTATTGAATCTTGTCGCAAACTATAGATTTTGATGAAGCAGCACACAATATATGAAGTGCGATGTCAATTGAAGTGAAGTGTTGAAGATGAGGTGTGTTTGACAGACAATCTACCAAGAGTGGAATTGAGGCCTGATCTCCCTAGCTTAATGTAAGTCTAGAACAAATAGGACAGAACATAGAATACTTTCCTAGATCTAATTAGAGATCGAGTAGAAAGATCCTTTACCTTTCAAATCGTTGATCCTTTCTCCTTGATGTTTGCTCCAAGCTTGATGGTCTTCATATCTTAGCTTCAAAACCTGTCAAGACAACACAGAAACAAAACAAGTAGTAAAATGCACCAAAACAATAATAGATCTAAGTAAGTAGTTAAGCAGGAAAACTACACAAAATGTCATCAATGCAATGAGATTTGGCGGAAAGCATTTATATTACTGTATAAAAGGGAAATACATAGAAGGAAGTGATTACAACCAATGACTTAACGTAGCAATCCTTCTCCAACCAAGCCAATGCCAAATCCTCCAAAGGGATGATGGATCTCTCAAGGTATGAGTAGAGATATCTCCTAAGCTAATTTCACCATCATATAGATACTATAGACTTCCTCCCCTTGGAATGGGAATGAGCTTCACTTACATAGGACTAAGAGGATAGGATAGGTTGAGATATGGTAGGAGAGAGATAGGGGATCTCACCCAAGAGCTAGGGAACCGAATTCCAGCTCCCCTAAAGGCTAGGGATAGAGCTCCACATCACTCAGCTTCGAGAATGGGCTCAAAGATGCTCTTTTATCCAACTAACTGACATCGTCGCAGGCTGCATTAGGACAACCTGCGACGTCGCATGTTGTACAAGGGTGAACTGCGAAGACCTTGAAAAGTAGGTTAGTTAAGGGATCCAATCACAGGGAACTTCAAGGATGTTTACACTGAGTCTCAGGGTAGCAATATTTAGGTATAACAAAATGCCCCCCAAAGCATGAAGCTGTTGAAAATGGACAGGTGAAATGATTTGATAGAAGGAATGGCAATGGACCTTGTCGGACGAAGAATGTTGCTGCAGTACAACTGACTTTGAGTACACAGTCTCATATGATTCATAACATGGCTTCCAACCAATACAATGCAGATCCATGGTAGTAATGACCAACTGAACAAAATCATGGCTACTAGACACAAGCGTAGATCTATGATGAGATGATAACACAGCCACGACCAATACAAAAGTGGATCCATGTAACATGACTCAAAACAATCTCCATTGCAACCTAGGTAAAACATGACTCCCCAGGGTCTTCAAGCTGAACCCGCAATGATACGAATCTATCCATGTGATTACAAATGTCTTGACGTCCAACATGGTAGAAACCACTTGATTATCGATCATTGATGTATACCGTTAACAAGCGCGATGGAAATCACCATTAATGTCAATGATTCCCAAGGTATCATAGTACACATCATCAAGGGTGAATAAATGAGTTGAAGTCGAATGCCGGACGAAATATTTGAATCAAGAGTCAATGATGTAAACTCATGTTGAAAGCGAGGTAACCTGCCATTTAGGCATGCAAGCCCAAGGTACTTGATTGGTTTCTAGATTCAATCCTCGGATGATGATTTGAAGTCGACAAGGATGAATCCGTCGAAGGAGGGCCATGATGAATCCCCCATCATCGACACGAAACACGACAACAGATGTTTGGAGTAGATTTGATGGTACAGTAACATACAGGACTGACTCAGAGTAGACCGACATGGTGGAAGGGGTACTGAATGTAGATGATGAGTGGTGAAAATATTCTTCAACATGGGCATGGCATGACTTGGCAGTATTGACATGACAAGTACGACACCAACTCCTAATGCAACTGATGGTGGAAGTATTCTTTGGATGACTCAAAGGAGCAACATGACTCGGGAAGTGGGAAAAACTTGAGGACAAATGGATGAATCAAGTGCAATATGCAAATGCAAATGAGTGTCATGTTCAAGAACGACTAGGTACTGCCACAGATAAAAAGTGTAACATAAAAGCTTTCATTTTTCCCCATCATGAACAATGAGTGCCTCATGTGTTTTTTAAGAGCTTGATCAGGGTAACCAAATGCTTGGTAAAGCTCATCTCATAGATGAGTCCAACCCCAAATATTTTCTGAACCTGGGAGAGGAGGGGTTCGTCCCATAGCGGGCCCTTCAATGTTAGATTTTAACGAGTCCATAGAAGGTAAACTCGGTCGTCATTTCATGTTTGGAGAGTTTGAAAATAACTAAAGAAGACTCCAACTATCCTTTTTCATAAAGTTAGCCTCTTCGCCTGAAAAAAAGGGTAAAACAACGCTAGAGAGGACTCTTTCAGTCATGATTGGTTGGACTATTCATTTTTCGTAAATAGTGCCCCCTGGTCCGAAAAAATGGTAAAATATCACTAGGGAGATGACTATTCAAATACTTTAACAAGCGTGAATGTGACAAGTTCGCTTAGCGATCTTTTCGTATTTTGAGAGCCTGAAAAAATCTTAAAGATAGACTCCAGTGGGGTTCATTTTCCGTAAGAGTTTAACGAGCCCGGAAAAGTGATCAATCATAACTCGGTGACTTATTCTCATGGTTTTAAGAGCACGAGAAAGAACAAAGAGTAAGCTCGTCATCATTAAATAAGTGAAATCTAACGAGTGAAAATAACAACAAAAACATTCAACGGGTTGTTCATACCTAAGATGATCGCTACGATGTGAAAACGACGCAAATGAAACACTTAACGTCTCCTGTATTCTTGAAAACTAGGTCAAATAGTCATCCGGGCATTCAAATGCAGTAAAAATGATCCAAACTATAGCAAATAACCAATAGAGCATCTAATTTGAAAAAGAATATTCCTTTTTTGTTTATAAAATAGAAAAAATGACCAAACATAGTTACTATTGTTATTTGCCAAATCTGGGAAGAAGAAAGTGCCATTTGGAGTAAAATTTCATTCGTCGACTGTCGGAGCTATGAGTGACCGTTTCACGTGCCGTCAAGAGCAAGTAAACCTAAATCTCAGCTAGCATCTTTCTAGTGGTTTACAATTTCAATTTTTTTCCATTTTTTAGGTTTTTGGGTTGATTTCTGAGGGGATTTTGCGCCCTCGGGTCGTCGTAGGTCTCCCTTACGGGAACTGTGACGAACCCAGGTCATCGCAAAACCCGTAGAGGTGTCTTGTGACGATGTCACCCTGTCTGCAAAGACGAGGTGCGACGGTGAAAACGTCCATCTCAAAAATCAAACCTAGCCCACAAGAAAAACTTTTGATGGTTTGGGTGAGCTCTAATGGTGTTTAAATGCTTCCTTTGACAGGTTTGTGGCCTTCACCATGGTGTTAGAATGGCGTGAGCGTGAACATGAGGTGGAAGATGTGCAAGCAGCAAATGATCCACTGTGTGTGGAGGCATTGAGGAACTGTGGGTTGTTGAAGTTCTTCCAGGTCCAGGGCATGAGGGCCCAAGTCCCACTACTGGAGCACATGCTCCGGAGTTGGGATGCAGCACAGCAGTACTTCATGATCGGGGAGCATATATTGACTATAGATGTTGATGACATCTATTTCTTGACAGGATTATCTCAGAGGGGGGATAATGTATCACTCACCGGATCACGAGGGAGTGACCGGATGGTAGACAACTTGATTGCCCAACACTGTACTCCACATGCCTGTGCCTCTAGTGGGAAAATTCCCATCAAAGAGGTGCGAGATCGTCCATTGCATGCTATACTCTTCAACATAGTGAGGATAGCAGGGAGCCAAGCGGCTCACTTAGCTACGAAGTCCCAAATGATGTATGCAGAGGACTGTATGTCTCCGAAGGTGTTCAACTGGTGTGAGGGACTCCTCACAAACCTTCGAGCTCAGCTGACCAAGTGTCGGCGTGGAGAGCTCAAGTAGTTCGGGTATGGAACAGTAGTGATCTCATTCTTGTTGGAGCGGATTCCCCTCTTACGCCCACAGGTGACTTTGGATGACAGGGATCCGAAGGATCCTCACATGCCCCGATGGATGAAGGTGATGGCCCTCCATGGTGGCGGGGGTCCGATCATCAGATACGATTTAGGATTCTTCACCTGGATGGAAGGCCAGCTACTCATGATCGAGGATTATTTGTACAGTGGTATGGATTACAGATAGGATCCAAACCTAGTGATGCCTGAGGGAGCAGAGTGGGGAGACATTGGTAAGAACAATGACCCTTGTACTTTTTCATTTTGTGTATTTATAATTTTTTTTTGGATAGTGCTGATGAGTTAATAACATGTGTGTGCAGATGTGGGTCCTTCACGACCAGTAGGAGTTTTGCTTCTCGCGAGGAGAGGAGAGGCACCACCAACAGCCCCAGCCATGCATGATGCCATCGTGGAGATGGATGACGTCTATGAGAACCTTACCAGGTTGACATTGGACATTCCAGATGCAGCAGTGCATGAGTTACCGAGGCCCATGCAGAGGTACACAATTGGTGTGACCTTGCTCTTCAGTGAGCTGCTCCACAAGGTAGCGAGAGCGGTAGACTGCTTCCACGGTCAGCAGGCGAGAGGTGCGAGACCTAGGGGTGCACGGGCCAGGCATTAGGCCTTATGTTATTATGTATATACTGAGAGCTTGTGAGCCTCAAATTTTGTACTATGGAAATCTATCAAGCTTCAAATTTTGTATAGACTCACTGAAAGCCATCGTGCTTCAGATTTTTGTATCAACACTACTTTATCTTGATTATATATATATATATACAGACATTTTGGCGGCTTTATACATTTGTGTTTGATATGAGATCTTGTTTATGTGTTTTCTTATGTGATGAATTATTTACATGTTATGTCTACTTTTAAAGTTCATGAATATGCTCATGTGTGTGCAATGTACCAATCTAGAATGAAGTTGGCCATGGAGTCGGCAACTATGTTCACGTCTCATGGAATGTGCAGGTACTGAATGGATTCGAAGGACCTTTCCAGAAGATGGACTCATCTGTAGAGACTGAGTAGGGTAGGGTCGCGGATGGCGTAAACCCGGTTAAGATGAGAGACCACCAGTTGAGAATCCAATGGATAACAACGTGGTCCATACCCAAAGAAATAGCGTCGGTTAGGGTTCCAGTGACTGTCTGATACTTCGCAGCATTGTTGGTTGTGAAACCTAGACACATTCCTCCTAAGCTGATAAGCTCGCCGGTAGGTGAATAGAGCACCTAGGTTGTCGAGGCAAGGTTGTGGATTTGTCGGCTAGTGCTGTCCGCGAATCCATAGCAAGTTGTCATCTGCACACGCAAACAGAACATGGTATAAGTAACGAAACAAGACCTAAGCGCGCAAAAATCAAAGCGTCACACCACACAAAACACACGCCATGTACAGTATATACAAAGTACTTATGCATGAAAGGCTCAGGAATAGTACCTCTTCAGGTAAATCCCATTGTGGGGTTCACCTAAAGATATCCCGTCGTAGTCTTCAAGCTCATAGGCTCCCTTCTCTAAGATGCATTTCACTATGTAGGGTCCATGCCACATAGACTCAAACTTTCTTGCCCCCAGCTTATCATGTATTTGGTCGTATGTGAGGACCAAATCACCTTCGCTAAAGATGAGAGGTTCTACCGACTTGTCGTACTGTTCTTTGATGCATTTCTTATGAGCCTCGTTGGAAAGAGCGGCATCGCGGCGAGTCTCGTCAAGTTTAGCTAAGTAGAGGAAGCGTTCTTCCTCAGCAGTAGTGCTAGGGAGAAGTTCAATTGCGAGTTTGAGGGACGAAATCTCGCACTCAATCAGTAGGACAGCCTCCAATCCATAAACTAATTGGAAAGGGGTAAATCCAGTGGCGGTCTTAACGGAAGTTCGATAAGCCCATAGTGCAGAGAAGAGCATATTATGCTAGTTGGACTTGTGCGTACCCACCATGAGTTGGATCATGGTTTTCAAGACCTCGTTAATGGCCTCTACTTGTCCATTGGACTGTGGGTAGTACGGTGTTGAGTTTTCATGGCAAAAACCCAATCTAGTGCTCAACTCATTGACCATGTGGTTCATAAAATGAGAACCATGGTTGGTAACTATAGCTTGAGGAACTCCAAACCGCACTATAACATGGTTAAACATGAAGAGTGCAGTGGTTTTGTCGTCGTCTGTGTATGTAGGCATAGCCTCGGCCCACTTTGTGAAGTAATCCACATCTACTATGATGTAACCATGCCTCCCGGATGAGGTAGGCTTACGGTGCATGAAGTCAATGCCCCATTTAGCGAAGGGGCCAACAGCAATAACCGGGTGTAAAGGGGCAGGGTGGGTGCGCTTCTTAGTTTGGAAGTGCTGGCATGGAGGACATTTTTTACGGCCTCAATACAATCTTTAAATATAGACGGCCAATAATATCCTGCACGAAGTATTTAATGGGTTGTAGCCATCCCAGAAAGATGACCGCCACATGCCCCAGTGTGACAGTCATTTAAGACGTGTTCAACCTCTTCATGAGTGAGACAACGTCGAAGAATAGAATCAATACCACGACACTACAAAGTATCATTGATGATTAGATAATACTTTGCATGGTGGCGTATTCAACGACAATTGTCCCGCAAAAGTTGGGGGCTGAAACATTGGGTCTAAAGATATAAAGTGATATCTCCATACCACGGATCAGACATGCTGATGAGGAACAATGATTCGTCTGGAAGAGAATCATTGGGATCAAAATCGACGTCAGCCCGAGGAAGATCACAGATCATCTCAGCAAACACCAAATACTTTTTAGACTTAGCCTTTTCAAAAAGGAGTTCGAATTCCTGCAGTATTATGATCCAGCGTGAATACTTGCCCCCAAGCACCTAATGTGTCAAAACGTGGTACAGGGGGTTCGAATCGGCAATGATGGTGGTGGTGCAGAGTAAGATGTAATGTCAAAACTTTTGGACGGCAATGACTGCCGCGAGAGCGAGCTTCTCAACATGTGAATAATGAGTTTCAGAGTCAATGAGACCCTTACTTAGGTAGTAGATCACATGCTCTTGGGCATTGTTGTCTTCTTGAACCAAGACCATGGTGATCGTGGTGGTAGAAGCGGCAAGATAAAGGATATAATCCTTATAGTAATTGGGCGGTTGGAGCAAAGGGGTGTGCGTGATAGCATGTTTGAGACTATTGAAAGATTGTTGTGCTTGCTCGTCCCATATGAATGGGACGTCTTTCTTAAGTAGTCTCATGTAACCCTGCGTCTTTTGCGCGAAATTACAGAAAAAAATTCCTTAAATAAGTTTCCTTCCCTTGCAAACTTTGAAGTTCCGTGATGTCAGTGGGAGGTGGGAGAGCAAAAATGGCTACCACCTTCAGGGGATCAATGCGGATCCCATTTTTTGAGACTATGAAACCGAGGAGGCGTCCAGACTCGACGCAGAAGATGCACTTGTGAGGGTTCAGGCGGATGTTATACTGCCTACATCTGAGGAATACCGCCATCAGATGGTCAATGTGGTACTCGCGCTGCCTTGAATGGGAAAGTAGATTGTCCAAGTAAAGTTCCACAAAGTCCTTCATGTCGTGAAAGGCATACGACATGGCCCGCTGGAATGTGGCACCAGCACTTTTAAGGCCAAAAGGGAGCTTGCGATAAGCAAACATACCCCAAGGACAGATGAAATTTTTCTTGTGTTGATCAGCTGGGTGGATCTCAATTTGGCTGTAGCCGGAAAAGCCATCCATGAATGAAAAGATGACACTTCCCGCACAATTGTTGATGATCTGGTCGATAAAGGGAGTCGAGTAATTGTCCTTAGGACAAGCCTTCTTAAGATCCTGATAATTGACATGGACACAAATGGTACCTGCTTTTAAGCTACAGGGACGACATTTGAGACCCATTCTGTCAATGGGACAGGGTAAATAAAGCCAGCTTTCAAGAGATTTTCAATCTCTGCCTTGATTGTCGAAGTCTTTCGGGGGTGCACCGATCGCAACTTTTGTCGGACTGGTTTGGCGTCGGGATAGGTTTGAATCGTGTGTGAAACAATAGCGGGGTCTATCCTGAGCATCTCCTTATAAGTTTAAGCAAACACGTCTCTAAATTGCTTGAACAAGGCCGTGAATGTTGTAATTTCTTCAGGGAAACACTTCTGTCCTAAACGAATGCGTTCCACTACACTAGGAGTAGCCGATATGTCGACCGAAATGGTAGGGTCAATGTTGGCCAAGTTGCCTTCAGATTCCGTTTGACACGTAAGGATCGAAGACTGGGAGCCAAGGTAGACATTTGGCGTAAAGATGGTGGTAATGCTATTCTCCACAGTATCCAATGAAGGAAGGAAAGACAAATGATGATGGAGGTCTTCCCACGGAGGGTCATCCACGCTCATGATTTCCATAATGGACTCGTAAGAATAAAAATTCCACAGTAGAGGATCGGGTAGGGATGATGTCCACTGTAGAGAACAGGAGGTGGAGGCCACAGCTAAGTGGTCCTCTGGGGCTGACTGGATAGCCTCGTAAGTGAACTCGGCGAGTGAAAGAGGCATGGTATCTCCAATTAGGTGTGTGGTGGCTTCATCATGTACAAGCCATTGATCAATAGAGTTGGGGATAGATGAAATCCGAGAGGAGATCATGTTCACCATGGCAACATGATTTGGGGGATCCGAAGTAGGAAAAATGTCCATAAGGGATGAGTCCTTGATGAGGCCAACCCCCACGCTCTCATAAGGATGCGAAGATTTTCCAAGTAATGGAACGTTATCGCCCAGATGAGTAGCGGTGTCAGGTGTACAGAAATCCAGTTGGTCGACAGTAACAATTCAGCCTTGATGAGGGAATTGTACTATGCGGAAGACAGATAATGCGACCGCATTCATGGCGTAAAACCAATTACGACCAAGCAGAATGTTGTAATCTAATGGAGCAACGACCACTTCCACGCTAATGGTTGCGGTCTTTCCCCCCAACTCAACCGCTAGAGCTTGTAACATCCCATCAGGTTGAAAGCCACGTCCGTCGAATGCTTTCAAGGTGGTAGGAGAACGGTTCAACTCGGGAGAGCCAATGGCTCTCCAACATGAAATCGACATGACTGAAGTAGAGGCACCTTCGTCCAAGACAGTACGATGGATTGTCTTCCCAGCAATGTTTGTGGCAACTTGAAATGCCAACTGATGGGAAAGCCTCGGTTTAAAGTATTCCAGCCGGAACATGATGGTATTCGAAGAATCCATATCAACCGCGTCGATGGCAGCAAGGAGAGTCTTGTGTTGGTTAGGACAGTTCTGCAAGACCTCAAGCATCGAAATAGCACAAGGAGCTTATGCCAGGTCCTCTACAATATTATAGTTCTGAGTGGCCCGAGCATTGGGATTGAAAACAGATTTTCTAATCGTGCTCTTGGGCGGACGCAACACTGACTCGAAAGAGGGCTTCTCAATGGTGAGAGAAGCGGGCGGTACGGTGACGTCGGGAATCGAAGTGGAAGATTTTTCAGTATTACTTCCAATGGGTTCCTTCGGCGGGACGGATTCATACGAACGAGAACGGGTGTTCAAGTTGATAGTCTCACTACGCATCATGAGAACATGCGCGGTGGAGGATGCTTCTCCTTGGGAAGGAGAGGTGTGTGCAATTAGTTGCTGGTTTTATGTGGGGAAGGGATCGTTGAGAACTGCGGTAGTAGAGTTTCCCTTTAGAATCTTCTGAACTTCGTCTCGGTGGGGCCATTCCTTTGAGAAATGGTCTCCACCACATAGAAAACAAGGATACTTTAACTTCCTCTTCTGTTTGGTGTCTTCCTGAGTGGGTTTGGGCTCCTATTGATTAGAATATTTCTTAGGTTTCCCCTTGTTCTTCTTCTTACCACCGGATTTTTGAGTGAAGCTGATTGCACAGAATTCACCTCTTCGGTGGAAGCAGGAGTGGCAGACTTAGTAGCGATGTTGCCAGCCTGTGGTGGTGATGGAGAAGAACCTTGGGGTTTCGACGAGCCACTAGTTTGAATAGAAGGTTGGGAGGCAAGGGAACCAATGATGCCATCGGCTTGTGGTCCCTTGGGTGGTTTTGAGGGATCGTACGTAGGGCGAGGTGCGTCAGGAACAATTTCATACAATGTGTCGGATTGAGCATAGACCAAGTCTAATTAATGGGCATGGGAAATAGCATGTTCCTTAATGACGGCTCCTCCCATAGCTACATCTCTAGCTACGACAGGTAAAATCGACTTTGTGAACCAGACAGCTAAAAGTTGGTCTGGAATATGAGCCTTAATAAGACGTCGTCTTCGCCGCCATTCATGAATATGAGTGGCAATGTTCTGGAGAAGGGAGGTCAATAAGTCTATACCAGTCTCATAGAAAATGGGCAACTGGAAGTGGGTCAAAACGACATAGCAAAATATCAGAATTCGGGAAAAGAATTGGGTGGTAGTCAATGTACCACTTGGAAACTGGGCCAGTGAGAGTTCATTGAAATAACCTAAGATGGATCGAGTCATCCATCAAGGAGTTGGATGAACACCATAGATGGTATGTCATCACATGGTTGTTAGGATCCTCACTAGGCTTTCCATCAAATTTGGGGATATCTGATGGTAACTTAACTGGAATGGGAAGCCAGTTGTGTCCGTGGAAAATGGGATCATTCATTAGACGAGACAGGTCGGGCAAGTCCAAAGTAGCCAAAAAGGGCAGCTGTTGGTTTAGCTGCGGGTACTGATAATACCGATAAGGCATTTATGGACTGGTAGGACCTTGAATCGACTGATTGTAGGGTGTTCCCGAAGGAAACTGACTGTAAGGGGGTGTGCCGCCTGGACCGTAAGTAGGTCTGCCACCATAAAAAGGTGGTCCATTACCATAATAAGGTGGCCCATTACCATAAGGTGGGGGCTCGCCTCCGCCGCAGGGAGGGGGTGGGCCGCCTCCAAAAGGTGGGGGTCCGCCACTACTGCCAGGATAGGATGGGCCTCCACCGCCTCTACCGGGAGAGGTGGCAATCCACCGCTGCCACCAGAATAGGGTGGGCCTCCGCCGGGAGGGGGTGGTGGTCCACTGTCGCCGTCGGAAGGGTAAGGGCCTCCTCCACCACCTCCACCATAGTAGGGTGGTCCTCCACCACCACCACCACCAGGATGGGATGGTCCTCCACCATGAGGTGGAGGTCCACCACCACTGGGGGGTTGGTCCTCCACCTCCGCCTGATGGGGGAGGGCCTCCATCTCCGTCGGCAGGGGGGGTGGGCCATGATAGCCGGAATGAGGTGGTCGTCCGCCAGAAGGTAGAGGTACACCTCCTTCGAAGTTGTGTGTGGGCCCGCTGCCCCCAATGGGAGGTGGGGGTGGACCAAACAGGGGTGGTGGGACTTGAGGGATTGTAGGTGGGGCTCCAGGTTGTAAAACATTTTGCTGTCCCCATAGAGTGTATGGATTTCTGGGGTAGGGTACCTCGTAGAGTGCGTTTCCGAGATTGAGTTGTCACGTCACAAGGTTAAGATAACCTGGATACGCTTGACTCCATGGTGGTTGAATTACATTGGACGGTCCCCCAACATGAGATAATCCCGTAGTGGAAGGTCCGGTAGGTAAGGAATTTCCAACGGAAGGACCGATGTGAACTCCTCCTCCAGTATTATGGTTAAGAGATGGGGGTTTCCCCCTAGCAACAACTTGTTGACCACTAATCAAAGGTTGACCCAATACGGGTTGTTGATTATCTACTGTAGTATTAACATTACTGGTAAGGAAGGTAGGGGGTAAAGAGTATCCTCCCCGCATGTTTTGGGGTGGGGGAGGAATGGGTAATGTAACCGTGGTAGTAACAGGTGTGTTGGATTATTGTCCTTCAATAGGTTGATTCGTTCGAGGTGTAGAACTGGTCTCCTGTCTGATGGGTGAATGTGCAGGAAGTGATGGTTGACCAGGTTCAGAAGTGGTCACATGTTGTGTGGATGATTCCGGTGAATCAAAAGATAAAAGACGACCTAGGAGTGGTTGATACGTAGGTAACGTCGGGTCTTCTACCCGTCGTGAAAGACTTTGTCTTTGAATTTCATCACCCCTGGTACGTAATCGTTCCAAGCGATCACGAATGGGTTCGAAGAGTTCTTCCGGAGTAGGCCAACTAGGTGGGGATGCAATGGCAAAATGGGCCACTGGGTGGCCTAGAGATGATGTCCAATAAGCGGTTGAAGGACCAACAGCTGTTGCAAGGTCGTCTTGGGGTGGATTTAACCATTCCACCAATCCAGGCTCTCCCAGTAAAACGGAAGGTAGGTCTTATGAAGTAGAAGTGTGCGCCTCTTCACCATGTGGGAGTTGGGGGCAGGTGAATATGGAGGAAACATATGTGCTCCAACATTCAAATTAGGGTTTTCGAATTCAGGTGACACGACCGTGGCTTGTGGGTCCATCCTTACCTTCAAAATTACCTCCTGGTTAAGGGGATATTCGGGCAGTAAGTTCTAAATCCTATGGGACCTTCTCCAAGGAAAGTCAGCCAGAGTGACTGAAACAAAATTTTCTCCTAGGGCAAGCTAAACAAAAGAAAACCAATCCAGAAAAAATCCTACACAAACTAAGGTTGCAAGCAAACTTATGTGATAGGAGTGGATTCAAAAATTTTCAAGGCTTTGCAAATCACTATATACCGCAGGGTCCAACAGTAAAACGCAATAAGGAGGATTGGGACCGTAACCTTGCCTGAATACTCGACTACCTGGACAGTACGTGCGTAGTAATCTCCCCGAGTGTTGTTCTTGGTGTATTGCTCTACCAAGACGGCCAAATGGTTAACTCAGTTGGTTTCAGGAATCCTAATGGTGTCTCCCGATATACTCAAGGTACGTGGGAGCTCAAATCCGTAGTGGTGTTGTCTAATGCACAATCGTACGGCATGAGACCTTCCGATATACTACTGAGTACGTGAAACACCTTTCTATATACACCAAGTACGTGAAACAACTTTCGATATACGCCAAGTACGTGAAGTACTTGGTGGGTACGTGAAAGAGCTTCAATATACCTAGTTAGTACGTGAAAGAGCTTCGATATACTGATAAGTACGTGGAAGACTACAATACCCCCGGAATACAGAGCTGGCAAGTAACGACAGTTGCCACGTTTTACGACGCAGGAACACGTCTCTAACTTAACACATAAGTTACTAAAAATTTTACTCTAGTTCTACCGTTAATTTTATCTGGACGGTTAGGTGAATGCATGAGGTGAGTGCATAAATGCAAACATAATGCAAGCCCTAACTACATGCAAAAAATGTACTTTTCTTTTGATGAACTCTATATATTGGAGGGAAAATTTTCTTTCCAAGTGATTTTACCAAAGCAACACAATTCAAAATCTACCAAATTTGATAAAAAAAAATACTCTTTTTGCTTTTTTCTATTTTTCCAAGCAAAACTCAAAAAATCAACAAGCATAACAACCAAATCCCAACATTTTCTTTTATCTTTTCGAATCACAAACTAAGAGACGAAAAGAGAGAAATTTCCTATCTAGAGCACTCTAATTTTTCAATTTCACTATAATGGCTTAAAAGCATAAAAAATCAAGAATGCATACGATCTCTCCAAACATGGAATCACTTTTGTAAAAACTTGATCTCACTCGAATTTTTCAAGAAAATGAATGATTCACAATTCCCAAAAAGCACAAATGATTAATGTTTTCTGTCAAACTTTTCCAAAATACTAATGAATGATGATTTCCGATGCATGAAGCAATTTCTACAATAATTTTCAAATATTCTTGAAAACAGTAAAAATGGTGCACCTTTAATTTTCCAATGGTATGCCAAGATTATGACTTAATAACAATGATATTTTTAAGCACAAAAATTGAAAAGAAAGTTGATTTGCAGCACTCTAAACACTCAGGAAATTCTCGGAAAATGATAAGCACTCATATGGACTGAAAACACTTCAAAACACTCAATCAAACAACTGAAATGCAAACAAAGCTAAATGACAAGTGTGGAAAGCAGCTTGGGATCAGATCCAGAGCAAATATCAGATCAGGTGGGGAAAGGAGGGAAAACAAGGTCAAGTGGATGAAGGTGGGGGAACCAAAATGTCCACCACTACCAAGCTCAAGCTCGTTACAATGGGACCCAATACAAATCCACACAAAAAAAACAAACACTTTCAACACACAAATCAAAGAAAGGGTCTCTGACTGGATCTTGCAGCACAAGGAGGGTTTGCACATTAAATCAAAACTCAAATCAAAAAAAATGGAGGGGGGATGCCCTTATACCAATTTTAACAGATCGGCGCAGTCTGTGTTCATACACAGAGCGACCGTCGCAGGTCACCAGTGCGGGTATTGCGACAATGTCGCAGAACACTAGTGGTCAGGTTGTGACGACAACCCAAAAGACAGAGAACAGAGATCAAATCAACGTCTGGTTCCACTGCCCAAGTGCGACGGGCAAGATCCAAACTCTAGGATCTATAGATCTCCAAGAAATGAGCAATAAAATGACTTAAAAATTGTGAGTACAGACTCATAGGAGGACTACAGACTCTTCAAAGTGAAGATCTGATGGTGAAAAAAAACTTAGGAGGTAAATAAGATGGCTTGCAAAAGAAATCAAATGAAAATGGCATTCAAATGAAAACTAAAACAAAGTACTCCCCAGTATGGTCACCAGATTTGTTTAACGGACAATCTACCAAGAGTGGACTCGAGGCCTGATCTCCCTAGCTTAATGTAAGTCTAGAACAAATAGGACAAAACATAGAATACTTTCCTATATCTAATTAGAGATCGAGTAGATAGATGCTTTACCTTTCAGATCATTGATCCTTTCTCCTTTATGTTTGCTCCAAGCTTGATGGTCTTCAAATCTCAGCTGCAAAACCTGTCAAGACAACACAGAAATAAAACAAGTAGTAAAATGCACCTAAACAATAATAGATCTAAGCAGTTAAGCAGGCAAACTACACAAAACATCATCAATGCAATGAGATTTGGTGGAAAGCATTTATATTACTGTATAAAAGGGAAATACATAGAAGGAAGTGATTACAACCAATGACTTAACGTAGCAATCCTTCTTCAACCAAGCCAATGCCAAAGCCTCCAAAGGGATGATGGATATCTCAAGGGATGAGTAGAGATCTCTCCTAAGCTAATTTCACCAACATATAGATACTATAGACTTCCTCCCATTGGAATGGGAATGAGCTTCACTTATATAGGACTAAGAGGATAGAATAGGTTGAGATATGGTAGGAGAGAGATAGGGGATCTCACCCAAGAGCTAGAGAACCGAATGCCAACTCCCCTAAAGGCTAGGGATAGGGCTCCACATCACTCAGCTTCAAGAATGGGCTCGAAGATGCTCTTTTATCCAACTAACTAACATCGTCACAGGCTGCATTATGACAACCTGCGACGTCGCATGTTCTACAAGGGTGAACTGCGACAACCTTAAAAAGTAGGTCAGTTAAGGCCTCCAGTCACAGGGAACTTCAGAGATGTTTACACTGAGTCTCAGGGTAGCAAGATTTAGGTGTAACAAGGTGAAGTAATGTATGCAGCACAATGACAACAAAATTATAGAATATAGAAGGTGTGCACAACAGAACAAACATCATAAGATCTGAAGTGTGCGCGTATCAGAAGTAGAACAAGGCAATATCTTATTTATATATATATGGACGGCAGGACAGGGCAAGGATCGGGGGGGCGTATCCTCCTTCCAGTTGGTGCTGGAGAACTCAAAAAGTTGTAGCTTCTTTCAAGTTGGTGCTTGTAAAACCAGGGGGTCGGTGCCTCCTTCCAGTTGGTGCTGGAGAACTTCTAGGAAGTTGGTACTTCCTCATATGTAATCTTTTCATTATAAAAGAGCATTCTGTGGTTTTCTCCCATTTGGGTTTCCACATAAAAATTATGTGTGTTATGTGCTATTGTACATATGTGGATGAATGTTTTATTTATGGTGGATTCATAATTAAAGTTCATATCAATCTATTCATAAGTTAAAAATTGTTCAAAAATTGTTCATAATTGCGCTAATACTGATTCACCCCTCCCTTCTCAGTATTAAATAGATTCCAACAGTATAAGGTACATCTAACATCTTATAATTATTTTGTAAAATACTAGTACCGAACCTATAATACAATATTGTATAGTGTAGCACTACAAAAAAAAAAAAATTGTAAAATTGCACAGTATGTTAATCTAGAACCAGAGAAAAATTACATAGCACGTAGGCATTTGAGGCGGTCTGAGATGGTGGAACCACCATCCCAATCTTTCGAAGATGTTACAATGATTTTTATGAGCCATACAAAAAAACTGACCCTTAGAGGGAGGTCGAGCGAGAGTACTCTGAGCATAGTTAGAGCTGAAGACGCCTAACTTGTACAAAAAACTGCATAATGTTCTATAACAAAAAAGCTGGAAAAAACAGAGAGAACCAGAGGGCTACGAGGCAGACGTCTGGACCAACATGAAGAATTTATTCAGGAGGGGTTTCCTCCAGAATAGGGCAGCCGCCCTGGAAAGCATCGTCGGGCTTTGGAAGCTTGATTGGAAGCGGCGCAATTTTACAAGCATCTAGGAGGTCAGGCTTCACGGGGTTGTAGAGTTTTTGTTGGGAGGAGACCCAATGGTGGATGGAACCGGGAACAGTGCTGGAGGGACCGGGAACGAAGCAGGAGGAGCCATGGGCCCTTCCGAAGACGCACCCTTTCCGTCTGTCTGAGTGCCTGAAGCACTGCCACTGCCAACCTCTGCTTTGTCTGGGCCACGATGTCCAAAAATAAGGTGGCTCCATGAGAAGGAGGCGTCCAGGAATGCCAAACGGTCATCCACGTCAATGAGCTTGGCACTGGAAGCCAGGACCGAATTTTTAGCAGAACCCCGGTTGTTTAACATGTCCTCCATGAGGTTACCCATCATGTCCTTCATGAGCCAGTAATGATTGATTTTACCTCCACCTTTACCTGAGGCCAGGTAATCCGAGACCAATTGGGCTTCCCAGTCGTCAATCAAAGTGCGGACCGTGATAGACACCCAGGTCATAACCATCCTCAATGACAGGCACAGTGGACCGTCAGATTTTGACCCTGCCTCCACTTCTCCGACGAGGAGAACCACGCGGCTGGGACATAGCAGAGAGCGCAGCGTGTAGCAGAACAAAGTTCCCTAGAGCTAGACTACAGAATGTCGAGCAGAACCAACACAAACGAAGACGTAACCAAGGAGAGGTGGGGATAATAACCTCATCGTCTTCCCTTGGCCCGTTTCAGGGACAATAATCCAAGCTCGCACACACCATATCTGTGAGCAGAGCGCCGAAGTAAATGTTCGAGGTACCAGGAGCGCATCCAGCCAACAAGTGAGGGGACGTCCAAGCGAGGTGGTTTGAATGAGCCATCAACCTCGAGGTGAAAAGGGGACCAGGGATGTTAATGCATGCAGAGAGGGGTGCCACGTTGTGGGCTCCCATGTCGAGGCTCCTCCTCTGCATGTGTTCCAGTTGTCACAATGGTGCCCGCATCCAAGGAGCACTACAAATACTAAGGAGGAAAAAACAAAAGCATTAGTGGAGAAAGAGACAAAAGCATTTGTGGCTGTTAATGTGGATCAGCTATTAAACAATATTCTTACATCTTTTATTTATATCAAACTTAGTATCATTGATAATTATATTGATTTTTTAAATATATATATATATAAAGTTGCTTTCTTATATATGTTATGGGTTAATTTTATTATGTTACTGCATAATGTAAATTATGTTATTATCAATGTTCCAAAATAAATGTTTTTTCTTAGTAAATTTATTAGCCAAACATTTTACTTCGAACCCAATTAAAACTCCCCGACAATCTTTTTCCCATCAACTCATTTTCTTGATTTTTCTTATTCCAAAAGTACAACTTCTTTAGAAATTATCTTCAATAAACTTGTCCAAAGCTTATTATTCTTAACATGTTAAACTCATTATGGAATAAAATTAAGTTACTAAAACTTTAGTCTTACAATTTCACAAATTATTAAATAGCACCTCCTTGTAATTATCTTCTCTTTATAACAACCTT
The DNA here is from genome assembly GCA_027924585.1 of Larix kaempferi. Lineage (NCBI taxonomy): Eukaryota > Viridiplantae > Streptophyta > Pinopsida > Pinales > Pinaceae > Larix > Larix kaempferi. The sequence continues at coordinate 2,829,318 of BSBM01000241.1, read as the reverse complement.
TTCTTTGTGACTTTAATACCAAGATTGTTATATGCCAAAACAATGATGATCATAAATTATAAGCAACCAATGCAAAGCTCCCCAACAATAGTGAGAACATGAATGCTTAATAAAAATAAAGTAACATTAAAATTTTATTTACAAACCCTCTCCCAAGCCACACCCTCTTTATAACTAGTTTATATGTTGTCTTTTCAAGTAAGCTATACACCAAGACTATAGTGATGATGATAAACTATAAGCAATTAAACCCTCTCCCAAGCCACACCCTCTTTATAACTAGTTTATATGTTGTCTTTTCAAGTAAGCTATACACCAAGACTATAGTGATGATAATAAATTATAAGCAATTAATGCAGAGCAACAACAATTAGAATCTGGGTGCTTAATAAGCATGGAGTTAACATTGAAACCTTGAACTTTGCCTAGTGTAAATCAAAAACTAAATTGAGGGTATATTCAACTTACATTTTGAGATGGATATAGACACACTGAAGAGAGATGAAACAATCCTTTTATATAGATTATCATATCTATTATATTTTTTTCTTGATTAAACAACGACCCTCCTTCCTCTAAACCAAGGTGATTCATCTTACCTTCAAATTTAACAAGCATAAAGGAAATCTTTTGTCATTTTAAGATGGATATAAAGGAAATCTTTTGGTCATTTTAAGATGCATATAAATGCAAGTGAAGAGAGATGGAACAATATATTTTTTTTTTCTCAATTAAACAAACAATCTTCCTTAAATTAGGGGAGATTTATCTTAACTCCGCACTAAAAGGAATTATATTTTTTCTCGATTAAACAGACAACCTTCCTGAAACGAAGGTAGATTCATCTAATCTCCAATTTATAAAGCAATGAAAGGAATCAAATCTTTAGATCATTTTAAGATGGATATAAATATAGGTGAAGAGAGATGGAACAATTTTCTATATAGATTATCATATTTAATATATATTTAACTCTATTAAACAAACAACTTTCATTTTCCTAAGGACACAAATGCAAGTGAAGAGAGATGGAACACTATGTTTTGATATAGATTATCATAACTATTATATTTTTTTATCCAATAAACAAACAACCTTCCTTCCCTAAAACCAACCAAGGTAGATTCATATTACCTACAAATTTATAACACATTGAAAGGAATCAAATCTTTTGTTCATTTTAAGATGAATATAAGTGATTTGTATAACACATTGAAAGGAATCAAATCTTTTGTTCATTTTAAGATGAATATAAGTGAAAGGAGATTTTTTATATAAATTATCTTATCTATCATATTTATATTGACTAATAAAGTCCTTTTTTTTCTTTCTCTATTATAGTTTTTATATTAGATGCACATATCAAATCTTTTATATTTATATATTGCAGTTTTTATATTAGATGTACATATCAATTCTCTTTCATATATAGAGAGATTTTTATTTTTATTTATATTTATATTTAGCTAACATATAATATCACTATTATTTAGTGTAATTTTTATGACATGTAAGCATTACCATACCCTATGTACCATGCAAAAAATTTCTCAAATTGCACCAACCAACATATAATCACTATTATTTGTTGTATTTTTTTTTATCACTGACACATAAGCTTTACCCTACCCTACATACCAGGCAACAATTTTCTCAAATTGCACCTACTGAATACTTAGATTTAAAAGAAGTTGTGCATGAACAGAAGGATGCATAAAATATCATTACTATATTTTTTTATGACATGTAAGCATTACCATACCCTATATACCATGCAAAAAATTTCTCAAATTGCACCGACATATAATCACTATTATTTGTTGTATTTTTTTTATCGCTGACACATAAGCTTTACCCTACCCTACATACCAGGCAACAATTTTCTCAAATTGCACCTACTGAATACTTAGATTTAAAAGAAGTTGTGCATGAACAGAAGGATGCATAAAATATCATGAAAATATGATTCTGTTGTGTTGTTTATATGCGAAGCTGTGCACAAACAAAAACAAAAGATGTGATACCGCGGGAAATTATGTATTCTGCTATAGTATCATTATAACTTTGCTCAATGTTTTTCATCTTTGCATATTACAAGAATCAAGACATAATAATCAATCATCCTTGGACTGAAATCATATTTTTCTGTCGTTCAAAACATGACAATATACTCAATAATAATAACTGTGCCATTGTCCCGAGTACAATGTGGGATTGGCACCTAGCAACCCTAGACGTAATCGCCCGCCCTCTATGACACGTCTTCAGGGAAACTTCATTTGATATTGATACTCCATATAAATAGACATTTTCTCTTGAATAGGTCTTCTAAGTTCTGATCATACAAATGAAAAGTAGCTACAATGCTGAAATCAAAACTGTGTACAAGAGGAAAAAAGATTTGACACCTCTGTTTGCCATTAAATAGTGGGTACCAAACTGTTCCACGCCTACTGTCATGATGATGGTACAAGGAAGGGATCCAGTGCCTTCTTAAGAAATGGCGGCAAAGCAAATGCAGCTGCATGCATCTGCAATCCAAGATGATCATATTAGTCTTTAAACATCAGATACAGAGTCTCTAAATTTATATTTCTTCCCTATAATGAGGGGTCAACCTTCAAAACATCTCACAGAATTACTAGGTTCAATTTTCAGAGTAATATTATTGGTTCAATTTTCAAAGTAATATTATTTACCTGCCAAATGTAAGGCAAATTAACGTTTGGCCTATCAAAATGAGATTTTAGAAATTGTACAACATTTAAATTTCGGAAGCATAATTAAGGCAATAGTTTGGAGAGAAACATGGGTCAGTTTCCAAAATGATAGGTTACAGCCAAGCAGCTTTTTGCATCAAAAGTAAGACCTTTCCCTTCAAATACCCTTGATATCTGCAGAGGCTTCCTACGTTTGTCTATGCATTATCCAGAAGTATCACTGCACCTTTTACTTCATATAAAAAGGAATCTAATCAATCTGTATGAAAATATCAGCCTCACAGGTGTTTGAGATTCCAATTCCTTGTCATATGAAACAAGGATTTCCAAGGCTTTTCCTAAGTACCATTCACTGATTCTGTCGTTGAATCAATGTCCCATTAAGTTTACATATATGGGACAATTCCTCAAAAGCTTTGGGACTGGAACATCCTCGAACAAATCTAAGATGTTTATTTTATACCAAGAGCATGAGTATTAATTCAAAATTATATATCCTTCATTAATCATCACAAATAGGATACAGTCTAAAGACCATAGCCTCAGTTAAGCTTCTTCGATTAACAATAGGAATTCCACATTAAAACCTTCAGAATTTATAACAAATACAAAATTACACTATTTAATATTATACCATTAACTGAGGACCTGTAATACTTTGACTAAGAAATGCCATTAATTAAGTCCAGCTTTCTATTACTCTAAAAAAAAATCATCATAAATAGGATACAGTCTAAAGACTCTAGGAATATTACCTCCGAGTTATAGTAATTAAGAGGACTAGACTTAGTTGCAACCTTCTGCTCTTCAATGGGATTGACAGGATTTCTGAAATCTACTGCCGGTCCTTCAGTTGAGCAAATAATAAAACCAATTGCCCCACTGAATGTCACATGATAAAAAAAGGGGCATTATGAAAGCTGTTATGTGCCAATATAATAGTAATAAAGACATTCAACAGGACATCTAAACCCACAAACATATTTGATTGCAATATTAGCAGTGTGACCATCTACATGAAAGTTTGAAACAGTATTGCAGTGACAGTCTAAAAAAATGGATTCCCAACAATCCAAGCCGTCTTTAATTCAATTCTATAGGAAAAAACTTGTAAGGCATAGGTTGCATTTTTTAAATCTATAAGGGATCATTCAACAGAGTCTAGAGATCACATACCTCGGATATGTTGGAACAGATGTCCATGCATAGTGAACAGTGCCCTTGAAAGTCTGCCTGCATGCTGAGACAATATCTTGAATAACGTGGATATGCAACCACAAGCTTTCTGCCTGACTAATAACTACACCTCCAGGCCTCAATGCTCTGGCCACTAATTCATAAAACGGTTTTTCAAATAGTTCCTGAGCAGGACCTGATTAAAACAGACAAAAATTATCAAAGAATTATAAAACAGGCATGCACATATTCAAACATGATAATTATAAACCAGGCATGATAATTACAAAATTGTCATTATGAAATGCACATCTTCCCATTTTGAATGTGTGAAAAAGGAGTTCATATCACCTAAGCAACTTGAACATTATAAGCCCCAGCTCTTTGGGTATTATATGGTTTGCACATATCATTGGTATCCTGTGTTGAGTGTGCCTGGTATAAAGCTCTAAGGGATATATCATCTAAGCAACTTAAACATTATAAAGGGATATACTTCGTGATATCCAGATAGCAGTTACAAGTAAATCAAACCATTAGACATAATCAGTTCATGAAGCATGCTGCATAACTTAAGTCCCCAATGATTCCTTCCAGTTAAAAAAATGTATTTTCAGACCAGTAACCATACCTACTGGATCAGAAGAGTCTACAATAATTGCATCGTAGGTTCCAGCTTGGCATTCCCTCAGAAAAGCAGCTCCTGTTAAAATAAAAAATTTAATATCATGGCTAGCACAGCTCCATTGAAGCATTTCTCTTCCCATTGACAGCGCTGACAAAATCACATGTACTCTCAAATTTGCTCATTAAGGGTTTCTACTTTGGTTTGACTTTTACAATATAGTTAGAATAATACTCTAGTATCATTATCATTCGTTCAAAATCACATGTACTCTCAAATTTACTGGGGTTCCTATTTTGGTTTGACATTCATAATATAATCAGAATAAAAATCTAGTATCATTATCATTTGTTGCTCAATAAATCTCTATTATAGCCACTCATGATCTCATGGATGCTCAAAATAAAAACAGGATTCTGAGGAAATTTAAAAAATGAAATAAACCACTTTACATACCATCAGCAATATGAAGTCTTACACGTGGGTCTTGATAGCCTACAGCAAGGTCTGGGAAAAACTGTTTGGATACCTGCAGGATTAAAATAGTGGTACGGTTGGAACAAAAATATAAAGTAACTGACTCAGTGTCCAGATAGAAAATGATCAAGAGGAACTAGCATAACACCTCTGCAAAAGACTTTCAGAGTGAGCAAATTATCCAAAATGAATGACACATATTTTGTACTTACATTTATAACCATCTCATCAATTTCACATATATCAATTTGTTCCACTGAAACATGTCGAGATACTTCTCGAAGAACTCCCCCATCACCTCCTCCAACAACTAATACCTGCAACAGAGAAAGCATTTTTTATTCAAATTGCATGAGTGCAAAGTCCTGCATTCAACATTTTAATAGGTATCCCAGCCAATGAGATCATGGAACTTGTGACCACCATGTCATAAAAGTGGACGTATATACATATCCTAGGGGATGTATCCTCCAAAATTCCAAATAACTCAAATCACTAAGAAACCAGATTCGTTGGAAACCCCCCCGTGTCCCATGTCGATCGAATCGGACACGATCCGATATGAATTCGTGTCCGATTCGACTTTCCCTCAAATCCAAAATCGGGACACGTTTTCAAAACAAATCGCACCCGAAATTTTAGCGTGTCCCGACTGTCGGACACGAACCCGGAAAACAAGACACGTGAAGCGCGGAAAAAGGCGTCCGGGTTAGCTTTAAAACAAAATTTTGGCTTTCTTTTTGTCATTTGCAAGGAAGCAACTGGTTGAGAGTGAGTTGTATGTGCAGGTGAAGGAGATTTGAAGGAGAATTGAAGGCTATCCATTGTTTCCAAGCAATTCCAAGTGCATTCCGATGGATTTGTGGAGAGGATTGCAAGCTCAACCATCACACAAGAAAAGGAATGTCTCAATCAGCTAGGGCAGGAGGTAGGGGGCAAAGGAAAGGGAGAAATGCACCATCTAGGGCCTCCCCTCCTATTCCACCAAGCACAAGCGGTTCTCCTCCTCCGTCAAGTGCTCCATCGGCTGCTAGTGGAGCTCATTCTATGGCTCCATTTAACCCTGTTTTAGCAAGACAACAAGCCCAAGAAAAAAAATACCCTTTGTGGAAGTATGTGACAAGGAGAGATGGGCCCGGGGCAAAGCTTGGTGGGGGAGGCAATGTGTCTTGGAGATGCAATTTTTGCAAGCATGAGTTCATGAGCACATATTTCTGGGTTAAGGGCCATTTGTTGGCCCTTCCTTCTTGTGGGATTTCTTCATGCAAAGCGGTGAGTGTTAACCAAAGGAGGGATATGGAAAAAGAGGATCATGTTGGCTTAGGGAAGGTGGCATCAGCAAGCAAGAAAAAAGAGGACGATCCTCTTCCATTTTTGAGGAAGTCCTCTAGCGCCAAGCCTCCATTTCCACCTAGCAGTCATGGGCGTGGGCGTGGGGATACTTATCAAACAAGAAAGAGGCAATCTACAGGTGGTCCAATGAATAGGATTTTCCAACAAGAGGCGCGAGAAGAGGTAGACCTTACCATTGCATTTTTCTTCTACCTCAACTTCATCTCATTCAATGTTGCACGGTCACCATTGTATTTTGAGACGGTTAAAACTATCTTGGAACGAGCTCCAAATGGTTATGTGCCTCCTGGTTCAGAGAAGCTTAGAACCACATTGTTGGTTAAAGCAAAGAAGGAGGTAGATAAAATCCTTGAGCCAATTAGAACAACCTGGCCCACATGCGGTGTGAGTATTGTTTATGATGGATGGACGGATCCCGCATGCCATCCACTCATCAATTTCATGGTATCTTCCCAAAATGGAGCGTTGTTCTTGAAAGCGGTGGATGCTCTTGGGCAATACAAGGATGCACAATTTATGGGTGATTTATTCATCAAAACCATTGAAGAAGTAGGTGTTGAGCCGTGTGTACAAATCATCACGGACAATGCACCTGTTTGCAAGGCTACTGGCATGATTGTGGAAGCTAAACATCCACAGGTATGTTCATTTTGGACACCTTTCATTTCTAATTTGCTCATTGTTTGAATTTGGTCATTGCAATGTTAGTGTTGTAGAGTCATTGATACATGCTTTTATTGCTCTTACAGGTTTTTTGGACACCTTGCATTGTCCATTCCTTGAATTTAGCACTGAAAGCCATTGCTTCGGATGTGGCATGGATTGACAACCTTATTGAGGATGCACGCCATATCCGTAACTTTGTACAAAACCACACAAATGCCCTCACCATCTACAAACAGTACACACAGCTTTCATTGTTGAAGATTGCAGATACTCGGTTTGCTTCCTCATTCATCATGCTCAAGAGGTTGAGGGAGGTCAAAACCGCTCTTGGGTCCATGGTGATTTCAGAGTTTTGGGCTTTTTGGAGAAAGACGGATCAGGCTGCTTCACAAAAGGTGAAGGACACGGTGTTAAATGATGGTTGGTGGGACACGGTGGATCTTACCATTAAAATCATGGAGCCAATCATTTCTTTGTTGCGGTTTGCAGACATGGACTAGCCCATCCTAGCAAAGGTTTATGAGGGGTGGGATTCCATGATTGAGTCCATGAGGTCCATTGTCATGGAGAATGAGTGTCTCGAGTATGGGACATCGACAAAGAACTTATGGACCATTATTTGAGATATTCTTATCTCCAGGTGGGATAAGAATTGCACACCTTTGCATTGCTTGGCCCACTCCTTGAACCCCAAGTTCTACACTCGATAGTGGCTCACTGGTGGATCGGGGGCCTCACACAGAGTCCCTCCTCACATGGATGCAAAGATTGCAAATGGGAGGAAGATAGCACTTAGACGGCTATTTCAGGATAGAGACATGCTTGAGGAGGCGGAGGAGGGGCTTTGTAGATTTTTCCACTGGCACTGGGAGATTTGGAGGCTATGATGTGCTTAGAGATAGGGAGGGTAAGAAACCCTATGCTTGGTGGGAAACTCATGGACAACATCCCCTATTCTACAGAAGTTAGCCTTCAAGGTCATCTCTCAAGTTACATCATCCTCTTGTTGTGAGAGGAATTGGAGCACATATGGGAACTTGTACAGTGTGAAGAAGAGCAGGCTTGAGCAGTCCAGGGCAGAGTCGATGGTGTATGTGCACTCCAACCTTCGTCTTATTTACAGGAAGAGGGAGGAGTGGGTGAAGGGAAAGACAACGATGTGGGATGTCTTTCCTGATGATATGGGTTTGGACAGCAGTACTGAGTTGGCATTAGCCAACATGGATCTTAATGATCCAATGCTAGAGCCAGTCACTTTTGATGATAGTGATCCTATAGAGGGGTCATCCTCCACAGCAGCAGATGCAGATCATCAGATGGGCAGAGAGGAGGAGGAGGGGGAGGAGGATGAGGATCAGGGCAATGGCAGTGATGAGTATGTTGATTCAGGCATGGAGGAGGACTACTAACATATGGGATTCTCCCATCTTGATCCACCCGTTTTGGTATTTACTATTAGTCTATTTGGCATTTGCCAGTGCCCAGTGGCATTCCGACATATATGTATACATTTTGATTTTGATGACTTAATGAGAAATATGGTTCCGACATGCATCTATGTGTCTCATAATTCATTGTGATTTGTGAATGACGAATGTGAAATGTGTTGTGATTCGTGAGTAGTGAATAGTGAATACTGAATACTGAATCGTGATTTGTGAATGACAATGTGTAATCTACTAATCATTAATGTGTTTTTATTCTAATTTCTATTGAATATTTCATATTTGTAAATTGTAAATGTTCTAGTTTCTAAAGATTTTTGGATCTATATGTCTGTTTTTAAATATTAATATATTTTTAAAAAAATGTATATATGTATATAAAACGTGTCCTACATGTCCTGATTCCGGGGGTCACCGTGTCCGTGTCGGACTCTCGTATTTTCGTGTCCTGCGTGTCCCGTGTCCCCATGTCAGGTGACTTAGTCAAATCATAATGTTTTAATCAAAAAAAAAAGAGTATACTAGGGTAGATTGGAATGGGCAAGCTATTGTATCCTCCAAATAACTCAAATCATAATGTTTTAATAATAAAATGAGTACACTAGGGTAGATTGGACAAGCTATTGTATCCTCCAAATAACTCAAATCATAATGTTTTAATAAAAAAATGAGTACACTAGGGTAGATTGGAACGGGCAAGCTAAATCTGATTCCTGATGTTTGATGTCTTTTACCATAGGAAAAAAACTTTTACATTTTGAGAACATCAACTACTTCTGCTTTTCCAAATTTTCAGTTATGAAAGTTCTACTGGGAACCCATACATTTCTAGCTACAGAATTTAATTTATGTACAAACAATGCATTATAAAACCAAAAGTGAGGGCCCAAAACCAAGAAACACAAACTCAGCCCCTGATACCAGCAGCTACATTGGACCACATAGAGACAACTTAATTTGAGAAAAATTGAAGTCTGCAATAAGATGTGTAATACAGTGGAATAATACTATAATCTAAACAGAGGATTTCTATGCACTTTGTTACACCTATTTACTTTTTCCTAATAGAACACAACAGATCTGAATAAATGACCCAAAAGTTACAATCAAGCTAAACAACCAACAGCATACATATTTTGATCAGAAGTGTTTAAAATCTTTGAAGCTAAACAACAGAGGATCTTCATTTTCTAGAATGAAATCCTTTCAGCTGACAGTGCTAAAAGTTTGCAGAATGATTCTTAGAATAATGATTCAACTAAAGCTGTGAGATGGAAAAAAAGATTTTTAAATAGGGATGCATTTCCGGAACCATATAGAACATGTCCTGGCATGGGAATAGTGACTGAATCATTCCCAGTGATTGCCTACATATGAATTTAGTGAGAGGTTAACAAAAGAGAACGCCTCCAGTTTTTTGAAAAATTGGAAATACTGAAAAAAAAACAATTGGGAGCACTGAGTAATTTGGATTACAATAAAAAAAGTTTATCTACAGCATAAATATGCATATAGGATATGCAGATTATGCAGGCATGATTAGAGGTGGTATTGAAATACCTTTTTGGGAGATGCAATAGAACAAAGAGGAAGATGAGCTATCATCTCTTGGTATGCACATTCATCTTTCTCAGTCAACTGAATTACCCCATCCAACACAAGTACTTTCCCATATGTTACTGACTGCAACCAGAATATCAAGAGCCGTTATGAACAGATTAAATGATAAAGATTAAAGAAAAATTTAAAAAGGAAACAAACTAAAAAGACTCAAATTTAAGTTATTATGAACTATGAAGATTGACATGGTCCCATAGTTGATAAATTGAAGACACACCTGAAATACCATCAAATCTTGAAACTCGGACTTGCCCTCAAATAATATCTTCTCTACCTGCAGCGAATGTGTCTCTCCTGATGGGGAAGAAATAAATAGCCATGAATACAAGAGGTGTTTGCTACCAATAATTTAATTTCAAGTATGAAACTCACAACCAGAAATATGTCCAATTTAAAAATGTTAATCAAAACAAGGGCATATAAAATACAATTCCCAAGAAAAAAAGTAACTAACACACTAGATGTTACAGCAATAGGAACCACATGTTTAGAAAATTGCAGACACAAATAAAATAATTAGATCTGTTACTGATGATCTGGCAATGATTTGAATGTGAAATTCAAAAACCACTAGTTAGAGAACTATCATATTGGTTCTTTAGAATCAAAACTCTGACACTCTATGAATAATCTATTGTAATTACCATCTAAAATATTCTTAGACAAACAATGTGCTTATATAGAATATTTACAGAAATATATATTGATAGTTCTAGTATAAGAAGATGATGAAACCAATAGACATAATATACTTCAAGATGAAATTCTACCATGATTTTGTTAAATTATAGCTTCGGAAGCTATTTTTCATTTTACAAATTACCATGTAAACTTGTGTCAAGTGTCAACATTGGAGGGCAGCTTGAGCTGCTTAGCTGGAGGGCAGCTTGAGCTGCTAAGGCGGTGGAAAGGGGCAGCCTTTGACTGCCCCAAAGGCCAACCTTTAGGGGGGCATCCCTTGGCTGCCACACGGGCCAGCCTTTAGGGTGACCTTTGGGGGCTGCTTAGGGCAGCCACCCATGCTATTTAAACAGGCCCTCACCCCCCATATAAATCATTCGTTTTCATTGAGTCTTGAGAGCTAAGGCAAGGAAGATTTATGCCACAGTTTTACTGATGTCCTATACCTGAGTATACTGCTGATATACTGCTGATATCTTCTGGGTTTGATGCTGTCCTGTACCTGAGTTTAATGTTTTAGTGAAGATTGAAGAAGGCTGCCCTAGATTCTAAGTTTGCTGGTCATACAGTCAGGTATTTATTTTCTTGGTAAAACTCATTGTAAAACTCATTGAAGAGAATAGATCATGGTGATTTTGTAATCTGGGCCTGATATACTATTTATATAAGGAAGATTGTTTGCTGGAGCTTTTCTCCCTTCTAAGGGTTTCTCCAGGGTAAAACTATTGTGTTCATGTGGAATAAATTTGTGCACTTTGATTATGACATGTAATTGATGAAAACAGAAATTTGAATATTGCATAACTGCCTTCAGGAGGAAAGTCGTATGACTTCAAGAAATCATGTTGCTAATGATGACAGTGTTGTTTTGGCTGCAAAAACAAGAAGAGGAAAGAAACCTTTCTTTAAAAAGCATTTCCAGGAAAACAAGCTCAAAGGAAACTTCAAAGGTAAAAATTTTGATATGTATAAGATTACATGCTATAGTTGTAACAAGATGGGACATTTTGCTAAAGACTGCAGATCCAAGAAGAAAGTCTTTCATAAAAAGAAGCATCATGCATCTACTGCTGAAGAAAGAGGATCAGGTAAGAAGGCAAATGAATCTCCTGAGAGACAGGAGAACGGAAAAGAATACTACCTAGTGTCTGCTCTTTCTGGTCATCTAACTATTGATCAGAACACGTGGTTGGTTGATAGTGGAGATTCAAAACATATGACTAGTTACAAAAATATTATTTCAAATTACAGGAAGAAGTCTTTCTCAGTGCAGATTCAGTTGGGTGACAACTCATGTTATGATTTTAAAGGGGTCGATTCCATCTCTCTTCAGTTAAAGTCTGGATCCATCATTCATATTGATGAGGTCTTATTTGTTCCTGGCATGAAGAAGAACTTGTTGTCAGTCTCTACACTTGAATATAAAGGCTACAAGGTGTCCTTCATGGATGGTAAAGCAATTCTCTAGCCAAAAGGTGGTCAGCTAAGTTCAGCTGAAGTCATTGGAATTCGAGAAGGAGGTCTCTACAAGGTAACGAATCATTCTGATCGTGCTCTTGTTCATTCAACATTCAGTCCCAGCGAATTGTGGCACAGAAGATTCGGTCACCTTCACTTCAAAGCTCTTCCTGGACTTCAATCTATGGTAAGTGGTATGCCTTCTATTTCTTCTGATAAAATTGAAGTATGCAAAGGTTGTTTACTTGGAAAAAATGCAAAGAAGTCTTTTCCTCACAGTAGTAGAAAAACTAAAAAGATCTTGGAGCTTATTCATTATGATTCTTGTGGACCAATGTCTTCTCCTTCCCTAAATGGTTTTTTGTATTATGTCATTATTATTGATGATCTTTCTAGAAAATGTTGGATTTATTTTCTGAAGTTGAAAAGTGAAGTTTTTTCTAAATTTAAAGAATTCAAAGCTTTAGTAGAAAACCAAACAGGAAAACACATTCAGATTCTAAGATTTGATAATGGAGGGGAATATGAATCTTGTGAGTTCGAAAGTTTTTGTAAGGAAGCTGGTATCAAACGTCAATTAATTGTTCCATACAATCCTCAGCAAAATGGCGTGGTTGAAAGAAAGAACAGAACTATTTGTGAGGTTGCAAAAGCTATGATGTTTGATCAAGACCTGCCCAATTCTCTTTGGGTAGAAGCTACAGCCACAGCTGTATACATTCAGAATAGATGTCCACATGCAATCCTAGAAGATAGAACTCCTGAAGAAGCTTTATCTGGTAAGAAACCAAATGTAGATCACTTAAGAGTATTCAGATGCCCAGTTTATATCCATGTGTCTAAAGAGAAGAGAGCAAAGATGGAACCCTCAAGAAAGAAAGGGATCTTTGTTGGATATAGTGAATCTTCTAAAGCTTACAGAATCTATATCCCAAGTCAGAAACAGATCGAGGTTAGCCGAAATGTAACTTTCCATGAGGAAGTTGTTTTTAAACGATCTAGAGAGCTTCAGACTGATGTTGAGCCAGATTCTCCTCCAGTCGAGACTTCTGGTTCTGACTTTCAGAGGGAGGAAAGTCATGATGATCCAATGGATCAAGATTCAGTGTTCGAACCTGTTGAGGTGTTAGAAAGGTCTCTTGAAGAACCTCCTATCAAGAGAAGACCTGCTTGGTTCAAAGAAACTATGCAAGAAGCAGAGAAACATATAGCCCCTTCAGGAACCTTTAGAGAGAGCAAAAGGCCTCAAAGATTTACAGGTTATGTTGCTTTGATAAGTAACATTAGTGATGTTGAACCTTCTTGTTTAATGAAGCTAACAAATTGCAGGCTTGGAAAGATGCCATGTTGGAGGAATACAAGTCCATCATGAAGAATAATGTATGGGACATAGTTCCCAGGCCCAAAAATAAGTCAGTTGTCTCATCCAAATGGTTGTATAAGATAAAACATACAGCTGATGGGAGTGTTGAAAAGTACAAAGCAAGATTTGTTGCCAGAGGCTTCTCCCAAAAGGAAGGTATAGACTATGATGAGATATTTGCACCAGTAGCCAGGTATACTACTATCTGCACAATTATCTCTCTTACTTCTGTACTTGGTTGGAATTTACATCAAATGGATGTAAAGACTGCTTTCCTTAATGGTGAAATAGAACAAGAAGTATATGTAGAACAACCTGATGGCTTTGCAATGCATGAAAAGGAAACTCATGTATGTAAGTTAAAAAAGGCCCTGTATGGTCTTAAACAAGCACCCAAAGTTTGGTATAACAGAATTTATGGCTTTTTGCAGGGATTAGGATTCAGTAAAAGAACCACAGACTCGAACCTCTATTTTAAAGTTGTTGAAAATCAACCTCTGATTTTGGTGTTGTATGTAGATGATCTTTTCCTTACAGGAGAAGAAAAGCAGATTGTCAAATGCAAAGAGAGACTCACTGCTGAATTTGAAATGAAAGATCTAGGAATGATGCACTATTTCCTAGGATTAGAAGTTTGGCCGAAACCAAACAAGATTTTTCTATCTCAAGGAAAATATGCAATAGACATATTGAAAAGGTTTGGTATGATGAATTGCAGGAGTATGTCAACTCCTATGGTTGCAAATTTAAAGAAGTTACATGAATCAAGCTCAGGAGAAGATTTGGTGGACCCCACCATGTACAGGAAACTTGTTGGGTCATTTATGTATCTAACTCATACCAGACCAGATATGCAGTTTACAGTGAGCGCATTAAGCCAATTTATGGCTGAGCAAAGAGAACAACATTGGGTGGCAGGTAAACATATTCTGAGATATCTTAGAGGTACCATAGCCTATGGGCTAAAGTTCACATCCAGTGGTGGTGTGATGTTGCATGGTTATGCAAATTCAAATTGGGCGGGAAGTCCAGTAGACAGAAAGAGTACCTCTGGTTACTGCTTCAGTTTGGGATCAGCCATGATCTCCTGGTCCAGTCGGAAACAAGAATCTATTGCCCAGAGCACAGCTGAGGCTGAATACATTGCTCCAAGTAATGCCAGCAGAGAAGCAGTATGGCTCAGAAAACTCATTTCTAGGTTGTTTGATGAAAAGCTTGAGACTACGATTATCCACTGTGATAATCAAAGCTGCATGAAGCTCACAGAAAATCCGGTATTTCATGACAGATCAAAGCATATTGATCTAAAGTACCATTATATCAAAGATATGGTACAACGAAATGTGATCAACCTGAAGTATGTTGCAACAGATGATCAGGTAGCTGATATCCTGACAAAACCACTGCAGTTGGTGAAGTTTGCTCACCTTAGAGGCAAACTTGGAGTTGCAAGGAATGCCTCCATCTCTGAGAAAGAGAACGATCAAAAAGGCATTCTCCAAGGTCTGAGGTCATAAGTGACCACCCTAAAGCTAGCCAAGGAGATCTGGAGATTAAACAGTTTTGTGAGTCATGGCAAAAAGTCAAGGCAAATATACAAGCCTTGTGAACCAGGACAAAAGTCAAAACAAAAGTGATAATGCCTTGATAGTCTTGTGAGGTCATGGAAAAAGTCAAGGCGAATGAACAAGCCTTGTGAGCCATACCAAAAGTCAAGATAGTAAGTCTTGTGAGACAATTGCAAAAGTCAAGGCGAATGGACAAGCCTTGTGAGTCATGTCAAAAGTCAAGACAGAAAGCCTTATGAGCATTTAGCAAAAGTCAAGGCATCCAACAAAAGTTAGGATGAATATAAAATTCCTATGAGCTAGAAACAAACAATCTTCCTTATGTAAATAATGTATCAATTGGTAAATTATATCTTCCTCGCTAAGAGGGAGTGTTAAATTATAGCTTCGGAAGCTATTTTTCATTTTACAAATTACCATGTAAACTTGTGTCAAGTGTCAACATTGGAGGGCAGCTTGAGCTGCTAAGGCGGTGGAAAGGGGTAGCCTTTGACTGCCCCAGAGGCCAACCTTTAGGGGGGCATCCCTTGGCTGCCACATGGGCCAGCCTTTAGGGTGACCTTTGGGGGCTGCTTAGGGCAGCCACCCATGCTATTTAAACAGGCCCTCGCCCCCCCATGTAAATCATTCGTTTTCATTGAGTCTTGAGAGCTAAGGCAAGGAAGATTTATGCCATAGTTTTATTGTTGTTTTATACCTAAGTATACTGCTAATATATTGTTGATATACTGTTGATTCATGAGCTGATATCTTCTGGGTTTGATGTTGTCCTGTACCTGAAATTACTGTTTTAGTGAAGATTGAAGAAGGCTTCCCTAGATTCTAAGTTTGTTGGTCATACAGTTAGGTATTTATTTTCTTGGTAAAACTCATTAAAGAGCATAGATCATGGTGATTTTGTAATTTGGGCCTGATATACTATTTATATAAGGAAGATTGTTTGCTGGAGTTTTTCTCCCTTCTAAGGGTTTCTCCAAGGTAAAACTATTGTGTTCATGTGGAATAAATTTGTGCACTTTGATTATGACATGTAATTGATGAAATCAAAAATTTGAATATTGTATTTCTGCTTGAATTAAAATTGACAGATTTGATATTGTTACTCAGTTGAGTACCATTTTGTAGATGTCTTCCTCCATCTTTTAATCCATCTTTTAGGAATTGCAGGTGCATCCCAGCTTAGGTGTGCAGCTACTCCCAACCCTTTGTTTTTTCTCTTTATATATGTTACTATCAATATTTGTTGTTGTGGTAGTGTCCATTTTGGTTATGGGGACTGTTGTCGCCTAAAACACACTTGCACGCGGGTAAGTCTCCCAACCGTTGTGTGTGTTCCAAAGGGCAACTATGAGTTATGAACCCACTATCACTTCGATCCTAAACTCCTCCGTTTAGACCACAACTCCTAAAGGTCAAGGGGGGTAGTCCCTAATTACTAAGTTTCTTTTTAAGTTTTTTGGAGTTGTAAGTTATAACAGTAAAATGATAATCAGTGTGCAATGATGCAAATCTGTCAATAACAAGCAAACACTTTAGCAATCAACCAATGATAAAATGCAAGAGAGAGAGATAATTAACTAATTAACAAGACTAGGGGGGGGTCTCTACTCGGGCTATGGAGTCACAATAAAGAAATCAAACAAGTACCTTTCCAAAATATTGATTCATTCACTAACAGAATATATCATGAAATAATAACTTCCAGCAAATGAACAAGTAAATGGAATATGCTTGTAAATAGATAATCAAGATGTCACATAAGCACTAAAATGAACAACTTAATGAGCCAAAGATATGTGAAACAAGATTAAGATGAAACTTAGGTACTTGAAGCAAATGTTGTGAACAAGAAAGTTAAGAGAAATACTTGCAAAATAGAGAAAAGATTGTAACAATGTTGTGCAAGTGATCCTGTAAATTTTAGTAAATTTTAGTAAATTTTATGTCTCTCTTTGACTTAGGGGATTAAGGTGTTTGTTGCAAAGAAATGAACTAATCTAGATGTCTACCCCAAGAGACTATCTCCTTTGATTAGAGAGAGACTGTCGGGTGCTCAACCTGAGAACACAAGGTTCCCAACTAGTTCCACGGGTCAAACACAAGACTTGTTGGGTGCTCAACTGGAGGATACAAAGTGCCACGAGACCCCCCACGATCTCTACCCCACTAGCTCCACAAGTCAAGCCTTATTTTCTCCGTTCTAGTGAAGATATGTAACTGGGTGCCTACTACAGATCTTTGCCCTTTCTCGTCACCCAAGTTCTGTCTAACCGGTGAGGGAAGAGGATACGGGGAAAAAATGGGGCTTAAGTTAAATTTTATTTCTTTAAGCTAAACTAATCTATGACAATATAAGCCAAGCGCGATATCATAGGAGTGGTCGAGCCACTCACGTATAAGGTGCGGATGAAATGAAAATACTTGCAATAAAATTACAAAAATCAAAATGCAAGCCAAGCACAATATCACTGGAGTGGTAGAGCCACTTCACTAGTGAGGTGCGGACAAAATAAACAACTTAAAGCAAAGTACTGGAAATAAAGAAACAAGAAGCGCGATATCACTGGAGTGGCAGAGCCACTTCACTAGTGAGGTGCGGGCAAAATAAAATGCTTGAAGTAAAAATAACTAGTAAGCAAAACTACTTAACAAAACCATGCAAGGATGAGCAGAGCCTCTCTCTTTGCATGCAACTAAGAGTAAACTAACTAGGAAAGATATGTTTGAAGTAAAACCCAATAAACTCAAGCCCAAGAGACTCTCTTGAGCTTGTTACAATGATTTACTTTTCAGCACTTATTAATATGGAGAAAAGAATGAGAAAGAGAGATTTTTGACCGATTTTGAGTGACAGACTTAAAGTAGCCCCTCTTTGGAGTTGTTGGTGCTTGTTATTGGCCAAATTTGGGCATGCCCTCCCCCTGTAAGAACATAAACCTGCACAAAACAACAAGCTATTAGAGCCCAAATATGGTGAAAACGAGATCAAAATCAACTTGTAACTTTGCATGTAAAAAACAGAAATTTTTTCTAAGTGAAATGTTGCATATAAAAACTTGAAAATGATGAGAAATGAGTGTAAGAGAGGCTTGTAAAATGCAATAAGAAATGGAGTGTCAGAGAGATACCAAGTCCTTTGAAAGTTGTTGAACAGTGGGGTATTCCACCCAAAAATCCCACCCTTCAAACTTGGTAAACCTGTAACCAAACTAGCTTCACAATGTAAGATGGGGTGAGAAACCTACAAAGATTTGAGAAATAACATACTTAAACATAAATACGTTAACTTCTCAAATACTAAGCAAACAACTCACATAGCAAGCAACAAAACTATTACTATACTATCCTCAAGCAAAAAACTTTGCTTGAGGTCCAAATGCAAAATGAAACAAGAGCTTGGAACAAAATCACCTCAATCACATAGCATGGACAGTACTTCCTCCAAAGATTTATTCTATTATCATTCAACACTTGAAAGTACAATGGCCCCTCTTGGACAACGAATGGGAGCAAGAGAGCAAAAATGGGAGAAATGGGAGCAAGAGAGCAAGAGTGAAGCAAGAGCATGAGTGAATGTCTAGAATAAGTGAATGTAACCCAAATGAGGAGGAATGTCCTCCTTAAATAGGAAAAATGAAACAGAGAGACTCTTTGCATGCTAGACAAGTGTCGCAAGGGAGAGACGGGAGCCCAAGAGAGGGACAAATTTGCTCAAGGAGGGCAAAACCATGGTTTGGGATCTCAAATATGGGGAGAGAAACCCCCCTTTTAATGCTTTTAACCTTATTGTTATGTCAAATGGGGAGGAAACCACCATAGTGGGGCCCCTCCCATTGACTCACTCACCCAACCAATCAAAGAGAGGAGGGCACACCCCCTAGAGTGGGCAACTCAAAACTTGTTACATGCCTGCTTGGGGGGGGCCCTTTGGATCTTAAATTTTTCTTAGGAACATAATATAAACATTAGAACCTTTACTTGGCCACCCCGAAGTGACTATAGTCACTTTTACAAAATTTGGCTCTCTAATTAAATGCCCAATGCCCAATTTCCTAATTTCCATGACTGACCTGGGCAAAAGTGACCATAACCATAGTAATACTCGTCTGAATGACTTCAAACTTGGCCCAAGGGTGTAGGGGGTCTCATGCCATTTGTCTTGAGTACCCATACCCCTATACAACATCAAAATGGACCAAGTAACCCTCTTTTACATTACAACAAATTGTCCTGAATGACAATTTTTAATGACCAAAAATTAAAAAATCCTATGTAAAACTTAATGAAATTTCGCAAGACTCTGGATAATGTCTAGCATGGTAATATAGAACATTCCTAGGCCCCAATCACCCCATGGACTCAATCATTAGAACACCTTTCACCACTTTGGGGGTATTTTTTAGTGAAAAACTCAAATAATTAAAACCTCTAAAGAGAAATTTTAATTATCCAAGTGAAAAACACTCGATGAAAAGACTTCCCTAATGATAAAGTCCCAGGTGACTATGTTAAAAAAACTAGACCCTCATGCTGACTTATCCTTACAAAATCCCCCGCAGGGGTGCAAACTTCATAAAGAGAAGACAAGAGAAAGAGCTGCCTCGCTTGATAAACCATTAAGTACACCTTCTTTGTCTTCAAGGCACATTCAACATGTGCATGGTACAACGTTGTCCACCAAGTCAGTTTTGATGGTGTCAACAGGGTCATTGAAGGAGATATCAGAGAAGTTTTTGAATCTATTTGGTAGAAAAGTCATTGTATTGTAGAGGCCATAAATTTCTATTGGAAAGTCGAATTGAGGTGATATTTTTCTTGTTGGAAACTAGAGTCAAAGGAACTCCAATTGAGCTGTCATTTCTTTTGTTAGAAAGTAGATTCATAAGGATTTAAAACAAGGAATCTTGTAAGGGATTTCATGAAGCAGATGAAAGTTGTAGCCTCAAAAACCTAGCTAAAAGAGGATAATCTTCACAACATTCAATTGGACTATGAGAACCAAATGACGTTTTTTGTTATTTGGCAAAGAATTTCAGATCTAATTGCACACACAATATTAGCTTCAGATTTGCTTTGGAAAGTGAGACACATGTATCAAACCCTTTGCTTAAAAAAATGTTGAAAAAAGGAAGAGGAGTATTTTTAATATTTTTACAAATTTCATCCCCACTATGATGCATCTTCATGTGAAGAGGATATACAAGAAGCAAAAAAGGCAGCGTCTCTTCCAGGAAGCTCTTCCTCCTTGTGAGGAATCTTCTAATAAGAAGAATATATTGGCTAAACAGGAAATATGAGCCACTGAAGGAAATCATAAGTAGTTGTGGTGAAAAAAGAGTTTCAAATTCATAGTAACTTTCTCTCCAACACCACAGCCAACATAGTACACCTATGTGGATAATATTTCTCATTTCACTGTTCATATTATCTTTGGTTGAACCATACTTGGACCCTTCTAACCCTATTGATCATTTTCAGCAGAGTACAGTGAAATGAGTCCATTGGGTTCATCAAAAAACCTCTTCTCCAAGCTTCTATCCATTTGAGTGCATGCAAATAATTTATCTAGCAAAGGATGAAAGCAACGTAGAAAGAAGAAGACACATAGTTGAGCTCCTCTTTGGTCTTGGTCCTCAAGCTTTGGGGACAAAGCTCCTCAACAGGGAAGGGAATATTGTGTACCTAAGCACAAACATTTTTATTATGCAAATAAGTTTATGTACATGAACAATTTTGCATTTAAGCTCATAGTTTTTGTAACAATTTTTATTCCTTGATATAAGTAGGGGTCTTCTCCTTCAATTGTAATCATCATACAATGACATATTCTTTATTAGTTGAGTTTCATTTTACAGATAGCTTCCTCTATCTTTTAGTAATTACAGAAGCATTCCAACTTAGGCATGCTTGTGCCCCCGGCCTAAGCACAATAATCTTGTGAGAAATTTCTAAAACTCTTAAAGGTAGGAAAAAGACTCCAAGCTTCACAATTAACATGGAACTCAACAAAAAACAAAAATCGATGGGGACTAAAACCAAGAAATACATATTGCCAAACAAATCCTAGGAACATTACAAAATACAAAAACATCAAATATAATATTTTTGCTCAGAACTCCTTATTCCATAAACAAAAGGACACTTGTCCAAAGATTGGATCATCCAAAGTGACCTGACCTAGAAAGTCATTGATGATTTAAGATACAAGATACAGAACCACCAGGACAAAAAGGATGCTAAGTTATAAACCACAGCATTGCATCATACATTGGACGGCCTTGTATCATCACAACCAACCCAGACATCTAGACAAAATATCCCATGCTAGCACAGATATTTGGTTATGGGCTTACAATTCTATAATCATAAGAAAACTTGCAGAGGCACAAACAAGATGGTGGCTCGAAGACAACAAGATCATCCTCTTACACCATGGGATGAACCACAATAAGATCAAGATGAAATTAACTTGAATCTAGAAAAACATCTCACATTAACAAAGCTTTACAGAAAGCCACTTAAAACTTGAACAAGTATTTACTAAACAGCAGCATATCTAGTTATCACCAAAAAGGGAACAGCTGAGTCAATGCCAATATAAACAGAAAAGCAGAAAACAAGAATCAACCATAACAGCATTACCTTTGATCCGTCAACAAGAAGCGTTGTATAGATACAAGCATATGCAAACTATTACATCATATAATTCAGGAAATAGACAAAAGAAGACTCTTGCCTTTGATATCATTAGGGGAAGCCACAATGGTCAATGTTTGATTCTAACATATGCAGTTTTTCAAATCAACCTATGGAAATTGCAAAAGTTCATTAAATGGTATTAAGTAAAGTAAAATAACAATCAGATTAGTTTACCCTGTTTATCATCCATGAATCATGGGGAAGTACTCATGGAGGGGTTTCTGTGAGGTTTTTACTTGGAAAAAAAAAAAAATCTAACAATCAGATCCCAATTATGGTGGATTCAAAAAACTGGTTATCTTTAATTAAAATGAGCAATAAAGGACCAGAAAAAACCCATTAATACTGCATATCCACTCATGAAGGGCATCTGGTGGCTCAAGTTTCTGTGAGGATCTTGGTTGCAGGCCACTTTAAGGGCTTGGCATCTCATTGCTTAGGCCATGATGCCCTTCAATTTCGGTTGCATTGCAGTTGCTTTGGAGCTAAAAGCTTTCTGGTGCCAGTTTGCCAGCTGGTACACATCATGCGGTTGGTAAGGTGTTGCCTGCTAGCCCTTACAATCCCATGTCATGGCTGCCTAGCAGTGGCCCGTCATGGGAACTGCTGCTCTTTAGGATTTGCTGGGTTTCAACGGTGTCAGGATTGTCAGTGCTTTGGGGTGTGGTCTTCCCCACACCCTTTTGGCAATTCATGGGGGATGGGTATTTATTCTTCTTGGCCAGGCAAATGCTGCTCCCTTGCATGTTAACTGAGAAATTGTAAAGGGATGGTTTGTTTGGGTTTCTTTGCCAGGCGCATGCCGCCTCCTTGCATGAAGGCCTGTGATTTTGTATAGGGACACATTTTTGGTTCTGGCTGTGTGGCCCTGTTCTGTTTATCACAGCGAGGTGTCAGTTTTTAGGTTTCTAGCTTTTGTTCTTGGGCTTTCTGTTTTCTGCCCTTGATCTGTGTCTATGGTGACAGTCAATCCGTTGTCCATTTTTTTTATTATGCTCCATGTACTAATATTTATTTTCAATAGAAATATATAACATATTTCACAAAAAAACAAAGAAACTGGAAGAGAAGTAAGAAAGAACAATACCCGGCCACATAGGATTGTTGAAATATTGCAAATTAGTAGCAGATCCTATCAGAGAAGCCAATCAATATACTGTCAGTCACATCATCCAAGTTCCGGATCCATGCTAACTCATAGCTTTTTTTAAAAGTTTGCTAAACCAGTACAAATATGTAAAAATCTGCCAGAAAATCATTTTCTGTCTAATTATAACAATTCACCACATGACACCTAACGCAAAGACAGAGGTAGCTGACTTACAGAGCAGACAAATTTTCTAATCATAAACACAGACATCCATTTGATAAAAATGAAAACCCAGACATATTTGATATAGATGAAGATTCAAATTAGCAAAGCATGCAACCCTAACCAGTTTAATACGAACCCAAATCCAGCAAAACCTACACATACCCATTTCATACAAATGCAAATCTAGGAATGCTGGTGTTTCTTGTATAGGAACTGGAAAACCCAACAAAATCCCCATAGACAGAGTTCATATAATTATGGAAGTACTGCAAGATGCTTTCTAACACTCGACTGCCAAACATCCACCACCTATTAAGAGGTGGAAAACTGTGTCCCAGTTATGGCATGTGACCTTCCAGTCCAACTTAACCGCCATTATAGCTTCCGTGTGAACAACAGCACCCTTCCAATGGCATGCTGGCCCACGAGGGGTAAAAGTGTAACATGGGGAAATCGAACCCTGGCAAAAGTCATAGCAACAACCCGCTTTCACTAACCCTACAATCCCCCCCTTAACATGCTCATGTAATTATGAATCCAGAAAAACAGGGATTGAGCCATTTGTTGTGGAGAAAAATTCATAAAAAAAAACCATATTGACAAACCCTTTCATACAGATGGAAATCCAGCAAAAATGGCTTCATCCCATCTCACTTAACATGAAACTCAACACTACAAATTCAAATCAAGCAAAATTAGGATGATCCAATTTCATAACTGAAAATCCATTAAATCTCACAAAGAACGTTTCACTTATGAAACCAAACATAATGGGTGCAACCCTAGAGAAAATAGCATAACCCTGTTTCATATAAATGTTGATCCAGCATATCCCATTTAATTAAACTGAAAACCCACCATAAATGAATTATGAAACCAAACATAACGGTATCAGCTCATGTCAAAACAATGCAAAAACAGCAAATTTCAGCCGATTCAGGACACTGAAAGAACAGCAAATTTCACACCAGGCCATATCAAAACAATGAAACTAGCAAATTTCACGACAGCGCATTCATTTGCTCAAAACGAGTCCAGCCCAATTGATCCCATTTCATCTGAATGAAAACCAAGCCCAACTCAGTACAGCTCATTCAACCAATATCACAATGCAACCCGCATCATTCATTGGAAAATCATAAATAGCTTAGGTTATACAAGCCTATTCCATTAAATTGAAAGCCTAAGCATAACTCACATTGGTGAATTCTGAACCGAAGGCATACCCACATTTACTGTATTGAAAGAATTGATGACCCACTTCAACCCCGCGCATCACATTTCTTATAAACCCAAAAAGGACAGGAGAATTCTAACAGAATAACAGTAACAAAAAGCAAAGGCTTTAGAGGTATAGAAGAGAACCATGCGGCTTGACTTTAACTTGGGAAAACCATCCCTTTATAACAGGCGAAATACACCCCCCCTGTAACTCCCCACCCCCTCTGGCCTTAGCGCAGGACAGGGGCCTTTGTTCTTCTATTACGTTTGCAGCACTACCGTTCTGGCTTTCAACTTTTTCTTCGGGTTTCATACGCTTCTCAGGAACATCGAAGACTGGATGAGTATCCTTCGATTCTGCCATTATCAATCTGGTTATTATGCTTTTGCCTCCAGTATTGCAAGAAAGTCTAAGATGATGGAGCCAAATCCTGCCCAACATATAATAACAAGAGAGAAAATGATCAATTCAAGCCATCGAAATCGTGCTCTTTAATAAGGTCTAGGACTCTGAGCTCTGATGCCAGCGAAAATCCAGCCTCTGGAACGTTCAGAGTGCAAACAAATATATCGTAATCAGACAAAGAATAAGAAGACGACGAAGACAGCCTTGTTATGGAGATTTATCAGAATTTGTGTCTATTTGGGTTCAAATAACATGACGATATGACGCAGGAGAAGAAAACCCCACTATCTTGAATTCCTCTTCACAGGGCAGTGAGCAAGAAGCCAGAGACTATAAATTTCTGGCAACTCGCACGAGCTTTAACAGCCGCGGGCTCTTTTAGCTATCGTATCACGTGTTTGGCCGGTACCGTGTTGGGGCTTCGAAGTTTGTATTTATATGTTGGATTAAGGGAAGTGCCCATTATTGCCTCCGCTGCTTTTGACAAGATAAAAAAATAACTACCACCTGATTGTGGTTGTGTTGGTGAAGTAGTTAAGTGACTTTGTGGCAGTTCTAATTTTATATATATGTTTTTTTTAAGGGAGATATTTGTTATTTCGGAGCATCAAGGTATGGTTAGAATTACATAGTTAATACAAAGGGGTTGAATAAGAGCATCATGTGCTTACAAGAATTGAATTTTGATGGAGAAGATGATAATCATTCCTCCCAAGGTTTTTTACAATGTGAGATTGTGAGATTGTGTAAAGGTAAACCTAAATGTTTTATGTTTTCAATTTTTTCTAAGTATATTTGCTATCTTGTTTTGTTTAGTCTAGTTGGAAATATATAAAAAAAAATAGAATCACATATATTAACTATGGAAATTGCATAGCGGACCAAAACCCACTTGTCGCAAGTATAACTCACATCGTAAATGAATAAATAATAAATATACGGATCATATTATCAAGATTGAAGATTGATATATGCCTACATGTTATTCATTTGTGTTGTTGGTAGTATTAATTTTTATTATTATTTAAATAGAATCTAAAAATCTAATACAAGATGAATTTACACAAGTTGTAATTCAATGTAAATTTGAATGTTAGTTTTCGATGATTTGATACTCTTATTTTATTTGTGAGACTAATTTTCTTAGGAGTAAGTAGAATCTAATTTGCCCCAAGGGTTAGCTCAATTGGTAAGACATGCAAACACTCTCTTGGTAGGGGGAGGTCATGAGTTCGAGCCTTGAGTCCTTAGGGGTTAGGCCAGCCGTTTATTTGTGGCGATGGTTTACCATCCTTATTATCCACAAAATGTGGGGAAGTATTGATGAGTTTTCCATACACCCCAAAAAAAAAATCTTGATGCTTCTTAGATTTGGATATAAAATGAATTTACACAAGTTGTAAATCAATATAAATTTGAATGTTAGTTTTTGATAATTTGATACTCTTATTTTATTTGTGAGACTAATTTCTTTAAGAGTAGTTAGTAAATCTTGTAATAAATAATTTATTTTTGGTAAAATGTGAAGTTGAGATATCATTGACTAGAACATGTTTATGATTTATGGTTTTTATAAACTAATTACAATGTTTCATATTATAATATTCTAAGTTTTAAAAAAAATGGATTTATTATTTAAGTGTAATATTTCAAATTTAATAAAAATACATTAAAAAAACAAATTTGAACGGGATTCATTATCCATTGAATTGAAGATAGAATAATATTGTTTTAATGGGAAAAAGACAAACATATGTATTTGAGATTAAATAAAGTTATGGCAATGTTGAATTATATTGATAGTGTCTACATACATCAATTTTGTTTTCCTAATTTACAACTTTAAATTATATTATTATTATTAAAACATGTATAAAAATACATATATATTTTTAATATTAAATTTGAATTTATTATTCATTAAAGATATATTATCTTATCATATTAATATATTATTGTTATTATTATTATTTTTTCCATTTAAATAAATAAAATATATATAAAAGAAAAAATATATTTTTAATGTTAAATTTGAGTTTATTATTTATTAAAAATATATTAGCTTATTACATATTTGACATACATCAATGTATTATAATATTTAAAAATAATAACAGTAACCCATTATACATCAAATATATAACCTATATACTTACAAATTAAAATATTTATAAAAAAAATGCCTGGGGCATAGGAAGAAAAACCAATAATGGAGCGGAATGGCTTGGTCTCATCAAAGGGCTGGAGATTGTTGCTATCAACTTGGGAATAATGAGACTTACGGTCTTAAGAGACTCCTCAATCATTATCAGAGAAGCTAGATGTATAGTTGGCAAAAGAAAAGAGCCCACTTCAAAAATGCACCATCTCCTCCTCTGCATTAGCAGGGATTTTCATGAGCTTACCTTTCTGCATATTCTCCGAGGACAAAATGGGCAGCTGATGAAATGGCCAATATTGAAGTCAGGCTCTCCTATGGCTTGCTAAGTTATAACAATGATGCTTTGGAAAACTCATGTATCCCCTAGACTAAGGTTAGTCTTAATGGATTGGGCTCATGCCCCCTCTTATTGGCTCCCTATACCTCTTTGGTTTCAACACTTTAGAGGGTTAAGTTTTTTAAATTTTTGGGATTTCTCCATCGGATTTTCGACGGCTCCTACACTCCTCGTATGCCATCCTCACATGCTCAAATTTATTGCCATTACTCAACTTGCCAATTGGTCGGCATGCGCGCTGGATGCTGGGGTTTATCTTTGCATCTGGATGCTCCCAATTTTCATTTCTTCATCCTCAAAATTATGCATCTGTTGCTTGTCTATTCGGAGTTCCTCTTCGTTGACAGGAATATGGATTATCATGGAGTGGGGCATCCTCAAGGAGGGGGTGATATGTTTTTCCATGGTGTTGGGCGCTCGCAAGGTAGGGGAGAAGTGATTCAAAAATGCGGTAGGTGCTTCAATCCGGGGAGAGGCCCTAATGGAGGTTGCAGCCATGGATTGCAGCAAGAGGAAATGAGAGGATACTCGGCAGAAGCAGAGTGTAACCATGGGCTCGGTCCTTGTTGCAGGCACGTCGGGGCTGGGAATTCGCACGGTCAGACTGGGAAACACAGCATTTCCAAATTTGAAGTGGAATTCTTGGATCATTTGCAGGAACTGGACCTGCAAGTAAGGTTGATTAGAAGTGAAATCCTGGAGCACAAGAAAATCCTAACTCACCTTTACAATCTGGTGTATGTGACTCACACAGAGGCTGAAGCTTAGTACCAGAGCATTGTTGAGAAAGTGGAGCACCTAGAAGAGACCTTGGGCCTAGCTTATCCTCATAAGGCCTGTAAGCACAAATTCTCTGGCAGAGATCTTGAAGACATCAACAGGAAAATGGAGAAGCTGCAGAAGTTCACGGCAAATGCTGGAAACTTTGTGGACCTCAACACGAAGAAGAACGGGGCAGCGAGCTCTGCTGGCGCTACCATGGATACTGGTCTGCAGTAACTGTTCGTCAATTCGGGTCTCGAGTTGGCTCTTTCTAGTACTGTTTTGTTTTTAGTGTCTTTCATAAATATGCATAAGGTTTTTAGAACTCATAGAATAGGTATCAGCTGCAATTTTGGCATCCTGGAAGGTTTGAAATTCCAGTTTTTGTATAAGGCAGTAACTCAACAATGTTTTTTTTCTGCATACTCCTTCTAGGATAGTTCATAAGATGCTATAGTTTTCATATGACAGGAAGATACAATGATAGTTATCAGCTAGAACATGATGAACTTTGTGTGATGGATGTCTTCCTCATATGGGAGCAATCTGATCATTCTTTGTTATGTATTTTCCATCTTTTTATATAATCAAAGCTGGCTAGCCATTTCTGTTAAAAAAAAAAATCATAAAATTTTAAGAAAAGAACAATGCTAAATATTCATTAATATATACACATATACATAATGCTCTGGAGTTTGCATGTCAATTTCATTTTGAAGAGTTTGGATGGTTATATTACATCTCATAATTTCATATTTAAGGAAACTCCTGACAATAATAATAATAATTGAATTGAGTATCACGCAACTAAAAAATTATATTGTATTTTAAATTAAAGAAATAAATGTCTCAACAACTTTGATAGCTTACCTACAAATATGGTATGTTTCAATAAACAAAGCTAAGTACAATTTTGAACAAATATAACCTAAAATATAAACCCAATTTAATTTGATTTTAGAAGAAAAGAAAAACCATTTCTTGATATGGAAAAACAAATTATGAAGTTAGGGTTGGTGGTTCGATTGGATTGAATTAGCTTAATGGGAGCATCCATGCATTTTGATTAAATGACATTTTTTATAAATATAAAAAAATTGTGATGAACTCTTATATCAGGTGGCAGGGATGAAATCAGAGCCCAATCTACATCCTGTACACGCAATGGAGGTAGGACTAACACCTTGCCAGCCCGACGGGATAGATGTTAGTACAAATGAGTGGAAAGAATGGCTTAGCGCATGCCCTTGTAGGTGACCAAACCTAGAGGAAGATGCAACGACAAAAGAAGGGGGCTTTGTGTCAATGACAAATGATATTAATGAGAATTGTTCTAGTAGTAATGGAAATGGATGTGAAACCTTCCCCACAATGATGGAGGACAGAAACAATATCATGTCGAGGACTGCGATTGAAACAGACAGAAGGGGAAATCATAGCAAGATATGGCACGAACTCCTTTGCGTCCTAACGGTCAAATTATGGAAACAACTTGCAACGCAATGGAGGGCTGAACAAAGCAGCAAATAACATTGTCTTTGATCCAATGGGAATTGGGATTGATAGCAATAGGTCTGAGTCGAGGGTCACTAGTGAATGGGAGAACCTCCAAGCTAGTGATTGTCACAACAACCTGACGCTAAACGCGTAGGGGAAATCACATACTCGTAGTGAGGGTCAAAGGATAGAGTCAACAATCATAGATAGAAAGGGGAAAGGGCATGGAGGTGGAAGAGGAGGAAGAAAAATGCACATGTCACGGCTGCTAAAGGAGGTCGAAACCTCTAAGACTTTGTTTAAACACCACCTCCCACCGAGTATTCAACACAAGGTCATAAACATTGAGGCTTGGGTGAAGAGGGAGCAAAGAAGACGAGCATGGAAGAAATTCAACAGGATGTTGGACATTGGATAGAAGAAGCAGGCACATCCAAAACCAAGGACACTAAACATGCCAATACAATTATTCTCTATTGATAAATGAAGACTCTGCTAAGGAAGCCTCTCATGGACAACCGAGAGGAAAAGAAACAAGTGCTATTGCAGATAGATGAGGTTCAGGAGCAAATTCGTCAACTAAATGTCAAGTATCTACTTATAGCCAATGCCAGTTTTGTTATGAATGCATAACTTAATTTGCTTGCCAAGGCCACCACAAGAATGATCTTCAAGAAAGCATTATCCACATCCTTTAGGAAGTCAGTTTGTCTCGAATCAAATGTGCCAATTATCTTGATTTTTATGATGAACATTAACTCTTTTATAGATAGTTACTTTCATTTCAACTCCAGTTATGCTCCTTAATTTTGGTCATAATCATCTTCAATGTTAAGAGAAGCTAGTTAGTTATAAAAATTTCATACACTAATTTTTAAAGACTACATTGTTATTTTGTGAAGTGAGAATAAAAATTTTCTATTTTGCAATTGGTATAATTTCTTGTGTGACAGAGAACCACATAACATGTATATAACATTTTTTCAATAATATAATATAGACTAATTTCGTCGGTAAGAGATATCGAGATATCCACATAACATATATATATTATTTTTCAATAATATAATATAAACTAACTTATAATAATAATAAAATCAATATATATATATATATATATATATATATTTTTTTTTTATTTTTCAAATAAATTTGTGTTAAATGAGAAAGTTTTAATTTACTTTTATGTTTTTAAATATACTAGAGAGTCCCTTTTTGCTGGTACAAGATTAATGATGATTGATTTGCTCTAAGAATATTAGAAGTTGGTTTTATGATTTAGGTTTTATTTGTCGTTTATCATTGTTTTTTATTATTTTGTGATTGTTGGTTTTAGGTGAGGAAAACCATCACACTTATGCCACATGTTAAGAAATTAGTCATTATTGTATTAAAAAGTGTCACATCATATATATATAATATTAGTAGTTTATACAAATTATAGTTATATAAATTGTTGGTCATTCTTCCATGTGGAAATGACTAACATATTTTCAACAATTTATCTTTGTATATTATATATGTCACTAACTTACTAACTTTTTAAGTATATTTCATTTTTTTTATAAAAATATTTAAATTTTAAATTTATAAAACAAAATAATATATCATTATCTCATAATTATAGATAAAATTTAATAAATAACAATTTATATCATATAAACATTAATAAAAAAATTCTTATTTTATTAATTGAGAATGACATCTCTACATCCCCATTTTCAAAGAATATAATGATTTAATGTACATAGTATCTCTTATCCATGTGTATGTGTACTTGTTAGTCCTTCGTTGTGGGAAAAAAGTCTAAGTATTGCTTTCACTTTTAATTAGTTGGATTTAAATATATTGGAAAAGTATGATTTTTTAAATGGAATTTGTTTTTCTAAATTTTAATTAAATATAAAATATAGATGTGATTTTTTTATCATTTCTTAAAAAATTAAAAAATTATTTTATTTGGTTTGTTGATTTTTTAAGAAATGATAAAAAAATCACATCCCATCGAAAAAACCGGTTGCAACAATGCCTTTATAGTAATTTTGCAATTGTCTTGTCTTTTTTTTACTAGAATAGATAGAGTTTTTATTATTAAAAAAGAGGGAAATGCTTCTTCAAATAGAGATACATAGCATCATAACAAGGCATCTTGCCTCATAGTCTAGAATGAGTCTAAAGGAGCTTTGCAAAATTTCAAGCTTCATGTTCTGTTTACTAAACTAAATTTCTAAAGTCCTGGGCTTATATTGCCTTACAAACTGTCCTAGCAAAATTACATAAGAGTAGATCATTATAACAAATTAAAAGTGGAACCAAGGAGTCTGGTCTTCCATTTTGATCTGTGGAGGTGCAGATGATGATGCTTCAGCGTCCTGCTTCTCTTTCAACGTCCTCTTAAGATCTGCTACTTCTTTTTCAAGTGTTTCCACTTTGGCCTTCATTTCATCAGCTTTGTCCTACTGTTGGTCCATTTTATCTAATAACAAGTCCAATTGCAACTGGAAATTCCTTTTCTCCTCCATCCTTTGTTGTTCATCCTCCTCTTGCCACTCTTCTCTGCGTCTTTCTCTGCTTCTTCCATCGTGTTCCATCCAGCTGACCATCCGGCTAAGCTTTCGCATATTCCTAGTGAGTTTGTGGACTCCACAATTAGCATAGAAAAAGGACTCATGTGTATCCTCTTCTCTATCCATATTCTCCATGAAGAGGCCGACGCACACTCTGTTTCTCTCCCAGCGGAACTCAAACTAGAATGCGCTATGTCTACCAATGGCTCGAGATGGAAGTAGAGTAGGTCTCCCAGCACTGATATATAACTCAGGCCCATTTCATGTGCCATTATGTCCATTATGCTCGTCCTTTCCAAATTTCCTCTGTCATGCATGATCCAGTACCAAGCTTTGATCCTCTAGGAACAGTGAAGCAGGGCAAGGTCGTTTTGCGCATGGGAGCGGGTGAGAAATTTACTTGTGGATCTCCTTTCATCATTCCCATGTACTGTCATCATATTCACGTACATGAGCGAAATCATGGAAGAATTGGAGCTGGTACTAAGCATTGAGAGAAATGTAATGAGCAAGAGAGCCACTAGCCTTAGACTGGCAACACATATATTTCCCACGTGTCTCTTCCATAGCCTAATGATGATGGCTAGTGGGGCAGGGATACTCCAAATTTTGATCCTTAGCTTGGTGGTTTCGGGAGGGACTTGAGATCCCCGACTGACCATAAAATTGATTAACTTAAGGAATATCCTCAGAGTGCACCTCACCATTTTGAGATTGGAAACTTCCTTCAGTTCTAATTGTTGCTTGGTTGGACAAAGAGCCTGCATGTTTATTTTGGCTTCTTAACAGATGATAGAGATCCACTGATTGGATTAACAAGATTTTCCCATATTCTCAGTTGAATCCTTGCCAAGGTAGTGTTGCAGAGAGGAGAATGAAACTTAGGATCTCTAATTCCAGTATGGAAGTCTCCAAGGATTATGGCATCATATATATTTTTCTTCATTAGCACCTCAGTCCCCATCCACAGTGCCAACATCTCAGCATGATTATTGGTCTATGTTCCAAAACTCCAAGAGAATGCTTCAACAATGTTCCCTCTAGGGTCAAAGAGAACCCTCCCGCACTTGTCGTCCCGGGTTTTCCTTCAGCTGCTCCATCAAAACACAAACTACACTTATTTTGGGTTTTCTTACACATCTCAAAATCCTCATCCTTCATACTCAATTCCCAAGTTTTATTGGCCTTAATTCTGGGTAGAGGAATTTCCAATTTTAAGTTTAGAGACTGAATCCATTATTCTTCTACCTTACTAAGGGAGGGAGGCATGTAAAAGGGAAGGCAACATTCTGAGAGGTATTATGTTAAAAATACTTTTGCTCGTCTTGCAACTTTTCTCGAAGAGGTAGGGGAGTTTTAAAAAATCGAGCAATTCCGCACAAGCCAAACCTTTCAACATATATATTTGGGGAGGACCTTCCAAAGGAAAAGGCGTAGCAACTTATTATGAGGCGAAGAGGAGTAGGCCTTATTCCAGTGGCTGAAATACTTCACGGGCCTTCTAATCGAGGATACAAGGGAGGTGACGGGGCCCAACACTTCCTTCTAGACCTCAGCAATGAAGGGGCAATAAGTGAACAGATGAGAGGTATATTCTTCCTCATTTTTGCAGAGTGCACACCAGAATGGGCCCTGGAACTCTCTTATTTTAAGGTGTTCTTTTGTCAGAAGCTTCTCATGTGCCAACAACCAATAGAAAAAATTGACTTTGGGTGGGGCATTATTTTTCCAAATGTTTCTCCACCAAGTTAATCTTGGTGAGGAACAATAAGTCAGTTGAAGTGTCACATAGCCCTACTTGATTGAGTAGTATCCTTCATGATCTACCCATCCTCTTATGTCCTTTATTATTCTATTTGTTGGCACCTTACCTTTTAACCAGTCCTTTAGAAGCTTTATTTCTTTCTGAAAGTTCACCGAGGGGGGTTGGGAACTTCCAACCAATCCACTGCCCCGAAGATGGGTTCCATGAGTAGATGTCTACCAATGTGGGAACCCCATTATCTCCCAACCAACCTTTTATTGCCTAGAACTCTAGAAGCCCTCCCAGAGGAGAGTTCATCATAATGGAGTATTCCCATAGCTTGATCCTTTTTCCATTACCCAGGATCCAATGCAGTTTTCTTTGAATAAATTCCAATACTTTACACATAGACTTCAAATTTTGGTTCCATTTTTACCTCTAGGGACGAGTCCAAAAACCTGGTGGCCCTTCCTTTGATATACTTCTTCCTCAGAGCCTGTGAGGCCCAATTCTTGGGGTCCACCAGCATCCTCCAGAGGATCTTAGCACCTAGGGATAGGTTGGTGAGCTGAATATATCGATTTCCCAGCCCTCCTCTATCCACAGGACCCTTAACCATGTTCCAACTAACTAATGGGAATTTATGTTCATTGTTCCCCCCCCCTTCCATAGGAACATCCTGATCATAGTATTGATTTGATTGAGAACAGAGGTTGGAGCAAGAAGAACTGAGCAGAGATAAAGGGGCATAGAGGATAGAAATGACTTAATCAATATGACTATTCCAATTGGATTTATCTAGCTCAATCCCCGCTGATGGATTTTCTTTGAGATCTTGTCAATTATTGGCTGCCAATACCCCTTTTTGTTTATCCTTAGAGATGGGAACTCCTAGTTACTTAAAGGACTCCAAGAGTTGGAACTGTGAAAGCCAAATACTCTTTGAATTCTGACGAGGAGTTGGGTAGGGACATTCCACCCATAGATATGACTCGTGCCCTTCTTCACCATGCTTCTCAAATCTTTGCAAAAGGTATCCAAAATATCTTTGAACCTTTGCGCTACTGTAATCTAAGCTCCCCCAATAAGAAATGTGTCATCAACGAATTGGGAGTGGTTTATTTCTTTAACATTCCTTGTAATTTGAACCCCCTTGATAGCCCCACTATGTCTATCCTGCTCTAGAGATCTACTTAGAGAGTCTACCATAATAATGTATAGGAAAGGGGAGAGAGGACATCCTTGTGTGAGACCCCTAGACACCGAAAATCATTTGGAGACTCTGCCATTCACCAACGGGGCAATCCAGGGGTGGCCTATACATGCCTTGATCCAGGAAATGAACTTGTCTCTGAATCTAAACTTTTAAAACACTTTAAATAAGAGCTGATGGTTGGCCCTATCAAAAGCATTCGCCATATATAACTTAATTATCACACCTTTCTCTTTCTTTTGTCTGTTGGAGCGGATGGCATCTTGAATCGGGATTATGTTGTGCAAAATGTTTCGCTTTTGCATAAATCCCCTTTGATTTGTGGAGATTATATCCGGTAGGTAACTCTTTAGCCTTTGGGAGATAATTTTGGTGAATATTTTATAGGAGACATTGCATATTGATATGGGACGAAACTGGGAGAAAGTAGTCGGGTTGGATTCTTTGGGGATTAGTGCCAGGAACGAAGAGTTGTTCCCCCCCCCCAGAGCAGGATTTCTTTGTGCATAATCCAACATTCACTTTTGATATGTTTTATGATACCCCAGCACAACCTATAAAAGTGTGCAGAAAACCCATCTGGTCCCGATGCTTTATCTGGATGCATGCCCTATATAGTGTTCTTTATTTCTTCTTATGTGATGGTCTTAATGAGATCCTCATTATCCTCGAGAGTGATGATGGTAGGAACGTCTTGGATAGCCACTTGCTGGACTTCAGTTAAATCACCTTCCCCTGCAGAGTAAAGGGAGCTGAAGTGCTTGAATGCCTCCTCCTTATCTCACCAAACCCAGTGATTTTCATCGCTTCATGATTTTCTATTTCCTTCACTGTTTTTGATGATCTTGAATTTTGGCCTCTAGATGGAAATTTTTTTATTTTTGTCTCTGGCTTGCAACCATAAGCTTCAAAACTTAAGTCTCCAGTACTCTTCCTCCCTACATTGAGTTGAATGCAGGGAATTTTGGAGTTAATATTCCCTTTTGATATCATGTTCCCTCACCTCACGATTTTCAACTTCCTCCTGATGATGGATGAGAGCTTCATGGCAGGCCTTTCTTTCCATAATGGGAGAAGGGAGGGTTGATTTTGCCCATTTTTTCAAATTCCATTCAAATATTCTATTTTCTCCTCCTATATGAAGAAGGGAGAGCCTCTAATATCTACATTCCATGCATCTTTGACTATTTTCAAAAAGTCTAGGCGATCCTTCCATGTTGGAGAAAACCTAAAAGGGTGGGCTCAAGATCGTCTTCAGGTTCCATTACAAGGGAGATCAGGCAATGATCAGAAACATTGGAGGATAGGATAGATGAAGTCAAAGAGAGGTTTGAAAGCATAAATGATGTTTCCACTAAGAATCGATATAATTTGGTATCCACATGCCCGGGGCCTGATCTTCTATTATTCCAAGTGAATTTTATTTATTTTATTTTGGGGTGATATGTCCACCATGTCCCAGCTATGGATAAGGTCCTCATCCCACTCTCTACAAGGATCCCTTACCACTGACATGACTTTCTTCTCTTTTCCAGAGAGTACCAGACTCATGTCCCCTCCAAAGAGAAGGTTTGGGAAGTGAACCAAGTCGTCCCAGGCCAAGAGTGAAGACCAACAAGTTTTCTTTTCTAAGTAATTAACAGGAACATAAATATTTAACACTAATACCTGGAGAGTTGTTTGCAGATGCGTTAGTGAGACAATTTTCCAATGTTGCGTTTGAAGGATTTCTCTAAAAAAAAATTGGATTGGTCCCATAGAGTATCCAATCCCCCTAATGCTCCTCTTGCACTGATTGTTATTCATGTGCCTTGCTTCCATATTGCCTTGCTCCAATTTGGTCTCCTGGAGAAGGAGGATTTATGGACTCTCGTTTCTCATTAAATCCTCGATCGCTTCTTCGTTTTTCGTAGAGCCCAATCCTCTACAATTCCAGGAGATCAACTTCATTACTTACCTTTGGATTGAAGGGATCCCCCTTTGGGACCAGTCGGCCTAGATCTTCCTGATGTGTGCCCTCCAAGAGCGTTCTTTTCCAACAATTTATTAATGGTGGGCTGTGTTCCTAAATTATTTTCTCTTCCATCCTCCTCCTCCTTTTTTTCCTTGTCTTTCTTACGACCCTTTCAACTTTGGACCTTTGGTTCCGAATTAGAGGGGTCCGATTTGGAGACCACCGAAGGCGAGGCATTCCTTTCGGGAGCTTTTTTAGGGCTTGGTCTTAAATCCAGAATTTTGTTTTCTCGTTGTGGGTTGCCCATATTGATTTTTGGATGGAGTTATCCCTCTTCTTGAGTTGAGTCTACCTAGATGATATCACTCTGCCTTAATTGAGGTTGAATATTTTGTTCCCCCCCTATGGGTTCCTAATCATCCTCTTGGTTCGCATGTGACTCTTCCTCTTCCATTCTGAGACTTTCAAATATGATTTTCCCCATACCTCGTTGATCCTCTGAGGGATTCCAGCCATTATGTATCTTCCCTGTTGTCTTAGGGATTTTTGTTTGGTTCCTTGTTTCAAATTGTTCCCACGGTCCATCGTAGTCCATTATTTCTTTGGCTCCGGATCCGGTTGGGGGGGAGGTTTTTTCTTGCACTCTTTGGCAAAATGCCCGTATTCATGGCAAATCCTACATTTAAAGGGAATTTGCTCATAATCCAGCTCCTGAATGTGTTCCCATGAGTTCAGCTTTAGCTTAATAGCTTCTGCTAGTCCAATCTGTAGATCCACTTCTACACAGATCCTGGCACACAAAAATTGATCCTTGGGTTATGCACGATCTATGTATCTCCCCAGTGTATTTCCTATAGATCTTAGGGCTTCTATATTCCAATAGTGGATCGACAAATGGGGCAGTCATACCCAAACTGGAACCATAGAAGGGACATCCTGAGTCAGATCAAAGTCTAGAGTTTAACAATTCAAGTAGATCCCTCTAGGTCCCATGAAATAGGGCCCGCTTATAAATATCAAGTCTCGATCTTCTTTCTCATCAAAGTGGAATATGAAGAAGCCTTTTCCCACAAAGAAGATCCCCAAATCCCCTTAGATAAGAGGCTTCTAGTTTTTTTGTACTCGAGATTATACCAATTTGGGAAATGGCCACAGTACCGGAAATTTCTCGATCAATCCCTTTTCCACTAGGGAGATGGAAACCTTGCGAGAGCTTCCTCCTGGCAGTGGAACTTCCGGAATTTGATCCATGTTTTTGACAAAACGATCCTGTGAGGGCGAGGAGGCCTTCTTTCCCTGAGCCTCCACCAGTCTCCTGGAGGCCGCCTTCTCTTGAGGCAAATGCAGGGGGATATACCCCCCAACAAACCCATGATTAAAACACTAAAACCCTAAGCAGAGCGCACCACAGTTCGATCGTATTCACCTCAACTTTTTATTGATGATAATTATAATGGAATAGTGGGTGTTATATTTTTTAATTGAGACCTTTCCCTTCTCAATACTATAAGAAATGTATATTTCATTAGTATTATCAAAACCATTATACATCATTAATTAATGATAAGGGTATTTGAGTTAAATGGGTGTAGTTTAGACAATGTAGAGGAAAATTTGTTACCCTTCTTCAAATCACACTTTTTAACTTGTTTGCTTTTAGTGAGTTATTTTTTGATGAGTTATATATGATCTATCCATGAGTTGTTGACCTAGATCTGCGTCCTAAAGAATCTAAGGTTTATCATGGCTACCATCTTCTAAATGAGGGGAAGTGCCTAAGAGGTTTCCCCTAGGATATGTTAACCTAGAAACAAAAATGGCAAGGGTGTTTAAATATTGTATTTATTAGCTATGGGAGATGACTCGATACTTGTACCAAAAATGGAATGCAACATTCACATGGAGTCACTTTATACTTCTAAATTTTTACCAGATATATATTGGTGTGTTCTTTATCTCCATATTTTGTCTTGAGGTGCGATGTGTTCAAGATGGTGTCATCTTATTGATGATGGGTGTTAATTAACCAACACAAGTAACATTAAACTAATTTAATCCATCATAAATTGTGAATGTAGATTTTTCATGTAAAAAATCTAGTTTACTAGCATAATAGGTATAATTAATGCATTCTTTTCTACTGTCCTTGTCATTTCATAGCATATCTTAATACCAAATTTGAATGCAGTTTAAATGAAATAATATAACTAAGGAAAGAATAGTATATTACCTTAGTAGCTATTCAAATTAGTAATCTAGTAGCAGCCCCAATAGTGCAAATTTCCAATATGTAGTCCAATTGAAATAATGTTACCCAAACTAGGATAATATTCCCAGCCAACTAGCAGCTTAGTTGCTAGTTATAGGAAACCTTTGGGGTTTCCTAGCCCTCTATGACTGCAACTCTAACAAAAACAAAATCAATCACAAAATCTTCATGTTCAAGAAATCCACCTCAAAGTTCCAGTTTCAAGTTCCAAGTTACTAACAGACATAATTTTCCCTCTCCAACTCCTTCTCTTCCAAGTGTCAAGACTCAACAACCCCCTCTATCATCCACCAAAACATCCTTACAAGATTTTGCCAACGCATTCCTCCCTTCTCAAGAAGGGCCCTATGAAAGTCAAAATATCATAAAATAATAATTTACCTACCAACATAATGATCTATCAACCCACTCAACAAGGCAAGTCTTCACATTTAATTCAGTTCATTCTCGTAAGTCTAACTATAACAAAATATTCATTTATCATAAATACTCTTGAAGCAAGTGAAATTCCAATCATGTCAATTTATATTTGGTAAGTATTAATTGTCTCAAGTTCTAAAATGGCTTGCGAATGAGAGTTAATTGAACCTAAATGAAATGTAATTATTATAAATGTAAATGAAATGTAATTAATAAAAAAGAAATGTAAATGAACCTAAATGCAATATAATTAATGTAAATTCAAATGCAATGTTGATTATAATAATGTATTTTAACCTTTTTTGCACCTATTATGCATTAACCATTAATAATAATAACAATTTAATTGCTAATAGTTATTAATTGATACTAGTGTACACATGCAAGGTATGTTTGTGTGTCCAACATACACATAGCTTGTGTATATTGAAGATAACCATCGCCACCTCTTATGCAAAGTTCCTAAATGATCATAACCAAACATCCAAGACAGTAATCCAATAAACACAACACTATACAACCTTAGTAACTGAGTCAGAATACACCAGTACCAATTCAACATTATACTTAGGTTTACCCTTAATGAGTTAAACAAATGATTTACAGGTGAAAGGAACAAAGTACAAAACTAAGGTTACATCTCTAATTCCCAAACACCACTCTTACTTATTTGAATTATCCTTCCTTCCTAACCTACTTCCATCTTCCACTCTCTATTTGTTCCTCTGCTAGAATATGTTGGACCATCAACTATATTGATGTAAGCTCATATATAACCAATAATCAGCAACGTCCACTAAATCAACCTAACTTCCCCAGTAGGAAACTGATAGTTTCCTTCATGCAACTTCAAGAGAATGGCTTAACACGACCCTCTCACGACTCCAAGTTTTGAAGGATAAATGGTGGGAAATACCTCCACCCATCTAAATGGAACTAGGGCCAACACCCATCAATAATCACGCTATGTTGTTCTTAGAGTTACGTTATTGAATGACCAGTTTGGGCAACTTGGTTTCCTACATAAACCCGCACTAGCCCACATAT
Organism: Larix kaempferi; assembly: GCA_027924585.1. Taxonomy (NCBI): domain Eukaryota; kingdom Viridiplantae; phylum Streptophyta; class Pinopsida; order Pinales; family Pinaceae; genus Larix; species Larix kaempferi. Next base: position 2,788,554 of record BSBM01000241.1, on the reverse strand, counting down.
CATAGCAATGTATCGAACCAACAATTAATCCATGAATTAATGCCTCACACCTTACCATTTTCTCTTTTGATGTCTAGGGAACTAGTGTAAATTTATTGTCACAAGTACATGTCTATCACTTAGCCCTTCTAACACGTGGGTTAGTCTCATCCAAAACATAAGGTCATGCATAATCTTTCACTGTTTCCAAGTAATTATCAAGTTATCAATTGTTAATCATTCTAAACAAGCTAATATATTCATCATGTGTGTGGCATCCAGTTATTTATTTAATCATAACATAATTGGTATCGGCGTACCCTATTATTCTATTTAGATTTGCATACTAGAAGTAAATCACGCAATTTTCATCATTAATAAGATAAATGAGAAACTTAAAACATGACTTCTACTTATAAGTAGATTCATAAATCCACAAATATAGTTTTATTAGTCGAGTTGAGTCCAACACACAGTAAGCAGAAAGTACAATATATGTCTTAATGTTGTTTAGCTATCAAATCAAAATATGGGGTGTTACATGAAGTTATCACACCAGAATATGGGGTGTTACATGAAGTTCCAAGGTGTTCAAAATAGGTTATTTCGATAGTGCAAAGGCTGGTGATTTGTGTGGTGTTGGAATGCTTCTTAAGGTTAAAAAGAACTATATTATTCATCTATGGATGGGGGTTGGCCATGGTACCAATACCAAGGTTGAACTTCTTGCCCCGTGGGAGTTGCTCTGGTCTGCACAAATGAGGGGTTTTTTTAGCTTTAGTTAACAGGTGATTCCAAGATAATAATTGATTGGGCAGTAGGAAAGTCCAATTTGCAGGTACTTCGCTTGGAACAGTGTTCTAATAGAGTTCATGCCTTAAAGGATTGGTTCACTTTGCTCTCCTTTACTCATATTTATCAGGAGTTCAACAAAGAGGCTGACAACCTTTCCAAAAGGGTTGTTGGGGATATGGATGGCTATATTCACTTTGAAGAAATAGTTGATGAATGTGTGGTTGACAGTGAAGAATATTTTTTTTCTAGAGTAACTTTTTGCTATCTACTTAAAAAGTTTTCAGGGATAGTCCTATCTTTTTGTAATAGCAAAGATCAACAATTTAATAGTTTAGATTGCAGAATGTAAACTTTGTCAGATGTAAGAATAGAGGTTCTGGTTTTTTGAAGGATGATGTGAAATATACAATATTTTGTTGAAAGTAGACTTTTTGCTCATCAAAATTACCATGTAAAGTCTATGTAACTTTGATTCTCCAGTGGATGAATAACAAGTCATAGTTTTTTCTTTGAAAAACAAGGGTGTCCAAAATAGCTCATTTTAAACCACAAACCAATGATTAATAATTAAATACAATAGTGATTAATCAATATAGTTTCCATAAGGTGTCCAAAATAACTCATTTTAAACCACAAACAAATGATTGTTAATAATTAAATACACTAGTGATTAATCAATGATCTTTCCATGAGGTGGATGTGACTTAAAATGAGATTTAAAATTTGAAAATTATTAACTTTATTCTAAGTTTAGAAAGATGTTTTGTGATAACTACTTTCAAAAACATGTAAATCATATTCTAATATTAATGTCTTTGACAATAACATGACAAATATATGTACATAAAGAGACTTTTGTGAACAATTGATCATAACTAGTTTTTACAAGAAATAGTTTAAATTCATCCAAAATTTGGATCCACCCCAATAACTATTGACTTTCCTCGCCTGGTGAGGACAAGTACTAGGTGGGAAATCCCAAGAAATGGACATGCTACGAATGGAAGGAAAGTGTACAAAATTATTAAGGTTTAGTGCTTACTAAGGTTGGTGGGTTGGTGGGTGGGATGAACACTAATCACATGTGTTGGGAGAGACAACATGACATTGACACATCCCATCATTGCAACATCACCACCTAGAATCAATCATTGTCATATCCATTGTCTTTTAAACATCCTACTTCTCTCATTCCGAACCTCTTTTTGACACTACAACTTAGGGCAAGAAAATTATGTGACCCATTTACAACTATAAAACATTTGCAAACTTAACTCAATGTAATTTTATTTCTATTTGAAAAAATGGATAGAGAATTTTACCATGGTTCCTTACTTGTTTGGTTTTTTATCCAATACTCTTTGACTTTGTAGACATATATAGGGGAGCTTATTGTAACAAACACAAGTCAATATTATGCCCATTTTACTGTGATTTTGATAGATATTAAGTAAGTTCTCTATTTTTCATTTGTTTCACTCTAAAGAAAAATTGTGGGTCCTTCCATGCTTGCACAAAGAATCAACCAAAAAGTCAAGTCTCCAGTACATTCACAATAATGGCAAGGCGTTCAGAGCTTATGACAAATTAATATATTTTTAAGGTACAAGGATTTGATTGCTTAGTTTACAAATGTGTACATATCATACTCCCCTCAGATTTTAACCTTTGGCCTTTGAGAAGGAAACACATGTCCTTAATTGTTAGGCTCACTCAAAGTGTGAAACACACACACACACACGTGCAAGGTTTTTAACAAAGAATGTATTGTTAGAATCATAAAAGGTACATGGAAATTTTATTTTTCTCCCTCTTTCCTCAAACATCTTATTTTCCACACATTCATTATATACTAAGTGTCTATAAACCAAGTTTTCTTTTATTGGTTGGTTGGAAGGAAGTCATTGTAGTTTCTACTTCAAGGTAATTATTCTAGACGCTAAGATACCAACTTTATAAACTAACCAACAATTCAAGCATGGTAATAATTGCATATTAATAAACAACCAAGAAGTACTTGTCATTCTAAGATATATCCACTAACTAGTTGCAAAATGGAAAATGTTTAATTGAATTATAGCCTCTTTGCCACTCATATGCTCTCTATTGTAGAGGTTGGCACCCCTAAGCCATGGATATGAATCTAGAAGGGTGAAGTTTTGTGGCGTGTTTCTAATATCTCTCACTCAACCCAATTCACATCATTCTCAAGTAAAGAAAATTGGCACTTCACATTTTTTCTCATTACAACCATCCCAATCAACTGATGCCTACTCCCCCTCAACCTCCACAAAACCAAGAATGGGATCCCCTTCTCCGCTAAATAGTCCCTCGGGCTATCCCACTTCCCTCAAGTGCTCCATCACATGTTGTCCAGGGAATATATACTATTGGAAACCCATAAATTGATTTCAACTGTAAATTAATTTCCTCTTCATCTCAACAATCATCCATAAACTTGGTCATGGTTTTCACAAAGTTTCATGGAAACACATCTTTGAAAACCTAACCACACAAGGGAAAAACCAAAGGACTAATGATCAATCAACATACTTTCATGCCCAAATTCATAAATATAATCAACATACTTTCATGCCCAAATTCATAAATATAATCAACATACTTTCATGCCCAAATTCATATACTATATTTGCATGGAAACAAGAGACCACATGCCTTCATGAGAAGTCTAGATATCTCTCTTTTGGGAAACTCAACTTAAGTTAGGAGAATGGTTTAATAATCATAAAGAAATGTTAAAGGATTTGGGATAAAGGTGAATAACAATAAAATAATATCATTTTCTCTTCGCATTGTAATCCCCTCATGGATTCATAGCCCCCTTTCTTTTCCTTCTTTGTTTGCAATCTTCATGGTATTTATATTATATTTCAATGTATACATTTACAAATTCAATGATCATTCTTTACTTAAACCATATGTCCAACTTATAGTCAATTCATTATTACATATGCATTCATAATCTAGAGGTTGAAACTAAGTTGTTACATTCACAAGCTAAAGAAAGCAAGAGCTTCAAGACAATTAACTCCACAAAGTTGTTTTACCCCAAACTAAGCTCAACTTTGAACTTAATGAAATGAGAATATGAAAATATATAAATGCTTCCAACACTACTCACTTTTGAAGACTCTTGTCCAAGGAAAAAATTTAAGGATCCATAATTTTCTTAGTGTAGAAACCTTAACGAATCTTACTAATTCTTAAATTTCCAACCATAGAATGTTGGGCTATATTTTTCTAAAAATATTCAAATTTTTAAAGATTTTATATAGTTTATGGACAATTTTGGCGATTTAGAGTAAATTTTTTTTATCCCATGGAATTTGGGCAAACTAGTTTAGAAAAAAATGGAAATTAACGAATATTTTTTTCGAAAAACATGTCAAAAATTAGCCCATGGGCTAAATTCCACCCTTAAAATTTTCCTTGCTCCTATCTCACTCCAGGAAAAAAAAACAAAAAATCATGATTTTGATCTATCAATGTATAACTGCTCCAACACATAAGGAGTCCTTTCTTTGGCATGTCTCTTATCCTATAAATCATAGATTGTCTTTAAGCAAGGATATGAAAAGTAGGCACATACTTGTCTTAAAAGAAAATCACTTCTTGCTAACCAAACCCCCATAATATAAGACATGGCAAACATTGAAGCTCTTTCAACTTCTTCTTTAAAAACCATTGTTTCAAACACACTTCCACCAAGGCACCTTTTCAGACAATTTGAATACATGTCAATGACTCTACATCTTTTCATAACCGATATGTAATATAAGAGAAATTTATAACCGATATGTAATATAAGAGAAACTAATTAACAAATGTGAACAAATTTCTTCTTCATTTGGACAAAGGATACAAATAGTTGAGCTCTTATAATTGCACTTCTGCAGGACATCCCATGTTGAAACCTTGTTTATGATAGCTATTCAAAGAAAAACACAATTATTTCCTGGAGCCTTAAGCTTCTAGATTTTATTCCAGGCAAAAATAAATTTTGTATCATTAAACTTTGAAGGACATGAAGCAGGCTTTGATCCACTTGTGTTTACATGGATCACAGAATTATACAATATAATTTCTCTAATTGTATCCTCACATTCAATCACTACCTTAAGATGACCACATGACTCTAAAAACATCCTTATATTAATTGAAACTTACCATTAACAAAAAAAAATAAAACCCTATTAAGAATGAATGAAACTCTATTACTATTAAATTTTTTTTTTCTACCTTTCACTTTGAATATCAAGCAAACATAGTTATTATTTTTAGGAGGGGTTGAGAATCATGAGCCAATTTCTCAATAAATAGAGTTAGTAGTATTAAATTGCTTAAACTTTTTTATTTTAGATTTTCTTAAAAGTATATTTTTAGATTTTTTTTAGTTTATATTTACTATATTTTGAGATGAAATCAAAATATACATAAATCTATATTTTAGGTTCTAGAAACCTTTCGTATAAATATTGATTTTTATTTATGAAAAAATTTCACATTTACCAATTCTAATTTCTAATTTATTTTTTAAATTTCAATATTAAAAAACAACACTTATCATTATCTTTTAATAATTTACATAGATAAATTATATCATATTCATATGTATTTTTTAATATTATAGGTCGAGAAAAATCTTGACTTACACTAACTCATCTATATATATTATATAAATAATTTTTATTCAATAAATTAAAAAAAATTGATAATGTTTTAATTTAAAAAAAAATATTAATATTAAATAAAGGAGTTGTCTAAAAATTCGATGATTTGGCCCGGGGTTTTTCACCAAAATCCGATGTTTTTTGTTTTGCAAAATATAAATTTAACTGTGTTTTAATGGCAATTTTGATGGTATAAATGGATTCAACACCATCAAAAACCCATGGGGCACCCAAAATTTAAGAGTTTGAGAGTAGTAACCAGAATTTTTAAAAACTCCTATTAGTTTTTTTCAAAATAGTGTCGGAAAAATCTCATTTTTCTGTTTGAAATCGTAGAACTTTTAGACTACGCGTTAAACAATGCTTATATTTTTGTAAATATATAATATAATTTTAAGAAATTTTTTAAATTAAAAAAATTAAGCAAACTTATTTAAATAAAAGTATTTAAATTTATTAATTATGTTTATGAATTTTAAATAAATTAATATTTAATATAAAATTTATAACTCAATTTAAGATCAAGATATTGATGATGTCCATTGGTTGTAGCTTGGGTGGTTGGGAGGAATGATTGTTTCCCTCCACACCTAGGTTCAATTCTTGTAAGTGACAAGATGTTCTTATTGAGCCCATATTGTAATGATTGTATTTTTGGCCATATCTTGATTTTCTAGCTAGAATAACAGGTGTTGGCATTTCTTCCAGTGGACTAGCTCTCTAACAAATGGTGAACCACCATTTAAAAAATATTGATGAAAGATTAACCCTTCCAATTAAACCATAACACATCAACATGTTTATAAGAAAAATATTAATAAAAAACTAAATTCATTTGTTAAGATAATTTTCAATATGATGTACATGATGACCCCGATGCAAAGATGTAAGATATATATGAAACGATTTGATTATAACGAAGAATTTATAAATATTCGAAAGTATGTTGAACAGTTTTCATAAAAATCACACGCTTCTAAGTTTTTCAAATAAGATTGAAAGCAAGGATGAATATATACAAAGAATTTATAAAGAAGTGGTTGCGGACACTATTACATATATTTTTATTAAATAAGATTGAAAGCAAGGATGAATATATACAAAGAATTTATAAAGAAGTGGTTGCGGACACTATTACATATATTTTTATAATAATAGAAATAAAAATAATAGAAACATAGCTATTTTCCTGAATGAAAAAAAATACTTGTCAAGATTATTGCGTTAATTATAACCTAGGAAAATTAAAAAAGGTTCATATCCACCATGTGTGGCATCTATGTAAAATTTGAGAAGAGCATAAAGTAAAGAAACAACATTTTATATGACTATGGTTGATCGAGTTGGGGCATAGTTCGAGGTTTAAAATATTTTATTGCCAATTTTTCCATGGAGAAAAGGCAAGGAGATTAACTTAGTTGATCAAAATTTATGGGTTTTTTTTATCATTTTGAGAAGACCTTATGTTTAGCCAAGCCCATTGCAATGCAAAATTGGCATAAACTTTACCTGTGTAATCATAGAAGATAGGAAAAAATATCATAATGTATAAATTGCAAAAGAATTAGCTCTCCAAACCTATAGTAGCAATCATATATCATAAACCCTAAACCTTAAACGTATTTGTGCATGGGGAATAAACAAATCGAAAGATTATAGTTACCAAGATATGTGACTTGCGTGATATTGGAATGTACAGGAGTGTGATGTGTTATACAATTCACCTCAAACAATTTCATTAAAGCATCAAACTTCGAATTGGAACTTTTACTTTGGCCACATTACAAGATATAAAGCGTTAGGAATATATGTTATATGAAATGAGATATTCAATGAAAAGGGAGGGATTGAATTTGACATTTGAAATTTTAGTTTTACATAGTGATTTTTAAACATTTTTATAAGTAGAATATGCCTCACTTGATCATTGGAGGAAAAAAGTTAGACTATTACTGAACCAGACTGGCATTGTGTCTATCAAGCATATCTCTCGCACTTATAATCAGAGGACTGATTATTTGTCCAAGAAAGGTCTTATGCTGGATGAAGGAGTCCTTGAGGTGACTCATTACCATGAACTTAGGCCTCCGGAGCACACAATCATACATATTTATTAGTGTTGTTCATTTCTTTAGTATCTCTCAGCTCTTTGTTTTAGCGGAACATATTTTGATGGCCACTAGTCATAGTAGTGTAGTCTCTAAAGTAGCTAATGTTTGAACTGATAACTCATATTGGTGTTTTGTAGATGCATTAGTGGTAGTTTATGTTGCCCGATAGGTATGGAGGTGTCTTGGTACTTTATTATTAATGGTTGCTGGTAATCTGCCCATGGGGTAGGCTTTATTGTAAATTTCTGTAATTCACTCTCATGAATAGCAAGAATGAATTTTTATTTTTATTTTTTATTTTTTTTCGGTTGAAAAAAAAGGAAAAGGCCTTGCAGTGGAGGTTATAGCGGATGTTTTCAGTGTTACAAGATTGATCTAAATTTTCAAAAAATTCTCCACTATAACCTTCGCTATTGGTAGTAGATGTTTTAGCAAAGGCTTTTACGAACATTTGTTACAACTAAATAAAACGTGGTGGGTGGAGGTTTTAGCAGAGGATTTCTAACCAGTGCACTTTCATACAAAATGAACTGGTGCATTTCTTCCATATAAGCATCGATGCTGCCAAAAAATACTTATAGCATCGGTGTTGTGTCACTTATATGCACCAGTGCTATAAAATTAACATTGCATCGGTGCTTTATAAAATGAAAAGCACTAGTGCATTAAAAAGGTTACACACACTAGTTTTTTATAAACTGAAATGCATCGGTGCATTATAAAATTACAAGCCTGGTGCTTTATATCAAGAATGCATTGGTGCTTTATAACAAACATTGCACCGATACTTATGATATTTAGAAAAGCACTGGTGCTAAAAGAGATTAATAACGCACTGGATGAGTGGCTTCAGACACTGACTTTTATTATTTTAAGAATCAATGTTGTTCACTTATAAAATTGCATTGGTGCACCCCAGAAAATGCACTAGTGCACCACTGTAAACGACACCAGGGAAATCAACAATAGGTGGTGGCCCCCGTGCGCTTTTGTGTTAAAAGCACCAATGCGACAAATTAATTACAATGCATTGGGATTCATGACAATACTATTATGCACCGATGCATTTCATTTGTGAAGCACTGGTGCGCTTATATACAAAAAAGAACCGGTGCAGATAGGATGATCAAAGCACCGATATTCATTTTCTCTTTTTTAAAGAGTGACCTATGACAATGCAATTTTTTTTTTAAATTTCATTATTTATCAGAAATTGAAATATTTTTATAATAGTGTTCATATAAAATAAATTTTGATTATTGCATTTGGATATGATGTTTTGATTAATATGTTATATCATCAGATTTCACATCTCTTCATTATAATATTTAATCGGCGATGTAACATTTCACAACAACATTGGACAATGCAATAGAATCAAAAACTTATTTTATTATACATGAATAAGAGGCTCTTTGTCATACAAAATGGGACAACATAAAAGTCCATAATAATCAAAATGTCAATATGCAATTGTTACACTTATTGGTAACCCGTTGTCTTTCAGTTGGGACACCATGTCCATTGCATTATACAAAATGTCTGATTTTCAAAGACAATTATTTCAAAAGATACAACACCTTGCATTAACATCCAATTATATTGATCATCATTCTTTGTTGGAACTGTTGTCAGTGCTCGAGTATGAATGTTTGTTGATTTCCTCGATTGTGCTCCCCATCTTCTTCTTCCATCTAAAAACATAAAAATAAAATGTAATGAGTGTATCTACATTGGTAGACAATGCAAACTAAAATAGATAATATACATGATCATTATGTAAATTAAAAAGCATAACAAGGAAAGAGTTCTATCGTGAACGATACACATTCTTTCAAAACCAAATCTCATGCATTATTTTAGCAACTGTTCTGTTGGCTCCACTTCATACTTTGTTTCCTGTAAGTTTTATACCCCATGACAAATTCATAGATTTAAGATAAGGAATTTTTGTTGTTCCATTAATTCAAAAGTGAGAGAAGTAAAATGACATATATACTTACAAAATTCACAACTAACTTTTGAGACGCCAACATATACTCACAACCCATACTTAACCCAATGTCAATCAAATCTTCCAATGGCTCTTCTTTGTATGTTAGCACATGTTTGAAGAAATCCAAGGATGACCAGTGTAAAATATATATATATATATATAAATATAACAACATATATGAAATATTAAGTTGTTATAAAAAAATCACAATTACTCACAAAATTTGCTATCAACCCTTTTCTTCCTTGTCGTCCTGTCTTATGTGCTGAATGGGTTCCATTTTTCTTTTCTTTTCTGTAACAGAACAATTGAAAGCTATTATTTAATGCTAAATTATTTATGTATATGTACATAATAAAAAAATTCTATGATTACATACATTTGAAGCATGTTGTTGTTGAGATGGCTCCTCCTGTGATGCAATTATGTCCATTTCTTTGACCATCTCCTTGCATACTTTTTTGGACATTCTTATAGGCATATATCAGATATCATCTCGTTTATCCTTTAGGATTTTCATGATCTTCCTAAAAAATTAACATGAAATTAATATATTTTTATAATGGTATGGAAAGAAATTAAATCTAGAAGAATTAATATTAGCAAAGAAATGCTTTGTAGTAGTATATACATATTCTAGAAAAGCATGTTTAGGAATATTACTTTTTGAATGATTATTTTTTGTTGTTGTGTGTTTTTTCTATTGCAAGTCTGATAGGTCTCATTGACCACTGCTCAGGAAATGCTTCCAGTAGTTTAGTTATAACCTGGTTCTTTGAATCATTGGATTGATTTATGTATTCTAAGTGTAAAGGACGTCCATACGTTCTTTCCACTATATCCCTCATAGTTTTGTTAAAAAAATTCCTCCTTTCATTAACTTCCAGCACCACTCCAGATGAGCTAATGAACAATTCATCATCATTTACATCTTCCAAAGTTTTTATTCTCTTAGGATGACATTATGTTCCCTTGCTGTCAGTCCCTGCAAAACATTAAGCATACGTGAAATAGATTGTTTGAAACATGTTATCAAATATTCTTAAGTATATTTTACTGAAAATTAAAAAAAAACTCATATTGAATAATACTTTTTGATTCACTTGATTCATCATTCTGCAATTTTTCCATCAAGGTTTTATGCTCTTCTGCACTTAGATTGCAAACAATCTTATAGATATTCCTCATTTTTTGGTTCTACATGAAACACATTAACCAATACATATTAGTTAAACTTACATATAATTCAAACATATCAATTTGATATAGAAATTACGAAGAACTTGCCTTCTTCACTTTCGTGGATGTGCTCCCATTGTTCCGATTGGAATTATTGTTACCTGAACTCTTATCACACATTTTTTATCAATAAACAACCTGTACCATTCAATATAGAAGCTATTAAATATAATATACATATAAATCATAGAATTTTCAAATAAAAGAGGTATGGACTATGAAGTCAATGTTGTGAATTCGCTGCTGGGAACGCCACTAACTTCACCACAAAGTTTGACCGATGTAAGCCTTACATCGGCAATAATGATGATGCAATATATTGAATTTTTTTATTTAAAAAATATGGATAACCGCAAATAAAAAATTAATAGCTGATGTAATAGTCAATGTGATTTTTGAGTTATTTGCATAAAAAAATTTCGGTGAGCACCAATAAAAAATCAAAGAAATCATATTAAAAAAAGGTTTAATACTTATATTTATTTTAGCTTTAGAAAAGGTAAAATATATTTTATAATTTTTTAGTACAGGGTTACGTATGACCTAAACTAAGAAAAATACAAAAAAACGTTTATGCCATGGCATAGACTTAAAATTATGTTATGGCATTTTCCAGTGTGTTATGTCGATTAAAAAGCACCGATGCGTCATAATGTAATTAATGCACCATTTTTTTGTGCAATTAAAAAAAATTGCAGGTGAAACGGTGCGCTTATAATGTAAGCGCACTGATGCTTATACTAAAACATAATGCACCAGAAACACCGAAAGCATTTTTTAGAAAAAAAAGTTGACAGACTCGAAAAGGTTTGGGATCCAATCATGCAATAAGTGGTCCCCTTTCATCACATGCCAAACAAATTATCTATAGAAGCACAAGCCCATTAAATCTAAAGTTCCTAAAATGAAAAGCACTAATTGTCAAGTGATAGAGGGAGATAAACCCTAAGGTGAAATTTTGCAGCCACATAAAAAAAAAGGAATACAAATAGTAAAAATTGAAATCTTAATAGGAACACAAATAGTAAAAAAAATTATTATTGAGATCAATAGTAAATTTCTAATTTTTTTCTATGCAAAGTTTTGAGTGATACACCATACCTTACAAATTCCGATCTTCTAAATAATTCGGTTGCTCCATAGTCCTCCCTGACAAGTTTGTACTGCAAAACTCTTCCCTGGAAATTTTGGCAAAATAATGAAATAGTGGGTTTTAAGTTTTTAAAACACTTTATGAAATTACTTTTTCGAAAAGCAAATTCCCGCCCTTTTTCTCAATTGTAAAAATAAAAAAAATGGGATTTTTTTTTCTTCGGTTTTTTGGTGCACTTCGAGTTATGTACACCGATGCGTTAAACATTGGATAGCGCGTCGAATAGGAATAACACGAAAATAAACATATAAAAAGGATTTCCATGTTGTGATGCATTATAATTTTTTCGGTAACGGGTGCACCATTCGGAAATAGAAGCACCCGTGCACTGTACTATACTGAATGCCTTGGATTCAATAATATTGAAAAGTGGATATAGAAATATCCACTAACAAATATAGTAGAGGATTTAGTTAGCGGATATTTTAGTGGATGTTCATATGTGGTGTGGTTTGTAATGCACCGCCCTGGTGCTTCTAGTCATTATAAACACACCGATGCATCTTAGTTTGATAAACACATTGTTATGCTAAAAACGTTATCTAAATTCATGTTTGAATAGAAAATGGTATATTCATCTGAAACTATCTTTTAGGATGCACATGATTGTTGTTAGTTAAGGTAGCCTCCTCTGTAGCCGAATCGTAGAAATCCACATCAATGTATGCAATCTCAAAAGGATCCAACAGGTAATCTTTCACGATCATGGGCACCAATAAGTAGGCCAAGTGGGAGATGAGTAAACATAGGATAAACATAGGATAAACCGATTCATCGATGCGGTGGGTGAATTTTTGTCAAGGAGGCATTCATTTCCAGAGGTATGTATACAATTATTCAACTTCTTTTGAAGTTTAATGTGTTTAGCCTATGTTTCCCCTTATTTTTCTCCCTGTTTAGATTTTCAAATGGTTTTATTTGTATGAGATGTTTTGTAGGTGTGAATTATGATAGATTTATTTCAGTTCTATTGGTTGTGGCTTTAACATTTTTGAGTTTAGGTTTTCTGGTAAACGGTGTAAACTTATTTGTGTAATGCTATGTTGTTGCTTTAGGGGAGGTAGGTGCGGGTGGGATCATCTTCGATCCTGGAGGAAACAAAGTCATCTCTTCTCATGGGTACTTGGAAAGAAAACAAACAACAAAGGAGAATGGCTTGCCCTGCTCCACTCCTTGGAATTAGTTGCTACCCTGAACGTGGACAAAGTGAAGGTCTTCGGTGATTTGAGGCATGCCATCCAAAGAATGAGATCCGGGATAAGAATAAGAGGCTCAAACAGTCACAGAATTCAAAGAAGAATCAGTCTCTTATCTCTACCTCAGGGTATACATTACTACCACATTCTCCGGGGGATTAATATTGAATCATATGAAGCCGCCAATAAGGGAGCCACCCTAGCTATAGGTCAAATCATTTACAACAATGACAAAGAGGATTTCATTGTTATACCCTAACCCTTTCCCAATTTTTTTGTTTTAGCCACTTTGGATTTTTCGAATTTAGTTTGGTTATGCCCCTCCCCACAGATTTGATGAAGGCACGTGGGCCTTCAGGTGGCCCTCACATGGCCCGCTCCACTCCTGTCAGCTTACACGAGCTGACCTTAACTCCTCCCTCCCTCCCCTGGGGTTTATTCGACACCATGGATTTCCCTCCTCGCTCCACTTCTCTCCAACTCTCGACCGACTTCGACAACCTCCTCCTTTCCAATCCTTCGTATTTTGGCTCTGTTCCTTCTAGATTTTGTTTCCCCGAGCCCTTCTCTCATCCTACCCCCTCTTGCAGCAACATGGCCGGCATGATGGAAGGAGTTGTGGCTCCGAGAGCTGCCATTGCCGACATCAAGGATCACCTCTGCAGAATATTTGAGGTGATTTGCACTAGCGTGAAACAAAACAAAGAAATTGCCTCCGACGTCAGGTACAATTCTCAACAACTCACCTGTCAAGACTCCATAATTGATGATTTAGAGAGAAATATCTTCGAACTTATGGGAAAATTTGACATAATCAAGGAAGATGTCACAAGCATGGTTAGAATGACCCAATGTAGTCATTTCCAGGAATCCCCCACTGTGAACAAAGAAATGGCAGATGCAGCCTCTGTGCAGCAACATAACTATGGATATTTTGGTCTCTTCTCAGCAAGGTTTTTCATTTAGCTTCAGTTTTGAATGTTTTTTGTATACGATTAAATTCTCAATTTGTAAGGGTTTATTCCACCTCTACTACAGAAAAATATAGTCAGCAACAAAACAAGAATTTCATAGCTAATCTAGGCATGCATGTATGCTCTATAATGCTCTCCTCTTTTGAAGAAAAACTCTATTTTGTGTATTGAATGGCTGTGCAAAGCCTTTTTCAAATATATATATATATACATACATACCCTATTTCTGTTAAAAAAAATTACTATGTTGTTGCTTGGGAAGCATAGGTTTAAATTTATTCAGAGTATGTTGTCATTTTGGGCTTGTCTGAATTGTTTACTTGGGTTTAAAAATTATGTGTATTTTTATTGATTGTGATGTAGGAAATGGGAAGCGGTGGTGAGGGGGAAGTCATGGAGAATGTAGGAAAGAACAAGAGCATGCAGAGAATAGCCCAATGAATGTGGATGAAGTTGCTCAGGAAGTTCCCGAGTTTGGCGAAGAAAAAGAACTGATGCTAAAGCACACTTTGCGCATAGGAGGCAAGATGCAAATTCATGGGAATTTGTAGAAACAACAACTGCATAAAATTTTTGTTCAATTGGATATGCGTGCTAAAGAGTATACACTTGTATACTCGCTTCAGAATCCATTAATGGTGTCGCTTCCTGCCCCATATTCTCCTTGTAATTTTGTTCAAACCACAATGGGGCATCCTTCCCAGCTTATATACAATGTTTCTTCCCATTCATCACACCCACGACATTGAACATGTACACGGTGCTGCAACATTTCAATTTAAATAATATGCCATCAATTGTGCCCCCCCAATCCCCTATTACATGTGATCCAAACATTACCATCCAAGTAAACACAGTTCCTTTAGTAATTCATTAATGGATTTTAGCCCACATGGAAACCAAAGTTTCATTACCAGTTTTTGGCCCGCATAAAAATCAAAGTTTCATCACTGCTGCGTTTGGTTTTCATGCACACCAATGCATCTTATGTTAACATTCATCGGTACGTTTTAAGTATATAAGAGCACCAGAAAGTATATTAGCAAAGACAAAAAGGATGCAAAACAAATTTCATTTCAATCTTTCGACATTCCCTTTTTTAGCGTCATTCATGTAATATGTGTGTCAAAATTGGAAAAATGTAAGTCAGTATGTATTGGGTTTATCATTTTTTTATCAACCTTACATCATTTGTTTTCATTTTGCATTTTAATAGCATTTTGTTGTGTTGTTTTATTGTTATAGTTGTGATGTTTTTATTAATAATGATTTAAGTAAAACATGTTTAGAGGTTGAAATAATAGCATTTCATTTTTTATATGGCATTCTTTCCCTATAATTAAGTGTCATATCTACATTATTATGTCATCCTATGTGTGTTGACATTGGAAAAAATTGTAAGTTAGTGAATATCATGTTTATCATTGTTTTAGTCGACCTTACAACGTTTCTTTTTCATTTTGCATTTTAATAGCATTTTGTTGTGTCATTTTATTGTTATATAAGTGATGTTTTTATTAATAATGGTATAATTAAAACATGTTTTGAGGTTGAAATAATAACATTTCATTTTTTAGATGACATTCTTTCCCTATAATTAAGTGTCGTATCTACATTATTATGGCATCATATGCGTATCGATATTGGAAATATTGTAAGTCAGTGAATATCATGTTTATCATTTTTTTAGTTGGCCTTACATCATTTCTTTTCATTTTTCATTTTAATAGTATTTTGTTGTGTCATTTTATTGTTATATAATTAACGTTTTTATTAATAATGATTTAATTAAAGCATGTTTCAAGGTTGTAATAATAACAATCCATCTTTCACGTGACATTGTTTCCCTATAATTAAGTGTCATATCTACAATATTATGGCATCATATATGTGTCAATATTGAAAAAATGTAAGTTATTGTCTATCATGTTTATGATTGTTTTAGTCGACCTTACATCATTTGTTTTGTTTTGCATTTTAATAACATTTTGTTGTGTCAATTTATTGTTATATAAGTGATGTTATTATTAATGATGATTTAATTAAAACATCTTTTGAGGTTGAAATCATAATAACATTTCATTAACGGTGCTACATTATTTCCATATAACTAATTGTCGTATATATATATATATATATATTTCCCTTAACATTTTTTTTTTATTGTAATTGTTGAGAAGCTTTGTGTTAAAAAAGGAAGATCTTACAAAATGATTGGAAGACTGTACCCAATGCAAAACAAAAAGAGCGCTGAAGGCACCTCATACCCAGTATTTGAAGTTCAAACATAGTTGATAATTTTGCATATAGGGAAAATAAAATAGACATCTATAATTGCCAATTACATAAATAGACATACTGAAGAAAAGAGGTCACTTGTTGTTGATTTGACGAGCCTCAACCTTGCTTCCTTCTCCCATGTCCTCATTAAATTCCATGCCAAGGAGTGCAGCTGGACTGTTGCTCTTACTGGTTCTGATGCAGTCCACTTTAGCTTCCATTATCCTTAGACAGCTGTGCACAGACTCAATTTTGCCAACTAGACCTTCATAGTAACTCTTCATCTTACTGCTATTTTTTCTAATGTTAGAATCCGAAATCTAGACAAAGGTGGCAAGGTGAGAGATGGCCTTCTTCATATCCCTGAATTCCCCTCTCAACCAACCTACCTGAGATTCAATGTCTTGCAAGTGAGAGAGCACACCAAGAGAGGGGCTATCGGGACCTGGGGGAGAGTCCAGGTTCACCACTCCCCCAATTTCTCCAGTCTGAGTCCAAAGTTTGTCGTTGCTCGTATCCCCAGGGCTACCATGAACTTGTTGCAGAGTGCCATCTTGAATATGACAGATACCTACATCAACAGGGTGCCAATTCTTACCAAGGTCCTGCTTAGAGCCGAAGTGAACACCATTTGCAGTGGGCTTGAAGTTCTGCCCCTGACCAGCATCTAGAGAGGACCAATTTCTTCTTGTCTCCACATTCCTTGGACGCCCACGCCGCATATGGTTGGCCTGCTTATTATGCATCCCTTGGACCTCGTTACCAACATTTTCGTGACCTTGTACCACCTCCAGAGCAGAAAGGTATCTCTTCAGCCCAACATCCCCCGAGTTCAGCTGTATGTTGGCCTTGCAACGACAACATTGCAAAGCCGAAAGGAAAAAACTACCGTCATTCCCACAATCCATACTGCAACGTGAAGACACAGAGCGCCAAATAGTGCAAAGTAGAGCAGGATGAATGAGGTCAGGGTCATCACCCTGTTCCTTGAAATAGAAGTTGCGTCCCCTGGAACCTGCCTGCATTGAAGTCTCGCATGCGAGACAGGTGGAGTCAGACTGAGGACGCCGTCGAAGATGTCTTGGGGAATCATGAGGAGATCCCAGGTAGATATTGCTGCAAAATTGGGGAATGTCAATATTCACGGTGGCCCAATGAAATAAAAGGTGTGATTTAAGGGTGTTAGAGGAACCAGGGTGACCCATAGGACTATGGAACCCAATCATTTGCGAGATTTTGTCCATTTCTAACCACAAGGCCACAGTTTAACCCGGATCCAATATTTTCCATGGAGTCAGCTTGTTGATTGTTGTTTCTCAGAATGTGATAGAGGGAGATAGATCTTAATTCTTTGCTCTTGTGGTAGAAGTGGAAGTGGTACTTGGAGGAGGGTTTACGGATGTTATTGGCTAAGGCCCTTGCTTCTTTAATCACTAGGAGAGAGTCGCCAATAGCTACCAGATCCTGGTCGTTATTTTCCTTAGCTATATCAATTCCTTTGATGAGGGCAAGCCACTCCGCATCATTGTTTGTCTGCCTTCCAATCCCCCATGCGTAGTCAGTCAGCTTGTTTCCTTTGAAGTCCAAAAGAACTCCCCCCGCACCTGCCAACCTAGGATTTCCCATTGAGGCGCCATCAAAGAAGAGCGTATGATTTATACATTTTCTATTCCAATTCTGGAATTCTGAAGGCTCCAATCTGATCTGCCAATTTTGAGACTTTTTGCTTTTGGGGAAGATGGGCGAGGGAGAGGTGTGGGGGACCAGAAGATCGCCAACCCATATTTTCTCTTTAACACTTAGGGGTTCTTTGGAAAGATTATTCAATCCTCGCGACTTGAGGGTGTCTAACCAAAGAGCTTTGGCTGATGACGGCACCATACTAGGAGAGGTCCTACTTTCCTTAAATATTTCTTTGTTCCTGGTGTTCCAAAGCTTCTAGCAGAGAAATTTTGGAAAGGCCACCCAAGCTCGTTTGAAGTCAGGTTTCCTAGAGAGCGAATTGGAGTAAAATAGATGCCAGTTAGCAAACAGATCATTCCAGTTGGTAGGGAGGATGAGTTCCGGTTGAATATTGAGAAAAGCCTTATGCCAGACCTCTTTGGAGAAACTGCAATCCAAAAAGAGATGGTCTATAGTCTCCTCAGTGTTCGTACAAAGGCTGCATCTGGTTGGACCTGCAATACCTCTTTTCCTTAAATTATCCGTTGTGAGAATCTTTCTGTGAGCCAATAACCAATTGAAGAGATTGACTTTGGGGAGCCCGTCCCTGTTCCAAAATTTTTCCCACTTATTATCCTTGGTGCATTGATTGTTGAGAGAGTCCAGGTAGTTATAACCTTCCTTTACCTATTACAACGTAATCTTCCACCTTATGAGCATCAACATTCTTTGGCCTGCAGGATCCATTTCATTGACTCAGATCCACTTTATATCCTTCAGACACTATTTTTCCCTATTTTTTCCCTTGTACGCTAGCTGCATCTCTATAGCTTGCGTACCCACGATTTGCATCACTATAGCCCGCGGGTAGCATGTAAAATGGTAAAAATCACTAGTTTATTACTTTTTACTCCCAAAAAGTGGTCATTGGGTGACCTTTGACTCTCCATCTGTCCAAGAAACGCCTCGATGTGTCCTTTCACTTACCTTTGAGAGGACTATATATTGAGCACATATGGCTTATGGACGAGAGGAGAAAGAAGAGCAAGAGAACTCTAGTGGATTTTTGCCCAATCTTGAGTCTACACTCATTGATCCTTGTAGTTGTGAACCCTTTATGTTCACCTTCCAAACTCCTATCTAGTTTGAGTTTGCCATTCATGGAGGATTGAAGTGGTGGAGGCACAGGTGGATTGATCCAGATCTTGGTTCAGATTGGTTGCCGGCAAGAGGTCGTATCACATTGTACTTCTTCTTGTTTATTAATAGAAATACTCATATTCTTGTCCATTAATGTTGTAAATGTTGTTTATCTTACATTGGGTTGCATTTACTTGTTATATCATGGGCCATTGCTATTGATGATGTTAATTTTGTTTATATATTATATGTACTTGTTGTATATTGGCTATCAAGACTAATTTGTAGATTCAAGTGCACAGATTGAAAAGCTCCAACGGGGATCTACATCAAATGTTTAGATTGAGGTTGGTTACATTCTCTATTATCTTAGCATTGTCATTTATATAGCATAGTTCTGAGAATTGAGTTAATTTTTGGTAGTCAGCTGTCTGTTGTGGTCTACCCCAAGCCATAGTGAGTTTTCTCCAACATAGAAATGGCGACTCCACTGGGGAATTTGGAAAATTTGATTTTTTTGGTCTTTTTCATATTTGGTGAAAGCTTGAAAAAGAATAAAATTGCTTATAGTACAACAAGTGAGACGGGATTATGGTTACTACTTCTTGTTGGCAGCTGTTGTGTAGCCTTTGAACAGAGCATTCATTCCACTCCATACATTATGAGTCGGGACTATAGTTGGACCTTAGGAGCTGTACTTGTTTCTCAGTTTTCTCCATCGATTGGTTAAGCTTCCAGTCATTATGGAGCCCTTTGTAATGCCTCCTGCATTGCACAGTTTATCTCAAGTCTATGCTGCCTAAGTCTATCCATCTGCTCATGCTCTTGTTCAAAGCAAGTCCTTGTCACCTACCCAAATTTCTGAAAATTACTATTTTATTTGCAAAATACTGTATGTTAAATTTAATTACAAAGTTTTGTAATTATGATCAGTTTTGATCATGGATGAATGTAATTACTGAATATTATTATTTAAATTAATTAATTAGGAGAAAAACAACCAAGAGGACTGTTAAATGAGTGTTCACTGACCCACTAGGAGGAATGGAAGCTGTTGGAAGGTATGGGACAGATGGCAGCAATTGCATCACACCACTAGCTGTTGGTTATGGGACAACTACCCCTAAAAGTAGGGCATTATCCCCCAGGTGGAGGGAGTGAGAAGGCAGCTCATTTAATGACCCAGTAACATCTGAAAAGGCCTAGGCAGCCTATAAAGGAAAATCCGAATTGAGCAGGCAGCTCTTAATCAATATTTCTGCAGAATATTTTCCTCATGTGCATTAGGTGATCACTGAGAGATTTGAATAGGGAGGCTAGTTGTGAGTGCAATCGTAAGTCTGCATATTGCTAAGAAGAGCCAGAGATGCTGGTGCAAGTCTATTAGACTGTTAGCTATTGAAGATTCAGAATTTATTTGCTACTGCAAGAAGAAGTCCCATTTCCCGAGTTTCTTCCTCCTGGTGGTTCAGTGAACAGGATCGAGGGTCCTAAGATAGTACTTGACTGTTTTCAGGAATTGGTTGGGTGGAACAGTCTTCTTGGGTTGTTTGTTGCCCTACAGATTTTCCCAGGTTCAACAAATTTTCTACTTATTCTCAGTTAATAATTCTGTTCCATATAATTAGTATTTTCTGGTTTTCTGTTTTGAAAAAGAGTTTAATTCTAGATTTGTTTCAAGTCTAAATGTTTAAAGTTTAATGATGATTTTGAATTGATAAACCAATATCTATATTTTTCCACATGTTATTTGTGCATCGTACTCTAGTATAGATACGCAAATTAAGAATAGATTAAGAGATATGCAATTTGCCATTTTGATTCGATAGATAAATATAGTAATTCATATGTTTATCAGTTTCTGTCGTGTAGTTATTAATTGTAGAAAGTTATGTTTAATATTTAATATATATATAAAATGTTTCCTTAGTTATATGAAAAACAAATAATGTTTAATTCCTGTACAGTTGCACTGCACCATTTTTATCATTACTATGTACATAGGGAATAGATAGAAATCACATATTCTATATATCATATTATGGTTGCAGTATAACAACATAGCAGCAAATAAATGATTGTGATCATCATATAAAAAACTGTACCTACTAGTCATCACACAGTAATTCTCATGGCACATATATACACCGTTTTACTCCTTACTATATCCATTCTTTATAAATTTACAGTTCAAACAGAGAATGAAAATATTATAAACATTTCATAGCTGTTAGTCTTTTATTTTTTATACAATAGATATTCTAACCGAAAGTAACGATTTCCAAGTTGAGACTCATACCGAATCCTAGTTAGTTTTCAAATTTCATCATTATCGTTCTGCACACTCAATCCATACAGGCTTTGAATCGGACCAAAGATCTTTTGAAAATTCTTTTTCAAACCCTTTTTTCTAACCAAACATAAATCAAACTAGGGTACAACCCTGATTCCTTTTTCCTTTATACAAACGAAGAAAACAAATTTATTTCAGGGTTACGTTTTACAAAGTTAACTTCTGCAACATTGTACATAAACCCTAGCTTGAAAAGTTATAGTATCAACATATAGCTTTGAGTCGTTTACATAAACTCGACATGTATTTTATACTCTCAGTTTTTCAGATTGTTACATTTCTTACCAATAACGAGAATCGTCAAACTGGGCATAGTCCGATACCTATCTTTATTCAACAAAAACAAGATCTATTTTATCGTTATCACAAACCTTACAGTTTCGTAATCTTGAGACAAGTATAACTTATGACACAGAAGACAAACTAGATAGCATTGAATGTAAGCAATAGTTTATCATTTACGAGAAGCAGATTGGTATTCACAAGTCATACGAGCCTCGACTCCATTTACATTTCCACATTAACACATAACAATAAGTGGAGTGTCAAACATATTTCACCATTATAAGTTTCCATATTCTAGAAAGAGGAATCCATAGTTTCCCATCAGCAAAACATTACATTTTTTGTTCAAAACGAAAATCGAAACAGGGTTTTATTCCCTTCATCAATGATTTCGTAAACCTGAGTTTTACTTTGGAACAAAATCTAAGCATCAAAACAAATACAGACGAAAGAGACGAAGGTCTCTCATTGTAGAATTTTTAGCACCAACACAAAACTCTTCTCAAAGGATCATTTGACAGACGACGTCATGGAAGGACCAGCAACATAACTCTTGAAAACCCCATCAACCACAGCCATAGAGCACCTACGAGGGTTTTTGGAAAGACCCGGAGATTACCCGTTTGAAATCTCACCAACTTTACAAAACCCTTGCTTGATTCTCTTCCTCACAACCTGAAACTGGTAAAAATGATGGATTAGATTTTAACAACTGACATAATTTCAAACTGAAAGAAGAAATACATTAAAAAGAATCATTGTTCACTACATGAAAACTTCCCTTGCTGTAAATTACCAAAGCATTCCACTTTAACCATTTCAACATTTACTCCACTCCAAAGACGAGACAGGAAACCCTCGGTCCACTTACACCAGGGCATAACTTAGGTTCAAACTAAAACGACAAGTTCCAGGACTATCAACCTTTGGCACTACAAACTAGATACGTAGACTATTTAAAAACGACGCCATTGCAGAAAGGAGGACCTGTAACCTTTCCAAATAAGAGGTCTCGAGGTCGAACCTCATACAGAATTCCTACACCGAAATTTCGGCAGCCTATCGGCCCTAACAGACCGAGTAATAGTATTAACGCAGAACACAATAACTTTTATCATTCCAACAGTCGATGCCATCCTAGGGTTACATCCAACGGTCGAGATCAAGTTGATCAACGATCAAAATCTTTCCAATACCCATTGTATTGGAGCGAACAACTACTACTTAAATGCTTATTCAATTGCCGTAGCACGATCATGCCAACCATTACACACGATGGATATTCAAATTGCCAGCTCGTAGATTTATCAACAACTCGTATTACTTGGCAGTGTTTTACCGTCACCTTTCTGCACTCAATTACAATCATTGTGGAAGTTGTAATCCTCGTCATTCAATACATCAAGAATGACCATTAATATAGGCTCTTAACACAATCCCAACGCCGATTCGTATCACTGGTAACTGACAACTTGTCAATCACCATTTATTGTATGTCAGTACTCTCATAACAACGCTATCATTTCAATTTAGATATATAACAAATAACTTGATATGTTACGTTAATTTTATTTTCAAGGTTCGAATGGACTTAAGCCATGTTACATAACACATATTAATGTGTTGTGTCGACCAACGTTGATGTAGTGGTTCACAAAGTTTCAAGTCTAGGTGGCTTTAGATTTATGTTATTACCTAGAAGTTTATCATTCCAAAGGTAAGCCTTATAGTTTTATTCATTAATTATTGGTTCATGTAATAGTTGTTAGGATGACTTTAGTCATAAGTGACATGGTTCTCATTCACATGGGATTCATATTTAGTTTGATACTCTTCATAAGCCTTACAAGATTATAAGTTATCACTTCTAGCTCTTAGAATTACGATTGTGCAGACCTTATAATCATCTTGGCAACATTTGTTTGCATTCACATGCATTCTATTATCGTAACTATAGATAGACTGTATAGTAGACTTTCAATAAATCCATTGATAAATAATGATCAAATAAACTAATTATTGTTAGATGTATTCTCTCACGTTAACATTTAATGATTCTTGCGATACATTCATTACATCAGTAATGGGAAAATAGACATTTATTTGGAGATGACAACGAGGCCAGCTATAACAATAACAAGAATTACAACTGCAAAAACCTCAGCATGATGACAAACTTAGATGACTCTGTTTTAAACATCGTGGAGTTGTAAAATAACATCTGAAAACAGTAATTATAGTTACGAATTCCATACCTGCTTACTTGTGGTGAAACGCAATAGAATTATAACATTTTATTTATTTACGACGTTGAATTTGAACTTTACACCCAGCCTTGAAACTTCTTACCTGTCGTCTGCACATAGGACATTCATTAAGCTTTAGCGTTGCAGCTAAGTAATCTCCAGGGTACCTCGTAGGACACCCTTATGCAGCAAAGTCAAACTGTCAGTATCATCACAAAAGAGAAAGGGTCGCATCTTATTACCAACCTGTTTATTTCATTGTCGTCATAATCATGTTTACTAGTTATGTGTTAACAACTATCATTATATCATTGCTGCTAAAACAGAAAATAAAGCATGCTTAGTATTAACAACTGTACAACTAATGCTGTCATAATCTCAATTAATATTTCCGTAGTTATTATTAT
The DNA here is from genome assembly GCA_027924585.1 of Larix kaempferi. NCBI lineage: Eukaryota > Viridiplantae > Streptophyta > Pinopsida > Pinales > Pinaceae > Larix > Larix kaempferi. The sequence goes on along the minus strand of BSBM01000241.1, from coordinate 2,764,047 downwards.
TATAATTAATGCTGTTATTAATTTTTTTTAATTTTTTTATGAATTTTTGAGATGTTACATGTGGTATCAAAGCTCAGATTCGAACTCTAGGCCTGAAAGAGGTCCAAAACACGCAGCATAAAATTTTCATACAGCAAAAAATTGTACTAACTTGAAAATTTAATTATTATGTTATCCAGAAATTATTTTCAGTTACAGGTATGGATTACTCAGTTGAACAATTAGACGACAGATTTCAGCCAAACAGTCACAGTTCGGGACATCACTATGTAGCAGAAGGTCACGATGAACTAAATAACAGTTCGACAGAACTGTTACGTGCCTTTCATGAGTTAAAAGCAGAAATCAGATCAGTGAAACAAGACAATGAAAGGATTCTGCAAGCACAAGAGCAATTAAACCAAGTGCTGTTTGAACAGAGCCAAATTGAGGAACAAGAGAAAGATAATGAAGATATTTCCAAAGTTGAGGATCTGCCTCATGCTGATGAAAACAAGAAAATAAAAATCAGCAAGGTGAACGATAGTTCAACCTCATCAGGAGATGCTATTGAAACACACAGAAAGAAACGTAACTACACCAGTGATAGCAGTGAAGGAGATTTCAAACCCAGAAGGAAAAATCAAAAGGAATATGAGCAGATTTCTGGGGAGTTCAAAAAGATTAGACCTCCAACTTTCAATGGAGAAACTGAGAAGGGAGAGACAGCTGAAGCTTGGCTGTCCAGTATGAAGAAATACTTCCAGATTTATAACTATTCAGAGTCTTTGAAGGCAAAAATGGCTATATATAACTTGACCGGAAAGGTAGATATTTGGTGGCAGGACACCAAACAAGTAAAAGGCATCAAGGATAAATATCTAAGATGGAGTACCTTTAAACGATACTTTAAAAAGTACTTTTCTGAATAGTACTATGAAGAAAAATCCAAAGAGTTCTACGATTTGAAGTTGGGAGGTATGAACATGAAGAAAATGAACAATAAGTTTCTGAACTTACTAAGATATGTACCATACCTCATAGAAGAGAAACCAAAAATTCAAAGGTACTTGAGCTGTTTACCTTTCAATATTAAGGACAAAATCGAGTATGACAGTCCTAAGACCTTGGAAGAGGCAATGAGAAAGGCAGTTTTCTGTTATGACACAAATCGGAAAAGAGAGGGAATTTCAAACTGGAAAAATCATAAGCCCAACAATTTTGAGCAGAAAAAGAAAATTTTCAGATTCAGTGGAAATTCCGGATTTCAAAGGAAAAATTTTCAGAATCGTAATTATCAAGGAAACAATTCCAGAAACAATTCACAGCAGAATTCTATAGCACCCAGAAATGCACCTAATAATGCCAAGACCAGTGAGCCAAAGGCACCTATCAAATGTTTTGAATGCCAAGGTCCTCATTACGCATCAGAATGTCCATTGAGGAAACGGAAAGCAAACAACATCAATTCTATACAGACTGAACCTACGATGGGAGATGTGGCAAGGGAAATGCCTAGAATCAACGCAACACTTGACAACAGGCAAGCAGATCATGAAATCTCCATGGTAGAGATTGAAGGTATTATACATGATCATCCTGTTACTATTTTAATTGACCCGGGTGCTAGTTTAAGTTATATATCACCAGACATTGTGGAAAGTCTTAAACTGAAAATTGAAAAGTTTAGTAAATCATGGCTAGTTAGGCTAGCAACTGGAACAAAGAGGAAAGTATCATATTTTATAGAAAACTGTGTTTTGTCCATGAATCATTTACAAACACAAATCAAGTTGAACATTCTACCTTTAGGTTCTTATGATATTATAGTTGGGATGGACTGGTTAGAAGCCCATCATGTCATCCTAGACTGTTATGGAAAAAGTTTTACATGCTTAAATGACGAAGGGAAAACTGTAGAAATAAAAGGCATCCCAAGGAAGGTAACCCTTAGGTAGATTTCAGCCATGCAAGTTAAGAGAGCTGTTAGGAAAGGATGCCAAATGTTTGCAGTAAACGTGGTAAATGATGAGTTTATGGATAAATAGGACAAATTGAAATTAGAGGACATATCGGTCCTAAAGGATTTTAAAGATGTATTTCCTGAGGAGATTCCAGGATTACCACCCAAAAGAGATTTAGATTTTACCATAGAGTTAATACCAGGGGCAGTACCAAACTCTAAAGCCCCATACAGAATGAACATATTGGAGTTAAACAAATTAAAATCACAGTTGAAGGAGCTTATTGATAAGAAGTATATTAAACCCAGTGTGTCTCCTTGGGGAGCACCTGTCATCTTTGTTAAGAAGAAAGACAAAACCTTAAGACCGTGCATAGATTATCGCGAGCTTAATAAGATGACGATCAAGAATAGGTATCCATTGCCCCGCATAGATGATCTATCTGATCAGCTGCGTGGAGCAACAGTATTTTCGAAGATTGATCTAAGATTAGGATATCATCAAGTACGGGTTTAGGATGAAGATATTTTCAAGACAACTTTCCGAACTTGGTATGGACATTACGAGTTTGTAGTCATGCCATTTGGCTTGACTAATGCCCCAGCTATATTTATGTGTCTGATGAATAATATTCTGCATAAATACTTAGACAAGTTTGCTGTTGTGTTTATAGATGACATTTTAGTGTACTCAAAGAGTAAAGAAGAGCATGATGAACATTCACGGATTATCTTACAAGTACTAAGAGATCATCAACTATACGCCAAGTTTAGTAAGTGTGACTTCCACAAAGACAAAATTCAGTATCTAGGACACATAATTTCAGCAGAAGGAATCTCGATTGACCCCGACAAGATAAGGGTTATTAATGACTGTTCAGTTCCTAAATATGTGTCGGATGTAAGATCATTTATGGGAATTACAGGGTATTACAAAAAGTTTATAGAGAATTTTTCAAAAATTGTCAACCCCATAACTTCCTTGCAGAAGAAAGGGAAGAAATTTGTTTGGGATCAGAAATGCACTGAAAGTTTTAAGAAATTAAAGGAACTATTGACGACAGCACCTATCTTGAGGATAGCTGACCCCAACAAGGATTTTGTAGTATGTACAGACGCATGCAATGACGGACTCGGTGGAGTCCGAACACAGGAAGGGAATGCGGTGGCATATGAATCTAGAAAGCTGAAAGTACACGAAAAGAACTACTCTACCTATGATTTAGAGTTGTTGGCAGTTATTCATGCCTTAAAAATGTGGCGTCACCACCTTATTGGCATAAAATTTACATTATTGACAGATAACATGGGTCTGAAATATTTATTAGATCAGACAAACTTGAACGCTAGACAAGCTAGATGGTTGACGTTCTTAAGTGAGTATGATTTTGAAATTCAGTATATTAAAGGGAATGAGAACAAGGTTGCAGATGCCTTGAGTCGTAAGGCAAAACTAAATTTCATTTCAGCAATCAGTACTTATTCAACTGATTTGGAAAATCAGATTCTGGAAAAGAGTGAAACAAATGAAGAATACAGAAAAATGAAAGAAAAGACAACAAATAACATTTCTGAAAATTGTATGGCAGATTATAGCATGAAGGAAAACGATTTATTACTGTTTAAAAATAGATTGTATGTACCAGACATACCAGAAATAAAATTTCTGATATTAAATGAGATGCATAAAAGTCACTATTATGGTCATCCAGGTTATCAAAAGACTATTACTATGTCAAGAAAAGAATATTATTGGCCCAGAATGAAAGATGAAGTAGCAGAGTACATAGCTAAATGTTTGGATTGTCAAAAAGTGAAGGTTGAACACCAACATCCTGCTGGATTGTTGCAATTGTTACCGATACCAAGTTGGAAATGGGAAGTGATCAGCATAGATTTTATTACTGGATTACCTAAAAATCAGAAACAACCTGATTCTATCATGGTGGTAGTGGACAAACTCAGCAAGGCAGCACATTTCATACCCATAAAGACTACTCATAAAGCTCCAGATATTGCAGAGATATTTATGAAACAGATTTTTAGACTACATGGAATACTGAAAGTAATAATTTCAGATCGTGACTCGAAGTTTACAGGTAACTTCTGGGGGTCACTGTTTAAAGGGTTGAACACAACTTTAAATTTCAGTACAACAATTCATTCACAGATGGATGGTCAGATAGAAAGAGTAAACCAAGTTTTAGAAGATTTATTAAGAATGTATGTTAAAGATCAGCCTGGTAAGTGGGAAGACTACTTGCACTTAGCAGAATTTGCTTATAATAATCACTATCATGCATTGGCCAGACTTAGTCCTTTTGAAATTCTTTATGGTAGGAAATGTAATACACATGTTTCGTGGAATGATCCAGTAAATAGAGTTGTTTTAGGACCTAAATTATTGCAGGAGTTAGAACTAATTGTGAAACAGGTGCAAGGACATTTAAAAGCTGCCCAAGATAGGCAAAAGAGTCAAGCAGATTCAAAAAGAACTCATAAAGAGTTCCAAGTTGGTGAACATGTATTCCTAAAGGTAAGACCGAAAAAGAGTTCACTAAAATTGGGAAGCTGTGCCAAGTTGGCACCTAGGTATTGCGGTCCTTTTGAAATATTGTCTAAGGTTGGAGCAGTGGCATACCAACTGGCTTTGCCACCAAACTTAAAAATACATAATGTTTTTCATCTATCATTTTTAAAGAAATATGAGCACGATACTACTCATGTTGTGAAATGGAATGATGTACAGGTGGGACAAGATGGATATTTTCCGGTGGAACCGGATTGTATCTTCGGAAGGAGGGAAACTATTCTTTGAAATCGCAGCATTGGGAAAGTGAAGGTGCAATGGAAGCACCTTAGCCCAGAAGAGGCAAACTAGGAGTTGGAGAGTAGTATGTGGGAAACATACCCAACTCTGTTTCAGGAACACTCAAGGAGTGATTAACCAACATCGAGGACGATGTTGAGACTTAAGGGGGGGTGTACATCACCTACCCAAATTTCTGAAAATTACTATTTTATTTGCAAAATACTTTATGTTAAATTTAATTACAAAGTTTTGTAATTATGATCAGTTTTGATCATGGATGAATGTAATTACTGAATATTATTATTTAAATTAATTAATTAGGAGACAAACAACCAAGAGGACTGTTAAATGAGTGTTCACTGACCCACTAGGAGGAATGGAAGCTGTTGGAAGGTATGGGACAGATGGCAACAATTGCATCACACCACTAGCTGTTGGTTATGGGACAACTACCCCTAAAAATAGGACATTATCCCCCAGGTGGAGGGAGTGAGCAGGCAGCTCATTTAATGACCCAATAACATCTGAAAAGGCCTAGGCAGCCTATAAAGGCAAATTCGAATTGAGCAGGTAGCTCTTAATCAATATTTCTGCAGAATATTTTCCTCATGTGCATCAGGTGATCACTGAGAGATTCGAATAGGGAGGCTAGTTGTGAATGCAATCGTATGTCTGCATATTGTTGAGAAGAACCAGAGATGCTGGTGCAAGTCTATTAGACCTTAAGTTATTGAAGATTTAGAAGTTATTTGCTACTACAAGAAGAAGTCCTATTTCCATAGTTTCTTCCTCCTGGTGGTTCAGTGAATAGGCTCGGGGGTCCTAAGACAGTACTTGATTGTTTTCAGGAATTGGTTGGGTGGAACAGTCTTCTTGGGCTATTTGTTGCCCTACAGATTTTCCCAGGTTCTACAAATTTTTTACTTATTCTCAGTTAATAATTTTGTTCCATATAATTAATATTTTTCTGGTTTTCTGTTTTGAAAAAGAGTTTAATTCTAGATTTGTTTCAAGACTGAATGTTTAAAGTTTAATGATGATTTTGAATTGATAAACCAGTATCTATAATTTTCCACATGCTGTTTGTGCATCGTACTCTAGTATAGATATGCAAATTAAGAATAGATTAAGAGATAGGCAATTTTCCATTTTGATTCGATAGATAAATATAGTCATTCATATGTTTATTAGTTTCTATCCTGTAGTTATTAATTGTAGAAAGGTCTGTTTAATATTTAATATATATATAAAATGTTTCCTTAGTTATATGAAAAACAAATAATGTTTAATTCCTGTACACTTGCACTGCACCATTTTTATCATTACTATGTACATAAGGAATAGATAGAAATCACATATTCTATATATCATATTATGGTTGCAGTATAACAACATAGCAGCAAATAAATGATTGTGATCATCATATAAAAAACTGTACCTACTAGTCATCACACAGTAGTTCTCATCGCAAATATATTCATTGTTTTACTCCTTACTATATCCATTCTTTATAAATTTACAGTTCAAACAAAGAATGAAAATATTATAAACATTTCATTGCTATTAGTCTTTTCTTTTTTATACAATAGATATTCTAACTGAAAGTAACGATTTCCAAGTTGAGACTCATACCGAATCCTAGTTAGTTTTCAAATTTCATCATTATCATTCTGCAAACTCAATCCATACAGGCTTTGAATCAGACCAAAGATATTTTGAAAATTCTTTTTCAAACCCTTTTTTCTAACCAAACATAAATCAAACTAGGGTACAACCTTGATTCCTTTTTCCTTTATACAAACGAAGAAAACAAATTTATTTCAGGGTTACGTTTTACAAAGTGAACTTCTGCAACATTGTACATAAACCCTAGCTTGAAAAGTTATAGTATCAACCTACAGCTTTGAGTCGTTTACATAAACTTGACATGTATTTTATACTCTCAGTTTTTCAGATTGTTACATTTCTTACCAATAACGAGAATCGTCAAACTGGGCATAGTCCGATACCTCTCTTTATTCAACAAAAACAAGATCTATTTTATCGTTATCACAAACCTTACAGTTTCGTAATCTTGAGACAAGTATAACTTATGACACAGAAGACAAACTAGATAGCATCAAATGTAATCAATAGTTTATCATTTACGAGAAGCAGATTGGTATTCACAAGTCATACGAGCCTCGGATCCATTTACATTTCCACATTAACACATAACAATAAGTGGAGTGTCAAACGTTTTTCACCATTATAAGTTTCCATATTCTAGAAAGAGGAATCCATAGTTTCCCATCAGTAAAACGTTACATTTTTTGTTCAAAACGAAAATCGAAACAGGGTTTTATTCCCTTCATCAATGATTTCATAAACCTGAGTTTTACTTTGGAACAAAATCTAAGCATCAAAACAAATACAGACGAAAGAGACGAAGGTCTCTCATCGTAGAATTTTTAGCACCAACACAAAAATCTTCTTAAAGGATCATTTGACAGACGACGTCATGGAAGGACCAGCAACATAACTCTTGAAAACCCCATCAACCACAGTCACAGAGCACCTACGAGGGTTTTTGGAAAGACCCAGAGCTTACCTATTTGAAAGCTCGCCAACTTTATGAAACCCTTGCTCGATTCTCTTCCTCACAACCTGAAACTGGCAAAAACGATGGATTAGATTTTAACAACTGACATAATTTCAAACTGAAAGAAGAAATACATTAAAAAGAATCACTATTCACTACATGAAAACTTACCTTGCTGTAAATTACCAAAGCATTCCACTTTAACCATTTCAACATTGACTCCATGCCAAAGACGAGACAGGAAACCCTCAGTCCACTTACACCAGGGCATAACTTAGATTCAAACTAAAACGACAAGTTCCAGGACTATCAACCTTTGGCACTACAAACTAGATACGCAGACTATTTAAAAACGACACCATTGCAGAAAGGAAGACCTGTAACCTTTCCAAACAAGAGGTCTCGAGGTCGAACCTCATACAGAATTCCTACACCGAAATTTCGGCAGCCTGTCGGCCCTAACAGACCGAGTAATAGTATTAACACAGAACACAATAACTTTTATCATTCCAACAACCGATGCCATCCTAGGGTTACATCCAACGGTCGAGATCAAGTTGATCAACGATCAAAATCTTGCCAATACCCATTGCATTGGAGCGAACAACTACTACTTAAATGCTTATTCAATTGCCGTAGCACGATCATGCCAACCATTACACACGATGGATATTCAAATTGCCAGCTCGTAGATTTATCAACAACTCGTATTACTTGGCAGTGTTTTACCGTCACCTTTCTGCACTCAATTACAATCATCGTGGAAGTTGTAATCCTTGTCATTCAACACATCAAGAATGACCATTAATACAAGCTCTTAACACAATCCCAACGCCGATTCGTATTGCTGGTAACTGACAACCTGTCAATCACCATTTATTGTATGTTAGTACTCTCATTCCAACGCTATCATTTCAATTTAGATATATAACAAATAACTTGATATGTTACGTTAATTTTATTTTCAAGGTTCGAATGGACTTAAGCCATGTTACATAACACATATTAATGTGTTGTGTCGACCAACGTTGATGTAGTGGTTCACAAAGTTTCAAGTCTAGGTCGCTTTAGATTTATGTTATTACCTAGAAGTTTATCATTCCAAAGGTAAGCCTTATAGTTTTACTCATTAATTATTGGTTCATGTAATAGTTGTTAGGATGACTTTAGTCATAAGTGACATGGTTCTCATTCACATGGGATTCATATTTAGTTTGATACTCTTCATAAGCCTTACAAGCTTATAAGTTATCACTTCTAGCTCTTAGAATTACGATTGTGTAGACCTTATAATCATCTTGGCAACATTTGTTTGCATTCACATGTATTCTATTATCGTAACTATAGATAGACTGTATAGTAGACTTTCAATAAATCCATTGATAAATAATTATCAAATAAACTAATTATTGTTAGATGTATTCTCTCATGTTAACATTTAATGATTCTTGCGATACATTCATTACATCAGTAATGGGAAAATAGACATTTATCTGGAGATGACGATGAGGCCAGGTATAACAATAACAAGAATTACAACTGCAAAAACCTTAGCATGATGACTCTGTTTTAAACATCGTGGATTTGTAAAATAACATCTGAAAACAGTAATTATAGTTACGAATTCCATACCTTCTTACTTGTGGTGAAACGCAACAGAATTATAACATTTTATTTATTTACGACGTTGAATTTGAACTTTACACGCAGCCTTGAAACTTCTTACCTGTCGTCTGCACATAGGACATTCATTAAGCTTTAGCATTGCAGCTAATTAAGCTCCAGGGTACCTCGTAGGACACCCTTATGAAGCAAAGTCAAACTGTCAGTATCATCGCAAAAGAGAAAGGGTCACATCTTATTACCAACCTGTTTATTTCATTGTCGTCATAATCATGTTTACTAGTTATGTGTTAACAACTGTCATTATCTCATTGCTACTAAAACAGAAAATAAAGCATGCTTAGTATTAACAACTGTACAACTAATGCTGTCATAATATCAATTAATATTTCCGTAGTTATTATTATTATAATTAATGTTGTTATTAAATTTTTTAAATCATTTTATGAATTTTCGAGATGTTACAGTCCTGAACCCAGAGTCGGCCAGTCCTTAGACCTCTTGACTATTGCATGTCGGCCATCCTTATTGAGTCAGTCCGTTTCACCTGATCCCTTCAAAATATTTTAGCGTAGCTGGTACCTCATGCTGGTTGATGGGGGATGCCTTAATGCCCTCCTTCCAGCGAGTCTTGTTCCGTCAATTTCAACCCATTTATTCCAGAACTTGAGGCTTAGAGTTCGGTTGAGTACCTTGACGCTTGCAGTCATTAGTGGCAGGTTCATCGACAGTTTTGGGAATACATCAATGTCCCCCGATCGATGGATTCATCCTAGTGTTCGACTTCAACTCATCTATTCACACTCCGATGATTGTGCTTTGTGCCTTGATGCCCATTTTCATTATTGGTGGGTTATCTCGCGTCTGTTAACGGTATACGTCATTGATCGGTAATCAGACGATGTCACATCAGGTTTGACCTCATCTCCTTTATTCACTTGATGGGACTTGCACCATCAAAGACTTGTGTAGAAGACCCCAGGCGATAGTGGCATTCAGTATGCTACTTATGACTTTGACTTTACATCTGAGATATCACCTCTCAGATATCAGCAGTTTGTACCTCCAGTTTGCACCAGTTGTTTCCTTTTCAGCAGGAGACCATATATTACTGTAGAGGGATCATGGCTATGATCACTTATGACATATATTCACTATGTACTACCTATTCATGGCCATTGTATCAGATTGTTGTACTACCGACATGTATTCAGGGATAATATTGTATTATGACGAGTGAGATGCTCTTTCCACTCGTGTCTCCATCACTCCACTTCTGAGATTTATAATGTATTTTGGCCATCGTAGCATCAGTCTCTGACCTCACACATTAGGGGGAATTTGTTACAACGTAATCTTCCACCTTGTGAGCATCAGCATTCTTTGGCCTGCAGGATCCATTTCATTGACTCAGATCCACTTTATATCCTCCAGACACTATTTTTCCCTATTTTTTCCTATTTTTTCCCCTTGTACGCTAGCTGCATCTCTATAGCTTGCGTACCCACGAGTTGCATCACTAGAGCCCGCGGGTAGCATGTAAAATGGTAAAAATCACTAGTTTATTACTAGTTACTCCCAAAAAGTGGTCATTGGGTGACCTTTGACTCTCCATCTGCCCAAGAAATGCCTCGATGTGTCCTTTCACTTACCTTTGAGAGGACTATATATTGATCACATATGGCTTATGGACGGGAGGAGAAAGAAGAGCAAGAGAACTTTAGTGGATTTTTGCCCAATCTTGAGTACACTCATTGATCCTTGTAGTTGTGAACCCTTTATGTTCACCTTCCAAACTCCTATCTAGTTTGAGTTTGCCATTCATGGAGGATTGAAGTGGTGGAGGCACAGGTGGATTGATCCAAATCTTGGTTCAGATTGGTTGTCGACAAGAGGTCGTATCACATTGTACTTCTTCTTGTTTATTAATAGAAATACTCATATTCTCGTCCATTAATGTTGTAAATGTTGTTTATCTTACATTGGGTTGCATTTACTTGTTATATCATGGGCCATTGCTATTGATGATGTTAATGCCGTTTATATATTATATGTACTTGTTGTATATTGGCTGTCAAGACTAATTTGCAGATTCAAGTGCACGGATTGAAAAGCTCCAACGAGGATCTACATCAAACGTTTGGATCGAGGTTGGTTACATTCTCCATTATCTTAGCATTGTCATTTATATAGCATAGTTCTGAGAATTGAGTTAATTTCTGGTAGTCAGCTGTCTGTTGTGGTCTACCCCAAGCCATAGTGAGTTTTCTCCAACACATTACCAAATAAGAACCAGCTTATTTCCCTTAACATTATGATTAATGTATTTTATCGTATAAAATAATATTATTTCATTTATATATTTTAAAGTTAAGTGTAACAATGTAAGTTGAACAATTATTTCAAACAAAAATGCTTCAATTAAAATTTGTGAAATTCTAAAACTATCATTTCAATTCTTAAATATCTTCTAATGAGTACATCTAAAATCACCTAACATCACTTAATGTATAATCATCACTATCTAACAAACATAAACATAATCTAAAATACACATCTAAAATTAGTTAACATTGTCTAAAATACACATCTATCATCACCTATCAAACACGATAAGCACCATCCAACATACACATAAAAAAATAGCTAACATAATCTAACATAAAGTACATCAATCACAATTAACATACACATCTGAAAAAATTAATCATTACCTAACAACATCATATAGCATACACATCAAACATCACCTAACATACATGTCTAATAAACACAAACATTCACATCTAATGTCACCTAACATCATCCAAGATAAACATTTAATAGTTTCATCTAAAATTAGCTAACATCATCTAAAATACACATTTATCATCGCCTTTCAATCATGACAAGCACCATCTAACATACACATAAAAAATTAGTTGACACATCTAACACATATAAACATCATCTAGCATACAAATCTAATAGTCACATTTAACAAAGCACAAGCATGGTCTAATATCATCATCACACACATCTAACAAGTATATTTTAACATACACATATAGCTAATATATCTAACATGATCTAACAATATATACATCAACATCAACATATAAATAAATTACATGAACATGAACATGAAAAATGCAACATATTATAAATATCAAAGTCATGATACATGATGTCAAATATACACGATGTCCAATATACATCTCAAGTCAAATAACTGCTATAGCACATATGGTCCACGTCCAAAACTAGAGGCATCGATACCTCCACCAATAGATCTAGAGGCATTGGTACCTCCACCAGCCAAAGGCATCCTATCTAGAATAGTCATGGCAAGGTATGTAGTAGAAGATGATGGATGGTCATCTGGCTGTGGAGGAGAGGGTGGTCGGTCGGTGTACAGTGGAGTCGGAGATGGTGGTGGGTCGACTGTGTGTGGAGGAGAGGGTGGATGACCAACGAATGGATGAGGAGATGGTGGTTGGTCATCATGGTCAGGAGGAGGAGGAGGTGAAGGAGGAGTATCACCACTCTCATCAGATGGATTAGACAAAGTGTTAATGTCATTGCCAACCCTCATCACTACTATAAGGCTAGTAGCTCCGATGATATGATGCATAAGAAGCATCGTATCGCTAGGAAGATCCCTCCACATATCCACGAGCTCGGGGTATCATGTGATATCCTGAACTGGTATAGGGTGAACTCCCTATTGATCCATAAATGCAGACAATTGGTCCATCAACTGATGCATGTATCTAGCATTAGGCTTGCGTCGCCTGCCGTGTCTTAGAAGCTCAAGAACCCAACCCACTGGCTTGACCTCAACCATATCAACATTAGCAGGTTGGGGAGGCCGCTCCCCAACAAAGGTACCGATATTTGTAAATTAAGTATATAATACACAACAAGAATTAAACAATTAAAAAAAACAATTTAAAGAAAGTGATAGAAATAATTTTATTTGCATTGAGTAAGACATAGAATGAAACTATATTAATTTAAACATGACACTAATATTACATCGATCATTTGGTGGCCCATCCTGGGTGAAGAGGATTTTCATACATCCTTTCCAATCCAACCCTACGTAAGGACACAACACCATGTCTAAATTGTGCTCATTTTCACTGGCTAGTAGGTCCACTGTCTTGGATGTGATCCTGGTAGGGAACTCTGGATGGCCTCTCTTGGGCAGCGTCTCGCCCCACATATGCATCCATGCCTCAGTCATCGAACTAGGAGGGAAAAATTCAAATGAAGGCCTCGTGATTGGAAACCTATAAAAAAATAAACAAAACAACTCTGAAGCAAAAGGGAAGTTGGCCCTTCCCTCAAATTGTGCATGACATCTATCAAGCGCAAAACAAAACTAGCACAAATAAAAAGGCAGATCACCGAATGCATCTCAACATCTGCACTAAAGAATCAACATAAAATAAAATAGGGAAACTAATGAGTTTCCCATCGGTGGTGTAGTGCGCAATGGTCGTGACCAACAATGAGATGCACCTAACCTACTCTCCACCGAAAGAAGAGATGTGTAGCTATCCACTGGAACCCTGAAGATCGAATAGATCAATGACACCATCATTGATATATCTATGAGAGTAGACAAGCTGAATCTCTGCTACTATGATGGCTATGACATCAGGGAATTGGGGAAAGTCCTCCCCTCTCTTGGATAGCCCAGTGATAAAATATATATCCTCCTTAGTGGGATGGAACCACTAATTGGGACCAACACAAAAGGCCTATCTCTGGTGATCCGATCGATGGATCAACTGTGTCAAAGATGCCAAGTTGTCCTTTAGGGATGTATCCTCCTCATAGAACTTGAGGAGGCCTACTTACCTTAATAGGCCTTGTGCCTGTGCAGTAATGGAGCGAGGGTACAAATCTCCCTCTCTCTCGCCTCCCATGGATATACAACAGTGTACTGGTCAACTCATTGTTGGTGGTGGTGGTGTTGTTCTCTACGCTTGTGTCTCTGATTAACATATAAAATACATCAGTCTATTATATAAAACATAAAAAGTATTAAATGAGAATTTTATTTATCAATATGAAATACTATTTCTTTTCTAAACAAACTTTAATTTCAAATGTAGCGTGCCTAAAAAATAGACAAGCATCGATAATGGTGTGTATAAATCCATACTGAATCGGACCCAATGCTTTCACTTATAAAGTTATATCGAGCGCACTGATTACACAAAACATTTTTTATATTAAATTCGACATGGTGTTCCTTATAACTACAAGGCACCAGTGCCTTGACAACACTACTAGCACTGATATATTGTGTATATAATAATAGTATGCACAGCTAGAGTCCTACTTGTGAATCTTAACACCGATGCCTCCCTAAGCACGAAGCACTAGTGCTTGTGCTAATTGTTTTAGCACCGCTAGCAGAGTGCACATAAATTGGTAACGCACTGCTTCTTGAGGCGTGCATGTATGAAACAGTGAGGAGCACCAACTTTTTTTAAGCATCATGTTGCATTTACCTAAACATAGAACTGTTAGCGATGTGTATGTCATAAGTAAATGCACTAGGGATATTTGTAATTTTTTTGGATTCCCGATGCATTTCATATACTGTCACACACTGGAATATTGGTAAGTTGTTAAATATCAATGAACTGATAGCAGTGCTATTGTTACTAAATGCACCAGTACACTCTAAAATTAACACATCGAAATGATAATTTTAAATTTTAATTAATATTTTCCGGTGTTCTATACTGTAGCACACCGTAATCATGGTGCGCTAGGTTTAGCTTAGAATTAAGGCACCGATCTCTGTGCGCTGTATGTTATTGACATCACCAGTGCGCTATGACATAGTAGCACACTAGAAAGAACTTCTTAAATTCCAAATAATATTGAGTGGTGTGCTTTACGATACTGCATCGTCAAAACGGTTCGTTTGGTTTACAATGGAAGAGATGCGTCAATATTTGTGTGCCTTATCTTATTAAGAGCATCGGTGCACTCTTAAAACTGAATGCACTGTCTAGAAATTTTTAAATTTTATTAATATGAGGTGGTGTGCTATACTATACTGCACCATCAGAACAATGCGCTAGGTTTATCAAGTAACTGGCGCACCATTGTTCATGCAATGTATATTTTTAAATGCCCTAGTGCACTATACTATATTAACGCACTGTGAAGAACTTTTTAAATTATAATTAAAATGATTCGGTGCACTATTGTCTAGTGCACCATCTGAATGGTGCGCTATTTTAAGCGAATAGTAGTGTACTACGGTTGGTGCACTCTATAAATTTACTAGGTGATTGTGGTGCAGTCTGATCCGAAGCACACAAATGCACCACGTAGATTTCTTAATTTTTTTAAAAAACAATGAAAATTCAAGCTCAATTTCAAATTTTAATTCGCTAAAAGTTGAAGTTAGAAGAAAAAAAAAGCATTACCTAGACATTTGCTGGCTAGGGAAGCATGGTTGCCACATAGTCCAAAAAGTGAAATTTGTCCACTGTTTGGAAAAAATTCAAAAAGCAAGTACAGGGCAATGAACGAGAGAAATGCAGGTAAGGGGAGTGCCGATGGAATGGCGCTTTAGGGAGGAAAAGGTGGCACCATTGCTTGATCTCTCAAGACCACCGTGGAAATGGTAAAAATGAATAGTTCAGTTGATAGTTTTTTTTATTTAACCCCGTTTTGATGCGCCTGATTATAAGATGCACCAGTGTGTTTGTAGGAAATAAATGCACCATCTTATATAAAACATAAATAATTTTCAACGCATTTTTAACTTAACCCTACTCTGGTGCACTGTCAATTCCTACTAGCTTACTAGGTTAAGGTGTGGGTCTCTGTTGGGCCTGGCCCAAGTGGGGCATTTTTGAGCAAGAAGGATTTTTGGAACTGCGGAGCTAAGCACAGTTCAGTTGAAGTATTTTGTGTATAAGTTTTGGGATGCTGCGAAGTTGCGCGCAGTGCAGTGTCGGAAGAGCTGCGAAGATCAGTGTTGCGAGGAGGCAGTGCTGCGATGTGTCTAGTCTACGTGGATCCAACAAAGCAGAGTGTTGGACGGAAGACGTCATTGATTTCGGTTAGACTAGCGGTGGTCTATTTTTGGTAAATATGCTCCAGGAGTACCAAGCGGCGGGTAGGAGCAAAGAGGAAAGAAAGCGATTGGTCACACATGCGAAAGAACCACTACCTAAACCAGTAGCATGAGACCATTAGAGGAAGAACGACTTAGTGAAAGCGACCTGTTGGCATGCGTGCGATAGGAAGGACGATAGCGATGGGAGGCATGCGCTAAAGGTAGCCATGACGGAATATTCGCTACCAGAAGCCAGCACGTCCGGTTAAGGAAAATCGTGACAGTTTTGTTAAACCTTAGGTTTTTGGCCTTCGAATTGTAAAGACATGATCTACGGGGATGATCTATAAATAAGGCATTTTTGTATGGGAAAGGGTTGACTCTCATTTTGTATTGTTCTCATTATCGATTTGATAAAATTCTGTGAACAACATTTTGTAAAGGCTCTACAAGCTGTGTGCGCAGTGGCTTATTGAGAGAGAAGAGAGTCTGCAGCTGAGTGCGCAGACAAAGAACTGTTGTACCTTTCCCAGAGACTAATATAACAACAGTTCTTGTGGACGTAGCTTCCATCCTGGGGGTGAACCACATTAAATACTACGTAGTGTGATTGCTGTGTTTCTGCATTTTCTTATTTGGTTACATTGGATGCTTGGATTCTCGTTTATCAGTTGGTGTGTTAATGCTTTTATATTTATTCACCATAGGAGAAAGATGGGAATGACATGTTAAGTATTGCGAGAATGAATGAATGTTGAATGCTTAGTACTCCAAATCTGTGAAAGTATCAGTTCATTAAATAATCACATGTGCATGTAACGTTCAGATTGTATAACTCTTCGATGCGTAGCACCAGGTGCGTGCAGCATTGTATGTTCGTCTGCTTGTACTTGTTATAAAGGGAAATAATCTAAGGTAGTAGATAAACGATTAGGTAGTAGATAAACGATTAAGTGTTAAAAGTAAAATCTCCATAATGGTTAATCTTGGACGAGGAAGCGTATAAGTCAGTTGCGCTGTCTTGTCATTTGTATCATGCCCGAACCGCGCGACCCTTGGGTGCGCTGGTTACGACGCAGTAGTTTGTAGAAGTGCGGACCGTGACACAGTTTATCATCGCACAGTCCCCAATTCGTAGTGCAAGTCTAATTGTGCACTGCACAGTAGTCCTGTCCGAACAACTCATCACTTCACTGTGGAAATATGATTCCGCAGTGCCCCCATAGCTACACCTTGGGTGAGACCTCAACCTATTCAAAGGCTGTTGCCAAAAGGGCCGGTGAGAAGGGGTTTTGTTGGTTCCTTGAAACCGCGAAGAACCTGGGTGTACATTGGAAATATCTGGATTAGTACTTAAGCCAACAAATGGTTCCGTTTCCGCGCTAAGAATCCGTGATGAGTTGAAGTCGTGATTTGCGAAGTAGAAGAAGTTGAGCTGCGCGTTGACTTTTGGTATCCAAACAAGAAAGAGATCCGGGCTTGGTGTGACAAGACAGAGAGAGACTTCGCAAGGAAAGAAAACAGACACCCACATCTCTCTGACATTCAGTGGTTGGATAAATACTTGTGTAAATATGTTCACGAAGTTTTCTGGGCATCTTTTGGGAACGAGCTACACGAGTGGTTGTCAAGGCTCGTAGAACACAGAAACTGTATCCTGCAAAGCACACCGGTCATGGTCAATAGAATTTATAGTGAGTTTGACGAAGAGACACATAATCTAAGAAATGGGAAAAGGTATAAATATACACCTAAGAAGACTGCTAGTGGACCTGGACTCCGTGTAGACATTGATTCAAAAGATGAAGCTGATAACCAAGCCGCACCTCTATCTTCCACCTATCAGCCTATTACTCCGCAGAATCCATCGGGTGGGAACACCGCGCCTTCCATTGCACAAACTTATCTAGTCCAGAACCCCCTATTGCGAATATCCCTAGCACTCAAACCATTCCATTTATCTTTTCTGCTCAACAACCTGCGCAGAACCCTCCACCACCTAGAAGAAGCATGACCGAGGATATTAAGCTGTCGATATTCAAAGGCACAGGTCTAGAAGACCTTGATCAACACTGGTTTCTAGTGAATCCGTTTGGAGTGTTAAACAAGTACAGGATGATGCTGTTAAGAAAGCACAGCTCGTCACCACCTTTAGAGACCGAGACTTGCATTGGTTCATGATATACTCACAGGGACAGCCGAGAACCCTGATAGAATCAAGGCTGTGCTCTTAGCAGAATTTAAGAATCCAAAGTCAGAGTCATAGTGCATCATAGAGTTGAAAGAGATCAAACAAAAACCTAATGAAATTGTTTGGGAATTTGACCAGAAGTTTAAGACGCTGTTGGACCAAGTAAGCTTCGTCATAGCATCGCAGCAACATAAGGAGTGGTTTATAGCCGTGCTGTTGCCCCTTATCAGATAGCCGTTGATGCATCAAAAAGTGGCTTCGCAGGAAGAAACCTTGGAGATCGCGATGAAGCTGGAAGCTTCACCCATAGGAGAAACTAGCACTGGCATGTCGCAGATTCAGAACCAGTTATCTATCCTGACACTACAGTTACAAGATATCAAGCAAGGAAAATAGGAAAGATGGGAAATCTGGTGTATAGGATGTAAGGGAGAAGGACACACTAAGGATAATTGTCCTTTAATCCAAGAGTTCCTTAGCATGGGGGACCAAACCCATTAAATCCACACCTAGGGCCATGGTGTGAAATTTGCAGAACTAGAGGACACTGACTAGAAGACTATCACTTGATACATAAATACGTAAGAACACCTAAGAACCTATACTGTAATTTCTGTAATTCAGTTGGGCACGATGAGTCTAATTGCCGTGCATATGAGTTCATGCTAGAAAGAAAGAAAGATATTGAGCATATGTATGGAGAAATGTATAGAGTCCAAGGAGAGACTCCGCAGAAACAAGAAAATGCACCGCAAGATCAGGGAGCATACAGAGGCCTCGGAGGATACCACAGGAGAGGAAGGAATAACGGCCTGGTACAGGGACGAGGCCGAGGTCAAGTAATCTGTTACAACTGTGGCCAAGCAGGCCATGTATCTAGATATTATACCAACACATGCACTGCATGCAGTTATTGTCATTCGTTCGATCATGTTATTGAAGACTACCCAGTGTTGGAGGTAGAAATGCAGAAAAGAAAACGACCAGAGGTGCCGACCCCAAATATTCAGTTGATTGCAGCAGAAAGGAGACCTGCGTATCCAAGTATCAACGTAGTGACGCAAAGTGGCGCTAAAACAGGGAGAGATAGAGGAGCAGAAGATTCGACTTCTGGGCATTTTAACACTAAGCAGACTCCTCTTGAAAATATGGATAAGGAAAGTTGCTGGGAAAGAACCTGCTTTTGATTTGAAGAAAAATAGAGAAGCCTTTGAAGAAGTGTGGGATATATTCAAAGAATCAACACCTAGATCATCGAGAATCCCGCTGCGCAGCGAAATACCGCATATGGAAGATATGCCGGCTGCTTATGACAGAACAAGCACCGCAACAGAGACATGCACCTCCATTGCGAAGTTCCTCAGGAGCTGCATGAAGTTGTTAAAGAGTCCAAATGCTAAAGCAGAGTTACAAAAGTTGATAGACTAGTATGAACCGCGCAGTGAAAATGAAACTACTGATAGCGCAGTTCATCACATTGGGAAACATAAAAGAACTAGCAGAGAAATGAGACTCAGTGCACAAATATGAGATTATGAAATGGATGAGATCATTCTTGATCTGGGATCAGAAGTAAATGTCTTAACCAAACAGACATGGTAGCATATGGGGAGACCAAAGCTGTTATGGTCACCTATCCAGTTGAGAATGGCCAATCAGGAGAAAGTCATACCCTTTAGACGGTTATCCAACGTGATTGTTGACATTGATGGAGTGCAGAGTCATGCAAATTTCGAGGTTATCAAGATTGTGGATGATAGTCAGCCTTTTCCTGCACTGTTGGGGATTGACTGGGCTATCAATAACCTCACCATCATCAACTTGAAGACAAGGAAGATGATCTTTGAAGGAAAGCATCTTAGGGTCATAGCACCACTGGACCCTGCGGATGGAGATAGATACAGCGAGCCGATTCAGGAGGAATCCAGAGCTCAAGATTTGGACCGACTATATAAGGTGACTGCCAACCAGGACGACTATATTAATCCTATTGCGGATGGAACACTCAGCTGGAGATGTGACAACTCTTGTATCTCAGACTCTGATGCAGGATTGGAGAATTGGCAAAGCCGCATGCATGAAGTATCTGCAAGAATATGCATGCAAGTTACAAAGTCACTGCGCTGGATTGGAAAGGAGGTAAGCCCAATCCCAACTTATGATGGTTTAGCTAATGTTTACTCCTTTATCAAAGATTATACTGCAGCAATTGCAGATGAACATCGCTTACCACCATTAGATATGGAACTGCACGAGACACCTGCCAGATGGTGGGATGTGCATAAGTAGACATTAACTACATGGGATCAATGTAGAATCAAGATGCAGATCAGGTTTGCTGATAAGGTTACCCTACCCTTTGAGAAATATAATGGACAGACGGATCCAAGACAACATATTGAGGCCTGTTCACAAGCATGGGAGGAAAGACCAAAGACATAATGGGTGCATTTTTTTGTGCACATATTGGAGGAAGAAATTCCAAAGAAGTGGTATTTGGACATGGAGTTGCGCAGGGAAACTATGGATTGGCCTACTCTTACTGCGAACTTCCAGAAGAGTTTTAGTTTTGAGGATGAGAGTCCTACCATAAATGATGTGCTGCAGACTATTAAGGAAAGAATATTCATACAAGAATGTCCACATAAGAACATGACATTACAGGAATTCTTTGGAACTGACAGCGTACCTGAATGCCTATAGACAGAATGGAGGGAATAGGTAGAACCTGTCATGGAATGTTACAACTTAGCTGAAGAGGCTAAAGAAAAAGAAGACTATGATGAGGAGGACCCGTGCAACATTAAGATACCTGAGTCAGAAGGTCCGCACGAGGTAGAGGGACCTCCACTGGAAATCCCAGATATGAGTGGACCTGTCAAAACAAGAAAAGTGAACATTGGCACCAGCGAAGAGCCAAAGTTCGTGGCTATTGGAGACTACTAGGATGATCAGACCGTGGGGAAGATCACAGACCTGTTACATGAGTATCAGGAGTTGTTCCCAACAAATTTTACAGAGATGAAGGGAATTTTGGGAGACTTAGGAGTTATGAAGATACCTCTTAAGCCAGGTGCAAAACCTGTTAAACAAAGATCCTATAGACTGAACCTGTGATACAAAGACTAAGTCAGAGCAGAACTTGATAAAATGCTCGACGCAGGGATCATCGAGCCAGTCGAAGAGTCTGAGTGGATAAGCCCTATGGTTGTCTAGGATAAGAAGACAAAAGGCGAGTTCAGGATTTGTGTGGATCTCAGAAAGTTGAACGATGCTTCAATGCATGACCCATTTCCTACTCCTTTCACTGATGAGG
This sequence comes from Larix kaempferi, assembly GCA_027924585.1. Classification (NCBI taxonomy): domain Eukaryota; kingdom Viridiplantae; phylum Streptophyta; class Pinopsida; order Pinales; family Pinaceae; genus Larix; species Larix kaempferi. Next base: position 2,742,504 of record BSBM01000241.1, on the reverse strand, counting down.
TGCTTGATAATGTTGGAGGAAATGAGGCCTATTCCTTTACTGATGGTTTTTCGGGATATCATCAGATAAGAATTGATCCCGTGGATAGACACAAGACCACTTTTGCCACTGAATGGGGGTCGTTCTAGTACACGGTGATGCCGTTCGGTCTGAAGAACGCACCGACCATATTTTCCAGAGTTGTGGTCACCACATTCAAAGATTTCATGCATAAGTTTTTAGAAGATTATTTCGATGATTGGACAGTATTTGGGTTGCTGAAGGACCATTGCGCAAACCCGAGACTAATGCTAGAAATGTAGACAGCATCAGATGTCGCTCAAACTGAAGAAGTGTATTTTTTGTGTACGCTATGGAATTCTATTGGGACATATTGTGTGCAAACAGGGCTTGATGGTTGATCCTATGAAGATCACATTCATTGTAAACTTGCCCACACCAAATTCAGTCAAGCAGTTGCGCACTACACTGGGGAATACCGGGTACCATAGGAAATTTATAAAGGAGTATGCACAGATAACCTGGAGAAGCTGCTGAAGAAAGATGCGCCGTTCATTTGGAATGTAGAGTGTGAACAAGGTTTTGACACCTTGAAAGAAAAAATGGTCACTGCACCGATCCTAGTTTTTCCAGATTGGGAGAAGCCATTTCATGTTCATGTTGATGCGTCATGTATAGCATTGGGGGTTGTCTTAGCACAACCAGGAGAGGGAGGTATCAACCATCCCTTCGCATTTTCGAGCAGGAAGCTCTCATTTGTAGAAAAGAATTACACCACTACTGAGAGAGAAGGCCTAGCTATGGTCTATGCATTGCAGAAGTTCAGACACTATTTGCTTGGTGCACACTTCCTTATGTTCACTAACCTTTTTGCTTTGAAATACCTAGTCAACAAGCTAGTGTTAGGGGGGCGAATCTGCAGATGGTTATTACTCTTTCAGGAGTATGACTTTGAGATTGTGGTTAAGCCAAGGAGATTGAACTTGGGACCTGATCATCTGTCAAGGATTGAGTCAGGAGAAGAGCCTACGAATCTTGAAGACAATCTGCCTGACACGTAGTTGTTTGCTATCCAGATAGCTGATGATTACTATAAATACATCATAGACTTTTTGACTACTGAGTTAACACCCATAGAGTTCACTACGTAGCAAATGAAGCAGCCGGTAGTGCGAGCAATAGACTTCACCATTATCGCAGGTCAGTTATATAAATTGGGACCAAATGAATTACTGCGCAGGTGCGTGTTAGAGCATGAGAAACCATTTATATTAGCAGATGCACACTCAGGAGCAGCAGGAGGTCACTACGTAGGAAGAGCCACTGCGCAGAAGATATTGCGGGCAGGGCTATGGTGGCCTACACTTCACAAAGACGCAAAGGAGCATTGCCAGAGCTACAATGTGTGTCAGAGGACGGGAAAGCCATCACGAAGAGATGATATGCCATTAAATCCACAGTTGACATTACATGCATTTTAGAAATGGGCAATTGATTTTGTGGGACCTATAAACCCACTAGGAAAGAGAACTGGTGTGAGGTACATTATTACTTCAACTGATTACCTCACCAGATGGGCAGAAGCAAAGCCAGTAAAGGACTGTAGCATAGGTACTTCTGCGCAGTTCATATTTGAAGACATCCTTACGAGGCTTGGATGCCCAAAGATTTTGATGAGTGATCAAGGAACTCACTTTTTGAACTGAACCATTGAGGTGTTGACAGAAGAATTCCGTGTTCATCATCAGTGAAGTACGCCATATCATCCGCAGGCGAATGGAACTGTTCAAGCATTCAATAAAATACTGGAGAATGCGCTGACCAAGGTATGCAATGTGAATCGGGATGATTGGGACCTGTGCATTCCAGCTGTGTTATGGGCATACAGAACCACGTGCAAGAAGTTGATTGGCCAGAAACTGTTCAGGCTGGCCTATGGACAGGAAGCCATTATGCCTATGGAGTACATAGTTCCTAGCTTGAGAATAGCTGCGTTTACAGGAATGGAAGATTGCGACACGCTGGAAGAAAGGATTCTACATTTGGTAGGTCTGGAGGAGGATCGCTTCATTGCAAGATTTCACCAATAAGTGCAGAAGGAAAGGGAAAAAGCATGGCATGATCGCCACATCAAGAACAAGTCTTTCCAGGTAGGTCATCTAGTCCTCCTGTATGATAGCAAGTTCATGAAATTTCTTGGTGTTACAGATATTTCTCCCTACAGATAAAGAGAAACTCTCTTAGGTCAGAGAGGTACAAATCAACTCTAAACTAAGACAAAAAGGAAACAAATGCTACCTCATTCCCTAGATATTAAACTAGTGTTTTCAACTTTAATATCTAAAAGATGAGAAAGAAGACAACTGACCTTCTGTTTTGATGTTTGTCCAATCAAGCCTTTGATCTTGAAGTCCTCGCGATGAACCTGTGAGAATCAAAACAACAAACAAGTGCACAATATCTTCCAAATAATTGAATCATGAGTTAGATCTATATTCTACTGAATACAATTTATGTAATTGAATCATAACCAATACACATAAATAGTGAAACAAGACAAGTTATATTTTATTGAGAACTCAAGAGTGCTTACAAAATAGTTGCTTGATGTCCAAGCCAACTCCAGCTCCAAGTTCTTCTACCTCTAGCTATCTCTGCAAAAGGTTTATGACCATAGGTTTGATGCCCCAAAAGTCCTCCCTTTGGCTCATGGAAGGCCTCTCTCTTATAGCATATAGGAGAGTTAACAAACAAGAGAATGATATGGATCTATGGAGTATTTAGTGGATCAAACCCACCAAACAGAGATAAGAGTTGAGATCGCATGGAAGCTGGAAATCCCAAAGATACCTCTCGAAAATCAAGATCCCAAAATCTAAGGCAAAAGGATAAAATTGGATTACCGCGCCCCCAGAATTGAGCATAACGCGGTGGTACCACGCCCTAGGGTAAGAGCAGAATGCGGTAACCCTAATTATCGCACTCTACCATATGTGCAAGGCGCAATAATCTCTTCAGATGGGGTTTGTCTGGGTGACACGTGGCAGGTGATATGCTTGCTTTCATTGTTCAGTCAATTATTTTCACTCTGGATGTTCAGATGACCTTTAAGGGGAAGTGTCGTTTAGGTTGCTGATGCAAGGATGCGACACTGGGATGTAATGTGTAAAATTAAGGTATAAAAGATGCCCCCTAAAGTGTGAGGTCAGAAGAGACTGATGGCCGAAAGAATTTACAAATACTTTGCGGAGATAACATTGAGGAGAGAAACAAGGAGCTGAAACAGAAACAAAGTGTCAGATATACCACCGAGGCGGGAATTCCCATGCTCGGAAACAATTGACTCAAAGCATGGCTGCTGACCAATACATTGCAGATCCATGAATACTGACATGATATAGACTGTAGATAAATCATGGCTACTATGAACAATCATAGATCCATGAGACAATAATGACACAGTCACGACCAATACATAAGTGGATCTGTGTGACAATACAGAAGACAACTTCCATCGCAGCCTGGACGTAATAAAGATAAAAAAAGGTGTCCAGGGTATTCTACCCGATCCTAAACGATACAAATATAGCCATGTGATTACAAGGTGTTGAAGCCAAACATGGTAGAAACCATTTGATTACCGGTCAATGATGTGAACCGTTAACAAATGCGAGGGAAATCACCAATGACGGAAATGATTCCCAAGGTATGCATAGTACATCTCAACGAAATGCGAATAAACGAGTTGATGTCGAGCATTCGAGAGATCATTCAATCAGAGGCCAATGATGAAAACCTACTGTTGAATACGAGGAAACCTTCCATTGAGGCATGCAGGTACCAAGGTACTAGTGGTTGAATCCTAAGTCTAATTCCTGGATAGTGATTTGGCATTGACAGGAATAGACTCGTCGAAGGTGGGCCATAATGATTCCCACATCATCGACATGAAATCAGAACGAGAGATAGTATGGAACGATGAAACAATGGAACATGTAACGACGCAATGGAAATCTTGACACAATGGATGAATCAGAACAAATGCAAACCCTTTGAACATATAACAACATGAAGCGGAATGTGGAAGCAGGGATTATTGGTAGCAGAGGATAAACACATGACGAGTGGTCTCGTGGCCAAGGAGACGACTCGAGATGATGACCATGACTCAGCAAGAATAGATGAATACCCAAAAATAGACAAGGGACAGACACATGCCATGTTCAAAGGTGACGACTGACGAGCTGCCAATAGAATAAATTTGACTCATTTCCCACTTTCCCCCGACATGATGGACGAGTACCTCTTTGTTGTTTTACGAGCTTGAGGAGGATAACAGATGCTCGGTATAGCTCATCTCATAGATGAGTCCGATCTCACATGTTTTATGAACTTGAGAAAGGAGGGTTTCGTCCCAAAGTGGGCCCTTCGACGTTAAATTTTAACGAGTCCAAGGAAGGAAAACTCGACGGTTTTTCACATTTAGAGAGCCTGAAAAACTTAAAGAAGGCTCCAGAAAGTACTTTTTCGTAAAGTTAGTCCCTCAGTCCTGAAAAAGTGTAAAACAATTCCTGAGAGAACTCTCCTAGTCAAAAGTTGACTGAGGTATACCTTTCTCGTAAATAGTCTAAATGAGCCGAAAAAGGGGTAACCTATCACCGAATAGATGACCTTTCAAATACTTTTACAAGTGTGAAAGAGACAAGTTCACTTGGAAATCTTTTCGAAATGAAGGAGTCTGAAAAGAGCTTAAAGAGAACTCCAATGGTCTTTTTCGTAATTTTTAATCATTTCAGTCCGAAAAAAGAATAAAATAATACCGAAACGATACTTTCCTCATCGTTTAACGAGCACGAGTAAATTCGACTAAGATCGACACCATTTACTTGGTTTTTACAAGCACGATACAAGTGTGAAAAGGCGCTTGGGATATTTTTTAGGTTTTAATCCAGAGCGTGACAAAGATAAAGTCATCTCAAAATGAAGGTCAAAACAGTTATAAATCGCTAGTGTGAACAAGGTAGAGAGAACCTGTCAAAAAATGGTTAAGGACACCTTGGAAACATATATTAGTAACATGAAGAATGTGATATTAGTAACATGAAGAATGTGACCTAAAAAGGTATTAAATAAAATAATGAGCAAAAAATAGGTTATGTAGCTTATATAAGAAAGAGGTAAAAAATAGAAACTTACCATTTTCACTTTGCTATTTTTGCTCATAGAGAGATTTTTCACCTATTGGAGGGCAAAACTTCAAGTGGCTATATCTGGAGATCCGAGGCACCATTTTGATCACTGTCTGCGCTAGGTAAGAGCTTTTAATCTCTTCTTTCCATTCATGTATTTATTTTTTGATTTCTCATCCCTTTAGCAATTTTTTGAGGAAGCCCTAAGGGGTCTTTTTCGCCTTAGAAATTACTGCGGCCTTCCTATATCGGGAAACACAGTAATACCGCCCTGTACTGAGACATAGGGGTGCGGTAATGTTGCTCACAGCCATGTGAAATCTAGGTGTGGTAATCACGAAAAATGTAAAAAATTAATGCTCTCTTCATGTTTGCAATGAGATCAAGCTTCCAAATTGCTCATAAACGTTTCTAAATGGTTTTTTCAGGATTTTACACCTCATTTGAAGCAAAATGGTGCAATGGAAGGAAAGGGAGCATGAAGCTGATGATCAAGTAGCTGAAAATGATCAAGTGACATTAAATGTGTTGCGAGCATGTGGTTTGCTAAAGTTTTTCAAGACCAAAGGTATCCGCAAGCAAGCCAAACTTCTCACTTACATAATACAAATGTGGGAGCCCGACATTCAAGCTTTTCGAGTTGGAGAGCATACCCTCGAGATTGGACTCGAGGATATTTACTTCCTCACCGGCCTCTCCAAAAGAGGGGCGCGGGTGAACTTGACAGGGCACAGACATTCAGAAGAAAGTACCAATGAGTTAGTTGCCCATTATTGCCGCCAAGGTTCATCAAAAAAGAGTGGGAAGGTAGCCATCAAAGATGTGCTAGAGATTCCTTTGAAGACTGTATTGTTTACTATAACTCGAGTGGCGGGTAGTGTGAGTCCACATCAAGCATCTCGAGCACAAACGACTCTCGCCATAGAGTGTATGGCGCCTACTTTGTTCAATTGGTGTGAGGGGGTATTATCCAACCTCAAAGAACAAGTTACCAAGTGTAAGAATGGGGAAAATAGCCAATTCAGATATGGTAGTATTTTGGTCACCTTCTTTTTGGAGAGGGTGCCATTGTTGCATCCGCAGATAGCCATGCCTATCCGCCCTGTCACCGAGCCTAGGATGGGTCGATGGAGTGAGTATGCAGGGCAGATCGGGGGGCCACAACACTTAGCCTTTGGTGAGGACTTTTTCTCATGGCTTGAGGAGCAGATCGTGATGATCGAGGACTACCCTTATGCGGGGGTGGATTTCCGTGAGGATATTGACTTGGCATTGCCCGATGACGAGGATTGGGATAATTCAGGTATGACCTTCACCCATGTGTTTTCAATTTTTTGAATATGTAATTTTTAGTTATTTTTATGTGTGAAAAGACCTAAAGTATGTACATGTGCATGTCATAGATCGTGGACCAAGGAGACCTGCGGGCTACTCGCCGATGCGCCGAGGTGGAGCTCAGCAACAAGCGGCTGTCGAGGAGGAAGAAGAAGAGGACGAGGAAGAAGCAGGAGGCATCCGTGATATAGAGCAGAACCTGCAGGGTTTGACTTTTGGAATCCCAGCTGTGAGGATAGATGATATTCCTCTCGATCTTCAGCGGCATACTGTGGGTGTGCCTAGACTTATTGGCCTACTCCTCCGTAGGGTGGCTAGGGCTGTGGTTTGCTACCATGGGCAGCACGAGGAATCCGAGGATGATCGCGATAGATCTCTTAGATCTCCTTAGACAGTCGTATTTTACCTTTTTGCGGCATGTACACGATATGCAGGCCAGAGAGCCAAATTTTTGTATGGGATGGGATCCCAAATTTCGTCTTTAGACAGAAACTTTATCATATGTACTCAGAAAACACTTTTATATGCGATTATAAACATGTGGACTTATTTCTATGATTTATTCATTTACAATGGCTTGTGTATTATTTTAGGATGTATCTTTATGTATGGGCTAGATGCCAATCCAAAATGTAGTTAGCTAATGAGTCGGCTACAAAATTGAATTTTCTTGGTATATGTTGATATGAAATATAAGCAAAGAATCGTTCCAAGAGGCATACCCTTCGAAATAAGCGAAGTAATATGGGATTGCGGATAGCGTAGACCCGATTCAAATGGGACACCATGAGTTGGGAGTCTAGCAAGATTGACAAGGAGTTGATTCCAAGGTAAGTAGCTTCAGTTAAGAGTCCAATGACTGCATGTTATTCTGCAATATTGTTGGTTGCGGGGCCCAAGCAAGTGCCTCCCAAAGATACCAACTCGCCAGTAGGAGAATAGATTACCTATGCTGCGTAAGCGAGGTTCCGAGTGTGTCGGCTCGCACCATCAGCGAATCCGTAGTAGGCAGACATCTGCGCATAGAAGCACAAGTCGAGGTAAATGGGGATACATGAAATAAAATCCATGCATACACACACAAAAGAAGAAAATGAACACAAGCTAAGTACATTATGTACAAAAAAGTCTCGCGCAGGATAGACCTATGCGTAGAAGCGTTTTACGTATAGCTCGTTGCAGGGCTGTGCCAACAGTGTGCTGTCACAGTCGACGAGTTCATATGCTCCTTTCTCCAATACACGCTTTACAATGAAGGGTCCTTACCACATAGACTCTAACTTTCCTTTTCCTATCGTGCATCTGGTCATATGTGAGTACGAGATCACCTTCGTTAAAAATATGAGGTTGAACGGATTTGTCATACTGTGCTTTGATGCATTTTTTATGGGCTTCATTGGCTAAAGCAGCGTCTCGACGAGTTTCATCTAGCTTGGCTAGGTATAGAAACCATTCCTCTTCGGAGGTGGTATTGGGAAGTAGCTCTATGGCTATATTAAGTGACGGGATTTCACATTCAATCGGTAAAATGGCCTCCAGGCCGTACACCAGTTGGAATGGTGTGAACCCGGTAGCACTTTTCACTGAGGTTCGATATGCGCATAACGCCGAAAAGAGAGCTAAGTTCCAATTGGACTTATGGGTACTCACAATGCGATGAATCATGCATTTCAAAACCTTATTAATGGCTTTGACTTGGCCATTGGCCTGGGGGTAGTATGGTGTTGAATTATCATGACAAAAACCCAACTTAGCGCTCAATTATTCAATCATATGGTTCCTAAAGTGGGAACCATGATCGGTCACGATGGACTGTGGAACTCCAAACCTAGCTATGACGTGATTAAATATGAAATGTGCGGCTGTTTTACCGTCCTCAGCATAAGTAGGCATCGCTTTAGCCCATTTTTTGAAATAATCCACAACTACTATGACATAGCTATGCCCCCCAGCTGAAGTGGGCTTACAGTGCGTGAAATCAATACCCCATTTGGCGAAGGGGTCGGCAGCAACTACCGGATGGAGTGGGGCGGGATGCGAGCATGTCTTACTGTGGAAGAATTGGCCGGGTGGACATTTCTTGACCGTTTCAATGCAGTCCTTGCAGAAATATCTTGCTCGTAGTATCTTCTAGGTCGTAGCCATCCCAGAGAGATGACCACCACATGCTCCAATATGGCAGTCATTAAGAACATGTTTAGCCTCGTATAAAGTTAAACAATGTTGAAGAACGATATCGACACCACGGTGATAAAGGGTATCATTGATGATGAGGTAGTAATTGGCATGGTGTCGGATGCGTCGATGTTCATCTCGGTTAAGTTCGGGCCAAAAACGCTGGGTTTGGAGATAAAGTATAATATCCCCATACCATGGGTCGGACGTGTTAATGAGGAACAACGATTCATCAGGGAGAGAATCGATGGGATCAGGTTGCTCAGTAACACGGGGAAAATTACAAATCAACTCTGCACAGACCAAAGATTTCTTGGATTTGGCTTTGGAAAATTCCAAGTCAAACTCTTGTAGGATAACAATCCAATGGGAGTATTTGCCATCAAGCACTTGACGTGTGAGGATGTAGTACATTGGATTGAAATCCGCTATGACAGTGGTCTGGCGGAGTAGAATGTAGTGGCAGAACCTATGGACAACAAAAATTGTAGCCAAAGCCAGTTTTTCAACATGTGAGTAGCGAGTTTCGGAGTTAAGGAGACTCTTACTAAGATAATATACCACATGTTCTATGCCGTTGGTATCTTCTTGGACTAACACCATGCCGATGGTGGAAGTCGAAGCTGCGAGATATAAAATGTAATCCCATGTGTAATTGGGGGGTTGAATTACGTGATCTTTAGTTAAGGCTTCCTTTAGATTATTAAAGGAGCGTCGGGCTTCGTCGTCCCAAAAGAAGGGGATGTTCTTCTTTAGAAGCCTCATGTAGCCTTTTGTTATCTCGGCAAAGTTGCATATGAAACGGCGTAGAAAGTTTGTGTGCCCTTGAAAACTTTGAAGTTCTGGTATGTTCGTGGGGGAAGGCAGGGCTAAAATAGCTTCTACCTTCGCTGGGTCCAATCGTATATCGTCTTTGGAGATTATGAATCCCAAAATTTTTCCGGATTCAACGCAAAAAATGCACTTATGTGGATTCAAACGAATGTTGTAGCGATGACACCTAACAAAGATGGCGTCTAAGTGATCAGGGTGATCTTTCCGAGTTTGAGAATGAGCGGGAAGGTCATCAAGATATAGTTCTACAATATGTTTGATATCGTGAAATGCGTACGACATCGCCCGTTGGAAATTTGCCCCGACATTTTTTAGGCCAAAAGGTAACTTTCGATATGCAAAGGTCCCCCATGGGAAGATAAAGGCTGTTTTATGTTGGTCGACTGGGAGTATCTCAATCTGATTATACTCGAAAAATCCATCCATGAATGAAAAGATGACACTCCCGGTGAAGTTATCAATGATCTGGTCAATGAATGGAGTTGGGTAGTTGTCCTTTGGACAAGCTTTGTTCAAGTCGCGGTAATCGACATAGACTCTAATCGTACCTTGTTTCTTGGCTACGAGGATGATATTAGACACCCATTCTATCAGCGGGACAGGATAGATAAAGCCAACACACAAAATTTTTTCAACTTCGGCTTTGATAGCCGCTGCCTTATGGGGGTGGATGGGTCAGAGTTTCTGCCGAACTGGTCGGGCACTAGGAAAGGTTGGAATCTCGTGGACCACGATAGAAGGATCTATTCCTGGCATTTCTTCATAACTCCAAGCGAAAATGTCGCGGAATGTTTTAAAGTAGGCACTGTAGAACTCCATCTCGGTGGGAGTACATGTCTTGCCTATATGAATGTTTTCCACGACACCAAGCTTCACTGAAATGTCAATGGGAGTGGTTGCCATGAGACTGGCCAAGTTTCCTTCGGAAAATATTTCATCGAATGAAGTGGGAAACTTGGTTTGAACTATTCCGAGTGAAGTGCTGGGTTTAGTATTTGGCTCGACCGCCTGGATAGTGGGAAAATAAGACCGATGATGGAAATCTTCCTAGGGTGGTTCATTGCCGCACATAACCTCCATAATCGATTCATCAGTAGGAAAAATCAATGTGAGAGGATCAATAAGTGGTGATGATGAACCAGCCTCAGACGAGAGCTGTGCCACGACATGATACATAGTAGGATCGACCCAATCTATGGCTGATTGGATTTCCTGATATGTTGCGAGGTTCTTGTTTAACGCCAAGGAGTCGCCGTAGTTTTCAATCTTGATAGGACTCGGTATCACCCAAGAATCATTGGATGGGGTGATATTTGATGACATCATGTTGACGGGCTGTACGGGGGATCTGAGCTCTGGGAAAAATCTGATGAGGGAGGAATCCTTCATAAGACCAACGCCAACATCTTGGAAATGATACCGAGACTGATCCAATAATGGAACAGTGTTGGCAGAGTTCGAATGAGAGTCTGGGATACAGTAGTCTAACTGATCTATAGTAACAATCTTCCCTTCATGAGGAAATTGTACTAGTCGAAAGACAGTAGATGCAATGGCAGTCATGGCGTAGAACCAATTTCGACCAAGTAGGAGATTATAATCTAACGGCGCATCTACAACTTCAATGTGTATAGATACTGTTTTTCCCCCCAGTTCAACACCAATTGCAGGAATGAGTCCATAGGGCTGAAAGTCATGTCCATCAAATGCTCTGAGAGTAGTGGGATAAGTTGTAACTTCAGGTGAGCCTAAGGCTCTCCAACAATTCAAAGACACGATTGACGTGGAAGAACCCTCATCTAAGACAGTGCGATGAATGGTGTTTCCACGGATGTTTGTGTGAACCTGGAAGGCTAACTGGTGGGAAAGCCGAGGTTTAAAATACTCCAAGTTAAACATAATCGTGTTTGAAGTATCTGGGTCCACTGCCCCCAGTGCTGAGAGTAAGGTTCTATGCTGCGTGGGGCAGTGTTGGAGAACCTCGAGAGTCAACATCGCGCATGGTGCTTGAGCTAGATCCTCAACAATATTGTAATTATGGGCTACTCGTGCATTAGTATTACATGTCGCTTTTCATATGGTGCCCTTGGGTGGGAATAGCACTGTGTCTGTAACAGGTCTCTCAATATGGAGATGACTTTTAGGGGGAGGGATAAAAGAAGGATCTTCAGAAGGGGACTTGCCAGTGGCTGTCTCCCATTTGTTTGAACTTGGAGGGTTATCGTACGTCTTTGAACAAGTGGTGATATGAATCTCCTCATTAATCGTCATCAGAATTTCACGGTTTGTGGACGTCTCTTCGCGAGGTGGGTTGTTGGGATTGCCCCCTTGCAGGGATCATTTGCAACCATTTGTTGTTGTTGATGGGGGAAAGGGTCGGTTAACACTGCCGGGCAGGAGGATCCTTTGAAAAATTTGTTGACTTCGTCCTTGTAGGGACAGTCACGTGTGTAGTGATCTTCCTAGCAAATTAGGAAGGGAAACTTTTCTTTCCAACATGGTTTGGGGTCGTTATTGGTAGGTTGGGGATTGGGGTTCTCCTGTTGATTAGAAGTTTTCTTGGATTTCCCACGGTTGTTCTTCTTCTTTCCCCCGAATGGTTGTGATGTGGATTGAACCGTGTTCACTTCGGAGGAAGGACCAGGAGAGGGAGAAGCTTTAGGAGCAGCCTGGGGTGGAGAGGGGGTAACGTTGGCTTGTTTCCCACTCGGTTTGGATGTAGGATGAGCCTTAATTGAATCGACGATGCTGTCGATGGGGGGTTCAGTGGCAGGCTTGGTTGGATCAGTAGCGGTGTGGGAGGCATGGGGAATAAGCTCGTATAAAGTTTCGGATTGGGTATACACCAAATCCATATACTGAGCGCGAGAAATCGCTTGTTCCTCCGTGACAGGTCCACCCATAGCAATATCCCTAGCAATGGGAGGCAGAAATGACTTCGTGAACCAATCAACGAGTAACTAGTCGGGAATTGGTGCCTTGATTAACCTACGACGTCGACACCACTCATGGATATGATCTGAGATATGAGTGGAAGTGGTTTGACGTAACGAGGTTAATAGGTCTGTTCCAGTCTCGTGCCGAATGGGTAGCTGGAAATGAGTTAGAAACTGCATAGCCAAGGTATTGAAATCACGAAAACAGTGTTGCAGCAGCTCGATGTACCACTTTGCTGCCGTACCGGTGAGTGTACGCTGGAAGATCCGTAATCGAATGGAGTCATCCATCAATGAGTTCGAAGAACACCAAAGATGGAAGGTCATTACATGGTTTTTGGGGTCTTCCTCGGGTTTGGCATCGAACTTAGGAATGTCCGATGGTAGTTTGGCTGGGATGGGTGGCCAATGTGGCTCATGCCAGATGGGATCATTGATAAGTCATGACAAATCGGGTAAGTCTAACGTAGCCAGGAAAGGAAGTTGACGGTTGGGTTGCGGGTATGAGTAATAATTGTACGGTGTAGGGATTCCCGCGGGGCCCTGCATAGCATAATGCTACGTGTTGTACCCATACATGTTTCCCGCGGGATACTGTTGGAAATTCTGTGGATAGTAAACCATCTGGTTAACCGGTTGTGTGTTCAAAATCATGGGATTGACCTTTTGATTCAGAATCACATTAGCAGATGGTTGTTGAATGTTCTGTTGAATAGGGATGACTGGGATGGTAGCCTGGGGTTGTTGTGTCCCAGGAATGTTTCCCATTCCTTGTTGAGGTAGAGTTCCCTGGTATTGTTGCATCCCGGGAATGTTTCGAGCACCTTGATTGGGTGGAGGGTTTCCCATACTAGGGTTAGGGGTCACCTGAAAGAATGGTGTCCATGGAATATTAGTTCCACCTTGATAAAGGGGTGGAGGTTGAAGTGGTGGGTTCCATGGAGTATTCACAGTTGAAGGATAAGGAGTACTAGAGTTTAGGTTGGGGGGAATATAAGGTTAGGTAGGTTGCCCCCTGACTTGATTCCATTTTCTGAACAAAGAGTATCCCCCACTCTATGGGTTTTGGGATCCCCAAGAAGGAAGGGTACCTGGCGAGGGATATTGGAAATGAGGTCCGGTTTGGGTACCAGGATGAGGTTGTCCGCAGCCAGTATTATACATGCCCAACTGGGAAGAAGCTGTTGATTGAGAGGGTTGTTGGATGGTGCCAATGGGGGCGTTAACAAGTGGTGTTCCTCCAATAAAAGGGATCTGTTGAGCCGATGGGAAAGAAGGAGGTGGTTGTTGAGTGGCCCCACTTTGAATGGTACCAAGGGGTTTCCCTCCAGCAGATGGGTTAGATGGTCCAGCGGGAGGAGGTTGGTGGCTGGGACCAGTGTTCCCAAAAGATGTTTGTCCTCCAATAGGCGGGTTAGCTGGTCCGCTTGGACGAGGTTGGTTGTTGGGATCAATGGTTCCAATAGTCAGTTGTCCGCCTCTAGAAATGGTGTAGATAGTGGCCGAAGATGAACCTCCGATCAACATGGATGATCCAGTAGTATGACTAGATGTTCTTCCAATGCTAGAAACATGGGGTATGGTTGTTTAGCTGATGGCGCCAAAGGTGCCAATTTGTGGGGGGGGTCTTCCATACGTCACAAGTGGGGATGGAGAGAATACTGGGTTATCCCTCATAAGTGGCTTGTCCCTGGAAGATATGCCAAACATATTGGACGGTAGCAAATGTGGGGAATTTAACCGAGGGATATCAGGAGTCACATTCATGGGGTCTTGAAAAATAGGAGGACCATCGAGAGATGGGCCCAGATTTGTATCTCGTGAAGGGTCGAAAATGCGAGCTATCTATTCGGGATCTGGAAATAAATGAGGTGAAGTAAAATCTGAAGGTCCAAAGCCATCATCATAGGAGTGATGAAACTCTATGCTAGACGGAACGTTGGGAGCTCGGTAACCAGGAGGACGGATGGCAGGGGGATATTGAGAAGCCATTGAGAGCATATGCTCTGTATCACGTTTGAATTGTTCCGACGCTAAGGGGGAGTTAGCGAGACTAACCATGCTAGATTGGATTGACGCCATGATCTCTTGTCCTGAGGGGAGATCAGGGAGGGATATGGTAAATGGCACGTTACTAGAAGAACCGGTTTCCTGAGTGTGGACACCTGACGGTGTAGTGGTGATAGGCAAAGGTTCCACCTGGGAAGTGAGAAATTCAAACTCAGGTTCAAAAGGTATGTTAGGTAGTTGGGTTTCTTCAATAATTTTGACGTATCCATCCGGGACTGCAATGAGCTCGGACACATCTTTGTCAGATCCTTTCATGGTTCCAACAGATCCTTCAGGGACATCATAGAAAGTGTCTGTTGGCAAGGTAATGTTAACATCTGGGAGGGTGAAAGCCTCCGGTATAGTATCGTGTGTAGTACGAACTTCAACAGCTGTGGTTTTGTCCACTGTGAGAGGTATGTCTGGAATGATAGTGGGTTGAGTGACAACCGGGATCTCAGGTGTGTTACTAGTTGCAGAAACTACAAGAGTTTCCAAGACCGTGCTGTGAGTTACAGTTACAGGAGGAACTGAAGATGTAGTGCGGATAGGTGGCGGAACATTCCCTCGGTCGGCACCGCCACCGATAGGGGCAGGAATATGTGATGTAGGTGTACCGGAGGTCCGTGGTGGTGGTGGTGGGCTTCGTCCCTGTATTCTCCGTGATCTCCATGGATCGGACATGATGATGGAAGTGCAAGTTTCGGGGACAGTCTCGTAGAAAAGAACTCAAAAACCCTGAAGCAGTTGAATGTGCCAAAGGGGAGCTAGAAAAAGGAAAGGCTCACAGGCCAAAAAAAAAAGCAAGCTCTAAAAACTATACTGAGACCGGCGTCACAGTAAGCAAGCTGAAACAAAAATGGCTAGAATTCCAACAAGCAATCACTAAAAAATAAATGACCCTCTAAGAATATGGAATGGCAAGCAAAACCTCCTAACTAAGAGCTGGAGACCTCAACAAGTTGTATCCTTCGCAAGGTGATGAAATCTAAGTCGAATAATACAAAATGAGAGACCAATAATGGAAGGATATCCCTCTACCGAAAGGGATCCTGGGTAAAAAGAGCCCTAGTAGAAAAGTCACCAAGCTACCTCGTTCATGACACGTTGGAAAAGGTTTTCGGCGCTTCTGCCTTATGACTAGTATGGTGGCCGGAGAATACAAGGAAGACAATGATCGATGTTTCCTTAGGGCTAAGTGGAGTGCGGCATTCCATAGAGTCTGTCTGGTTCTCGATCTCGTGGCAGTTTAACCCCTGAAACAATAGGAGACCCCTCCACAAACTGGTGTATGACCGTGTCAACAAGTACAAGAGGATTTTAGTACCTTAGAGGACAACAAATATGTCTCAGATGAAGATGACAAGGGGGAATTATTTGGATGCCTATCCCTGGTGTCCTACCTAACTAACAAGTTCTTTTTCTCCTCAAGTGAGGTTATGATGTGTTAAGTTAGGGAGTGTAAATTTTAGTGGTGTATTACTCAATCGGGTAAATGGAAGTGAAACTTGTGATGTTGTGATGACTCAAACCATGCAAATGAGAATGAATCGAAATGAGCCTTTCTATTCGATGAAATCTAGCTAAAGTAAAGAGAGAGTTATTCGATCATAATGCATGAATTTTTCAAAGGAATGAAAAGAACACCACTCCAAAAACAACTTTTTGTTTCTTTTTCAAATGAGCCAAACTGAATAAACACTACTTTCAGATGTAACTGATCTACAACTATAATGCTTTAGAATGAGAATTTATGTGGCAAATAGAGATGAATGATTCACTTCCTAATGTGCAAAAGTATGAACTGGATCTTTTCAAATAAAAGAAAGACAATGTTCTCAGAAGATAATTTCCAATATTGATTTTGATAGCAGTAATGGAAAAGATATTGCTTATAAGAACGATGTAATCTTTAAGATTTATATAATCAAGGGAAGGAAAATAGTGACAAAAACTTGATTATGATGAAAGGATCAAGCGAATGCAAATATAATGAAGGGGTGATCAATATGAATATGATGCCACTAACTCAAAAAAAACAAGCTCGAACAAAAAATACAAACAAACTAGAAAAGACTTGCAACTGACTAACAGTGATGGAGTATGTAGACAAGAAACAATTGGGAATGAATAAGTAGATATGGTGATAATTAATGACCATGAACCCAAAGTTCTGAAGTTGTCTACAAAGCTTCAAACAATGAAGTGTAAGCACTGTGCTAAAGTTAAATAGGTTGCAGGGGTCTAGTGAGCAACAAAAAAATCAACCAAAGGCAGAGAAGGTCACAAATGACCTGTAGGAACCCAACAAACCAAGACACAAAATTATTTACAGGAATTATCGCGTGCCTGACATAACCCCAGGCGCGGTACTGGTATATTATCGTGTTCTAGACAGTGTTGAGGGCGCGGTACTATCGCTCTGTAGGGAGTTATGGGGGCGCGGTAATTTTGAAAAAGATGGACAGGACATTAACTTAAGAAAAGTTTTGGACTTTTCAAAGGTGTGCAGACCCAGAGGACTTACTGATCAAAGGTAGAGATTTGATGCAGAGGGAAGGGGGGTGAATGGAGGTCAAAAAGACCAACGTTCACTACTGGTTTGAAGGAAGAGAAAAATCACAATCAAGGATGACTGAAAGTAAAAGAAATCGATCAAAAAGGGTTCAAACCAGCGGAGTTGCCAGTTTTTGTTACAGATATTTCTCCCTACGGATAAAGAGAAACTCTCTTAGGTCAGAGAGGTACAAATCAACTCTAAACTAAGACAAAAAGGAAACAAATGCTACCTCATTCCTTAGATCTTAAACTAGTGTTTTCAACTTTAATATCTAAAAGATGAGAAAGAAGACAACTGACCTTCTGTTCTGATGTTTGTCCAATCAAGCCTTTGATCTTGAAGTCCTCACGATGAACCTGTGAGAATCAAAACAACAAACAAGTGCACAATATCTTCCAAATAATTGAATCACGAGTTAGATCTATATTCTACTGAATACAATTTATGTAATTGAATCATAACCAATATGCATAAATAGGGAAACACGACAAGTTATATTTTATTGAGAACTCAAGAGTGCTTACAAAATAGTTGCTTGATGTCCAAGCCAACTCTAGCTCCAAGTTCTTCTACCTCTAGCTATCTCTGCAAAAGGTTTGATGCCCCCAAAGTCCTCCCTTTGGCTCATGGAAGGCCTCTCTCTTATAGCATATAGGAGAGTTAACCAACAAGAGAATGATATGGATCTATGGAGTATTTAGTGGATCAAACCCACCAAACAGAGATAAGAGTTGAGATCGCACGGAAGCTGGCAATCCCAAAGATACCTCTCGAAAATCAAGATCCCAAAATCTAAGGCCAAAGGATAAAATTGGATTACCGCGCCCCCAGAACTGAGCATAACGCGGTAGAACCGCGCCCTTGGGTAAGAGCAGAACGTGGTAACCCTAATTATCGAGCTCTACCAGATGTGCAAGGCGTGGTAATATCTTCAGATGGGGTTTGTCTGGGTGACACATGGTAGGTGAGATGCTTGCTTTTAGTGTTCAGTCAATGATTTTCACTCTGGATGTTCAGATGACCTTTAAGGGGAAGTGTCGTTTAGGTTGTTGATGCAAGGATGCGACACTGGGATGTAATGTGTAAAATTAAGGTATAACACCTGGAAAGTTTAAAATGCATTGGCTTGTTCCATATATTGTTGTGCATGTTACTAATGGTGGTGCAGTTCAGTTAGCCACATTAGCAAGAGATAAATTCCATGGTTTAATTAATGGAAGCAGACTAAAACCCTATCGGGATAGTCCTGCTTCGCAGAACCTATGATTAGTAGAAAGAGGGAAATTTCTAAGTGCCAAGTACAGTTGAAATTGGGCACTAGAAAGGGAAAAGAGTCTGTATGCAATGTATGATGAGGAACATGTATATATCGTGCCGCACTATTAAGATGTGTCGTTGTGATCGAAAAGAAAAGAAAAAGAAAAGAAAAAGAAAAGAGGAACCGCGCAGTTGCGGAAGTCCAAAAGGCAATTGCGAAGATCAAAGTGAACGAGGAAAAATGTTAAGTTCAGAGGCAAGAAAACAGGCACCGCGAAGTAAGTGCATAGGAGCAATGATGACCTGTCGTACAGTTCGACGCAACACTCCAGAAAAATAGTCGTTACACTGTTGGTCGAGAAAAATAGCCGTTATATAGTACTTTGCCAGTGACCGCTTGGGCATTTAATGCACAGATAGCCATTCTGAACGAGTTTATGAAGGAAAGGACTAAAGGATCCACTGGATTTGGCCAATGGATACCGCATTTAATGCTTATCTAGACGTTAAGGGGCACAAAGGGGATCAACTGCACCTATAAGTAATGCTGCATTCAGACTCGCGGGTGTTACCAAACACTTAGAATTTTCTAGCGCACATTACCTTGCAATTTATTTTTAGTAAGCTGTCCGAAACTCTGTGTAAGTTGTCCAGTGGATGTCTGAGTGGTCCACCATAGAAGAAGAATTCACAATCCAAGTGACTGTGAAGGTATTTCAATACGGAGGGATTTAAGGGTTAATGAGAACCCCATCCAAGAAGGGTGTCTTAGAACCAGGTCAAGCGTCTAGACAATCACCAAGACACGATCCAAAAATGCAGGACAAAGGCAAAGATCCAGTGGCACCGAGAACGAAGGTCCTGAAGATGGCTTTGACAGTGTAGAAGCCGCCAATAGTTGATAAGGAGATACCCTTGACAATGACTCCAGACTATATCTCATCGCGTGCACGAGATGCACCGATCTTCATATTGGTAAAGAATGCAAAATACGACATCCCGTTATCACCCATATCAAAGCACGTCGATGTTGATAAGAATTTGTTGGGTAAAATTCCAGAATGTAAGTGGGAAGATTATGATCTGCTTCAGATGCAGAGGGATGAGCCCAATGAACCTAAGTTCCCACAGTTCCAACCTGACCAGTACATGTGCTGGAAGAAATATGCAAAGGGAGAACTTAACTTGGTCGCAGAAATATTGTTATTGAGAGTAGTCACGTTGGGACTGCTCAATCTGTTTAGACTCCCGCATTTTGACAGATCACCAGAGCTGAATGTGGTGGTGCGAACAATGATGGCGCGCATTCACCAAGGATATTTGTGGCTTCACCGCAATGTTGACCTGACCATTGACATCATCCACTGCATCATTGGGTTGAGTAAAAGGGGTAAAGACCCAAAGCAGTTTTTCCAAGGGAAAAGCAAGGACAAAGAAGCCGTGGAAAAGATGAAGAAAACTCAAACTGTTGTCAAAGGAAAGAGGGGATTTCAGATAGAAGAAATATATGATAAAGCAACGAGGTTTATCACGCAGCTATTAGCCGAAAATATTTTAAGGAAATGCAGGCCTTTGGAAGTACCTACGGGTGCAGTATTACTTGGTGTCGCGGTCGTGAAGGGAGAGTAGTTCAACTGGTGTCAATACCTGTTGAACAAGTTCCTGGAGGAACTAAATGACACACAACTCAATGGCAGAAATTTCCATTTTACCTGGATGATAGTGTTGATCCCCTTCGTAGAGTGGAAGGAGCTGAAGGATTATGTTGGCGTAATCACTGATACCAATGACTGCAGAGGGGCCCGCTATGCAAACCTTTGGGAAAATATGAACTCGCAGCGACAACTGAGGTTTTCTACCAATATTATAGCCAGCTGTGCGACGCAATCATACTCACGTCGCAGATAACAAAACATGTAATGAGTAGGTATATTCGCATTGTTGATTTTTATGTTGACATGCGTAGTATTCACATTTTAGCCAAAGCACAGAAGAAGAACGTGGAATGGTTCGTAGGAAACTACCACATGTACGAAGATGATATTGATAATATCATGAAGGAATAGCCTGCTGAGTTTAGAGTGGAAATTGTAGATGTCACAAGCGACTCCGACTCCGACGAACCTATTCCATGTCCTATTACTAAAGAAAAGGAGAAAGGAAAAAGGAAAGAACCTAAGAGCCCGACATAGAAAAAGGGAGCGCGGAAGAAGCAGAAAGCTGATAAAAGTTAGTTAGACGTAGTACTCCATGATGAGGATTATGAAACAATAGTGGCAAGTGTCACAAAGTCAACGGAATATCTAATGACTGACAAGGAGAAAAAGGACAAGGCGATTCAAGAAACTCTGCAGAAGAATCTGAACATGCTGCAGGAGATTACGGAGAAAATTGACGAAGTCCAAAAAAGATTACCCTTCCCGTGGGATGTAGAGTCCGAAAGGAAGTCGGGAAAAACTTCGCAGCAGAGGGAGTCGCAGCTAACCATGGCCATGCCTGCGAAGTCCCATATTGTCCACCTTGATCCGTTAACTGTAATCCTGCCACTACCAGAACAACTACTGTTGGACACGAAGGAGATCGAGTGTGTGGAGCTCGATCTCACGAAGATACCACTACATGGTTTACATTATTTGCATCTGCAGGTTGTCGAGGAAATGCATGAGAGAACTATTAACGCCCTGAAAGGACAAGCTGAGCTGCAAACAACTAATAAGCAGTTGGAGGAACTTAGCTTGTGGAAAGCTATGGAACTGTAGGATGAGCATGATCGTAAAAAAAGACTAGAGTCCACGATCACTATGGTTGCAGATGACATAGAGGAATTTGAAGTACAGGTAGACCCTGCAGACACTGTCCTTAAGATTGGCGAGCTGGTTAACAATATTAAGACATAGATGCAAGACATGGATATCATCCATGTGGCTAAGGTTGATGCCTTGGATCAGCAGCAGTTGAGAACAAAAGAAGTGAAGGCCACAGCAAAAAGCATAGCCACCGAGGTGGCTAAGTGCCAAAGTCTGTTAGAAGAGGTGTCGAAGGCATTCACCGCCCTTGAAGAGGACCGGGGATTGCTGCAAGTGAAGAACGCTGTGAAAGATAAGCAAGCAACACTAGAACAATTGGATGCAGTAGTGAAAGCCCTGCTACCAAGAGAAAGGCTTCTGAAGTTCAGAGAAATCAACGCGCTGAAGAAAGAAGTGCAAGCCTTAAGAGAAAAAGAGACTGAAATAGGAGATACGTCACAACCCTTACTGGAGGACGCCCAATTGATCTCGCAGGAGATCAAGGAAAAGTTAAAGGAGTTGCGTGAAAATGAAGAGCAGGTGGAAGGACAGGTCGGCGATGAGATAACACCTGATATGTTGGAAACAATCATGCAAGTTGAGCAGGACATGAAGAACGCAGTCGAAAAGCTGATTGCCACATGCAATGAGTTCGCTGCGAAGCTTTCTCCGCAGTCGGAGGAACAACTTGGAGGAGATGCAGGTGGCTCAGGGGTGAGCCACATGTAAGTGTTAGGGGCCTATTGGGCCTAGCCCAAGTGGGGAATTTTTGAGCAAGAAGGATTTTTGGAATTACAGAGTTGAGCGTAGTTCAGTTGAAGTATTTTTTGTATAAGTTTTGGGATGCTGCGAAGTTGCATGCAGCGCAGTATCGGAAGAGCTGTGAAGATCAGTGCTACAAGGAGACAGCAATGCGATGTGTCCAGTCTACGTGGATCTGGCAAAGCAGAGTGTTGGATGGAATACGGCACAGATTTTGATTAGACTAGCGGTGGTCTATTTTTGGTAAAGATGCTCCAGGAGTACCAAGCGACGGGTAGGAGCAAAGAGGAAAGAAAGCGACTGGTCGCACATGCGAAAGAACCACTACTTGAACCAGTCGCACGAGACCATTAGAGGAAGAATGGCTAGGTGAAAGTGACCTGTTGGCATGCGTTCAATAGGAAGGACGATAGCAACGAGAGGCATGCGCTGAAGGCAACCACGACAGAATATTTGCTACCAGAATCCAGCACGTCCGGTTAAGGAAAACTGTGACAGCGTTGTAAAACCTTAGGGTTTTGGCCTTCGAATTGTAAAGACATGACCTACGGGCATGATCTATAAATAAGGAATTTTTTTATGGGAAAGGGTTGACTCTCATTTTGTATTATTCTCATTATCGATTTGATAAACTTCTATGAAGAACATTTTGTAAAGGCTCTGCAAGCCATGTGCGCAGAGGCCTATTGAGAGAGAAGAGAGTCTGCAGCTGAGTGCACAGACAAAGAACTATTTTACCCTTCCCAGAGACTAATATAACAACAGTTATTGTGGACGTAGCCTCCATCCTGGGGGTGAACCACGTTAAATACTGTGTAGTGTGATTGTTGTGTTTCTGCATTTTCTTATTTGCTTACATTGGATGCTTGGATTCTCGTTTATCAGTTGGTGTGTTAATACTTTTATATGTATTCGCCATAGGAGAAAGATGGGAATGACATATTAAGTATTGCGAGAATGAATGAATGCTGAATGCTTTGTACTCTAACTTTGTGAAAGTATCAGTTCATTAAATAAGCACATGTGCATGTAACGTTCAGATTGTATAACTCTTCGACGCGCAACATCGGGTGCGCACAACATTGTATGTTTGTCTGCTTGTACTTGTTATAAAGGGAAATAATCTAAGGCAGTAGATGAACGATTAAGTGTTAAAGTAAAATCCCCATAATGGTTAAGCTTGGATGAGGAAGCGTATAAGTCAGTTGCACTGTCCTGTCATTTGTATCCTGCCCGAACTGCACGGCCCTTGGGTGCATTGGTTGCGACGCAGTAGTTTGTAGAAATGCGAACTGTGACGTAGTCTATCATCACGCAGTCCCCAATTCGCAGCGCAAGTCTAATAGTGTGCTGCGCAGTAGTCCTGTTCGAACAACTCATCACTTCACTATGGAAATATGATTTCGCAGTGCCCCCATAGCTACACCTCGGGTGAGACCTCAGCCTGTTCCCAGGCTGTTGTCGAAAGGGCCAGTGAGAAGGGGTTTTGTTGGTTCCTTGAAACCGCGAAGAACCTGGGTCTACATTGGAAACCTCTGGATCAGTACTTAAGCCAACAGTCTCGTTAGCAAGGTGACCTTAGTTTGGAGGAGACACCCAAAAAACCCAATCAAGTTGAAGTTGGTGCGGTCCAGGCCTGATGCGATCCCTGGGTGATTTTGACAACTTAGATGCCCCTAGGTCGTGGTTTCTTAGACCACATGACACTATTGCAATTCAGGGAGATTCGATAAAAAAAACAAAACCCTACTCTGGTGTGCTTAATTGTGTAATGCATCGGTGCATGATATTATGCCATGCACCGGTGATTTATTAGACTACACAAGTAGCGTTTCTTTATAGAAAAATATAAAAAATGCAGGCGAGATGTTTTATATAAAACATAAATAATTTGCAATGCGATTTTAACTTAAACCTAATCTAGTGCACTTAACTATGTAACACAACAACGCTTAATAGTATGTTAAGCACTGATGCTTTGTTATAATAAAAACACACCATTATTTTATAGAAAAATATAAAAAAATGTGGGTGCTATATTTTATATAAAACATAAATAATTTTCAATGTGTTTTTAACTTAACCCTAATCCGATGCGCTTAACTGTTTAACACATCGGTGCTCTATTTGAATACAAACACACCGTTATTTTATAGAAAAATATAAAAAAAATGTGGGTGCTGCATTTTTTTAATATTACCCCACTTTGGTGCTTTAATATACTTAATGCACCAATGCTTCTAATGTATCTAGTGCACCGTTCGTGTTGTTTTTTTTTTTAAATATTTTATTTTTGGAAAAGGTTCTTTGGGCCAACTACTGTGCGTTAAATATATGAACGCCCCAGTGCATCTATTCGTGTTGAATGCACTAGTATTGTCGGATTTTGAAATATAAAAAAATATTTCTTATCTGCATTGGAAGGGGATTTTCATGATCGGTGTGATGGATTTTTAGCCACACCAATGCTTATATTGTTGAATTGCACCGATGCGTTTGTGGTGTACAAAGGAACCGAGTGAAAACCTCCACTAAAACCTTTTCCCACTCACCTCCGCTATAAACGAATATTTGGGCTCTTTCTTTAGGGGCTTCTGCAAAAACCTCCGCTAGAGGGTGTTTTCCTTGTAGTCATGATATTGAAAAAGATTATATACCTAGGAGAACTTCATAAGGGTGCTACACATATTCCATGTTTAGTGTGTAACAACTATACTCAAAACAAAATGTAAAATGTTGGAGGGATTGAATTTGACATTTGAAATTTCGGTTTTACATCTTAATTTTTAAACACTTTCATTAGTAGAATATTAACTTATGAAACTGATGCATAAGGCTTCAAGTATATTCCACATTCATATATATATATATATTGAAAAAGATTATTGACCTCTGAAAACTTCAGAGGGACGCCATCCATATTCCATGTTTACCATGTAACAACTGTACTAAAAAAATGTAAAATGTTGAATGGAATCTTTCTCAGCATGTTGTTCACCTTCATACCAAGTCTATCCTCATTCACACCAAGTAAATCCCCATTACCATCGATAATGAATGATAAGTGCACTTCTGGAGACCGGATTTCAAAATATTTCCAAATCTATTTTTTCCATCGATGTAGCACATGGTTTCTAGCCCCATAATCCTCATCATTGCCAAGTGTTGGGAAACTTAACCCACCTATGCTACCACTTAGCACTTCATGCATGATTGTATTTCCCATGCTACCACATTTCTTTACGCATGACAAGAATTGTACAATGTCGAAGAACTATAATGTGTTAATGGAAGTTGAGTAATCTATGATTGAGTGTTGGGAAGGAAGATAATAGTGAATCCCTACTCGTCATTGAGCCGGAACTGATCGCTATCCTCCTGGTCCTAGGCGTTGGAACGAAGTTGAACTAGTACGCACATAGAGCCGATTAGTAAGATATTAGTGGACTATGGATGGGTTGGGATACCACTTGAACTGTTAAACAAACATAACCTAACATAACTGCTTCTTTATCCATCCACTAGTCCAGCTAGGAGTGAACTCGAGCGGGTGAGGATCAAAACAGAGAGGATGATTGGTTAGTTGGGCTTGCAGATGTGGTGTTCCCTAGGATTTGGTGGTTCAAGCATGTATTGGCATAAATATCATCACTAAGGGTTGTGCAAATATAGGTGCAGATGTGGGAACCATGGAGTAAGGTCCCATCCAAAAAGCTCCATTGAAAGCACATGCTTTTGATCCTTCTCAATAGAAGGATACTTGGACGATGCAGTGGAGGTGATGTAGGAAGTTTTTATGCATGCAAAACTGGTTCTGCAAACATGGAAATACTATGGTCTATAATTAAACCATGGAGTATATGTTAGAGCTAATGCTGTCAGTTAAGGATGAGGTCTACTCATCCTATAGAAACTTCTCAGGCTCATACTCAACAATATGCTCCTCTGCTACCTATTGTTGTTCTAGTCAATCAGTTTCATACCCAGTCTCTTCCTCATCATATACAAACTTAATGTAATGTAGTTCAAACAATTTGGGTGCCTGAGCCAAGATTCAAATCTTGCGGATGTACACCATTTCACAAAACAAAAAGGCTTGCAGCAAGGGATTTCAACAACATATTCGGTAAGAATTACACCTTGCTCTCTCATCATCTCATTTCTCCATAAAATTTGGTTTTAATTGATTTGGTGCAATGAACAATATAAATTACCTCAATATTCCATAGGATTCTTCTACTCCTCCATGTGAACCCAATTGTTGAATCTATGCACGAGGCTGCATCTTCAAATTTATCTAGCATTCTTATCTGTCAGGTGATTTTAATAAACCAGCTTGAGGAAGGCACACTCTTTTACTGGAGTTTATTTCAAAATAGTGTTTACTCTATACATTGTTGTTGCGAATATTGTATCCAACTCCTCAATATTTTCCCACATATCTGATCTGAGCTATCTACATCTACAACAACTATGTTGCTTTCCCCTGATCTCTATTAATACATATTGATTTTGAAGGTTTTTAAACAATGACATTCCCAAACATACCATGTTCCACATCATGAACACTCCATATATTTGATGGAACTCTTCCCCAACTCCTAAGAGAATTGAATTTGATTCTTCCCTCGTCTTGCATGTCAGTACATAAGCATTTTTCCTAGATCTAGATGCAAAATCAATTAGATTGAAACTAACTATGAGCTATATTTTGATGTAGCAAAAATTGGCTCTTGCATTTTCTCAATGGAGATGTTGAGTGGTGGCCATGGGTGGATCCCTGTCATCCGTGGAAGGGATCAACAAGAAGCATTTGGTTCAAACCAAAGTGTGGCAAACGCAGTGTGTGTCATGGTTGTTAAGTGTGAGTGCAACCTCGCCAATAATGTATGTGGTTGTTAAGTGTGGGAACAACCTCGTCAATAATGCATGTACGTTGTGTCAGACCCCTTGCTAATATTCCATTGGATCTGGCTATGCACCATAATGAAGGTGTCGAGATCCTCAACGAGGATAATGAGGAGGCAAAGGTT
Source organism: Larix kaempferi (assembly GCA_027924585.1). NCBI lineage: Eukaryota > Viridiplantae > Streptophyta > Pinopsida > Pinales > Pinaceae > Larix > Larix kaempferi. Next base: position 2,715,588 of record BSBM01000241.1, on the reverse strand, counting down.
GTTAATCAAGCAAGACATAGGTGGTTGGTGGTGGATGCGGTGAGATGAACTAGAGGCCGTTGGCGATGGAGACAGTGAGATGGCCATGTAACTAGTTCTTCTCACTACCACTGCCTCATTAAAAGAGCCTCTCTAATACCAATAAATTCATCAACATCCTAGCAATAAGACCCCCAACCGTTGAGCCAATTGCATGAAAAAAAAAGAATTTAATGTGATTTTTTTTTTATAGAAAAAAGGTTGCCTAATGTAATACATAGGAAAGTTGGGAAAATAATTTAGTTCACTGCCAAACTAATAAAAGTCAATGTGAAATCGAATACAATGATACACTACCCTTTGGTAGGTATAATAATAGGAACTGATTTTTAAAGTTGGGGAGTGATGTTGAATGGTTTGCATTAATGTCATATCATTATGACATTATGGAGTTATCTCATTATATCGTGAACAACAAGATCTCCCTATTTCATTATGGAGCCCATGAGAGTTTATTCGTTTTATTATTTTAGTGATATTTTTTTTCCATATTTCAAAGTATATTCCTTTTTTTCATTTTTTTTATTACTGTTTTTAATTCAATATATAAAAAGATTATTGTCGGCAATAATGTTAGAAATTATATTTATTATTGTTGTTACAACGTAATTTTCCACCTTGTGAGCATCAGCACTCTTTGGCCTTTAGGATCCATTTCACTGACTCAGATTCACTTTATGTCCTTCAGATACACTTTTTCCCTATTTTTCTTCCTGTACGCTAGCTGTTCCACTTTAGCCTGCGTACATGCAAGTTGTTCCACTATAGCCCTTGGGTGACAAGTAAAATGGTAAAAATCACTAGAAAATTACTTTTTACTCCCAAAAAGCGGTCTTAGGGTGACCTTTGGCCCTCCATTTTCCCCGAAACATCTCGATGTGTCCTTTCACTTACCTTTGAAAGGCTATATATTGAGCACTTATGGCATATGGAAGGGGGGAGAAAGAGAGAGCAAGATAACTCTAGTGGATTTTTGCCGTGACTTGAGTCTACACTCATTGATCCTTGTTGTTGTGAAATCCTTATGTTCACCTTCCAAACTCCTTCCATAGTTTGAGTTTTCCATTACATGGAAGATTGAAGTGGTGGAGGCACAAGTGGAGAGACCCAGTTCTTGGTTCAGATTGGTTGCCGACAATAGGTCGTATATTGTACTTCTTGTTATTTATTAATGGAAATACTCATTTTCTCGTCCAAATGATATTGTGAATATTGTTTAATTACATTGGGTTATATTTGCTTATTATATCATGGATCATGCTATTGATTATGCTAATGTCTTTCACATATTATATGCACTTGCGTGTGCTTGTTGTTGAGGCTAATCTGCAGGTCCAAGTGTAGAAGTGGAAATCTCAATGGGGATCTACATCGAACATCTGGTAGAAGGTTGGTCTTTTCTCCTTTATCTTAGAATTGTCATTTATATAGCATTGTATTGGGAATTGAGTCATTTTTTGGTAGTCAGCTGTCTGTTGTGGTCTGCCCCAAGCCATAGGAAGTTTTCTTCGTAACAGAAATGGCGACTCAGCTGGGGAGAACATCCATTTTTGGGGATTTTTAGGCTTTATTCCTCATTTAGAGTTGCTGTGTGTTGAGATTCTATGTCTTTGGTTGGCTGTTGGGATACATTATAGAAAACCAGTCTTTTCTGGGTCATTGGACTCTTTATTTGGTCATTTGCCTTTCCCTATACACGGGTCAAGTTAGTATAGCCCGCGTCTACCCGCCTCTGTCTGCACTATTGCCCGCATCTACCCGCGTTTTTGCCTTCGACAGTAGCGTACAACTCCAGCTTTGATTGGTTTATGGCCTTGGATTGTTGCTGGGTTGGTATTGAGTGTTCCCGAGTCTTTATTGGCCTTATTCTTGACTATTCCATGCCTTGTTAGTGACTAGAAACTTTTCTCTCTCTCTATTTTGAGATTTGTTAGTTTATCACCATTTTTTGATTTTCTAGCTCATTACATTGGCTGAATCTCACTGTTTGGGAATTGCTGGGTTGTCTTAGTGATCTGCTCTGCATTTCTTTAACTAAATAGGTAGATTTCGCTTGCATTTTTCATTCCATTATATTGAAAAATACAAAAACATACTTTTGCATTTTCCTTTTCATTACAAAAGAAAATACAATTTTTTTTGTCTACTTTATGTATTGCATTCTGCATTTGAGTGCTTGTACTTTCATCTATGTTATAGCTTGAAATGACACCTCTCTGTCCGTGACGACACTTGCTTCCCTTGGTTGCATGATGACACTTCTTGAGATCAAGTTCAGTCACACAACAGGACATTTGTGGATGGAGGAGTCATTTGGGACACTAAAAATGGTTGAAATTACCTCATTCTTGACCCATTTGATGTATATGACCCTTAGGAATATTTTTCCAGACCAAACCATCTCCTGAAAATGAGCAGAAAAGCCTGCTTTTGGCCATTTTTCAACATGAGCGCTGGTACACAGGCATAATAGTAGCGTGTGTACCCTACTTTACTTCATTAAAGTAGCGCTCAACTCCATATGTACGCTACTTTGTCTACTGTAGAGTAGAGTACACCCTTGTTTTGGTCAAAATATTGAAATTCGAGTAAGTTAAGTTGGTTGGGAAACCTCTTGAGCGGTTATAACTTCTTTTCCTCTTCCTCATTGACTATATAAGGAGGGTAGAAGGGCCACGTGAAGGGACTAAGCCTAATTACAAAGTTATGCTGGAGGAATGGAGACCCTCATCCCCCTCTCTTGTGCTTCAGTTTTGGTAAACCCTAGCACAGTTGATTAGAGGCTGGAATCCTTGGAGAACAGAAGCAGAAGACCTTGAATCTAGGTTTCGTGAAGTGCCAAGCTTGAAAGAAGGTATAAATTTATGTACTTGCTTTCATTCATTAATAAAGATCAGATGTTCTTCTCTTTCCAAATATGACCCATTAATGTGTCTTAGATTTGATTACTGTTTGATTATAGTTTGATGTCTCTTTATATTATGGATATCAGTATTATATATGTAGTCAAATGTATTTGAGAAAGGTATCAAGTTGTTTTGCAGGTTTGGGCATTGCGACACTGGATAAGCATTGAAGAGCGAGAGAGGCAAAGCTAGGATCAACCTTCTGAATGAGGTGCCTACATCTCTAAACCCTAATCTCTTCATTTATTTGTTGTATTTGCAGAATGCTTGTAAGTCTATCTTTATCACCGCAAGTTGGTAGTTTATCCCCTGAACTATAGGTGCATTTTCCCCACAACAATCTAGGATCTGCTTGTGCATTGGAAATTTAAAAGAATTGCATTTTGTTTCGAACCGTTGGATTGATTTTCGTTCTAGTGGCATTGTTTTTATTGGATAGATGAGTCTAGAGTTTGACGATTGTGCATACTATTGAGTCATATACATCATTAGTTTCATGAACACATCCTTTGAGTAATCACATCCACCTAAAATTAACGCTTAATCTTAAAATTGATTAGAACGATTTTCATTTTATAGGGTACACCAACTAGTATAGGTTTAGAGTCTTGGAATAGATCATTGTGAGTAAACAATCCAAGACTACTAGCCGAAACATTATGTGTCTGACCAAGGAGTGGTGAAACCCATGGTATACATCGGTGTTCTCAGGAAGCTCTACTCAGACTAGAGTTAAACACGAGGTCACGGGAGGTTGGTTGCGGAGATAGCCCTCCAATACCGGCTGAATGTGGGAGATATTTCCAGGATTTGTTCGTATCTGGGGACTCTTGAGGGATCTGTACCTCTTGAGTTTCGAGCTTAGCTACCCTGCCCATACGACGGATCCCACCTACGACTGTCCCCCCGAGCATTGGTTATATTGCGGTGACCATAGTTTCCTTACCTAGGTATCGCATAGGGTGCTTGCAGTGGTTATGCTGTATGTATCCTGAGTCAGATAGGGTTTGGACAACACAATTGTTGTTGTATAGGGACTTGAACCTGTGCACACAGTGAAGCCTGGGAACCTTTATAACTGATTCTATTACCTCTGGCTATAGTTTGGGAGTCTCAAGCCTCTCCTAGGCGAGACATACCGGCTGTAGTGTCGGGAGCTCCTTGAGCCAGTCCTGTTTGTGTGAATTTGGCTGTAGTTTCATAGGTGTGTGCTCTTTGATTCTTTGATCGTTAGTTTGGCCGATAGGGAACACTTTGATTTATTGATCTTTCAGAGATATCGTGGCGCGAGGTCCTCCTCTCCGCCGATCTCATCGGTTGGCTTGTTTACTGGCTGACGAAGTCACACGTCGTGTTGAGAGAGGATGCCAGAAGGCTCCCTCTGCATCTTCGGATTCCTTTGACACGATTCACGTCGACATTTGTTGAAATATTGTAACTTCTAAGAATATATATTTGTACTTTATTATTCCAGAGATGTTCCATTCCTCCGTGGAGACCCTATTGTATATCCGGAGATGTTTATTCCTCCGAAGAAGTGTGGTAACTAGGGTTATTAGATCTCCCATGTGAGGTCGGCCCTGAGTTAGCTATTTAGGGGTTATTAGACTCTCTTAGGAGAGGTCGGCCCCCATTAGGGTGAAAAGTAAGTTAGAACACAAGTATAAATAGAGGAGGTGTGTTCCTCATTTATACCATTCATTCACTCACTTGTGATTGGCGCATAGGAGAGAGAGAGGTTTGCATAGGAGGAGAAGGAGCTCTTGTTGAGGACCACATCTTGTATTGGGTTGATTATCTATATTAAGGAAAGCTTTGCTGGGTTTTCTACCCCATGAGGGTTTCCCAGGGTAAATCTTTGTCTATCTTGTGATTGTGTTTCTTTCAGTGATCTTGCTTATGAAATTAGGCTAAACTTAACAACATTTACACTGGTTTTGGCATGGAAGAATTACTTACGACTTCGTCGGGTAGAGTCGAAGATGCCTCTCATCCTCCTACTCCTAGAGACGATTGGGGAGGCGATCCATTGATACCAGAGCCTCGACCTATTTTGTTTGGATCTACTCCACCCGAGGACGACCTGTTCGATCCTTCGAATCCACGTAATTTCTTACATGGGATACCCAACTTGCATGTTAACACCAACCTTGCGACCACTACGAATGCTACCCCCGTTCTCTTTTGGTATGCCTGAATACAACACAGTTGATCCATTTGCTTTGTTTGGTAGTCATGATAGCACTAGCCATGGTGTTGGAAACATTGCACCCACTAGGGGCAATACCCTTGCCAGGGGCACCACATTTCCTACTCACACACATACTACGGGGATCGGTCATATCCCTCCTAACAATTCAAATATTGGAGGAGGTCCGCCTCCTAGGACTACCCATCCTAATAGGAACACTATTTGCAATACGACTCGCCATCCACATTTCAATACACATGCCTCTACCCAACAACCTAGGACCACTTTTGCTAATGTTAACAATACTCCTAATAACAGGGGTGGACGCATACCGTATACTTTTACGTCTGCTACCGCTACGAGTAATGCTAATGTATGAGCTGGGAATATACCTTATACTCATGGTCACAACACCACCACTCCTGCTACTTATAATGCCAATGTTGGGGTTGGGAATATACCTCATACTCATGGTCACCACACGACTGCTCACGCTACTAATAATGCTTACGTAGGGGGTAGGAACATACCTTATAATCATGGTCATTACAACACGGTTCCCACTACGAATAATACTTATATGCCCCATAATTATGGTGGTAACCCTTACTATAATACATTCGGTGTTGGCCCTCATTACAACCCACCTCACTATGGTGCTCAAAATGCATATATACCTGCTTACCCTCACATGGGTCAGGTTGGAGGAGGTTATCAACCTTATGGCCATGGTAAAGCTTATGGTCCGTCAGGTCCGTATAATCAACATTTTAATGGTCATGGTCAAGCTTATGGTCCATCTTATCCTTCAGGTCCATATAATCAACCTTTTATGGGAGCTTCTAATCAAGCTTTCTAGCCACAACTCCCATTCCTTGCTTGATTGAACCTTCCAGATCTTTCAAAGCTAATGAATGATCTGGTGTGTCATGATCCTAATTGGCCTTCGGTCCCTACCAAACTCCCTTCGGACATTCCCAAGTTTGAGGGGAAAGGGGGTGAGGATCTGGGTGATCACGTCACGACTTTTCACCTTTGGTGCTCATCCAACTCATTAAATCATGATTCCGTTAGATTGATACTATTTCAATGCACCCTCATGGGGGTAGCTGCGAAGTGGTATGTCAAGTTGCCTAGGGGCACATATAGGGGTTTCAAAGAGATAGCCTTGGTTTTCATGGATCATTTCCAGCTGTCGGATCACTACGATACTGGCACTGAACTGTTGTCTACCTTCCGCCAGAATAAGGCCACACACATTTCTGACCACATTCAAGAGTGGCGTCGATGGAAGAGGTTAGTGAAAGCCAACATTCCTCCAGAGTTTCTGTTGGAATGATTTCTCAAGTCTTTGCTTCCATATATTGATAAGGATGTTTCGATGTTTGACATTGTGACTGAGGAACAAGCTATCTTAAAAGTCCAACAACTAGATTTACTATATTCTCAGTCTGGCATCTTGTATGACATTATTCTTGACGCACCGCGAACACGACATGAGCCCAAGTCAGTTCCTGGACCACATGCCGATGGCATTGTTGGATCCACAAGTACTCGACCTGTAGATTTGGTTGCTAATCAAATGAAAAATTTGTCTCTTAACCAGTCTACTCCCGGACAGGCTCACACCTTGTCCACTTCCACTCCATCGTCCGATGTACATGCTGTGCAATAGATGAACCCATCGGGTAACCAGCAACCTGGTGGTAAGAAGAAGGGAAGAAACAACCGTAAGGGTGGAAACAATGGGAACAATAATAGTAATCATAATACTCCTCAGAAAGAGAACGCCAACCCTCCTCAGGAAGGCAGAAATGCTGGTGGGGACCATAAACCTAGGCATAAGGTGAAATTCCCTTGCAAGATTTGTGGGGAAGATCATCTTACTCACTTCTGTCCTCGAATCGAAGAAGCATCGAAGCATCTCGCACAGAGCCTAGCTGTGTTGAAAGATCCCCTTCCACATCATCAGAACATGGTTTTGCATGCTCCCATTACTGGTTACAGACCTAATGACACTACCATGTATTCCTCTAATACTAGTGGCTATGGATGCATGAATTTGGTTCAATTAGAGGTTAGTGTCGCTACTCGTCAACGCGATTATGGTGCACCACAACCGAATATGGGGAATGAGCCTCCTCCTCCTCCTTATATATCCTTGCATATTGAGAATCCCTCTACTATGCCATGGATACCAAAAGGTGTTCTCAAGTGCTCTACGCATAATCCCAATGCTCGAGCCGCCCAGAACTACTCTATTGTAGAAGATTTGGGTCAAACTCCATGTGCCATGTTGGCTCTTGAAGTTTTACAAGCGTGTTCTTCTCAAAGGCATGCCCTTTTGAGTGCCTTAGTATTTCAGGATGGGGGGAGTCCTAACATTATCAAGTTTGATACTACTGATGTTCAACCTCGCTTACCTTACCACATGGCTTTTCAAATCCATGTGGAGTGCCTTCAGAATTTCGTGAAGAGAACGGTGGTTAATGAAGGCGCTTCTACGTCAGTAATGTATTTATCTTGTTGGAAATCTCTTGGATCTCCTCCCTTATCCATGTCTAGGACCATGCTCACTGCATTTGACGGTTGGTCGTTTAAGCCGCATGGGATTATCCCTTCCCTTGTAGTCTGCTTGGGTGGGAAACCCGTGCCTATTGAAGTCGAAGTGGTTGATGCGCCCATCGATGACAACCTTCTCCTCGGTAGGAATTGGATGTATGCTATGAAAGCTGTTGGATTATCATATGCTGACCCAGAGGTTTTCAGTAAGACCCAGGTTCTTTGTAGTTTCCCCTTTAACCAACAAAACCCCTTCGCACCGGCCCTTTCGTAAACAACCTGCAAGCAGGTTGAGGTCTCACCTGAGGTGTATTTATGGGGTACTGCGGAATTAGGTTTCCATAGTATGTGATGATTTTTTCAGTCGGACGTACTGTGAGGCAAGACTGCGCGATGAGGGACAACACCGCGGTCCATGCCTCTAAGTCCTTCTACCGTGGGACTTCTCGTGTGACCGCGGTCTACGCAGCTCACACTACGACTTGAAATACTTGAGATAACTAAGGTTCCGAAGTTATTACCACTAATCCTTCATTCAGTCATTCATTCATGCATTTAGGGTATCCATTGCTCAACATGTGCTGCGGATGCGGATCAACTACCCTAGATCCTTCTTACTGCGTAATCTGAAAATACTTAAGCTATATGCCAACACTTAGCTGAATAACTGATTCATTACTGCTTCATACATAAAGACTAAACATTCACCATTCAACCATTCATGTAGACTTAACATATTATTTCCATACTCTCCTGATGGCAAATACATACAACAGTCCAAACATAACAGTATGCAAGGGAAAGTTCAGGCATTCATTTACAGAAAATAGATAAATGCACGCTACACAACCACATCACATTACACAGTATTTAATGTGGTTCACTTCCGCGCGTGGGAATCTACGTCCACAAGAACGGTTGTTATATATATCTTTAATGGGAAGGGGACAACCGCTCTTAGTCTGCGCACTCAGCTCTAGACTCTTCTCTCTCTCGGTTAGGTCTCTGCGCACTCAGCTGCAGAGCCTTTACAATATGTTCGACTCAGAGAGATTTAATAATACAAGATTGAGCTTAATATTCTCTAAGAGTTACCCTCAATATCCCAATAACAAAAGAACCGCTTCCCTATACAAAAGTACCTCCTTAAAAAGATCATTCCTGTAGGTCATGTCTTTACAATGTCGAGGCAGAAACCCTTAGGGTTTACAAAACTGGCACGGTTTCTCTAAACCGAACTGCCGGCTCTGGTAGCGAGTGCTCCATCATGGCGGTCCTCCACACCTTCGTCCTATCACTATTGGCCTCTCTGTCGCACGTACACCAACAGGTCACTTTCACGATCCGCCCTTACTCTAACGGTCTCGTACCACTTGCACGCCAAGCTGTCGCTTTCCATGAGCTGTTCTTCACCTAACAGACTCATACAACTGGCCGCCTTCTTGATTTGCTCGTTCCCACCGCTCGGCACTCCTGGAGCATCTTTGCCAAAATTACACCACCGCTGGTCTATTCGGTACCTGTACCTGACCTTTGTCCATCACTGCGCTTTGCTGGCTCCACGTGGCCTGATCACTGCGCAGCACTGCTTCCTTGCAGCGCTGATCTTCGCGATACTGCCAAAATTTGGTTGCTGTGCACCACTTCGCAGCATCCCTCATACTTGTACAAAATTATATCATTTTTTGAGTTGCACTCAGCTCCACAGCTCAACCTCCTTGTGTTATCCAAAATTGCCCCATCTTGGGCCAGGCCCAACATGCCCCTAACACTTACATGTGGCTCATCCCCGAGCCACCTTCTGCTTCGGCCTTCTTGATCTGCTCCGCGACCTATGGAGCTAGCTTGGCCACGAACTGATTGTAAGTGTCGATCAATTGTTCCACTACTTCCTTGGTGTCTTGCTCGACTTGCTTTACTGTGTCAAGTAGTGCTGGGGTTATCTCTTCTCCAATCTGCCCTTGTACTTGCTCTTGGTTGTCGCATAGATCTTTCAGCTTGTCTTCGATCTGCTGTGATATTGTTGTGGCATCCTCCAGGAGTTGCTGCAAATGATTATCCATCTCAGTCTCTTTTTCTCTTAATCCTTGGACCTCTTTTTTCAAACTTGAGATCTCCTTGTACCTCAGCAGTCTATCCCTGGGTGGCAGGGCCTTGACTTCTACGTCTAATTTTTCAAGTGTGGACTGCTTTTCCTTTAATGCGGTCTTTACTTGCAGTAGCGCTGGATCCTCTTCAAGGGAAGTAAATGCCTTTGAAGTCTTCGCCAACAAATCTTGGCACTTAGCCATCTCAATAGTTATGTTCTGTGCCGCAGCGTTAACTGCTTGTTCTCTTAACTGCTGCTCAGTTAATACAACCCGTGGGTTGAGTTTTTCCTTGAGGAAGGCGATGTCATCCTAATAGAGGACTTCCTTGTCTTGCATTTGTACTTTGAGGGATCGCACCATGTCTCCTATCCTCAGAACGGTATCCGCAGGATCCCCTTGGACCTGCAACTCTTCAATATCCTCTGCGACAGCAGTAATAGTGGCCTCCAATCGCAACCGTTGGTCCTGTTCATCGTGTAGTTGCATCACAGTGTGCGAGCTTGACTCCTGGAGCTGTCTATTGGCTTCTTGCAGTTTAGCTTCTGCGTTCATTGCATTAGCAGTTCTATCACGCATGTCATCCCCAATTTGTAGGTGCAGATAGTGCAGACCTGGTAGCGAGATCTTGGCCAAGTCGAGCTCTACGTGCTCGACATTCTTCGTATCCAGAAGCACTTCTTCTGACATCAGCAGTGAGATGGTCATCGGGTCTAGATGGATGAATCTTGTCTTCGTTGGCAGCGTGATGGCTAGCTGTGGGGGTTTCTGCTGTGAGGCTCCTCCGGACCTCCCTTATGACTCTGAGTCGCGCGGCACGGGTAATCTCTTCTGCACATCCTCCATCTTTTGCATCAGTCCTTGAAGTGCGAACCAGTTCTTTTGTAGGTAATCCTATATGTCCTTGTCCTTTTTCCCTTTGTTTGTCATCAGCTCTTCCATCTTCTTTGAGAATTTTTTGGCAATCATGTCAAAGTCTTCTTCGTTAAGGATTGTTTCTGAGTGACTCTTGGTTGCTTTCATCTTCTTCCACGCCTTTGGCTTCGGTGGGATTTCAGGTTCTTTCCTTTTTCCTTTTTCCTTTTCTTTAGTGAATGGGCATGGCTATGGAATTGGTTCGTCTTCTTCTGAATCGGTTGGAACATCCATGACCTCGACGCGGAACTTTGCCGGCCAGTCCCTCATGAGGATCTCAATGTCTTCCTCGTACATATGGTAATTACTCGGATACCATTCGGGATTTTTCGTCTGTGCCTTGGGAGAAATAAAAATACAATGCATGTCTGCATGAAAGTCGACAATGTGAATATATTTTGACGTTACTTGCTTCGTAATGCACGAAGTGCGCATGATTGCATCTTGCAGCTGGGTGTAATACTGATAGAAGACCTCAGTTGTTGCATGTTGCCGCTCCGCATTCAAATTTTCCCAAAGGTTGGCATATCGAACTCTTTTGGGATCATTGGTGTCTGCAATTACACCGACATAGTCCTTGGGATCCTTCCATCCAACAAAGGCGATTGGGATAATCAACCATGTGAAGTGGAAGTGACCTCCATTCTCCTGGGTGTCATTGAGTTCCTACAGGAACTCATTGAGAAGGTACTGACACCAATTGAACTTGGTTCCTTTAGCCGCCGCGGCACCGAGTAGTACTGCACCCGCAGGCACCTCCGAAGGCCTGGTTGTTGTCAGGATTTTTTCGGACAGCAACTGCGTAACAAACTTTGTCGCTTTATGTTCGATTTCTTCTATCGGAAAACCTCTTTTTCGTTTCACCAGTGCATGGCTTTTCTTCATCTTCGCGACAACTTCTTTTTCCTTAGTCTTCCCTTGGAAGAACTGCTTGGGGTCCTTGCCACGTTTGCTTAATCCTGTTATACAGTGGATTAAGTTGATATTCAAATCAACATTTCTGTCTAGCCACAGGTATCCCTGATGGATTCGGGCCATCAAAGTGCAAACCACCACATTGACTTCTGCTGAGTGATCAAAATGGGGTAAACTCAGCAGGTTCAGCAACCTTGACTGGACTACCGGCGTCAGCCAGCTCTCGGAAACCAAGTTAAGGTTTCCTTTCGCATCTTTCTTCTAGCACATGTACTGGTCTGGTTGGAAGTGTGGGAACTTGGGATCATGGGGTTCTTCCTTCTGTACTCCCAGGAGGTCATAATCTTCCCACTTACACTCTAGAATTTTTTCGAGCAAGTTCTTGGTAACATCAACATGCTTCGAAATGGGCGACAAGGGGATTTCATAATGCAGGTTCTTGACCAGCTTAAACACAGGGGCATCCAATGCCCGAGGTGATATGTACTCTAGTGTAAGCTTTAAAGGTATCTCCTTCTGAAATACGGGTGATTGTGGTATCGTCGAGCTTGGCCTAGGGATCTTTGTTCGTGGCTAGATTGTATCTTTCCCCCTTTCCTGCATGACTGGATTATGTCGAGGTGACCTTCGAGATGCCTGACCAGGTTCTAACACAACCTTCTTGGCAAGCGTTTTCATTAACTCTGCAATCCCCCCGTGCTGAAAGACTCTGATTGCTTCTTGAATTGTAAGCTTTTCTTCTCTGTATGTCGACTTGTACATTTACTGGCGAGAGTAGGCAAATTTTTCAAAAATATTACTAAGGATTAGTAACACAAGGGCGAATGCATAAAAATTCTAAGTGTTTGGTAACGCCTGTGAGTCCTTATGTTGAATTATTTATAGGCGTGGGTGAGTCCTTCCGTGTCTTCCAACGGCTAGATGAGCATTAAATGTGGTATCCGTTGGGCAAATTGAACAGATCCTTTAGTCCCTTTCTTCGTCAGCGTGTTCAGAATGACTATCTTTGCGTTAATTTCCCAAGTGAGTGCTTGCAACGGTCACGTAATGGCTATATTTTTCTCAAAGGCAGTGTAACGGCTATTTTTCTGAGTGCTGTGCCGAGCTGCGCAGCAGGCCATCTCTGATCCTGCGCAGTTACTTCGCGGTGTCGGTGTTTGAACTGCGCGGCTCCCTTTTTCTTTCCTTTCTACTTTTTTTTTTCTTTTTCCCCTAGCTTTAGCAGTGCTGTGTGGTATATACATTATCTGTCTTATAGTACATGTACAGACTCCTTTACATTTCCAGTGTCCAATTTCAAATGTACTTGACACTTAGAAATTTCTTGCTCTGTTTATCATTCAGGATTCTGCGAAGCAAGATTATCATGGTACAGCTTTAGCCTGCTTCCATTTATCAAATTTGGCAAAGTATCGCTAGCTAAGGTGGCTAACTGGACTGCACCAGTGTTAGTAACATGTATCACAGTATATGGACCAAGCCAATGCATGTTAGATTTACCAGGAAACTTCATGAATTTGCTATCATACAGGAGGACGAGGTCACCTACCTGAAAGCACTTGTTCTTTATATGGCGATCATGCCATGTTTTCTCGCGGTCTTTCTGGACTTGCTGGTGGAAGCCGGAGATGACGTGATCTTCCTCCAACCCAACTAGGTGTAGCAACCTTTCTTCTAGCGTTGCAGGGTCTGCCATCCCTGTGAATGTAGCGATTCTCAAGCTGGGGACAATATAATCCATTGGCATTATAGCTTCCTGTCCGTAAGCCAACCGAAAAGGTGTGTGTCCCGTCAATTTCTTGCAAGTTGTCTTGTATGCCCATAACACAGATGAGATGCGTAGATCCCAATCATCTCTATTCACATTGCAAACTTTAGTCAGCGCATTCTCCAGTATTTTATTGAAAGCCTTAACAATGCCATTCGCTTGCGAGTGATATGGTGTACTGCACTGATGATGGATATGGAATTCCTTTGTGAGAGCTTCAATGGTCTTATTTAAAAAGTGAGTGCCTTGATCACTCATCAAAATCTTTGGGCATCCGAATCTTGACAATATTTCTTCAAAAATGAACTGCGCGGCAGTACCTAAGCTACAGTCCTTCACTAGCTTTGCTTCTACCCATCTGGTAAGGTAGTCAATAGCAGTAATAATGTACCTCGCACCAGTTCTCTTCCCTGGTGGGTTTATAGGTCCCACAAAATCAATGGCCCATTTTTCAAATGCCTACAAGGTCAACTGCGGATTCAATGGCATCTCATCTCTGCGCAAAGGTTTTCCTGTCCTTTGACAAACATCGCAGTTTCGGAAGTGTTCTTTAGAGTCTTTATGGATCGTAGGCCACCATAGCCCTGCGCGCAATATCTTCTACGCGGTAGCTCTTCCTGCATAGTGACCTCCTGCGATCGCTGAGTGCGCATATGCTAAGATGAATGGTCTCTCATGGTCTAGTACACATATAGCAAGACTTCATCTGGTGCAAGTTTGTATAATTGACCTGCAATAATAGTGAAGTCTGTGGTGCGCACTACCAGCTACTTCTTTTGCTGGACGAAGAAGTCCTGCGGTGCCAATCCTGTTGTTAAGAACTTGATGATGTCCTTATAATAATCATCGGCAATCTGTATAGAAAATAGCTGTGCATCAGCCAAACTGTCTTCAATGTTCATCGGCTCTTCTCCTGACTCAATCCTAGAGAGATGGTCAGGTCCCAAGTTCAGCCTGCCGGGCTTAACAACAATGTTGAAACCATACTCCTAGAATAGCAACAACCATCTGCATATGCGCCCCCCTAACACTGGCTTATTGACCAAGTATTTCAACGCAGAATGGTAAGTGAACATAAGGAAGTGCGCAACAAGCAAGTAGTGTCTGAACTTCTGCAGTGCATATACCATTGCAAGGCCTTCCCTCTCAGTAGTAGTGTAGTTCTATTCTGCCGTTGAGAGTTTCCTACTTGAAAACGCGATGGGGTGGTCAATACCCCCTTCTCCTGGCTGCGCTAATACAATTCCTAGGGCGATGCATGATGCATCAACATGAACATGGAACGGCTTCGCCCAGTCTGGGAAGACTAGGATCGACGCAATAACCATCTTTTCTTTAAGTGTGTCAAAACCCTGTTCACATTCTTCGTTCCAAATGAACGACGCGTCTTTCTTCAACAACTTCTCCATTGCTGCGGTTATCTGTGCGTAACCCTTGATGAAATTCCTATAATATCCAGTATGGCCTAAGGTAAAGCACAACATCTTAGCGAAAGTTGGTGTGGGAAAATTTACAATAATGGCAATCTTCGCGGGGTCCACCATCAATCCCTGCTTAAAGACAATGTGTCCAAGTAAAATTCCATATGGAACACAGAAGATGCATTTCTTTAGATTCAATGAGATCTGATGCTGTTTGCACTTGTCAAGCATCATTCTCAGATTTGCGTAATGGTTCTTCAACAGACCAAAGACAGTCCAATCGTCAAAGTAGGCTTCCAGAAACTTGTGCATGAAGTCTTTAAAAGCTGCGACGACAACTCTAGAGAAGATGGCAGGTGCGTTCTTCAGGCCAAAGGGCATTACTGTATACTGGAATGACCCCCATTATGTAGAAAACGTCATCTTATGCCTATCCGCGGATCAATTCTGATCTGATGGTACCCGGAGAAACTATCAGGAAAGGAATATGCCTCATTCCCTCCAACATTGTCAAGCACTTCATCTGTGAAAGGAGTGGGGAGTGGGTTGTGTATAGAAGCATCATTCAGTTTTCTGAGATCCACACAAATCTTGATCTCACCCTTTGTTTTCTTATCCTGAACGACCATGGGGCTAATCCACTCGGATTCCTCTACAGGTTCAATGATTCCTGCTTCTATCATCTTATCCAGCTCTACGCGGACTCTTTCTTTATACCGTGGGTTCAATTTGTATGGCCTTTGCTTCACAGGCTTGGCGCCTGGCTTCAAAGGGATCTTCATGACTCATAGGTCTCCCAGAATTCCTTTCATTTCTGTAAATTTTGTCGGAAACAACTCTTGATACTCATGTAAAGTGTCTGCGATCTCCGCAACAGTCTGATCTTCCTAATAGTCTCCAATTGATGCGAACTCGGGCTCTTTACTTGTGCCAATATTCACCTTCTGTGTCTTTACCGGTCCGCTCATATCTGGGATTTCCAACGGAGGTCCTTCTACATCGTGTGCACCCTCCGATTCTGGTATGTTTACGTTGCGCGGATCATCCTCATCGTCTTCCTTGCTATCGTCATCTTCTTCAGCTAGGTTATAACACTCTATGGGATGTTCTTCGTGTTCCTTCCATTCCGAGTGTAGGTTCACAGGAATTCCATCTGCCTCAAAGAATGCTTCCCATGTTGTATCTTCCCGAAGACAGTCTCCCTTGAATATGTGTTCCTTAATTATCTGCAACGCCTCATGGATCAGCGGATTCTCGTCCTCAAAGCTGAAGTCCCTCTGGAATTTCACAGTCAACATCTCCCAATCATTGGTTTCCCTACACAAATCCAGGTCTAGGTACCATTTCTTCAGAATGTCATCTTCTAGGGTATGCACAAAGAGATGCACCCATTCTTCATGTGGCCTTCCCAGCCATGTATGCAAACAGAATTCAAGATGCTGGCTAGGATCTGTCTGTCCATTAAACTTCTCAAAGGGTAAAGTAACCCTGTCGGCAAACTGAATGTGCATTGTAATCCTGCATTGATCCCAAGTGGTCAATGTTTGCTTATGCGCAGCCCACCATCTAGCTAGTGTGTTGCGCAGTGCCATATCCAATGCGGGTAACCTATGCTCATCTGGAACTGCTGCAGTATATTCTTGGATAAATGTATAAACATTAGCAGAACCATCATATGTGGGAATGGGACTTACCTCCTTTCCGATCTAGCGCAGCGATTTCGTAACCTGCGCACACCTTCTCGATGATACTTCATGCATGCGGCTTTGCCAATTTTCCAGTCCCGCCTCCGAATTAGAGACGCGGGAGCTATCACATATCTAGCTGAGTGTACCATTCGTAGTGGGATTAATGTAATCTTCCTGGCTCGCTGTCATCTGGCCGTACAGTTTGTCCAAGTCTTGAGCCTTGTATTCCTCCTAAATTGGCTCACTATATCTGTCCCCATCTGTAGGATCCAATGGTGTGATGACCCTAAGATGCTTTCCTTCAAATATCATCTTCTTTGTCTTCAAGTTTACAATAGCCAACTTATCCATAGCCTAGTCAATTCCTAACAGTGCAGGAAAAGGCTGACTATCGTCCACAATCTCGATAACTTCAAAGTCTGCATGACTTTGATCTCCATCGATGTCGACCACTACATTAGCTAATCGGCCAAAAGGTATGAATTTCTCTTGGTTAGCCATTCTCAATTGGATAGGTGACCATAACAACTTTGGTCGACCCATCTGCTGCCATGTCTTCTTAGTCAAGACATTCACTTCAGATCCCAGATCAAGGATGACTTCATCCATTTCAAAATATCCTATCTGCACGGTAAGCCTAATTTCTTAGCCTGTTCTTTTATGCTTCCTTATGTGATGTACTGCGCTATCAGAAGTTTCCGTTCCCATCTATGGTTCATATTGGTTTATGAGCTTCTGTAGCTCTACTATAGCATTTTCACTTTTTAGTAGCTTCATGCAGCTTCGCAGGAACTGTGCAATGGAAGTGCTGACATCCATTGCGGTACTATTTTTGTCATAGGCCGCTGACATGTCTTCAACATGCGGTGTTTCACTACGTAACAGGATCCTCTGTGACTTTGGTGCCGGTTCTCTGAAGGTATCCCACGTGTCGATAAAGAACTCCTTGTTCTTTCATAGGTCGAGAGCAAGTATTTTTCTCGGAGCTTTCCTTATCCATATTATCTCAATAGGGGTCTGCTTTGTGTGCGCCTCCCCTGATGTGGAAGATTCTGATCCCCTATCGCAGCCTGTCTCAGCACCACTACGTGTGACCACATTGATGCTCTGGTCCACTGGTCTGTTCTCTGCTGCTATCCACTGGATGTTTGGATTTGGTGCCTCTGTCCATCTTCTTTTCTGCATTTCCACCTCTAGCATTGGGAAATATTCAATAACATGCTCGAATGATTTACAATAGTTGCATGTAGTGCATGGGTTAACACAATCTCTAGATACGTGACCTGGCTGGCCACAATTATAACAAATGACCTAGCCACGGCCTCTTCCCTGCGCCGGGCCAACATTTTTTCCTCTACCGCTATATCCACCACCACGGCCTCTGTATCCTCCTTGATCATATTGCGCGTTTTCTTGTTTTGGCTGGTTTTCTTCTTGTACGCGGTACAAGCCAGTGCTTCTCATTGAGTCCATATCTCGTTTTCTTTCATTCATTAGCTCATATGCACGACACTTGGATTCATCATGTCCAACTGATTTACAGAAAGTGCAGTATAATTTTTTAGGTGTTTTCACATATTTCTATATGAGATAGCAATCTTCAGGTCTGTGTCTAGTAGTTCTACAAATTTCACACCATGGGGCCTGATTCTAATTTATTGGATTGGGCGCACCGCTGTTAAGATAGTCGCGGAATAAAGGGCAATGCTCTCGGTCATGTCCTTCTCCTTTACAACCTGTACACCAAACCTCATGCCTAGGTTCATACCTTTGTTCTTTGCCATTTTTCATGCTTTGCAGCTCTAGTGTTAGGGTGGTCAGCTGGTTTTGGATCTGAGACATCCCAGAACTAGTCTCATGAATCGGAGAAGCCTCTAGCTTCATTGTGATTTCCAAGGCCTCTGCCTGTGACACAACCTTCTGCTTCATCAATGGTAATCTGATGTGGGGAAACAATGCAGCAATGAACCATTCCTTGTGTTGTTCCGGAGCTATAACAAAGCTCACTTGGTCCAAAAGCGTCTTAAACTTCTGATCAAAATCCCAGACCATTTCAGTCGGTCTCTGCTTTATTTCTTTCAACTCAGTTATACACTGAGATTCAGATTTGGGTTTCTTAAACTTTGCCACAAGTGCATATTTAATTTTCGCGAGGGTTCTTGGCTGTGTCTGAGAGTACTTCATAAACCAATGTAAAGCTCTATCTCTAAAGGTAGTGATGAGTTGTGCCCTCTTCACGGCATCATCCTAGATTTTTCTTACACTCCATATGGCTTCACAAAGGAACCAATGTTGGTTAGGGTCTTCTAGACCAGTTCCTTTGAATATCGGTAGCTTCATATCAGTGTTTTCCATTGTCCTATTAGGTGGTGTAGCACCTGGATTAGTGCGCGGTTGCTGTAAAGGGCTCTATGCAGTGAAAATAAATGGGCTTATCGAGGTAGACGTACTGGGATGAGTATTCTGCGGGGTGGGCTGTGTAGTGGGTGGGTTATGAGATAAGGGTGGCGCGATCTCTACAACCGGTGGGTTCTGAGGGGTAAACGGTGGCGCGGCTTCGTTTTCATGGTCACAAGGAATCTTGGTATCTATGTGGAGTCTAGGGCCTCCAGGAATCTTATTAAACTTATATCTCTTCCCACTTCTAATATTATGGGTGTCTTCATCAGAATCACTATATATATTGTTTACCATGACAGACTTTGATACTATTACTACATTCTTAAAACACCTTTCTCAGCTAATAGCATCTTAATGTATAGACTGAGATTGTTTAGGTACTTACCTTGGAATCCCTCGAAAAAGTATGCGTCTGCTTGGCTGTAGGATTTGAGTGTGTCTACAGCAAATTCTATTACGAAGCCTTCTAGCATATGATAGACCCAAAAGTCAATTGCACGCGTCAATGGGCTGTTTATCGCTTTGAGCTACGTTATGAGCTCGGGAGTCCACTCTGTAGGAACTCCTCCTTGAAAACAGGTTTTCTTCTCTGAGAGCCACGAGATCCACTCGTGTAGCTCATTTGGAAATGATGCCCAGAAAATTTCGTGAATATCTTTCCACAGATATCTATTCAACCACTGTTCATCAGATAGATGCGGATGTCTATTCTCTTGCCTTGCAAAGTCTCTTGTGGTCTAGTCACACCAATCTTGGATCTCTGTCTTTTCAGGATACCAATTGTCGGAGCCTTTCGGGAATTGATGTTCTTCGTTCCTCATTACGGTTGCAACTCATCACGGATTCTAGCGCGGCAACAGAACCATTTGTTGGCTTATCATATGCTGACCTAGAGGTTTTCAGTAAGACCCAGGTTCTTTGTGGTTTCCCCTTTGACCAACAAAACCCCTTCGCACCGGCCCTTTCTGCAACAACCTACAAGTAGGTTGAGGTCTCACCCGAGGTGTATCTATGGGGTACTACGGAATCAGGTTTCCATAGTATGTGATGAGTTGTTCAGTTGGATGTACTGCGCAGCGCGACAGGGGCCAAGCGTTGCGAGGCAAGACTGCGCGGTGAGGGTCAACACCACGGTCCGTGCCTCTAAGTCCTTCTACTGTGGGACTTCTCGTGTGACCGTGGTCTACACCACTCACACTACGACTTGAAATTATTGAGATAACTAAGGTTCCGAAGTTATTACCACTAATCCTTCATTCAGTCATTCATTCATGCATTTAGGTTATCCACCACTCAACATGTGCTGCGGATGCGGATCAACTACCCTAGATCCTTCTTACTGCGTAATATGAAAATACTTAAGTTATATCCCAACACTTAGCTGAATAAATGATTCGTTACTGCTTCATACATAAAGACTAAACATTCACCATTCAACCATTCATGCAGACTTAACATATTATTTCCATACACTCCTGATGGCAAATACATACAACAGTCCAACCATAACAGTATGCAAGGGAAAGTTCAGGCATTCATTTATAGAAAACAGATAAATGCACGCTACACAACCACATCACATTACACAGTATTTAACGTGGTTCACTTCCTCGGGTGGGAAGCTACGTCCATAAGAATGGTTGTTATATATATCTTTAATGGGAAGGGGACAACCGCTCTTAGTCTGCGCACTCAACTGCAGACTCTCTTCTCTCTCGGCTAGGTCTCTGCGCACTCAGCTATAGAGCCTTTACAATATGTTCGACTCAGAGAGATTTAATAATACAAGATTGAGCTTAATATTCTCTAAGAGTTACCCTCAATATCCCAATAACAAAAGAACCCCTTCCCTATACAAAAGTGCCTCCTTAAATAGATCATGCTCGTAGGTCATGTCTTTACAATGTCGAGGCAGAAACCCTTAGGGTTTACAAAACTGGCACGGTTTCTCTAAACCGAACTACTGGCTCTGGTAGCGAGTGCTCCATCATGCCGGTCCTCCACGCCTTCATCCTGTCGCTATCGACCTCTCTGTCACGTGTATGCCAACAGGTCACTTTCACGAGCTGCCCTTACTCTAACGGTCTCGTACCACTTGCACGCCAAGCTGTCGCTTTCCCTGAGTCGTTCTTCACCTAACGGACTCATACAATTGGCCGCCTTCCTGATTTGCTCGTGCCCGTCGCTCGGCACTCCTAGAGCATCTTTGCCAAAATTAGACCACTACTGGTCTATCCGGTACCTGTACTTGACCTTTGTCCAGCACTCCGCTTTGATGGCTCCACGTGGCCTGATCACTTTGCAGCATTGCTTCCTTGCAGTGCTGATCTTTGCGGTACTGCCAAAATTTGGTTGCTGCGCACCACTTCACAGCATCCCTCATACTTGTACAAAATTATATCATTTGTTGAGATGTGCTCATCTCCGTAGCTCAACCTCCTTGTGTTATCCAAAATTTCTCCATCTTGGGCCAGGCCCAACAAAAGTGATCGCGTCTACTGTGTTCAGAGTTATTTTCTTTCCATACGAAGGAAATATTGTGACAGTCGACCAGCTGGATTTCGTTAGCGCTTATTCCACAACATCCATGGGATCGGTGGTCCCGCAAGTTACATATTCTGAGATGGCAACTGGGAACATGGGTGTCGGATTGTACCCCTCATTTATGGGATCTTATGATTTCCCTTCACTCATTGCTTTTATTGAAACCATTTCCGATAATGCGTCTCCTCCATTGAATAATGTACCATTCTAGACTTCTTATTTCGATGATCCGTGGACCTTACCATCCACGAATTCCACGTCTGGAGACATTGCGCACATTGGAATGGCTATGCCACTCTCTGATGCTGAGCTTGCATATCAAGATATTCAACAAACCACTGCAGAGCCGGATCTCCCCTCTTCATGGACAGAGGAGGAAGATCCTGTTATGCTGCCGGAATGGGCAGTCGACTCATCTTGTTCGCACGATTGCCTTGATAGTACTTTACCTTCGGATGAAGCTATTGTTGAGGCTATGTGTGGTAGTGAGAGACCTTGGGAAGACATGCATCATTGCTCTCATTTTCTTCCCAACCCTGATCTTATGGAAAAAGATGAGTTTAGGACGACTCTTGTCGAGATTGTTGGTCACCCTATAGCTTCTTAGGGTTCGCATGGGATTGTCGCGGAGGGGAACATGGCTAATATTTCCCCTACCATACCGATCGACATTTATCGTACACCCAGAAAGGTTAAGAACATTTATGTCGATGCTGATTGCTCTCCTGAAGAGGTTCGCACTTACACCGATTTGTTTAAGGAACTCCGGGAAAATTTTGCCTGGTCATATGAGGAGATGCAGGGAAAAGACCCCAGCATTGTCGAACACGAGATTAGAACTTACCCTAACGCTAAACTAGTTCGAAAACGCCTTCGTGCTGTGAACCCTCGGAAGGCAGCCGCGATCAAGGCAGAGGTGGAGAAACTGCTCAAGGCTGGTTTTATCTATCCCTTTCCCCTTACCGAATGGGTGTCAAATCCCGTTCCTGTGGATAATAAGCAGGGAACTATCCGTGTATGCATTGATTTTAGGGACCTGAACCGTGCATGTATGAAAGAAAATTTCCCCACTCCATTCATAGATCAGATCTTGGATGCTTGTGTGGGAAGCGAAGTTTTTTCATTTATGGATGGCTTTTCGGGATATAACCAGATTCAGATCAAACCCAAGGACCAACATAAGACTTCTTTCGTTTGTCCTTGGGGTACATTTGCATACCGAAAAGTTCCCTTTGGCCTTAAAAACGCCATAGCTACATTTCAACGTGCTATGACCTTAAACGTATAATGGAGGTTTCCTTGGATGATCTTGCTGGCCATTCTCGCAAGAGAGTGGACCACCCCAAGCACCTCCGATTGATTATCGAATGATGTATACGCTACAAAATTTGGTTGAATCCCAATAAATGCATCTTTGCTGTGAGGACAGGTCGCCTTCTAAGATTCATAGTTTCAAAAGATGATATCAGAGTCGATCCTCTTAAAGTTGAGGCAATACAGTTGCTTCCTTCGCGCAACTTGTTTCAACTTCAGAGCCTCCAAGGGAGTTCTACTTTTCTACGTCGCTTTGTAGTGAATTATGCTAGTCTTACCAAAGGTTTCGCGCACTTGTTGAAGAAAGACACAAAGTTTATATGGGATGAGCGATCCCAGCAGTCTTTCTATGCTCTTAAGAAATCTTTGGTATCAGCCCCTCTGCTTAGTCCACCCGACTTTGCAAGAGATTTTATACTTTATGTGGCTGTGTCTCAAGAGACGATTGGCATGGTCTTAGTTCAGGTTGATGATGTGCTAGTGGAGCATGTGATCTATTAGTCGAAATCTAGTAAACGCTGAGCTGAGATATACTCACGTGGAAAAGTTGGAACTTGTGACTGTTCATGCAGTCCAACAGTTATGGCACTACATCATGCTTAGGAAAACCACAGTAATAGCGCATATCAATCCATTTCAGTTCATGCTATCACGACATCTTATAGGGGGGAAGTACAATAAATGGATTGTGATCTTTCAGGAGTTTGATCTTGATTTGCTTCGGCGAAGTCGGTGAAATCCTTGGTTTTTGTTGAGCTCATGTCGGACCTTCCTCGACTTGATGAGGATATTGTCCATGAAGATTCCTTTGTGGATGAGCATTTATTTCTTATCTCATACGAGGACCCTTGGTATGGGTATATTATTATATATCTTCAAATTTTGAAGTTTCCTTCTCACTATTCATGAGACGAACGACGGCGTGTGGAACACCATGCTAAATATTATACCATCGTCGGTGACACTTTGTATCGTTGAGGAAAGGATTCTATCCTCCATTGTTGTTTGACTCATGAAGAAGCGAAGTGTGTACTTAATGATTGCCATGCTGGGGCATGTGGCGGTCATTTATTCGGGCTTGCAACATCCCAACGCATTATGCGAGCTGGTTATTTTTGGCCTTCGATCTTTAAGGATTGTATGAATGCTTTAAAGAGATGTCACCCTTGCCAGGTGTTTTCTCGTAATATACACTCACATCCAGTGCCCCTTCATCCGGTCGTCACCGTCGGTCCCTTCACCAAGTGGGGGGTGGATTTCATGGACTGCAAACCAGCTTCGACTGGGGGGCATCACCATATCATAGTGGCCATGGACTAATTTTCCAAATGGGATGATTCCATGCCTACCGTAAAAGCCGACGGTGCTACAACAACCCATTTCGTATTCAATTAGATTATTACTCGGTTCAGTATTCCGAGAGAGATTGTCACTGACCATGGCAGTCACTTTCAGAACAAAATGATTGCGGATTTGTCACTCAAGCTTCGGTTTCATCAAGAACACTCATCTTATTACTACCTCCAAGCGAATGGTCAGGCTGAAGAAGTCAATAAGTCTTTAAAGACCATTCTCCAATGTACCATCCAACAAAGCAAGAACAACTGGCATATTATGTTATATCCTGCTTTGTGGGCATATGGAACCGCAGTCAAGACTGCCACTGGGTTCTCACCGTTTCAACAGGTACATGGTGTGGAGTCTATTTTACCGATTGAATGCGAAATCCCTTCGCTAAAACTGGCCATAGAGCTCCTCCCTGATACATCGGGTATTGAGTAACATTTAATCCACCTTGAGCAGCTTGACAAGCAGCGTAGAGATGCCGCCGTGGCTATAGATGTCAATAAACATCATGTCAAGGTTCAGTACGATAGGTCTGTCCATCTTCGGAAATATGCTGAAGGTGACTTGGTCCTTTTATATGAACAAGCTAAAGAACCCCTGGGGGTAGGCAAGTTTAACCCCATGTGGCACGGTCCTTACATCGTGAGGCATGTCCTGGAAAAAGGAGCCTACGAATTGGAAGATTATGAAGGGAACGTCTTGAAGGAGCCTAGAAATGGGCTCTACCTCAAGCGGTATTACGCTTGAACTTCTAGTTCGAGATAATAATTTTGTATACTATTGTATATTTGCTTATGTACATAGTTTAGATTTCTTTTGGTTTTCCGGGTCTGCTGATTCGATTCCATTTGATTGACAGATGTTAGTGGAATCTCCTATGTTCTTAGGATTCGTGGATGGTGCTAGCCGTCATACGCAGCAGCTTGATTCTGCTTCCTAGGTTATTTATTCACCTGACCACCTAGTTGTGTCTTCAGGAGGTTCTTGTCTTCATCCTACATCTAACAATGTGGTTGAGTACAATGCTGTAGTTGAGCTACTTCGGGATGCTATTTCACATGGCATCTAGTTTTTAAAAGTCCGCCTGGATTCACAACTGGTTGTGTCTCAGTTGAATGGTCAGTACCGTGTGAGGGATCCTACTTTATTACAGAGATTCTTAAAGGTAAGACTCTTGGAACGACATTTTGTTTCCATTACATACATTCATGTTCCGAGAAGTTTTAATCATGTATAAGATGCATATGCTAACTATGTCCTAGATTGGCATTTGTCACATTTGTAATGAAGCACACAAATAAACATACATTCATACATTTGTAC
This sequence comes from Larix kaempferi, assembly GCA_027924585.1. Lineage (NCBI taxonomy): Eukaryota > Viridiplantae > Streptophyta > Pinopsida > Pinales > Pinaceae > Larix > Larix kaempferi. The sequence goes on along the minus strand of BSBM01000241.1, from coordinate 2,690,168 downwards.
ATACACCTTTGGTAGAACCGGAGAACCATAGTTTTTTATAAATAACATGTCCAAAATGGTAGTGTCATAATACAAAAAAGGAGCCCGTATCCCTAAAAAATATACATATCGATAAAAAAAATATGGGACTCTGAGATGTCTAAGCCCCATGAGGAGGCTTAGCTTCCTCAGCAGTGTTGATGTATATGTAACTTCAGAATGTATTTCACATATATGTATATTGTATTCCTATAGAGATGTTATTATTCCTCTATACGGAAGTGGTTGTATTCCTATAGAGATGTTATTATTCCTCTATATGGAAGTGTCGTCATTTATATTGTAAGTGTCGTAACTTATACTTGATGGGTTATTAGACCACCTTGTTGGGGTCGGCCCTGTATAAGTCATGTGGGATGAAGGGTTATTAGACCACCCTAGTGGGGGTCGGCCATGTGGGTTAAAGGGTTATTAGACCACCCTATTGGGTGTCAGCCCAGTTAGCATTATGTTATGTGGTTAAGTTAAGGCCGACCTAGTAAAGTTTATTAGGCAAGTTAAGTCAAGTATAAATAGAGTGCGGGAGGCACTCTATTTCATCATTCTATTCTCTCTCACACTCTTGGGAGAGTGGCGCACTTGTGGAGGAGGAGAAGCTGCTGCTAGGAGATCATTGCTCGGGAGAGTGGCAAACTTGGGTTGTATTATTTCTCTATCTATCTCTGAGGAAGTTATTGGGGTTTTTCACCTTTATGGTTTTCCCCAAGTAAACTCTGTGTCTCTTGTGTGCTTGCATTATTGTGTCCATGATTGATATGTTGTAGATATGCTGTACATGTTGTTCTCTCAGTTAAGATCCTAGATCAAATTGAAGTAAATTCTGAAAAATTAACATGGTATCAGAGCTAGCTTGAAAGAAGGCATGGTATGGCATGTATGACACTTGTTGCACTTGCGATGCTTGGAATTAATATAGCAAAAACCAGTCATCGTAGCACTTTCTCTATAAATCCATTTTGGTGAAGTTTTCAGATCTGAAACTTCTACAGGTCGAATATCAGATCCCCATGTACCTTGTGTCCAAAGGAAAACTTCTAATTCGTTGTACTTTGTGTTTTATGGTCTGTATAATATAGGGTTTCCGTCTCTTCCATATCTGCGTCATAAACAGGTGACCTTGGAAAAAATGTCATAACTTGGGCTAGGAAGCTCAAAATGAAATTTCGTAAAAAGTGACAGGTAGTGCACAGACTGTAATTTCTTAGATAACGTTTTTAGAGGCCGAAACTGAACCAGTGACACGTGGTACGCCGTACAAGTTTTCTCTCTTGTTTTATCCCATAAATAGGTCACGTTGCGACACTTGGCATAAATATCTCTCAGAGAATCCATTTGAGGTCAGACTTGTGGGGTTGGAAATATGACAGGTCGGGCTATCACAGGAAAATGTTTCAGAACCCGTGGATCGAAAAGTTCAGAGTTACACCAGAAAAAATCAGGTACATATTTTTGTCAAAACAGAATTATTTTTGAGCACCTTCATTCATGGCTTCTGGAATTTATGGTTTCGGAGAAAGTTGGAATTTTTGTAATTGGAGACTACATATGAATGCTACTCATCAAAATCAAAATTTAGAGACCAAGATCAGAATTTTTGGTTGGGCAGAAGGCCGAGCTTGATCAAACCCTAGTTCGGGACTTTGATTGGAAAATTGGAAAATTAGGGCTTCTGCAAAAATGGAAATTTTTGAAATCTGTGACCACGGCTGGAAGCTCCTCAGAAAATTAGAAGCTTAGAGCTTTGGATCGAACCTTTTGATTGGGAAGAAGGGTGGGATTTATCAAACCCTAGTTCGGGGTCATGTCCAGTGAATCCGGAAGTGTCAAAGGCAAATTTGAGGAGTGAAACTTTGCAGTTTTCAAATTCTGAGTTACCAGCTTGACCAGCTCAGAAAGGCGCATCTTTCTATCCTTTCAGAAGTTTAAAATTCAAATTTTGAATTTTTAGGGTTTCTCTGACAAACCCTAGTCCAGCTCCAGATCCAGTTCCTGCAAATCAAGTGGATTGGGTTAATCCTAGAAGAGAATGGATTGGTCACTTGCATAACTGAATAAGTTCCTGTTTCAGAGGGAGATGAGGCTAAGGCCTTACATAAGAAAATTACAAGCAATCTCGACAGGTATGTTTCGAATTCTGTTCATGGTTAAGTTTATGATATGTTTATCTTCATATTATTACGGTTAATACAATTTTGATTAAATTTAGACTTGTCGTATCACCTTAATAAAATTATGAATGCATGATAGAAGATATTAATTGATTAGGGTGTTGACACTTATGATTGTACTAATGCATTATGGTGTTGTATGAGGTTTATGTTGTCCGCTAACATGAGAGGTACACCAAGAAAGACAAATCATGTTCTAGTTCAAGAACATATGATCATGGTGACATGAAGACAAAGATTCATCCATTGTCATGGATCACATAGAAGATCTATTTACGAGGTATGTATAACTTGGTTCTATAATGGTTAGCTTACGAGATATGTAGGTTACTAGCACAAGTCATTGAAGAGAACAAGAAGACATCATGTGGGTATGTTAGACATAACTAGCTAACATACTAATCCAGGTATGTTTTTCCTATATCAAGTTAGAATCCTACCTTGTGATATGATCTCTTATATAAGTATACATGGCATGATTGATAATGATTATTCATAGGTTGGGTTTATGCATATTATGTTTCTTACCTTAATTGATGATATGACTAACCAGAAGAGTCATGAAAGTATAGGTTTGAGCAATCACCGGTTTAGGCATATTATGTTTCTTACTTTAATTTATGATATGACTAACCATGAGAGTCCTTGAATACCAATGTTTATTAACTGTGTTTGAAATGATCATGACTATACATGTTTAAGATTATTGTGTATTAAGATTATACTAATGAATGTGTGATTATGTATGAGACCTCGAGGATAACACAATGATGATACTAATAAGCATGCATAGTGATGGATATAAGTTCAAGGACAGGTAATCCAGGAAGCAAAGATCAAGAGGGAGCACACTCTAGTTGTTCCTGCAAGGAAGCAAAGATCAAGAGGGAGCACACTCCAGTTGTTCCCGGAAGGAAGCAAAGATCAAGAGGGAGCACACTCCAGTTGTTCCTGCAAGGAAGCAAAGACTGAGAAGGAGTCAACTCAACAAAAAAACAAAGATAAGTATTTGAATTATCATTCCTTGCATATTTTATTGTTTAAATAATACTGTTCAATAATATACTCATGTTCCTAGAATTAGGTTGTGTATTATGCATATTAGAATAATTGCATTGATGAACAGTATACTACTAATATACATGGGTAAGTGGCCTATGGCACTGTACAACATTCCATTGCTACTTATCTAGAATGAAACCTCTTTGCTGACATGTTGGGATTTGTGCACACTCTTAACAATGTTCTGGTAGAGATTGGAAGGCATTTAGAAATTTACGGGATATGGATAAATTTTGTATTGAAGCATTGGCTAAGATAATTGCATGACTGTATGACATATTTCTTTATGTGTAAGAATTTGTTCTGAAAACTATGAGATGTTTTATAATCATGCAATTTAACTTGTTGTGTAGGAAATATCGTATACCATCACCTACAAAAGAAGGACTACAACATTTGTTCAACAACAAAGTTATCTATTGAAGATATTAAAAATATTGAAGTTCCCAGGATTCAGGAAGAATGCCATGATCGAGGAGTACCAGTCGATCATGAAGAATGATGGTTGGGATGCAGTCCCAAGACCAGAAGGGAAGTCTGTTGTTACTTCCAAATGGATCTATAAGAACAAGCATGCTGCAGGTGGTAGCGTAGAGACTTTTGCTCCTGTAGCTATCTCCACTTCCATCAGATCAGTACTTGCTCTGGCTAGAGTGATGAAATGGAAGATACACCAGATGGATGTCAAGATAGCTTTCTTGAATGGTGTAGTCAAAGTGTATGTGGAGCAGCCACTCGGTTTTGAAACACATGATAGGGAGTCACATGTGTGCAGATTGAATAAAGCCTTGTATGGCTTGAAGCAAGCTCTCAGAACTTGGTATGGTAGGATGGACAATTTTCTATCTAGTTTGGGCTTTACCAAGAGTAAAGCGGATTCCAACCTTTACTAAAAGGTTGAGGAAGAAAATCCAGTGATACTACTTTTGTATGTGGATAACCTGTTTGTTACAGATGAGGATAGATTGATTACCGACACGCAGCAGAAGCTTGCTACCGAGTTCGAGATGAAGGACTTGGGGATGATGCACTATTTTCTAGGCATGGAGGTGTGGCAGAGTATAGATGGAATCTTCCTTGGACAAGGGAAGTATGCAGTGGAGATCCTAAGTAGGTTCGGGATGATGGACTGCAAGGCCATGGCCACACCTATGGCATCGAACCTGAAGCTTCTGTGTGATGCTTCATCTGATCCGGTTGATGTCATAGTGTTTCGTTAGATGATTGGGTCCTTGATGTACCTGACGAACATGAGACCAGATATTTTCTTTGCGGTGAACACATTGAGCCAGTTCCTGACAGATCCAAGGAGTGTTCACCTGGTTGCTGTAAAGCATATTTTGAGGTACCTGAAGGGTACAGTTGATTATGGGCTCAAGTATGATGCAAATCAAAAGTTTAACCTGCAGGGTTATATTGATTCAGATTGGGTAGGCAGTGCTGCAGATAGGAAGAGCACTTCTGGGTGCTGATTCAGTATGGGATCAGGTGTGATCTCTTGGTTTAGCAGGAAGCAGTCTTGTGTAGCACTATGTATAACCAAGGCAGAGTATGTTGCAGCTTGTTTGGCTAGTTGTGAGGCTGTATGGCTATGAAAGCTATTGTCTGAGTTATTTGATCTCCCGCTGGAGGCTATTGGTATCTTCTGTGATAACCAGAGTTGTGTGAAGCTGTCTAAGAAACCAGTGTTTGACGACAGGTCGAAACACATAGAGATCAAATATCACTATATCATGGATATGGTGCAGAGAGGAGCAGTGGAGCTCCTGTATGTTGCGACGGACAAGCAGATTGCAGATGTGCTGACGAAACCACTAGCTAGAGTGAAGTTTGAGTACTTCAGAAAGAGGCTTGGTGTTCTTCAGATTGATGACACTTCGAGGAAGAAATGATGGACACATTTGCAGAAGCCATTCCAAGCATGTTGGAAGGAGGATCCTTCACATGGCTGTGGATGTAAGCACTGGATGATGAGCATCAGGACGATGCCCCAGTTACTGCTCTGTATATGTATGTATGCATCATGTTGGATGCTAGATATGATTAGTTGGATCATTTATATGTATATGTATGTACGCATCATGTTGGATGTTGGATATGATCAGTTGGATCATTTATTTGTATATGTATGTATGCATCATGTTGGATGCTTGGACCATGTATCTGTATATGTATCAGGTGGATACTATGTATGATCAGGTAGATCATGTATGTTGATATATATCAGGTGGATACATTGTGTGTATCATGTATCTATGTATGTATCAGGTGGATACATTGTATGATTAGGTGGATCATGTATGATGATATGTATCAGGTAGATACTTGGTATGCATCAGGTAGATGCATTGTATGATCAGGATGATCATGGATGATGAGTTTCAGGATGTTTCTCCAGATGACATGCATCAGGACGATGCAGTGATGATGATCATGATGATCATGTGTACATCAGGATGATATATGGTGAGTATCAGGTTGATACTCTATGGCCGTGGAACAGGTTGTGTAGATAAGCATATAATTTGGCCCTGGGAGATTTGCAGATAGTCTTTCAAGGTTTTTCCTATGGCATGTAATCTGGCCCTGGGACATCTAGAAAATGCTCTTTCAAGGTTTTTCTTTGGGAGGACATATAATTTGGCCCTGGGAGATATGCAGATAGTCTTTCGAGGTTTTGCCTATGGCATATAATTTGGCCGTGGGATATCTGGCAGATGCTCTTTTGAGGTTTTGTCCTATGGCACATAATACATCCCTGGGAGATCCGATAGGTTGGGTTGTGTGCCTGTAATATGTCCTGGGATGCTCTTGCGAGGTTTTTCCATGACCACATGTAATTTGGCCCTGGGAGATCCTATAGGTAGAGATGTGTGCTCGTAACAACATGGGATGATCTTGCGAGATTTTGTGGTGAGGTCACATATAATATGGCCCTGGGAGATCCTACAGGTAGAGCCATGTGCTCATAATAGCCTGGGATACTCTTGCGAGGTTTTGTGACACACGTAATAAGTCCTGAGGATTCCACAGTATGGCCAGTGATGATGAAGACCTGCAGGTGGTGGGCCTACATCCAGTATGAAAAAGGACTTGCTCTGTAGAACTTCCTATGACGTGTAGATTCAAAGATTGATTGAGATAGCAGCAATGGTGACGATGTCGATGACTCGATGACGATTATCTAGTGATGATGATCCAGAGAAGAAGGCTTGTGCTAGAAGACCTGTGTTGAGAAATACCTTCCTAGTTAAGAGGGAGTGTTGATGTATATGTAACTTCGGAATGTATTTCACATATATGTATATTGTATTCCTATAGAGATGTTATTATTTCTCTATACGGAAGTGGTTGTATTCCTATAGAAATGTTATTATTCCTCTATACGGAAGTGTCGTCATTTATATTGTAAGTGTCGTAACTTATACTTGATGGGTTATTAGACCACCTTGTTGGGGTCAGCCCTGTATAAGTCATGTGGTTCGAAGGGTTATTAGATCACCCTAGTGGGGGTCGGCCATGTGGGTCAAAGGGTTATTAGACCACCCTAATGGGTGTCGGACCAGTCAGCATTATGTTATGTGGTTAAGTTAAGGCCGACCTAGTAAAGGTTATTAGGCAAGTCAAGTCAAGTATAAATAGAGTGCGGGAGGCACTCTATTTCATCATTCTATTCTCTCTCACACTCTTGGGAGAGTGGCGTACTTGTGAAGGAGGAGAAGCTACTGCTAGGAGATGTCTATCTCTTATGCTTGGGTTGTATAATTGCTCTATCTATCTCTGAGGAAGTTATTGGGGTTTTTCACCTTTATGGTTTTCCCCAAGTAAACTCTGTGTCTCTTGTGTGCTTACATTATTGTGTCCATGATTGATATGCTGTACATGTTGTTCTCTCAGTTAAGATCCTAGATCAGATTGAAGTAAATTTTAAAAAATTAATAGGCAGGATGTGTCTGATAGTAATAGTGTATTGCATTGGCTAGCCGCTGTAGTAGTCGCACCTAGGGCCTCGGTACTCCTACAACATGGCGCTGCATGTCCTCCGACAACTGTGCCACCTCGATCATAGGTACCCTGGTGGTCATGCGGGACAGGTTTCCCCACATGGTCTCTAATGTGTGCTATACTGCAGCGCCGAATACCTCTCCACCCCTGCCCCGTCGACGATGTCTCGGGAACCCATCCAGTCTTCGCGAACCGAGATCTGCGAGCAAACAGTAGAATGTTAATAGGTGATACTACCCCCAAAAAGATTTTTGCATTTTCATATATAATAAAAAATCCAAAAAATTTAATACACAAAAAACAAAAAAAGAGTCACTTATCAATGTCTCCAAACGTTTCCCTTGGAAGAAGCAGCATGTCGTGATCACCACGGAAGTCTATCCCTACATAGGGATAGTTGTCTATGGCTATGACCTGTCGGTCCCACCAATGGAAGAACTTAATTGAGTACAGTGATGCTTGTCGGCCACCACCCTGTTGCGTCAAGACCTCTACCCACCGGGTCAGGGCTGGGTCATGGAGACTATGAGGAGGGACTTCAACCCTCAGGATGAGCCCCGAAACCCTCTCAAAGAAGAAGCTGCATAGTATTCTGCCGTATCCAAAGTTTTTTGCATCTCCATGATTGCACTCCATTAACTGGGTCTTCATGGACCCCAGTAATGTTGTGCATCGGTCATATACCATGGGCTGCATACACTGTGAGGCGTAGAACATCACCGGCCTTGAAGCTGGTGTAGAGCTTCTGAACCTGTAATCCTGACTAGGGTAGCCACTATAATCTTCATGCTCAGACTGACTATGGGTCCAATGGGCACTTGACTTCCCACCTTCCGAGTGTTGGGAAGGAAGTAACGCTCTATGTATTCGGGAATGGTGATCCCACCACCCACAGTACGAGATCGAAGACTTGCCACTTCACCTCGACGAGATAATCCAGTAATAAAGTAAATGTCATCTACCTCCAAGGAGAGTATTTGACCGTCCAGGTTGAAGTTTTGTGCATCTACGTCCCAGTAGTCTATCAAACGACGGAGCAATAGGTTTTGGGCCCTCAAACCCCCTATGTTTCAAAATTTGAAAATCCCACATGCTTGTAGTACTTGTTATGCAGGTAAATGATTGCGGATGGCCTCATCCACAAGGTCATGTTCCCTTTCTCTCCATTCTAGAACCATCCTGGAGGAAGAGAAACCAACAGTTTAGTCTTTTTCATTTAAAAAACAAACCTTATGGTCGTACCCGCAGGATAATTAGCTCATAGAGGCGGGTACCGGCGGTCAACACATGCATTGACTGCGGGTACTAGGCCGTACCCACTACCCGTATGCTTGTAGCCCGCGAGTAATGTCGTAACCATTTAGGGCTTCCCAATTTAAAATTTTTAACCAATGAAAATTCCAATAAAAACTATTAAATGAAAGAGGAGGATGAGATAGCTTACCTGCTCCAGACGGCTCGATGAACGGATGCCTGTAACTCCCAGAATCAACAACTGAAATCCAAGGTGAAAACTAACCAAAAACTCCAAATTGGGTAAAAAGTGAAAATGAATTGTAAATTGTAACTTTTTATTACTATTTATAGTTTTGGAAACCCACTTGTCTATAGTTTTCGCCGTTTTAAGCTATTTTGGACTAATGTAATGTCTTGGAGTAGTAATTTGACCAGGTTTCTTCGATGAGAGTTGTTTTCGATCGTTTCGTGCCTATGGAAGGTATATTTTACACCTGACATATAGGTTAGATGTCATTTTTACATGCATTATGCATTTGACCTGTTGACCATTTTCATAAACCCTCGGTGTGACCTCGCTTCTTAATCAACACGGAACCCTCACATTGTTATAGAAGTGTCATTATGTGGCGGTAGGGCCTTTCCGAACATGGGTACCCTAGTTAGAACCCCTTTGCATTATGGTGCCCATGCCGTTGTTTGTCCTTAAGATCGGGAGTCCTTTGTAGTTATGCAATGACTTTGCGATAAAGACTCATACTCTACTTTGTCTTATGCTGGCCATCTCCCATAAGGACTCCCCCCATTTTGTATCAAGTTGTGATTGCATTGCATCATCCTGCTTGCCGCTTGAGCCTTGTGCTGGCTCCCACTTACTCAATTATTAGCTTGGTGCATGAGCACTTTCCCTGTTGAGCCTTGCAGAGCTTTCATTTTCTTTTCACAATTTGATGACCTTTTGACCCTGAGGGAACAACCCCCCAAGTGTCCACATCTTGCACATGCTTCCTTGCATTGATCATAGGTATGTTCCACTGCTTGGGAATAGTCTACTTGCTATTTGACACTCGTTCCCTTAATTGTTGTACTATAAGCAATTTTATTCTTTTTCAAGCTTTCCAAATATGAAAAAGACAAAAAAAAATCAAATATTCCAAAAAGCCGGATGGGAGAATATTTACTTCTTATTGTTGGTAGCTGTTGTTTCTCCTTTGAATAGAGCATTCATTCCACTCCATACATTATGAGTTGGGACTATAGTAGGACCATAGGAGTTGTACTCGTTTCTCAATTATTCCACCGATTGGTTAAGCTTCCAGTCACTACGGAGCCCTTTTTGTTGATGCCTCCTGCATCGCACAGTCTATATCAAGTCTATGCTACCTGAGTCTATCCATGTTCTCATGCTCTTGTTCAAAGGAAGTCCTGAAACCAGATTCGGCCACTCCTCATATCTCTTGACTATTGCATGTCGGCCATCCTTATTGAGTCAGTCCGTTTCACCTGAGTTCTTCCAAATATTTCAGCGTAGATGTTACCTCGTGTTGGTTGATGGGGGATGCCTTAATTCCCTCCTTCTAGCGAGTTTCGTTCCGTCGACATCAACCCATTTATTTCAGAATTTGAGACTTAGAGTTCGGTTGAGTACCTTGAGGCTTGCAGTTATTAGTGGTAGGTTCTCTCGCCATCAATAGTTTTGGGAATACATCAATCTCCCCTGATCGATGGATTCATCTTAGTGTTCGACTTCAACACATCTATTCACACTCTGATGCTTGTACTCTGTGCCTTGATTCCCATTTTCATTATTGGTGGGTTATCTCGCGTCTGTTAACGGTATACATCATTGACCGGTAATCAGACGATGTCACATCAGGTTCGACCTCAACACCTTTATTCACTTGATGGGACTTGCACTGTAGATGATTTGTGTAGAAGACCCTAGGCGATAGTGGAATTCAGTATGCTACTTATGATCGTGAATTTACATCTGAGATATCACCTCTCAAACATCAGCAGTTTATACCTCCAGTTTGCACTAGTTGTTTCCTTTTTAGCAGGAGACCATATCTTATTGTAGATGGTTATGGCTATGATCACTTATGACATATATTCATGATGTACTGCCTATTCACGGCCATTTATCAGATTGTTGTACTATACTGACATGTACTCAGAGATACTATTGTATTATGACGAGTGAGCTGTTCCTTCCACTTGTGTCTCCATCACTCCACTTCTGAGATTTATAATGTATTTTGGCCATTGTAGCACCATTCTTTGACCTTACACATTAGGGGGCATCTATTACAACGTAATTTTCCACCTTGTGAGCATCAGCACTCTTTGGCCTTCAGGATTCATTTCACTGACTTAGATTCACTTTATGTCCTTAAGATACACTTTTTCCCTATTTTTCTTCTTGTACGCTAGCTATTCCACTTTAGCCTTTGTACATGCGAGTTGTTCCACTATAGCCCGCGGGTGACAAGTAAAATGGTAAAAATCACTACAAAATTACTTTTTACTACCAAAAAGCGGTGTTAGGGGTACCTTTGGCCCTCCATTTTCCCCGAAACGTCTCGATGTGTCCTTTCACTCACCTTTGAAAAGCTATATATTGAGCACTTATGGCATATGGAAGAGGGGAGAAAAAGAGAGCAAGATAACTCTAGTGGATGATTTCCGTGACTTGAGTCTACACTCATTGATCCTTGTTGTTGTGAACTCCTTATGTTCACTTTCCAAACTCCTTCCATATTTTGAGTTTGCCATTACATGGAGGATTGAAGTGGTGGAGGCACAAGTGGAGAGACCCAGTTCTTGGTTCAGATTGGTTGCCGACAAGAGGTCGTATATTGTACTTCTTGTTATTTATTAATGGAAATACTCATTTTCTCATCCAAATGATATTGTGAATATTGTTTAATTACATTGGGTTATATTTTCTTATTATATCATGGATCATGCTATTGATTATGCTAATGTCTTTCACATATTATATGCACTTGCTTGTACTTGTTGTTGAGGCTAATCTGCAGGTCCAAGTGTAGAAGTGGAAAGCTCAACGGGGATCTACATCTAACATCTGGTAGAAGGTTGGTATTTTCTCCTTTATCTTAGCATTGTCATTTATATAGCATTGCATTGGGAATTGAGTCATTTTCTGGTAGTCAGCTGTCTGTTGTGGTCTGCCCCAAGCCATAGGAAGTTTTCTCTGTAACAATTGTTTATAATCTCTGTATGTAATTGTGATAGTTTCCCTTTTTCAAAATGTTAAATATATCATGTATTGAATCTTGGTAGAGATTGCAATGTACTTGACCCTATAATTACATAGAAAAATGACAAAATGCGATAGAATACCAATGTTGAACATAAAATACAAGAGAGAAATAGATAGAACATAAGAAAAACCTTTGTATTAGTGATGTCTAAAATAGAGAGATATGTTCACTTGCCTCTTCGAGGGGGAAACCTCCTCTAATTAGAGCTCCAAATACAATAACAATTCTTGATCACATTACACAACCTTCTTCTCTATATATACTACATAAGTAGCAAAAACCCTAACTACCTATGTTCCCACTAAAAAAAAGGGTTGACTACATGGTGGGTCTTAATTAATAAAAAGACCATTTTATGTTGAGTAACTATCAACTAACTATCTAGTAGCCTTATTCAAAGAAGATGGCATCGTACATCAACAAAGTACTCCTAAGTATCCTGAAAGTAGAGGGGTTAGGGTAGGATCCTAACATGCCCTCCTTCTTCAAAAGCAACATTGTCCTCAAGGCTAGAGATGGAGAAACTGCTACAAAATGGATCACTGATCCCAAGTAGCATATTCTAGTTGCATACCCTTACACTAAATGAGAACTTCCTGGATAGTGCATTGGTATAGGTGTCTCTCTTTTGTGGGAAAAATTGCTTCTAGCTAGAGCCAAATGGGGCCTTCTTCATCAAGTTCCAATAAGGTAGTTTGAACATGAGAATTATACCCCAATTACCTTTTTCAAACAAGAAACATGATATATTGGGTGGACCTTGGAGTGCACTATAAAGGATAATTTGTAATCCACTTGTCAAATGCATGGTATGATATGATATGGGAAATGAAGTTTTGGTGCCAACTTCTAATGACCTTTAGTTTTGAGAGATGTATTTTTATAGGGTTGGATATGAAGGAACACTTGATCCCATATTCAAAGGAATTCTATGAGCGATTTTGGTTAGATTTTTGTTTCATGTGATTGTGAGCCATAACCAAACTTTCCTTAAGTGTGTGGAGAATGAATTTGTGATTATGAAGCATACTATCCACCCAATGTACCATTGAGGTCCCTCAAATATATGAAACTACTGAAGGTGGTTGTTGGAAATATATTGCTTCAAATGGGGTCATTTTTGTAGCATCATGATATGTAATATTATACCACCATTAAACCATAGGTAACCACTGCACCCATTGGTGCTATTTTTCCAAGGCAAAACATCTCAAATAGGTTTCTAGACACTTGTTGACTGCTTGTCTGGCCATCCATTTGGGGATGATAAGCATACCAAAATTTACTAGTGAAAGTGGGATCCCTATCAGACACAATGGAAGTGGGAATACCAAGGATCTTAAATATTTGATCCAAAAAAAATTGGGCAACAATTGTTGGAGTAAAGGAGTGTCGTAGGGAACAAAAGTGATCATATTTAGAAATTGAATCACCTACCACCATGAGGGCTTATTTGTTGCCTACTTTTGGAAGACATTATAAATCCATGGAGATGTTTTCCAATAGAAGTTGGGATTGGAAATGGTTGCAATGCCCCTCAAGTATTCACTGTCTCACCCTTGTTCCTTTGGCATGTGTCATATTTAGTCACAAAAGTATGTGTATATTTTTTCATTCCTACACAAAAGAAAGATTCCCTAGTGCATTCATAGGTTTACTGAAATATTGAATGACCTGCTATATTAGATGAACGCAACTCTTCTAGTATCATGTGTTTCAAATTGAATTTAGTACCAAGAAAAGATGACCTTTATACTGCAAGGTCTCTTGTTTCCATGTGTATCCGTTGGGAGGATTGGGGTCCTCTTGAAGTCGTTTGATGGACTAAGACACCCCATCATTGGTCAACCACTCTTGTCGTGCTTCTACTAACCATTATGGTATTGGTGAGGATTGTTAGGATATCTCATCATCACTTTTTATGTTTCCATGCAGTCATGCATTTGCATGCATCCCAGTCATCCGTGAGGTGTCACCCATCACCTAGTCCCCAGTTTGCTAGCCCCAGGAGCTTCTTTCCATTCATTTTTATCCCTCCTAGTCAGTGATGTGCCCACCTTTCACCTACCACATGTGAAATGTGCCGTTCTTCACCTACCACTCAATTACACTTCAGTTAGTTTCTTGATTAGTGGATCTCTCCTTGATTTGAGGATTGATTGACTTGTTATCTAACTGAAACACTCCGTTGGACCCCCAGTGAGACTAGATTGCCTATTTTGACTCCAGTTAGCTCCCCATGTGCCCTCCACTGAGCCTCCTTCACTACATTAGTTCTCCCATGTGCCAGTTACACCTACCTACATTCAGTTAGATTCAGTTTGACACCTGGTTGACCGTTACTTGTGCATTGATGACACCACTAATCTGATGATGAGGACTCCTAGTGGAGACAAGCTACACCATGCAGGCTATTTGATTGACCTCCTTGGTTAATTCAAATTGCTTTCCTTGGCCTATTCAGTCATTGTGACTGCACATTGTATTTTATTCTACTTCTAAGTTCAATAGAGCACTGCTACAATTCTCTTGCACAGTTTACACATATTATTATTTATGCATCTGTTGTAATTGATTTACTTGTTCAATTAGATCTGTTGTGCTTCAATTTCACATGGTATCAGAGCCATGGAAGGGACAAGACTTCTTTTCTGCAGGGATTATTCATGAATATTGAGCAATGTTTGCTCACTTTGCAGCAGTTTTCTGCAGTTGCAGCACTTTCTGCAGTTGCAGCTATTGCTCCATAATGGTTATTGTTTGTGTGTGATTTGCAGGTTTCTTACTTCCTCCATTTGCATTTGCTATTGCAGAGATGGAAGCTTCTTCTTCACAAAATATTCTTACTCCATTTAACTATGATGAATGGAAACCAAATATGATTGCATGTTTGAAGAGACAATGTATTTTTGATGTGTGCATTGGTATTACAAGAGATTTTGATTCCGATGAAGAGGAGAATGATTGGCTTAATGATTGTGACAGAGATTTTGGGACAATATGTCTTGCTATGTCTCCTTGTATGCGCTACCTCAGTACTACTGCTGAAAATCCAAGAGATCTATGGGTCCAATTCAATAGAGAATTTGGAAAGCAAGAAGAAGAGGATCATGTTAGCCTTTTGGAGAACAAGCCCAGTGAGATATGCTTATGTGTTCTCTCCGATTATGTCTTGGCCTCAACAATTGTTCAAGATGAAGAAGAAACTGTAGATTCAACACTCATTTTCTCACTGTCTTCTATTTCGAATTATGAGCAAGAAAAACCAGCTCATACTCTAGAATGTCGGTATGCAAAATGATGCTCTACTTGAACCCTCTCTTTCACCCTCTCTTTCACATGAGTTTGTCGATATGCAAAATGATGCTCTACTTGATATTTTGGAGGTAAAATCTGATTTTGGAGGTGAGGCATTCGCTCTCCTTGGTCACATGCTTCCTACATACTTCACTTCGATCATTGGCACAAGTTCTCAGTGTTTTAATGAAGATGGAGCATTGCCATTCGCTTAAGTTCAAGTCTCATGCATCTTTTGCTGATTTTGGTTTTGATATCACCCTTGTTGGTTCAAATGAGATCTCAAGAAACCATCTCTCAATTCCTTTTGTTGATTTTGGTTTTGATCTCACCCCTATTGGTTCAAAGGAGATCTCAAGAAACCATCCATCCATTCTTGGAGTTGATATAACTTCCATTGATCAGAAGTTCAAGTTTCAAGAGCTATTTGATCCGATTGGAGCTATTCCTACCTCACTTGGTTTGAATTACAGGCCCCAGGATCATATTCATATTTTCAGATTTGTTCTCACCATTTTCGGTATGAAGAGCAAGTTCATAAAGTCTCCATATTTTCTTGCATCCACTGATGGAGAATTCAAGCGCATGTTTTTAGAGAATGATCCATTTACTCCCAAGAGTAAGATACCTCCAAACATATCTACTTGAGTTTGGAGCAGTTAAATATTTTGGTGTGTTACAATTCATTTTGAGGGGGGGTTTTTCCCATGAGGTTTTCTCCATTTCCTCGGTTCATGAACTGTTCTTTATTTGGATTATTATTGTATTGGGGTGACCTTTGGTCTCAGTTACCAGGGCCCTATCTTTTATTTTTTACCTCATAGTATAGTTTGTGGGGGGGTGTTAGGATATCTCATCATCACTTTTAATGTTTGCATGCATCCCAGTCATCAGTGAGGTGTCACCCAACACCTAGTCCCCAGTTTGCTAGCCCCAAGAGCTTCTTTCCATTCATTTTTATCCCTCCTAGTTAGTGACATGCCCACCTTTCACCTACCACATGTGAAATGCACCCTTCTTCACCTACCACTCAGTTACACTTTAGTTAGTTGCTTGATTAGTGGATCTCTCCTTGATTTGAGGATTGATTGACTTGTTAACTAACTGAAACACTCCGTTGGACCCCCAGTGAGACTAGGTTGCCTATTTTGACTCTAGTTAGCTCCCCATGCGCCCTCCACTGAGCCTCCTTCACTACATTAGTGCTCCCATGCGCCAATTACACCTACCTACATTCAGTTAGACTCAGTTTGACACCTGGTTGACCGTTACTTGTGCATTGATTACATCACTGATCTGATGATGAGGAATCCTAGTGGAGACAAGCTACACCATGTAGGCTATTTGATTGACCTCATTGGTTAATTCAAATTGCTTGGCTTGGCCTATTCAGGCATTGTGACTGCACATTGTATTGTATTCTACTTCTGAGTTCAATAGAGCACTGCTGCAATTCTCTTGCACAATTTACACATATTATTCTTTATGCATATGTTGTAATTGATTTACTTGTTCAATTAGATCTGCTGTGCTTCAATTTCACAAGGATAAATCAAATAATGATCCATCTTCCTCATACTTCCTAGACAAGGCATCTTCCATGACATTGTATTTTTCTCTTTTCATAGTTGATCTCATAAATATAATACCCTAACATCTTAGTGACCCACTTGTGTTGATCCAAAGACGACAACCTCTATTCCAAAAAATACTTCAAACTGTGATGATTTGTTTTGATCTAAAAGTGTCTTCCAATGAAATAAAGGTCCCAAGTTTTGACTACATGAAGGATGGCCATCATCTCTTTCAAATAAGTGCATTTACCCACATTCCACGGAACTATTGTTTATTGGTGAAGGAAAATGGGAACCCTTCTTGCATGAGCACTACTCCCAGACCCATTGGCATGACACGTCACATTCTAGTACAAAAATCCTTGTGAAATTAGGTACTGTAAGACCAAAATTGTAAACATAGCTTCTTTTAAAGTTGAAAAGGATTGATTTATGGCCTCAATGCAAGCAAATGCATTCTTTTTTTAGTATTTTTGTTTATGGGGTAACTATCATCCCATAATTATGCACAAAATTTGTGTAGTAACCTATGTGCCATGGGAAGCCACATATTTTTTTTTATTGTTTTGGGTTATGGCCAATCTCGGATAGCCTCAATTTTCTTGGGATCCATTCACACCCCATGTTGACCAACATGTGACCTAAATATTCAACCTCAGAAGCACCAAAATTACATTTATACCTCCCGAGAAATAATTGATTTTCCTTGAGCAGCTGTACTAATTTATCCACATATTCCACATTTGCCTGCCAATTTGCATTATAGATCAAGGTATCATCAAAGAATACCAACACGAAGCAGTGTGGGAAGGGTATAAAGATCTTATTTATGAGGTTCTAGACAGTGGATGGGGCATTCAAAGTCCAAATGGCATCACAAGAAAATCATAATGGCCTTCATGTGTTTAGAAAGAAATATTTGGGATGTCAACTTCCTTCATTTTAATTTGGTGGTATCCATAGCAAAGGTAACGTTTGGTGAAGAACACGACACCATGAAGCTCATCCAAAAGGTCATCAATCACTATAATTGCCGAATTTGTCCTTTATTGTTACTAAGCTCATTGAGCATGGAATTTTGGGCACATGCACAACATTCCTTCTCTTTTTAAGACCGTGACCACTAGTGATAAATAAAAAGGCAAGTATTGGGACATATGTCACCTACTTACAATAGTTCATGAATAATATTTAAATTTAAAGTGTCTATAAGGATGCACATTTGGTGATTGACAACTCATGAGTCTACAAAATACCATGATCATGCTCTCCTTGTGAATGGGGTAAACCAATTGGTGTCTCAAATACCTAATGATGTTTGATCAAAACCATTGCAAGTCGAGGTGGGTTTCTGGTGCGAGAATTTCCTTTTCAATTTCAAGTGTCTATAAGGACACACATTTGGTGGTTGACAACTCATAATTTGAAAAATACCATGATTAGGATCTCCTTGTGACGGGGGTAAACCAATTGGTGTCTCAAATACCTAATGATGTTTGTTCAAAACCATTACAAGTCAAGGTGGGTTTCTTGTACGAGACTATCCATGCCTTTTTTTTCTAGACCATGACCATTGATGATGAATAAGGGATAGTATTGGGAGATATGGCACCTACCTCCAACAATTCATGAATAATCTTTTCAATCTCTTCTTTTGTGCAAAACGATGTCTATAGGGACACATATTTAGTGGTTTACTACTTGGAATCAATGGAATACCATGATCATGATCTCCTTGTAGTAGGGGTAAACCAATCGATGTCTCAAATACCTGATGATATTAGTTCAAAACCTACTGGTGGGTTTCTTGCATGGAAATGTCCATAACATGTATGGCATTGAATTGGGAAATAATGCCAGAGTGACCTTTATTTAATAAATTCTCCATACGGTGAGAGATAATTATTTCTAAAGAGCTTGATTGAATCCATTTAAGGGTGTATGTATGATCATATTTAGTAAAACTCATGGATAACTCCTTGACATCCATGGTAACTAGCCCCACGGTGCATAACCATTCTACCCCAAAAATTATAGCACAACCACCTATATCTATCGTGAAAATATGAATTTTGAGATGATAGTCCCCCAATTGAAGTTTTTCATTTCAAATCTACCTCCATATTTCATTATACCTCCATTGGTTATCATAATTTGAAAATTCTGCACTGGGTGGACATAGCAATGGGGTTCTTCAACCATGCACATATGAATAAAGTTGTGGGTGCTTCCATTGTCAACCAAAATAATCAATTTTATGTGCTTGATGTAACCAAGAAGTCTAGGGTTTGAGGAGTGGAAATGTGAAATAAAGCATGAAGGGATATTAGGGGTTCTTCCTAATGAACTTTAGGTTCCACATCTTCTTGCATGGTAGGGTTGTTTTCAGTTACCTTTAACACAGAAGAATATTCCATAATGATTTCCTCTAATTGGGGGAAGAGGTGAAATCAATTTGAAATAATTTATATTATTTACATTTATGATTGGGGGCATATTTCTAATCACAATTATAGTGGTGTCCACACCTTTAACTCTTTTCCATTTCTATTGGAGACAATCGTTGGACTTTCAAGGGATGAGTAGGCAAGGTGTTTGGGAGAGTGGCTTGTGAAGGGCGAGTGTGTAAGGAACCTCCAACAATTAATTAATTAAAATGCACAATATATTGGAAATAAGAGAACACAGAAGGGATTTATTGATCATGGGCCACTTCGAGGGGGTAACCTCCTTTGAGCAAGCTCAATACAAAATAACTCATGGATGCCTTCATTGGCCTCAACACGTACTTATATACTAAGTCTATGCACCAATACTATGGATCAATACCATGGAACATATAATACTACGTGATGACTTACAAAGCATATGCGTCCAATACTATGGATCAATACCATGGAACATATAATACTATGGGCTAATACAAACTATGGATCAATACCATGGAACATATAATAATACGAGACGACTTACAAAGCATATGTGTCCAACAACAATATACTAACAAGGTAAAGAGAAGGGTTGACATGGGTTCCTAACATCCCCCTTAGAAAAAGCTTTGTCCTCAAATCTTTAGATGTGGAAATTGATGTTGAATCTGAAGGAGTGGTTCGCATGTAGCATCCTCTGGTTGCATTCCATGCCACTGAATTAATAACTATGTGATAGATCGAGAGAGAAGCTGGTGAGTATGCTTATTGAGGATGGCCTCCGGCTCCAAAAGGATGGATCCTTCATTATCTAGTTCTAGTAAAATAGTTTGTCCTTTGATGTTGGTGCCAAGAACTTTCGTCAGACAAGAGACATGGAATACTGGATGAATGCAGGAAGAAGGAGGAAGTTCCAATTTATAATCAACCGACTCAATATTTTGAAGAACCTTATAGGGCCCATATAACTTTGGAGCGAGCTTATGATGCCCGTTGAGTTTCAGGGAGGATTTCTTGGAAGGTTGTAGACGAAGAAAAACCATATCACCTACTTGAAAAGTGCGCTTAGAATGTTGTTGATCGGCTTGTTGTTTCATTCGAATTCTTACCATGTGAATATTGTCTTGCAAAATGCGAAGAATCTGATCGTGGCTTCGAAGAACCATGTCAACTTCTTGAATTGGTGAACTGCTGAGGGTGTATGGAAGAAGAATTGGCGGTGCCTGACCATAGATTGCTTCATATGGAGTCATTTTAGATGCAGTATTGTACCACCATTCAACGAGAGGGAGCCACTTCGCCCACTGAGGTTGTTGTTCGGAGGTGAAGCAACAGAGATAAGTTTCCAAAAATTTATTGGTAATTCCAGTCTGACCGTCTGTTTGTGGGTGAGACCCTGAAATCATATTCAGTTTGGTACCAGTGTGGAGAAATAGATCTGTCCAAAAAGGACTGGTGAAAGTTTCATCGCGATCTGAGACAATGGAAGAAGGGATTTCATGAAGACGAAAGATCTGTTCCATGAAAATTTGTGCGACTAAGGAGGCTGTATAGGGATGGTCGAGGGCACAAAATTGACTATATTTGGAGAGGGGATCAACCACAACCAAAATCACTGTATTCCCTCCATATTTAGGGAGCCCTTCAATGAAATCCATAGAAATATCTGTCCAAATCCATGTAGGGATGAGCAAGTGTTCAAGCAATCTCGGAAGGAGTGTCGTTTCACCCTTGTTGAGTTGGAAAGTATCACATTCATCCACCATCCATTGAATTGTCATTTTCATTCCCTGCTAAAAGAAGTCACGCTGTGCCCACTCACACGTTTTGAGGAACCCAGAGTGCCATGCCGATAGAGAAGCATGGAGTTCAAAGAAGACAGCCTGTTGAAGATCTATTCTATGGGGAAGCACCAAATGAACCTTGTATATCAGGGAAGTACCATCCCAAGAGTAATGCAGTAAAAAAGAAGGGTTTTTGGTCAACTGTTGGATGATTTGAGATAATGAGGATTCATTGACATAGACTTGTTGAACAAATTGCAACCAATTTGGAACATGCATAGAAATAGATGAAAGACAAAATTGGTCATCAAATGTGCGAGAAAGAGCATCCACCACCAGATTGTCCTTACCCTTCTTGTAAGTGATCTTATAGTCATAACCCATGAGTTTTCTAACCCATTTCTGTTGTGCTAGGGAGGAGACCCGTTGTTACAGGAAATATTTCAGACTCTGGTGATCAGTCTTGATGCAAAAATAATTCCCTAATAGGCATGGTCACCACTTCTGTAATGCATGCAAAATAGCCATAATTTCCATCTCATATGTAGAGGTAGCTAAATTCTTACTGGAAATGGCTCTTGAAGGTGGAAATCCCACTGGTTCAGAAAAGACCCCTGCATATCTATCCAAAATGTGTCGTGGATCCAAAGGAGTAGTGGAGACCGTTGATGGGTGCATCTGAATGGTATGGAGCTAAGCAATTACACCATGCAAATTATTCTTAAGGATATGTTGCTGCTGCAACCTGATCCCCATGATTTTCAAAAATTATAGGGCCCATCCTTTTTATTTTAGAGTTCTGTAGTCTCTCGAAAGTCCAGCTTTTGACCCTTAAGTTTGCTCAGAAAATCTCCAAGAAAAGTTGTTTTTTGGATAAGGAAAAACATCAAATCTTTCTGCAAAGATGGTCACACAGTTTTGTTTATTTTTGGCCGACGATGTCAGAGCTTTCTAGTTTATTTTTCGCCAAAGCTTTCGATTTTCTTTGAAAAGTGGTCGCAGCCTTTTTTGAGTGTTTTCTCACCGACAGGTCACATATTTATAGCCTTATGTCTGCCGACTGGTCACAGTTCCTGTGATTATTCTTGCCGACCGTTGCGCCGATATTTGGCTTATTTTTTCTGACTGTTGCGCCGTTTACTGGCTTATTTTTTGCTGACCAATTGCCCCTTTGTCTTCTTTTGGGTCACAGCTTTTCATTTTGTAGTTCGCCGATCGGTCTCTTTTTCGTGAGCTTATTTTTTCCAACCGTTTCGCCTTTGCTGAGCTTATCTTGCCAACCGTTGCCCAGTCCCTTGGCTTATTTCTACCGACCATTGTGCCATCTTGTTTTTTTTCTTCACCGATCCTCGTCGCGGCGCCCCTATCGTAGTTTTTAACGCTAACTTCATTGACCATTGTGCAAACATTCATCTTAAGATCACTGAAACTGTCGCAAAAGTGGATGGGTGGGGACATTAATTGAACTCTGTGCACACTTATTGTTCAACCATCGAGCCCCGTGCATTTTAATGCCCAACTACCAACTCCATGTGATTTAAATGCTTAGGTGTTTATATATAACAGAGGTATTATCTATTTTCCCACCATTTGCAAAGTAGAGAAACACCGTTCGAACGCCATAGGAAGAGCGCCAGGTATTCACCAGTCAGAGGACTCCCATACTCGCCCAGTAAGCCTCTCCAGACAGGTAGGTTTTTCGAACCCTGTTCCGTTTGTTTTGTCTGCTTGGGGTTTCAGTTTAACGTTTTGGGTCCTTTTTAGCTGTTTGTGGAGGTTTTAGAGGTTAAGTTCTTTAAAGTCTAGACTCTCCTCATCTTTCGTGAACCGAAAGACAGTTGTACCCCAACAGGTTTAACCCACGGTTATTCTTTCGAACTTGGTGTCCCTGATTGGCTAAGTCGGGTCTGTCACAGCCGATTGCTTTGAAGTTTATCAAAGTTTGGAACCCCAACACCCACACGAAAACTTCTTGTCCCAAGATTGCTCTCCAACTAGATTCAATCCTGCAGGCTTCCTGTCGCTAAGCCTTGCCAGGGCCTTAAAATCCTGACAACCACGCCGTTGTTTGTTCCAGTCGAGTCATTTTGAGCCGAACAGAAGTTGTTTCCTTTTCAAGCACCGGAAGTCTTTTTCTAATTGAAGGATTTTACGTAGCCACTATCCTTTGCACTTTCATGCACACACACATTTGCTTCTATCAACTTCTCACCAACATAAAATTCAGTTAAACTATAGTTGCCTGTATGGTTGTTTTGTTTTCATAAGCTATTCATATGAAGGCTTCATCCGTCACCTATTAATTGTTGCTCAAAAGATATATTTGCACAAACGTTAAATACATGGTTTGTTTAAAAGTTTTCTTCTTCCCCAACATCAATAGTTTGCATATTGAAATTCTAAATAATGCTGATGAACATCTACAACACTTGATTCCTGTTTAAATCACGCTCATTGATTATGGATAATAAGATTATGTATAAATATTTTTCCTCGTTGTTTTCGACCTTAATGAGCAGTCTTGGAAAAGGAAATTAACACTCGTATCATCTCAAGTTTTTTGATGCTATTTAGGTATTGTACTGATTCATTAGGATTCCTTATTTGTTCTTTCGATATCATCATAGGTTTGATATGCACAGGCGGTCCGCCAGAAGGAAAGCTAAGCTAGCCGAGTCAGACTTAGACGTAGAAATCCTTTTGGACACCTCACTCGAAACAATGTTCGGAGACACAAAAGCTGTGACAGGAGCCACCCCAGAGTATCAATGGGGCGAATTATACAGAGCTATAAGAGACCAAAACTTCCTCGAAGCCTCCTTAGAAGAGCTAATGGTTTATTAGAATATCAAGAAGTCTAGTCTCCACAAAGAAACCACTCGCCCGGAGTTGTTTCCATGCTCAGAAGTTATTGGTTGGATACTACCCCAGGTGAATACTAACACCAGAATCATCACAGATGTCACCGGGATGAGTCTTGCATTTTTGGACTAGACCACATCACCGTAGCATACAAGTTGCCCCTCCCTAAATCCCTACTAAATGATGAATGAATATCAAAGTTCAAAATGGATCCTTTAGACTACGCCAAGAAGATGAAAATTACTGAAAGGCAGATAAGGTCAAGGGCCAGTGGAGAGTACGAGAGTCAGTACCTGAGGACTCCGTACAGGATCGTCGCCCTGATGTTGAGTCAAGTCTTCGTCTTGGCGAATGGAAATGTGTATAAAATCAGCTGGGTTCCGGTGATGTTCCACGTGGCCACACACAGTACGGTATTCAACTGGGTGGATATCATCTCGGATAGTATGTCCTCACATATAACTGCAGCACAAGGGGGATTAACACAAAATAAAGTTGATTTCTTTATGTGCTCTTATTTGGTGGACTGCTTATTCATCAAGCACCCTTTCCCTGACTTGGGATGCATCTGGAACCACAAGGAGTCTCCCCTCTACATGGACTACCAAATAACCTGGGCCCACAAGTATGCAAGCCATTACACCCATATTTGTGAGAAGCTCATTATGTCACTGTATTAGCTGATTTTCCAAGAAGAACCAAACTGTCTGTTAGAGAATTCTATGCCATTCATAGAAGCATTTGGAGATTATTACTTCTCTTTTGAGGGGACATATATCAGAATGAGTGGAGGAAGTCGACCCCGGTCTCTATTACCCCGGTATGCCATGGACTACGTTGTGCATAAAGAATCCATGAGGAAACTTTTCATCGATGGAGTTAGTAGGGTGCTCCATGAAAAGAAGAAGGCTGTATACCCGCCAATGCTGTTTATCATTGGAGCATACCAGCTCCCCAAGGAAAAAAGATGGTATAGATTTTGCTCAAGACTTAGAAGCCTTCCATTTTGGAACAAATATCTTCAGAAGACATGATCCCGATGGTAAAATTGCTGCCCATTGTTCTTCCTGCCGGGTCACTTTTGATTACGCGCATTTTTTCGATAAAGATGAAGAATTCTTTCAAGGCACGGGGAACATGACCGAGTTAGGCAAACGCTACCCGCCCCAAAAGAGGAGCTGGTTCCAGTTCCAAAACTTCCAAAGGAGCTGGGTTGAAGAAAAATGAGGAAGAAGAGAAGCAGCATCAGGATGCAGTGGCTATGCAGTTAGAAGAAACTGAAAAGAAGAAAAGGGAGGAGGAAGAGAGGATTCAGAAAGAAGAAACTTAAAGACTTCAAAAGGAGCTAGCTGAGAAAATACACAAGGAAGAAGCAGACAGGCTTCAGAAGGAATAAGCTGAGAAAATTCAGAAAGAGGAAGCTGATAGATTGCAGAAGGATGAAGCCAACAGAATAAGAAGAGAAGAGGCTGAAAGGTTGCGGGAAATGAAGGAGAGAGTGGAAAAGGAGGCGGTAGAACTGCAGAGGCAAAAGGAAGAAGAAGAAAAGTCCAAGGAAGCTGTGGAACAACGGAGCCCAAGCACATAGGTCATGGACATAGACACACCCAAGCCAACCACTGTAGGACACTCCCCACCTCAAGAACTCGATCTCACCCCGTTCACCCCTTCAAAGCAACACACAGTGGCGAAGTTGGATTCAATCTTTTTTGACTCGAAAAAGAAGGCTATCATGAGGAAGCGAAAAAGAGAATGAAATGTACAAACTACCAAGATGTCATCACAATAACATAAATTTTGATTTTCAAGGGCACTAACAGGGACCCTCAATTCGCAGCAGCAGCCAATGTAGCTACAATTTAGGCAAGTGCCGACACAGTTAACTAACTGATAGAAGACATGAAAAAAGGGAAAGAAAAGCTCTTCAAAGTGAAAGACAATTTGATGAAGGAGGTACAACAAGTTAAGGAGCTAAAAAGGAAGCATAGCGCCCTCCTGTCTGAACATGAAAGAATAGCAGAAGAAATCCAAAAGTTTGAAGCTGAAAGAGATGCATTGGATGTGCAATTAGTAACCACGGAAGGTGAGAAAACGGACTTAGAGGCCCGCGTCAAAGAGTTGAAAGAGAACAAGGATACCAGTAGGCAACAGATTGAGCAATACAAGTATCAGTTTGAAAGGTTGGTAGAAGAGACGGAGTTTCTGGCGGGGCAACTGAAAGCTGTAGATGAGAAAAAGCAAGACTTAGCTCCTTTCCATGAACATGCATGTGACTTACAGAGGAAAATTCACCAGTCACAAGAACTCATTACAGAAGAAGTGTGCAAGATGAAGATGATGATTTCAAGAATGAAAGAAATCGATGCCGAATCCCTGAATCTCAAGAGGAAGTACCTATGCATCATGGAAGATATCAGGAAACAAATTGAATAGAGAGAAGGGAAATCATGTTTCCATGGGAACCTACCTCTCAAGTCCTTGGCCGATTTTCAGCTGGATGCAGGTCTCATTGAATTCTGAGCTGGGGTGTTAAAGTAAATGTGGGAATTCAGAAAACCATTGGGCAGTGTACCGACTCCTACCAAAAAATTTGTGAAACCCACGAGAAGTGCCAAATGGTCACACCACAAACCATAGAAGAGTTCCCTTTCAAAGACCAGCTCCTATCAGAGCTGCAGGGCGAGCTAAACACAGAGCTAGACTACATACGAAAGATAGACGTCCTAACAACAGAAGATCTCCAATGGTTCATTGGGAAAGCTTCCATCCACGCCTACTTTCTAGAGGACATCTCCCAGGCGACAGCAATAGGAGTAAAATTTGTTGAAACAGAGTTACCTAAGAATGAAATATCTCTAAAGATGATGACTCCTGTACGCAACAACATTATTGTAAGAGAAATGGGCACGTGCACTAGTTACATAGCTGAGGTGGAAAGACCAGCCGAGGTGGAAAGACCAATTGAGGTGGAAAAACTAGCTGAGGCAGAAAAGCCAGCTGAAAGTTGATTTTGACATTGTATAGATATTAAAGACAGCTGGAAGCTGATTTATTGTATAAACATTAAAAATGGCTAGAAACTAATTTTGTATTATTTAAGCACTAGAAGACAAAATTTTGTGATTCCCTAGGGTTAGGATATGTGAAAAGACACTAGAAGACAATTTTGTAAAGTTATAAATAAAGGAATAGAATAGAACAAAAGGACTTTTGGCAGGTGAAAGGACTGGATTGTTTTGTACGAGAACTATTTTTTGCATTAATAAAGAAGGATCTATTTTGCCTGGGAAAAGCTAGCATAGTGATTTTGCTTGGGATATGTGGAATGTTTGTGGAATTACTTCTTCACCATTCATATGCATACTATGAGATTGTTCCTAAACCATTTTGAATTAATTCTTGGTTGTGAATGCTCTTATTTCCTGTGCAAACATTTATGTGATTAATGAGTAATGGAATGTTTTTTTTAATTACATCAAAGCTATCTTTGATATCCTTATATTCTGCTGTAAATGTTCTTATAATATTGAAACAACTATCTGTGAGATTGTTAGGTACATTTCCAGTATATTACTCTTATTTCATATTTTCTCCTTGTAGGGATAGATTAGTTAGTTTAGATAGTTTTATATTAGATTTGTTTTGATTACATGCATTTAGATAGAGAACTTGCATATCATCTTTAAATATAAAATACATAAATGATGGATCAGGCCGCAACTGGTGAAATTTTTTTTTAAATCACATACGGTAGCCGTGCCGTTAAACGGACGGATTCCCCACACCAAATGGTGAACAATCTAATTGGGCTTGCTTACCGGGGAGAATCCCTAACCATCGGTGCTATGATTTATGGGGCATGAACAGGATATTTTACAGGCGATGTGAACTGATGATGCAGAGAGACCCTGCTTGTAAGCCCGTCAATGTGTTTTTTTTCCCATTGACTGAACAATGCATCCAAAGTTCAACAAAATCCCATAAGATGGGGCCAAGTGTGCGTAACCATTGAGCGCCCAAAACCACATCACATCCTCCTAAGGCCAAGGAAAACATGTCAGAGCACAGGTTATAATATCCCATATAGATATGCACATTGCGACACTTCCCCTTGCAAGGTAAGGTGCCCCCATTGGAAATCATGACTTAAAAGTTAGAGCAAGGATGGACAAAACAATCATCCTGTTTGGAGATCCGAGGGTCAATGAAGTTATGCGTGCTACAAGAATCAATGATTATTGTAAGAGGGAGCTTCTTGAAGTAACCCTTGACCCAAATTGTTTGTGGGGTGGTGACTCCGGCTAAAGCATGGAGAGATATCTCTGGGTGGTCGTCTTGAGATGGAGGGTCAACAGGCGAATGCTGAATGTTGACCTGATCATCTATTGTATTTGGAGCATCTTCACCAAGTTCAGAGGCAGGCGAAGAATCCACATCCAAGAGATTGAGCTTTTTCTCAACACATATATGGCCTCGACTGAATTTCTCATCACAATTATCACAAAGCCATTTTTCTCTACGTGCCCGCATCTCTACTTCAGACAAATTCTTGATAGGAGTTCGTCGAGGAGATGGCATGATAGGAGGTTGTTGGGAAACCATATTTCTGAATGGAACACAAGTGGATTTGGAGCACTGTTGGGATGTGATCTTGTCCTCCGCCAACTTATCCAACCTTAGGAATTCCATCATTGTGTTGGGACATAACATTTTAACCTCTGATCAGATTGCATCCTTGAGACCACTGATAAAACAACTCTTGTAGAATTCATCAGACAATCCTTCTGTGTGATTATCCAGTTTCTCAAATTTTGTCTGATACTCTCTCACAGTGCCAATTTGGAGAATTTTAGTGAGTGCTCTTGTGAAGTCATCAAAAGCACTAGGACCAAATCGTTGCAAAAGGAGTTGAAAAAAATCTGTCCATTTTGGCTCTTCATGAGCCTTGATGTACCAACAGTACCATTGAAGGGCTTTATGTTCCAAATGAAATAATGCAAGTGGAACTTTGTTGACATCAAAAGTATTATGCAGACTGAAATATTGTTCTGCCCGATATATCCATCCAGTTGGATCATTACCATTGAAGCAAGGAAAATCAAGCTCCGACCCACGAAAATTGCTAGAAGAAGAGAACCCAGTGTTTGCAGAATATTCTGGTTGTCATTTACTGTTCATGGCTGAATGCTAAAGATGGAGGCTGAGAAATTTTTCATCTAGATCTTGGAGTATGGTTTTGAGGGCTGCAAGTTCTTCCTCCATGAT
This sequence comes from Larix kaempferi, assembly GCA_027924585.1. Lineage (NCBI taxonomy): Eukaryota > Viridiplantae > Streptophyta > Pinopsida > Pinales > Pinaceae > Larix > Larix kaempferi. The sequence goes on along the minus strand of BSBM01000241.1, from coordinate 2,661,160 downwards.
TTTTTCTCCTGTGCGGGTGACAGCCATAACCAAGAGTTTTATTTATTTATTTATCGAATTGGTAGAAAAACAAAACCATAAGCTTCTTTAGTAAAGGAAAATTTGGATTGGGGAAAAAATTTGATGGGTAATTGGGGTTTGACTAGGTTTTGGATACTTTTTGATGGACAAGGAAGCATAAAATTGGGATTTCAGAAGTGGGGTGAAAGAATAGGAAAATTTGTTAGAGAGGGACAAAGAAACAGAAATAGGAAATGAACACTGTGGCAAAACTTGAAGGTGATTGGGTGAAAATCAAAGAAGGTATGGAAAACCCTAAAACTAGAAAAATGTGGGATTTCTGGCTTCGGGAACTAGAATTTGGGATAGGGTCTTTAGGAATGAAATATGAAGAATGGGATTGCAGGGGTGTCAATGAAGTTTTAAGGGAAACAAAGTTAAAACAAAGAATATATGGCGAAAGTCATCTGCAACGACTTTTTTTTCCAGAATGGATCTACAACAACACGGAAGTGATCTGCAACACTTCTGGATAGATGTAATCTACGATTTATTAGCTGGAAATAGATATGGACCCTAGGTATGCACGCATTCCTAAAGGTTCATGGGATTCACTCGGCCACCAATGCTGTCTAACAAAATGCGTATTGGGGCAGTACCCCTCACTCCAAGGCTTAGGTAAAACTGATAATCGCTTGGCACAAATGACAACTCTTGGTTTACCTCACATGTGGGAACTAGTCAATCAAGTAGGGGTCGTTTCCCTTTTCGCTGGCAGGTCCTCTCAATGAGCCAGCTACTTCGAGGTTCCTATGGTACTCCTCACAATGAGTTTTAGGGATATGCCCAAATACATCCCACAGTTAAATGGATAGGGATTATTCCCAGATTTGAACCTGCAATTGAAATGAACAATATAGATACGGATTTTTTTTGGGCATAAATTCCACCCAATGAGCCCAAGAAAGTGCTCTGATACCAGATGTAAGGAAACTCCAACAATTAATTAATTAAAATGCACAATATATTGGAAATAAGAGAACACAAAAGATATTTGTTGATCGTGGGCCACTTCGAGGGGGAAACCTCCTTTGAGAAAGCTCAATACAAAATAACTCGTGGATGCCTTCATTGGCCTCAACATGTACTTATATACTAAGTCTATGCACCAATACTATGGATCAATACCATGGAACATATACTACTACGGGACGACTTACAAAGCATATGTGTCCAATACTATGGATCAATACCATGGAACATATAATACTATGGGCTAATACAAACTATGGATCAATACCATGGAACATATAATAATATGGGATGACTTACAAAGCATATGCGTCCAACAACAATATACTAACTAAGTAAAGAGAAGGGTTGACACGGGTTCCTAACATAGTGCATAGCATGAAAGAGGGTCTTTTGGCTTGTGCATTGATTAATGTCTTTGCTTCTTGAGCTTTCTAAGAGGTCATTGAACAAGTAGTTATTAATAGTACTATTGTGGGATGACTACCCATGTCTTATTAATACTACAATGGAAAAATTTCAAAATCCTTGATATTTAAAATTATGTAGGAATTTTGTGCATGTGTAGTAGAGGCTAGGTTTTTCAAGGTCCCAAGGGAAAGGGAGTGTCAAGCACTATATCTCTCTGATATAGAAACAAATTCCAAGAGGAGTACTTGGATCATTATGTCAGGGAATTAACTAAGGAGGTTTGACCATGCCTTTAGTCCTACTACCCGACTGCCTAGGTACTAGAGAGTAATCTTCTTGAGTATTATTCTCAATGCTTGATCCATATTTACGAAGGAACGAAATGAAACACATAAATATGAAAAAAATATAGAGATACAATAATATGCAATTTCTATTAATGAAGGAAATATGTAGAAATTGTAAACAAATGTAGAGTGAAATGAACTCGCTTGAATGGTGGCAACTTATCTATTCTAGCAGTAAGATGATTGATTATAGGATCTAAATCTAGTTTTAGATATCCTAGGGGAATTTCGATATACCTAAGGTTATGCGGAAGTGAAATTCCATATACATGTGATGTCTAATGCAATACTACTCGAAGGGGTACCAACATGGGTCATAAGGGTTTCCAACAAGGTGATTCCACTTGTATTTTCTACATGTATTCTTCCCCAACCATAGTTTTACCCAATGAATGAAAACTATTTGTGTTATTTAAAGATACCTGAACACATCTCTAACCTTAAAAAAATAAAAAAATAAAAAAATAAAAATATAACATTTGGTTGTGTATTTATCCCAAGAAGGTGATTTGATACCACTTGTAATGTACTCAACCCTAGAATTATAGAGAAAAATAATAGAATGTGATGTAATACCAATGTTGAATATAAAATACATGAGAGAAATAGATAGAACCTGAGAAAGAACCCTTGTATTAGTGATGTCCAAGAGAGAGAGCAATGTTCACTTGCCTCTTCGAGGGAGAAACCTCCTATTAGAAGATCTCCAAATACAATTAAAATTCTTGATCACATTACACAACCTTCTACTCTATATATAGTGCATCGATTGCAAAAACCCTAACTAACTGTGGACCCACTATTAAAGAGGGTTGAACATTGAGAGGATCTTAATTAATAAAAAGGCCATTTTACATTGAATAAATATCAAATAACTATCTAATAAGCCTTATTCAAAGAATATGGCTTCTCACATCAATAAAGTACTCCTAAGTATCCTCAAAGTAGAGGGGTTAGTGTAGGACCCTAACAAAGATCACCATCCCTCTTATCCAATCAATCAAGCTCAAATACAATACCATTTGCAGAAAAATATCACCACCCCTTTAATCCAATCAATCAAAACTCATATATAATATTATTTGCACATTTTACTTCATTGAAGATTTTAGAATATATTGAATATAAAAATGATTTAGAAAAAGATAAAAATATATAAAACTTAATCACTCATAAAATTAAAAACATAATCAATTTAAAATGCTCTAGGGTTATTAAATATGTTATAATCAATGTTGGTAGTGAAAAATGAAGAGATATGTAGCCGGGATTGGTGAGGTGATTTAAGTAATATTAACAATCTCCCCCCCTCTTCAAATAATCCATTAAAGGTTGAAGTAAATGTTGAAATACCAACATATACCAGTCAAGTTAATGTTAAGAAAATTAATAGTTGGTTGAAATAACTTATGCCTATTTCTGCCTTTATTAGATAGATTAAACTCATAAGATTTTTTTCCCAATTGAAAATGTCTAGACATGCTTTGTTATGGTTGAAGAGTTGTGTAGATGCCTTAAGGGTAGGCAAGAAACATGTAGTTTTAAAATGATAGAATTTCAAGGACCGTTGAAATCACAATTCTATACCATAGGTTGTGAAGATGAATAACTCATGAAACACCAAAACCTTTGACAATAAAAAGGACAAAGCGTATAAGAATACATGTCTGAATTACAAAAGGAAGGAATCATGTTGGATATAGTTTTGGAAGCACCTAGAGTAGTAGTGAAATACCTTGGAAGCCTATTGAACCATATTCGAATGAAATTGCAGCCACTAAATGTGAAAAGCAAAAATGAGGTGATAAAATAATATCTTTACATCAAGCTAAACTTCAAGAAATGGAAACAACAAAAGGGCTAAGAAGAGATGAACACAAATAAAGGAAAGAATATTGTAGCCACAACCCAAAAAGGGAAATATCACATAAGCATTGCAAACATATTGATGTGCACACATAGACAAGAAGTGTTGGAAGCTTCATACGAAATTGTGTCCAAAATGGACAACACCTCTAATGTGGAAGATAACTTGGTTTTCACCACCCTACAATAGTTGAGAGCAAGTGGAAATAAAAGAACAATATTGAAATTCATAGTTAAGGGAAGAACCAAAAGGTAAATGCTCTGTTTGATAGTGGTTATGAATCTAATTTGATTTTTGAAACCTTAGTTGATGAGGATGATTTAGATACTTTTGATCCAATACAACCATGTTCATTGGGATGGCCATGAGAGAAATTGTCCATGAGAATCACCATAAGATGTATAATCAAGTTTGTCATTAATGTTGATTATGTTAATGAAATATAATGTGATGCAACACCTCTTGATGCATATGAAGTGATATTTAACGTTTTCTACTTATGGGATATGGATGCAACCTTTTATAAGAAAGAAAACAATTTTTTCTTGGTCAGAGGAGGTAAGGAATACCTCATCAAAGCACACAAAGGGAGAAGCAAAACATCTATAGTAGCAATGAAACAAGGGAATAGAGTAAAACTAACTAAGACATGTTACAAATAAGTGGATTGTAATACCCCCATTTTGACCCCTGGAATTATTGGCTTGATATGTAAATATTGTAAATATGCAATGTATGTTTCCTAGTGTGGAGCTCAAGGCCAATCCCTGCTAGTGAATGTCCGGCTTATAAAGGAAAGTATTTTCTATTTTGTAGACATGTGCTAGTCAACCATGAAAAAATGTAAAAACAATGTAAATATTTATAATGCAAATAGAAGTCTAAGACTTGGCTATGGAGGCAACTAAAATGAGGGGTTGTGTTTATCCACTAAGGAGAGGAGAGGGTGTGTGGGATTAAATAATTTGTTTACAGGTGTCATCTTGAAAAGATATGTTCCATAAATGGTAAGCAACTACCCAAGTGGACTTCCTTACTGACCTTTAATTTTTTTGTAAGAAGACTGCTGAGAAATCAAATCATGAATTTAATGGAGCATGCTCCGAGACCAGAAATTCGTATGGCTGAGTATGGGCTCAACATTTAGTACCCAAAAGTCAATTTTCCTCATGGGGATTCATTTCCCTTCATCCCCATTCCATTGTTGGGAAACCAGACTCCAATTTTCAGCAAGCTATGCATTCCCAACAATGAGAGGAATAGAAATCATGACCAATGAGAAAGCCATGTTTTAGAGTGTCAATAATGCCCATAAATTCATGTGGGCAGTGAAATACAGTCGGGAATCCATATATATCAACCTTGGGGCGAATTCGAGAGTGTTAAAAGCCCCAAAATCCTTTGGAAAACCCAGATTTGGGAGCCTAGAGAATGAATTTCGTGGCTAAAATCAGTGTAGCCAGAAATCAGAGAATTCAAAAGAAAATTGAGGTAGAAAGAGACCAGAGAATGGGATTTCTTGATAAACCCTATGAAGGCAAGAAATATTTGAAGGTTTAGCAGGTTGGACCTTTCTCTGCCCACCCTGAATAACACTAGAGGGAAGGGGTGCTTGAGGGACTGTGTGGCAGAGAAGGGGATCTTCCTTGTATTGGGTGTGGTAGGTAATGTGGGTGCCAAGGATGACTGAAGCCAATTGAGATGCATGTAGCTCTGTGGTTGATCTCATTGGTTTAGCATTCTCCTTCATTGTCTCTATGCATGCTTGATAAACATAGCTGTGTGTTGGCTTAGCATGAGTATGTGTGCCTATGGTCGTGAGTGAGCCTATGTAGTTCCTCCTTAGTGGATACATAGCTTAGCCTGGGGGTGGCCTCTCAGCAAAGAGATAAAGTGCCGGAGAGAGTGCCTATGGTTGGGTGGAACATTACTCTTCCATAGCCAGTTGCTTGGACAACTTCAGTTAAAATATAAGTGTTTATTACTATTTATGAATACACCAAATTTGTGTGTTATGAATGTTTAATAAATTCTTGTAGTAAGGAACATAATGGCCTAGCTTGAACTATTAAATTGGAATCCTGTGAGTAGAATGAGAAAGAGTTTATTTATGTGCATGACTTTCATTAGTATGCCTATGATGAATATGGTGGTATATGCATGTTGTGTGTGTGGATAGATTTATTTCCACTATGTTTATATGTATGCATCTACACACACATTTAAATGGTTAATAATTTTGTATTATATCCACGTGGCAAAATTTAGTAGCAGATTTGGAGAAATAAGAGGAGGCCATGTGCTTCCATCTTCTCTATTGATGGTATTTTGGAGACTAAAAGCCTCCCATTGGAATGGTGTGATCTAAGATGGATTGGTGATAAAGAAACACTTTCTTTTAATGGATTTTAAGTTTTACATTAAGTGCTCGAATTTAGAAGTGTAATGGCCACAAAATTGCTAAAGATTTCTTAGAAGTCTTATTGAAGCCTTGTTATTAATGCCTTGTAAAATTTTATGTCTACAAAGCTTGGTTCATGTGGAGATAATACCTCCACCTTTGCACATAGACTAAGGAAAACGATGGAAAAAAGGTAGGCTAAGGAAAGATGAACAAAGCTTAGTACTATGAGGCAATATGGCTGTGGAGATATGAATTAGTCCAAACTGCCCCCACACTCCACACATTATAAGAGTGATCCGAAGGAGGGGAGTGACAACATCAATGCAGATCCACCAACATGCAAAGGATTGGATTTGGTGCAAAAACATGGATATTTGGACCATGCAAAGCATTGAATTTAGAGCAGATAGGAGTTTATCGTCGCGATGTGCTCTACACTCCACGAAAGGCTAAGGTAGGACCATGTAGAGTAAGGGAATTACTTGACCTCCACATTGCGATGGAGCTCTACCTACACATAGAAGGATAAAAAGAGAACCAAGACAAAGAAGGTCGAGCCCTACATTGCTACCTTGAAGATGATATGGCCACACATAGTGGTGATGTGTAGAGATCCTAATGAATAGGTATATGCCACAAGGAATCTATATTGGAAAAAGTAAACATTAAAGGAAATAAATTTTGCCACCTAAAATTTGTTATTCTGAAGGGTTCTATTGACAACATCTAGGGGTATGTGGGGAAGGTGGATGAGGGAGTTGATTGATTTGGAGGAGAGTCTCTTGGACTTCAAGGGAAGATAAATCAATAGAGGGAGTTAGTAAAGAGGTAAATTGGGATATGGATCAAGAAGTTCAATCTAGAGGAGAAAAAAATGAAAAGCTTAGGAAGCTAATGATGTAGAAGTAGAAGACAAAATACTCAGAATGATAATCCTATTCCTAGATTGAGAGGATGAATAAGAGTGTATGAGCCTGCCCACGAGGAACCAAGACTGTCTTAGAGCCGAGATGCATTATGGAAAATGTAGCGAAGGAGTAAGAAAATGCAAAATCTTTGTCTAAGAGTGTACAAATCCTATTTGTAATCATTCAATGGTATACAAAGAGTCAAACAAAGGCCATTTCTTATTGATTTTCCCAAATGTGTTTCCACTAGTAAAACCTTTGCATTATTTATGTGTATATAATAAATTTATTCACCATTGTTTTTCCTGCTATAAATTATAGTCTATGAGTAATACATAGTGAATATTAATGCACAATGAAATAGTAACCGATATGGACATTTTAAATTTTGAAAAATTAATACATCTTTATATTGGTGAAACAACTTAGTGACATGCTAAGCAATTATAGATCAAGATTTGTGTCTTGGGATATTTCCTTTGATTTTGTTAAGTATTAAGTACCCACCAACTTTTAAGAAGTTAAGCACTGTTTATACATTTTGGTGTGTGACCTTTCTGTTAAGTATATGTTATATTCTTTGTGTGTGTGTGTGGGGGGGTGTGCGTTTGAATGCATAGTGGTCAATCCCCTCCATCTAGTGCTTTTCCGTATGCGTCCGGCACTACACGTGGCATTGGATCAAGGGGGGTAAGAGGGGGGGCGGGGGTGTGCTGATTCCCTCCCCCTTCCGTGAAGCACAACGAGCGCCAAAATTTTTGGGCTGTTGTCGACTATTTTTCGAAATTTCTAAAAATATGTAATTTAATCCCAGTTAAGGGATTGGGGTTTATTTTCTAATCCGGGTTAATAGATTAGGGTATTGGATACCATGGAATGCCTATATTGTATTGTGAGTGATTCATAATGAGAATGGGAAAAATTAAGAGGTGTGGCTCTAAGTTTTGCTGGTTTCCCCGGTTAAGGGTTTCTAGGGTAAATCTCTGTGTATTATGTGTGAATGCTTCTATGTTTTGCTTAAAAGAATATGTATGCTTTGCTTCTCTGCACCGGTTTAAAACTTACACATTCAACTTAACGCAATAACCATAACATGTGATTTATTTATCAACAATTTTCTAACAAGAACATGTTAGTTAATCGATGAGGATTCAATTTTTAATGGAGAATAAACATGATATATAGACAAAAATAAAAGTTAATTTTAAACAATTTGAAAATAGAGAAAAAACTATTTTAAAATAGTTTAAAAATAGAGGGGGGAAACTAATTTAAAATAGATATATTTTTTTTCTCATGGAATAAATGGATTTTTTTTATTCATTAAGAGTCAAAGAATCCTCGTTACATACGGTTACCTAACATGTTGTGTAATGAAATTTGAACCTAAGAGGGGAGTATACCAACATTCCTCCTAACCACCCAATCTACACTTAAAGAAATAATACAAATAATTTTAATAAAGTGAGAAAATTTATATTTGAATTAGGATACTTCAATGTATCCATAAGAAAATATTTATTTAAATCAAAAATATTATAATAAAGTTGAAGTTCATAACTATCCACTCATTCATATATATATATATATATAACAAAAATATATTTATTAATTTATATACTTTTTAGGTTTAGATAGTTATGGTATAAAGAAACCACTTCATAAAAGATTCATAATCAAAAGTATTATAATAAAGTTGAAGTTCATAACTATCCATTCATTCATTCATTCATTCATTCATATATATATATATATATATATATATATATATATATATTTAAAATATAAATGAATGAAGGGATAGTTATGAACTTCAACTTTATTATAACACTCTTTAGGTTTAGATAGTTATGCTATAAAGAAACCACTTCATAAAAGATTCATAATCACTTATTAATTTATATACTTTTTAGGGTTAGATAGCGTTATGCTATAAAGAAACCACTTCATGAAAGATTCATATGCTTTACAATTAGAAGTAGGCTTTGTAGTTCATGCTGTTTTTTTTATAATAAATTATATAATTGTTTGTTTCATAAAAAAAATATTATATATTATTATTTTGTGGATAATAATAATAGTTTTTTTTTTCAACGAAAGATGATAATAATAGTTGATAAAACAGAAACATTATGTGTTATTTTTTAGATTATTAAAAATAATTTGGATATTTATATATTATTTTATATTTAATTATTAAAATAATTAGTATAGATCCATCTTAAACCTATATTTATCAAGTATCGAGAAGGATCCAATTTCTTAAGGTGTATTTTTTTAAAAATTTAAACACAAGAAATTTGATATCTCTTGATTGATAGATCGACCCTTAAGTTTTAAGTTTTTATTTTATAAACGAACATAATTTTTTAATTACTTTTCATAATATTTTATTTTATGAGCCAACATGATTTTTTTTAAAATACTTTCCATAATTTTTTTATTTTATGAGCTGACATGAATTTATTAATGGCCGACATAATATAATTTATTACTTTTTACTTTTTTTTACTTGGACAAACGTTACAACATCTCCCTCATACTCGTGTGTAACGTTACATGGACACAACAACATCTCCCCCATACTGATCTGTAAAGCACCTTATTTCACTCAGTACAATAAAGAATAATATTTTATTTATATATAATACAATTATTTTATTTTAATTTATTAAAAATATATTTTATATAAATATTTATATGTTAATTTTAATTTTTAATTTAATGATTAAATTAATAATAATAATAATAATTTTTTTTAAATACTATGAATTTCTTTCACTTTTATAATTTAACATTTATCATTATTATGATATAAAATAAAGAACACACTAACTTAATATAAAACAAAATTTGAAGATAACTTATAATATCATTTGGATAAAATTACCTTTATATCGCAAGGAAGAATCTAATTAAATTGGGAACTATTTACATCAATCAATAGCATATATTATTATATTCTTAAGCCTTTTAGAGGAAATTGAAAGGAACAAGTTAGGACCACTTTGTTATTTTAAGAAATTCTTGCCATGACGTATCGTTCTCAAATGAAACATATGTTTATCTATTGAACCTTTATTCATCCTTTATTATTGCTTCTAACTTGTGTTAACATTTGCTACATAGTCTTAGGATTAATAACCATATTTTAAAAAATATTTTTTATTATTATAATGTTGTTTACTAAATATCAATAATTAACGTTAATTATTATGTTTATTGTTATCTCTAATATGTTTTTGTGGATATGATGCTTTTTGCTGATTGAAAATGTTAAATAGATTTAAAGGGAAATTGATATTTGGGGAATATTATCACATTTTTGGAAACTTGTGTTTCTAAGTGATAATACACTATGCTGTTGAGGTGTGAGACTCGTACTTGAAGTTCCTTAGGCTAGCGTGCAACCATTCTTAGACTTTGATGAATGTTTACAATTTCACATGGTGTGCATTGACTAGTGTGGTGGTGCTTATCCATGGTGAAATAGGTTGATCTCATTACTACAAAAACATGTAGAGATCCGAAATAAAACCATTCAATAGACAAGGACAATGAAACACAACAACCATAGCATCAACACTAGACCCAAATTTCCATGGCTTGACGACATTGCAAGACAGAATAGACAAAATAAGAACCAACCTAAATAAACTTCGCCCAAAGCATATCATATTAATCCCAGCTTTGTTGGACAAAACCATCTTGTCACCCATTATTGTGCTCCCCTATGTAGGCTTAAATGTATCAATGAGGAGTACGAGGAGGAAATGGAGAAGTTATAACCTCATTAAGTGAAATGATGTGCCACACCACTTGTCTATTTATTCAGATTGCATATCATTTCTCATGTTTGAATAATTGAATCGAGAGATAATCTATGAAGGGGACTCCCCATTGCGAGTCAACAAACCTTGATTGAATGATGCTCCCATGTTTTTCGTAGTGTTTGCTAGACTGTTGAGAGATTGAAGGACTTGGAAAAACTCAATGAAATCAAAACTCCTTCTAATACCCCGTATTCTTAAAATCAATGCGGATATACGTGAATTATGAGAAGAAGTCAAAACTCACATTTGACAAACGATAATCTTAGAGTCTCTAAGAACTATGATTTTTTAAATCTCCATCATTTGAAGAATTTTTAATCCTCGATATAGAGTTAAGGATTTTGCTTGATTGTTAGAGATTCCCCCAAAACCCAAACATAGGTCAAACCACATTTTCCCTCGAGTTGTAAACAAGCCTCCAAACTTGCCACCCCAGATATCACCGCTACTTTTAACTAATCAATTAAATATCCTATAACATTATTAACATATTTTTATTTTATTCATTATTATTTTATTAATGAAAAAACAAACAACACTTAAGATATATTGTATGCTTCATAATATTAAAACTAGCACAACCATATCTTAACTTATGGTTAGTGAACACCAATAAGCAAGTTAAGTGGCTGTGCTAGAAGGCTATGAGTTAAAATATCATAAGATATTAGAAAAGTTGAATCATTTACCATGATGATGCACATACCAGAACTTTGAATCAAATGTAAACTTAACATGGTAGAAAGATTAGAATAAGACCTCCACATCATCACTGTGCCACTTCAAGAAGGAAGGACTTCTTGATTTTACATGTTTATCAAAACAACAAAACAATACTTTCATCCATTCAAAATTAAATTTATATATTTTTCATAATTTTTAAATTACTAAAAATTACTTCATAATTTAAAATTACACTTTAAACTACAAATTCATTAAATTAAATAACTTTTTGTTGGCAAATCATAGCACAAGAAAAAAAACAACTTAAATAATAGTCCATACTAGAGCCTTCACTCCTAGCATAAATTATGTCACAGTAACCTAATTTCCATCCGCTGACATAAGGGCTATAGTATGTTTGAATCCTCCCTAGAGCTACGAAATCAAATGCACAATCTGCAAGTGTTGTTGGATGATGAAGGAGTGCATGCCGGGTTACATAGCTTGTGTTCATTAACTGTTCTATGGGTAGTGGAACTAAATATTCATTCCTTTGATCCTCATGAGTATACTCTCTTGCAGTAAAAGATGAATCCACCATAAAAACCTGTTGTAAAAATATGTAGTAAAAATGATAAAGAAAAATCTCCACAAATCTTTATTTGTGAAAATCGACCTCCATCTTGGACCAAAAATGAAGAGAATAACATAGATAGGTGTTATTATAACACCTATCGCCATAATAAAATCATTTATATATACCATAAACATCATTTACCCTTAAATATGATGGAAATGTAATATATAAATATATTTAATTTTAAAAATAAAAAAATAACAAAGTGTATAATTCTAACACCTATCGACATAACAAAATCATTTATATATACCACAAACATCATTTACTCTTAAATATGATGGAAATGCAATATATAAATATATTTAATTTTAAATATAAAATTATAAATCAAAAAGTCTACAAATTACATATATATAGACATATTGTAAGCACACAACTCTTGTACGAGTTCATAAGAAAAAATGAGAAGTGCAACTTAACTTCTCTTGTTGGAGTCGAGATGAAGCACCCAAAGTGTAAGAAAATGCAAAATATATGTAGGAGAGTGTATAAATCCTATTTGTAATCATTCATTGGCATACAAAGAATCAAACAAAGGTAATTTAATGCAAGATCCCCCTTCATGTAACTAACTATTCTACATATCTTAGTTGCTTTTAATAGTTATGTGTTACTTACATCACATTTCATATATTTTATGTCTTACAAGAGTTGCTACAGTGGTTGTTATAGAAGCTACTCCAACCATGCTATGAAAAAGAAATAACAAGGTTCCATACTTGTTGTAGAATACTTTGTGCAAGTGCTTGGATTTTAAGCTAGGTATCATTGTGGTTGCATAAGTGAGTTGTGGAAATTGAACCTCATGATACATATTAATGGAACCATTATTGGTTGTGAAACCCCATGTTAGTATTGGAAAAAGAGTGGGATAAATTAGAAAATAGTTGTCATGAATAATAAAAATAGCAACTAAAGAAACGAAGGGGCACATTATTTACTCAGGAGGCAAAGCGATTAAATGTACGCTCAGGAGAGGAATTGATTCATTGATGAATCTAGATCCCGAACAGTTGAATGGTTGGAGTTGTTCAACTTCCAATTGTCATGTATAAAATTGCATGCCAATAGTTAAGCAAGATACATTTGGCCTCTGAGGGAAAGCTCCAGATTGTGGTTGTGGTGGTGGATAAAGGTGTTGGGTGAAACTATTTTTCTTGGAAAACTGTTGTCATGTGAAGTGTGTTTGTAGTAGTGTTGATCTTTTTTTTGTGTGTAAGAGTAGAAAAACATTCAATTAACAACAAAAAGAGTTAATTTACATAGTGTTACAAAAATGATCCCTCCTGGACCAAGACCATCTCAACCAGAGATACCAAAGACTATCCAAAATTACCCTTCCCATTACAATTCACAAAATACTGCCAGCCCCCTGATAATCTCAATCATTGTTAACCCCAGGATCGCCCAATACCAACTAGACTTCCAGACAAAATAACGAGACAACAGAAAATCCCAAAATGCCCGCGGCTCTAAGCACGCGTCACAATAAGCATAAAACATAACTAAACCATAAAATAAGCCAAAGAAACAAAGATCAGGAAGGGAAGAGCTATGGTAGACTAACCGTTGGGGGCACCATCCCCTTTGGAGTCAATGCTTCCTGAGCCTAAGGAGAATCAACAAAATTCTTTGGAGAGGATGTCCTCTAGTCCTTGTTCATCCTGAACAGTGCCTTTCGTAGTTCCCACACCCCTTCCATATCCACCATATTTCGTAGCAATTCCTCCCTCAAATTGCCGAGAATCTGCGCCACTAGGTCGTCGAAGCTCTCCCTTTACATCATCATCTTTTCCAAAAGCTTCCTCATCACCCAATAAGGACCGAGAATTTCTTCCTAGCCTTGGTTATCCATCCTCCCATGCATTTCATCCTCCTCCATATTCAAGATGGCTTCTCCAATATGCATGGGGACTTCTTCCATAAACTCCCTCTCTAGCTTGTCCTCCGACACTCCCTGTTCTCCCCTCCCTCTACTCCCTTTTTCGCAGCACATTCTCTATCGAGTGTCCATCCTCCCCAGCTCCACAACTATAACCATGACAATAATTACTTCAGGAGGATAAAACCACCTCTTCGTCACCCTTCGCAATGCAAACTTCTCCAGCAGCTTCCTTTTACATATTACCACATGCATCATTTTCCCATAACTCTCATTGAATGACCATGTACCTTGCTTCATAATTCCATATATGGCTATGAATAAGAGATTCTGAGTCCACTATCCTTCACCTCCTGTATCACCATCAAATTATTTGTTGTCCATGTACTGCACAATCCACGACTAGCCCCTCGAACCTCGACTTGCCACCATTCCTTCTTCACACTAATTCCCACGGTCCTGAGTTCTTAAATATTTCCATCCAAACGCTCTTCGCACCATAACTCCTTCCCTTCCCTGCATGCTTCCACTTAAATGATTCCCTGTCATTTAATTATAACATACACTCCAACACTTCCTCCTCTCGAACATTCTCCACATTTCTATTAGCATGTATCTCAAGTGCCACTTTCCCACCCACATCCAGGGAATCCATGTCTTTGATGGGCAAAGCGCGACACCTAGAATTGAGATCACCTTCTTCTATCTCGATCCACAAAATTTATTTAAGGGGGATGCGACTATTGACACCATGGTTTGCAAGGAAGTCTGTTAAGGCATTGGCCTTCCTTTTTACATGACTAAAAGTAATAGATGTATTGTTGCTCAATAAGTCTACCAACACCCCCAACCTATATTACAATCTCCAGTTTCTTCCCAGCTTGGATACTGTTGAGCCATTAAGGATTCTCTTCGCCATGTTCAAAATGATTTGAGAGTCTCTTTTGACAATCATGGGTGTCCATGCCTTTCTCATTACCCACCCAATTCCATTAATAAGGCCATCAATATCTGCTGCATTATTAGTTGTATCCCCTATGTATCCCCACTGAATACCCACTATTCTACCTTGGTGGTCCCTAACTGGCCCCCCAAAACTCGTGGGCCTCGGGATTCCTTTGGAGGCCCCATCAAAATTGAATTTAAAGGAACCTTCAGGAGGACCCTGCCAACTTTCCGGACTAAGTTTCCTCACCCCTCTAGACCTCCCTTCCGTTATGAAGTTGGGTAAAGATAATATTACCCAAGCTTGGATTATTCTCTTTTCCTCCACCTCTTCATGCATATCATTCGTCCCCCATTGGATTAACTTTAGAGTTTCCCTAATGTGAGTGATCAACCTATTCCAAACCTCATCTTCCTTTCTTAGTTTCCATTCAAATAATCTTTGATTTATTTGCTTCCATTTCTCCCACATAGGGAACCCCAGGAAAAACTCCTAAATGCATTTTAAAATGGGATTCTTGAATGGTTTGCTTCCCCAATCTATCAGAGAATTGACTGGGTTTCCAATAGATCTATCTGATCGATGGAAAACCAATGCTCCCTTCCCCCACAAGGATAAGGTGAATTCACATCCATCCAGTAGATGGTCGATTGTTTTATCTTCTTTGTTGCACATATAGCATCACAATGGCCCAACGAATCCCCTCTTCATCATATTCTCCCAGGTGAGGATTCGTCATTGAACCAGAAGCCATATAAATAAAGCTATTTTCGGCCACTGATTTTTCTTCCATATTTTTTTTCCATTTGGTGTCTGAGGGCAGCTGGTTGTATCCGGCATGCAGGTGAGTCACCTCCTTGATATTAAAGGCTCTCGAGGGAGAATATCCCCATCTCAGCTTGTCGGGATCCTGTAGAATCCTAATTTTTCTTTATTGTAACATGTCCCACAGACCCTGAGCTTCCTCCTGGGGCTCCATCTTTGCAACCAATCCAAGGTCTGCCATCATTGAAAGGGACCCTCCGAATTTTCTATCTCCCACATGTCTTTAACCCTTACCATATTATTTTTCTCAAGGTTTTCTTGGAGTATGGGAATATTTATAGAGTCCTTAATACTTGGGAGTTGTTTCCATGAGTCTCCAAAAAAATACATTGATTCTCCATTCTTGATCTCCCAGAAGCCATGCTGCTGGACCAACTTCCTATTATTTCGTGCCACTATCCATATTTGGGATCCCTTCTTGTCTTTTGCATATCAAATCAAGCTCTGCTTACCCTATCCCTTTGCATACTTCTCGTGCCACAATTTAGCCCAAGGATCATTGTGATAGGTAACCCACCACCACCATATCTTTGCACCCAAAACTTCGTTGTGGACCTCCATATCCCTAAGACCCAATCCTCCCTTTATCTTAGGTGTGCACAGAGTGTTCCAATCCACCAACACCCTCTTATGACGGTCTTTGGAGCCACCCCATAAAAAGGAACGTTGCAACCCCCTTATCGTTTTTTAGAATAATTTTTGGAGCCGTGAGAACATAAAATAAATACATAGGTAACGCTTGTAGGATTGACTAGAACAACGTTAACCTACCCAAAAAATTGAGAGCCCTTAGAGTCCAGTTAGAAAGCTTCGCCCTCATCTTGTCTAACAAATATTGCCATGATATCTTCTTGATGATGTAATCAGAAAGTGAAGCCCCTAGGTAATTTGAAGGAAAAGTACCAGATTAATAACCAAGAATTCTTAATACATTTCTATGGGTAACCAGGGGGGTGTTAAAGAAAAAAACTTGTAATTTTTCTTTGTTGATTTCTAGACCACTAGATTTTAGAAATTCACCGATCCCTTCTTTAAATTCCTTAGCTTCTTGAACCGAGGATAGTCCCCTTAGCATAGTTTCGTCGATGAATTGCTGGTGTGTTTGAGGAATCAAATATCTATGCAAATGCAGACCTTTATTTTACCATTCTAAACCATAGCTTTAATTGATCTTCCTAGAGCCTTCACCATTAAAATGTACAAAAGTGGAGAGAGAGGGTCTCACTACCAAATTCCTCTTGAAGCTTTAAAGGGAGAAGATGGGGTTCCATTGACTAAAATGGAGAAAAAGGCCGAAGCAAAGAGTTGAAGAATCCACTTGATCCACAATTCATGGAAGCCGAAGGCTTGAAGCATTTTCCCCATTAATTTCCAGCTGATTTTATCATAAGCCTTCGAGAGGTATGATTTAATAAACATACCTGAGCTTTTCATCACCTTCAATGAATCGATAACTTCATGAGTATATCACATTACATAAGGCTATAGGTCACAATTTATTGGGTGAGTCTGCTCTAGAATCCTTAGGGATAAGGGCAAGGAAGGTTGAATTGAAAAGTGTTAAGATCCCCCCCCATCCTCTTGGAGTCTTCCACAATCTCCCATACCTCCTCTTTTAACAAGTGCCAACAAAATTGAAAAAAAATATATGGTAAAACCATCCGATCCTAGATCTTTTCCCCCTTCCATATGCTTTATTTCCTCTTCTACTTCGTCCATTTCAATTAGTCTCATCAAGAGCTCATTATGCTCTTGAGTGACCAAAGCTGGTATATGCTTGACCACTCTATCTATTTCATGCCCTATATTAGGGATCTTCTTGTATAGTATATCCTCAAAGTAGGCGTTCAATTCCTATTCTATTTATTCTTGAGATTCCACGAATCTCCCCCCTTCACATTTGAGTCGAATAATCTGATTCATCTGTCTGTGTTGAATCGCTGCCCCATGAAAAAACCTGGTGTTCTTGTCCCCATATTTGAGCTACCTATTCCTTGACTTCTATTTCCATAGAAGATCCTCTTGAATTTATCGAGTTGAGCCATCAAATCCATTTATTCCTTCTTCAAATATTTCGTGTACCCATTTCTTTGAATAAATCTCTGCATATCTTCCATTTGATTCTACAACCTTCTTTTCTCCTGGAATATATTTCCAAACGATTCCTTATTCCATTTTTTCACTTTCTCCTTGATGAATTTTATTTTTTTTTGAAATTTGTACATTAAGGATCCTCTAGGTGGAATGAAGTCCCTTCACCACTGATCAACCTAACCCTTAAAGTCAAGGTGGGACAACCAAATATCCTCAAATGCACGCCTACTTTTTCCCACATCAAGCTTACCAACCAATGGTTTGATCCTACTGCTGGCAGAACCATCACTGAAAGATCACCCCCTCCTACCACTACCGAATCGGAAACCAATAAATGATCTAACCTTGAAGCAATATGTCTTTCTCTCGCTCATTTATTGTTCCAAGTGTATAGATTATTCGACGTCCTTAGATCCACCAGATGAAAATTCTCTATTAGGTCCCCAAATTTGAGATTGAAGTTATTTAACCTTCTCTTCCCTCCCTTCTTTTCCTCTAGGATTTTAATCATATTAAAATCCCCTCCAATGATCCAGTGTTTCTTCCCTACCCACCCACTCAGGGCTTCTAATTCTTTTAAGAAATCCTCCTTAAGGGAGGCTTGGTGAGTACCGTACACATTTGAGATAATCCCCTTCATTGTAGTACCTAACACATGAAACTCTGCTGAAATAATATGCTTAGCAACCACAAAATTTGACATACTTACCTCATGATGGTTCCACCAAAGCACTACACCTTCAGCTGACTGCTTTGCATCAATAGCTATAAGTTCTCTCCCTTTCCAGATCTTCATTCCCTTCATTCCCTTCATTCTGAGTTCACTTTCTGAACATTTCGATTCTTGTATCGTCATGATAGTGGTTTTTTCATTCTCTATCTTTATTTTCAAATTTTTTCTCTTTCTAAGGCTATTCAAACCCCTCATGTTTGAAGAGATGATTTTCATTGCTAGGATTTGGAAATTGCTTGTAAAGCTTCTCTGATGGTGGGGTATTGCCCTGAATCCACTAACCTCTCCCCTACTTCCTTTATCCTTTTCCTGTTACTCCTTCTTCCGCTTTTATCCCTACTGATATACTTGCTACCTTCGTTTTCTTTAAGGGGCTCAACGATCACCCCTAGCATTTTCGAAGGAAGATTTTTGAGATTACCTCTTTGAGAAGGCGAACCTGGTGGGCCAGGATGTAGCTAGTTTCTATGTTTGCACATGCCTTCTCAATCCCATCTAAGTCGAGTTCACCTAACTCCAAATACTCTACCCCTTCTACCTACATGTCCGTATCATCCCCTTCATCTCTATTCTTTGGAATTCCTTGTTCCGAGTCTTCGTTACCCTTTTCTTCTCCATTCACCTTTGCATCCTCCATATCTATTTTCGAGACCTACATGTCTTTATAGATCTTATTCAATATCTCATATCTATTCTCAGTTTGAAAATTCTTGTGAACCTCAGGCCCCGATCCTCTTCTTGCTTGTCTTTCCCCGCTCGTTACCTTCGTGAATCCTGTTGCATCTTTTTCCTCCTTTTTTTTCGGTGTCATGGACATGTTCAGGGGGGAATATCTAAAAATATGCCCGTGTTCATGGCACCTTCTACACCTAAATGGAACATTTCCATAGTCTAAAGATTGAGTCCATTCCGCATATTCCCAAGATAAATTGATAGCCTCTAGTTGTTCCTTGGATAGATCCATATAAACAAAGATCCTTGGACATGATGTATATCTCATTGTTTTCATTTTATCCGATATTTTCACAAAATTTCCTATCACATTCACCACATCTACTAGGATCTCCTCCCTCCAATATTCCTCCTGTAGAGAGTAGAGGCAAATCCAAATCGGTGCGACCGTTAGATCCTCCTTGTCCGGGTTAAAATGCTCCTTCCAAACCTTTAAGAATAATCCCGTCGAATTAAATAAGGATGGTCCTCCATCCACGATTCTATTCCAGTCCTCCAAATTAAATAATATCACTGTGAAGAAGCCTTTCGCTCCTAGTTGCAGATCATAGTGGCCCTTCAGTTTCCACATCCCATTAATCCACCAAGTTAACACTTTTTCCGATGGCCAGATCCCATTAAATTTTCCTATCAGTGCATGGTCCTTCATATACTGTATATGTGATCTGAGACCCTCGGATTTGATCTGAAGAAAAGGGATTGCATTTGATTTGGGAATACAGTTCCTTGGTATCCTAACCTATTTCACGTTCACTTGATGACCTTTGAGCCCGCTTGACCCTTCTCCTCCTGCTCTCAGAGATGATCCTATCTCGATGTTCGTTTGAAATCCTTTTCCCTTGCCTTGGTGGGCGGGGTTCTCCCCCTCTTCGAATCCCCCATACCTTGTTATGATCAGTCCTGTACATTGTTGAAACCATCCTCGTCACAACCACTCTCTGAAAAAACCCTAAACCCAATACAAACCCTCCCTCCTGCTCACCATCCGTTTCTCAAGAGAAGGATCAATTTCTTGCCCTATTTTTCTTGCAGTAGTGTTGATCTTGTGGAAGTCAAAGATAATAAAAATTTCTTAAAATTTTTGTAACATGCCAAAGTTTGGTCTTGATTAATAAAATAAATTAGATATTGTGGAGATATATCTTTCTTTGTTTGTGTTGGTTATTTTTGTTTGTTCAATTAAAATTATGACTGTGGTTACCATTCTATTTGGATGCTTGAGTTGTTTATTATTATAGCCATAAAAAAATTTTTGTTGTGTGTTTGACTTGTAGGGAGGCATATTCCCTTTGCATCAAGTGGTATCATAAGAGGTTGAGCCTACATTGGTTAGGACCAAGGATATTTGAGTCTCATATTGAGTAAATTGTGAGTGTTGGTGAAGTGGGAGCACATAAGAAGAGTTCCGATAATAAAATCACAGTGATGGAAAATAGAGGAAGATGTTCTGGAAGATCCTAAATACCAAAGTGTGCAAAATATGTGAACGATATTGCAGAGATGGTGAGGACAATGATGGATAAAATGGATTATGTGGAGGAAACCCAAAGGAAAGGTATTGTAGATGTGGTACAAGACATTAGTGACAATGAAGAAAAATTGAAGACTATAAGAGAAGAAATATAATAGCACATGACAATAGAATACAGAATGATCATAGCAATCGATGGTAATGGAGGTAAACCTAAAATTGATACTCATGTCTATTCTAGAAGTTTAAATCTAGAGGAACTGATAGATTGGATAGGAGAAATAGAAAAATTCTTTGAATTTGAGGAGATCATAGATCCTAGGAGAGTTAGGTTTTCCAATACAAAATTTAAAATTCATGCTTCTTTAGAGTGGGATAAGTTGCAATTGAATAGAGAAAGTTATGGTAGAGAAAATATTAAAACTTGGGATAGGATGGTGTCAGAGTTGAAGGATAAATTTTTACTTGTAGATTATGCTTGAAATCTGTTAAGAAGATTGCAAAATTTCAATGCAATTGGTGATGTCATCCAAGGAGTACAAAGAGGATTTTTGCATGCTTTCTATAAGGTTTTGGTAGAATGAGGAGAGTCTAGAATCCATTGTGAGGTACATGAATGGTCGAAGTTATGCCATTCAAGATGAGTTTAATTTTTTAAATTTTCATTTAGTGACAGAGGCTTACCAACTAGCTATGAGGATTTAGGGGAAATTGTTGAGGAAACAAAAAACCACGAGAAAATATTTAGGATATGAAAGAGGACAATAGGAAGAAAAAAAAGTGGAAGAGAATGGAAATACCTCTCACACTATGGATCAACCTACTAGAAGAGGATTTAATGTCAACAAAGGAAGAATTTTTTTGGCTAGTCACATGTGGAATTTAAAGGACATTCTATATGGTTCAAAACCCTAATCTAATAGGGAGTTGAGGCATGCAAAAACCCTAAAACTAAGCCTAGATGGCTATCAAGACATTGTTAAATATCTGTCCACTAGGAGAAGAAGGGGTTCCATTCGTATGATATTAGCATATTGTTCCATAGTTGAGCAAGAGAGAGGGATTGGATATTAGAGCATAATAGAGGAAGTACGAGATCTTGTAGTAGCCATACAGTCTACAATGTCATAGTTTACTCCATAGAGAGTGGCATTTTCTTTGTATTTACATTGCATATGGGAGAAGAAAGAGGCAATGCATGGTCCTCATTTATGGTAGGGTTTTCCACATAGTGGGTTTTCCTAGGGTATATCTTGTGTTATTTGTGTGGATGTGTTATTTTTCTCTATCTATTTTCCTTTCAGTTTAGTTTATTTTAGAATTTTATGGATTAAAGCTAACATAATGAATCTTAAATCTTTAGTAAACATTGCATAACTAAGGGTTTGCGTAAACTTGTAATATTTGTTGTAATGAACTATTCCAATGGAATATCCATGACAATTTATAAATCATATTGGTATCATAGTAGTTTTATTTGGGGTTTTAGTGAGAAATTGCAGGATCATGGAGTTGGTGAAAAAAAGTCTTCAAACCCTAGCCATGGAAAATGAGTATAATGGAGAACCAAGGGATGAATAAGAAGAATGGTTTATGAATATGGAAATACAATTTTCTTATATCTCTCACAATACATCAACCCTCATGGTGTCTCTAGAGAGAAAGTTTGGACCTTCTAGGGAGTTTGGAAGATCTAACTTAGAGGTAGGATCATATGGAAAATTGAGGGACACTGAAGACCTAGAAAAGGAGTTAAAAACGGTGCTAGATAAAGAGAAACCAAGTTACAGTAGCAATAACTCTTCCTTGTAGTGCTCTGGTTTCTGGCAGAGCACTTTGACAAGGTTCTAAACTAATTTTCTGTACAGGTTTGTTTTTGAATAAATAAATAAAAATATTATTTAATCGTTTACTATTTTTCCTATTACTATAGATGTAATTTCTCTTTTTAGTTATTTGCATCAACATTCTAGAGGTAAAATAATATCTATTTCCATTTACATGATTCAGCATATATATATATATATATGATTTAGCATAAGTTTAAAACATGATTAATGTAATAATTAACAAGGAAAATCCTGTTTCCTGAATGTGCTCGAAGGTTGTAGAAGGTTGTAGATTGTCCCGTAGCTTGCCGTAGATTTCCCTCCCGATCATCCGTAGAGCTTAGCAACCAATCGAATGAACCAACCTACCTACTAGCTATTATCTTGATGGCCCTTGGAAATCAAGGGATTTCCAAGCCCCCGAGATCACAAACTGATAATCCCGAGAGCAATACTTTCCTGATCTCCACTCCTTTCTTCACTTAGTTCTCTCCTCTGCTACCTTCAAATTTCCTCTCAATATCCTCCTTCCAAAAAAAGTCTCCCTCTAATCCTTTTACCCTTCCCTATATACCTTTCCTCCTTCATTTACCTTCAGGCTCACTCCACCGCCCTCCATTCCCTGTATTCAAACTCAATAGAATAAAATATAATATCTTTACATTCTGTTCTTCTTGAGCAGTTCAATAGTTAAGGATAATTGGGTTGGTTTCAATGCTTTTAATGTACATCATTTAATGATTCTTGAAATGTGTAATTTAGGACTTCCATGAGACGGTGGATCGATTATTAACCCTATCATCTATTTAATATGTTGATTAAGATAATAATTAAATTGTCATCATGTTGACTCTTTAAATTTGAAATAGGTTGTTGGATTTAAATTTCAAATCTAATTTCAGACCACTTGAATGACATGGCAGTTCTTTATTTATTTATTATTATTATATTTTAAGGAGTCCTATCTTAATTTACTTAGTTCCTTTTTGATAATTAAATACTACCTTTACATAATTCATAAATCAAGTTTTCGAACAAGCATCTTTATACTTTTTAACTTATTTATTTTGAATAATTCCACATATTTACTTATGATTTTGTGTAATGGACACATTTATTATTAGTAATTTTAGTTTAGTACTAAACATAACAATACACACAATATTAATTAATAATTATCGTAATTAATGTAGTAATAATAATTGATGGTAAATATCAATATCAACATTTATTTGTTTAACTGCTAAGTACCCTAGCACTAATCTAGTACTTTTAATCAACAAACAATGTACATTTAATGGTTTACTTAATCACAATTAACAGTTAAACAATACAACTTCCCAAAGTTTATGTTTGTCAATGACATTTCATATTGACAACACTTATCTTAATTTACTTATTACAATGTTTACATATAATTAATACATAGCTTAATTGACTTGTTTTACACATAATAAATTAGTTAATATTCATTAATCGAATTCGGTCAATGCATAATTAACATATTTACTTATGACAACTTATCCAATTATTCAATGTTAGGTATTGTATATCGATACTAGCGTACAGGTGCAAAGTGTGCATGCATGACCAGCGTATGCATAGATCATAAATGTACTATAGACAACCAGCTTCCCACCTATACATACCTACTAACTAATTAATAGTAATCTCCCGCAAGCATGCAAAACAAGCACATATATACTTTTACATCCTGAGTTGTTTAACAATTAATCCTTTAAGATTTCAAATCATTATCTTTATGTTTACATTAGTTTAATCAATTAAGAACAAGGAAGGGTTCCTACTACCACTAACTCAGAATCAAGGTAAACCCAACCCTCAATAGTACTAACTAACATATCCTCCCATCCTAACCTACGTCTGCATCCTCCCTATCCTTCCTCTGCTAGTACAAAAGTGGATGTCGAACTCGCCGACCTAACCACATAGAACCTGAGAGCGATAGCGTCGACTGAATAATAGACCTATCCTCTCCTAGCAGGCATCCGACCATCGTCATCACAACAACATGGGGAGTGTATCTCAGCACGACCCTCCCATGACCTCGGGTATCATGGAAACATAGGGTGGGAAACACATCCATCCCTCTTAACATACTGGGCCTACGCCCTTATCAACTCATACTTCGTTGCTATCAAGATTATCAGTTCATGTCATTGTATCATCATTTTTGGCTGCTAGGGTTTTACTGTATGAACAAGTTCTTATCCCATATATCAGATCAAGTAATTGGCTATCCCATAGCCCTTATGTCCCATAGGTTAGTATTTCGCAAAATACACATTTCATAGAAAGTATTTCCCATCGATCGCCAATTGATCCATATTATAAACATCATTTTATTTATTGTAACAATTTTGTGTTGGAGAAAACTTCCTATGGCTTGGGGTGGACCACAACAGATAGCTGACTACCAGAAATTAACTCAATTCCCAACGCAATGCTATATAAATGACAATGCTAAGATAATGAAGAATACAACCAACCTCGATCCAAACGTTTGGTGTAGATGCCCGTTGGAGCTTTCAATCTGTGCACTTGAACCTGCAAATTAGTCTTGACAGCTAATATACAACAAGCCCATATAATATATAAATGACATTAACATCATCGATAGCAATGGTCCATGATATTATAAGTAAATGCAACCCAATGTAATATAAACACATTCACAACATTGATGGACGAGAATATGAGTATTTCTATTAATAAATAACAAGAAATACAATGTGATACGACCTCTTGTTGACAACCAATATGAACCAAGATCCAGGTCAATCCACTTGTGCCTCCACCACTTCAATCCTCCATATAATGGCAAACTCAAACTATGATAGGAGTTTGGAAGGTGAGCATAAAGGGTTCACAACTACAAGGATCAATGAGTGTAGACTCAAGATAGGGCAGAAATCCACTAGAGTTCTCTTTCTCTCCTTTCTCCTCCCATCCATAAGCCATATGTGCTCAATATATAGTCCTCTCAAAGGTAGATGAAAGGACACATCGAGGCATTTCTGGGACAGATGGAGGATCAAAGGTCACCCAATGACCTTTTTTGGGAGTAAAAAGTAATTAACTAGTGATTTCTACCATTTTACATGATACCCGCGGGCTATAGTGATGCAACTCGCGGGTACGCCCACTGTAATGATGCAGCTACCGTACAAAGAAAAAAATAGGGAAAAATAGTGTCTCTGGAGGCATAGAAAGTGGATCTGAGTCAGTAAAATGGATCCTCTAGGCCAAAGAGTGCTGATGCTCACAAGGTGGAAAATTACATTGTAACAGATGCACCCTAATGTGTGAGGTCAGAGAATGGTGCTACGATGGACGAAATACATTATAGATCTCAGAAGTGGAGTGATGGAGACACAAGTGGAAGGAGTGGCTCACTGATCATAATACAATAGTATCCCTGAGTACATGTCGGTATAGTACAAAAATATGATAAAATTGTAAAATTAGTCACAACAGATCTAATGAACAAGTAAATCAATCACAACAGATGAACATAGAAAATATGGTGCAAAACTGTGCAAAACATGCAGCAGTGCTCAATATCCCAATAAGGGTGAATGAATTACAATACAAACTATCACAATGACTAAGCAATTCGAATTGCCTAAGTAGGTCATTCGAATCACTGAATGGAGTAGCTTGACTCCAACTAGGAGTCCTCATCATCAATCAGTGGTGGTCATCAATGCACAAGAACCAGTCATCCAGGTGTCAATCTGAGTCTAACTGAGTGTGTCATGGGTAACTGAAGTGTGTAGCACTGATTAAGGGAAGGAGGCTCAGTGGGGGCGCATGGGAGGCTAACTGAAGTCAGAACAAGTCATCTAATCAATCTGGAGGTCCAACGGAAGTGAAACAGTCAGTCGGGAGTGAAACTAGCCTCAAATCAGGGAGAATCGGAGCTAACTGAGTGTAACTGAAGTGGAATTGCAGTGGTAGGTGAACAAGTGCACCCTTCTCTGGCAGTAGGTGAGAAGTGGGCGCATTTCAGCCTAGGAGGGCTAAAACGCTGAAGGAAGTGGCTCCCGGGTGCTAGAATAAGGTGTCTAAGGTGCTGGAGGCATCAAACTGGTGACTGGGATGCATGCAAAGTGGATGCAAGTGCATGCAAACCCTAGAATTTGCATGCAAACCCTAATTGCATGCAAGATCCTGAAAAAGATGATGTGGATATCCGAACACCCCCCCTCAAGATAGACTATGATGTGCAAAAAATAATGTGGGGCCCTGGTAACTAAGACCAAAGGTCACCCCGATACAATAATCCAAAAAATGCTGAAAATAAACTAAGTGAGGAAAGAGGGAAAACCTAGTGGGAAGAAATCCCCCCCTCAAGCTAAAGCATAATAATGAATCAATCTGTCTCCACCATGATGGAACTCACCCCCAACAGTGAACGGAGGTAAGAGAACTTCTTCTTAGTGAAGCTCTTGGTGAAGATGTCTGCAATTTGCTCATCAGTAGGGCAATATTGCAGAATGATGGTGCGGTCATGCACCAACTGTCGAATGTAATGCATATGAATCTCAATGTGTTTGGTCCTCTGCCGCTGAACTAGATTTGTGGAGATCTTGATAGCACTTTGATTGTCACAAAATAGGACAGTCGAAGTAGTTCCACCAAAACCAAACTCGGAAAGAATACCCTGCAACCAAACTGCCTGAATGCAGGCATTGACTGCCCCTCGATACTCTGCCTCTGCTGAAGAAAGTGCAATGGCTGATTGCTTTTTGCTGGAACAGCAAATAGCACCATGACCAATCATGAAAACATAACCAGAAGTGGACTTCCGATCAATGCTATCACCTGCCCAATCTGAATCAGTAAAACCAATGAAATCAAGCTCAGAATCTGCAGCATAATGTATGCCAAAATGTCTCGTACCTTGCACATACTGCAAGATCCGTTTGGCTGCTCACCAATGAAGATCATGTGGCTGCTGCATATATCTTGACACGGCACTCACGGCATATGAGATATCAGGCCTTGAGTGTGTCAAATAAAGTAGTGAACCTATCAACTATCGATACATACTGCAATCTGCAAGCGGTGTAGAATCTCCCTCCTCAAGACTGATTCCTGAGAGGAATGGGAATGGGGCTGCCTTACATTCAGCCATATTAAACTTCAATAATAGGTCGGAAGCATATTTTTGATGAGATATAGTGATCCCATCAAAATTTTGAGCTATCTCCAATCCCAAAAAGTGACTCAGCAAGCCCAAATCGCTCATGTCAAAAGCTAGATTTAAGGCAGATTTTAGCTTGTTTATTGAAGTAAGTGTGCTACCAGTAATGAGAAGATCATCAACATAAAGTACAACAACCAACAAATTACCTTTAACTCGCTGAATATACACATTCGGATCAGATTTGCATCTTTGGAAATCCTGAGAAAGAAGGAAGGAGTCCATCTTTGCGTACCAAGCTCTTGGGGCCTGTTTTAACCCGTACAAAGATTTCTTCAATCTGCAAACCAATGATGGATCTGATGTATAACCCTCTGGTTTCTGCATATATACCTCTTCAGCAAGGTCTCCATGTAAAAATGCACTCTTCACAT
This sequence comes from Larix kaempferi, assembly GCA_027924585.1. Taxonomy (NCBI): domain Eukaryota; kingdom Viridiplantae; phylum Streptophyta; class Pinopsida; order Pinales; family Pinaceae; genus Larix; species Larix kaempferi. The sequence continues at coordinate 2,632,939 of BSBM01000241.1, read as the reverse complement.
CCATGTGGTGCACCTCCCAGTGCTTGGATGCGGAAATAGCTAAAACAAGGCAGATGGAATCCATCTTTGCAACCGGTGCAAAGGTCTTAGTGTAGTCCACTCCTTGGACTTGGGAGAAACCTTTTGCCACCAACCTTGCTTTATATTTTCTGATAGTGCCATCAGCAGCAAATTTAGTATGGTAGACCCGTTTACACTTCACTAATTTTCTTCCAGGTGGAAGAGAAACTAGCTCCCATGTGTTGTTCTTTTGAAGAGAACTGTACTCTTCATCCATGGCACTTTTCCATCTCGGATCTCGATGAGCAGAATAGTATGATGTAGGATTTGAACCAGCCATCAAATAAAAAATATCAGGAAGAAATGGATCAGCAATAGAAAGAGCCATACCTGCTCTTTGAAAGTCTGCTCTTGTTCGTCTCGGATCAGCAGGATTTCCAAGGTTCGAACCAACAGATTGTAGAGTGTTTTGGGCCCACTTTGGTAACTGAGGGGGATCATAATGGTCGGATTCCGAACCTGATATTTCATGATCATCATATGCTGCTACAATATCATAAATATCAGAACTCATACCTTCATTATCGCTGCACGGATCTTCTTCTGGTGAAGGCGGTGAATCGACAGTCTTCTCCTCGACTAGTTGCAATTCTTGAAGCGGTTCTTCAAATTGCACACTGCGCTCTATGAATATCTTTTTAGATATGATATCCATGAGTTTATATGCTTTTGATTCTTCCCCATATCCTATCAATATGCACTCGGTACTTTGTGGATCCAAAGCTCGTCTCTTCTCGGAAGGAATTCTAGCCCATGCAGTAGAGCCAAAAACTCTCAAATTTGACACATCCAGTTTGTGACCAAAGAATGCTTCGAAAGGAGTCATACCTTTCACGGATGAATGTGGAACACGGTTCTGTATATATGCAGCAACATTGATTGCTTCAGCCCAAAGATTTGCAGCCAAACCTTTTGATTCAATCATGCATGTAGCCATCTCTTTCAGTGACCGATTTTTCCTTTCCGCTACACCGTTCTGCTGGGGTGTGTAGGGAACTGTATGTTGGATCTTAATTCCGCTTTGGGCACAAAGTTGCAGCAACTCGGATTTAATATATTCCCCACCATTATCAGATCTAAGAGCTTTGATCTTTCTCTCAGTGGCGGTCTCAACAGAAGCCTTAAAATCCTTGAATTTTCCAAGCACTTCTGACTTGTTTTTGAGAAAGAATACCCATGTAAAGCGGGAAAAATCATCAATAAATGTAAAAACATACCTTGAACCATTTAATGACATATGGGGCAGCGGACCACTGATATCAGAATGGATCAATCCCAAAATAGTATAAGCTCTGCTAGCTTTTCCGCGGTCGAATCTGTGCTCGGGGTGCTTCCCAATAATGCAACCAGTGCATATTCCCTTCGAGGAACGGAGTTGTGGAATCCCATCTACCATGGATTTATTTGATATCAGAAGCAAATATTTATAATTAAGATGTCCAAATATTTCATGCCAAATCCTACTAACCTCATTACCATGTGTGCGAAGAGCAGTGGGATTTGCAAGCGGAATAAAGTGTGAAAACTCATAGCATTTTGCAGTGTGATTTGCCTTTCCGACTGCAACTAGTCTTCCACTTTTGATATCAGAAATTTCAACTGTATTAGGGCTGAATGTAACTTGCTTCGGTTCACCAGTGTGTGCCATTTGATACACAGAAAGAAGATTTGAAGCCAAGGAAGGCACATAGAGAACATTCTGAAAGCTTCCATGATCTACATGAATCGTACCTTTGTCCTTTGAAGAAATTTTTGAGTCATCTCCCAAATGGATGGGGATGGAGCTGTTTGGATCGAATGAGGAAAAAGAATCAATATTTGCAGCCATATGATTTGATGCACCCGAATCTATCAAGAGAGTAGTGGGCTTCGAAACCGTTGCCATGAGTGCTTGTCCTCTTTCATGATCATCATTCCTATCCTTCTTCCATGCACCGTCAGGAAGGGTTATGTTGTTCTTTTCCAAAAGGAGGGCCATTTGATCTATAGTCTTCTTCATACATGAACTTTTGGGATGAAAGCCACGGTTACAATAAGTACATTTAGATTTTTGGTTACCTTCTTTGCCCTTTTGCTTGGATTTCGAACTGGATGGTGCATCCGTTTGTTTGCCTTTCTTCTTTTGCTTGTTAGGCTCGAATTTGGGCTTCTCCTTCTTCTGCTTTCCTTTACCATTCGTGATCTTGGGTCCTTGAACATATAGGGCTGAATCTTTGGAGCTTATGGACCCCATTTGAACCAACTTGTCATGCTCTTTTGTGACGGACTCAATGAAGGCATTCAAGGTAGGCATCTTCCAATTCGGGGTAGTTAGCCGACTGGAATTGAAAGTAGAGACAAATACCGAATAATCTTTACCAAGCTTGCTGAGAATGGAGAGGATCAATTGTTTATCCTCTTTGATAACTCCACTGTTCTTCAATTGCATGTTCAAGTTCTTGAATTTTGTGAAGAATTCATTAATGGTCTCGAAATTCTCAGGACTAAGGCCAATCAAATTATTCTCTAATTGAAAATCCCTAAGCTCGTCCTGCTTGCCAAATAGTGTTTCAAGTTGCTCCCATATAGCTTTTGGGGTCTTCAATCCGCTGAGATGGAAGTGAAGATCTTTGGAGATGGAGAGACAAAGAAGACCACAAGCTTCATCAAGCTTGTTGTAGTGTTTGGTTCGATCTGAGACATTGTTTGGCTCCAATTCAAGACCAAGAGTGACTCGGTAGTAACCTTTTGAATGTAATATGATCTCCATATCATCTTTCCAATCAAAATAATTGAATGGGGTGAGGATAGGCTTTGAAGAAGAGTATTCCATTGCTAGGAGCGAGTCAAACTGATGTAGAAGGAGCTTGCATGCACAGTGTAGCGAATGCAATTGATGGAGACAATAAACCAAGAACAGTAAGGTCAAACAATCCACCCTTTTAGAGTTGCATCACACCTGGGATTGGAGATCAAACAATGTTGAATGGGTCCAATGTATCAGATCCAGGAATTATGTGGAAACTCAAGCTTCTGGAGTGGTATTGGAATTATTTTCAAGCTTTGCATGCACAGGAGCGAATGCCCTTGAGATATCTCATGCCAAATTTTTTTGCAATTTGAGCAATTCAGTCAAATATTCTTGTAAAAGCACATGTAGAAAAGAGATCTTGTCCCTACAATGGATCTGATACCATGTAAAATTAGTCACAGTAGATCTAATGAACAAGTAAATCAATCACAATAGATGAACATAGAAAATATGGTGCAAAACTGTGCAAAACATGCAGCAGTGCTCAATATCCCAATAAGGGTGAATGAATTACAATACAAACTATCACAATGACTAAGCAATTCGAATTGCCTAAGTAGGTCATTCGAATCACTGAATGGAGTAGCTTGAATCCAACTACGAGTCCTCATCATCAATCGGTGGTGGTCATCAATGCACAAGAACCAGTCATCCAGGTGTCAATCTGAGTCTAACTGAGTGTGTCATGTGTAACTGAAGTGTGTAGCACTGATTAAGGGAAGGAGGCTCAGTGGGGGCGCATGGGAGGCTAACTGAAGTCAGAACAAGTCATCTAGTCAATCTGGAGGTCCAACGGAAGTGAAACAGTCAGTCAGGAGTGAAACTAGCCTCAAATCAGGGAGAATTGGAGCTAATTGAGTGTAACTGAAGTGGAACTGCAGTGGTAGGTGAACAAGTGCGCCCTTCTCTGGAAGTAGGTGAGAAGTGGGCACCTTTCAACCTAGGAGGGCTAAAACGCTGAAGGAAGTGGCTCCCGGGTGCTAGAATAAGGTGGCTAAGGTGCTGGAGGCATCAAACTGGTGACTGGGATGCATGCAAACCCTAGAATTTGCATGCAAACCCTAATTGCATGCAAGATCCTGAAAAATATAATGTGGATATCTGAACAAAAATGGCCATGAATAGGCAGTACATATGTCATAAGTGATCATAGCCATGATCCCTCTACAGTAAGAAATGGTCTCTTGCTGAAAAGGAGACAACTAGTGCAAACCGGAGGTACAAACTGCTGATATCTGAGAGGTGATATCTCAGATGTAAAGTCATAGTCATAAGTAGCATACTGAATGCCACTATCGCCTGAGGTCTTCTACACAAGTCTTCGATGGTGCAAGTCCCATCAAGTGAATAAAGGAGTTGAGGTCGAACCTGATGTGACATCGTATGATTACTGGTTAATGACGTATAACGTTAACAAATGCGAGATAACCCACCAATAATGAAAATGGGCATCAAGGCACAAAGCATAATCATCCAAGTGCGAATAGATGTGTTGAGGTCAAACACTAGGATGATTCCATCGATCAGGGGACATTGATGTATTCCCAAAACTATCGATGGCGAGAGAACTTGCCACTAATGACTGCAAGCCTCAAGGTACTCAAATGAACTCTAAGCTTCAAGTTCCATAATAAATGGGTTGAATTCGACGGAACGAGACTCACTGGAAGGAGGGCATTAAGGAATCCCCCATCAACCAGCACGAGGTACCAGCTATGCTGAAATATTTGGAAGAACTCAGGTGAAACGGACTGACTCAATAAGGATGGCCGACATGCAATAGTTAAGAGATCTGAGGAGTGGCCGATTCTTGTTTCAGGACTTCCTTTGAACAAGAGCATGAGCAGATGGATAGACTCAGGAAGCATAGACTCAATATAAACTATGCGATGCAGGAGGCATCACAAAGGGCTCCATAATGACTAGAAGCGTAACCAATCGGTGGACTAAACTGAGAAACAAGTATATCTCCTAAGGTCCAACTATAGTCCCGACTCATAATGTATGGAGTGGAATGAATGCTCTGTTCAAAGGAAACACAACAGCTGTCAACTAGAAGTAGTAACCATAATCCCGTCTGGATTTTTGGAATATTTGATTTTTTTGGTCTTTTTCATATTTGGGAAAGCTTGAAAAAGAATAAAATTGCTTATAGTACAACACGTGAGGGAACGAGTGTCAAATAGCGAGCAAACTAGTTCCAAGCAGTGGAACATACCTATGATCAATGCAAGGAAGCATGTGCAGGATGTGGACACTCGGGGGAATGTTTCCTCAGGGTAAGGGGTCATCAAGCTGTGAAAGATAAATTAAGGCTCTGCTTGGTTCAGAAGGTAAAGTTCTCAGGCACATGGCTAATAAGTGGGTAAGCGGGAGCTAGCACAAGGCTCAAGCGACAAGCAGGATAATGCAATGCAATCACAACTTGACATAAAAGGGGAGTCCTTTTTCCTAAAGTTAGTCTCCTCACCCAAAAAAGTGTAAAATAATGAGAGAAGAACTCTTCTAATCACGTATGACTAGAGTATACCTTTTCTGTAATTAATCCACAAAGGTCCGGAAAAGGGGTAAACTTATACCTAAGTGGATGTCGCTTCAAATCCTTTAACGAGTCTGAAATGGCAAGTATACTCGGAAATCTTGTTTGATTTGAAAAATTCTAACAAGAGCTTAAAAAAGACTTTATAAAACTCTTTTCCGTAAAGGTTTAACAAGCCTGAAAAACTAAACTCGTGACCTTCTTACTGTTTTTAACGAGCCCGAAGTAAAGGTGGAAGAATGCTCGTAATGGGAGCAGACGAGTGTCAGGGACATGTGAGACTAGTTCCAAGTGCATGGAACAAAGCTATGCATAATGCAAGGAACATGAGCAAGATAAGGACACTCAGGGGGTGTTTGCGAATTCGGATAGTAATAGGTTCAAATGCATCATAACAATGGGGAGGCCTAAACCTATATGCAAGGTTCCGAATATTCCTGCCATGACCGAAGCAAATTTCGAAAAGGACTAGTAAACAAGTATAAGTCCAGCTAAGAATCCTGTCTCCAAGAAACATAAGTACCAATATCATCTTTAAAACGAATGTAAAGAAAAATCTGATACAAGTCACTGCGGTAGAAACATTTTCAACTTCACTATTATCACCCTCAAACATAATGCAGGGAGAGCTAACCACTGAAGGTTCCATAGTACCAACACCTGAGGGACCAAAATGATCAACTTCGGAATGAAGAGCAAAGCTGAAGGATGTGGAGGAATCTGTAGTGGAAAATTCATCATCATGGGATTTGGAAATTCTAGAAGTAGAATCGAACTCATCAGGATCATCGATTTGCGGATCTATAGGAGAGTCTACAGACTCATCACTAGGGAGATGAAACTTTAATGTCAAACCGGGGCTAGACAAAACTATGCCTGGATCAAAATCCAAATGCATGGCAGGTTGTACTCTAGGCTCATCTCATTCAATAAGATCAAGGGTAGGAAGGAAATAAAATTGATGATGAGAATCCTCCCAAGGCTTGTCTTTACCATTCACGGCCTCGATAAAAATTTCATCTGAAGGTAAAATACCATCGAGGAAACCATGTGAACAAGATAGGTTGATGACACACGCGGGCAGCATAACAGGATCTTCCTCTATTTTCCATGAAGAAGAGAAATCCGAATCTGCAATGGCTTGTTGAACATCTTGAGAATCAAGATCGATTGCAGACAAGGGCATATCCATTCCGATGTGAGAAATGTCTCCAGACGGGGAACTCGTGGAAGGTGGATCCCACGGATCACTAAAATATGAGGTCCAGAAAGGTACATTATTCAATGGAGGAGGCGCATCATCGGAAATGGTTTCAATAAAAGCAATCGGTGAAGGGAAATAATAAGGTCCCATCAATGAGGGGTACAATCCGACACCCATATTCCCAGTTTCCAGCTAAGAATCTGTAACTTGCGGGACTATGGGTCCCATGGATGCTATGGGAGGAGGATTAATGAAATCCAATTGATCGATGGTCACAATCTTGCCTTCGTGTGGAAAGAAAATGATCTTGAATATAGTAGATGCGACAACTTTCATAGCGTACATCCAATTCCGACCCAGTAAAAGGTTGTAGTCGATTGGTGCATCAACCACTTCGACTTCAATATGCACAGGTTTACCTCCCAAGTGGACAACAAGGGAAGGGATTATCCCATGCAGCTTAAATGACTACCATCAAATGCGGTGAGCATGGTCCTAGACATGAGTAGAGGAGGAGAGCCAAGAGCTTTCCAACAAGATAAAGACATCACTGACGCAAAAGTTCCTTCGTCAACCACCGTTCGTTTGACAAAATTTTTAAGGCACTCCACATGGATTTAAAATGCCACATGGTAAGTTAAGTGAGGTTGCACATCAGTAGTGTCGAACTTGATGACGTTGGGACTTCCTCCATCTTGAACTCCTAATGCACACAAAAGGGCATGCCTTTGAGAAGGACACTCCTGTAAAACCTCAAGAGCCGACATGGCACACGGAGTTTGGCCCAAATCTTCTACAATAGAGTAGTTTTGGGTGACTTGGGCATTGGGATTATGCGTAGAGTGCTTAAGCACACCTTTCGGTATCTGTGACATAATAGAGGGCTTCTCGATATGCAAGGAATTATCAGGAGGAGGGGGAGGCTCATTCCCCATATTAGGTTATGGTGCAACATAATCACGTTGACGAGTAGCAACACTAGCCTCCGATTGGACCATATTCACGCATCCATAACCACTAGTATTGGAAGAAGACGTAGGAGTCTCATTAGGTCCATAACCAGTGGCAGGAGCATGCGAAGCCATGTTTTGATGATGATGAGGAAGGGGATCCTTCAACACAGCTGGGCTCTGTGCCAAATGCTTCGATGCTTCTTCGATTAGAGGACACAAGTGAGTAAGATGATCTTCCCCACAAGCTTACAAAGAAATTTCATCTTACGCCTAGGTTTACGGTCCTCACCAGCATTTCTGCCTTCCTAAGGAGGGTTGGCATTCTCCTTACGAGGGGTATTGAGATTGCTATTATTGTTCCCATTTTTCCACCCTTATAGTTATTTTTCCCCTACTTCTTACCACCAGGCTGCTAGTTACCCGATGGTTTAGTCGTTTGCATAGTGTATACATCGGACGATGGGGTGGAAGTGGACGAGGTGTGAACCTGTCCGGGAGTAGACTAGTTTAGTGACAAATTTTGCATTTGATTAGCCACCAAATCTACAAGGCGAGTACTCATGGATCCCACAATGCCATCGACATGTGGTCCAGGAACTGTCTTAGGCTCATGTCTTGTTCACGGTGCATCAGGGATGATGTCGTACAATATGCTAGACTGAGAGTATAGTAAATCTAACTGCTGGACTTTTAAGATGGCTTGTTCCTCAGTCATAATACTGGACATCGAAATGTTCTTAGCAATATATGGGAGTAGATACTTGAGGAACCATTCCAACAGAAACTCTGGAGGAATGTTGGCTTTCACCAGTCGCTTCTGTTGATGCCACTCTTGAATGTGGTCAGAAATATGTGTGTCCTTATTCTGACGAAAAGTAGACAAAAGTTCAGTACCAGTATTGTAATGAACTGGAAACTGGAAATGATCCAAGAAAACCAAAGCGATCTCATTGAATCCCCTATAAGTGTTCCCAGGAAACTCAACATACCACTTCGCAACTGCCCCCGTGAGGGTGCATTGAAATAGTCGTAATCTAATGGAATCATGATTCAACGAGTTGGAAGAGCACCAAAGGTGAAATGTCGTGACATGATCACCCGAATCCTCACCACCTTTCCCCTCGAACTTAGGAATGTCCGAAGGAAGTTTGGTAGGAACCGGAGGCCAACTATTGTCGTGACACACTGGATCATTCGTGAGCTTCGAAAGATCCAAAAGATTCAAATGTGCAAGGAACGGGAGCTGCGGTTGGAAAGCTTGATTATAAGCTCCCATAAAAGGTTGGTTATAAGAACCTGAAGGATAGGAAGGACCAAATGCTTGACCATGAGCATTAAATTGCTGATTATATGGACCTGTCTTACCATAAGCGTGACCATGGCCATAAGGTTGATAACCTCCCTTGACTTGACCCGTATGAGAGTAAGCAGGTATATATGTGTTTTGCGCACCATATTGAGGTGGGTTGTACTGATGGCCATCACCGACTGTATTGTAGTAAGGGTTTCCACCATAAGTATGGGGCATATACATACTATTCATAGCGGGAACCATGTTGTAATAACTAGGATTATAGGGTATGTTCCCACCCCCAGCGTAAGTGTTAGAATTAGCATGAGCAGTTGTGTGGTGTCCATAAGCATAAGATGTATTCCCAGCCCCAACATTGGTGTTACTTGTAGCAGGAATGGTGGCGTTATGACCATGTGGATAAGGTATATTCCCACCTCCTACATTAGAATTACTAGTAGCGGTAGCAGATGTAAAAGTATGTGGTATATGTCCACCACCGAGGTTGGGAGGAGCGTTGACATTTGCGAAAGTGGTCGTAGGTTGACGACTAGCGACATGTGTATTAGGTGGTAGATGGCGATCGGGTTGTGAACAATGTTCCTATTAGCTTGGGTAGTCCTAGGAGGTGGCCATCTTCCAACATTAGCATTGTTAGGAGGAATGTGACCGGTCCCCATACTATGTGTATGAGTGGACAACGTGGTGCCCCCGGTGAGGGTGTTACCCCCAATGGGTGCAGTGTGGCTAACACCATGACTAGTGCCAGCGTGACTACCAAAAGTAGTGGAAGGATCAACTGTGTTGTAATTAGGCATACCAAAAGAGAATGAGGTAGGGTTGATCGTAGGATCTGTGTCATCATGTGACTTTGGAATCCCGTGTATATAATTATGTGGGACCGAAGGATTGAACGGGTCATCCTTGGGCTGATCCAGACCAAACAAATTACGTTGAGTTTCAGGTGGATCACCCCCCCATGTCTCATGAGGAGTAGGGGTGTCTGAAGTATGCTCGACTCTACCCGATGGAGTCGTAGGGATTTCTTCAGTATCAGAGTGTGCAGCAGTCATGACATCTAGGATGTATGTCTCGTAAGAATATGAAGACTCAGAGGGATCTCGATGACGTCCCCTAGTAACATGGCGTGAAAGCTCGACTGGTTTTAAACCAGCCAACCAATGGGATCGGTTGACAGTAGGACTCTACGCCATGATATCTCTGGAGAGAATATAAAATCATAGCATCCCCTAATGGCCAAATTGTCGATCAAAAACAGTAAATCAAAAGCACACACCTAGAGAAACTACAGCCAAGAGTAGACAAACAGAGTGGTTAAATGAGCTCTCGACACTAGAGCCGGTATGTCTCACCTAGGAGAGGCTTGAGACTCCCAAACTGTAGCCGGAGGTAACATAATTAGTTATAACGACCCCTAGACTTCACTACGTGCATAGGGTCAAGTCCCTATACAACGACAACTATGCTGTCCGACCCCTATCTGGCTCAGGGGGACAGTCGCAGGTGGGATCCGTCATATGGGAAGGGTAGCTAAGAATGAAACTCAAGAGTGTCAAATCCCCCAAGAATCCCTAGATACAAACAAAATCTAGAAATATCTCCCACATTCAACCGGTATTGGAGGGATATCTCTGCAACCAACCTCTCGTGAACTCGTGCTTAACTTTGGTCTGAGTAGCGCTTCCTGAGAACACCGATGTATACCATGGATTTTACCACTCCCTGGTCAGACACATAATGTTTCGTCTAGTAGTCTTGGATTGTTTACTCACAATGATCTATTCCAAGAATCTAAACCTATGTTAGTTGGTGTACCCTATAAATAAAATCATTCTAATCAATTTTAGATTAAGCGTTAATTTTAATGGTTGTGGTTACTCAAAGGATATGGTCATAAAACTAGTGATGTATATGACTCAATAGTATGCAAAATCGTCAAACTCTAGACTCATCTATCCAATAAAAACAATGTCACTAACATGCAAAATCAATCCAACAGTTTCGAAATAAAAAATGCAACTCTTTTATATTTTTGATGCACAAGCAGAACCTAAATGAAAGCAGCAAGCACTCAATGCAAAATGCAGTACATGAAAGTAAAATTTTTGTATTTTCACTTATAAATGAAATGGAAATACAAAACTATGTTTTTTGTATTTTTCAATATAATGGAATGAAAAATGCAAGCAAAATCCTACTATTTAGTTACAGAAATGCAAGAGAGATCACTAAGACAACCTAGCAGATCCTAAACAGTAAGACTCAACCAATGGAATGAGCTTACAAATTAAAAATGGGTAAAAACCAATGAGGCTCAAACTAAGAGAAAAGAGGCGTTCTGGTCACAAACAAGGCTTGGAACGGTCAGGAACAAGGCCAAAGAAGACTCAGGAACACTCAGAATCAACCCAACAACAACCAAAGGTCATGAAACAACCAAAGCCGGAGTTGTACGTTACTGTCGAAGGAAAACCTGTGGGTACCTGCGGGCTATAGTTCAAACAGAGGTGGGTAGACGCAAGCAGAGCTAAGCTCACCTACGGGTAGGGAAAAGAAAATGAGCAACCAAAGAGTCCAATGGCATAGAAAAATGGTGTTTTCTATAAAGTATCCTAACGGCCAATTAATGACATAGAGCTTCGACAAGTAGCAACTCTAAATAAGGACTAATGCCAAAAAAAAAAATCCCCAAAAATGGATGTTATCCCTAGTGGAGTCACCATTTCTGTGTTGGAGAAAAATTCCTATGGCTTGGGGTGGACCACAATAGACAGCTGACGACCAGAAATTAACTCAATTCCCAACGCAATGCTATATAAATGACAATGCTAAGATAATGAAGAAGACAACCAACCTCGATCCAAACGTTTGGTGTAGATCCCTGTTGGAGCTTTCAATCCGTGCACTTGAACTTGCAAATTAGTCTTGACAACCAATATACAATAAGCGCATATAATATATAAACGACATTAACATCATCGATAACAATGGTCCATGATATTATAAGTAAATGCAACCCAATGTAATATAAACACATTCACAGCATTGATGGATGAGAATATGAGTATTTCTATTAATAAATAACAAGAAGTACAATGTGATATGAACTCTTGTCGACAACCAATCTGAACCAAGATCTAGGTCAATCCACTTGTGCCTCCACCACTTCAATCCTCCATGTAATGGAAAACTCAAACTATGATAGGATTTTGGAAGGTGAACATAAAGGGTTCACAACTACAAGGATCAATGAGTGTAGACTCAAGATAGGGCAGAAATCCACTAGATTTCTCTTGCTCTCCTTTCTCCTCCCATCCATAATCCATATTTACTCAATATATAGTCCTCTCAAAGGTAGATGAAAGGACACATCGAGGCGTTTCTGGGGCAGATGGAGGATCAAAGGTCACCCAATGACCGCTTTTTGGGAGTAAAAAGTAATTAACTAGTGATTTCTACCATTTTACATGCTACCCACGGGCTATAGTGATGCAACTCGCGGGTACGCCCACTGTAATGATGCAGCTAGCATACATAGGAAAAAATAGGGAAAAATAGTGTCTCTGGAGGAATAAAAAGTGGATCTGAGTCAGTAAAATGGATCCTCTAGGCCAAAGAGTGCTGATGCTCACAAGGTGGCAAATTACGTTGTAATAAGTTTTAGTTCATCATAGATGCATATGACATATAACACTTCAATAAATCATATCATAATATGGTATCCATGTACCGCATCATATATTTCACATCTCATTAATGAAAACATATAAACATATACCGTAATCGTAAAATAAAGGAATCCTATGATAATCATGACATCGTAACCACATAACATATTAACATCATAATCATAGTGAAATCATAAAACATAGTAACATCATAATCATAGTGAAATCATAAAACATAGTAACATCATATAATTAGGTCCATCATGTCATAATATAGTTTACTCAGTCGAGCTGAGTTCAACAGATAATAAGAAAATAAAGTATAGCGTGTCTAACTAATAAATATGCTTAGTCAAAATATGGGGCGTTACATTCCTGATATCTGTTTAAAGTGGAAGAAAAAGGGGATATCAAGCCCTATCAAGGTGATATCGATTCTGTTAACTTGAATCAGTGGTTGTGACAATTAGAAGTTTATTTTAGTGTCCATGACATACTAGAGAAGAAAAATATATCATTTGATCGCCTAAAGTTGGAGGGACATGCTCTAACTTGGAGAGAAATTGTCACATCCCCTCCCATCGCTCCGGCTTGAGGAAGGGAACATGACACTTAATCCTGGATTTTTACAAACTCTAGATCCATTATCATTCACAAATTCATAGTAAACAAAATACATCTGTGTGCAGATGCATAATCAAATTTGACACAACAGAATAAATTCTACTACACACATCTATCATGAATTTACTTGCATAATAGTAACAGTCTTCAATAAAATAAACATTGCACAATGGAAATACAAGAAAGTACTTATATTGAAATGAGTTGTCCCGAGCAACTGGCTATGCAACTGCAACGTTCCACCCAACCATAGGTCAGTTGTGCTCATAAATATCTCAACACAATTGCCACCCCCGAGCTGGGAATGATTTCCACAAGGAAAAAGGGAACAACAGACTCACACATAACCAAGTACTTAACACATCACAGCCAAGCCAGTCCACAACTCGATTTATCAGGTTGTGACGGCAGTAGAGAGGGAGAATTGCTAAGCTAGTGAGCTCATCCATAGAGCTATTGGAACCTACACAAAATTCAACTAGCTTGGCACCCACAATACCTACACACCCAACACAAGGAAGTATTCCCTTCATTGCTCAACAGTCCCTTAGGACATACCTTCCCTTCTTGTGCTCTTCAGCATGTACATAAAAAAGTATCCAAAGCCCCTTCATCTTTAGTGAGGTTACACTCTTCACTAGGTTTATCAAGCCAATTCTGCTTCCTCTTCTACTCCCGGTGGCTTACACCCAAGTTCAAGCCAAAAAAATGGATACACATAACTCAATCCACATCATTCTCTCCCACACACAACAAGCACATATGTTGGGTATATCAAAACACTTTTAACAATGGGATTCAAAAAACATGGTTTCCATGAGTATTCCAAAATCGTGGGCACCCAAAACTGGATTGTTAGAGGGGAAATTGACCCTTGGTGAAAAAAATCAATTTTACAACAAGTATATGGGCATTCAAGGGGCAGAAACGGCCTCTATGGACCCCCAAATCGTGACTCCCTTCCTCCCAATCATTTTGCAACACAAAAACAACTTCCTAGCTATGGAAAATGAGGGAATGATCAACAAAAATGTGGAGGAAAACACCCAACAAGCTTAGACTGCATGAGAGAGCAAAACCCATGCATGAATAATGGCTTTGGAAGAAATTTTGTGGGTGTTTTCTTTCCCAAGAATCCAAACAGGATTTTCAAAATTGATGGCTTTCCCATACACGAAATTGGGACATCCATACTCTCCATTTCCAAAAATAATAAATACCTCAACCACCTCTTGGAAGAATTAAATGATTGGGTGCATAAGTCAAAATTGGTGGTTAATGGTTAATCGGTTCTCTCATTGACACTTGGATTGACACCATTGGGTTCAAGGGTTTGAATATTTCCCTCCCTATTCATTGCAAAAATCATGCCCCCATACTCTCGTTGCATTGCATAGCTAGTTGTGGGTATTTTATTAAAATACATATTTACATAATATTTGTAATTTCTATTGTGCCTGGCTAGCACACAAACCATATGTATCAATTTTTAATTGTCGATACATAAAACGCTAAATCAATGGCAGAGCCTTTTCCTTGAGATCCTCACCATGATTTTTATAATGATTTTTACATTGTTACATGTTTAAGGTAACATGGTCAAAATCAAGGTGTTACATTCCCCTCCCCCTTAAATTAGCACTGTCCTCAGTGCTCTTCAAAATTGAACAAAAATAGATATGCCACTCTCATGGCATACTCCAACTCCCATGTAGCCTCATCAGGACCGTAGTTCTTCCATTGCACCTTCACCTGTTTGATGGCTTGGTTTCAGAGCAATGTTACCTTCTTTTATAGGATGCGTAATGGCTCGATTTGGAGCTCTCCCTCAGGTTACATCTGGATCACATCCCAATTAATCACATGGTTAGGATCATGTACATATTTCTTAAGCAAAGAGACATGAAAAACATTATGAGCTCTAGTATTAGCAGGAAATGCAAGTCTATATGCAACTGGACCTATTCTTTCAAGCACTTCAAATGGCCCACAATATCTAGGTGATATCTTGGCACAACTCCTAAGCTTCAAGGAACTCTTCCTTGGTCTCACTCTAAGGTAAACATGATCCCCAACATGAAAATCTCTATGCACTCAGTTCTTATCTGCATATCTTTTCTGTCTATCTTGGGATGCTTTTAAATTCTTCTCGATCTTTGTAACCTCTTGTTCCATTTTCTTAAGCAATTCTGGCACAAGCACAATTCTATTCATTGGATTATCCCAAGTCACTAGTATCCTTCACCTTCTGCCATACAAAGTCTCAAATGGACTCATGCCTAATGATGCTTGCTATCCATTATTATATACAAACTCTACCAAGTGTATATATTCATCCCACTTGGATGGTTTGTACATTACATACATGCGAAGCATGTCTTCAAGCACCTAATTTACTCTTTCTATTTGTTCATATGTCTGAGGAAGGTATGCGGTGCTAAATTTTAGCTGCGTACCCAAATATGCAAAAAGACCCTTCCAAAATTTGGAAGTGAACTTGGTATCCTTGTCAGAAATTATTGCCTTACGAAATCCATGCAATCTGAAAATTTCTTTCATGAAAATATTTGCATTGGCATCGGTTTTTAATGTGGAATTAATCAGTATAAAATGTGCTTCCTTTGTTAACTTGTCCACTACAACCATGATGGAATCATGTTGTCTCATAGTCATTGGAAAACCTGTAATAAAATCCATGGAAATTGTTAGGATATTCCTATACTCCATCCTAGTCCCGCCAGTATTTTGATCATTTACATTTTCAGTCATGCATGCACCTTTAGGGTTTGCATGCATTCTAGGGTTTGCATGCATTTTGCATGCATCCCAGTCATCAGTCCAACACCTAGACCTCAGTTAGCCAGCCCCCAGGAGCTTCTCACTATTCAGTTTTAGCCCTCAAGGTGCTTAATGTGCCCTTCTTCCTTGATTTTAGGGAGCAACTCACCCTTCTTCACCTACCAGTCCAGTTGTCACTCAGTTACACTCAGTTACAGTCAGTTATAGTCAGTTACACTCAGTTACACTTAGTTACATTGAGTTACACTCAGTTACACCTACCAGAGTTAGTTTGACTGATGGTTGAAAGTTACTTGAGCATTGATGACTCCACTGATGATGATGAAGACTTCCAGTTGTGCTCCGATGATCATGAGGACACCTAGTTGTGCTGCAATGACACTCTATTGATCTTATGATCACTCTGAGAGGCTAATTCAAATTGCCACCTTAGGCATTCGAATCCTCTCTACCATTGTACTATTTATTTGTCCATACTGTGATTAATTAATTAGTGTGTGTGAAGTATTATTGCTTCTATTTGAGTTCTATTGTACCATATTATTATGTTGCTCATTATACTGTATTGTTCACTCTTCTTCTATTTTCCTGCTTAATCATAATTACTCTTGTGAGGTACACATCATCTCTTAGATCTGCTGTGAGGATTTTCACATGGTATCAGAGCATGTTGAGAGTATTATTTATCTCCATTCTTGAGAGTTTTTTGCAGGTTATTACCCAGATTTCGAGTGCAGCAGTTGCAGCAGTTTTTACATTTTTGCAGCAGTAGCAGTTGCAGTTATTCTATATTGTTTTTGCAGGTTTTCTACAGCTTCAATGTATCC
Source organism: Larix kaempferi (assembly GCA_027924585.1). Taxonomy (NCBI): domain Eukaryota; kingdom Viridiplantae; phylum Streptophyta; class Pinopsida; order Pinales; family Pinaceae; genus Larix; species Larix kaempferi. The sequence goes on along the minus strand of BSBM01000241.1, from coordinate 2,616,162 downwards.
TGAATTAGAATAAATCACTCCTATTTCTCTATTCAACTATGATGAATGGAAACCAAAAATAATAGCATATTTAAAGAGCCATGATCTCTTTGATTGCTATTTTGAAAGAGAGTTCGAATCCTCTACAAAGAAGATTAAATGGTTGAATAAAGGTGACATGCACATTGGAAGAATGAAGCTTACTATGCTGGATTACATATCGCTCCCGACCATCATTGATATTGAAACTCCAAAAGAGTTATGGGCTCATCTGGATGAAAGATTCGGCAAAAAGAATGATGGATCTGGTCCAAATCCCTTCAAAAGCAAGCAAGGTGATGCATTCGCTCCACTTGATGGTCTCTCAGATCATGATGCATTTGCTCCTCCTGATGGTCTCTCAGATCATGTTGCATTCACTCCCCTTGATGATCTCTCAGATCATGAAACAGTATCATCTCATATTGAAGTTGTTGACAAAGAACTTGCAGATTTTCCACTCATGCTCAAACTTTCTTCTCTTTCTGTGCCAACTCACACTCTAGATATTGCAGAAGGTCCTAAATCCTCTCTTGCACCAAAGTCTATTGGTTTGCATCATGATCACATGATTATTTCAGAGGTCAAAACAACTTTTGAAGGTAATGCATTCGCTCCTCTCCAGCTATCTCCTCTTTTATACTACTATATGATCATAATTCCATGCTTTCAGAAGGTCATTGAAGAATATGGCCATTTCCATTTGCTTGGGATAATGTCTCATGCATCTACTGGTTTTGATCTCACCTCTCATGGTTCAAAGGAGATCTCAAGAAACCATGATTCAAGTCTTGGATCTAATTTGGATTCTAAGCAATTACTGCTTGGGATAATTTCTCATGCATATGATAGTTTTGATCTCACCCCTGCTGGTTCAAAGGAGATCTAAAGAAACTATTTTTTAAGTCTTAAATCTGATTTTGATTTCAAGCAAACATGTAATAGTTTTTTTTGGCATAATCTCACCCATGGTGGTTCGAAGGAGAAGACAAAAGACTATATGCACTTTCACAGATTTGATCCTACCTCAGTTGATTTGAATCACAGGTTCAAGGATCATTCTCATATTGTTGGATTTGTTCTCATCACATTCGATCTGAAGAGCAAGTACAAGCACATGCTTTTTGAGCATGATCCACTTCTTCCCAAGAAGAAGATACCTCCAGACATATGACCAAGCATCACACATGCTTGAGTTTTGAGCATTTATTTTTGTGTGCCTTATAGTCTATTTTTTGAGGAGGGGGTATGTTTCCCATGAAATTTTCCCACTTCCTTGGTTTATTGATTGTTATTATTCATTGTATTGGGTGACCTTTGGTCTTAGTTACCAGGGCCCAGGATAGATTAAGGGGGGGTGCTAGGATATTCCTATACTCCATCCTAGTGCCGCCAGTATTTTGATCATTTACATTTTCAGTCATGCATGCACCTTTAGGGTTTGCATGCATTCTAGGGTTTGCATGCATTTTGCATGCATCCCAGTCATCAATCCAGCACCTAGCCCTCAGTTAGCCAGCCCCCAGGAGCTTCTCACTATTCAGTTTTAGCCCTCCAGTTGCTTAATGCACCCTTCTTCCTTGATTTTAGGGAGCAACTCGCCCTTCTTCACCTACCAGTCCAGTTGTCACTTAGTTCACTCAGTTACACTTAGTTACAGTCAGTTACACTCAGTTACACTCAGTTACACTCAGTTACACTTAGTTACAGTCAGTTACAGTCAGTTACACTTAGTTACATTGAGTTACACTCAGTTACACCTACCAGAGTTAGTTTGACTGATGGTTGACAGTTACTTGAGCATTGATGACTCCACTGATGATGACGAAGACTTCCAGTTGCGCTCTGATGATCATGACACCTAGTTGTGCTTTGATGACACTCTATTGATCTTATGATCACTTTGAGAGGCTAATTCGAATTGCCACCTTAAGCATTCGAATCCTCTCTACCATTATACTATTTATTTGTCCATACTGTGATTCATTAATTAGTGTGTGTGAAGTATTATTGCTTCTATCTGAGTTCTACTGTACCATATTATTCTGTTGTTCATTATACTGTATTGTTCACTCTTCTTCTATATGCTTAATCATAATTACTCTTGTGAGGTACACATCATCTCTTAGATATGCTGTGAGGATTTTCACAGAAATTACTTCCCATTTCCATTATGGAATTGGAAATGGATGCAATAAACCTGTTGGGTGTTGGTGTTCAACCTTGACCTGCTAACATTTCATGTACTTATAAATGTATTCAACGATGTCTTTCTTCATCCCTGGCCAAAATATTGTTTTTTGGCTATAGCAATTGTCTTTTGATACCTTGGGTGACCGAAATATGGAGCTTTATGTATTTCATCCATAACAATCCTCCTCAATTATGCATATAAATTCTATTCTTATAAGTAAGAATTACGTCACCTTCCAAATGATACCCTTCATACTTATTTTCAAGGTTCTGTTGCTGCAATTTGTCCCTTATTTGCACATACATTTCATCTTCAACAATGCAGTTGATGATCTGCTGCCTCAAATATGGTTGGAAGGTATTAAGGGATGCCACATGCATTTCATGTACTTTTTTGCTGAGTGCAACAACCACCTTATTTTCTTTCCCCTTTATGTGTGTGATCTCAAAATCAAATTCACACAAAAATTCCAGCCATCTATCTTGCCTAGCATTTAATGTTGGTTGCTCAAACAAGTATTTCAGACCACAATGGTCCGTACTTAGCTCAAATTTTCTACCCATTAAGTAATGCCTCCACATCTTTAAAGCATGCACTATGGCTACAAGCTCTAAATCATGGGTGTCATAGTTCTTCTCATAGTCCTTCGACTTTCTTGACTCATAGCATACCACATGGTTGTCTTGCGTAAGAAATACTCCAAGCCCTTGATTGCATGCATCAGTACACACCACAGAGTATTTTTCTGGGTCTACAATTTTCAAAATTAGTGCACTCATGAAAAGATTCTTCAACTGCTGGAAAATTTCTTCACATTTTGGTTTCCATTCAAAATTTATCCCCTTCTTTTGGAAATAAGTGATTGGATTAGAAACCTTGGAAAATCCTTCAATGAATCTCTTGTAGTAACCAACAAGTCCCATAAATGATCTCACAATTGTCACGTTCCTTGGAGTTGGCCAATTCATAATGGCTTCAATCTTCTCAAGGTCCACATATATTCCTTCCTCTGAGATAATGTGACCCAAATAAGGAATTTTATCTTTATAAAAGTCACATTTTCTCAGCTTTGCATACAACTTATGGTCCCTTAGCAATTTAAATTCCATTCTCAAATGTTCTTCATGCTCTTATTCATTCTTAGAATAGATAAGAATGTCATCTAGAAAAACAAGAACAAACTTGTCTAAATACTTGCTAAAAACACTATTCATGAGACACATGAATGTAGCTGGTGCATTCGTGAGACCAAATGGTACCACCACAAACTCATAGTGCCCATACCTTGTTCTAAAGGATGTATTATGAATATCTTCCTCTTTAATTCTTACCTGATGGTAACCAAATCTCAAGTCATTTTTTGAAAATATATTTGCACCTCTCATTTGATCAAAGAGGTCATCAATTCAAGGTAATGGGTATTTTTTCTTTAAAGTGACTTTGTTCAACTGCCCGTAGTCAATACATAACTTGAGTGTTCCATATTTCTTTTTCACAAATAGCACATGTGATCTCCAAGGGGACACACTTGGACTGATATATTTCTTTTCTAAAATATCTTGTAACTACATTTTCAATTCTAGCAATTCCGGTGTACTCATCTTGTAGGGTGTCCTGGACACTGGTGCAGCTCCTGGAACAAGGTCAATTGTAAATTCAATGTCCCTCTTTGGAGGAAGTCCTGGAATAGAAACAAATTGCTTAGCAATCTTACCTTCAAATTCAATCACAGTTGATTGATGTTCTTCCTGGAAGTCCTCTAGTACTGCATAGATTCTAGGGATGGTCCTTGCCACTTGACCCACATTTTCATCTCCTTGGATGTTGTGAAATTTATTTACACTCCCATTCCGATGTGGACAATTCCTAAGCATATGGTCCTCTCCAAATCCACAACATTTAAGTGGCTCTCTTGGCTCCTTTGGATCTATTGGCTTGTATCCCATCATTCTAGTTGGCTTAGTCACACCATGTGGTGGCTTCCTTTGCTGATTTCTAAGATGAGGAGGTTTGAAACCTTTCCTCCTTTGATCAAAATTCTCATTTTTCTTGTCCTTCCATGCCTTATGGAAATAAGGTTTTATTTTGTTTTGACAATAACAAGACTTGGCCTTTCTCATTGCTTCCTCTAGAGTTCAAGGTTCATAAAACTCAATTCTATATTTATATGACTGAGGTATCCCACTTAGAAAAAAATGAATTTTCACCTTATCATCTTTGATGTACTTGACATATCTCAGTAACTCCAAGAATTTGTTTTCATATTCTTCCATGGTCATTTGTACCAATTTGAGCTCATGGAATTATTTTATTTTATCATTGTATTACCTATCAGAGAGGTACTTCTGCTTGAAGTACATCTTGAATTGCTTCTAGACAATCTTCCTTTCATTGATCTTCTTCACTTTCCTGAGGTGCTCCCACCATATAGATTCTCTCCATTTAAATTGAATATGGCTACCCTTACCTTCATATTTTGAGAGTAGTCTTGGACTTGGAAATACTTCCTCATCCCAAGAAGCCAAGTTTCAACTTCTTGACCAGATTTTATGTCACCATCAAATGTAGGAGGTTTAGCCTTCTTAAATTCCCCATGTGAATTGTTCTTGTAATTCCTCTTCTTGTTACTCCTGTGAGATGAAGAGCTTGAACCTTCAATGGATTTTTCAGAGTCAGATGATCCATTAGAAGATATTTCTACAGTATATGTCCCATCTCTAGAAACGCTTCTTGATCTATTGGACCTCTTGCGGGAATTTCTCATTGAAATACTCCCACTCCTTTCTAGATTTGCTGAGTGATGCCTAGAGTTAACCCTCCCTTGAATTTCTGTCAGACTCTGCAGCATGGATGCATTCAAAATATTCTGCTCTTCTTGAGCTTTAATCAACCTCTCATTGTCTTATCTAAAACTCTGCAAATCCACCCTTAGGCTCCTCTTGGTGGATGCAATGTCTGGGGGAGCTTCTTAGTTTTTCCTCCCATTGGATTATGTCTCTGCATTCTCAACCTGTATGTTATCTCCCATGGCATCTGTCTCAAGCTCATAGGGATCCCATGCATCATCCACGATGATGATCCTCTTGGCCCAACCAAGACCAAAAACCTCCCAACTACACTATGCTCAATTCTGACCCCTAACAGTTACTGATATGATCTTGAGTCTACAAAATGTGTTCATAAACACAATCGTTAAAGTTATCGCATTCTTATAAAATTATAAAAATGATTTCATGCATTATGGGAATAATCCATATTGATTGTTTTTGTCAAGACATATAATTTTATCACATTCAACGATGTATCAGGGGGTCGATGGGGGTCAAGGGGGAATCTGATGCATAAGTTCAATGCCATTTTTCGACTTCTGGTGCCTGAAAATCTCCTTGGAAAACTGCTCAAATTCTCTGTTTCGGTGAACTTTTCAATTTGTCCCCGACCTGTTTCGGCAGAATTTTCAATTTGTCGCCGATCGACACATTTTCCATTTTGACACCGACCTGTTTCGACATACTTTTCATTTTGTCTCCAATCGATGCATTTTCTGTTTTGTCGCAGACCTATTTTGGTGACTTTTTCAATTTGTCACTGAAACGTATTGACAACGTTTTCAATTTGTCGCCAATAGTTTCAGCATACTTAGGCATTTTTCACCGAAATCTTATTAGCCCAATTTTGCGAAACTCGCCGAAACACATCACCGCAACTCCACAAATTTCGCCAACACACACATGAAAAAAAAACTCAAAAACTTAGAAATTTTTTCCTTTCCTTTATGATGATCAATGCTTAGCAGGAAGAAACCTTACCTATGTAGATTGTTCAAGTTATCCCATTTAGGCCCGATGTTGTAACCTATTTCTCTTATACCACACTGTCACGTCCCCTCCCATCACTCTGACTTGAGGAAGGGAACATGACACTTAATCCAGTATTTTTCAAAACTCCAGATCCATTGTCATTCACAAATTCATAGCAAACAAAATACATATGTGTGCATATGCATAATCAAATTTGACACGGCAGAATAAATTATACTACACACATCTATCATGCATATACTTTCATAATCATAACAATATTCAATAAAATAAACATTGCATAATGGAAATATAAGAAAATACTTATCTTGAAATGCGCTATCCCATTCAACTGGCTATGCAACTGCAACGTTCTGCCCAACCATAGGTCAGTTTGTTAGAATTTGAGCATTAATTCACAATACTCTTGGATATTTACTGAGAGAATAACATATATAGTATATCAATGCATAACAATCATAATAAGCATGACAAGCATCACAAGAATCAAAAGCATGAGAGACAAGAGACACAGAGTTTCCATGGGGAAAACCCTAAGGTGAAAAACCCCACAACTTCCTCAAAGATAGAGAGAGCAATGGCTTAACCAAAGTACAACCAAAATACACTTGAGATAGTCTCCTAGAGCAGATGATCCTCCTCCTCACTAGTGCGCCACTTGCTGAGTGAGAGAAGTGTGTCTTTTCGAATGATCAAAATAGAGATCTCCCGATCTCTATTTATACTAACCTGTTTTCCCAGTTACACTATGGGGCCGACTTTTCTATCTAGATACATCCACAATATACTATATATTTCAGGGCCGACCCCACACATGGTGGTCTAATAACCCATCGACAAGTACACACACTTGCGACACTTGTCAATCCACATGATGACACTTCCTTATAGAGGAATAACACATCTCTTATAAGGGTACAATAAATATATATGAAATACACAGATGAAATACATTCCGAAGATACATATACATCAACACTCCCTCTTAACTAGGAAGGTATTTCTCGACACAGTTCTGCTAGACAAGTCTTCTTCTCGGGATCATCGTCATTGATGCATCGTCATCATCATTGTCACTGCTACTACTATCTCAACCAATCTCCGACTCTACTCGTCATAGGAATTTCTACAGAGCCAGTCCTTTTTCATACTGGATGTAGGCCCACCACCTGCAGGTCTTCATCATCTATGCGAACGGTCTGATTGAGGTGGCCTCTCAGGACTAATTCTATGTGTGGATGCAATACCAGAAAGAGTATCCCAGGAACATTTATGTGCCTAAGCACGACCGACAAGATCTTTCTGGACTGATTACATGCATCTCCTCCACAATACCTTTAAAGAGCATCCCAAGAACATTTATGTGCCGTAGCACGACCGGCAAGATCTCTAAAGAGCATCCCAGGACTTATTACGAGCACATAGCTCAACCTCTTGGATCTCTAGGACTGATTACATGTGGATAGACAAAACCTTTAAAGAGCATCCCAGGAACATTTATGTGTCGCAGCACGACCGTCAAGATCTCTAAAGAGCATCCCAGGACTAAATTACGAGCACACAGCTCAACCTCTCGGATCTCCAGGACTGATTACATGTCTCCGTAGTAATACCTCATCCCAGGACTGATTACGAGCACACAGCTCAACCTATTGGATATTTGAGGACAGATTATATACTACATTGCAATACCGGAAAGAGCACCCCAGGAACATTTATGTGCCGCAGCACGACCGGCAAGATCTCCCAAGACTGATTACATGCTATTTGCACAACCTGCCACATATAATCTCTGACCTCCAAGTATCAAACTAATACTCATGATCCAACGGATCATCATCGCATGAGGCATCATCCTGATGCCCATGATCATACTGATCATCATCACTGTACCATCCTGGTACATATCATCTGGAGCAACATCCTGAAGCTCATCATCATGATCATCCTGATCATACAATGCATCCACCTGATGCATACCAAGTATCTACCTGATACATATCATCATAAATGATCCACCTGATCATACAGTGTATCCAACTGATACAAATACAAATACATGATCCACCTGATCATACCTGATACATATCAACATACATGGTCTACCTGATCATACAATGTATCCACCTGATACATATACAGATACATGGTCCAAGCATCCAACATGATGCATATACAAAATACATACAAATGATCCAACTGATCATATCCAGCATCCAACATGATGCATACATACATAAATGATCCAACTGATCATATCCAACATCAACACGATGCATACATACATACAAATATAAATGATCCAACTGATCATATCCAGCATCAACATGATGCGTACATACATACAAATATAAATGATCCAACTGATCATATCCAACATCCAACATGATGCATATACAGAGCAGTAACTAGAGCATCGTCCTGATACTCATCATCCAGTGCTTACATCCACAGCCATGTGAAGGATCCTCCTTCCAACATGCTTTGAATGGCTTTAGCAAATGTGTCCATCACTTTTTCCTCGAAGTGTCGTCGATCTGAAGAACACCAAGTCTCTCCCTGAAGTACTCGAACTTCACCCTGGCTAGTGGCTTCATCAGCACATCTGCAATCTGCTCGTTCGTCGCAACATACAGGAGCTTCACGGCTCCTCTTTGCACCATATCCTTGATATAGTGATATTTGATCTCTATGTGTTTCGACCTATCATGAAACACTGGGTTCTCAGACAGCTTCACACAACTCTAGTTATCGCATAATATACTAGTAGCATCCAATGGGAGATCAAATAACTCAGATAGTAGCTTCCGTAGCCATACTGCCTCACAACTAGCTAAACAGGCTGCAACATACTCTGCCTCAGCTATACTCAGTGCTACGCAGGACTGCTTCCTGCTGAGCCAAGAGATCACACCTGATCCCATACTGAAGAAGCACCCAGATGTGCTCTTCCTATCTGCAGCACTACCAGCCCAATCTGAATCAACATAACCCTGCAGGTTAAACTTTTGATTTGCTTCATACTTGAGCCCATAATCCACTGTATCCTTCAGGTACCTTAGGACATGCTTTATAGAAACCAGGTGAACACTCCTCGGATCTGTTAGGAATTGGCTCAATGTGTTCACAACAAAGCAAATATATGGTCTCATGTTCATTAGGTACATCAAGGACCCAATCATCTGACAATACATAGAGACATCAATCGGCTCAGATGAAGCATCACATAGAAGCTTTAGATTCGATGCCATGGGTGTGGCCATAGCCTTGCAATCCATCATCCCAAATCTCTTTAGAATATCTACTGTGTACTTCCCTCGACCAAGGAAGATCCCACCTGAATTCTGCCACACCTCCATACCTAGGAAATAATGCATCATTCCCAAATCTTTCATATCGAACTCAGCAGCAAGCTTCCTCTTAGTATCTGTAATCAATCTGTCATCTCCTGTTACAAATAAGTCATCCACATACAGGAGTGGAATCATAGGATTACCTTCCTCAACCTTGTAGTAGAGGTTGGAATCCGCTTTACTCTTGGTAAAGCCCAAACTAGGTAGGAAACTGTCCATCCTACCATACCAGGTTCTGGGAGCTTGTTTCAAGCCATACAAAGCTTTCTTCAATCTGCACACATATGACTCCCTGTCATGTATTTCAAAACCGAGTGACTGCTCCACATATACTTCCTCTTCAACTACACCATTCAAGAAAGCAGTCTTGACATCCATCTGGTGTATTTTCCATTTCATTGCTGCAGCCAGGGCAAGTACTGTTCTGATGGAAGTATACCTGGCTACAGTTGCAAAAGTTTCTTCATAATCTATTCTCTCTTTTTGAGAGAAGCCACGAGCTACGAATCTTGCTTTGTATTTCTCTACACTGCCATCTGCAGCATGCTTGATTTTGTAGATCCATTTAGAAGTCAAAACAGACTTCTCTTTAGGTCTTGGGACAACATCCCAAACATCATTCTTCATTATTGATTGGTATTCCTCAACCATGGCATCCTTCCATTCTTTCTTTTCCGTTGCTTCTTCATAGATGGAAGGTTCTTTGTTCATAATGTCACAGAGTAAAGCAACATAGCTGGTATGTGATCTGGTTCTCTTCTTTGCTTTGTGTTCTTCTTCTGGAATGCCAAATCTTTCTGCATATTGAATGAGCTCTCTATCCCATGCAAGTTTCCTCTTGTGAGAATTATCCTCACGGGGTGGATCTATAGGTTCTTACGGATCTTCAAACTCACGAACAACTTCTGGAATTGCTTCTATCATGGTAGTGTCTTGAAATCTAGTTTCCTTAGGTTCTTCATAAACTTCGATAGGTGCCTTCCTTGATTTGATGAATGCTGATTTTTCATCAAATGTTACATCCCTGCTGACATCAATCTTCTTGAACCCTTGAAAGTATATTCTGTAATCCTTCAAGATTTCACTGTAACCCACAAAGATACCCTTCTTTCTTGAAGGATCTAGTTTGGTCCTCTTTTCTTTTGGGACATGAGTGTATACAGGACAACCAAATATTCTGAGATGGCTGACTTCAGGTTTCTTACTAGAAAAGACCTCTTCTAGTGTCTTGTTGTCCAATATCTTGTGGGGTGTTCTGTTCTGCACATATACAGTTGTTCTAGCTACTTCTTCCAATAGATGCATAGGTAGATCCCAGTCATGCAACATTGCCCTTGCTGCTTCCATGATTGTTCTGTTCTTCCTTTCTGCAACTCCATTATGTTGAGGATTATAAGGAGTAGTCAACTCCCTCTTAATCCCTGAATCATTGTAAAGCTTCTTGAAGTCACCTGAGGTGAATTCTCCACCATTGTTGTATCTGAATGTTTTGATCTTCTTGTCAGTTTGATTCTCCATCAAGGTTTTGAATTCCTTGAACTTATCAAACACCTCATCTTTGTTCTTCAAGAAGTATACCCAAGTCTTCCTGGAGAAGTCATCAATAAATGAGACATAGTAAACATACCCACTTAGAGAACTGAATGACATAGGACCACATACATCTGAGTGGATGATTTCCAGGATATCTTTTACCTTGCTTTCACTGCTTGGGAAAGCCTTCTTAATATTCTTACCTTTTGCACATCCTTTGCAAACACCTTCATGTTTGGTCTTGATTTCAGGAAGACCCTCTATATCCTTTCTTGCAATTGGAAGTGCCCTATAATGCATATGAGCAAGTCTTCTATGCCAAAGTTCACTTGGCTCCATGGATTCATGCACCATGGCATGTTCAGGTTGTCCTTTTAATTTATACAAACCTCCCTCTTTCTCTCCAATCACTACTGCATCATCTATGGTCTTTCCCTTTGGCCACATTAGGACTTGGCCATCCACAAATTTAACTCTCATACCTTTTGCATCCAATGCAGAGATGGAGAGTAAGTTCTTCTTGAGCCCAGGTACATAAAGGACTTCTTTCATCTTCAAAGATTTTCCAGAATCTAGGTTGTAGGAGGCTTCACCACTTCCTTTGATTGGGTATTGATAATCATCCCCAAGTTTCACCTTATGAGGTGATTCATGTTCATATAGGTTTACAAAATATTCCTTAAACCCAATCATGTGTTTGGAAGCCCCACTGTCAATCAACCAATCATTACAACCATGGGAGATAGTACCTACAAGAGCAGAGATTAGAACATATTCTTCTTCACTTGATGAGTCATCATTACTATCATCACTTTCTACCCTATCCTTCTTCTTTGGAGGTTCATCATCTTTGGTAGCATGAGAATGGTACCTTCTTTTGTTACCCTTCTTCTTCTTGCTGGAGTTGTTGTGTTTGTCCCTTTTGTTCTTGGGACATTCTGAAGCAAAGTGACCCTTCTCATTACAAGTGAAACACCTTAGATCTTTCTTGTCTTTGTGAAAATGATGAGAAGATTTCTTCTTGTGATGGGATGGATCCCTCTTGAACTTGCCCTTCTTAGTGTGAGCTGTGAGAGCTTGATCTTCATTTCCCATCTTCTCTTCTCTTACCACAAGCCTTGCTTCTTCTTGAGAACATTCCTCCCATAATCTGCTAAAGGAGATTAACTTCTTTCTGGCATAGATCCCCTGGATAAAAGAGTCCCATGACCTAGGTAGGCCATTCAAAGTAGTCATAACAATTTCACCATTCTCCACCATTTCATCTATAGCTTCAAGTTGTTCCTTGATCTGAGAGACCTTGGAGAAATAGGATTGAATGGTTTCTCCATTCAACATCTTGACCCCTTTCAATTGATTCCGTAGGGTCATCTTCCGATTTATGTTCTTTCCTTCAAATAGCTTGGTCAAGGAGTCAAACATAGCCTTCGGTGTCTTTAGAGAAGACACATGGGGTATGAGATGGTATTTGATAGAATCAGCAATGATTCTCTTTGCCTTGACCAAGTTCTTCTTATGCAATACCTTAGCCTCTTCATCCTCTGGGATAGGGATGTCTTCTTTCATATATGAGTCCAACTCATTCTCTTCCAGGATTAACCCAATCCTATACTTCCAAGCTCGGAAGTTATCAGTCCCTTCAAGATTATCCTCAAGATTGGTGTGGTGAGACATCTTAAAGAGTACTTCAAATGGAACTAGAAAAGATTTAGGTCTTACCACTTGAAATGTTGAAAACTGGATCTGGTCCTGGATAAGGGTTTGTTGGAAAAACCCTAAAAATTCAAAATGTGAATTTCAACTTTCTGAAAGGATAGAAAGATGCGCCTTGATGAGTTGATCAGCTTGGTGTATTCAGAATTTGAGATTAGCAAATCTTTACTATTCAGATTTGCCTTTTTGTCCTCTTGGGTTCACTAGGGAGAGCCTTGAATTAGGGTTTGAGTTTCCCGAAGATCTACCCAGCCAAAAATCTTGATCCAAAGCTCTAAACTTCGATTTTTGCAAGGAGCTTCCAGAGACAAGAGACACAGAGTTTCCGTGGGGAAAACCCTAAGGTGAAAAACCCCACAACTTCCTCAGAGATAGAGAGAGCAATGGCTCAACCAAAGTACAACCAAAATACACTTGAGATAGTCTCCTAGTAGCAGATGATCCTCCTCCTCACTAGTGCGCCACTTTCTAAGTGAGAGAGATATGACTTTCCGAATGATCAAAATAGAGATCTCCCGATCTCTATTTATACTAACCTGTTTTCCCAGTTACACTATGGGGCCGAATTGTCTATCTAGATACATCCACAATATAATATATATTTCAGGGCCGATCCCACACATGGTGGTCTAATAACCCATCGGCAAGTACACACACTTGCGACACTTGTCAATCCACATGACGACACTTCCTTATAGAGGAATAACACATCTCTTATAAGGGTACAATAAATATATATGAAATACACAGATGAAATGCATTCCGAAGTTACATATACATCAACATAGTTGTGCTCATCAATCTCTCAACACAACTACCACCCCTGAGATGGGCATGATCTACATAAGGAAAAAGGGAACAACAAACTCACACATAGACAATTACTTAACACATCACAGCCAAGACAATCCACAGCTAGGTTTATTAAGCTATTAAGGCAGTAGATAAGGATAATTGCTAAGCCAGTGAGCTCATCCACAGAGCTATTGGCACCTCCACAAGATTCAACTAGCTTGGAACCCACAATACCTACACACCCAACACAAGGAAGTATTCCCTTCACTGCTCCACAACCCTCAGTCCATACCTTCCCTTCTAGTGCTCTTCAAGGTGTGCATAGATAAGTAGCCAAAGCCTCTTCATCTTTAGTGAGGTCACACTCTTCACTAGGTTATCAAGCCAATTCTGATTCCTCTTCTACTCTTGGTGGATTACACCCAATTTCAAGCCAAAAAAATGGATACACATAAATCAACCCACATCATTCTCTCCCACACACAACAAGAACATATGTTGGGCATATCAAAACGTTTTTAACTATAGGATTGACAAAACATGGTTTCCATGAGTATTCCAAAATCGTGGGCACCCAAAAACAGATTGTTAGAGGGGAAATCGACCCTTGGTGAACAAAATTGATTTTACAACAGGTATATGGGCATTCAATGGGTAGAAACGATGTTTATGGACCCCCAAATTATGACTCCCTTCCTCCCAGTCATTTTGCAACACAAAAATGACTTCCAAGTAATGGAAAATGAGGGAATGCTCAACAAAAATGTGGAGGAAAACACCCAGCAAGATCAGATTGCGTGAGAGAGAAAAACCCATGAATGGATAATGGCTTGGGAAGCAATTTCATAGGTGTTTTCTTTCCCAAGAATCCAACCACGATTTTCAAAATTGATGGCTTTCCCATACACGAAATTGGGATATGCATACTCTCCATTTCCCAAAATAATAACTACCTCAACTACCTCTTGGAAGAATTAAATGATTGGGTGCATAAGTCAAAATGGGTGGTTAATGGTTGATGGGTTCTCTCATTGACACTTGGATTGACACCATTGGGTTCAAGGGTTTGAATATTTCCTTCCCTATTCCTTGTATAAATCATTCCCCCCATACTCTTGTGGCATTGCATAGCTAGTTGTGGGTATTTGATTAAAATACATATTTACATGATATTTGTAATTTCTATTGTGCCTAGCTAGCACGCAAACCATATGCATCAATTTTTAATTCCTGATACATAAAACACTAAATCGATGGCGGATCCTTGGACTTGAGCTCCTCACCATGATTTTTATAACGATTTTTACATCATTTGTATGTTTAAAGTAATGGGGTCAAACTCAAGGTGTTACATAAATCCATATGGATACACTTAGGCTAGAGGGTGATCCCCCATTAATTAAGTGGGAGGACTTTAAAACCATCATCAAGTCCCAATTTTACCCTATTAGTTATGAATATGACCAATGGATCCATCGGCATTACTTTTAATAAAGGAAAGGGAAACAAATTCAAGAGTACACCACCGAGTTTATAAAAATGGCCATTATGTTAGGTATGTATCCCAATAACCTATATGTTCTTATCAAGTATTTGGTCGGTTTCCATAGACATTTAAGGATGCAAATGATGCTATTCAAACCTATAAATTGTAAAATGTACAACATCAGTATACAATCTCCAAACCAATCTTATGCAACCAAGATTGATCCTCCCGTATAGAGGTGACTTTGATTTCCTTCAATGTAAAGGTTATTCCTTCAGTATAGAGGTAATTTATCAAAGTAATGATGCTGCAAAGCCTTGTTGGACAAGGCTCTGAACTTGTGTGTCAAGTCATGATTCTTATGTGAACCTTCCGTATAAAGGTATCCATGGGATGGACCTCCCTTATAGAGATGGACCTTCCGTATAAAGGCCATGCTTTACTTGTTAAAAGCATTTAATGTTGTGTCATATATTATTAACCATGATCACTAGTTGCTATTAAGTCTCCTTCATAGATTGATCACGTCTAAAGTGAATTACTTTAGCATATGATCATTTGGTCTGGAATAATATAATATGATCACAACATTCGATAATTCTTCTTAGTATAATGTAATGTGATGGATAATTAAAGTTAGCACATATTGACCATGCAGTAAAATATAAAGAAATAAAAGATAAAGCATTGAGATCAATAGAATCCAAAATTTCCCATGCATACACTTCAACTAATTAAAGAGAACTTGGATTGTTAAAGATTCAGTTAAGTAACAATATATGCCTCAATCAATGCTTTAGTTAAAGTATCAACTAAAGATATGCAATCAGTTAACTAAAGGAGAACTTAGTGATCACTTAAGTAAAATCAATTAGCATGATTTTCAATTAAGAAAAGTTAACTAAAGTGTTAAAAAGGAACTAGTTAACTAAAGTGTTTTGCATGACGACACTTTAGTTAAACTAAAAGTTAAAAGATGGCACTTAAGTTACAACACTAAAGTTTCTCCTATTGCATGATGACACTTATGTTAGCTTGTTAACTAAGTGTGCCTACATCATTTATGAGGCGAGTTCACTCCAAAGTCAGTTAAGCATGATTTCAAGTTAAGGAAGAAAGGCATGGCACATTGTTGGTGCATGATTGAAGAAACTAGAAGTGCACTGCAATTATCCAAGAAGATAACTTGCTATGGTTTGCATGGGAGGATTATCATTCATGCATTGATTTTCTATTCCTTGCATGGCAGTGATTTTTTCTATATATTGATATGTTGGGCACATTGGAAAGCACATCCAATTGATCTCTCTTCTCTATTGCTTCCGTACCTTCACCAAGAGTGTTTTGGTGATCTTTTATCTTATGAAATATGCTATGTTGTGCTATGAGCACCGATGATATTTTACATGTAGAGGACATTCTATATGTTCCAGTCTTGAAGAAGAATCTCCTTTCAGTTTTGGTTCTTGAATACAAAGGATTCCAAGTTATCTTCATGGATAACAAAGCACTTTTATGGCCGAAGAACAAAATCCTAGAATCTGCTACTATGATTGGAGTTAGAGAGGGGGGACTCTACAAGGTACCCGATAAGTACATTCAATCTATGATTCACCAAACTATCAATCCATGCGAGCTATTGAACTGAAGGCTTGGAAACCTACACTACAAAGCACTACAAGGACTTCAAAAGATGGTAAAACGTATGCTTGTATTTGGTTTTGAGCATGATAGTGTATGTTGGGGTTGTGCACTTGGGAAGAATGTTAAGAATTTTTTTTCCAACAGTACTACTAGATCTAAAGGGATTTTAGATTTAATACATTCTAATGTATGTGGTCCCATGTAATCCCCCTCCCTGAGTGGCTTCTTATATTATGTACTGTTCATAGATGATTTTGCTAGGAAGTCATGGATTTATTTCATGAAGGATAAAAGTGAAACTCTTAACAAATTTAAAGAGTTTAAAGACCTAGTTGAAAATTAGAAATAAAATCACATCCATGCATTAAGGTATGATAATGGAGGTGAATTCGATTCACATGCATTTAATGAGCTATGTAGTGATGCAAGAATATGTAGACAATTAACAACACCATACAACCCTAAGCAAAATGGGGTTGCCGAAAGGAAGGATAGAACCATATGTGAGGTTGCAAAATCCATGATGCATGATCAAGATATGTCTACCTCATTATGGGAAGAAGCCACCAGTATAGCTGTGTACATCCATAACAGAATCCCTCATTCCATTCTAGATGAGAATACACCAGAAGAAGTGTTTACTGGTGAGAATCCAGACATATCACACTTGAGGATATTCGGGAGCCTAGCATACATTCATGTATCGAAATAAAAGATAACAAAGATGGATCCTTCTAGAAAGAAAGACACCTTTGTGGGTTATAGCGAGCCATCCAAAGCATACCGAATATATGTGCATGGTGAGAGACACATTGAAGTACGTCGAGATTTTACCTTCCATGAGGAAGATGATTTCAAAATATTAAAAGAGAGTTAATGTGATTCATATATGGAGGATCCTGAGTTTGATTCCCCCCTTCAGAGTTTGAGAGGGAGAAACCAAAAGATGCCTCATATTCGCTAGCTCTTAAAGAACTAGTAGAACTGATTGAGAGGTCACCTGATGAACCTCCCACAAAAAGAAGATCTGCTTGGTGCCAAGATGTCTTACAAGATATAGAGAAACATGGAGCACCAGCAGGATCATCCAGAGAGTGCAAGCAACTTGACAGATATTCAAGGTATGTTGCACTGATGAGTCACATCAATGATTCAAAACCATCCTCATATGAATAAGTTGCAGAGTAGCAAGTTTCGAAATATGTAATGACAGAAGAGTACAAATCTACAATGAAGAATGATGTTTGGGAGGTTGTTCCCAAATCTGATGGGAAGTCCATTGCGATTTCCAGATGGCTTTACAAGATAAAGCATGCTGTAGATGGTAGCATTGAGAAGTATAAATCAAGATTCATTGCCAGAGGCTTCTCTCAAAAAGAAGGCATAAATTATGATGAGACCTTTTCCCCTGTGGCAAGGTACACTACAATCCGATGAATGATTGCACTTGCATTTGTTCTAGGATGAAAAATTCACCAGATGGATGTGAAGACAACCTTCCTCAATGGTGAGGTTGGGGAAGAGGTTTATATTCAGCGGCCTGAAGGATTTGTGGTGCATGGGAAGGAGTCCCATGTTTTCAATATAAATAAATCTCTATATGGTCTTAAGAAAGCCCCCATAGATTGGTACTCCAGAATTGATAGATACCTTCAAAAACTGGGTTTCTGTAAGAGTGAAGCTGATCCAAATTTTTACTTCAAAAGTAGTGAATAACCAACCGTTGATATTGGTTTTGTATGTTGATGATTTGTTTCTCACTGGAGAGGAACATCTAATTTCTTAGTGCAAGAGGGATCTAACCTCAGAGTTTGAGATGAAACACTTAGGTCTGATGTAGTACTTTCTTGGCCTTGAGATCTGGCATATAAAAGATAAAAATTTTCTATCTCAAGGAAAGTACTGTGGATATATTATGTAGGTTTGGCATGATAGATTTCAAATCTATGACTACACAGATGGTTTCCAATTTGAGGAAAATTCATGAGTTAGGGTTTGGATAAGATCCAGTAGATCCCACTTTGTATAGATAACTTATAGGCTCGCTAATGGACTTAATACATTCGAGGCCTGATGTATGTTATGCCATGAGCATTCTTAGTCAATTTATGTCTCATCCAAGACACAAGCACTAGATAGATTCTAAGAATGTGATTAGGCACCTTCAAAGTACAATTTCACATGGACTCATATATTCCTCCAGTGGAGGATTCATGTTACTTGGTTATACAGATTGCGACTGGGGAGGAATCATTGTGGACCACAAGAGTTCATACGGATACTGTTATAGACTAGGATCAACTATGATATCTTGGTCCAAAATGAAGCAGGGCTCCATATCCCAGAGCACTACAGAATCAGAATACATAGCTGCTAGTGTTGCATGTTGAGAAGCAGTGTGGATCAAAAATCTACTTGTAGGGTTGTTTGGTGAAAATATTGAGCCTACAGTTATTAGGTGTGACAATCAAAGTTGCATCAAGATTTTCGAAAACCCAATGTTTCCTGAAAAGTAAAAGCACATTGAAATGAAGAATCACTTCATCTGATACATGATCCATCAACTCCATCCAAGGCTGGTCCATCAAACATGAGCTCTTCTGATTCCTCAATGGAGGAATGACTCACTCCAACAAGAATCTCAGTTTCGCTCTAGGGAATTGTATGTGCTTGGAACTCTTCATCTGCATCTAAAATTTCCTCAAGCACATGCATGTCATCATGCACCTCATGAACCACCATCTCATGAGGTTCCTCCATAGAACTCTGAGTACAACCAACCATAAGAGGTTGGATGAGTGAAATGAGTGATATCTGCAACTCCTGGTGGAGTTTCTCTATCTTGATCTTGGATTCTAAGGGGTCACTTTGAGTGCTTCTCAAAGAATATTGGGTGGCCATCAACTCCTCATTGAGCTTGTATATCTCTTCATCATCCTTAAATTTTTCTCCATGCAACATATGAACAATCTCATGCAAATAATCTCTGTCTGAAAAATTACCTTGGATTGTAGACATGGCTCTCTGAATCTTCTCCACGGCTTCAAGGAAAGATGAATCTTCCAATGAAGCATCTCTCCAACAATATTGTGACATTGAAACATGTGTGTCATGGATAATGTGTAAGGAATCCTTGATCTTCCTCTCATTCATATTCAAGTTCCATGTAAGGAAATGAGGTTTTTGAGGATCAACCTCTTCTTCTTCTTCGGTGAGGTAAAATTCATAGTGTGGTTCAAGTGATGGTTGAAAAGTTGACTCTTGAATAAATTATGTTACTACAAACTCTTCATCTTCATCCTCAAGGGAACTTGTGCTTGCAACAACCTCATCACATGGTATCTCTATGTCACCAACATAGAGAGATGGACATCCATCAGTAGATGTCTCCTCAAAACTTAGGTACCCATCAGTAGGTACCTCATCATAACATCCATCAGTAGATGCTTCTTCAGAACTTGAGAAACCATTAGTAGATGCCCTTTATCGGCACCCATTAGTATCTACTCTCTTATCCATAATTTTCTGATCCTTAGCAAAACTGGTGGTGGCTTCTTCATGCTTACAACCTTGGGAAGATCTACTTGAAGAAAACCCAAACAATCTCATGATGTTAGAAGATGTAGTTGGTTGATTTGTTCTTCCCTCTTCTTTATTCACAGGGGTAGAACACCTTGGTTCCTCTATGGATGGTTTGATTCTCTATATTGAACCCCAATATCCATCCTTGAGCTCAAATCCAAATATGCAAAAAAAGTAATATTTGAAAGAAATGGCGTTACCAATCTCTTCTCCCAAAGCTAGATACTCCTGGTAGTGGTAGGGAAAGTTTTTACTTGCATGTATCATCTTTGCTAAATCCTTCTTAGGATTAGCCATTGGTGGTTCATCCCATTGACCTTCACTGCACATATGGTCACACATGTAACCATACTCTTCTTTTGGTAATCCTCCATCAATGTAAATAATTTCTTCTTCCTCATACAACTCAAAACCTTTATCTTCCATATCTGCAACTAGTTCCACAATTGCAACTTGAAAACAAATATGAGATGTCTTCCACTGAGAATTAATTTATACAGGATGATCCAAGGAAAGTGATATGATACCACTATAATATCCCTGATCTAATATCAGATGATATTATCTCAAAATTCAAACTTCAAATAAAATTTTTTGCAAGCAGTAACTAGTTCACAAAACCAGACAAGAAGAAACTAGTCTTGGTCAGTGATTAACCCACCCAAAACTTGACTGATGGACACTTTTAGATATAAAAAATGTGATGATGAGTGTGAAGCATCAAGGACACTAGAATCAATACCAGATTCATATTTCTAAGTAAAATTTATTGGGCCATTTATGTTTCGAACATCAACCAGGCTAAAGTCTACTCCAAGGCTTCCTGGGCACACCAGCAGATGCCTACTAAACTCTTTCACTTATACTTGAAATAAAATAGAGGAGGATAAAAGGTAATTAATCCCCTAATTTGATGATGGTCAAAATTTACTGATGATTTTCTAGGATATGGTAGTGTTTGGAGGCAAAGGGAGAAAGAGTGCTATGTGGGATTGCTCCACTAGCTTGTTTCCAGGATCTTCCAAACAGACTGATATGGCCACAAATTATCAATATGATGGTGGTATGGTCTTCATAAATGTCTCAGGTACCTATCATGACTAACAGGACCGAAATTGAGCATATAGAGACCTTTTTATTAAGCAAACTGCAAAACTAGTCAAATAAAAGGGCACAATGAACTAGTCTTCAAAAATTTGAATCCAAGCAGTCATACAGGGTCACAAAATTATTATTTTTGTATTGGGATGGATTTTATATCCAATTAAAAACCTACAAAAACTTTCATAAAGGAAAATAGTTACTCAGAGCTCCGTATATTGCAAATCCTGGAAAAGTAGTCAATTGAAAATGTGTAATGAGCTAGTCTTGAAACATATGGGATCAAACAACCAAAGGAGGATCTATAAATACTCTTATGATATTTAATGTGGCTATGATATGAAATGTAAAACAGAATAAAATTATAACTAGGCTCATTAAGCTAATAATTAAATGACATAGCCTCAAACTTCATAGATAGTCACTATTCTTGAATGTTTACAAAGATAGAAGAAGGAGGTTGCATAAATTATTAAGAAGAGGAGATGTAGTCACTCTATCATATATGTAGGATTACCATGGGATTATGTATTCTCATGGGAGGTGCACTGGGATTCTATATCTTCTTGCAAGCTCTCCAACTAATTAATCTCTCACAGTGAAACTGTACAGAATCACCTCAAATAATTGGATCTTTGCATCAACTTCTGAAGGATGGATCTTCACATGAAATGGCTGGATAAGATATGAAAATTGGTATCAATGGTTGCACTGGATCATGTAAGTAATAATGGAACAATAACTATGGGGCACATCTCCCACAGGTTGCTAAGGGTGCATCACCAAATCCTAGAGAAGCTTGAGCTTTCTGACATACAAACAATAAAGTGTCAAAAGATGTGAATGTGGTGCACCCTAATTATTCTATAAGTGAGATAATTTTTGAGAAATTTAAGTTTCTAATGAACCAAATCATCCTCATCCAATGCGCCTTCCTTGACTGAGTTGGCACTTTCCTGCTTTTCCTCTGACTAACTTTTGCTCTCTTTTGGAAACTGTGCCCTCTAGCTTTTCTGGATGTTTCCTTCCTTTTGCAACTTGGATAGCTTTTGTTCTTTTTGGAAACTGTACCCTCCTTATATTTCTAGAAGTTTATGCTTTTCCTCCCTTGCCCGCTTTATGCCCTGCTTTTTCCAGTTTCCTTCTTTTTTCTTACGCCTTGCTTTATGCATGATTTCTTCCAGTTTCCTTTTTTCTTTGCTCTGTTTTTCTTTCACTTTCCTCTTTAGTTGACAACTCATAAGGATAACCTTATCTCCTTATGTTCCCTTGTCATTATCCAATTCATCATCACATGTAATTAATAATTAAATACAAAAATAATAATTACATATCCTTCAATTTAATTAATTAAAACAACTATAGGCTAAATTATTCCTAGTTAGTAATTTAATTGCCTAAGTAATGTCACCTCCTTATTAATTAATTAACAGGATTTCACTAGGATCCATGGGGTTTTGATGTGACATTGGACGCTACTTAGTGCTGGAAAAATAGGAACATGACATTCCATCTCCTACTAGTATACAAGGGATGAAAGTATCTGATGCTAGTCATCTTTCAAGTTTTCAAGACGATCCCGGTTGGGATGGGATCTTTCATATGTACGTCAAAGGTGATTTTCCTCTAGATGATGATAAATTGGCTGCTTATGAGAACACTAGAAAGATAAATCTCTTCATCATTGCTGCCATACTATTGGTCATGTTGTATAATGATGTGGTAACATGGATATACGAACACATCGACCTGAAATCTAAGACAATGGTGAATCAGGAGGAAGATCCTATAGAGTCTCTAAAGCCATGTGCTTTTCTACAAATGTATAAGTTGAAGAAGCTCGAGTTATTTTTCAATAAGTCATTCATGGAACGGTTTACCAAGGAAAATAGTAGCTCGGTGTCAGTGATTAAAGAATGGTGGGCCAAAGGTAGGAATTTTACAGAGAAATCCAACTACATGTGTCTTGATCAATACATTAAGCATCCATACATATTTATTATGGTCATGGTTTGTCATTTATAAGGAGAATATGGTGCCTCCCTCTTTAGACTTGATTGGGATTCCATAGTAAATCACCTTGCAGAAATAGGGAAAGTATTCAATTGGACTAACATCCCATCTCCAAACATTCTAAATATTGTCCAAGATACTAAAGAGGTACAAAGGGCCAAACCCCTGGAATTTTTTTTATCTCTGCATTTATTATTGATGCTATATGTTCCACAAACTCCTTCCTACAAATAGGTTGGAATTGGAACCCTAGCCTACTCCTAGTACATTTTTATTGTTGTTAGTTTTTCATCATTTTATTCAATATGATCTAGGATCTTAACTAAAAGAACAACATGTATAGCATATCAAGCATAAGAGACAAGAGACAAGAGACACAAAGCATTTCACTGGGGAAAACCAAGAAGGTGAAAAAACCCGCAACTTCCTCAGAGATAGAATAAGCACCAATACAAAGATCACCAAGATGAATTCCCAAAAGATAAATGTCTGCAACATCTGCTCCTCCTCCACTTGTGCGCACTCCTCCTCTCTCTCACTAATGCGAAGTGAGTGAATGAATAAATAGAGAGGTGCTCCTCTCTATTTATACTTTACCTTTACTTTCCTTTTACTCTAGCTGGTCTGACCTCCCTTAGGAGAGTCTAATAACCCACTACCACTTGACAATGGGAAGACCCCACTAGGGTGGTCTAATAACCCTTTAACTCACATGAATCATATAGGGCTGACCCCACCAAGGTGTTATAATAACCCTTTAACCCACATGACTCATACAGGGCCGACCCCACCAAGGTGGTCTAATAACCCATCAAATATAAGTTACGACACTTACAATGTAACTTGTGACACTTGCAAATACAAATGACAACACTTCCAATCGGAGGAATAATACATCTCCATTGGGGATACAATAAAGTACAAATGTAATACATACAATATACAAGTGAATATATTTCGAAGTTACAAATACATCAACACTCCCTCTTAACTAGGAAGGTATTCTCTTGACACAAGTCATCAATACATATAAGCACAAGTCTTCAATTATGGAGCCGGATCATTGTCACTAGATCATAGAGCATCATCGTCACTGCTGCTGTACTCGTCATCTCGATCACTGGGGTATCTCTCAATTCTTCTCGTCATAGCAAGCTCTACAGATCCAACCCTTTTTCATGCATCCTATGGAATACTCAGGGATAATTACGTGCATCAACAAAACCTCGAAAGAGCATCCTAGGACTGATTATGAGCTTACTGCTCAACCTATTGGATCTCCCAGGGAAATATTACATGTGACCACCACAAAACCTTAAAAGAGAATCCCAGGAACGTTTATGTGCCTAGCACAACCAACAATATCTATAAAGAGCATCCCGAGAATTTTACGTTCCTAGCACAACTTATCGGATCTCCAGGACTGATTACATGTGGTCTGGAAAAACCTCGAAAGAGCATCTCAGGACTGATTACAATCTTACTGCTCAACCTATCGGATCTCCCATGGAACTATTATATGCCATAGGAAAAACCTCACAAGAGTATCTGCAAATCTCTCAAGGCAATATTATATGGCCCTCCAAGCAAAACCTAGAAAGAGCATTTTCCAGATCTCCCAGGGAACTATTGTGATGCACCTACAACAATTAATTAATAAGAATATGCGAAATAACATAAATGACAGAACTCAGAATCACTTTTATATTGATCACAGGCCACTTCGAGGGGGCAACCTCCTATGAGCAAGCTCAATACAAATAACTTCACGGTGTCTTCATAGGTCTCAACACACACTTATATACTAAGTCTAGGTGCCAATACTATGGGTCAAAACCATGGGCCACTACAAACTATGGATCAACAATACTACGGGCGAATTACAAAGCATGCATATGTGCCAACAACAATAACACAAACTATTGATCAACAAATACTACGGGACGACTTACAAAGCATATGCGTCCAACAACAACATACTAACAAAGTAAAGACATGGGTTCCTAACATCCCCTCCCCCTTAGAAAAAAGCTTTGTCCTCAAAGCTTTAGATGTGGAAATTGTTGTTGAATCTGAAGGAGTGGTTCCCATGTAGCATCCTCTGGTTGCATGCCGTGCCACTGAATTAAGACCTCTGTGATAGAGAGAGAGCGAAGCTGACGCGTGCACCGATTGAGGATGGCCTTTGGCTCCAAAAGGATGGATCCTTCATTATCCAGTTTGGGTAAAATCGTTTGTCCACTGATGTTGGTGCCAAGAACTTTCTTCATACAAGAGACATGAAAGACTGGATGAATGCGGGAAGAAGGAGGAAGTTCCAATTTGTAAGCAACGGACTCAATCTTCTGAAAAATCCGATATGGCCCATAGAAATTTGGAGCGAGCTTATGACGCCCTTTGATTTTCAAGGAGGATTTCTTATATGGCTGGAGACAAAGAAAAACCATATTGCCGACTTGAAAAGTGCGCTCAGAATGGTGCTGATCAGCTTGTTGCTTCATGCGATTTCTTTCCATGTGAAGATTGTCCCGTAAAATGCGAAGAATCTGATCGAGGTTTCGAAGGACCGTGTCAACTTCCTGAACTGGTGAACTGGTGGGGGTGTATGGAAGAAGAACTGTAGGTGCCTGACCATAGATTGCTTCATATGGGGTCATTTTAGAGGCAGTGTGGTAAGAGGTATTGTACCACCATTCAGCGAGAGGGAGCCACTTTGCCCATTGATGTTGTTGTTCCGAGGTGAAGCAACGAAGATAAGTTTCCAAGCATTTATTGATAATTTCAGTCTGACCATCTGTTTGTGGGTGATACCCTGAACTCATCTTCAGTTTGGTGCCAGTGTGGTGAAATAGTTTTGTCCAAAAATGACTGGTGAAAGTCGCATCACGATTCGAGACAATGGAAGAAGGGATGCCATGAAGACGAAAGATCTGGTCCAGGAAAATTTGAGCGACGGAGGAGGCTATATAGGGATGGCTGAGAGCACAAAAATGACTATATTTGGAGAGGCGATCAACCACAACGAGAATCACTCTCTTCCCGCCAGATTTAGGGAGCCCTTCAATGAAATCCATAGAAATATCTGTCCAAATCCGTGTAGGTATGGGAAAGGGTTCAAGCAATCTTGGAAGGAGTGTTGTTTCACCTTTATTGCGTTGGCAGGTATCATATTGAGCCACCATCTATTGAATTTTCCTTTTCATGCCCTTCCAAAAGAAGTTACGCCGTGCTCATTCATACGCTTTGAGGAACCCAGAGTGCCCTGCCGATGGAGAAGCATGGAGTTCATAGAAGACAACCTGTTGAAGATCTGTGCTCTGGGGAAGCACCAGACGACCCTTGTATCGCAGAGAAGCACCATCCCAAGAGTAATGTGGTACAATAGAAGGGTTGTTGGTCAAGCATTGGATGATTTGAGATAAGGAAGAGTCATTGACATAACCCTGTTGAACAGATTGCAACCAATTTGGAACAGGCATAGAAATAGCTGAAAGAGAACCTTGGGCATCAAATGTGTGAGAAAGAACATCTGGCACAATATTGTCTTTACCCTTCTTGTAAGTGTCACGTCCCCATTTTGACCCCCTTTGTAAATGATGTAAATATTGTAACTTAATCATGGTGAGGAGCTCAAGGCCAAGGCCCCACCATTGATTTAGCGTTTCATGTATCGGCAATTAAAATAGATGCCTGTGGTTCTTGTGCGAGATGGGCACAATGTATATAAAACATCATGTAATTTCGAATTTTAATGAAAGAAACCCACAACCGGCTATGCAATGCAACAAAAGAGATGGGGCATGGTTCTACAAGGAATAGGGAGGGAAATTATTCAAACCCTTGAGCCAATGGTATTAATCCATGTGTAAATGGGGAAACCCATAAACCACCAACTACCCATTTTGTCTCATGTACCCAATCATTAAATTTCTTCCAAGAAATTGGTTAAGGCAGTTAATGCCTTGGGAATGAAAGAGTATGGGCAAGCCATTTTCGTGCATGGACAAGCCATCAACTTGGAAAATCGTGTATTTGCTTATGGGGCAAGAAACCACCCACGAAATGGTGCCCAAAGCCATGGGGAATGAGCAGTCTTCATTCATTCACGCAGGGGGAGCTATCTGGGTCATTCTCTTCACGTTTTTCAGCAAAATCTTGCATTTTCCCATGCCGGGGAGTTCGTTTTTGCATATGCAGTAGTCTGGGAGTGAAGGGGCCACGTTTTGGGGGCTGTAGGGAGGTCGTTTTTGCCCTTGAATGTCCAGGGACGTTTTTCTAAAAACGGATTTGGCATCCTGGGTCATTTCCCAACTTCCCATTTTCGTTTTTGTGGGTTCCCACGTTTTTCTAAGTTAGTTGAAACCCCATCTCATGCATCCCACTGTGGAAAACGCTTTCTTCATGCCCAGCAATTGTGGTTGTTGTTAAGTGCATCATGTTTTGGACTTGAATCTGTAAGCAAGAAACTGGAATGGTAGTGGACAGAATTAGCTTGATAAACCTAGTGTAGGGAATATCCTCTCAAGAAGATCAAGAGGGCTGGCTACTTTTCTATGCACACCCTGAGAGCACTAGAAAGGAAGGTATGGCTTGAGGGACTGTGTGGCAGTGAAGAGAATACTTCCTGGTGTTGGGTGTGTAGGCATTGTGAGTGCCAAGCTGAATAGATCTGGGAGGGGTACCCATAGCTCTGTGGTTGAGCTCACTAGCTTAGCAATTCTTCCTTCCCATCTCCTAGCAGCCTGATAAACCCAATTGTAGATTGGCTTGGCTCATTTTGGTGTATGTTTGGCTATGTGTGAGTCTGTTGTTCCCTGGTTCCTTGTAGAGATCATGCCCAGCTCGGGGGTGGCAGTGGTGCTGAAAGATTGAGGAGCACACTGGCCTACGGTTGGGTGGAACGTTGCAGTTGCATAGCCAGTTGCGTGGGACTGCCTTATTGAGATAAGTATTCTCTTGTGTAAATTGGTAATTATCATTTGATGAACATCTTAAATGTATGATGGATGTGAAATTCTTATTACTCCGCTGTGATTTCTGATAATTATGCATCTTCATATCTCTCTTATGTACTATGTGAATGTGTATGCATTTCTATTCTTCAATTTGAATGTTTGATTTTAATGTATGGGGCTGGATGCCCGGTTCAACCGTCACGATCCTCTCCATCTAGCTTGTTGGATGGGAGGGGACGTGACAGTAAGTGATCTCATAGTCATAAACCATGAGTTTGCTCACCCATTTCTGTTGTGCCGGGGAGGAGACACGCTGTTCCAAGAAATATTTCAGACTCTAGTGATCAGTCTTGATGTAGAAATGATTCCCTAATAGGTATACTTCTGTACTGCATGCAAAATAGCCATCATTTGCTTCTCATAGGTAGAGGCAGCTAAATTCTTACCTGAAAGGGCTTTGCTGGTGAACGCAATGGGGTGTTCATCTTGAAGGAGAACAACACCAAGTCCATTGCCGCAAGCATCACTCTCAATAGTGAAGGGCTTGGAAAAATCGGGCATAGCTAGAATAGGTGTAGTACACATAGCTTTTTTTAGTTTGTTAAATGCACACTGAGTAGAAGGTGTCCATGTAAAAGCATCCTTTTTCAATAGAGCAGTTAATGGAGTTGCAATCTTCCCATAATCCTTGACAAACTTGCGGTAGTAGCCAGTCAACCCCAAAAAACCACGAAGGCTCTTGAGTGTCTGAGGATGCGGCCAATTGTTCATGGCATCGATTTTGGCAGGATCCACGCGAACCCCTTGTGTTGAGATAATGTGCCCAAGATACTCAACTTCCTTCTGTCCAAAAACACATTTAGACTGCTTCGCATGGAGATGATGGTCAAAGAAAAGTTGCATGACAAGATCTAGATGCTGGAGATGTTCATCCCATGTTTTACTGTAGATGAGGATATCATCAAAGAATACCAGAATGAATTTCCACAAGTAGGGTCAAAATATTTTATTCATTAAGGCCTGGAATGTGGAAGGAGCATTAGTGAGGACAAAGGGAATGACCAAAAACTCATAATGGCCATCATGTGTGCGGAAAGCTGTTTTAGGGATATCATCCTCATGAACCTGAATTTGATGATACCAAGAATGAAGATCCAACTTGGAGAAAAAGTGAGCCCCATGAATCTCATTAAGAAGCTCATCAACAATAGGAATTGGAAACTTATCCTTGATGGTGAGGTGATTAAGTGCTCGGAAGTCAATGCAGAGGCGCCATGACCCATCTTTTTTGCGGACAAGAATAACTGGAGAAGAAAAGGAACTAGTGCTTGGGCGAATAATACCTTGCTTCAATAAGTCCCGAACGAGCATTTCAATCTCCATTTTTTGGTGAAATGGGTAGCGATAGGGCCTGATGTTGGGAGGAACGCTGCCAAGAAGGAGCTAAATACAATGGTATTCTGGCCTGGAAGGTGGCAATCCCATTGGTTCAACAAAGACACCTGTATATCGATCCAGAATTTGTTGTAGATCCAAAGGAGTAGTGGAGACCGCTGATGGTTGCATCTGAATGGAATGGATCTGAGCGATGACACCACGTGAATTCTTCTTGAGAAGTTTTTCCATGCGATGTGAACTGATGATGCTGAGAGAACCTGGTTGTAATCCTGTCAATGTGTGTTTTTGTCCATTCAGGGAAAACTACATCCAAAGTTCAGCAAAATCCCATAAGATAGGGCCAAGTGTGGATAGCCATTGAGCACCCAAAACCACATCACATCCGCCTAAGGTCAAGGAAAACATATCAGAGCGCAAGGTATAATCTCCCATAGAGATATGCACATTTTGACACTTCCCTTTGCAAGGTAAGGTGCCCCCATTGGCAACCATGACTTCAAAGTTGGAGCAAGGATGGATAAAACAATCAGCTTGTTTGGCGATCCGAGGGTCAATGAAATTATGAGTGCTACCATAATCAATGAGTATTGTAAGAGGAAGCTTCTTGAAGTAACCCCTGACCTGCATTGTTTGGGGGGTGGTGATTCTAGCTAAAGCATGGAGAGATATCTCTGGTTGGTCATCCTGAGACGGAGGGTCAATAGGCGGTTCCTAAATGTCGATCGGAGCATCCAGTGTTTCTAGATCTTCGTCACCAATTTCAGAGGCAGGTGGAGAATCCACATCCAAGAGATAGAGCTTTTGCTGAACACATCTATGTCCTCGAGTGAATTTCTCATCACAATTATAGCAAAGCCCCTTTTCTCTGCGTGCTTGCATCTCTATTTCAGACAAACGCTTGATAGGAGTCGATCGAGGAGCCTGTGGTATAGGTGGTTGTTGAGAATCCATATTTCGGATGGGAACAAAAGTGGGCTTGGAGCGTTGTTGGGCTGCAATCTTGTCTTCTGCCAACTTAGCCAACCCTAGGGCTTCCATCATGGTGGTGGGACATAACATTTTGACCTCAGAGCGGATGGCATCCTTTATACCACTGATAAAACAACTCCGGTAAAATTCATCAGACAATCCTTCAGTGTGGTTGGCTAGGTTCTCAAATTCGGTTTGATACTCTCTCACAGTGCCAATTTGGCGAAGTTTAGTGAGGGCTCCTGTGAAGTCATCAAAAGCACTAGGACCAAATCGTTGTAAAAGGAGCTGGCGAAAGTCTGACCATTTGGGCTCTGGATGAGCCTTGATGTACCAACGGTACCATTGAAGAGCTTCCTGTTCCAAATGAAAGGATGCCAGCGAAACTTTGTTGACGTCAAAAGTGTTATGCAGACTGAAATACTGTTCTGCACGATAGATCCATCCAGTTGGATCAGTACCATTGAAGCGAGGAAAATCAAGCTTCGGACCACGGAAATTGCTAGAAGAAGACAATCCATTGTCTGATGAAGACTCGGACTGCCGTTTGTTGTTCATAGCTGAATGTTCAAGATGGAGGCCGAGAAATTTTTCATCCAGATCCTGCAGTTTGGCTTGGATGGCTGCAAGTGCATTTTCCATGGTTTTTGCTCCTGCACGGGTGACAACCATAACCAGGAGTTTTTTTTTTTTTTTACTGGGTAGGAAAACAAAAACAGAAACTGCTTCAATAAGGGAAAATCTAGACTTGGGAAAAAATCTGAAGGGTAATTGGGGTTTGACTAGGTGTTGGACACTGTCGACTAGATAGGGAAGCAAAAATGAGGATTTCAGAAGCGAGGTGAAAGAATGGGAAAATTTGGCAGAGGGGGACAAAGAAGCAGAATTCAGAAAGGAACTCTATGGTAAAATTTGAAGGTGATTGGGTGAAATCTGAGGAAGTTATGGCAAAGCCTAAAAATAGACAAATGTGGGATTTCGGGCTTTGGGAAGGGGAATTGGGGATAGGGTCCTCAGGAATGAAATATGAAGAATGGGATGACAGGGGTTCCCCAAAAATTTCAAGGGAAATAGAGTGAAAATAAGGGAGATATGGAGAAAAAACTATTTTTTTTTTCCAGAGGAGCGGCTACGGCTCGGAAGGGATTTGGAACAGCGCTGAATGGATTGAAAATGGCTGGATCTGGAACGGCTTGCAAAATGGATTTGAAACGGCGCAGCAGTGATCAACAACAAGTCAGCTGAAAGTAGATATGGACACCAGGTATGTGCGGCTTCCTAACAGTTCAGGGGTTTCACTCGGCCACCAATGCTGTCTGACGGCTTTCGTATTGGGGCAGTACCCCTCACTCCACGGCTCAGGTAAAACTGATAACCGCTTTGCCACAAACAACAGCTCTTGGTTTACCTCACGGGTGGGAACTAGTCAATCAGGTAGGGGTCGTTTCCCTTTTCACTGGCAGGTCCTCTCAATGGGCCAGCTACTTAGGGGTTCCTGTGGTACTCCTCACAATGAGTTTTAGGGCTTATGCCCAAGTACTTCCGACAGTTAAGAGGATAGGGATTATTCCCAAATCCGAACCTGCAACAGATGTGAAAAAAAATTGGAAGAAATTTCACCCAACGAGCCCAAGAAAGTGCTCTGATACCAGATGTGATGCACCTGCAACAATTAATTAATAAGAATATGCGAAATAGCAGAAATGACAGAACTCAAAATCACTTTTATATTGATCACAGGCCACTTCAAGGGGGCAACCTCCTATGAGAAAGCTCAATACAAATAACTTCACAGTGTTTTCATAGGTCTCAACACACACTTATATACTAAGTCTAGGCGCCAATACTATGGGTCAAAACCATGGGCCACTACAAACTATGGATCAACAATACTACGGGCGACTTACAAAGCATATACACCAACAACAATAGCACAAACTATTGATCCACAAATACTACGGGACGACTTACAAAGCATATGCGTCCAACAACAACATACTAACAAAGTAAAGACATGGGTTCCTAACAACATACTAACAAAGTAAAGACATGGGTTCCTAACAACTATTATATGCCATAGGAAAAACCTCGCAAGAGTATTTGCAAATCTCCCAGGGCAATATTATATGCTTATCGCAAAACCTATCCACAGCCATGGAGTATCATCCTGATACTCATGATCAACCTGATCATCCTTGCATGGAGCATCATCCCGATGCTCATGATCATTTTGATCATCATACAATGCACCATCCTGATACACATCATCTGGAGCATCGATTTGATGCTCATCACACATGATCATCCTGATCATCATCATACAGTACATCATCCTGATGCACATCATCTGGAGCATCGACCTGATGCTGCAATACCCCAATTTTGACCCTTATGGAATATTTTCTTTTAATGTAAATGTTCATGCGTTGTATGTTTCTCTAGCGTGGAGATCAAGGCCAAGGCCCTGCTAGCGTATGTTCGGATTTTATTTAAAACAAGCAAGTATTTGATATTTTGATACCCATGTACTATTAAGCCATGGGATATTGTAAATTGATGTAAATGTTAATATTTCAATATGTTGATGTATATGTAACTTTGGAATGTATTTCACATATATGTATATTGTATTCCTATAGAGATGTTATTATTCCTCCATACGGAAGTGTCGTCATTTATATTGTAAGTGTCATAACTTATACTTGATGGGTTATTAGACCACCTTGTTGGGGTCAGCCCTGTATAAGTCATGTGGGTCAAAGGGTTATTACACCACCCTATTGGGGTCGGCCATGTGGGTCAAAGGGTTATTAGACCACCCTAGTGGGGGTCGACCCAATCAGCATTATGTTAAGTGGTTAAGTTGAGGCCGACCTAGTTGAGTAAAGGTCAAGTCAAATTAGTGTATAAATAGAGAGTGTGTCTCTCTCATTTTACACATTCTATTCTCTCACACACACTTTGGAGAGTGGCACACTTGTGGAGGAGGAGGATCTACTGCTGGGAGAAGACTATCTCTTGTATTCTGGTTGTATCATTGCTCTATCTATCTCTGAGGAAGTTATTGGGGTTTTTCACCTTTATGGTTTTCCCCAAGTAAACTTTGTGTCTCTTGTGTGCTTGCATTATTGTGTCCATGATTGATATGCTGTAGATTTGCTGTACATGTTGTTCTCTCAGTTAAGATACTAGATCATACTGAAGTAAATTCTGAAAATTTAACATGGTATCAGAGCTAGCCTGAAAGAAGGCATGATATGGCATGTATGACACTTGTTGCACTTACGATGCTAGGGCTTGATATAGCAAAAACCAGTCATCATAGAACTTTCACTATAAATCCATTTTGGTGAAGTTTTTGGATCTAAACGTTTTACAAGTCGAAGAGAAGATCCCCATGTACATTGTGTCCAAAGGACAACTTCTAATTCGTTGTACTTTGTGATTTATGATCTGTACAATATAGGGTTTCTCCCTCTTTCGGATCTGAGTAAAAATCAGGTGACCTTGGGAAAAAGGTCATAACTTGGGCTAGCAAGCTCCAAATGAAATTTTGTAAAAAGTGACAGGTAGTAAATAGACTGTACTATCTCAAGAAAAGTTTTCAAAGGCCAAAGTTGAACCAGTGACATGTGGAATGCCATACAAGTTCGCTCTCCTGTATTATCCCATAAACAGGTCATATTGCGACACTTGGCATAACTCTCTCTTAGAGAATCCAATTGAGGTCAGACTTGTCGGGATGGAAAGATAACAGGTCAGGATATCTCAAGAAAATTGTTTATAGGCCGAAGTTGAACCAGTGACACGTGGCATGCCGTACAAGTTCGCTCTCCTTTATTATCCCATAAACAGGTCACATTGCAACACTTAGCATAACTCTCTCTCAGAGAATCCAATTGAGGTCAGACCTATCGAGATGGAAAGATAACAGGTCAGGCTATCTCAAGAAAATGTTTCAGACCCTGTGGATTGAAACGTTTGTAGTTACACCAGAAACAATCAGGTACATATTTCTGTCAAAACAGAATTATTTTTGAGTACCTTCATTCATGGCTTCCAAAATTTAGGGCTTCGGAGAAAGTTGGAATTTTTATAATCGGAGACCATGGCTGGATGCTACTCATCAAAATCAAAATTTAGAGACCAAGATCATATTTTTTGGTTGGGCAGAAGGTCGAGCTTGATCAAACCCCAGTTCGGGACTTTGATCGAAAAGATGGAAAATTAGGGCTTCTGCAAAAAAATGGAATTTTGGAAATCTGTGACCACGGCTGGAAGCTCCTCAGAAAAATAGAAGCTTAGAGTTTTGAATCAAATATTTTGGTTGGGTGAAGCTCCAGGAAACTCAAACCCTAATTCAGGGTCCTCCTGAGTGAATCCAAAAATCTAAAAGGCAATTTCAAGGGGTGAAACTTTGCAGTTTTTAAATTCTGAATATACCAACCTGATCAGCTCATCAAGGCACATATTTCTATCCTTTCGGAAGTTTGAAATTCAAAGTTTGAATTTTTGGGGTTTCTTTGACAAACCCTAATCCAGCTCCAAGTCCAGTTCTTTCAAATCAAGTGGATTGCGTTAATCCTAGAAGAAGATGGATTGGTCACCTGCATAAGTGAAGAAGTTCCTGTCTTAGAGGGAGATGAGGCTAAGGCCTTCCATAAGAAGATTACAAGCAATCTTGATAGGTATGGCTTACAGGTATGTTTCATGGTTAAGTTTATCATATGTTTGTCTTCATATCATTACAGTACATTTTTGATTAATTACTGGACTTGTTGTATCACCTTAATAGAAGATATTCATTGATTAAGGTTTTGACACTTATGATTGTACTAATGCATTGTGATGTTGTATGAGGTTTATGTTGTTCGCTAACATAAAAGGTACACCAATAAAGACAAATCATGTTCTACTTCAAGAACATATGATCATGGTGACATGAAGACAAAGATTCATCCATTGTCATGGATCACATAGAAGATCTACTTTCGAGGTATGTATAACTTGGTCCTACAATGGTTAACCTATGAGACATGCAGGTTACTAGCACAAGTCACTGAAGAGAACCAGAAGAAATTATGCAGGTATGTTAGACATAACTAGCTAGCATGCTAATCCAGGTATGTTTTTACTATATCAAGCTAGAATCCTACCTTATGTTAGGATCTTATACTGTTGTGTTGTTAATAGTGATTATTCATGAAGTCATAGGTTTGAATAATCATGGTTTTATGCATATTATGTTTCTTACCATAATTGATGATATGACTAACCAGAAGAATCATGAAGGTATAGGTTTGAATAATCACGGGTTTTATGCATATTATATCTCTTATCTTGATTGATGATTCAACTAACCAGAAGAGTCCTATGATCAAATAAGAATGTGTATAAGTAAAAGAAGACTTCCTTGAAACCTTGAATACTAATGTTTATTATCTGTGAATGATCATGAATATACATGTTTAAGATTATTGTGTTTTGATAGTATTAAGATTATACTAATAAATGTGTGATTATGTATGAGACCTCAAAGATAACACAATGATGATACTAATAAGCATGCATAGTGATTAAGGATGGACGTAAGTTCAAGGACAGGTAATCCAGGAAGAAAAGATCAAGAGGGAGCACACTCTAGTTGTTCCTGTAAGAAAGCAAAGGAGCACACTTCAGTAGTTTCTGCAAGGATGCAGATATTCAGAGGGAGTTGAACACTTCTCACAATCCACATAAGAATGGAGTTGCAGAAAAGAAGCAAAGACTGAGAGGGATTCAACCCAACAAACAAACAAAGATAAGTATTTGAATTGTCATTACTTGCATATTTTATTGTTTAAATAATATTGTTCAATAATGTATTTACTGATGTTCCTAGAATTAGGTTGTGTATTATGCATATTAGAATAGTTGAATTGATGAACAATATACTACTAATATGCATGGGTAAGTGGCCTATGGCACTGTACAACATTCCATTGCTACTTATCTAGAATGGAACCTCTTTGCTGACATGTTGGGATTTGTGCACACTCTTAACAATGTTCTGGTAGAGATTGGAAGGCATCTAGAAAGTTACGGGATATGGATAAATGTTGTATTGAAGCATTGGCTAAGATAATTGCATGACTGTATGACATATTTCTTTATGTGTAAGAATTTGTTTTGAAAACTATGAGATGTTTTCTAATAATGCAATTTAACTTGTTGTGTAGGAAAGATCGTATGCCATCACCTACAAAAGAAGAACTACAACATTTGTTCAGCAACAAAATTATCTATTGAAGATATTGAAGTTCCCAAGATATGGGAAGAATGCCATGATCCGTCGATCATGAAGAATGATATATGGGATGTAGTCCCAAGACCTAAAGGGAAGTTTGTTATGACTTCCTTATGGATCTATCAAGATCAAGCATGCTGTAGATGGCAGCATAGAGAAATATAAAAGTGATGAAATAGAAGATACACCAGATGGATTTCAAGACAACTTTCTTGAATGGTGTAGTTGAAGAATAAGTGTATGTGGAGCAGCCACTTGGTTCTGAGACACATGACAGGGAGTCATATATGTGCAGGAATTGGGGATGATGCACTATTTTCTTGGTATGGAGGTGTGGCAGAGTACAGGTGGAATCTTCCTTGGACAAGGGAAGTATGTAGTAGAGATTCTGAAGAGGTTCGGGATGATGGACTGCAAGGCTATGGCCACACCTATGGCATCAAACCTGAAGCTTCTGTGTGATGCTTCATTTGATCCGGTTGATGTCACGATGTATCGTCAGATGATTGGGTCCTCTATGTACCTGACAAACACGAGACCATATATTTGCTTTGTGGTGAACACATTGAGCCAGTTCTTGATGGATCCGAGAGATGTTCACCTGGTTGTTGTAAAGCATATTCTGAGGTACCTGAAGGGTATAGTTGATTATGGGCTCAAGTATGATGTGAATTAAAAGTTTAACCTGCAGGGCTATGTTGAGTTAGATTGGGTAGGTAGTGCTGCAGATAGGAAGAGCACTTCTGGGTGCTGCTTCAGTATGGGATCAGGTGTGATCTCTTGGTTTAGCAGGAAGCAGTCTTGCATAGCACTGAGTACAGCCAAAGCAGAGTATGTTGCGACGGATGAGCAGGTTGCAGATGTATTGACCAAGCCGTTGGCCAGAGTGGAGTTTGAGTACTTCAGAGAGAGGCTTGGTGCAGTTCAGATCGAGGTTCCTTCCAAAGGGAAGTGATGAGTCTGGAAGATGCAGATGCACATGAGCTTTTCTGACATGGTTGATGTGTTCTCCCTTAGTCATGATATAATTGCTGAGCCATTTTTCACATGGTGGTAGATGTGTTCTCCCATGGTGAAAAAGTAAGGGCTGGAGCCTTCCTTGAATGGTGGTAGATGTGTTCTCCCAGTTCGGTGGTGTAAGTACTGGATGATGTGCATCTGGGCTGTGCTTCGTGGACAATGAGATGATCTGAAGAGGACGATGCTATGATGATCAGGAGGATCATGGATGATGAGCATTAGGACGATGCTCCAGTTACTACTCTGTATATGCATCGGGATGAGGCTGGATATGATCAGTTGGATAATTTATATGTATATGTACGTACGCATCATTTTGGATGCTGGATATGATCAGTTGGATCATTTGTATGTATTTTGTATATGCATCATGTTGGATGATTGGACCATGTATCTATATATGTATCAGGTAGATACATTATATGATCATGTAGATCATGTATGTTGATATGTATCAGATATGATCAGGTGGATCATGTATTTGTATTTGTATCAGGTGGATCATGTATGATGATATGTATCAGGTAGATACTTGGTATGCATCAGGTGGATGCATTGTATGATCAGGATGATCATGATGACGAGCTTTAGGATGTTGCTCCAGATGATATGTATCAGGATGGTACAGTGATGATGATCAGTGTGATCATGAGCATTAGGATGATGCTTTGTGCGATGATGATCTGTGGGATCATGAGTATCAGGTTGATACTTGGAGGTCAGAGATGATATGTGGCAGGTTGTGCAAATAACATGTAATCAGTCTTGGGAGATCTTGCCGGTCGTGCTGTGGCACATAAATGTTTCTGGGGTACTCTTTCCGGTATTGCTATGTAGTATGTAATCAGTCCTCAGATATCCGATAGGTTGAGATGTGTGCTCGTAATCAATCCTGGGATGAGGTATTACTACGGAGACATGTAATCAGTCCTGGAGATCTGAGAGGTTGAGCTGTGTGCTCGTAATTAGTCCTGGGATGCTCTTTAGAGATCTTGCCGGTCGTGCTGCGACACATAAATTTTCCTGGGCTGCTCTTTAAAGGTTTTGTCTATCCACATGTAATCAGTCCTGGAGATCCGAGAGGTTGAGCTGTATGCTCTTAATAAGTCCTGGGATGCTCTATAGAGATCTTGCCAGTCGTGCTGCGGCACATAAATGTTCCTGGGATGCTCTTTAAAGGTATTGTGGAGGAGATGCACGTAATCAGTCCTGGGAGATCTTGCCGGTCATGCTTAGGCACATAAATGTTCCTGGGATACTCTTTCCAGTATTGCATCCGCACATAAAATTAGTCCTGAGAGGCCGCCTCTATAAGACCGTTCGCACAGATGATGAAGACCTGTAGGTGGTGGGCCTACATCCAGTATGAAAAAGGACTGGCTCTGTAGAACTTCCTATGACGAGTAGATTCAGAGATTGATTGAGATAGCAACAATAGTGATGATGATGATGATTCGAGGATGATGATTCGCTGATGATGATCCAAAGAAGATGACTTGTGCTAGAAGACCTGTGTCGAGAAATACCTTCCCAGTTAAGAGGGAGTGTTGATGTATATGTAACTTCGGAATGTATTTCACATATATGTATAATGTATTCCTATAGAGATGTTATTATTCCTCTATACGGAAGTGTCATCATTTATATTGTAAGTGTCGTAACTTATACTTGATGGGTTATTAGACCACCTTGTTGGGTCGGCCCTGTATAAGTCATGTGGGTCAAAGGGTTATTAGACCACCCTATTGGGGGTCAGCCATGTGGGTCAAAGGGTTATTAGACCACCCTAGTGGGGGTCGGCCCAGTCAGCTTTATGTTAAGTGGTTAAGTTGAGGCTGACCTAGTTGAGTAAAGGTCAAGTCAAGTTAGTGTATAAATAGAGAGTGTGTCTCTCTCATTTTACACATTCTGTTTTCTCACTCACACTTTGGAGAGTGGCGCACTTATGGAGGAGGAGGCTCTGCTGCCAGGAGAAGACTATCTCTTGTATTCTGGTTGTATCATTGCTCTATCTATCTTTGAGGAAGTTATTGGGGTTTTTCACCTTTATGGTTTTCCCCAAGTAAACTTTGTGTCTCTTGTGTGCTTGCATTATTGTGTCCATGATTGATATGTTGTAGATTTGCTGTACATGTTGTTCTCTTAGTTAAGATCCTAGATCATATTGAAGTAAATTCTAAAAGTTTAACACAATAAAATACCAAAACTGGCTATGGAAGCAACCAATGAGAAGGGGGCCATGTGTATCCACTAGGGAGTGGTGAGGGGGTTGTGGGATTGAGCCATAAGCTGCCAAATGTCATTGTGAGAACCCATTTGACTTTCCTTGATGACATTTATTTTTGTTGTAAGGAAGTAGTTGAAGATTTCAGTCCATGGCTTCAATGGAGCATTGACAACCCAAAAATTCATATTTGTAGGTATGGG
This sequence comes from Larix kaempferi, assembly GCA_027924585.1. NCBI lineage: Eukaryota > Viridiplantae > Streptophyta > Pinopsida > Pinales > Pinaceae > Larix > Larix kaempferi. Next base: position 2,575,854 of record BSBM01000241.1, on the reverse strand, counting down.
CTCTGTTTTCTTGTACCACGGGTCACTCTAACTCATGGGAGTTTATTTTTCCTCATCCCCATTCCATTGTGGAAGTTACCAGCATCATTTTCCATCCAAAAATGAATTCCCAGCAGGGAGCAAAACCAGAAATCACAACTTTGAAAGAACCCACGTTTTGAAGAGCCAAAAACGCCCAGATTTAGTATTTGATAGTGAAAACCAATGGGGGATCAATAGATATGAATCTTGGGGAGAAATTGAGAGTATTAGATACCCCAAAATCCATGGGAAAACCTAGTTTTCATAGCCCAGAAAACCAGTGACGGGATTGAGTTATTTGATGAATAGAATTGTGAGAAATCCAATTGTGAATGACTGAGCAGAGGTTGGGTTTGCTTGATAAAACCAGTGAAGGCTAGAATCTCAAGGATTAGCAGCGAGACCTTTCTATGCCCACCCTAAAGAGCACTGGAGGGAAGGGATGCCTAAGGGACTGTGTAGCAGAGAAGGAGACCTTCCTTGTATTGGGTGTGGCAGGTATTGTGGGTGCCTTGACTCTTTGAATTAACTTGAGATGCCTATAGTTATGTGGTTGAGCTCACTGGCTTAGCATTTCCCTCCTCTGTCTTCTTGTATGCTTGATAAACCCAACTGTGTGTTGGCTTAGCATAGCCGTTGAGTGAAACCATGGCTGTGGGTGAGCCTAGTTAGTTCCTCCTTAGTGGATACACAACCTAGCTCGGGGGTGATCTCTCAGCTGAAATAATACAAGCTAGACATAGATCTATGGTTGGGTGGAACATTGCTCTCACATATCCAGTTGTTTGGACAGCTTCCTCTTCAAGATAAGTGTTCTCTGTGTTATAAATTATATGCATTTTGTGTTCTGTAATGTGTTAATTCGGAATGGTAATTATTCATGATTAATGGAATTGGTATGAAGTCTGTGCATAGCATGAGAATGGGATGGATTCTTTGCCTGTTGATGCATCATTTTCTTGCGATAAATATGCTGGTGTATGTCTGTTGTGTGTGTGCAATTATGAATTTTAAGTCCGCTGTGTAATTTAATTGTGCATCTTATTTAACTGACAAAAATTTTACCATTATGGATTTGGGGAAGAATTAGACACCCCATGTTACAGTCATGTTCCCTCCCTTGCATTGGATTGATGGAAGGGGACATGACAGAGTGGTATCAGATCCCAGCTTGCAGCACTGGGGCTGCTTGGGCCAAACCCTGAGTTACAAGCAAGTAACATAATGGTTTTAACGCAGTATTAGTGAAGTTGGGGTGGAATTTTCAATTGGAAAAATGACAGGGTTAGAGTTATTAGGTGTGGGGGAGGATCACACCATTGCATAGAGCTATCCAACAGCTTTTCAATGGTACCAGACTCGCCTCATTTGGCCAAGGGACGAGGGAGTTATGAACCCCAGAAGTTATAGGAAACACATGTGTTTTCGCAGTTTCGGGATGTCGGGTTTCGGGTTTCGGGAAAGCGAATTTTCAAACTTTGCGTTTGGATTTCTGAAATCCCAAACCCGCAATTTTTTTGTCTTTCGGGATGTCAGGTTGCGGGTTGTGGGATGGTTACATCCCCGTGACCGCAACTTGACCCCCCAAACCCACAATTTCAGGTTTTGGGTTGCGGGATGGTTACATCTCTGTGACTACAACTTGACCCCCCAAACCCATAATTTCGGGTTTCAAGTTTCGGGTTGTGGGATGGTTACATCCCCGTGACCGCAACTTGACCCCCCGAACCCGTAATTTTGGGTTTCAGGTTGCGGATTGCGAGATGGTTACATCCCTGTGACCGCAACTTGACCCCCCGGACCCGCAATTTCGGGTTTCGGGTTGCGGGATGGTTACATCCCTGTGACCGCAACTTGACCCCCCCAAACCCACAATGTCGGGTTGCGGCCTGTGTGGCAGGATAAAAATAAATAAATTATTTTTGGATAACAGGAGAATGCAAGGTCATAATTTGATGAGTTCAGGGGCATTCTGAGGCCATCCATAGAGGCCATGAATGAACCAGTGAAGATCCTGAGCCCATTACACTCCGATTTGGCACAAAATTGGAATTAATGGCTTTTACAAATTGGTGTCCTGACGCTTGACAGAAGGTCGGATTGGGCCGAAATTGATATGGGGCATTCATGGAGCAGGAACGGTCTTAAGTTTGGAGTTTTGGAGCCAAACTCCAAAGGATGTAGAGTCAGGGTGTGCAAGAAGGCTAAAAAGCACTATTCCGGGCACGTTTTGGGAATTTTGAAAAGCTTGCAGTGGTTGAAAGTGACCCTATAATTTGGAATCAAGAAAATTACTGAACTCATCATTTCATATTCTCAGTAAACCAGACATATTCTGTTAGACAAAGATTTCCTAGAAATGCACCGTTTGGGAAATAGCCATTTTGGCCCAAAATTTGGAATTTTGGAAAAATGTGAAAAGTGGAAAGTAGTCAAACCCAAAATTTTATAGAAGATGAATGGTACATCGGAACAGAGATCCGCGAGTTGCTGAGCATTC